>OX438851.1:110000-1577123 GCA_949315975.1 Eudonia truncicolella
TAACCTAACCTAACCTAACCTAACCTAACCTAACCTAACCTAACCTAACCTAACCTAACCTAACCTAACCTAACCTAACCTAACCTAACCTAACCTAACCTAACCTAACCTAACCTAACCTAACCTAACCTAACCTAACCTAACCTAACCTAACCTAACCTAACCTAACCTAACCTAACCTAACCTAACCTAACCTAACCTAACCTAACCTAACCTAACCTAACCTAACCTAACCTAACCTAACCTAACCTAACCTAACCTAACCTAACCTAACCTAACCTAACCTAACCTAACCTAACCTAACCTAACCTAACCTAACCTAACCTAACCTAACCTAACCTAACCTAACCTAACCTAACCTAACCTAACCTAACCTAACCTAACCTAACCTAACCTAACCTAACCTAACCTAACCTAACCTAACCTAACCTAACCTAACCTAACCTAACCTAACCTAACCTAACCTAACCTAACCTAACCTAACCTAACCTAACCTAACCTAACCTAACCTAACCTAACCTAACCTAACCTAACCTAACCTAACCTAACCTAACCTAACCTAACCTAACCTAACCTAACCTAACCTAACCTAACCTAACCTAACCTAACCTAACCTAACCTAACCTAACCTAACCTAACCTAACCTAACCTAACCTAACCTAACCTAACCTAACCTAACCTAACCTAACCTAACCTAACCTAACCTAACCTAACCTAACCTAACCTAACCTAACCTAACCTAACCTAACCTAACCTAACCTAACCTAACCTAACCTAACCTAACCTAACCTAACCTAACCTAACCTAACCTAACCTAACCTAACCTAACCTAACCTAACCTAACCTAACCTAACCTAACCTAACCTAACCTAACCTAACCTAACCTAACCTAACCTAACCTAACCTAACCTAACCTAACCTAACCTAACCTAACCTAACCTAACCTAACCTAACCTAACCTAACCTAACCTAACCTAACCTAACCTAACCTAACCTAACCTAACCTAACCTAACCTAACCTAACCTAACCTAACCTAACCTAACCTAACCTAACCTAACCTAACCTAACCTAACCTAACCTAACCTAACCTAACCTAACCTAACCTAACCTAACCTAACCTAACCTAACCTAACCTAACCTAACCTAACCTAACCTAACCTAACCTAACCTAACCTAACCTAACCTAACCTAACCTAACCTAACCTAACCTAACCTAACCTAACCTAACCTAACCTAACCTAACCTAACCTAACCTAACCTAACCTAACCTAACCTAACCTAACCTAACCTAACCTAACCTAACCTAACCTAACCTAACCTAACCTAACCTAACCTAACCTAACCTAACCTAACCTAACCTAACCTAACCTAACCTAACCTAACCTAACCTAACCTAACCTAACCTAACCTAACCTAACCTAACCTAACCTAACCTAACCTAACCTAACCTAACCTAACCTAACCTAACCTAACCTAACCTAACCTAACCTAACCTAACCTAACCTAACCTAACCTAACCTAACCTAACCTAACCTAACCTAACCTAACCTAACCTAACCTAACCTAACCTAACCTAACCTAACCTAACCTAACCTAACCTAACCTAACCTAACCTAACCTAACCTAACCTAACCTAACCTAACCTAACCTAACCTAACCTAACCTAACCTAACCTAACCTAACCTAACCTAACCTAACCTAACCTAACCTAACCTAACCTAACCTAACCTAACCTAACCTAACCTAACCTAACCTAACCTAACCTAACCTAACCTAACCTAACCTAACCTAACCTAACCTAACCTAACCTAACCTAACCTAACCTAACCTAACCTAACCTAACCTAACCTAACCTAACCTAACCTAACCTAACCTAACCTAACCTAACCTAACCTAACCTAACCTAACCTAACCTAACCTAACCTAACCTAACCTAACCTAACCTAACCTAACCTAACCTAACCTAACCTAACCTAACCTAACCTAACCTAACCTAACCTAACCTAACCTAACCTAACCTAACCTAACCTAACCTAACCTAACCTAACCTAACCTAACCTAACCTAACCTAACCTAACCTAACCTAACCTAACCTAACCTAACCTAACCTAACCTAACCTAACCTAACCTAACCTAACCTAACCTAACCTAACCTAACCTAACCTAACCTAACCTAACCTAACCTAACCTAACCTAACCTAACCTAACCTAACCTAACCTAACCTAACCTAACCTAACCTAACCTAACCTAACCTAACCTAACCTAACCTAACCTAACCTAACCTAACCTAACCTAACCTAACCTAACCTAACCTAACCTAACCTAACCTAACCTAATTTTTTTTTTTTTTTTTTTTTTTTTTTTTTTTTTTTTTTTTTTTTTTTTTTTCCCAGGGGAACTCGTTACGAGTACCGGAGCCTTGAAGAGGCACCCGGTTATGTGGGACTCGCCCGTCCGTCTTTCCGCACCCACTGACAAGGAGAGAGGCTCCAAGTCAGCCGCCAGGACTAAGTCCCAGCTGGGAGGGCGAGACGGAGGGGGATACCCACTAAACCCCTGGGGGACCACAATCCGAAAGCAGAAGGCTGAAGTGGCAGTCACGGGACCTGATCCACTGGGGAATGACCACGCGAGAGCCACCCCGTCGCCCGTGTGTCAACCTATGACCACCGAGGCGCACCCATAAATGAGTGCGTCACAGCAGCCACGCGCCCACACACTGGCAACTTCGCGCACGCAGCACCACAATCACAACATGCCCACCCTTTTGTAGGCATGTACATACAACCATTTACACAACAAACAGACAGACAAACAACTACACAAGACAACAAAAAAGGACAACAAAGGACAACTGACCCGTCGTCCATCAGACCCTGGGGCGTTTGGGGTGATATAATAAAATATCCATGCCAAAGCCCCCCATCTACTTGCTTGCATTGGCAAGCACCTTCTGTGCTTTCCCTGGCGAGAACAGAGTCTCCCCAATTCCCACAAGCCAAGACAACAACACAGACTACGGTGGGTTCAGGTCGGCGTATCTCCTTCGCCGTCTCCCTATACGTCTCCTTCTTGCTGGCGCAGCGTTGGCGGACTCCTCCCGGGCGCGTTCAGCCTCCTCCTTGAGGCTTACACATTCCGCAGCAAAGCCCGCCACCGCTGCCCAGTTCTCCTCCCGATCAACCATTGCGGCGACTACGTCCGGCAGAGCCAGAGTGCCTCTCACCCCTAGTGACAACTCCAGCGTACGCCGTTGTGACGCGAAGGCACTGCACACCTCTAGGGTGTGTTGTGCGGTATCCACTTCATCCCCACAATGGTGGCAGACCGGAGTCTCCTCCCTGCCAATCTGATGCAGATACTTACCGAAACACCCATGTCCGGTAAGTATCTGCGTCAGATGGTACGACATCCCCCCATGGGGCCTGTCCATCCACCTCGACAAGACTGGGCGAATCGCCTCGACCGTGCGGGCACCGGCTTCTGGGGTCGTCAACATCTCCCCCCATTGCCACACCGCCATGTCGTAGGCCTCGCGCCTCGCCTCCTCGATCTCCGCTCGCGCGGGGCTCTCCCCTCTGGCCCTCCACTCCGCACGGAGCTCGTAGACCTCAGTTAACACCTTGGCCTCGAGCTCCCACGGAAGCATGCCTGCTATGGCCGTAGCGGCCGCGAACGACACTGTTCGGTACCCCCGGATGGTTCGGATAGCCGCTGTCCTCTGCGGTCTGCGCAGGTGGGCGACGTTCCTCCTAGACAGGGCGTCCGACCAAACCGGGGCTCCGTACAGGGCCATGCTTCTCAATATTCCGGCGTATAGCCTGCGGCAGCTATCGCCCGGTCCCCCCACATTAGGCAGAAGCCTAGACAAAGCCATCGCCGCTCCGACCACCCTCGGAGCGAGATTGGCGAAATGCGCCTCGAACGTCCATCGGCTGTCCAGGGTCAGACCCAAATACTTGATCTGGGACTTGACCCTGATGGGGACACCGTCCACCTGAACATGGGCATTACTGGGGGGCCTGCCCCGAGGTCCATGGAAGAGGATGGCCTCGGTTTTCGGCAGCGCCACCTCCAAACCCAACAGCCGAATCCGTGAGACTGTCAACGTTGCGGCCGCTGCCGCTCTTCGGGATACTTCCTGGTAGTCACGGCCCCCTGCCGTGACTAGAGTGTCGTCCGCATAACAGATTACACTCGTCCTGGGGAGAAGATTCCCCCTCAGGACCCAGTTGTATCCTAAATTCCACAGGAGCGGCCCAAGGACCGACCCCTGCGGAACACCACACACCATGCTATGCGCACGAATTTGTGCGCCGCCCGGCTCCAAAAACAAAACGGACCTATCACTAAGATAGTCCGCAAGAACTCGCCTAATGTACAGAGGCACCCTGTGGAATTTTAGGGCTTCATTTATCGCGCTGAAGGGGAGGGTGTTGAACGCGTTGGCGATATCCAGGGACACCGCCAGCACCCTCTCCCCTCTTCCGATAGCCTCTTCTGTCGCCCTTTTTAACGACAGTATGGCGTCCACCGTCGATTTCCCTCTTCGGAAGCCAAACTGTGTGCTTTCCAGGTCAGGGCCCTCACTACCCAGGTGCTCGACCACGCGGGAAGCAATTATTCTTTCGAATAATTTGCCCGCTTCGTCGAGCAGGACAATGGGACGGAACGCTGATGGGGAATCAAGCGGCCGATGGGACGGAACGCTGATGGGGAATCAAGCGGCCGCCCTTCCTTTTTTAAAAGGCAGAGCCTCCCCTCTTTCCAAATTCGTGGAAACTTCCCCTGCTGCAGGCAAGCGTCCAGCAACTCCACTAGCTTGGTTCCGATGTGGTCAAGGGCAAGAGCCAGGACTCTCCCGTGTACCCCATCCGGGCCCGGAGCCTTCTTTTTGAGGCGGAGACAGTCTATGGCCATCTCCATCTCGCCATCTGTCACCCGTGGGATGGATAGCGGGTCCACTTCCGCATCACGCTCCGGGGCGACGAAGGGTGCCACCTCAAACACCCGATTTGGGAACAAGGCATCCACAACTCGGGTCAGGAGCTCCGGCTGGAACGACTCTGTGGGAGGCGCCGAATTCCGCATCCGATTACGGACTGAGCGGTAGGGGCGCCCCCACGGGTCTCTATCCAGATCGGCCAGGAACTCCTCCCATGCCAGCGTTTTCGCCCGCAGGATCTCAACCTTGAGTTCCCATCGAGCTAGATTGAGGCGGCTGTACCGCTCCCCTTCCTCTTCTGGCGTATGCCTCCGCCTTCGACACCTCTGGTAGAGCCGCCTTGCGTGTGTGCAGGCGGCACGGAGGTTGGCGATTTCGGCCGACCACCAATACACGGTTCTTTGCTGAGGACGATCCCCGACGCGGGGCATCGCAGCGTCGCAAATCCTCGTCATCGACCTCCGGAAGTTGACGGCCCTACTGTCAACATCCATATCGTCGTGTGGTGGCGGCAGCCAGCCCTCTATCATTGCCGCCTCTACCGCAGCGCTCCTGTTCAGGTGCGTCAGCGACCAACGCTTAAACCGCGCAGTTCGGACTCCCTGCTGTGGGGTAAGATCAGCTATTGGGGTGCTGGATATCTCGAACGACACATATAAGTGGTCGCTCAGAGTCTCATGGTCCAGCACCTTCCAATTTGTGATGCGTGAGGCTATGCCGGGGGTCGCAAACGAGACGTCTACGATGGACTCCCCCTGCCACCTCACACATGTGCTGACGTTCCCCCTATTGAGCACGACCAGGCCAGCTTCAACGCAGAAAACCTCCACCGCCTCTCCCCTGCTGGTGGTCACAGGGCAGCCCCAGGACCTCGACTTGGCGTTCATGTCGCCGGCGACTATGATCTGCAGCGGAGCCAGTCTGCGGACGACCCCCTGGATTCTACCGACATACTCCACAAACTCACTACGAGCACGGTTGGGCGAGAAGTAAAGCCCCACAAGGGCGATATCTCCCCAAACGACCGCCACATATCCAACTCCCCTTTCCCGTAGGGAGATTGGGGCCAAGATGTTATTGGCCGGGGTTGTGATGACAACTTTTCCGTCGGTAGACCCAATCCAGTTCGTCCTTGCAGGGATGCTATAGGGCTCTGCTGCTATTGCTACGTTAGCGCCGATTTCCGCCATTTGATGGACCATGAGGTCCTGGGCATTGGCGGCGTGATTTAGGTTAGTCTGGAGGATGACTTTAGGTCGAGCTGACATTTGGTCCCGCTTCAGGCTCTGCAGTTTCCATTGGCGCGCTGCGCGCCACCGTCGCTGGGGGGGCCCTTGTCCAAGGGGCCATTCTTGGTTTGCTGATAGGAGGCCTGCATGATCTACCTCCCAGGTAGTGTTCATGGGGCAGCTTGGCCTCAGCACACACCACACAATGGGGCTTCTCCTTGATACAGGCTCCAGCTTGGTGGCCCGGGGCACTGCAACGGAAGCACAGCGCGTTTCGGTCGACCTTCGAATCGCAACTGTGCTTAGTGTGCCCCGTACCATAGCACCGGTAGCACCTTACGGGGAGGCTCTCCAGCGCGACCACCTGTGCGTGCGCCCATCCTACGGTCAAGCGACCTGCACTCGCCAGCATCTTCGCCTGTGCAACCGGGAGCCTTACCAACATGGAGTTGGACCCCCACGGGCCAACTCTAATTTCCCCGAGCGAGATCACGTCCGGGGTCAGTCCAGTTTTCTGCACGAGTGCCTCCATAACCCGTTCCGGTTTGACCGGGTCGTTCAGCCCCACGAGCCGTATCTCCGCTTTTTTATAGGGCCTGCCAACGTCAGCCTCCTCCGCAATTACTTGGCGCAACCTGGCTGCAAACGCGTCAGCTTTGGGCCCGCTGGTCGTCCCCGGGATTTCAAGCTTGCGCCCGCCCGCTGCCGTATTCCTCATACGTACAGACTCCAAGCCGAACTCCTGCAACTTGATGGCCCCAATCGCTTTCTCCATCACTGACGCGTACGTGGCGCCATTGGCCATGGCCTCCGGCTTCAGCGTTATCGTCACGACCGAGGAGCGCGGGGGGACAAGCTTGACTGCGTTTCTTCCATGCGCAGCGGGAGCGGAGCCCTTGGCTGCCGTCTTTTTTGGTGCGTTGGCACCCACACCAGAAGCCTGTGCAGCCTTAGCGGCGGCTTTCTTGGCCTTCTTTTTTGCGCTTGCGGAGAGATGCGTTATCCACTCATCCGCCGGGGCACCTGAGGCTGCAGCCAGAGCAGGAGCAGGAGGGGCCGATTGCATGGGCGGCGCCTTCTTACCCGGTGTCCTTTGGGGCAACGGCGGAAACTTATCCGACACGGGTTTGTGTCTCGGCACAACCTCCTTCGGTGCGGCATTAACGCCGGAGGGTCCAGCAGTCGCCTTCGCGTAGCTGCTCTCGACTCCCCTACTCTCGTGCGCCAAGGGCGGCCTCATGGGGGGCTCGTATGGTAGCCTCTTCTCAAACTCATTCATACGAGCATTGAGCATGCCCCCCAGAGATTTGTATAGGTCGGCCTTGAAGGACTCGAACCTATCGTCCATGGAGACGGCCACCTCCCTCTGCACAACTGTGCTTTTGCGGGTCGACCTGTCGTTCCGATCTTCCTTCATGGCTCGCATCTCGGCTCTTATCAGCTCCACCTCGTGGCGGAGTCTCTCATTGTCCCTCTGGAGTCGCTTGTACTCCTCAGACATGGACATGTCTCTGAGAGACTCCACACACGCTAACATCGCCTTAACCCCGTTGTTAATTTCCTTTCGGACGGTTCCCTTTATATTGCCAGATTTGGCAGCGCTCGCGTATACGTCGAGCAGACTCTTGCGGACAGTCTCCAGCAGTTCCTCTTTGGATTTGTCCATCATCTGGACCCTGAAGTCCGCCACCTCCTTGTCCTTTAAGAGTCCGCTCGTCGGGTCCTCCTCCTCTGCAGCTCTCTCCTTCAGGAATGTCCTCCTATTGGCGGACATCCTTGCGGGAGTGGGAGACTCCACATCCGTCCCTTCCCCTTCCGATGGGGCCGCAGCTGCCCTTTTGGCCGCAGCAAGTCCGATAGAGGTTCCGAGCTTCTCCACTCGCTTGTCACCTCCACTGCGCTCCGCAGCGACCTTTTTGGCTCTACCCCTTGATGCAGAGCCAATTTTACGGCCATTTGGCCTACCAACACTGTCCTCGCCATCAGCATCCACATCCGAAACAAATGTAGAGTTCCAGAAGGTACGCTTCCGGCTCTCCTCCACAATCTCCATATCCTCGGGAACGAGCTCCACGTCCGACTTTCCAGAGGAGTCACTTTCCGACACGTTCGGTTTTCTCCCCAGCTCCTTTCCCTCTCCTCTCTCACTTCTTCTTCCCTTCTCCTTATCTCCTCTTCTTTCCCCCCTCCTTCTAACACAAGGCGCACTTTTGCCCCCCCCAGAAACGGTGGGGCAGCCTGAGCCCAAATCTCCGGCCTCAGCCGAGGAAGTGGTCCCAGGGAGGGATTCTCCCGCCTCCCGGCGGGTACCCTCCTGGGGTAGTGTGATTTTAAGGTACGCACTCATGTTTTGACATTGATGGGGTGTCACCCAGACAATTTTCTAGGGTTGTCATCCCCCTGGCAATTCAAGGGCTGCCGTTCCCTAGTCAGGCCAACAAAACTACCCATGCGACGCCCACTCGCCAAGGGCACCCTACATACTGTCGGGGTCGGGCGGTACCGACAGGTTTTTACTGGTGCTCTCCAGGGTTTGTTGGGTTTTCCTTCCCGCAGCCCGAATAGGCTTCCCCGGTCCCTAAGACCACCGCGTACCCACAACGCCAAAAGTGGGGTCGTTGCAGCAGCCAGAGGGATAACGGCTTGGGAGCCGGCGTTAGCCCCCGTTACACCTCTCTCACAGGTGTCCCCATTTCCCCCCCGTGCGACCTGAGAACCCTTAAGGGGCGGCCGTCTTTGTTGAACTCCTCTCAAAGCCGCTCAGAAGGAGCAGCGAGCAGTGCGGCCCAAAGTAGGCACGCACCTAGGAGTTGTCGGTTTGTCAGCCGGCCAGTCTCACGCAAACTCCTCATTGGAGGAGAGTGTTGAGGCTGCCCGTTGCCCAGGGTGTACCACGAGGAGGTCAACCGACACACACCCCAACCTAACCTAACCTAACCTAACCTAACCTAACCTAACCTAACCTAACCTAACCTAACCTAACCTAACCTAACCTAACCTAACCTAACCTAACCTAACCTAACCTAACCTAACCTAACCTAACCTAACCTAACCTAACCTAACCTAACCTAACCTAACCTAACCTAACCTAACCTAACCTAACCTAACCTAACCTAACCTAACCTAACCTAACCTAACCTAACCTAACCTAACCTAACCTAACCTAACCTAACCTAACCTAACCTAACCTAACCTAACCTAACCTAACCTAACCTAACCTAACCTAACCTAACCTAACCTAACCTAACCTAACCTAACCTAACCTAACCTAACCTAACCTAACCTAACCTAACCTAACCTAACCTAACCTAACCTAACCTAACCTAACCTAACCTAACCTAACCTAACCTAACCTAACCTAACCTAACCTTTTTTTTTTTTTTTTTTTTTTTTTTTATCCCAGAGAAACTCAATTACGAGTACCAGGACCTTGAAGAGGCTCCTGGTTATGTGAGACTCACCCGTCCGCCTTTCCACAACCCACCAACTATACGGAGACGCCATTGTCTCCAGTCGGCTGCCAAGGGAAAAGCCCAAGGCCGGGAAGGGCGAGACGGAGGGGGATACTCACTAAACTCTGGGGGTCCAAACTCCGAAAACGGTGAGGCCGCGGGGCCTATTCCGAGGGAAATTGAACCGCGGGGCTCACCCTGGCCCCCATGTGCCCACGCGTGTCGGTCCAGTCACACGGAGTGTGATTAGGACCGGCACGCGTAGGCAAACGGGGGGTAACGCGTACGCGACAGCGATCACCATCACCCCATGCCTCGCAAGGAGTGACGGTTAAGCCCTAGAAGGCTTCGACAAAAAATAACTCACAGGGCCCAGTCTGAGCCCGTGTGGTCATACTAAAAACTAGACTTATCCTAGACTATTTTTGGGTTTTCTTTTTTAAATTTTTTTGGTATTTATTTATTTTTTATTTTTTATTTTTATTTTTCTGTTTTCTGTAAAATCCTAAAGCTAATCTTAACTCTAAAAAATATACACAAAACAAAATAAAACAAACAAAGACCAAAAGACAAACTATTTACAACAACAATCAAAATATTTACAAGACAAACATTACATTATATACAAGACATATGTACAACCGAGGCACATAGCGCACGACACTGTTCGAGGAGGGGGACTGGACTACGGCGGATTAAGATCCGCGCCCCTCCGTCTCCTCCTCCTTCGCCTCCGTCTGGCCGGAGTGGCGTCGAGGGCGTTCTCACGCTCTCTCTCCGCCTCCTCCTTTGTGCCCATGACGTCGGCCGCGAACTGCGCCACCGCACTCCACGAGTCCTCGCTCTCCAGCATTGCGGCCACAATGTCCGGAAGAGCGAGACTCCCTCTACCCCCGAGCGCCATCTCCATAGTGCGTCGCTGAGAGGCAAAGGCACCACACACCTGGAGAGTGTGCAGCGCCGTGTCCTCCGCAGCTCCGCACTGGTGGCATACGGTGCTCTCCTCCTTTCCTATCCGACACAGATACTTGCCGAAGCAACCGTGTTCGGTCAGTAACTGTGTCAGATGGTAGGATAGTTGCCCAAAGGACCGATCCAGCCACTCCCGCAGCACAGGACGCACTGCCTCGACCGTTCGGTGTCCGGCAATTGGGGACTCCAATTGGTGTTCCCACACCCACACCGCCATCTCTCTACCGCCACGCCGTGCACCCTGGACCTCTTCCAAGGCGAGGCGTTCCCCCCTTTCCCGCATTTCCGTGCGGAGCTCGTAGACTTCGGTGAGCACCTTGGCCTCGAGCTCCCACGGAATCATGCCGGCGAGAGCCGTCGCGGCTGTGAAGGACACGGTCCGATAGCCCCTAATCGCCCTCACCGCAGCCACCCTCTGTGGCCGTCGCAAGAGTGCGACTGTTTTGCGGGAGAGCGAGTCGGACCAGACCGGAGCCCCGTAGAGCGCCATGGAGCGCAGCACTCCAGCATACAGCCGGCGGCAGCTCTCACCAGGACCTCCGACATTCGGCAACACACGCCCTAGCGCCATGCCAGCCTTCACAACGCGAGGCGCCATCTCAGCGAAGTGAGGCTCAAAGGACCAGCGGCTGTCGAGGATGAGGCCCAGATACTTCATCTGGCTTTTCACCTCGACTCGCACGCCATCCACTGTGATCCTCCAGTCACCCGGGGGAGGGCGCATCCGGGGGCCGTGGAACACCATGGCCTCCGTTTTTGATACGGCCACCTCTAACCCCAGCTGTCGGATCCGCGATATGGCCAAAGTGGCAGCCACCGACGCCAATCTGACCACCCTCTGATAGTCCCTGCCCCGGGCAGTGATCAGGGTGTCATCCGCGTAACAGAGTACACTGGTCCTGGGGAGGAGAGTCCCCCGCAGGACCCAGTTGTACCCCAGGTTCCACAAGAGTGGTCCTAAGACCGACCCCTGCGGAACCCCACACGCCATACGACGAGCACATATGCGCCCAACGCCTTTCTGCAGGAATAGGACCTTCCTATCCTGCAGGTAGTCAGCCAGGACTCTCCGGATATACAACGGTACCCTATGGTACCGGAGAGCCTGGAGGATGCAGTTGAAGGGGAGGGTGTTGAAGGCATTCGCTATGTCTAGCGACACTGCCAGCACCCTCTCCCCTCTTCGCACCGCTTCTTCGGTAGACTTACGTAGGGTAAGTATTGCATCGACCGTTGACCTGCCCCGACGGAACCCATACTGAGAATCCTCAAGATTGGGTCCGTCAGCGTCCAAGTGCTCTACGATTCGGGCAGCGAGCACACGCTCGAAGAGCTTGCCCGCCTCGTCAAGCAGGACGATCGGCCGATAGGCCGATGGCAGGTCCGGCGGACGGTCGCCCTTTCTTAGAAGGACCAACCGGCCCTCCTTCCACAGCTTTGGGAACTTGCCCTGCCGTAAGCAACAGTCCAGGAGGCCGGTCAGCCTTCCTCCGAGATGGTCCAGCGCGATACCAAGCACCTTGCTGTGTACCCCGTCCGGCCCAGGTGCCTTTCTCTTAAGGCGCAGACGGTCCACAGCGACCTCTATCTCTCCCTCGGTGACGCCAGGGATGGAGGATGGGTCATACTCTTCCTCACTCTCCGGAAGAGAGAAAGGGACGGCCGCGAAACCCTGAGACGGGAACAGGCCATCCACGATCCGATCCAGCAGCACGGGATCGAACGACTCGGTAGGGGGGGCGGAGTTCCTATACCGGTTTCGGACCACCCGGTAGGGCCTCCCCCAGGGGTCCCGGTCCAGATCTGCCAAAAACTCGTTCCAGGCGGCCGTCTTGCTTCTCAAGATCGCCACCTGGAGCTCCTTCCTTGCCCCCTTGTAGACGGCATAAAGGCTGTCTTCTTCCGCCCGCGTGTGGTGCCGCCTGCGCCTGCAGTGCTGGTAGCCAAGCCGCGCCAATATGCTGGCGGCGCGCAGGTCAGCGATGGCTTGCGACCACCAGTACACCGCCCTCTGGTGGGGTCTGTCACCAGCTCTGGGCATGCATGTGTCGCACACGCGGGTCAGCGACTGCTGGAACTTGACAGCCTGTCTGTCCACGTCCATCTCCGGGGGGGGGGCCGGGAACCACGTTTCGAGCTGCGCCGCCTCGTTGGCCGCCTCGGCATTGAGCTTCGTAAGGGCCCACTTTCTGAAGTGGGCCGTTCTCACCCCATCTGTCGGCCGAAGGGAGTTCAGCGGGACTGGGGCTGGGGAGATCTTGATGGCCACATACTCGTGGTCGGAGAGGGTCTCCGCTCCCTCCATGACCCGCCATTCCACGACGCGTGCTGCGGTAGCAGGGGATGCGAAGGAGACGTCGACTATCGACTCCCCCTGCCACCTCGAGCACGTGGCCACGCTGCCTCGATTGAGGAGCACTAGCCCCGACGCCACGACGAATTCCTCCACCTCCGTCCCTCGGTGGTCAGTCGCTGGGCATCCCCAGGTGGTGGACTTGGCGTTCAAGTCACCCGCTAACACGACTTGTAGCGGGGACAAACGCCTCACCACACCGAGTAGCTGGGCCATGAACTGCCGGAACTCCCGCAGGGGACGGTTCGGCGAGAAATATACGGCGACAAGTGCCCGGTCGCCCCAGGATACCGCCACATACCCATGGCCCCTTTCTCTGAGGTGGATGGGGGTAGGGCTTCTGGAGGGGACAGTTACTAGGGCCAGTCCCTGCTTGTCCCCAATCCAGTTCGGCCCAACAGGCACAGAATGCGGCTCTGACACCAGGGCCGCACCGACCTCCCACTCTGTCATATGCTGCACCAGCAGGTTTTGCGCGGCGACAGAGCGGTTGAGGTTCGCCTGTATTAAGAGCTCACTAGGCCGAACTGGCATTGGGTCCCGGTGTTGAGCAGTCCATTTTTTCGACGACGGCAGGTGCAGGGTCAACTACCCTCCACAGAGGGGTGGAACCTTTCGTGGGAGGAGGCTTACACAACCTACTCCCCATGTGGTGCTTGGCGGGCAGTTTGTGCTCAGTGCAGATGAGGCACTTGGCCACCGTGGCCTCACAAGCTTCCGCCTGGTGTCCCTCTGACCCACAGCGGAAGCACAGGATGCCTCTGTCCACCTTCGAGGGACACGTCGGACGCGTGTGGCCGATGCCCAAGCACCTGAAACACCTCGTTGGTGAGGGCTCCAACACGGCCAGGGAGAGCGTGGTCCATCTCACCTTTAGGACCCCTTCTTCGGCCAGCTTTTTAGCTACCGGTATCGGGCACCGAACCATAACGGATCTGGGGGTCCATCCCTGAGGCTCCCGGATCTGCGCCACTGCGACCTCGTTCACAGAGCACTCCCCCTTGAGAGCGACTGCCTCCGCGATCCTCTCCCGGGTCATCGTCTCGTCGAGCCCGGTGAGCTTGATTTCGGCCCTCTTCATTGGCCTGTTGATGTGGGCGTCTTCGCCGAGGACCTGCCTCAGACGCTCCGCCAGGCTGTCGGCTTTGGGACCACTGGTGGTTCCGGCAATCTCCAGCTTCCTGCCTCCGGAAGCTGTGTTGCGGATTTTTAGGGTTTCCAACCCCAGCTCCGCCAAGTCAATGTTGTCGATCGCCTTAGTCATGACCGACAGGTAAGTTGCCCCCTTGGCTACTCCCTCTTTGCTGAGGGAGATGGTCACGACAGAGGACCGGGGCACCTCTAGCTTGACTGGCACCTTGGCGGCAGCTGCGGGGGGAGCCTTGGTTGGACCCTCCGGTCCCGCCTGGGCAGATGGGGAAGACTTCTTCGCCCTCCTTCTCTTTTTCCCCGCAGTTTTCCAGTCGTTGGCTGGCGTCGTACCCGCGGCGTCAAGCGACGGATCGTGGGCCACGTGGCCAGGAGCACCATCCCGGACCGGAGGAGCAGCACCCGGAGCAGACACAGGGGCAGGAGTCCTTTTCGACGGAGCAGCCAGGTAAGTCCTTTGATCCTTATTAACCCCTCTTTCCCTTTCAGGTACCACGTGCGGGGCCCAGGAGGGACCGGCAGCAGCACCATCATCCCGGGAGGGAGCAGCGGCAGTGGCGTAGGAGCGACCGGCGGGAGCAGCGGGGGCGGCGGCAACGACTTGGGGGCGACCAGCACGGGGAGCGGCGGCGGCGGCGGCGGCGGCGGCGGCGGCGGCGGCGGCGGCGGCAGCGGCGGCGTCCCTCTTCCGGTCCACGGCAAGAGGGGGCCTAAGCATGGGCTCCGGGCCAAGCCTCTGGTCGATTCCGGCCTTGAAGGCGTTGAGCATATTCCGAATCGACTCCATCGATTCGGAGTGCTTGGCCTCCATGTCCTTGAGCATCTCGGAGCGCATTTCTGCCCCGAGAGCTCTGACCATATGGTCCACACCTGGTCCTTCCACCACGATGGGGGGAGTCGGGGTCTTCAGCAGGTTGTTGACCCTTCCGGCCTCATTCAGGCCCTCCTTGACGGCCCTGAGCTCCTCCTTCATCTGAGCCATCTGCGCATCCTGAGACCGGATGCACGCTTTCAGACGGCGGATCTCCTCGTCCTGGGTCATCGTCTTGAGGACGTGCACCATCTTCGCCAGGGTCACGGCCGCACAGTTAATGCGTCCATGGACGGCACCGTTAAGGTTCCCCGACTTCTTGGCGGATGCGAAGATACTTCGCACCGCCGCCTCACCCTCCAACAGCATATCCATCCTGGTCGAGTCCTCCTTATCCGCCAGGGTCTGGAAGCTCTTGCCTTTGTGGCCCCTGATGGCCCGCATGGCCTCACTGGCCGAGCTGTTCGGACTCTTGCGGAAGTTGGTCTCCTCGTCCGCAGTCCGCTCGTAGTCCGACATGGAGCTTGCCTCCTCATACGACCTTTGGCCTTTGGCCTTCCTCGGCAGGGAACGAGCGTCTTCGCCATTGGCGAGCACATCCTCTATGTGCTCGCTTGTGAGGTTTGCGTAGGCCTCGTATTCTTCCTCGTCACTCTCGACGAGGGCCCGCCTGGCTGAAGCCACTCCTTTGGAGGTACCTGGGCGACCGCCCCCCCCCACTTTGCCCCCCCCACGCTGGGCGGAGCAGACCTTGGTCGGGCGATAATCCCCGGCCTTGACGTCGTCCTCCTCATCAGTCTCGTGGAGCCTTTTGGCCCCCAACGGCACGCTCGAGTCCATCGGCTCTTGACCCGGCTCCGGGGAGGAAGCGGAGCTCAAGTCCGGTTGCAGGTGCGCTCCACTGCGCTCACTGCAGTCGACAAACTCGTCCGAAAGTATTCCGGAACCTTCCAGAATTACCTCCTCCAGCCCGGAACCAGAGTCAGAACTGGAGTCAGTATCGTCACCAGACAGCACCGTGATGGGATTAGCCCTCCTGGCCTTTCCCTTGCGGTCAATCTTGCCTTTTGGCATTTCGGGCTCTGAAAAAGTACCAGATCGATACTCACCAGAAACCCAAGAAAAGGCGATTTTTTTGTCGCATAAAACCCCCAGATGGTATGGCCGTACCACCGGAAGCCTATGGACAACAGTTCGTTACAATCTAAAAATAAATTTAAAAATAATTTTCATACAAAACTAAATTTCGGTCAAGTTCGAGTCGTTTTTTTTTTTCGACAATTTGAGTTGTCGAGAAAAAAATCGACCAAAATTCGAAAACTTGACCGAACTAAAAACTAAAAATACCTACAACTAGACTATGGAAAATAGTACAAAAAAGCCCTTGGGAACCCAAGCGGGGTCCCAAAGACGAAGAAACTAAAAAATAATTAAAATTTTTGTCTCTGCATTGCAGACGTTTAGACAACAAAAAACAGAAACAAATCAATAACAAATCCAATATATAACCTAAGAAAACAGAAAAATAATCAAAAAATGCACGACAAAAGTTTACGATTTATCAAACAGACAGCCGATTTTTAAAATCAAACCGTCTATTTTTTAAAGCCGAAAAACCACTTTGGATTTTACGGAGCAGACATGCGCACGGGTGCTGTGTTCGGGCGACAGAACGCCACTAACCTAACCTAACCTAACCTAACCTAACCTAACCTAACCTAACCTAACCTAACCTAACCTAACCTAACCTTTTTTTTTTTTTTTTTTTTTTTTTTTTTTTAACCCAGAGGAACTCATTACGAGTACCAGGGCCTTGAAGAGGCTCCTGGTTATGTGAGACTCACCCGTCCGCCTTTCCACAACCCACCAACTATCATGGAGACGCCATTGTCTCCAGTCGGCTGCCAAGGGAAAAGCCCAAGGCTGGGAAGGGCGAGACAGAGGGGGATACTCACTAACCTCTGGGGGACCACACTCCGAATACAGTGGAGGCCGCGGGACCTGTTCACTGGGAAATTGAACCACGGGATCCACCCGCACCCGTACCCCCGCCTATAGCCACTCGTGCACACATTGGTGTGTCCGAGCCGCTACGCGCGGGCATACGGGTGCTACGCGAACGCGACAACACGGACGTACACACCCTCACACTACTCATAAGAGAGCTTTGTGTGAGGGGTGTAGCGAAACATCTCGGGGGGGATAAATCCCACACAAATTACAAAAATATGTACAACAATTTACAACTAAGACTAATTTTTAGTTATTTTATATTTTTTACTTTTTTTGGTTTCTTCTCTTTTTTGTTTTTTATAAATTCCTATTACTAATATATACAACAACCATGATTGGTGAACACAACAATAATTTAAATGAAATACAATCTAACCTATAATCTAAGACTAACGACTAATATATACAAGTCCACATTAAGGACTACCACATCGTAACTGAGGTTAACTGCGCACGGTTAGAGTAACCGTTTGCAGAGAGTCCGACACCAACAATATTTACATATACATATACAACCATATTTATTTACAACAACTAATCTATTTTTTATTTACAGATTTCTGCACCAGGACGGAGCCCAGCATAGACTTCACCCAGGACAGACCAGGTAGGTACAGTCAGGTGGGTAGGGAGTGGGATTACGGCGGATGTAAATCCGCGTCCCTCCTACGTCTTCTCCTCCTTCCTCTCCTTGTGGGAGCGGCATCAGCAGCTTCCTCTCGAGCGCGCTCAGCCGTCTCTTTGAGACCCATGCACTCGTGCGAGAATCTTGCTACTGCCCTCCAGTTTCTCTCACTCTCCAGCATCGCGGCCACGATGTCTGGTAGAGCGAGGTTTCCTCTTCCACCCAGCTCCATTTCCAGAGTTCGGCGCTGCGAGGCGAAGGCATTGCACTCCACAAGGGTGTGCTGCGCTGAGTCCTCACTAGCCCCGCACTCATGGCATACGGGCGTTTCTTCCCTGCCAATTCGGTGCAGATACTTACCGAAGCACCCATGCCCGGTAAGTATCTGCGCCAAGTGGTACGATATACTGCCGTATGATCTATCGAGCCATTCCGTGAGGACAGGCCGAATGGCCTCCACGGTCCGAGCTCCTGCAATGGGGGACTCAAGTTGTTCTTCCCATTGGTATACGGCCATGTCATAGGCATCTCGCCTTGCACCCTGGACTTCCTCAAACGCAGGGCGCTCTCCATCAGCACGTCTCTCCGTGCGGAACTCGAAGACTTCGGTAAGCACCTTAGCCTCGAGCTCCCACGGGACCATACCCGCTATAGCGGTGGACGCCGTAAAGGACACCGTCCGGTATCCACGGATCGCTCTCACCGCAGCCACTCTCTGCGGTCTTCGCATGAGGGCTACATTCCTCCGGGAGAGAGCGTCCGACCAGACGGGAGCCCCATATAGGACCATGCTGCGAAGAACGCCAGCATATAGCCTGCGACAGCTGTCCTTAGGTCCTCCAATATTAGGCAACAGACGCGCGAGCGACATTGCGGCCTTTATCACCCTCGGTACTAATTCCATGAAATGTGGGGTAAACGTCCACCTGCTATCCAGAGTCAGCCCCAGGTACTTCATCTGGTACTGAACTCTGACGTTTACCCCATCCACACAAACATATGCTCCTCTAGTGAACCTAACCTAACCTAACCTAACCTAACCTAACCTAACCTAACCTAACCTAACCTAACCTAACCTAACCTAACCTAACCTAACCTAACCTAACCTAACCTAACCTAACCTAACCTAACCTAACCTAACCTAACCTAACCTTTTTTTTTTTTTTTTTTTTTTTTTTTTTTTTTTTTTTTTTTTTTTTTTTTTTACCCAGGGGAACTCATTACGAGTACGAGGACCTTGAAGAGGCCCAAGTTATGTGGGACTCACCCGTCCGCCTTTCCACACCCACTGACGAGGAGAGAAGCTCCAAGTCAGCTGCCAGGAAGACCCGGCTGGGAGGGCGAGACGGAGGGGGATACCGCACTAAACCCCTGGGGGACAAGGCAATCCGAACACTAAATAAGGCGACAACCACGGTATACTTCCAAAGGAATTGAGCCGCGGCCGCCGCCCTGCGCCCGTGCACCAACCTACGGCCATCTCCGTGCGCTCATTCCCGCTTGCGCGGGAAAATGCGCATTTGACGGCCGCGCGCCAGTGCACGGGCACGTGCTGACAACGCACAGCATGGGAAATTCAAAAGGAATTTCGGCTATTTGTTAGGTGGCACATCAGTGCCACTTAACTACGGCTTGGGGGGGGTAGACGCCCGCCACGGACCACGGTCCATGGCGGGTGCCCCCTTTCCCCCCCGTGCGACCTGAGAACCTTTAAGAGGCGGCCGTCTTTTTGGTACGACGCCCAGAAGGGACGCCGCCAGAACTCCTCTCACTGCTCAGAAGGAGTAGTGAGTTACGCAGCCCAAAGTAGACCACGTATGGGAGCTGCGAGGCCCAGAAGGGACCCCGCCTAGTCAGATGTCAGCCGGCTGGGTCCAAGCGTCTACTACACGCCAGAGCGGGAGACTGTTGGAACCAGCCGTTGCCCAGGGTGCACCAACGTGGAGGTCATCTGACTCGCACCCCAACCTAACCTAACCTTTTTTTTTTTTTTTTTTTTTTTTTTTTTTTTTTTTTTTTTTTTTTTACCCAGGGGAACTCATTACGAGTACGAGGACCTTGAAGAGGCCCAAGTTATGTGGGACTCACCCGTCCGCCTTTCCACACCCACTGTCGAGGAGAGAAGCTCCAAGTCAGCTGCCAGGAAGACCCGGCTGGGAGGGCGAGACGGAGGGGGATACCGCACTAAACCCCTGGGGGACAAGGCAATCCGAACACTAAATAAGGCGACAACCACGGTATACTTCCAAAGGAATTGAGCCGCGGCCGCCGCCCTGCGCCCGTGCACCAACCTACGGCCATCTCCGTGCGCTCATTCCCGCTTGCGCGGAAAAATGCGCACTTGACGACCGCGCGCCAGTGCACGGGCACGTGCTGACAACGTACAGCATGGAAATTCAGATGGAATTTCGGCTAAATGTTAAGTGGCACTGACGTGCCACTTAACTACTTCTGGGCTTCGGGGGGGGTAGACGCCCGCCACGGACCGCGGTCGGATCCGGTCTGCGACATCACCCTCTCCGTGCCACCTTCAGACGCCACCTTTTTGGGGCCGCGTCTTACAGCTACAGGCCGAGCGGGGCGCGCGACGGCCTCCTCGCGCTTTGGCCTCCCCTCAGCCTCCCTCAAGCCCTCGCGCTCTCTTACCACCTCCCTTGGGGGGGAGGGGGGAGGTACCGGCACTACGACAGCAGGCGCCACGGCATCGATCGCCTCCATCCTCTCAGGCGCCATTGGCGCCGCCATAACAGGCCCCGCCTCTTGTCCCGTCAGGGCCCTCCCTTTAATGGCAGGGGGGCGGCACCCCCTGCTTCCCATCACATGCCCATGGGGCAGCGCCGCCTCAGCGCACACGAGGCAGTTCGGTGGCCCGGTGCATGCTTCCGCCCTGTGGCCACCCATGCCACACCGGAAGCAACACCCCATCCTCTCCGCGCTGGAGGGGCACATCGGCCGTGTATGGCCCATCCCCATGCACTTGAAGCAGCGCATGGGTCTGGGTCCGACGACCTCGACCCTGGCCAGGTCCCAGCCGACGCGGACCTTCCCCAAGATAGTGAGGGCTCTTGCCGCCCTCACTGGGCACTCCACAAGCACCGACGAGTAACCGCCGGGGCCCGGTCCGACCCTCCCCACCCTGACCCGCTCCACCAGGCAACCTCCCTGCGCCGCCACCGCGGCAGATATCATCGCCGGCGTCGTGGACACGCCCAGGTCTAGCAGCCGGATGTCCGTCCGCTTTTCCGGGCGGGCGACCGTCGCCACGTCCGACAACACCTCGGCCAGCCTTTGTGCCAGCCGATCAGCGGCCTCCCCGCTGTCGGCACCAGGCACCTCAATCAAAGTGGCCCCGGTCTGGGCCGCCTTCGTCCGGACACCAGGGATGCCCAGATCCTCCAGCGAGATAGCCTCTCTGGCTCTCGCGAGGGTGGCCGCGTAGGACACCCCCCGGGCGACAGCCTCCGGCTTAAGCTGGAGGACCACAGCCGTCGACCCGGGCTGCCTCAGGGCTGCCCTCTCCTTTGGCTTCCCTGGCGGCGTCAGCCTTGCGTTGGGCACCACCACTGGCGCCCCAGTCTGTTTAGGGCCCTTCGCCCTCTTCCTCCCTCGTCTGCGGGTACTGGCAGTCCGAGTCTCAGCAGGGGCAGAAACCACTGGGGCCGGAGCTGGAGCAAGCTGAGCTTTCGGCAGCATCTCTCCTCGTCGAGGCACAGTATTTGTGGAGAGGGCGGGATACTCCTCCGCACCTCTACCCGCAGCCACCGAACTGTACCTTGTCCGCTCATGCGACGAGAGCTTGGCCTCCATCTCGTCCAGCCGCCTGCCGATTCCCTCAATGGAGGACTCCAAGGTGCGCTGCATAGCCGCCAGCGCAGCCATCACGCTCCCAATCAACTCCGCATCGGGGGGAGGAGCGACCTTCGCCTCTGCAAGGCGCTTCCCCTCCTCAGCAGCCTTTCTGGCCTCATTGGCCTCCAAGGCCTCCCTCTTGCGGATCCTCAACTGGTCCTTGAGCGACTTGACCCGCTCACTCAAGACCTCATTGGCCTGGATAAGGAGTTGATTCTCCTCTTCTAGATCCTCCTTGCCTCCCAGGTCCTCCTCTACTTTGGATCCAGAGCTCCCGAATCCAGCTTTCTCAAGCTCCCTCCTCGTGGCCTCCGCAAATCTCACCGAGAAAGCCCTATGGCTTTCCTCCTCCTTTTGCATGAACACCTGGAACTGTTCATCTATCAAGTCCGAAACCTCATGGCGCTTCCTTGGCGCTAACTCATCTGGCGTTTTTGTGCCCCCCCCAGAAACGGTGGGGCGGCCTGGAACCAGATCCCCGACCTTGGCCGGTGAACCAGTCCCAGGGAGGGATTCTCCCGTCTTGCGACGGGTACCCTCCTGGGGTAGTTTTGTTTTCAAAGACGCACTCATAGTCGCATTTGATGGGATGCCTCCCTGACAATTTCGGGGTTGTCATCCCCCTGGCAATTCAAGGGCTGCCGTTCCCTATGTAGGCCGTGAACTTCACCCATGCGACGCCCACTCGCCAAGGGTGCCCTATATACTCGCGGAGGGCGGGAGGTATCCGCTGGGTTTTACCGACTTTTCCTTGTCGACGCCCCATTGGGCTGCGGGACTGAACCCAGACCACCACGTACCCAGCTTATGCCAGGGCTGGGGTCGTTGTGGCGGACGGGACAGAACCCGCGACCACGACACAAACAAGGGTTGGCATGACACCCTCGTTACGACCTTGCGCACAGAGGCGCTTGACAGACGCCCAGAAGGGGCGCCGACTACCCTTTCCCCCCTTGTCACGACGTCCAGAAGGGACGCCGTCAAAACTCCTCTCAAAGCCGTTCAGAAGGAGCGGCGAGTGTGCAACCCAAAGTGGGCCGCACGTTGGAGGTGCGGGGCCCAGAAGGGGCTCCCGCCTATGCCGGGTTGTTAGCCGGTCAGTCTCACAGCAGACTCCTCTCGAGGAGGAGTATGTTGAGCCTGCCCGTTGCCCAGGGTGTACCACGAGGAGGTCACCCGACACACACCCCAACCTAACCTAACCTAACCTAACCTAACCTAACCTAACCTAACCTTTTTTTTTTTTTTTTTTTTTTTTTTTTTTTTTCCCAGGGGAAACTTGCTGACCAAGTTCCCGTAGACTGGGGCGATCTACGGGATATGTGGGGTTGACCTAAAAACGCGGCCGACCCACTAAAACCCCTGGGGAAACCTCACACCGATAACGTGGTTAGCGCGGGAGCTGTCCGAAGATATTGTGCCGCGCTTTCCACCGGCTACGCTGTTAGCGTCCCTCAACTGACCTATGTGCCCCAGGTCAGCGAGGCCCCCCGGACGTGGGGGGGCCGGTCTTCGGTGTGGGTTTCACTGCGGCTTTGAACCGCCCGTCTGGTGCGCGTGGTCTGTCCCACGCAGGAGTGGTGGACCCGCTCGGGCCTTCGCCCGGGTCCTCCGCCTCTACCACCCTACCGCCTTCCGACCCTGTGTCTCTCTCGAGAGAGACATTGGGGTGGTCGGTCGTAGGGACTTTGGGAGACGGGAGTGGCTCCTCCACCGTCTCCATCACCTCCTCTTCTCCCACCTGACGGGGGTCAGTCCCGGCAGTCCTGGTTACCAGGCCCTTGGCCCTGGTGGCGGGGGGACTGCAGCCCCTGCCGCCCATCACATGCCCATGGGGCTTGCCGGCGTCGGCACAAACTTCACAGCGAGGCACTTTAGCTGTGCACTCCACCATCTTGTGCCCAGCTCGACCACAGCGGAAACAAAGTCCACTGCGGTCGGTTTGTGCCGGACATCTTGGCCTGGCATGGCCCACACCCAAGCATCGGAAGCACCGAAGCGGGCGGGGCTCAAGGGCCACCACCGAGGCAGAGCTCCAGCCTAGGAACAGCCTGCCATCGGTGACTAGCGATTTTGCCGCGCGAATGGGGCAACGCAGAATCACCGAACCGGCATAGTTGGGGCCGTCTCTTATCGCCCCCACCCTCACGCTCTCAACGGAGCACCCCGTCTTCAGCGCCACAGCCGCGGCGACTTTCTCGGGCGTGGCATATTCGTCCAATCCAGAGATGCGCAGCTCTGCGCTCTTCTCTGGACGGACGATTGTTGCCACGTCCCCCAACTCCTGCTCAAGCCTAATGGCGAGCTTGTCGGCCTTCGCGCCGCTCTCTGCCCCCGGGACCTCGAACAAACGAGCACCCGTGGCAGACATCCTAGTCCGTAAGCCCTCCTCGATGCCGAGTTCGGTGAGCGGAATAGCCTGTATGGCCCTCGCAATCACCTGGCTGTAGGTCACCCCGTTTGAAATGGCCTCCGGCCTCAGCTGCAGCACGACGGCAGCAGATGTGGGCGGTTTCAGCCTCCCTCCTCCTCCGCGTCTCCTCTTCCTTCGGCTTGGCGTCGCTCGCGGCACCTGCGGTGCAGAGCGGTCACGCATCGTTGCAGGGCGAGCTGCCGGAGTCCGTGGTGGGAGAGGTCCCACTGGAGGGGCGCCTGTCGATGCGGGCACTCCCTGTCCCTTCTTTTTCCTGCCTCGCTTACCCTTGGGCACGTCCACCCACGGCTCGGGCTGGGCCATAGGCGGTAAAGATGCCCTGCTGGGACCCGGCTGGGACGAAGGTACGCGAGGGGTCAGCTCTCCAGCTAGATCGATGGGCAGGTCAACTGGAGTGATTGTCCTGCGCCATCGACGTGGCGACTCCGTTATGGGAGGAAAGTCCTCCAGGCTTGGGCGGCTCTCTGACACAAAACCCGGGCGTGTCTCGTGCGCAGCCAACCTAGCCTCCAGGCCGTCGAGTCTTGTGCCAATGGCACCGACAGAGGCGACCAGGGTTCCCTTCAGCTCGTTACAGATAGCCCGCATCTGCTGTTCCGGCAATGCTGGGGGAGGAGATCTCGAGCGAGAGCCCCTGACCTCTGCCAGCTCTTTTTTGAGCGCCTGCACCTCGGCGCTCAGTCTCCCCACCTCATCTCGAAGACGAGTATTGGCCATCTCGGTGCAGCGCGTCTCCGCCGAAGCCGACCTGGATGCCAGGTTCGACAGGCACCTGCTCAACGTCTTGGTCGACTCATTGAGCGCCCTCTGCATGCTCCCCTTGAGGTTTCCCGACTTGTGGGACACCTCCGCGATGATGCGAGCACATGCGTCTCCAAGCATCTGCACCTCCAGCGCCGTCATGGGGTCATCGGGTCCAGACTCCCACAACACCTCTTTAGGAGGGTGTACCGCCTCCTTAGCCCCTCTGGCTGCAGACTTCCTAGTGCCCGGAGCGAGGTCCAAGGGGTTTGCCTCGGACTCTTCCTCGGGCAAAGGAAACAGTCGCAGGCTCAACGGCCCGGCTGACTTCCCTTTAGGGACAGGTTTGGGACCACGGCCCTTGATGGTTCCCGTTCCCTCTTTAGCGGCAACTACCTCCACCCCTGCCACCGCTTTGGGAGAGCAGTACTGTCGATAGTACTGCTCTAACAGCTCCTCGTACTCGGCCTCCTCTACCGGCAGGACAAGCCGATCCTCCAATTCGGCCCGCTTCTTCCGCGCCTGCTGCTCAGATAGCACCTCGCAGCGATTGCGGGTAGCTCGGCCCCTAGCTCCTGACGAAACCTTGGCTCCGGAAGGCCTCAGCTCCATCTCCGACAGATGTTCGTCGGCATCACAGTCGATATCCACAGTGTCGTATCGCCGTTTCCGGCCGTCGACAGCTGCGTCCATGCACGTCACCTCCTCGAATTCGTCATCAGAATCCGGCACATCCACCGCCTCCAACACCCTACTGCGCAGAACTTTGCCCCCCCCAGATACGAGGGGCATGCCCGGGGCCAACGAGACGGACGACTTAGCGCCCGACTTGCTAGTCCCGGGGAGGGGTTCTCCCACCTGTTGGTGGGTACCCTCCTGGGGAAATACTTTTTCAGATCTGCTCGTCATTTTTGGGTTGGCAATTTCCGGGTTGCCATTCCCCCCCTCACTATGGCACTTTAGGGGCTGCCCTTCCCCGGACCAAAAACATCACCCACGCGTCGTCCACACGCCGAGGGTGCCCTATATACTACGGAGGACGGGAGGTATCCGTAGGTTTTAAGCCGGTGTTCTCCGGGGTGTTAGTGAGTTTTCCTTCTCTTGGCCATTGGGCCTCCGGTCTGCCCAGTCACCGCGTACCCACGGCGCCAAAGGTGGGGTCGTTGCAGCGAAAGAGCAGATACCGACTTCGGGGCTGGCGTAAACCCCGGTTGCACCGCTCTCACCGGTGCCCCCTTTCCCCCCCATGCGACCTGAGAACCTTTAAGAGGCGGCCGTCTTTTTGGTACGACGCCCAGAAGGGACGCCGTCAGTAACTCCTCTCACTGCTCAGACGGAGAAGTGAGTTACGCAGCCCAAAGTAGGCTACGTATGGAAGCTGCAAGGTCCAGAAGGGACCCCGCCTAGTCAGATGTCAGCCGGCTGGGTCCAAGCGTCTACTACACGCCAGAGCGGGAGACTGTTGGAACCAGCCGTTGCCCAGGGTGCACCAACGTGGAGGTCATCTGACTCGCACCCCAACCTAACCTAACCTAACCTAACCTAACCTAACCTAACCTAACCTAACCTAACCTAACCTTTTTTTTTTTTTTTTTTTTTTTTTTTTAACGGAGTGAAAGATCTGCAAACAGACGCATCAGCGGGCAATGAGGGGTCCCGCTGGCTGTCCGAGGATGGCCAAGACTCTGTTCCAGGGCCGAAGCCCTAGAAAAAGCGAGCCGTGGCCGACTCGGTAAAAAACACTCCGATGTCCTCTCGTCACCTTGGGACCAGCAAACCGGCGATCATCGCGTCGTCCTCATCTGAGGAGGACGCATCGAACGCCGGCATGGTGGGGCCTGACGAGGTCATGGGAACCCTTTCGGACACTTCCACAACCCCGTCGGTGACTGCTCGCCCTATAGACGGGCGAGCCCCTCCTCCGCCCCTGATTGGGGCGGGTGACCGCCCTCGAAAACGATGGGCGGACACGCTTGACCCGTCATTTGGTGAGACGGGTCGCCGACGCGCCGGGACATACGGAGCGTCGGCCCTCAGTGGGGACCTGTGCAATGCACGGTCGGAGCCCCCCCTAGGGCTCGGACCGCGCTGGTTCCCCACCGGATGGAGAAGGCGCTGGTATTGCCGCCTTCTCCGCAGGAGGCGTCTGCGGCGGCACGGATTTGCCAGGGGGTCATCCTCCCTGGCCCGTTCCGCCTCCTCCTTCAGCGTCATGACGTCGACGCAGAAGGAGTTGACCGCCTCCCAGGACCCCTCGCTACCGAGCATGGACAGAACCACGGTCGGCAGGGAGAGGTCCGCGCCAATCACAGTGACCAATGCGGAGCGCTGGACACCGAACGCAGAGCACACCGTTAGGGTGTGTTGCGCCGTGTCCTCCGCCGCTCCGCAATGGTGGCACTGTGGGGTCGGCTCTCTTCCGATCCGGTGCAAATAGCGTCCGAACGAACCATGTCCGGACAGTATTTGCACCAGATGGTATGTGAGCGACCCATGGCGCCGCTCCGCCCACGCCTTGAGGACGGGGCGTAGGGCCTCGAGGCTACGCGTTTGCGTAGCTGAGGCCCCTTCGCCCAGGTCCTCGGACCATAGGCGGAACATCTCCTCGCGCGCTCCGTCGAGCGCAGCACGCCTCTCTTGGGGGGCCAGTCGATCGCCACTGGCCCTCTCCTCCGCTCGCTGCCGGTACGCTGCAGCGAGCACCTCCGCCACCAGCTCCCACGGGGGCGTCCCCGCGAGAGCGCACGCCACTTTCCGGGACACCGTTCGGTAGCCCCGGATCGCCCGCAGCGCCATTGCGCGCTGGGCCCGCTGAAGGGAGGCGATCGCGTGTGGGCTAAGACTGTCAGCCCACACCGGCGCCCCATACAGTGCCATAGAGCGGACGATGCCGCCGTAGAGTCGGCGGCACGCCACGCTCGGGCCCCCCACATTGGGCAAGAGACGCCCGAGGGCGTCTGCTGCTCCCAGCAGCCGGGGCTCGAGGAGCTTGAAGTGCTCCTCGAAGCCCCACCGCCCGTCGATCACCAGCCCCAGATATTTCATCTGGGGCTTCAGACCGACCCTCTCGCCCTCCACAACGATCGACGCACCCGCTGACGGCCGTCTCCGAGGCCCATGGAACACCATGGCCTCGGTCTTGTGGAGGGCCACCTCCAAGCCCAACGTCCGTATCCGCCGCACGATATGGCTGACGAACACGGACGCCAAGCGCTGGACATCCTCCAGCTGCTTCCCCCGGACGGTGACGAGCGTGTCGTCTGCATAACAGAACGACCGCACCATCGGGGGGAGGCCACACCGCAGGACGTAGTCATAGCCGACGTTCCACAGCAAGGGGCCTAGGACTGACCCCTGTGGAACGCCGCGGGACACCCTGTGACGGCCAAGCTCGCCGTCCCGTCCCGCGTACGCTACGTCCCGGTCCCTCAAATAATCTCCCACAATTCGGCGCAGATATGGAGGCATTTTATGATAGTGAAGCGCCTCCATGATAACGCCGAAGGGGAGACTATTGAAAGCATTGGCGATGTCCAAGGACACCGCCAAAACCACCTCCCGCCTCTCAACGGACCCCTCCACCAGGGCCCGCAGATCAGACAGGGCGTCGATCGTCGACCGCCCCGTCCGGAAGCCGTATTGGGCCTCAGAGAGGTTGGGGCCCGTTCCCCCTCCCAGCTGCTGGACTATTCGGGAGGCGATGATTTTCTCAAACACCTTCCCGATTTCGTCCAGCAGCACTATTGGGCGATACGCCGAGGGGTCGTCGGACGGGCGACCCTCCTTGCGCAGCAAGCATAGCGCCCCCTCCTTCCACACTTTGGGGAACTGTGCGAACTTCAGACTAGCGTCGCACAGTTCCCTGGCCCTGGCCCCTAGATGTTTTAGGGCCAGGTCCAGTACCCGCTTCGGGACGCCGTCAGGTCCCGGTGCCGTCTTACGCCCCTTAAGACGGGCGACGGCGTCCTTCCACTCCTCCTCATCAATAAGAGGAGGAGAATCGTTCCCTCCCTCCTCGTCCGGAGCTGGCGGGGCCATCCGAGGGGGAACAAAACCCTCCTCGGCCGGGGGAAACAGTGCCCCGATGACCGACCCCAGGAGGTCGGGATCCATCGTCTCCGTGAGGGGCGCGCCGCGCGCTCTGAGCTGATTGCGCGCCAGCTTATACGGCCGCCCCCACGGATCCCGATCCAGACCCTGCAACTGCTCTTCTCTGGATACCTCCTTTGAGGAGGCAATCGCAGTCTGCAGGGTCTTCTTTGACTGCCTGTACAGCTCGTACAGGCGGTCTTCCTCCTGAGGGTCCCTCACGCGGCGCCGGCGGGCCCTAGTGTAGGCCCGCCTTTGGACACTGCAGTCATCCCTCATGACTGCAATGTCCTGGGACCACCAGTGAACTTCACGGCGGTCCCGCGGAGGCTGCGCCCGAGGCATAGAAGCCTGGCACACCTCCGTTAAAGCGCCGCGGAGACGGCGAGCTGATTCGTCGACGTCCGGACCGGACATCGGACGCGAGAACCAGTCTTCAAATATCGCCGTCTCGTTCGCCAGCTCCGGCTTGAGCCTGCTGAGCGCCCAGCGAGGAGGCCGTCCACCGCTTGTGGGCTGTGGGGGCCTTTGGTGCAGGGCGGAGCTCTCGAATCGGATGTATCGATGATCCGAGAGAGTCTCCACGTCCTGCACTACCCTCCAGCCGCTGATCGTGCGCGCGAGGGCTGGGGTGGCGAACGACACGTCCACCACCGAGCCTCCGTTGTGCCGCACGCACGTGTGGACTGCGCCCCTGTTGAGGAGCGACAGCCCAGCAGCGGCTGCCCACTGCTCCACAGCCTGGCCCCTCTGGTCGGTCGCTGGACAACCCCAGACGACCGACTTGGCGTTCAGGTCTCCAAGGACGAGAACCTGACGCGGGGCCGCCCTCCTGATGGCTACGCCGACGACTCCGAGGAACGCCTCGAAGTCGGCGAGCGGTCTATTTGGGGAAAAGTAGACAGAGACTACTACCATTTCCCCCCAAACGACCGCCGCGTACCCAGCACCCCTCTCATAAATTGAGGGGGGTGTATAACCTGGGGCCGCGCGCACCATCACGGCGACAGAGTCGCAAGTGTCCCCCACCCAGTTGGGCTGGTTGGGGACAAAGTACGGCTCTGACACCGCCGCCACATCCACTGACCACTCCGCCAGGCTCTGGTGTAGCAAATCCTGAGCCCTGGTAGAGTGGTTCAGGTTTACCTGCAGAAAGTTGATATGGGGCCGTCTTAACATTGTTCGACCACCATATCAACCTCCTCGGGCCCCGTTTGGGGCGCCCTCTGTGTGGCGGGGGCGGCCTGGCGAGCTGGACGCGCCGGCAACTTGCCCTTGGCCAGGGGAGGCTTACAACTGCGCCCCCCCATAACGTGGCCTGCCGGTCGCTTGGCAGCGGCACACACGGCACAGTGGGGCTTCGCGCTACAATCGAAGCCCCTGTGCCCCTCCTTACCGCACCGGTGGCAGAGGTTGCTCCGGTCGGTTTTTGAAGGGCAGCTCGCTCTGGCGTGCCCCACCTGCATGCACCGGAAGCACCGGTCGGAACGGGCTTCCAGTGCTCTGACGTTGGCCGCGCTGAACCCTATCAGCAGGCGGCCGGCGTCCACGACCTTCTTCGCAGCGGCGACCGGGCACGACACCACCGTCGAGCCAAAGCCGTCAAGGCCGTAACGGATGGGGCGCACTTTAACGGCGTCCACACCACATCCACCCTTGGCCGCGATCTTTGCGGCCAAGTGCGCCTCCATCACCGACTCATCCAGACCGCCCACCCTCAATTCTGCGATTTTGGTGGGCCGGATGACCGTGGCCATGCCCTCAAGGGCCTCCCTCATCTTGCCGGCCAGCTGGTCGGCCTTTTCGGCAGAGGCCTTGCCCGAGATCTCAATGATCTTCGACCCGGTCATGGTGTTTCGGCACCGACGGTTTGGGATATCCATCCCGTCGATGTCGACCGAGTCTCGGGCTTTGGCCAGCGCATCGGCGTAGGTGACCCCCTTCTCAACCGCTTCGGGAGTGAGGGTCACTACAACTGCCGCCGACTTCGGCGCTACCAGCTTGGTCTTTTGACCGACTTTACGGGCCTTCCTAGCAGGGGCCGTGGCGGGCGGGGCTGAGGTGTTATTAGGCCTCTGCCGCGGCGCCTTCTGTTGCTTGGCCGCCGCCGAGTAGGATTGGCGGGGCGGAGCCTGTTCCGGAGGGGCCGATGTTGTCGCCTTCCTCCTCCTCCTTTGGCGCTTTTTGCGCGACTCCTGGGTCGTCCATTCCGGATCTGCCTCAACCGGGGGAGGCGCTTTGGCAGCACCCCGGGAGGTGGATGGAACGACCGCAGGAGGTCCAGCTTTCTTCGCCTGTTTTGGCGGGGGATCCGGCTTTTTGGCCGCCACCTTGCCCTTTTTAGCCGGCATAGCTGATTTAGCCGGCTTAGCTTTCCCCTTCGTGATAATAGGGGGCGTGGGCGCAACTGCTGCAGCTGCCTTTTTGCGGTCCGCCGCAAGCGGCGGTCGCAGGCTCTTGGCCGGCAGCAGGCGATCCTCCAGACCCTCCAGACGAGCATTCAGCATGGCCCCGAAAGTTCGGGCCAGCCTTGCTTCAAATGCCTGGAGGGCATCCGGCTCCTCGTAGGCGGCCTTGTTTTTGCCGCGGTCAGTCTCCTCCTGTATAATGACCGTCGGCGAGAGAGGCCTTGGAGGAGGGCAGTCTGTCTCCATTGAGGCCAGTGAGGGCAGAACCTCAGGAACCTCAGGGAGAGTGGGGGGAGGAGAGATACACTTCTTCCCACTCTTTAGCTCCCTCACCTCTGCAGACAGAGCTGCTACACACTTTGTGAGGTCTGCTAGTTGCTGTTGCAGCCTCACATTCTCCGCCTTAAGTATGCGGGTGTCCTCCGAGATGTTTTTTGAGGACACCTCGCGGAAACTATCCATGATGGACTGCGCCGCTTTCTTTAAAGCCTTTTGGAAGGGGCCCTGGAGGTGCGAGGACTTCTTCGCCACCTCCACTATGACCGCACAGTCCGCCTTCACCACCTCCTCGATGTCGAGGGTGGTCTTCAGGTCCGGATCTGTGGGCGTAGGGGCCTCGCCTTCCGTTCTACTAGCGTAGAACGCAGCCCTGGTCTCGTAGGCGCGGCGCTCCATTTCCGCCACCTCCCGGTCGAGCGCGACCTGCTGCTCCTCGCGGACTGCAGCGGCATGCTCGCGCTTGGCCCGGGCGAGACCAACGTACTCTCCTGTGGTAGGGGGTCTCCCTCGACCACGTTGCGCCGGCTTCTTGGGACCGTCCTCAGACGAATCCGAGAGAGCCTCTGACTGTTTGCCCCCCTTAGATGTTTTGGGGGGACGCTTCCTCTTCAATGTACCGGTAAGCGTGTCGACGCTGATGGAACTGTCGTCTGACAAATCGCTACACCGGTCCTCTTTTTGTCCTCGCTTGGGATAAGGGGAGGTGCGGGCTAGGCCCTTGCTGCGAGCCGACACTGCCGGCGAGCTGGCACGACTCCCCTTTTTCTTCATAAACGAAGACTTGAGATTTACGACGGAGTCAACGGCCGATTTCATAGAAACCGCCGATGAATCTGACTCGACGTCGACGTCCCGTTCCCCTCCTGCTGCAGACACGCTGCGCGAACGCGCGGCGGTCGGCGATGAACTGCCAGCAGCCCTGGACGAACTGAAGGTTAGTTTCAGCCCGCCCGTCTCCACTTCAACTCCGCCCTTCTCGGGCCTAGCCAGAAGGCTAACGTCCACGTCCTTCCCTTTGGGGTCGGACCCACCACGAGTAACCACGACGGATCTGGTATCAGACTCCGCCGACTTCTGCGAAACGTCTTTTGAAAAATGATTGAGCAACTTTGACATTAATCCCACGAGTAGAGAACAATTATTGGTCACCCCGTGCAGTGGCCTCATACACGGGGAACCCTACATACTGTCAAGGGCGGGGGATATTGACAGGTTTTAACGAGTTTTCTCTCGGGTTTTATAGTGTGTCCTTCACGCGGCCGGCCGGTTAAGGCAAGCCCTCGCTCCACCACGGAACCCGCGTACCCCACAACGCCGCGAGTGGGGGTCGTTGCAGAGACCGCAGTGGTTTACGATGATCGGAGGCTGGCGTAGGCCCCCGTTGCACCGCTTTCGCGGTGCTCCCCTTTCCCCCCGTTGCGACCTGATAACCCTTAAGGGGCGGCCGTCTTTGTAACTCCTCTCAAAGCTACTCAGAAGGAGCAGCGAGCTGTGCGGCCCAAAGTAGGCACACACATAGGAGTTGCAGGGCCCAGAAGGGGCTCCCGCCTTGCCAGATGTTAGCCGATTGGGCCCAACCTTCTCCGAACGGAGAATGTTGGAACCACTCGTTGCCCAGGATGCACCACGTGGAGGTATCTGACTCGCACCCCAACCTAACCTAACCTTTTTTTTTTTTTTTTTTTTTTTTTTTAACGGAGTGAAAGATCTGCAAACAGACGCATCAGCGGGCAATGAGGGGTCCCGCTGGCTGTCCGAGGATGGCCAAGACTCTGTTCCAGGGCCGAAGCCCTAGAAAAAGCGAGCCGTGGCCGACTCGGTAAAAAACACTCCGATGCCCTCTCGTCACCTTGGGACCAGCAAACCGGCGATCATCGCGTCGTCCTCATCTGAGGAGGACGCATCGAACGCCGGCATGGTGGGGCCTGACGAGGTCATGGGAACCCTTTCGGACACTTCCACAACCCCGTCGGTGACTGCTCGCCCTGTATACGGGCGAGCCCCTCCTCCGCCCCTGATGGGGGCGGGTGACCGCCCTCGAAAACGATGGGCGGACACACTTGACCCGTCATTTGGTGAGACGGGTCGCCGACGCGCCGGAACATACGGAGCGTCGGCCCTCAGTGGGGACCTGTGCAATGCACGGTCGGAGCCCCCCCTAGGGCTCGGACCGCGCTGGTTCCCCACCGGATGGAGAAGGCGCTGGTATTGCCGCCTTCTCCGCAGGAGGCGTCTGCGGCGGCACGGATTTGCCAGGGGGTCATCCTCCCTGGCCCGTTCCGCCTCCTCCTTCAGCGTCATGACGTCGACGCAGAAGGAGTTGACCGCCTCCCAGGACCCCTCGCTACCGAGCATGGACAGAACCACGGTCGGCAGGGAGAGGTCCGCGCCAATCACAGTGACCAATGCGGAGCGCTGGACACCGAACGCAGAGCACACCGTTAGGGTGTGTTGCGCCGTGTCCTCCGCCGCTCCGCAATGGTGGCACTGTGGGGTCGGCTCTCTTCCGATCCGGTGCAAATAGCGTCCGAACGAACCATGTCCGGACAGTATCTGCACCAGATGGTATGTGAGCGACCCATGGCGCCGCTCCGCCCACGCCTTGAGGACGGGGCGTAGGGCCTCGAGGCTACGCGTTTGCGTAGCTGAGGCCCCTTCGCCCAGGTCCTCGGACCATAGGCGGAACATCTCCTCGCGCGCTCCATCGAGCGCAGCACGCCTCTCTTGGGGGGCCAGTCGATCGCCACTGGCCCTCTCCTCCGCTCGCTGCCGGTACGCTGCAGCGAGCACCTCCGCCACCAGCTCCCACGGGGGCGTCCCCGCGAGAGCGCACGCCACTTTCCGGGACACCGTTCGGTAGCCCCGGATCGCCCGCAGCGCCATTGCGCGCTGGGCCCGCTGGAGAGAGGCGGTCGCGTGTGGGCTTAGACAGTCAGCCCACACCGGCGCCCCATACAGTGCCATAGAGCGGACGATGCCGCCGTAGAGTCGGCGGCACGCCACGCTCGGGCCCCCCACGTTGGGCAAGAGACGCCCGAGGGCGTCTGCTGCTCCCAGCAGCCGGGGCTCGAGGAGCTTGAAGTGCTCCTCGAAACCCCACCGCCCATCGATCACCAGCCCCAGATACTTCATCTGGGGCTTCAGACCGACCCTCTCGCCCTCCACAACGATCGACGCGCCCGCTGACGGCCGTCTCCGAGGTCCATGGAACACCATGGCCTCGGTCTTGTGGAGGGCTACCTCCAAGCCCAACGTCCGTATCCGCCGCACGATATGGCTGACGAACACGGACGCCAGGCGCTGGACATCCTCCAGCCGCGTCCCCCGGACGGTGACGAGCGTGTCGTCTGCGTAGCAGAACGACCGCACCATCGGGGGGAGGCCACACCGGAGGACGTAGTCGTAACCGACGTTCCACAACAGGGGGCCGAGGACCGACCCCTGTGGAACGCCGCGGGACACCCTGTGACGGCCTAGCTCGCCGCCACGTCCCACGTACGCTACGTCCCGGTCCCTCAAATAGTCTCCCACTATTCGGCGCAGATATGGAGGCATTTGATGGAACCGAAGCGCCTCCATGATGACGCCGAAGGGGAGACTATTGAAGGCGTTGCGGATGTCCAGCGACACCGCCAACACCATCTCCCGCCTCTCAACGGACTCCTCCACTAGGGTCCGGAGACCGGACAGGGCATCGATCGTCGACCGCCCCGTCCGAAAGCCGTATTGGGCCTCGGAGAGGTCGGGGCCCGTTCCCCCTCCCAGCTGCTGGACTATTCGGGAAGCGATGATCTTCTCGAAGACCTTCCCGATTTCGTCCAGCAGCACAATGGGGCGATATGCCGAGGGGTCATCCGCCGGACGCCCCTCCTTCGCAATAAGGCACAAAAGCCCCTCCTTCCATACTTTGGGGAACTGTGCGAACTTCAGACTAGCGTCGCACAGTTCCCTGGCCCTGGCCCCTAGATGTTTTAGGGCCAGGTCCAGTACCCGCTTCGGGACGCCGTCAGGTCCCGGTGCCGTCTTCCGCCCCTTAAGACGGGCGACGGCGTCCTTCCATTCCTCCTCATCAATAAGAGGAGGAGGATCACTCCCTCCCTCCTCATCCGGAGCTGGCGGGGCCATCCGAGGGGGAACAAAACCCTCCTCGGCCGGGGGAAACAGTCCCCCGATGACCGACCCTAGGAGGTCGGGATCCATCGTCTCTGTGGTGGGCGTGCCGCGTGCTTTCAGCTGGTTGCGCGCCAGCTTATACGGCCGCCCCCACGGATCCCGATCCAGACCCTGCAACTGCTCTTCTCTGGATACCTCCTTTGAGGAGGCAATCGCAGTCTGCAGGGTCCTCTTCGACTGCCTGTACAGCTCGTACAGGCGGTCTTCCTCCTGAGGGTCCCTCACGCGGCGCCGGCGGGCCCTAGTGTAGGCCCGCCTTTGGACACTGCAGTCATCCCTCATGACTGCAATGTCCTGGGACCACCAGTGAACTTCACGGCGGTCCCGCGGAGGCTGCGCCCGAGGCATAGAAGCCTGGCACACCTCCTTTAAAGCGCCGCGGAGACGGCGAGCTGATTCGTCGACGTCCGGACCGGACATCGGACGCGAGAACCAGTCTTCAAAGATCGCCGTCTCGTTCGCCAGCTCCGGCTTGAGCCTGCTGAGCGCCCAGCGAGGAGGCCGTTCACAGCTTGTGGGCTGTGGGGGCCTTTGGTGCAGGGTGGAGCTCTCGAATCGGATATATCGATGGTCCGAGAGAGTCTCCACGTCCTGCACTACCCTCCAGCCGCTGATCGTGCGTGCGAGGGCTGGGGTGGCGAATGACACGTCCACCACCGAGCCTCCGTTGTGTCGCACGCACGTGTGGACTGCGCCCCTGTTGAGGAGCGACAGCCCAGCAGCGGCTGCCCACTGCTCCACAGCCTGGCCCCTCTGGTCGGTCGCTGGGCAACCCCAGACGACCGACTTGGCGTTCAGGTCTCCAAGGACGAGAACCTGACGCGGGGCCGCCCTCCTGATGGCTACGCCGACGACTCCGAGGAACACCTCGAAGTCGGCGAGCGGTCTGTTTGGGGAAAAGTAGACCGACACTACTACCATTTCTCCCCAAACGACCGCAGCGTACCCAGCACCCCGCTCATAAATTGAGGGGGGTGTGTAACCTGGGGCCGCGCGCACCATCACGGCGACAGAGTCGCACGTGTCCCCCACCCAGTTGGGCTGGTTGGGGATGAAGTACGGCTCTGACACCGCCGCCACGTCCACTGACCACTCCGCCAGGCTCTGGTGTAGCAAATCCTGAGCCCTGGTAGAGTGGTTCAGGTTCACCTGCAGAAAGTTGATATGGGGCCGTCTTAACATTGTTCGACCACCATATCAACCTCCTCGGGCCCCGTTTGGGGCGCCCTCTGTGTGGCGGGGGCGGCCTGGCGAGCAGGACGCGCCGGCAACTTGCCCTTGGCCAGGGGAGGCTTACAACTGCGCCCCCCCATAACGTGGCCTGCCGGTCGCTTGGCAGCGGCACACACGGCACAGTGGGGCTTCGCGCTACAATCGAAGCCCCTGTGCCCCTCCTTACCGCACCGGTGGCAGAGGTTGCTCCGGTCGGTTTTTGAAGGGCAGCTCGCTCTGGCGTGCCCCACCTGCATGCACCGGAAGCACCGGTCGGAACGGGCTTCCAGTGCTCTGACGTTGGCCGCGCTGAACCCTATCAGCAGGCGGCCGGCGTCCACGACCTTCTTCGCAGCGGCGACCGGGCACGACACCACCGTCGAGCCAAAGCCGTCAGGGCCGTAACGGATGGGGCGCACTTTCACGGCGTCCACACCACATCCACCCTTGGCCGCGATCTTTGCGGCCAAGTGCGCCTCCATCACCGACTCATCCAGACCGCCCACCCTCAATTCTGCGGTTTTGGTGGGCCGGATGACCGTGGCCATGCCCTCAAGGGCCTCCCTCATCTTGCCGGCCAGCTGGTCGGCCTTTTCGGCAGAGGCCTTGCCCGAGATCTCAATGATCTTCGACCCGGTCATGGTGTTTCGGCACCGACGGTTTGGGATATCCATCCCGTCGATGTCGACCGAGTCTCGGGCTTTGGCCAGCGCGTCGGCGTAGGTGACCCCCTTCTCAACCGCTTCGGGAGTGAGGGTCACTACAACTGCCGCCGACTTCGGCGCGACCAGCTTGGTCTTTTGACCAGCCTTACGGGCCTTCTTAGCAGGAGCAGTGGCGGGCGGGGCTGAGATGTTATTTGGCCTCCGCCGAGGCGCCTTCTGCTGCTTGGCCGCCGCCGAGTAAGATTGGCGGGGCGGAACCTGCTCCGGAGGGGCCGATGTTGTTGCCTTCCTCCTCCTCCTCTGGCGCTTTTTGCGCGACTCCTGGGTCGTCCATTCCGGATCTGCCTCAACCGGGGGAGGCGCTTTGGCAGCACCCCGGGAGGTGGATGGAACGACCGCAGGAGGTCCAGCTTTCTTCGCCTGTTTTGGCGGAGGATCAGGCGTTTTGGCCGCCACCTTGCCCTTTTTAGCCGGCACTGCTGGTATGGCCGGCTTGGCTTTCCCCTTGGTAATGGGGGGCGCGGGCGCAGCTGCTGCAGCTGCTTTTTTGCGGTCCGCCGCGAGCGGCGGTCGCAGGCTCTTGGCCGGCAGCAGGCGATCCTCCAGACCCTCCAGGCGAGCATTCAGCATGGCCCCGAATGTTCGGGCCAGCCTTGCTTCAAAAGCCTGGAGGGCGTCCGGCTCCTCATAGGCGGCCTTGGTTTTGCCGCAGCCAGTCGTCTCCTGTACGACGACAGTCGGCGAGAGAGGCCTTGGAGGAGGGCAGTCCATCTCCATAGAATCCCCTGAGGGCAGAACCTCAGGGAGAGTGAGGGGAGGGGACATGCACTTTCTGCCATCCTTTAGGTCCCTCACCTCTGCAGACAGAGCTGCGACACTCTTCGTGAGGTCCGCCAGCTGCTGCTGTAACCTCACATTCTCCGCCTTCAGGATGCGGGTGTCCTCCGAGATGTTTTTGGAGGACACCTCGCGGAAACAGTCCAAAATGGACTGCGCCGCTTTCTTCAAAGCCTTCTGGAAGGGGCCCTGGAGGTGCGAGGACTTTTTAGCCACCTCCACTATAACCGCACAGTCCGCCTTCACCACCTCCTCGATGTCGAGGGCGGTCTTCAGGTCCGGATCTGTGGGTGTAGGGGCCTCATCTTCCGTTCTACTTGTGTAGAACGCAGCTCTGGTCTTGTAGGCGCGGCGCTCCATGTCGGCCACCTCCCGATCCAACGCGATCTGCTGCTCCTCACGCTTCGCAGCGTTGAGCTCGCGCTTGGCCTGGGCAAGGCCGACATATTCCCCAGTGGTGGGGGGTCTTCCGCGACCACGTTGGGCCGGCTTCTTCGGACCGTCCTCAGACGAGTCCGAGAGAGCCTCCGACTTTTTGCCCCCCTTAGATGCTTTGGGGGGACGCTTTCTCTTCAGCGAACCAGTGAGCGTGTCGACGCTGATGGAGCTGTCGTCTGACACATCGCTGCACTGGTCGGTTTTCTGCCCTCTTTTGGGATAAGGGGAGGTGCGGGCTAGGCCCTTGCTGCGAGCCGACACTGCCGGCGAGCTGGCACGACTCCCCTTATTCTTCATGAACGAAGACCTTTGACTTGCGACGGAGTCAACGGCCGATTTCATTGAAACCGCCGATGAGTCGGACTCGACGTCGACGTCCCATTCGCTCCTTGCTGCAGACACGCTGCGCGATCGCGCGGCGGTCGGCGATGTACTGCCAGCAGCGCTGGACGACCTGAAGGTGAGCTTCAGCCCGCCCGTCTCTAACTCAACTCCGCCCTTCTCGGGCCTAGCCAGAAGGCCACCATCCACGTCTACGTCCACGTCCTTCCCTTTGGGGTCGGACACTCCACTACTTCCCACGACGGATCTGTAAACAGACTCCGCCGACTTCACCGAAACGTCAGAAAAATTATTTGAACACTTAGACATTGATCCCACGAGTGGAGAGCAAATAAATGTCACCCCGTGCAGTGGCCTCATACACGGGGAACCCTACATACTGTCAAGGGCGGGGGATGTTGACAGGTTTTAACGAGGTTTCTCTCGGGTTTTATAGTGTATCCTTCACGCGGCCGGCCGATTAAGGCAAGCCCTCGCTCCACCACGGAACCCGCGTACCCCACAACGCCGCGAGTGGGGGTCGTTGCAGAGACCGCAGTGGTTTACGATGATCGGGGGCTGGCGTGGGCCCCCGTTGCACCGCTTTCGCGGTGCTCCCCTTTCCCCCCGTTGCGACCTGATAACCCTTAAGGGGCGGCCGTCTTTGCGATACTCCTCTCAAAGCTGCTCGGAAGGAGCAGCGAGATGTGCGACCCAAAGTAGGCACGCACATAGGAGTTGCAGGGCCCAGAAGGGGCTCCCGCCTTGCCAGATGTTAGCCGATTGGGCCCAACCTTCTCCGAACGGAGAATGTTGGAACCACTCGTTGCCCAGGATGCACCACGTGGAGGTATCTGACTCGCACCCCAACCTAACCTAACCTAACCTAACCTAACCTAACCTAACCTAACCTAACCTAACCTAACCTAACCTAACCTAACCTAACCTAACCTAACCTAACCTAACCTTTTTTTTTTTTTTTTCTTTTTTACCCAGGGGAACTCGTTACGAGTACCGGCGCCTTGAAGAGGCACCGATTATGTGGGACTCGCCCGTCCGCCTTTCCACACCCACTGCCAGGGAGAGAGGCTCCAAGGCAGCTGCCAGGACAAAGTCCCGGCTGGGAGGGCGAGACGGAGGGAAATACCCACTAAACCCCTGGGGGCCCACAATCCGAAGCTGAAAGCTGAGGTGGCTGCAACGGTACAGTCCACTGGGGATTAACCACGCGGCGGCCACCCCGTCGCCCGTGTGCCAACCTATGACCGCAAGCGGTCATGCGCCGACACACGGGCGACTACGCGCACGGCACAACACAAACAGCATGCCCACCCTCTAATGGGCACGCAACCCCACAAAAGTACATATACAAACAAAACATGACAACACACGACAAAGACACAATGGTCCTCCGACCCTTGGGCTTTTGGGGAGGTATGGCCAGATACCCACACCAAAGCCCATCTGCACACGCACTTGCACCAGCAAGCGCCCCACTTTGCGGTCCAGCAGGAGACAAGCCTCCGCACTCCCTACAAAGGACATAAAACAAAAACGCGCGGCCTTCCACCAGCCCGCCTTACCTTCTTTGGCGACCCGGACCCCGACTCAGTCTCCGACTCCGACCACGAATCTGATTCCGACTCGGACTCCGACCCCCACAAACACTACCCTACAAACCCTCGACACTCGGTGATCGATTACCAACACTCGCAACTCGGAGGCGGAATTCCCCGACAATCCGCGGAAATGGCCCGGCAGCTTTCCCGGCGGTTTTCCCGTGACCAGCGGTAATAACTCGCCGGTAATCGTCCACACGGTCACCACACCGGGACTCGGGGTCGGCCGGCCCTCCTCGAGCCCGACACTTGGCGCTCGACACCCGAGGTCGTACCCACAACTAAAAAACTACAAACTCCCCTCAAAGCTGCTCAGAAGGAGCAGCGAGTTGTGCGGCCCAGAGTAGGCACGCACATAGGAGAGGCAGGGCCCCAAAGGGAGCTCCTGCCTTGCCAGGTGTTACCGACTGGGTCCAACTTTCTATAACGGAGACCGTTGGAACCATTCGAACCCAGCGCTCAACCCTCGGCACTCGGTACACGACACTCGAAACTCGGAGGCGGAATTCCCCGACAATCCACGGTAGGTGCCGGCAGCTTTCGCGGCGGTGTTCCCGTGGCTTTCACGGGCCTCATAGAGTTGTCCAAGCTCCGTTCGCCTCGCTAATCACCTACGGTAATAACCTGCCGTTACTCGTCCACACGGTGTCACCACACCGGGACTCGGAGTCGGCCGGCCCTCCTCGAGCCCGACACTCGACTTTCGACACCCGGGGTCGAGATCCCACAAAGGACGACGCTCAGAAGGAGCGCCGCCAAGACTCCTCTCAAAGCTGCTCAGAAGGAGCAGCGAGTTATGCGGCCCAGAGTAGGCACGCACAGGAGAGGCAGGGCCCCAGAGGGGGCTCCTGCCTTGCCAGGTGTTAGCCGACTGGGTCCAACTTTCTCTAACAGAGACCGTTGGAACCATTCGTTGCCCAGGGTGGACCAACTTGGAGGTCACCTGACTCGCACCCCACCCCAACCTAACCTAACCTAACCTTTTTTTTTTTTTTTTTTTTTTTTTTTTTTCCCAGGGGAAACTTGCTGACCAAGTTCCCGTAGACTGGGGCGATCTACGGGATATGTGGGGTTGACCTAAAAACGCGGCCGACCCACTAAAACCCCTGGGGAAACCTCACACCGATAACGTGGTTAGCGCGGGAGCTGTCCGAAGATATTGTGCCGCGCTTTCCACCGGCTACGCTGTTAGCGTCCCTCAACTGACCTATGTGCCCCAGGTCAGCGAGGCCCCCCGGACGTGGGGGGGCCGGTCTTCGGTGTGGGTTTCACTGCGGCTTTGAACCGCCCGTCTGGTGCGCGTGGTCTGTCCCACGCAGGAGTGGTGGACCCGCTCGGGCCTTCGCCCGGGTCCTCCGCCTCTACCACCCTACCGCCTTCCGACCCTGTGTCTCTCTCGAGAGAGACATTGGGGTGGTCGGTCGTAGGGACTTTGGGAGACGGGAGTGGCTCCTCCACCGTCTCCATCACCTCCTCTTCTCCCACCTGACGGGGGTCAGTCCCGGCAGTCCTGGTTACCAGGCCCTTGGCCCTGGTGGCGGGGGGACTGCAGCCCCTGCCGCCCATCACATGCCCATGGGGCTTGCCGGCGTCGGCACAAACTTCACAGCGAGGCACTTTAGCTGTGCACTCCACCATCTTGTGCCCAGCTCGACCACAGCGGAAACAAAGTCCACTGCGGTCGGTTTGTGCCGGACATCTTGGCCTGGCATGGCCCACACCCAAGCATCGGAAGCACCGAAGCGGGCGGGGCTCAAGGGCCACCACCGAGGCAGAGCTCCAGCCTAGGAACAGCCTGCCATCGGTGACTAGCGATTTTGCCGCGCGAATGGGGCAACGCAGAATCACCGAACCGGCATAGTTGGGGCCGTCTCTTATCGCCCCCACCCTCACGCTCTCAACGGAGCACCCCGTCTTCAGCGCCACAGCCGCGGCGACTTTCTCGGGCGTGGCATATTCGTCCAATCCAGAGATGCGCAGCTCTGCGCTCTTCTCTGGACGGACGATTGTTGCCACGTCCCCCAACTCCTGCTCAAGCCTAATGGCGAGCTTGTCGGCCTTCGCGCCGCTCTCTGCCCCCGGGACCTCGAACAAACGAGCACCCGTGGCAGACATCCTAGTCCGTAAGCCCTCCTCGATGCCGAGTTCGGTGAGCGGAATAGCCTGTATGGCCCTCGCAATCACCTGGCTGTAGGTCACCCCGTTTGAAATGGCCTCCGGCCTCAGCTGCAGCACGACGGCAGCAGATGTGGGCGGTTTCAGCCTCCCTCCTCCTCCGCGTCTCCTCTTCCTTCGGCTTGGCGTCGCTCGCGGCACCTGCGGTGCAGAGCGGTCACGCATCGTTGCAGGGCGAGCTGCCGGAGTCCGTGGTGGGAGAGGTCCCACTGGAGGGGCGCCTGTCGATGCGGGCACTCCCTGTCCCTTCTTTTTCCTGCCTCGCTTACCCTTGGGCACGTCCACCCACGGCTCGGGCTGGGCCATAGGCGGTAAAGATGCCCTGCTGGGACCCGGCTGGGACGAAGGTACGCGAGGGGTCAGCTCTCCAGCTAGATCGATGGGCAGGTCAACTGGAGTGATTGTCCTGCGCCATCGACGTGGCGACTCCGTTATGGGAGGAAAGTCCTCCAGGCTTGGGCGGCTCTCTGACACAAAACCCGGGCGTGTCTCGTGCGCAGCCAACCTAGCCTCCAGGCCGTCGAGTCTTGTGCCAATGGCACCGACAGAGGCGACCAGGGTTCCCTTCAGCTCGTTACAGATAGCCCGCATCTGCTGTTCCGGCAATGCTGGGGGAGGAGATCTCGAGCGAGAGCCCCTGACCTCTGCCAGCTCTTTTTTGAGCGCCTGCACCTCGGCGCTCAGTCTCCCCACCTCATCTCGAAGACGAGTATTGGCCATCTCGGTGCAGCGCGTCTCCGCCGAAGCCGACCTGGATGCCAGGTTCGACAGGCACCTGCTCAACGTCTTGGTCGACTCATTGAGCGCCCTCTGCATGCTCCCCTTGAGGTTTCCCGACTTGTGGGACACCTCCGCGATGATGCGAGCACATGCGTCTCCAAGCATCTGCACCTCCAGCGCCGTCATGGGGTCATCGGGTCCAGACTCCCACAACACCTCTTTAGGAGGGTGTACCGCCTCCTTAGCCCCTCTGGCTGCAGACTTCCTAGTGCCCGGAGCGAGGTCCAAGGGGTTTGCCTCGGACTCTTCCTCGGGCAAAGGAAACAGTCGCAGGCTCAACGGCCCGGCTGACTTCCCTTTAGGGACAGGTTTGGGACCACGGCCCTTGATGGTTCCCGTTCCCTCTTTAGCGGCAACTACCTCCACCCCTGCCACCGCTTTGGGAGAGCAGTACTGTCGATAGTACTGCTCTAACAGCTCCTCGTACTCGGCCTCCTCTACCGGCAGGACAAGCCGATCCTCCAATTCGGCCCGCTTCTTCCGCGCCTGCTGCTCAGATAGCACCTCGCAGCGATTGCGGGTAGCTCGGCCCCTAGCTCCTGACGAAACCTTGGCTCCGGAAGGCCTCAGCTCCATCTCCGACAGATGTTCGTCGGCATCACAGTCGATATCCACAGTGTCGTATCGCCGTTTCCGGCCGTCGACAGCTGCGTCCATGCACGTCACCTCCTCGAATTCGTCATCAGAATCCGGCACATCCACCGCCTCCAACACCCTACTGCGCAGAACTTTGCCCCCCCCAGATACGAGGGGCATGCCCGGGGCCAACGAGACGGACGACTTAGCGCCCGACTTGCTAGTCCCGGGGAGGGGTTCTCCCACCTGTTGGTGGGTACCCTCCTGGGGAAATACTTTTTCAGATCTGCTCGTCATTTTTGGGTTGGCAATTTCCGGGTTGCCATTCCCCCCCTCACTATGGCACTTTAGGGGCTGCCCTTCCCCGGACCAAAAACATCACCCACGCGTCGTCCACACGCCGAGGGTGCCCTATATACTACGGAGGACGGGAGGTATCCGTAGGTTTTAAGCCGGTGTTCTCCGGGGTGTTAGTGAGTTTTCCTTCTCTTGGCCATTGGGCCTCCGGTCTGCCCAGTCACCGCGTACCCACGGCGCCAAAGGTGGGGTCGTTGCAGCGAAAGAGCAGATACCGACTTCGGGGCTGGCGTAAACCCCGGTTGCACCGCTCTCACCGGTGCCCCCTTTCACCCCCATGCGACCTGAGAACCTTTAAGAGGCGGCCGTCTTTTTGGTACGACGCCCAGAAGGGACGCCGTCAGTAACTCCTCTCACTGCTCAGACGGAGAAGTGAGTTACGCAGCCCAAAGTAGGCTACGTATGGAAGCTGCAAGGTCCAGAAGGGACCCCGCCTAGTCAGATGTCAGCCGGCTGGGTCCAAGCGTCTACTACACGCCAGAGCGGGAGACTGTTGGAACCAGCCGTTGCCCAGGGTGCACCAACGTGGAGGTCATCTGACTCGCACCCCAACCTAACCTAACCTAACCTAACCTAACCTAACCTAACCTAACCTTTTTTTTTTTTTTTTTTTTTTTTTTTTTTTACCCAGGGAAGGTGTAACACCTACCCGGACCTTGAAGAGGCCCGTGGTTATGTGGGACTGCCCGTCCGCCTTTCCACACCCACTGACAAGGAGTGAAGCTCCAAGTCAGCTGCCAGGAAGAAGTCCCAGCTGGGAGGGCGAGACGGAGGGGATACCGCACTAAACCCTGGGGGTCGCAATCCGATCAGCAGAAGGCTAGGGTGGCAGTCACGGGACCTGATCCACGAGGGAAATAACCAACGCGAGGGCCACCCTGTCGCCCATGTTCCGACCTACAGCCGCTGAGACACAGTCCCTCGAATTTTCGAATGACTGTACAACAGCAGCCGCGCGCCAGGACATGGGCGAAAACGCGCACGCACACACAAAGACATCGCACCGTTTCACCGGCACGAATGGACAACAACATTTACACACACACATTTACACACATTTACACACTAACACTATGAAGTGCCTGAGCACTTAATACTTTATGCCCTGTGCGCCTTTGGGCTTGCACAGGACTTTCCTCCATACATACTATCCACACTATGTACATATAACCACCCAGTGGCCAACCATTCACAACAGTCCCTCCGACTTATGTCGGTTTGGGGGGCTGTACGTGGATGGAATTCCGCCCAATTGCTTTGCGCTAGGTCACACACTGAACAACCTATATGCGCTAGCAGCGCTCCCTCTCTTTTCCAGGTGGCTGTCTGGCAAGCCTGGCAGACCGCCTGCTCCTTCTGGGCAGTGTAGGAGAGCCACCGCGTCTGACGTCTTCATCGCGCTCAAACTCCCCATCCTCTCTGCTCTCCCTCAGGTTCTCCCTCTCCCTCACCACCTCTTCCACCCCCAAGGCCAGGACCTTCTCGGTGCCCTTTCCAGAGGAAGGGGCGATGATATCAGCCCCAAAGCTAGGGGGGGGGGAGGGGGGGGACAACGGCTGCGAGGCAGCAGGTGCCTCAACTACCGAGGGCGACTCCTCAGTCGCCTCCATCCTTTCCGGTGTAGCAGGCTTCTTCCCCTGCCCTTCCGGATCCCTCATCCTTGTAACAGGGGGGCGGCACTCTCTGCTGCCCATGACATGCCCGTGGGGCAGCGCCGCCTCGGCACACACCAGGCAATGCGGCGGCTTGGTGCAGGGACAGGGGGAGGAGGACCGACCCTTGCCTCTGCAAGGCGCCTCTCCACCACCGCAGCATCATTTCCCACCTCTCTTGCCTCTAAGGCCTCCTGCTTAAGGGGCCTCAATTTTTCCTTCAGCTCCTGGACCCGATTATTGAGGATCTCATTAGCCTCGTTGAGGATCCGCTTCTCCTCCTTCTGGGCCTTGTACCCCGAAAGCATTCCCTGCCACGCAGCGATGCCCTTCCGGTTCATGCAGTTCACCATATCCCTGAGGTAGCTCATCGCGGCAGACATGGTCTCCTTGACGACCGCATGCTCGTCTGGCAGTCTGGAGATATTACGCTGCGTCGAGTCTATCAGGTTTTTGGCGACGTCGGCTACCCGGTCCGTCTTCCCCTTCTCCATTTCTGGGTTCAGCAACTCCATCATTTGCTCCTCAGCTATTTCCAGGACATGGTTGGTCTTCGGGTCCTTCCCCTCGTTTTCGAAGTACCTGATGCTCACATCCCGGTACGACATGCCCAGTACTAAGCTCATATAACGAAGCCGCGTATCGAATTCATTGTCAGCTTCCGATTTCGCAGACTTCGCCTCCCTCAATGACTTTACCGTTACCGGCTCCCATGTCATCCAAACGTCCGGGTCAGGTTCGGAAACCTCATCCCAGTCAATCGAACCCTCCGAACTACTCACCTCTCCAATCTCCATCCCCTCGTCTCTCCCTTCCAGACGCTCCTCATCTACCTTCCTCCTCATGGCAACACTCAGCGAATCTTTGCCCCCCCCAGAAACGGTGGGGCGGCCTGGAACCAGATCTCCGACCTTAGCCGGTGAACCAGTCCCAGGGAGGGATTCTCCCGTCTCCCGACGGGTACCCTCCTGGGGTAGTGTATATTTAGAGTTCGCTTTCATGTTTGACATCTTTTGGGATGTCTCCCAGACAATTTTATGGGGTTGTCATCCCCCTGGCAATTTAAGGGCTGCCGCTCCCTATTAGGCAATGACGGTCACCCATGCGAAGCCCACTCGCCAAGGGAACCCTATATACCCACGGAGGGCGGGAGGTATCCGCGGGGTTTTAACGACTTTTCCTTGTCAACACCCAAATGGGCTGCAGGCCTGACCCAGAGCGCCACGTACCCAGCTTATGCCAGGACTGGGGTCGTTGTAGCGAACGGGACAGAACCCGCGACACAGCTATAGCACAAACGAAGACTGGCATGAGGTCCTCGTTTCCTCACGTTGCGCATAAAAGCGCTTGAAAGACGCCCAGAAGGGGCGCCGACCTACCCTGTTCCCCCCCGTGTAACGACGCCCAGAAGGGGCGCCGTCAAAACTCCTCTCAAAGCTGCTCAGAAGGAGCAGCGAGTGTGCGACCCAAAGTGAGCACGCACGTTGGAGGTGCAGGGCCCAGAAGGGGCTCCCGCCTGTGTCGGGTTGTTAGCCGGTCAGTCTCACAGCAAACTCCTCTCGAGGAGGAGGATGTTGAGGCTGCCCGTTGCCCAGGGTGTACCACGAGGAGGTCACCCAACACACACCCCAACCTAACCTTTTTTTTTTTTTTTTTTTTTTAACCTGGGGAAAATTCCCTACGGAATCATCCCGCGGGTCGGGGCTACCCGCGGGGGTATGTGGGGTTGACCTGAGATGTTGTTCGGCCGACCCACTAAAAACCCCAGGAAAACCAGACACGCCGGTTCGTGGCTGACGCGGAATCTGTTGGAATAATGGGCCGCGCCATCCACCGGCCACGCCCCATCGGGCGTCCCACTGCTGACTGCCATTAGAGCCCCACAATCAGCGTGGCCCTTTGGGGCCTTCCTCCGGTTTTTGGGCGATAAAGCGCCCATCCTTGGACCTGGGTCTGAGCCGGGCTAAAGCACCGGAACTCATTCCTGGATCCTTTGTCTCCCTCACGCCTTCATCTCCGGTGCCTCTGGAAGCAGAGGCATTGGGAGGGTAGGGCGCAGGGCTTGCGAAACGAGGCGTTGCGGCCTCCTCTGCCGTCTCCATGGCCGACTCTTCCGCCAGTGGCGGGTCGTCTTCCCTCGGGGTAGTCTCAGGATCAGGGCGTGGCTCCGGCATCTCCGGACGAGCCCTGACGACAGGGGGACTACATCCCCTGCCACCCATCAAATGGCCGAATGGCCTGCTGGCATCGGCACAAACTGCACAGCGTGGTTGGCGTGTGCAGACCCTCGCCTGGTGACCTTGCTGACCACACCGGAAGCAAAGTCCAGTGCGGTCTGCGGCGGATGGGCACCTCTGCCTCGTATGGCCCACGCCCATGCAGCGGAAACACCGCATTGGGCGGGGCTCAAGGGCAACCACTGAGGCAGTACTCCACCCCAGGAGCAGCTTGCCTGTCACCACCAGCGCTTTGGCCGCTCGTATGGGGCAGCGCACAATGGTGGATCGCGCATTGTCAGGGCCAGCTCTGATTTGGCCCACCCTCACGCTCTCGACGGAGCAATCCGCTTTCGCAGCAACGGCTGCAGCGACATCGGAGGCGGCGATTGCGATGTCTAGCCCTGATACGCGGAGATCCGCGCACTTTTCAGGCCGGACAACCGTGGCCACCTCTGACAGCACCTGCTCGAGCCGTTGAGCGAGCAAGTCGGCCTTTTGGCCGCTTCCAGCACCCGGAACCTCGATAAGCCGCGCTCCCGTGGCGGCAGTTCTCGATCGCACGCCTTCCCCTATACCGAGGTCGGCGAGCGAGATCTCCTGTCTGGCTTTTGCGATGGTCTGGGCATACGTCATCCCCATCGCGATCGCTTCAGGGCGCAGCTGGACCACGATAGCCGCGGTTTTCGGCTGCCTCAACCCGGCCCTCTTGCGCTTCCTCTTTTTCGGCGCCGCTTGCGTTACCGGACGAACCGGTGGCACAGCTGCACGGTCCGGCACTGAGGCCGAAGGCGGAGTCGTCGTTCGAGGGCGAGTGGAAGGATTCGCCTCAACTGGAAGTGCCTTTCGGCCCTTCTTCCTCCTAGCACTATGGGGCACGCCCGTCCAGGTCTCAGACGGGAGTGGGTCCAGCGGCTGCGCTCGACTAGTGCCCGCTTGGGAAAGCGGGGCTCTAGGAGCCGACGTCGGTTCGCTAATGAGCGACACTCGGGGTAGAGGGGTAGACACCCGTTTGCGCCCAGCCACCCTTGCAGGAGTAGGGAGAGAGGGGAAGTCCCCAAATCTCTCGCTCTCAACCACAGAGGGCGGGCGGACACTCTCAGATGCCACCGATCTGGCCTCTAGGCGGTCCAGCCGTGCACCCATTGCAATGGCGGACGCCTCCATCATCTCCCTCATGTTGGCGATAGCTGCCAGCAGAGGGTCGTCTCGTCCGGGTTCGGAAGCGGCGACTTGAGGGCTCTGTGCCCAGCGCGGTGACGCACTGTTCCGGCCAACCTCACTCCTCAACGAGGCGACCTCTGCTCTCAAGCTCTCCACTATCTCTTGAAGGCGCAGGTTTTGCGCCTCAATCCGCTTGGACTCTTCGTCCAAAGTCCTAGATGCCAGATTTGACAAGCATCGGCGGATTACAGCTACGGCATTATTTAATGTGCCCTGGCACGAGCCTTTCAAGTGCCCAGATGTCTGGGCCACCCTCTTGACAGCCAGCGCGCATCTAATGCCCACCTCCTGAATTTCGTCGGCCGTTAAGGGGTCCGACGGTTCCGCCACAAATGGAATCTCCATTTCCAAAGCTGCCTCGCTAGTCAGCCCAACAAGCTCCCCAAAGGAGTCTACAGAGGCGGGGCGAGGTGACGGGTGTCCTTCGGACAACCCCTCTCGCCCATCCCTCGCGACATCCCCGGCGCACCTGCTCCGCCGACTATCGGCTCGCTTCTCCTCTCTTGTGCCGTATGTTCCAGCGGCGACTGAGCGTCCTCTTCTCGCCGACGACACCTTGGCCGAGGCCGACGACACCACAGACTCGTTCTCCGACTGATCGTCAGAGTCCAAGTCGGGGTCAAGTGGCCTCTTCCTAGCACCGCTAACACTCCCCACGATCACGGACTCGGAGTCCGAATCCATGAAGCCCTCCTTCTCCTTCGCCTCCACACGCAGAAATTTGCCCCCCCCAGATACGAGGGGCTTGCCCGGTGCCAACGAGACGGACGACTTTGCGCCCGACTTGCTAGCCCCGGGGAGGGGTTCTCCCACCTGTCGGTGGGTACCCTCCTGGGGTAATACGTTCTTATTTCTGCTCGTCATGTTTAGGCTTGGCAATTTGCGGGTTGCCATACCCCTCCTCACAGTGGCACTTTAGGGGCTGCCCTTCCCCGCTGGACCAAAAACATCACCCACGCGTCGTCCACACGCCGAGGGTGCCCTATATACTACGGAGGACGGGCGGTGTCCGTAGGTTTTTAGCCGGTGTTCTCCGGGGTGTTATTGAGTTTTCCTTCTCTTGGCCGTTTGGCCTCCGGTCTGCCCAATCGCAGCGTACCCACGGCGCCAACGGTGGGGTCGTTGCCGCAAAAGGGCAGATAACGACTTCGGGGCTGGCGTAAACCCCGGTTGCACCGCTCTCACCGGTGCCCCCTTTCCCCCCGTGCGACCTGAGAACCTTTAAGAGGCGGCCGTCTTTTGGTACGACGCCCAGAAGGGACGCCGTCAGAACTCCTCTCGCTGCTCAGAAGGAGCAAACGAGTTATGCGACCCAGAGTGGGCCACGTATGGGAGCTGCAAGGTCCAGAAGGGACCCCGCCTAGTCAGATATCAGCCGGCTGGGTCCAAGCGTCTACTACACGCCAGAGCGGGAGACTGTTGGAACCAGCCGTTGCCCAGGGTGCACCAACGTGGAGGTCATCTGACTCGCACCCCACCCCAACCTAACCTAACCTAACCTTTTTTTTTTTTTTTTTTTTTTTTTTTTACCCAGGGGAACTCATTACGAGTACGAGGACCTTGAAGAGGCCCAAGTTATGTGGGACTCACCCGTCCGCCTTTCCACACCCACTGACGAGGAGAGAAGCTCCAAGTCAGCTGCCAGGAAGACCCGGCTGGGAGGGCGAGACGGAGGGGGATACCGCACTAAACCCCTGGGGGACAAGGCAATCCGAACACTAAATAAGGCGACAACCACGGTATACTTCCAAAGGAATTGAGCCGCGGCCGCCGCCCTGCGCCCGTGCACCAACCTACGGCCATCTCCGTGTGCTCATTCCCGCTTGCGCGGGAAAATGCGCATTTGACGGCCGCGCGCCAGTGCACGGGCACGTGCTGACAACGCACAGCATGGGAAATTCATAAGGAATTTCGGCTATTTGTTAGGTGGCACATCAGTGCCACTTAACTACGGCTTCGGGGGGGGTAGACGCCTGCCACGGACCACGGTCCATGGCGGGTGCCCCCTTTCCCCCCCGTGCGACCTGAGAACCTTAAAGAGGCGGCCGTCTTTTTGGTACGACGCCCAGTAGGGACGCCGCCAGAACTCCTCTCACTGCTCAGAAGGAGTAGTAAGTTACGCAGCCCAAAGTAGACCACGTATGGGAGCTGCGAGGCCCAGAAGGGACCCCGCCTAGTCAGATGTCAGCCGGCTGGGTCCAAGCGTCTACTACACGCTAGAGCGGGAGACTGTTGGAACCAGCCGTTGCCCAGGGTGCACCAACGTGGAGGTCATCTGACTCGCACCCCAACCTAACCTAACCTAACCTAACCTAACCTAACCTAACCTAACCTAACCTAAAAAAAAAAAAAAAAAAAAAAAAAAAAAAAAAAAAAAAAAAAATTCTCGCTGTGAAAACCTTTATCGTACATTATCAGCCCAAAGTGAACTTCAAATCGTCTGGGACTCTTCTAGCTTTCCGTCTCCCTTTCCCTACGCTAATGCGCCGGGTGAGAGAGAGGGTCCACCAGACATACCCGAGCAAAAACACAGCGTACACAGTCGGATCTGTTCTAGGGCCTTGCGATACCTGCCATTTGGCTACTACTCGCTTGGCCCTCAGACGTGCGAAACGGCACTCGACTTAGGTGTAGCCGCCCTTAAGGGGCTCCCTTCTTGCTGGCAAACTTGCCATCCGCCGACCTTGTAAAGGAAGGTCGACGCCCTGTCTCCTCTTCGTCACGGAGCGCCTCACGCTCTCTCTCCTCTTCTGCTTCGCTACGCGGCATGCGTCTCCGAAGAGATGATGCGCGTTCGCGCAAACAACGCTCCCGCTCAAGCACCACAATCGGAATGCGTTCCGGTGCGAGCTTGGGCTTGGACACTGCGTCTTGCGTCACTGAGGCGGTTTTACTAACTGCGCTCTGTGGCGTCGGGGGGGGCGCTGGCGTCTCAACGCTCGCCACCTCCTCGACTGTTTCCATTCGCTCGTTGCCGAGCTCCCTCTCAATAGTCTCGGGGCCAGAGGCAGATGTTATGCCTCTGGTGGCCGGGGGGCTACAACCCCGGCCGCCCATCACATGCTTGTGTGGTACACCTGCCGCTGCGCAGACAGCGCAGTGCGACTCCTTCTTCGAGCATGTCGCTGCTCGGTGACCTAATTGACCACACCGGAAACAATTTCCGGTGCGATCGACGTCCGAGGGGCACCTCGGGCGCGTGTGTCCTACTCCCATGCATCTAAAGCACCGCATAGGGCGGGGCTCTAGGACAGTCACTTGGGCGGCACTCCAACTGAGGAGTAACCTACCCGCAGCAACAATAGCTTTAGCTGCCTTTGTTGGGCAGCTCACAATTGTCGCGCCAGTTTTGTTGGGGCCCATGCGAATGTTCCCCACTCGGATGAACTCCCGGGAACATCCTCCCTTCGTCGCAATCGCCTCCAAGAGGGATTCCTTTGTGACGGACTCGTCCAGATCCGAGATGCGCAGACTCACGCATTTCTCGGTCCGGACGACAGTGGCCACATCGGAGATGACCTCTTTGAGACGACCAGCAAGTAGGTCAGCCTTGTCACGGTTCTGTTGCCCGTAAACCTCGACAAGTCTGGCTCCCGTTGCCGTCATCTTCGTCCTGACCCCAGCAGTGATGCCAAGGTCGGCGAGTGGGACGCTCCTTATCGCCTTCTGTAGCGTCTGGGCGTAAGTAACGCCTCCTTCAATGGCCTCAGGTCGCAGCGTGATGATAATCGCTGCGGACCTGGGCGTATTTACGCGCACTGTCTTGCCGCGTGTCCGTCCTTGCACATGCCGGCCTGAAGCCGCTTGGGGGCGAGCTGGTGTTGCCCCCTCAGTAAGCGGTTTACGCCTCCTCTTACCTCGTCGCCTCCCTTTTTTGCCACGAGTTACTGCCTGCGGCGCCTCCAGAGGAGGCGCAGGGGTAGCCACTGCTGGGCAAACCGTCGGCATAGCAGCACGACGGGCGACTGGTGTTGTTGTCGCAGAGAGACGAGAGGTTTTCTTCGCCGGTGGTCGACTAACCGACGGATTGGTCACAATCGGGGCAGGGAGAGGTGGATATTCCACCGATCGCCTGCGATCGGCCGCTAAAAGCGGTCGGGTCCTCTCGGATCCAGGCAGCCTAGACTCGATTCCATCGAGGCGAGAACTCAATTCCCCGATGGAAGCGTTCAAGGAGCGCTGAATCACGCCAAATATGCCAGAAGCATTTTGGTCTGGTCCGGTATTGGAAGGGACCTCACTACGGGAAGGGGATTTCTTCCCCTTGCCGACTTCCTTTCGTAGGAGATCAACCTCCGCTTTAAGCGACTGCATTTCTAATCGCAGTCTCTTGTTATCCTCTCTGAGGTCTTTGGTCTCAACGCTGAGCGTCCTAGACGACAGGTTGGACATGACCCGAGTCATGGTGCTGGCGGCGTTATTGAGCGTCTTTTGGAGCGTCGACTTGATGTTGCCCGACTTCCTAGACACCTCCTTAACGGCTCTAGCACACAGAATTCCTACTTCGTGGACATCCTGTGCTGATGGTCCACCCGGCTCCGCCTCCCAAGGGATGACAATTTGGGTGGCTAGCTCAACCTCCGCTGCAGTGGGGACACTGATGGTGTTGTCCCTGGATTGCATGCGACTCTTAGCAGGACCCTTTTTTGGGGCACCCTTTCTTTTCTCCGCTAAGACTTCCTTCCTCAACTTCTCTCGCTCACCAGCGAGGCTCCTATCCTCTTCCTCTAGCCGACTCAGCTCTTGTTGAGCGGCACGCAGGCCGACGGAAGTGCCAAGGTAAGCGCCACGACCCCGGCTTGTTGAGAGAACCCCCAACAAAGCCGCTGCCGGGTACTCATTCTCGGCCAAAAACTCATCGTCGCCTGAGTCATATTCCACGACTGGGTGAGCCCGCTTTCGGCTCTCACTCTCCAGATCGTGCATTTCTACTTCCTCGTCTGACGAGTAGTACTCGTCTTCTCCGAACACTCCGCCATGCAGGTCTATGCCTCCCCCAGACACGAGAGGCTTGCCCGGGGCCGACAGGTCGGACGCTTTAGCGCCCGGCTTGCCGGTCCCGAGGAGGGGTTCTCCCGCCTTGCGGGTACCCTCCTGGGGTAATAATTTTGTAGGTCTGCTTGTCATAGTGTTGTCCAGCAATTTGCGGGTTGCAATACCCCACCAGTCTTTGCGCACAGATACGCCCGTTGCGGTCTAAAAACCCTTAAGGGGCGACCGTCTTTTAAAACGACGACCAGAAGGGGCGCCGTCCAATCTCCTCTCACTGCTCAGAAGGAGCGAGTGAGTTATGCAACCCAGAGTGGGCCACGTATGGGAGTTGCAAGGCCCAGAAGGGACCCTGCCTATGTTAGATGTTAGCCGGACAGGTCCAACGTCTACAACGAGCCAGGCGGAGACTGTTGGAACTACCCGTTGCCCAGGATGCACCACGGGGAGGTCATCTAACTCGCACCCCAACCTAACCTTTTTTTTTTTTTTTTTTTTTTATCCCAGTGAAAATCTTTATGTAAATTACAACACGCATCCCCAATAAGGGGCAATAGGCGTGAGGTACAGGACTCTCCTGGCCCGTCCGTCTCCCTTACCCGGCGCAAAAACGCCGATAAGAGAGAGGGAGGGGAAACGATTAAAACGCACAGGCCTACCTGCCAAAAACACTGGGGACTTACGTCACAACCGACACTTTAAGGGCAACGCGGCGCCTATGGAGATATTGATCCACGCGACCCCCATGGTCGGTGGTTGTTACACCCCCTCTCACAACGTGTACGTTGCAAGGCCCTATTTGGCCTTGGTCACCCTCTCCGAAAGCGGGACATCCAAAATGTCCTCACTCACCGGCCCTCGTCGGGCTGGGGCCGCGGACGACGTCGACGCGGTTACGTCAAACACCACGCTGTGGTGAGAGGTCAGGGTTTCAGCCTCTGACAGTGCCTCCTCAAATGCCTCTGCCTCTTCCATCGCCTCATCAGGCTCTGGAACTGCAGGCTCCCTCTGCGCAGTACTCCGCGCTCTGGGTATGGCTGCCCGCGCCCTTTTTAAAGGGGGGTTGCATTTCCGGCTCCCCATGACGTGGCCGTGCGGCCGCCCTCTCGCAACACACACAGCGCAACGCGGCTCTCTGGCGGTGCACGTCGACACCTTGTGCCCTGGTTGCCCACAGCGAAAGCAGGTTCCGCCGTAGTCAGCATCCGAGGGGCACCTCACTCTAGCGTGGCCCAAGCCCATGCACTTAAAGCAGCGCATGGGACGTGGGTCCTGGATGGTTCCTTTCCGGCCTTATACTCCGAGAGCAACCCCTGCCACATAGCGGTGCTCCTATGGTCAATGCAGCGATGCATTGCCTCGAGATATTCCACCAGGGCAGTCATTGTCTCCTTAACTTCCCCATATTTTTTAGGAAGACTGGAGATGTGGGAACTCAACCTGAAGCACAGATCCTCCGCAACCTTAATAGCCCGTTCCTGCTTCTCCTTCTTCACCTCCGGGCCCAACAGCTCCCTCATCTGCACATCCGCTAGATCCAGGACGTGTTGAGTGTCCGGGTCTTTATCCTTATGGTCAAAAAACCTGTTGCTCACGTCCCGGTAAGACATCCCCAGGACGATACTCATGTAGCGCAGCAGCACATCGAGCTCTCTGTCATCATCCGTTCTGATGCGCTTCGCATCCCTCAGCGACTTCATCGTGACTGGCTCCCAGGTCATCCAAACGTCCGGGTCCGGCAAAGAAGCCTCATCCCAGTCTATCGAGCCCTCTTCCTCACTTTCCTCACCAGAGCCAATCTCCATATCATGCTCGTCTTTCTCTTTCCTCGTTCCCTCGTCTACTCCATCCAAACGTTCCTCATAGCACATCGTCTTCTTCCTCTTAACCACATTAAGCGAATCTTTGCCCCCCCCAGAAACGGTGGGGCGGCCTGGAACCAGTGAACTGGTCCCAGGGAGGGATTCTCCCATCTTTCGACGGGTACCCTCCTGGGGTAGTGTATATTTAGGACTCGCACTCATGTTGTACATCATTATGGGATGCCTCCCAGACAATTTCGGGGTTGTCATCCCCCTGGCAATTCAAGGGCTGCCGTTCCCTAGGTAGGCCGTGAGTTTCACCCATGCGACGCCCACTCGCCAAGGGTGCCCTATATACTCGCGGAGGGCGGGAGGTATCCGCTGGGTTTTACCGACTTTTCCTTGTCGACGCCCAATCGGGCTGCGGGACTGAACCCAGACCACCACGTACCCAGCTTATGCCAGGGCTGGGGTCGTTGTGGCGGACGGGACAGAACCCGCGGCACTGCAAAACAGCGATAAGGCCCGGCATGAAGCCCTCGCTGACAACTTTGCGCATGAAGCGCTTGACAGACGCCCAGAAGGGGCGCCGACTACCCTTTCCCCCCCGTGTAACGACGTCCAGAAGGGACGCCGTCAAAACTCCCCTCAAAGCCGCTCAGAAGGAGCGGCGAGTGTGCTACCCAAAGTGAGCATGCACTGGAGGTGCAGGGCCCAGAAGGGGCTCCCGCCTATGTCGAGTTGTTCGCCGGCCAGTCTCAAGGAAACTCCTCATGAAGAGGAGGATGTTGAAGCTGCCCGTTGCCCAGAGTGTACCACGAGGAGGTCACCCGACACACACCCCAACCTTTTTTTTTTTTTTTTTTTTTTTTTTTTTTTTTTTTTTCCCAGGGGAAACTTGCAACCAAGTTCCCGTAGGCTGGGACGACCTACGGGATATGTGGGGTTGGCCTAAACGCGGCCGACCCACTAAAACCCCTGGGGAAACCTCACACCGATTCCGTGGTTGGCGCGGGAACTGTCACGGGGATATTGTACCGCGCCTCCCACCGGCTACGCCGTTGGGCGTCCCGCATCTGACCTGTAAAGTCCCAAGGTCAGTGCGGCCCTGTGGGGCCGGCCTTCGGTGTGGGTTTCACTGCGGTCGCCTTTGCGAACCGCCCGTCTGGCGCACGTGGACGATTCCACGCTGGAAGGGGGGACCCAGTTGTAGGCCTGCTCGGGCCCTCGCCCAGGTCCTCCTCCTCAACCACCCTAGAACCTTCCGACCCTGTGCCTCTCATTGGAGAGGCATTGGGGTGGTCGGCTGTAAGGCCTTCGGCGTGGGATGACTCCTCCGTCGTCTCCATGTCCGATACGGCTAGTGGGGGATCCACCAACGGCTCTCCGGGAGCCGGCCCAGACCGGGCAGTCTCCACCCCCGTTGCGGGGGGATCAGGGCGACCCCTGACGGTAGGGGGACTGCAGCCCCTACCTCCCATCAGATGGTGATGCGGTTTTTGCGCCGCGAGGCACACCGCGCACTTGGGCTCGCGAGAGCACACCCTCATTTGGTGCCCAGGCAGTCCGCACCGGAAGCAGAGTCCGGAGCGATCGACCGCGCTGGGGCACCTCTGCCGCGTATGGCCCACGCCCATGCAGCGGTAACACCGCATTGGGCGGGGCTCAAGGGCAACCACCTGGACAAAGCTCCACCCAAGGAGGACTCTGCCGGGCAACACGAGCGACTTTGCCACTCGAAGGGGGCAGCGCACGATAGTGCTCCCCGCGTTGTTGGGGCCCATCCTAATGCGCCCCACCCTCAATGCCCCCACTGGGCAACCAGCTCTCGCCGCAATTAACGCGGCGACGTCTTCGGTGGAGTAATCATCGTCCAACCCTGACACGCGGATATCCGCGTGCTTTTCAGGTCGGACGACTGTAGCCACCTCCGACAAAACCTGCTCCAGCCTGCTGGCGAGCAGATCGGCCTTCGCGCCGCTCTCACTACCGGGGACCTCAAAAAGCCGCGCTCCGGTGGCTGCCACCCTCGACCTAACCCCCTCGATACCAAGGTCGGGTAGGGAGATGGCCTGCCTGGCCTTTTTGATGGCGTCAGCGTACGTGACACCCATCGCCAAGGCCTCCGGACGCAGCTTTACCACCACAGCCGATGAGGTAGGCTGCCTCAGCCTAGTCTTTCGCCGCCTTCGCGGCTTCCTCCTCGGGGCTACGCTTGTCGTCGCTTGTGGCGCTGAGCGAGGCGGCACAGCGAGGCGAGTCGGCGCAGAAGCCGAGATGGGGGCAGTCAGCGGGCGGACAGGATCTGTCGACCGAGCGGCGGGAGCACCGCGTGCCCTCTTCCTTTTCCCACGGACCGCCGTCGCCCAACCGGACTGGGGCGGATCCAATGGAGTAGGCGGGTCTCTCACCGGGGCGGTGAGGCGTACCTCAGGCAGAGCGGACGAGGATCGAGCAGGCGAGGCCAGCCTCCGTCCAACAACCCTATCGGGCGCAGGTAGCACCGGAAAGTTATCTCTCCGGTGTCCGCGTTCAACCGCACGGGGTGGACGGGCACGCTCAGGCGCTGCTTGACTCATCTCGAGTCCGTCTAGACGGGCGTTGATGGCTGCGTTAGACGCCTCCATCGTATGCCTCATCTCCATCAATGCCTTTAATAGCACTTGGTCCGATCCGGCCTTTGTGGCAGGACGCTCCTGGCGAGGAGGACTCACCTCCGTTCCCACCTGGTCGACCACAGATTTAAGGGATGCCACCTCACGTCTGAGGGCATTCACCTCCTCCCGAAGTCGGCGATTCGCCTCCTCAGTCCGGCGCGCCTCGTCCGATGACGTTCGCGACGCCAGATTGGCTAAACACCTCCGTATGGTCAAGGAGGCATTGTTAAGTGTGCCCTGGCAGGTACCTTTGAGGTTCCCAGATTTCTGGGACACCTCCTTCACTGCGTAGGCACACTTTAGGCCCACCTCATGGACTTCATCGGCCGTCATAGGGTCCGACGGGTCGGCGATGAAGGGCACGACAATCCGGGTGGCTTCCTGCGCTTCCCGCGCGGTAGGTTCTGCAGCAAGTACCGAGGTGTACTGGCGAGGTGTCGGGCGTCTATTTGACGGCCCCGCTCGCCCAATATCCTCGGGTATCACCACTCCCCTACTTTGCCGGTCGGCATCCAGTCTCTTCCCCAGTTCTTCACAGAACCGCTCCTCGTTATCCAGGTGCTCCTCGTACTCATGCAAACGTGCACGAGTAAGAGTAGCCCTGGCCGCACCAAAGCCAATCGACGTGCTGACAGTGGGAGTTTTCCCACGTCGAGCCGTCGAGAATTTCGACGCTGAGGCTGACGACATCACCGACTCGGCCCCCGAGAGGTCGTCGGAGTCGATCTCCACGTCGCGCAGCCTTTTGCGCCTAACGCTGCCTACGGGTCTCAGGAATACAGAGCCAGTGTCTGAATCCGAGCCCCCCGCAGCCTCCACTATCCTCCCCTCTCTGCGCAACACGTTGCCCCCCCCAGAAACGGTGGGCATGCCTGAAGCAAGCGTGCCGGGCGAACCCGATCCGCTGGCCTCAGGGAGGGATTCTCCCGCCTCCCGGCGGGTACCCTCCTGGGGTAATGTTTTCGTAATGCGACTTATCATGCTGTTTTTGACAATTTGCGGGTTGTCATCCCCCTCCAAACGATGGCAATTTAGGGGCTGCCCTTCCCCGTTGGACCAAAAAGGTCACCCACGCGTCGTCCACACGCCGAGGGCGCCCTATATACTGTCGGGGGCGGGAGGTACCGACAGGTTTTTAGCCGGTGTTCTCCGGGGTGTTATTGAGTTTTCCTTCTCTTGGCCGTTTGGCCTCCGGTCTGCCCAATCGCAGCGTACCCACGGCGCCAACGGTGGGGTCGTTGCCGCAAAAGGGCAGATAACGGCTTCGGGGTTGGCGTACACCCCGGTTGCACCGCTCTCACCGGTGCCCCCTTCCCCCCCGTGCGACCTGAGAACCTTTAAGAGGCGGCCGTCTTTTGTGGTACGACGCCCAGAAGGGACGCCGTCTTTAACTCCTCTCACTGTTCTGATGGAAAAGTGAGTTATGTGACCCAGAGTGGGCCACATATGGGAGCTGCAAGGCCCAGAAGGGACCCCGCCTAGTCAGATGTCAGCCGGCTGGGTCCAAGCGTCTACTACACGCCAGAGCGGGAGACTGTTGGAACCAGCCGTTGCCCAGGGTGCACCAACGTGGAGGTCATCTGACTCGCACCCCAACACACCCCAACCTAACCTAACCTAACCTAACCTAACCTAACCTTTTTTTTTTTTTTTTTTTTTTTTAACGGAGTGAAAGATCTGCAAACAGACGCATCAGCGGGCAATGAGGGGTCCCGCTGGCTGTCCGAGGATGGCCAAGACTCTGTTCCAGGGCCGAAGCCCTAGAAAAAGCGAGCCGTGGCCGACTCGGTAAAAAAAAAAAAAAAAAAAAAAAAAAAAAAAAAAAAAAAAAAAAAAAAAAAAAAAAAAACACTCCGATGTCCTCTCGTCACCTTGGGACCAGCAAACCGGCGATCATCGCGTCGTCCTCATCTGAGGAGGACGCATCGAACGCCGGCATGGTGGGGCCTGACGAGGTCATGGGAACCCTTTCGGACACTTCCACAACCCCGTCGGTGACTGCTCGCCCTGTATACGGGCGAGCCCCTCCTCCGCCCCTGATGGGGGCGGGTGACCGCCCTCGAAAACGATGGGCGGACACACTTGACCCGTCATTTGGTGAGACGGGTCGCCGACGCGCCGGGACATACGGAGCGTCGGCCCTCAGTGGGGACCTGTGCAATGCACGGTCGGAGCCCCCCCTAGGGCTCGGACCGCGCTGGTTCCCCACCGGATGGAGAAGGCGCTGGTATTGCCGCCTTCTCCGCAGGAGGCGTCTGCGGCGGCACGGATTTGCCAGGGGGTCATCCTCCCTGGCCCGTTCCGCCTCCTCCTTCAGCGTCATGACGTCGACGCAGAAGGAGTTGACCGCCTCCCAGGACCCCTCGCTACCGAGCATGGACAGAACCACGGTCGGCAGGGAGAGGTCCGCGCCAATCACAGTGACCAATGCGGAGCGCTGGACACCGAACGCAGAGCACACCGTTAGGGTGTGTTGCGCCGTGTCCTCCGCCGCTCCGCAATGGTGGCACTGTGGGGTCGGCTCTCTTCCGATCCGGTGCAAATAGCGTCCGAACGAACCATGTCCGGACAGTATTTGCACCAGATGGTATGTGAGCGACCCATTGCGCCGCTCCGCCCACGCCTTGAGGACGGGGCGTAGGGCCTCGAGGCTACGCGTTTGCGTAGCTGAGGCCCCTTCGCCCAGGTCCTCGGACCATAGGCGGAACATCTCCTCGCGCGCTCCATCGAGCGCAGCACGCCTCTCTTGGGGGGCCAGTCGATCGCCACTGGCCCTCTCCTCCGCTCGCTGCCGGTACGCTGCAGCGAGCACCTCCGCCACCAGCTCCCACGGGGGCGTCCCCGCGAGAGCGCACGCCACTTTCCGGGACACCGTTCGGTAGCCCCGGATCGCCCGCAGCGCCATTGCGCGCTGGGCCCGCTGGAGAGAGGCGGTCGCGTGTGGGCTTAGACAGTCAGCCCACACCGGCGCCCCATACAGTGCCATAGAGCGGACGATGCCGCCGTAGAGTCGGCGGCACGCCACGCTCGGGCCCCCCACGTTGGGCAAGAGACGCCCGAGGGCGTCTGCTGCTCCCAGCAGCCGGGGCTCGAGGAGCTTGAAGTGCTCCTCGAAACCCCACCGCCCATCGATCACCAGCCCCAGATACTTCATCTGGGGCTTCAGACCGACCCTCTCGCCCTCCACAACGATCGACGCGCCCGCTGACGGCCGTCTCCGAGGCCCATGGAACACCATGGCCTCGGTCTTGTGGAGGGCTACCTCCAAGCCCAACGTCCGTATCCGCCGCACGATATGGCTGACGAACACGGACGCCAGGCGCTGGACATCCTCCAGCCGCGTCCCCCGGACGGTGACGAGCGTGTCGTCTGCATAGCAGAACGACCGCACCATCGGGGGGAGGCCACACCGGAGGACGTAGTCGTAACCGACGTTCCACAACAGGGGGCCGAGGACCGACCCCTGTGGAACGCCGCGGGACACCCTGTGACGGCCAAGCTCGCCGCCACGTCCCACGTACGCTACGTCCCGGTCCCTCAAATAGTCTCCCACTATTCGGCGCAGATATGGAGGCATTTGATGGAAAAGAAGCGCCTCCATGATGACGCCGAAGGGGAGACTATTGAAAGCGTTGCGGATGTCCAGCGACACCGCCAACACCATCTCCCGCCTCTCAACGGACTCTTCTACAAGAGTCCGGAGATTAGACAGGGCGTCAATTGTCGACCGCCCTGTCCGGAAGCCGTATTGGGCCTCGGAGAGGTCGGGGCCCGTTCCCCCTCCCAGCTGCTGGACTATTCGGGAAGCGATGATCTTCTCGAAGACCTTCCCGATTTCATCCAGCAGCACAATGGGGCGATATGCCGAGGGGTCATCCGCCGGACGCCCCTCTTTGCGTAGCAGGCATAGCGCCCCCTCCTTCCATACTTTTGGGAACTGTGCGAACTTCAAACTAGCGTCGCACAGTTCCCTGGCCCTGGCCCCTAGATGTTTTAGGGCCAGGTCCAGTACCCGCTTCGGGACGCCGTCAGGTCCCGGTGCCGTCTTCCGCCCCTTAAGACGGGCGACGGCGAACCTAACCTTTTTTTTTTTTTTTTTTTTTTTTTACCCTGGGAAATCTGCTCTCAGACCGTCTCGACCGGGCTGTTGCAAGCGCCGGGAGGTGTGTGGGGATGGGCGATGGTCTGCCCGACCCACTAAAACCCAGGGACATCCGTCGACCGCAGGGCGGGACCCCGAGCACTCGAGGAGTCTTTCACGGCCCGCCGCGGTGGTCCATTCGGACACTCCTTGAGGATGAACCTCTACTGAGCACTACCCCCGGATGCGGAAGGTAGCCTCGACACCTGGAGACTGTCGCGGGGAGTGTGAGGAAGATGGAAACCCTCACCCCCGCGACGGCTAGGACGGGTGCAACTGCCCGTGTAGCTCTCTCTCACTCGTCCCGATGAACGGGGAACGGTAGCCGGCGAGTTGTTGGTCGCCGACGCGTATGTTGCCTTGGCAGCATTGGCCTTATTTTTGGCGTCCGCCGCAAGCGGCGGGCGCAGACGCGGCACAGGAGGCAGCCTTGCCTCTATCGACTCGAGCCGCGTCGACAGCATGAAGCCAACTTGTCGCATGACCTCACCCATGAGAGTTTGGTCGACTTCGGGAAGGGGTGGGGGCGGTTGTTCTGCCCTGACCTTCGCCTTAGGCTTGGGTTTCACCACCTTCGGGTCTTTAGCCGGATTAGGGACCGAGCGTATAATCGCCGGTGGGTCCGGAACTACCTCCATGTCCTCCTCCATGCCTGAGTATGGCGTTACCACAGGACGGTAACACTTGCTGTGGAGGTGTTCCACCGTGGCGTTTAACGTTGCCATATGCTCTTTCAGGCTCGACACCTCCGCACTTAGGCGTTGGTTCTCGGCCTTGAGGGCCTCAGTCTCTTTGCTGACCGTGCGGAGACGCAACAGGTCGACGTTGGACTTGTAGGAGGCAGCGACATCCTTAAGGGCCTTTTGGTAGGTCCCTTTCAGTTGCTTAGACGTTGCGGCCACGCGGAGCAGCAGGGCCACATCATCCTCAACCTGCCGCACCACGACCTGTGCCTGTGCCTCCTTATCCTTGTCGAGCCCGCTCACGAGCTCGACTCCACTGGCCCTGGTCGCGTAAGTCTTGCGAGCCATCTCTGCAGCAGTACTGTCGATAGTACTGCTCTAACAACTCCTCATACTCGGCCTCCTCAACAGACAGGACCAACCGATCCTCTTTTTCGGCCCGCTTCTTCCGCGCCTGCTGCTCGGACAACACCTCGCAGCGATTGCGGGTGGCTCGGCCCCTCGCACCTGACGAAACCTTGGCTCCGGAAGGCCTCGGCTCCATCTCCGACAGATGTTCGTCGGCATCACAATCGATGTCCGCAACGTCGTATCGCCGTTTCCGGCCGTCGACAGCTGCGTCCATGCACGCTTCCTCCCCGAATTCGTCATCAGAATCCGGCACCTCCAACACCTCCAGCACCCTGCTGCGCAGATCTTTGCCCCCCCCAGATACGAGGGGCTTGCCCGGGGCCGACGAGACGGACGACTTTGCGCCCGACTTGCTAGCCCCGGGGAGGGGTTCTCCCACCTGTCGGTGGGTACCCTCCTGGGGTAATACGAATTTAGGTCTGCTCGACATATTGGGTTTTGGCAATTTCCGGGTTGCCATTCCCCCCCTCACTATGGCACTTTAGGGGCTGCCCTTCCCCGGACCAAAAAGTCACCCACGCGCCGTCCACACGCCGAGGGCGCCCTACATACTGTCGGGGGCGGGAGGTACCGACAGGTTTTTAGCCGGTGTTCTCCGGGGTGTTAGTGAGTTTTCCTTCTCTTGGCCGTTTGGCCTCCGGTCTGCCCAGTCACCGCGTACCCACGGCGCCAGCGGTGGGGTCGTTGCAGCGAAAGAGCAGATACCGACTTCGGGGCTGGCGTACACCCCGGTTGCACCGCTCTCACCGGTGCCCCCTTCCCCCCCGTGCGACCTGAGAACCTTTAAGAGGCGGCCGTCTTTTTGGTACGACGCCCAGAAGGGACGCCGTCAGTAACTCCTCTCACTGTTCTGATGGAAAAGTGAGTTATGTGAGCCAGAGTGGGCCACATATGGGAGCTGCAAGGCCCAGAAGGGACCCCGCCTAGTCAGATGTCAGCCGGCTGGGTCCAAGCGTCTACTACACGCCAGAGCGGGAGACTGTTGGAACCAGCCGTTGCCCAGGGTGCACCAACGTGGAGGTCACCTGACTCGCACCCCAACCTAACCTAACCTTTTTTTTTTTTTTTTTTTTTTTTTTTTTTTTTTTTTTTTTTTTTTTTTTGACGGAGTGGAAATCTGCTAACAGACGCATCAGCGGGCAAAAGGGGTCCCGCTGTCCCGCTGGCTGTACGAGGCTCTTGCTAAGACTCTGTTCCAGGGCCGAAGCCCTAGAGAAAGCGAGTATAGGCCGACTCGGTAAAACCACTCCGATGTCCTCTCGTCACCTTGGAACCAGCAAACCAGCGATCATCGCGTCGTCCTCATCTGAGGAGGACGCATCGAACGCCGGCATGCCGGAGCCTGACGAGGTCATGGGAACCCTTTCGGACACTTCCACAACCCCGTCGGTTTGCTCGCCCAGATGGGCGAGCCCCTCTCCCGCCCCTAGTGGGGGGCGGGTGACCACCCTCGAAAACGATGGGCGGACACACCTGACCCGTCCTTACAGACGGGTCGCCGACGCGCCGGGACATACGGAGCGTCAGCCCTCAGTGGGGACCCGTGCAATGCACGGTCAAAGCCCCCCCTAGAGCTCGGACCGCGCTGGTTCCCCACAGGAGGCGTCTGCGGCGGCACGGATCTGCCAGAGGGCCATGCCCCCCGGCCCGCTCCGCGCCCTCCGCTGACCACCTCCCCAGGACCCCTCGCCACCGAGCATGGACAGAACCACGGTCGGCAGAGAGAGGTCCGCGCCAATCACAGCGACCAATGCGGAGCGCAGGATATCGAACGCAGAGCACACCACTAGGGCGCGCTGTGCCGCGTCCCCCGCCGCCCCGCAACGGTGGCACCGCGGGGTCAGCCCTCTCCCGATCCGGTGCAAACAGCGTCCGAACAAACCATGTCCAGACAGTATCCGCATCAGATGGTACGCGAGCGACCCATGGCGCCGCTCTGCCCATGCCCGGAGGACGGGACGCAAGGCCTCCAGACCACGCATTCGCGCAGCCGAGACCCCTTGCCCAGACCCCCAAACTATAGGCGGAACGTCTCCTCTCGTGCTCCTTCAAGAGCAGAGCGCCTCCCTTGGGGGCCAGGCGACCACCGCCGGCCCCCTTCTCCGCTCTCTGCCGCTGCTTTCGCTGGTAGACGAAAAGACACAACAAATCGCGAAGCCCGCCTGCCCTTCTTTGGTGACCCGGACCCCGACTCAGCTTCCGACTCCGACCACGAATCTGACCCGACTCGGACTCCGACCCTCACAAACACTTCCCAACCCTCGACACTCGGCACTCGATGCTCGACACTCGACGCTCGACGTTCGATACCCGAAGTCGTGTCCTACAACAAAAAAAAAAAAACCCACAAAGACGGCGCTCAGAAGGAGCGCCGCCGAGACTCCTCTCAAAGCTGCTCAGAAGGTGCAGCGAGTTGAGCGGCCCAGAGTAGGCACGCACACAGGAGAGGCAGGGCCCCAAAAGGGGGCTCCTGCCTTGCCAGATGTTAGCCGACTGGGTCCAACTTTCTCCACGGAGACCGTTGGAACCACTCGTTGCCCAGGATGCACCACGTGGAGGTATCTGACTCGCACCCCAACCTAACCTAACCTTTTTTTTTTTTTTTTTTTTTTTTTTTTTTTTTTTCTCCCAGGGGAAACTTGCTATCAAGTTCCCGTAGACTGGGGCGACCTACGGGATATGTGGGGTTGGCCTAAAAACGCGGCCGACCCACTAAAACCCCTGGGGAAACCTCACACCGATAATGTGGTAGGCGCGGTAGCTGTCACGGGGATATTGTTCCGCGCCTTCCACCGGCTACGCTGTAAGCGTCCCTCAGCTGACCTATGTGCCCCAGGTCAGCGAGGCCCCCCAGACGTGGGGGGGCCGGTCTTCGGTGTGGGTTTCACTGCGGCTTTTGCAAACCGCCCATCTGGTGCGCGTGGTCTCTCCCACGCGGGAGTGGTGGACACGCTCGGGCCTTCGCCCAGGGCCTCCGACTCTACCACCCCAACGCCTTCCGACCCTGTATCTCTCTCGAGAGAGACATTGGGGTGGTCGGTCGTGGGGACCTTAGGAGACGATGGTGGCTCCTCCACCGTCTCCATCACCTCCGTGCGGTCTAGTGGCAGCTCCACTGAGGGCTCCACTTCAGCCGGCATCCTCCTGGCAGTCGTCCCCGTTTGCTCGAGGGGAACAGGGCGGGCCCTGACGGCGGGGGGACTGCAACCCCGGCCTCCCATAATGTGGGCGTGCGGCTTCTTCGCCGTAGCGCATACCGCACACCTTGGCTCTTTCGAGCAGCCCCTCGCTTGGTGACCAGGCAGACCACACCGGAAGCAAAGTCCGGTGCGGTCAACGGCACTAGGGCACCTCTCTCTAGTGTGGCCCACGCCCATGCAGCGGTAACACCGCATTGGGCGGGGCTCCAAGGCTACCACCTGAGCAAGGCCCCATCCTAGGACGAACCTGCCAGCCACTACCAGCGCCTTTGCCACGCGCATGGGGCAGCGCACTATAGTGCTTCCCTCACGATTTGGGCCCGCACGGATGCGTCCCACCCTCACTTCCTCCACTGAGCAACCAGCCCTCGCTGCCAAATCAACAGCGACGTCGTCCGTGGACAAAGAGTTGTCCAACCCTGATACGCGGATTTCCGCGTATTTTTCGGGTCGGACAATAGTGGCCACGTCCGACAGCACCAGCTCCAGCCTTTTGGCGAGTTGGTCGGCCTTCGCACCGCTCTCCGAGCCTGAGACTTCAATGAGCCGCGCCCCAGTGGCAGCCGTCCTCGACCTCACCCCCTCGATACCGAGGTCGGGTAGGGAGATGGCCTGCCTAGCTCTCTTGATGGCGTCAGCATATGTGACACCAATCTCGAGAGCCTCCGGGCGCAGCTTCAGCACTACAGCCGCTGTTGTAGGTGGCCTGAGCCGAACCTTCTTCCCTCGCTGGCGCTTGCGCTTCTTGCGTCCAGGCGCTTCGCTGGCCGCCACATGTGGCGCTGAGCGGACTGGCGGCACAGCAGGGTGGGCCTGCGCTAAAGCCTGGGCGGTGGCAGTCAGTGGGCGACTGGAGGGGGTCGCCGCGTTAGGGACTCTCCCTTTGCCCCTCTTCTTCCGTGTCCCACGGGTCACCGTCGTCCATTCGGACACGGGAGGAGGACCCAATGGGGGCGGGACCTGTCTCACCTCCACCTGAGGGAGGGAGAGGCACTCCTCATCGAGGACGGACGAGGATCTCGCGGGCGTGGCCGGCCTCCCACGAAGTGAGAGAGCACGCACAGGCGCCGCTCGACCCATCTCGAGTCCGTCCAGACGGGCGTAGATGGCTGCATTAGATGCCTCCATCGTACGCCTCATTTCTGTCAGGGCCTTTAAAAGGACCTGATCCGCTCCGGCCTTTGTGGCAGGACGCTCCCGGCCGGGACAGCTCAACCCTGTCCCCACCTGGTCAACCGCGGTCCTCAGGGACGCCACCTCACGTCTGAGGGCGTGCACCTCATCGCGGAGTCGGCGATTCGCCTCCTCAACGCGGCGTGACTCGTCCGTAGAGGTCCGTGACGCCAGGTTGGCGAGGCACCTCCGGATGGTCATTGAAGCATTGTTGAGTGTGCGCTGGCAGGTACCTCTGAGGTTCCCGGAAACCTAACCTAACCTAACCTAACCTTTTTTTTTTTTTTTTTTTTCTCGCTGTGAAAACCTTTATCGTACATTATCAGCCCAAAGTGAACTTCAAATCGTCTGGGACTCTTCTAGTTTTCCGTCTCCCTTTCCCTACGCTAATGCGCCGGGTGAGAGAGAGGGTCCACCAGACATACCCGAGCAAAAACACAGCGTACACAGTCGGATCTGTTCTAAGGCCTTGCGATACCTGCCATATGGCTACTACTCGCTTGGCCCTCAGACGTGCGAAACGGCACTCGACTTAGGTGTAGCCGCCCTTAAGGGGCTCCCTTCTTGCTGGCAAACTTGCCATCCGCCGACCTTGTAAAGGAAGGTCGACGCCTTGTCTCCTCTTCTTCACGGAGCGCCTCACGCTCTCTCTCCTCTTCTGCTTCGCTACGCGGCATGCGTCTCCGAAGAGATGATGCGCGTTCGCGCAAACAACGCTCACGCTCAAGCACCACAATCGGAATGCGTTCCGGTGCGAGCTTGGGCTTGGACACTGCGTCCTGCGTCACTGAGGCGGTTTTACTAACCGCGCTCTGTGGCGTCGGGGGGGGCGCTGGCGTCTCAACGCTCGCCACCTCCTCGACTGTTTCCATCCGCTCGTTGCCGAGCTCCCTCTCAATAGTCTCATGGCCAGAGGCAGATGTTATGCCTCTGGTGGCCGGGGGGCTACAACCCCGGCCGCCCATCACATGCTTGTGTGGTACACCTGCCGCTGCGCAGACAGCGCAGTGCGACTCCTTCTTCGAGCATGTCACTGCTCGATGACCTAACTCACCACACCGGAAACAATTTCCGGTGCGATCGACGTCCGAGGGGCACCTCGGGCGCGTGTGTCCTACTCCCATGCATCTAAAGCACCGCATAGGGCGGGGCTCTAGGACAGTCACTTGGGCGGCACTCCAACTGAGGAGTAACCTACCCGCAGCAACAATAGCTTTCGCTGCCTTTGTTGGGCAGCTTGCGATTGTCGCGCCAGTTTTGTTGGGGCCCATACGAATGTTCCCCACTCGGATGAACTCCCGGGAACATCCTCCCTTCGTCGCAATCGCCTCCAAGAGGGATTCCTTTGTGACGGACTCGTCCAGATCCGAGATGCGCAGGCTCACGCATTTCTCGGTCCGAACGACAGTGGCCACATCGGAGATGACCTCTTTGAGACGACCAGCCAGTAGATCAGCCTTGTCACGGTTCTGCTGCCCGTAAACCTCGACAAGTCTGGCTCCCGTTGCCGTCATCTTCGTCCTGACCCCAGCAGTGATGCCAAGGTCGGCGAGTGGGACGCTCCTTATCGCCTTCTGTAGCGTCTGGGCGTAAGTAACGCCTCCTTCAATGGCCTCAGGTCGCAGCGTGATGATAATCGCTGCGGACCTGGGCGTATTTACGCGCACTGTCTTGCCGCGTGTCCGTCCTTGCACATGGCGGCCTGAAGCCGCTTGAGGGCGAGATGGTGTTGCCCCCTCAGCAAGCGGTTTACGCTTCCTCTTACCTCGTCGCCTCCCTTTTTTGCCACGAGTTACCGCCTGCGGCGCCTCCGAAGGAGGCGCAGGGGCAGCCACTGCTAGGCAAACCGTCGGCATAGCAGCACGACGGGCGACTGGTGTTGTTGTCGCAGAGAGACGGGAGGTTTTCTTCGCCGGTGGTCGACTAACCGACGGATTGGTCACAATCGGGGCAGGGAGAGGTGGATATTCCACCGATCGCCTGCGATCGGCCGCTAAAAGCGGTCGGGTCCTCTCGGATCCAGGCAGCCTAGACTCGATTCCATCGAGGCGAGAACTCAATTCCCCGATGGAAGCGTTCAAGGAGCGCTGAATCACGCCAAATATGCCAGAGGCATTTTGGTCTGGTCCAGTATTAGAAGGGACCTCACTACGGGAAGGGGATTTCTTCCCCTTGCCAACTTCCTTTCGTAGGAGATCAACCTCCGCTCTAAGCGACTGCAGTTCTAACCGCAGTCTCTTGTTGTCCTCTCTGAGGTCTTTGGTCTCAACGCTGAGCGTCCTAGACGACAGGTTGGACATGACCCGAGTCATGGTGCTGGCGGCGTTATTGAGCGTCTTTTGGAGCGTCGACTTGATGTTGCCCGACTTCCTAGACACCTCCTTAACGGCTCTAGCACACAGAATCCCTACTTCGTGGACATCCTGTGCTGATGGTCCACCCGGCTCCGCCTCCCAAGGGATGATAATTTGGGTGGCTAGCTCAACCTCTGCTGCAGTGGGGACACTGATGGTGTTGTCCCTGGACTGCAAACGACTCTTAGCAGGACCCTTTTTTGGGGCACTCTTCCTTTTCTCCGCTAAGGCTTCCTTCTTCGACTTCTCTCGCTCACCAGCGAGGCTCCTGTCCTCTTCCTCTAGCCGACTCAGCTCTTGTTGAGCGGCACGCATGCCGACGGAAGTGCCAAGGTAAGCGCCACGACCCCGGCTTGTTGAGGGAGCCCCCAACAAAGCCGCTGCCGGGTACTCATTCTCGGCCAAAAACTCATCGTCGCCTGAGTCATATTCTACGACTGGGTGAGCCCGCTTTCGGCTCTCACTCTCCAGGTCGTGCATTTCTACTGCCTCGTCTGACGAGTAGTACCACTCGTCTTCTCCTAACACTCCGTCATGCAGGTCTATGCCTCCCCCAGACACGAGAGGCTTGCTCGGGGCCGACAGGTCGGACGCTTTAGCGCCCGGCTTGGCGGTCCCGAGGAGGGGTTCTCCCGCCTTGCGGGTACCCTCCTGGGGTAATAATTTTGTAGGTCTGCTTTCCATGAGTGTTGTCCAGCAATTTGCGGGTTGCAATTCCCCACCAGTCTTTGCGCACAGATACGCCCGGTGCGGTCTAATAACCCTTAAGGGGCGACCGTCTTTCAAAAACGACGACCAGAAGGGGCGCCGTCCAATCTCCTCTCACTGCTCAGAAAGAGCGAGTGAGTTATGTGACCCAGAGTGGGCCACGTATGGGAGTTGCAAGGCCCAGAAGGGACCCCGCCTATGTTAGATGTTAGCCGGACAGGTCCAACGTCTACAACGAGCCAGGCGGAGACTGTTGGAACTACCCGTTGCCCAGGATGCACCACGGGGAGGTCATCTAATTTGCACCCCAACCTAACCTAACCTTTTTTTTTTTTTTTTTTTTTTTTTTTGACCCGGTGGAAATCTGCGTCCAGATCTTCCCTCGGGGAGCAGTGGCTATTGGCTCGACCCGTTGTCGGGGTATGTGGGGATGGGCGATGTTCTGCCCGACCCACTAAAACCACCGGGTTGTTCCGTCATCCGTCATTAGGGAGGGGAGAGCCCCGGGCAATCGAGCTGGCGATTCTACCGCAGCGACCCCCTCCGGCGGGCGTCTTAGGACGACTTCTGCTCGATAGTCGAGCTGGGGAAGGCCCGGAACAACGGGGCCGACCCCAGAGCCAGGCTTGCGTGCCTTTATGCGGGTGGAGGACTTTTTCCGTCCAGCCACACCGCAGGCTCGCTTAGGGGGGAAGGAGTTGGGCGAACCCACGTCGCCGTCTCCCCGTCCTCCTTCTGCGAATTGCTCCCGAGAGAGGATCTTCCTCCCGTTCGCGCTCCGCCGCCTCCTTGTGCGACATGACCGTCTCGCAAAATGCGAGAGCGGCCTCCCACGACCTTTTAGCGGCCAGCATAGCCTCGACTAGTGCTGGCAAAGAGAGGTCGTGACCCACAACAGCGCGCAACTCAGCACGCTCTAACGCCCAGGCAGGGCACTCCGACAGTGTGTGTATCGCTGTGTCGTTTGATGCGCCACATTGATGGCACACCGTCGTCTCCTCCCTCCCAGCTACGCGGCACAGGTATCTCCCGAAGCAGCCATGCCCCGAGAGAATCTGCACCAGCCGGAAAGAGAGGGATCCAAACTTGCGGCCGACCCATTCCTTGAGAACGGGCCGTACCGCGCCGATGGTTGAAACACCGGCTGTCGGCTGCTCCAGCCTTTCTTGCCACTTGCGAAGCGTCACCCTCTGTGCACGCTCGCGCCATCGGCGAACTTCTTCTGGCATCGCCCGGCCACCTTGCCTACGAGCGTGTGCCGACCGCTTGTACATCTCGGCCAAGACGTTTGCGTCCAGATCCCAGGGTGGGGTACCTGCCAGCGCGCATGCCGCCTCGTAGGACACTGTGCGGTATGCTCGAACAGCTCTGACCGCTATGACCCGTTGCGGTTTCCGCAATAGGGCCCTGTTCGTAGTGGTCAGAGAGTCGACCCACACAGGCGCGCCGTACAGGGCCATCGACCGCACCACCCCCATATAGAGGTTTCGTACGCTTGCGGACGGACCTCCGAGGTTCGGCAACAGATTACCGAGGGCTGCCGCCGCCCTCACTAGCTTTGGAGCTTGGCGCTTAAAGTGCTCATCAAAGCGCCACCTTCCGTCAAGCACCAGCCCAAGGTACTTCATTGCCGTTCCTATTTCAACGCGAACGCCCGAGATAGTGATGTGTTTATCATCGGGCAGCTTCTTCCGGGCCCCGTGGAAGTATAGGGCCTCAGTTTTATGGAGTGCCACCTTTAAACCGAGGCTCTCAATTCGCCTCACCACATGCGTCACACCGACCGTGCCCAGGCGGGCTGCCGACTGGAATGAGTTGGCGCGGGCAGTAACCAGAGTGTCGTCTGCATAGCACACGACATTGAGGCCCCTCAATAGCGCACCCCGCAACACCCAGTCATATCCTATGTTCCACAGGAGTGGCCCTAGAACCGACCCCTGTGGAACACCGCACGTCACCGCTCTGCTCTTCACAGCTCCGCCCTTCACTTGGTAAGTGACCCTTCTGCCACGTAGGTAACTGCGTACGATCCTTAGCAGGTAATACGGGACGCAGTGGTGGCGAAGGGCCTCCTCAATGCAGGCGAAGGGGAGAGAGTTAAATGCATTTGTAATGTCCAAGGACACCGCGAGCACCACTTCTCCCCTTTCGATCGCCTCCTCTGACTGCGCCTTCACGTGCTTTATAGCATCTATGGTGGACCGAGCCTCCCTAAAGCCGTATTGGCAGTCGGAAAGGTCCGGACCCACGTTGGACAGGTGGCACGAGATGCGCTTGGCGAGGACACGCTCGAAGAGCTTTCCTGCCTCGTCCAGCAGTACAATTGGCCGGTACGCCGATGGGTCATCCGCCGGCCGGTTCTCCTTTCTGAGCAACACCAGTCGCCCGTCCTTCCAGAGAGAGGGGAACCACCCAGTTTGTAGGCACACGTCAAGCACCTGTCTGAGGCGGTCCTTAAGAAGCTCCTCTGTCAGGACCCAAACTTTGCCCGGAATGCCGTCAGGGCCGGGGGCAGTGTTCTTGCTGCGTAGCCGGAGGTACGCCGCGCCTAACTCGCCTGTAGTAATGGCCGGTATCGGGGCATCATCAGCTGTTTGGCTGAAGTGCCTGGGCGGGGCCATGGGAGGCGGGACGTGCTCTGGCCGGTCCGGGAAGAGACTGGCAATCACGTTCCGCAACACAGAAGGCTCTAAGGATTCCGTGACTGGGGGGCCTAGACTGCGGAGTTTCCCCCGAGCCGTGCGATACGGGCGCCCCCAAGGATCGGCGTTTAACCCGTTGAGCATCTCCTGCCTGGCAGCGATCTTTGCGTTGCAGATCGCCAGCTGCAGTTCTTTCTTGGCGGCCTTATAGGCTGCCTTGAGCACGCCCTCTAGTTCGCGGTCCCGCCTACGCTTCCTGCGCTGCCGCGTATAGGCTCTCTGCGCCGCAATGCTAGCCACGCGGAGATCCGTCAGTTCCTCGCTCCACCAGTACACTGCCTTCCTATGGGGAGGACGCCTCACACGCGGCATTGCTGCATCGCATGCTCTTGTAAGAGCCCCTTTAAGCCACGCGGCTTCAACATCTGGGTCGTTTGACACAGGTTGGGAGAACCAGTCCTGCACAGACGCCGCCTCCATCAGCAGTTCCCTATCGAGTTTTTTAAGCGACCAGCGCGGAAAGGAGGATGTTGTACTGCTGAGGGGGCGACTGACACTCCTTGAGGCCCTGACCTCGAACTTCACGTACCGGTGATCGGAGAGGGTTTCCACGTCCACCAGTACCTTCCAACCGGAGACCCGTGTGGCGACAGAGGGCGTGGCGAACGAAACATCCACGATGGAGCCGCCTTGTTCTCGCACGCAGGTGTTAACGGACCCCCGGTTAAGGATCGAGAGCCCAACTTCCACAGCCCAATCCACGACTAGGTCCCCCCGTGGGTCGGTTCTGGGAGAACCCCATGCAGCAGCCTTTGCATTAAGGTCTCCCATCAGCACCACTGGTAGCGGCGCAGCGCGCCTGACTACAGCCCCGAGTGTTGCCATATAGGTCTCGAAGTCGGACAGTGGCCTGTTGGGCGAGAAATAGACGCCGATTACAACAACGTCTCCCCATTTTGTTGATACATAGCCCGGTCCCGACTCCTTCACCACGAAAGATGGCGACGTCGGCTTTTGTGCAGAAAATATCGCTACCGACTTCCTTGTGTCCACCGCCCAGTTTGGTCTGGGTGGGACACTGTATGGCTCGGAAGCCACGCCTACGTCAACCGACCACTCCGCCATGGACTGCAAGAACAAGTCCTGCGCCCCGGCAGCGTGATTCAGGTTCGCCAGGAGGAAGCATGTGGAAGGCGTGTTATCCATTAATTGGACCCACGATAGCTTTCTCCGGCGCCTGCTGAGCGCATGCCTGGTCGGGCTTTGTTAACCTGCCCTTCCTAGCTCCTCTCTTCCGGTTCTTCGGAGGGACGCACGACCGGCTTCCCATACTGTGGCCCGAGGGCCGACCTGCCTCCGTACAGATGGGGCAGTTGGCCTTGGCCGAACACATCGCCGCAATGTGGCCAGCGTTACCGCAGCGGTAGCAGAGCTCGCTGCGGTCAATCTCAGCCGTGCAGTTTGCGCGCACATGGCCATCCTCCATACACCGGTAACAGCGTTTAGGCTTTGTATCGATTGCGCGTGCGAGCGCCGTGCCGTATCCGACCTCCAGCCTGCCAGCGTCCAGGACAATCTTTGCCGACGCTACAGGGCATCGCGCCCAAATGGTGCCCATCCCGCCGGCTCCCTCTCTGATTTGCCCGGTCTTGATGGATTCCGGAGAACATCCGGTCATCGCCGCTATGGCAGAGACGACATCGGCCTCCTTGACCGAGTCATCCAGCCCGTAAATCCTTAAGTCGGCGGTCTTCGTAGGTCTGGCCACCATAAAGACCTCCGCCATATTGACTCGAAGGCTTTCCGCCAGTTTGTCGGCATTCTGGGCACCAGCAGCCCCCGATAACTCGAGTATGCGTGAGCCAGTTGCCGAAAGCCGAAACCTGGGAGCTGGGATCTTTAGCTCAGCCAGCTTGACGGTCTCCCTGGCCTGCCGGATCGCCTGGGCAAATGTCATTCCCTGACTCACTGCCTCCGGCCGGAGAGTCAGAACAACCGCCGCCGATCTTGGTGCGCGCAGCTGGTTCTTGAGCCTATGTTCTTTGGCTTGCGCCTTGGTAAGAGGGGCCCGTGCAGCTGCTCCCTTTTTCGCAGGAGGAGGCGCATTGGGCGCTGCCCCCTTCTTCTTCCCCTTGCGCCTCTTAGACACCTTAATCCAGCCCTCCTCATCGGGCTGGGGTTGCGCCTGCGCTGTCGCCTCCGCGTGGGCACTCATGTCGGCTGTCGGCTTTTGACCGGCTGCTTTTGAAGCTTTGGCGGGGCCTGGTACTGGAGCGGGTTGTATCCCCGCTGCCTTAGGCTTATTCTTCCCCTTGGCTGCCTTGGAAGGTGCCTTGTCCCTCTTCTTGGGGATCTCCGAGGGCCCCGCTCTAGCCTTGGCGCGACCTGGGCCTTCACTTCGTGGAGCAACCGGTTCTTGAGCCGTGGAAGGCTGCGGGGGCTCCGCCTGAGTTGGTCTTGGCTTTGTAGACGAAGGAAGGGCAGGGAAGGCCTCTTCTACCCTGTCAGCCGCGATTGGCGGGCGGGCCCTTGGAAGCGGTGAAATGCGCCTCTCCAACGATTCCAGGCGGGTATTTATCATCCCGCCTAGGGAGACCATTACCGATCGTGTGATCTCCTCCGTCACGACCCGAATGGTATCAGGCTCCTGTGGTCTCATCAATGAGGGAGGGGCACTCTCCCTGGCGGACGACTTTTCGACTGCATTGCGAAGAGTCTCCATCTCCGCTCTCATCTTGTCCATCTCCTCCCTCATGGACCGGTTTTCCTCCGTGAGCCTCTTGATCTCATCCGTGGTCGTCCGAGACGCCACGTTGTGGAGAAGCCTCTGAAGAGAGTCGGAAGCGAGATTCAGCCTCTTTTGAAAAACCCCACTCAGGTTACCGGACTTTGCACTAACGTGCCGAATCGCGTCGATACAGAGGTTGCCCAACTCTGTAACTCGACCGATTGAAGGGCAGTCTGGCGTGGCTTCGTACGGAAGCTTCGTGTGAAGCGCCATGTCGATGTGAGCAGCGAGTCGCCGGTGCTTCTCCTCTTCGGTAAGGGGGGGAGGACGAATATTCCGCCCCTCAAAATCATCTGCGGAGGCATGCATCTCCGCGTCCTCCGTCTGCTTCTTTTGAAGCAGTCGCTCCTTCGTTTTAGCAGCCTTAGCCGCATTGGCCGCCTCCTCCTTCACGCGGTCTACCTCCTCAAGCTGCTTCAGCTGCTCCATCGCCATCACCAGGCCTGACTCGTCATCATCGAGGCAGTCATCGAGGCTCTGACCTCTGCCTTTGCGGTTTGGCACCGGCGTCCTTGGGGACTCGGCGGCATCCGAGAAGTGGTCGGAGTCGGGTTCGGAGCTGGAGCTTCTCTCGAATGGTAGAGGGGTCGGAGTTTTGCGGCACCTCTTCCCGCTCTTGCGCGATGCCGTAGAATTGTCGCTGAGCACCTCAGCCTCCTTCCCCTTCTCCTTTCCCTTTTCCTTCACTGGCTCCTTTGCAGGAGCTTTCGCTTTGACGCCGATGGTAGTGGCGCCACTGCGGGTCCGCAAGACAGCCCGTTTGGGCACGTCCGCGACCTCCTTCAACGCTTTCGACCCCCTGACGGGCCTACTCGCTCCAACTTCTGGCAATACTTTGCCCCCCCCAGAAACGGTGGGGCAGCCCGAAACTGACGCACCGGACGTGACGCCCAGCTTGCCAGCTCCGGAGAGGGGTTCTCCCGCCTTGCGGGTACCCTCCTGGGGTAATACATTTTTAAGGCTTGCTTTCATGTTGCTTCTGGTGACAATTTTAAGGTTGTCATTCCTTCCTCCTTCTTCCTTCTTTGACAAGGCAGCCTTCGCAGCGCTAAGCGCCGCCGCGTGCCCTGCACAAACAATCTGGTCCCCACTGGACACTTCCACCACAGGCTTTCGCCCATGCATCACTACCGGCGGTGCTTTGTCTCCCCCAGATACAGGAGACGTGCCCGAGGACGGCGAGTCGGACGGCAGGTCCGGCTTGTCGGCCTCGGTGAGGGGTTCTCCCACCGTTTGGTGAGTACCCTCCTGGGGTATTAAGTTTTGAAGAGCCGCTTTCATAATGGTTGTAGCAACTCTAAGGGTTGCAATCCCCTTGACAAGTTTAGGTGTTGTCATTCACCAGGACTGTGCGGAAGAACAGTCACCCCGAGACGAAGTCCCCACGACCGGGGAACCCTACATACTGCGGAGGACGGGAGGTATCCGCAGGATTGGACCAGTTTACTCTGGGGTTTTATAGAGTTTCCTTCTCGCAGTCCCAGACCACCCCGGGTCTCCTCGACGCCGCGTACTCGTAATCGCCGAGGACGAGGTCGTTGCAAGCGACGAAGAGACTTACGGCTGCAGAAAGCCGGCGAAAAACTTCCTACGTCTACGCGCATTAAGCGCCGTGCGCACAAAGACGCTTGAAGGGCGCCCAGAAGGAGCGCCGACCTACCCTATTCCCCCCCGTGTAACGACGCCCAGAAGGGACGCCGTCAAAAACTCCACTCAAAGCCGCTCAGAAGGAGCAGCGAGTCGTGCGGCCCAAAGTGGACACGCACCTGGAGGTGCAGGGCCCAGAAGGGGCTCCCGCCAGTGTCGGGTTGTTAGCCGGCCAGTCTCACAGCAGCCTCCTCATTGGAGGAGGATGTTGAGGCTGCCCGTTGCCCAGGGTTTACCACGAGGAGGTCACCCAACACAAACCCCAACCTAACCTAACCTAACCTAACCTAACCTAACCTTTTTTTTTTTTTTTTTTTTTTATCCCAGTGAAAATCTTTATGTAAATTACAACACGCATCCCCAATAAGGGGCAATAGGCGTGAGGTACAGGACTCTCCTGGCCCGTCCGTCTCCCTTACCCGGCGCAAAAACGCCGATAAGAGAGAGGGAGGGGAAACGATTAAAACGCACAGGCCTACCTGCCAAAAACACTGGGGACTTACGTCACAACCGACACTTTAAGGGCAACGCGGCGCCTATGGAGATATTGATCCACGCGACCCCCATGGTCGGTGGTTGTTACACCCCCTCTCACAACGTGTACGTTGCAAGGCCCTATTTGGCCTTGGTCACCCTCTCCGAAAGCGGGACATCCAAAATGTCCTCACTCACCGGCCCTCGTCGGGCTGGGGCCGCGGACGACGTCGACGCGGTTACGTCAAACACCACGCTGTGGTGAGAGGTCAGGGTTTCAGCCTCTGACAGTGCCTCCTCAAATGCCTCTGCCTCTTCCATCGCCTCATCAGGCTCTGGAACTGCAGGCTCCCTCTGCGCAGTACTCCGCGCTCTGGGTATGGCTGCCCGCGCCCTTTTTAAAGGGGGGTTGCATTTCCGGCTCCCCATGACGTGGCCGTGCGGCCGCCCTCTCGCAACACACACAGCGCAACGCGGCTCTCTGGCGGTGCACGTCGACACCTTGTGCCCTGGTTGCCCACAGCGAAAGCAGGTTCCGCCGTAGTCAGCATCCGAGGGGCACCTCACTCTAGCGTGGCCCAAGCCCATGCACTTAAAGCAGCGCATGGGACGTGGGTCGAGTACTGACACCCGAACCGACGACCAGCGCAGGAGCAATCTTCCGGCGGAGCTCAACACCTTTGCTGCCCCAACCGGGCAGCGAACAAGGACGGAGCAGGAGCCATTAGGGCCGCCTCTGATGGTCCCAACCTTCACGCGCTCGCGCGCACAACCTCCTTTGCTGGACACTGCCGAGGCTATGTCTTCAGCCGTGATGTAGTCGTCCATGTCCGAGATGCGCAAGTCTGCGCACTTCTCGGGCCGGACGACTGTTGCCGCGTCGTCCACGACCTCACGGAGCCGCTCAGCCAGTCGGTCTGCCAGATTAGCGCTATCGACCCCAGGGATCTCTAGCAGCCTGGCACCGTTCTGGGCTGTGCGGGTACGGAGCCCCTCCGTGATTCCGAGGCTCTCCAGGGAGAAGGCGTCTATGGCCCGAGCCATTACCTGGGCATAGGTTACGCCGCTGGCGATAGCTTCGGGCCTCAGCTGGATAGCTACGGCTGTGGACTTTGGCCTTTTAAGGCTAGTTTTTCCCCTCTTAGCCCTTTTTGGGGCTGCAGCAGGCGCAGGGGGCGCTCTTCGACTGGCCACAGGTGCGCGGCCTGTTGTGGCCGGGGCAGTCGTGGCCGTAGCCGTCTCCGCAAGACGGTTTCTCCTCTTTCTCCGTTTCCGACCAGTGGCCGTCTCCCACATCTCGACATCCACAGGGGGAGCCGAGGCGGAGCTGGTGGTCTGCTGCGGTGGGTCGGAGGGACCAGCAGCGGGGGCCGCGTTTGCACGGGCTGCCCTCATCGCCGATCCGCGCATGATCGGCGGTTCTTGCCTTAGCGCAGGGAGAGGGGGGAACTCCTCCCGTCTCCTAGGCGCTGGGGGACGTCCTCCCTCTGAGGGCCGAGCCGGCTCAGAGAGCCTAACCTCGAGCCCGTCTAGACGGGAGCTCAGTGCCCCGATAGAGCTGCTAAAGGAGCGTTGCAGCTCCTGAATAGCCGTCGTCATGATTGTTAGGTCCGGAGGGGGAAGGGGGTGAGCGACCTCTCCACAAGGAGAGGAACGCCTCACTCGCGCTACTTCCCTACGCAGAGCCTCAACCTCAGACTTGAGATCCTGCACCTCCTTGACGAGCTTGGAGTTTTGATACTCCAAGCGCTCCGTCTCGTCCGACATACACCGCGAGGTGAGATTGGACAGAGCCCGCTGCAGGTTGTTGGCAGCGTTGTTAAGCTCTCCCTGGAACGTACCCTTTAGGTTACCAGACTTTCTGGAAACCTCGGTAATGGCCCGCGCACACAAGATGCCCTGCTCGTGCACCTGGGCAGCGGTCATACCATCCCGCTCTGCCGACCACGGGATAACCTTGCGCACGGCATTGGCGATCTTGATCCCATCCTCTCTTTCAATTCGAGCGATCTCCTCATGGTCACGGACCTTGCGCTCTCTAGCCTGCTTGGCCGTTGGCTTGACCGGCTTTTCAGGAGCTCGAGCTTGGCGATCCTGTGCCAGCTGCTCCTTCGTCTTCTTGCGGAGGCCTTGCAAGTCCGTGCCAAGAGCGGCAGCGGATTCCTCGTCCCGAGTGCGGATTTCCTTACGGAACTTCGCAGTGCTCCTCTCTTCGGCTTCAAGCTCAGCAGCGAGATCAGCATCCATCTGCTCGAGCTCCTGCCTACGCAGTTCCGCATACGCCTCTTTGAGGCCGATACGCGTGCCGTCTCCGTTATCCTCCAGATCTTCTGGATTCGGATAAGGCGTAAGCGAACACACCGGCTTCGCTCTCCCTCCTCGACCACGGCGAGAAGTACCTCGTTTTGAGGCACTCGACCTCACCGACTCCGCGCCAGAGAAGTCATCAGTGTCGATGTCTTCAATTTGCGCCCGCGACCTCTTACGGCTCTCGCCAGCCACCTCTCTTTCAACCGAAACGGCGGATCTGGAATCAGACTCCGCCATCTCCTCCCACACGTCAGAAAAAATTATGGACATTGCTAAACTTATCCCACGAGTATGAGAACAACTAAATGTCGCCCTGCGCAGTGGCCTCATACACAGGGAACCCTAAGTACTGTCAAGGTCGGGGGGTATTGACAGGTTTTTACGAGTTTTCTCTCGGGTTTTAGAGTGTGTCCTTCACGCGGCCGGCCGGTTAAGGCAAGCCCTCGCTCCACCACGGAACCCGCGTACCCCACAACGCCGCGAGTGGGGGTCGTTGCAGAGACCGCAGTGGTTTACGATGATCGGGGGCTGGCGTAGACCCCCGTTACACTGCTTTCGCAGTGTTCCCCTTCCCCCCGTTGCGACCTGAGAACCCTTAAGGGGCGGCCGTCTTTTGAAGCGACGCCCAGAGGGGGCGCCGAGCTACCCTTTTCCCCCCAGTGTAACGACGTCCAGAAGGGACGCCGTCAAAACTCCCCTCAAAGCCGCTCAGAAGGAGCGGCGAGTGTGCGACCCAGAGTGGGCGCGCACATTGGAGGTGCAGGGCCCAGAAGGGGCTCCCGCCTATGCCGGGTTGTTAGCCGGTCAGTCTCACAGCAAGCTCCTCTCGTGGAGGAGTATGTTGAGCCTGCCCGTTGCCCAGGGTGTACCACGAGGAGGTCACCCGACACACACCCCAACCTAACCTTTTTTTTTTTTTTTTTTTCTTTATACTGAAGGAAATGCGTTACGCATACCCAGGGCATGGGGACACCCCAGGTTATGTGGGACTCTTCCCCTAACTCCCGCCTCCCCATCCAGGCCCTGCGGCCTCGACGGGGATTCGGGAGGAAGGGGACCTACCCACTAAAACCTCCAGTACATCCTCTCGCTCGACGGGCGGCTCGGGATTGTGGTCTACACGGCTACCGAGTACCCCAACCTAACCTAACCTTTTTTTTTTTTTTTTTTTTTTTTTTTTTTTTTTTTTTTTTTTTTTACCCAGGGGAACTCATTACTAGTACGAGGACCTTGAAGAGGCCCAAGTTATGTGGGACTCACCCGTCCGCCTTTCCACACCCACTGACGAGGAGAGAAGCTCCAAGTCAGCTGCCAGGGAGACCCGGCTGGGAGGGCGAGACGGAGGGGGATACCGCACTAAACCCCTGGGGGACAAGGCAATCCGAACACTAAGTAAGGCGACAACCACGGTATACTTCCAAAGGAATTGAGCCGCGGCCGCCGCCCTGCGCCCGTGCACCAACCTACGGCCATCTCCGTGCGCTCATTCCCGCTTGCGCGGGAAAATGCGCACTTGACGACCGCGCGCCAGTGCACGGGCACGTGCTGACAACGTACAGCATGGGAATCAAAGTGATTACCGCTATTAACACTAATGTGCCACTACTGGGCTTCGGAGGGGGTAGACGCCCGCCATGGACCGGGGTTAGGTCCGGTCGGCGGCATCGCCCTCTCCACGTCATCTCCAGACGCCTCCTTTTAACGGGGACGTCTGACTGCTCTAGGACGAGTGGAGCGCGCGACAGCCTCCTCGCGTTTTGGCTCCTTCTCGTCCTCCCTCAAGCGTTCCCTCTCTCTTACCACCTCTGTCGCCACCACGCCCGGGACCCTCCCGGCACCCCTTCCGAGGGAAGAAGCAATTGGGGGGGCATTCAGTTCAGGAGGGGACGAGGGGGGAGGTTTCGGGAGCGCAGCTGTGGAAGCCCCAGCCGTCGATGGTCCCTTCTCTGACGCCTCTGTCGCGTCCATCCTCTCTTGCGCCGCCACAATAGCGGGCCTCCTCTCCATCCCTTCCGGGATCCTCATCGCAACGGCGGGGGGACGGCACCCTCCGCTGCCCATCACATGCCCGTGGGGGGCTCCCGCTGCCGCGCACACCGAGCAGTGCGGCGGCTTGGTGCATGTTTCCGCTTTGTGGCCAAGCACGCCACAGCGGAAACAGCACCCCGTCCTATCCTCTGCGGAGGGGCACATAGGCCGAGTATGACCCATCCCCATGCACCTGAAACAGCGCATGGGTCTGGGTCCGATGACCTCGACTTTGGCCAGGTTCCACATCACCTGGACCTTTCCCTCGTTGGCGAGTTTCCTCGCCACCCTCAGTGGGCACTCCACGAGCACCGTAGAGAACCCGCTAGGGGCCGACCAGATGCGGCCCACCCTCACCCTCTCCTGTGGACAGTCCCCTTGCGCCGACACTGCGGCGGCCACATTTTCCGGCTTGACGTAATCGTCGAAGTCGGAGACGCGGATGTGGGCTCGCTTCTCCGGACGGACGACTGTCGCCACGTCCGACACCACCTCCTGTATCCTCGCCGCCAGCCTGTCAGCGGCCTCCCCGCTGTCGGCACCAGGCACCTCAATGAGCTTGGCCCCGGATTGGGCCGTCTTCACCTTGACGCCCGGGATGCCAAGCTCCCCCAGGGAGATGGCCCCCCTGATCCTGGCCAAGGTTTCCACATATGTCACCCCCTGGGCAGCAGCCTCCGGCCTGAGCTGGAGGACCACAGCCGTCGACCCGGGCAGTCTCAGGGTAACCTTCTTTGGGGCCTCTAGTGGCCTCGGCCCAGCGTTGGGCACCGTCTGTGCCCCAGCGCTTGCTCGGGTAGGGCCTTTGGGCTTCCTCTTTTGCCGCCTGCGGGCGCCAGCAGTCCGCTCCTCAGCAGGGGCAGAAATTTCGGCAGGCCGAGCTCTCGCTTGCACCCCTCCTCGTCGGGGCACAGCGTCTGCGGATAGGGCGGGAAACTCCTCCGCACCGTTGCACGCAGCCACCGAGCTATATTTAGCTCGTTCGTGTAGCGAGAGCTTGGCCTCAAGCTCGTGGAAACGTCTATCAACCCCCTCCATTGAGAGCTCAAGGGCGCGCTGTATGGCTGCCAACGCAGTCACCACGCCCTCGTTGAGCCCCAAGGCAGGGGGCGGAGCACCATTCTCCTCTGCATGGTCTCTCCCCTTCTCGCTAGACCTTTTGGCCTCCTTGGCCATTAGGTCCGCAACTCTCGCTTCGGCAACACGCCTCCCCTCTTCAGCAACCTGTCTGGCCTTATCGGCCTCCAGGGCTTCCTTTTTGCGACGCCTCAGCTGCACCTTAAGCGCCTCAACCCGCTCGCCCAGAACCCTATTGCCCTCGGTGAGCAGCCGGTTCTCCTCCATCAGGTCCATCTCCGGTTCGGATGCAGAGCCTGGATCCACCTCTCCCTTCGTCATCCGTTCGAGCAATGCCTTGGACATCCCCCTGGTACTCTCAACGTCCCCTTTGACCTCGGCGATTTGGCGTTCCAGGTCGTCAAGGAACTCCCTCCCTTCCAGTCTTCTGTGGCTATACCACGCGTCTGACGAGTCTTTGCCCCCCCCAGATACGGTGGGGCTGCCTGGAACCAGTAAACTGGTCCCAGGGAGGGATTCTCCCGTCTCCCGACGGGTACCCTCCTGGGGTATTAGTTTTTTCGATCTCGAACTCATTTTCGGCAGTTTTGGGATGCCTCCCTGACAATTTCGGGGTTGTCATCCCCCTGGCAATTCAAGGGCTGCCGTTCCCTATGTAGGCCGTGAACTTCACCCATGCGACGCCCACTCGCCAAGGGTGCCCTATATACTCGCGGAGGGCGGGAGGTATCCGCTGGGTTTTACCGACTTTTCCTTGTCGACGCCCAATTGGGCTGTGGGACTGAACCCAGACCACCACGTACCCAGCTTATGCCAGGGCTGGGGTCGTTGTGGCGGACGGGACAGAACCCGCGACCACGACACAAACAAGGGCTGGCATGACACCCTCGTTACGACATTGCGCACAGAGGCGCTTGACAGACGCCCAGAAGGGGCGCCGACTACCCTTTCCCCCCCTTGTCACGACGTCCAGAAGGGACGCCGTCAAAACTCCTCTCAAAGCCGCTCAGAAGGAGCGGCGAGTGTGCAACCCAAAGTGGGCCGCACGTTGGAGGTGCGGGGCCCAGAAGAGGCTCCCGCCTATGCCGGGTTGTTAGCCGGTCAGTCTCACAGCAGACTCCTCTCGAGGAGGAGTATGTTGAGCCTGCCCGTTGCCCAGGGTGTACCACGAGGAGGTCACCCGACACACACCCCAACCTAACCTTTTTTTTTTTTTTTTTTTTTTTTTTTTTTTTTTTTTTTTTTTTTTTTTTTTTGCCCGGGGGAAACTTGCTATCAAGTCATCCCACGGGGAGCAATATGCTATAGGCTCAACCCGCTTTCGGGGTATGTGGGGTTGGGCGATGTTCTGCCCGACCCACTAAAACCCCCGGGGATCTGCAGACAGTCTGAATATGTGGTTGACGCGGAATCTGTCATGGATACTGGTCCGCGCCAACCTTCAGGAGCGCTTGCCACGCACCGACAACTTGCGGACCTTACCGCTGCGCCTTTTCAGGCATCCTCGTCTGTTTTTGGCAGTGCCTGTTTGGCGTACCGCCCATCCTTCGTCCGGTACGGCTTGCGCCATGACGGGCGGACATGGCCGGCAGCGAGGTCTTCCTCATACTCCGCCATCTCTCGCTCACTCTCAAGCCTGTCCCGCTCTGCCATCTCCGCCACATCCTCCGCAGACAGGACCCGCCGCCCGGTACGTCTCCCAGCAGGAGACGCATTGGGGTGCGAGGCCCCGGGATCGGGGGAAGGTGTTTGGAGGTGGATCGCGGGTGCTGTTGGAGTTTCCGGTGTCTCCAGCGGCGGTTGCAGCTCGAGCTCCGGCTCCTCCACCGTCTCCATCGCCACTACTGGTGGCGTTTGCGCCATGACTGGCATCGGCTCTATCACCACTATCAGCTGCTTTTTCGCCGGGGTGGGTGCTACCTCCATTGCCGTCTCCGGCGTTGTTTGCGCCAGAGTAGGCTCCCTCGCTGTAGTCCTTTGAGAGCCATTACTTGTGGCTCTCGTAGCAGGGGGACTACAAGCCCTGCTGCCTGACACATGTCCGTGTGGCTTTTTAGCCTCGGCGCAAACCATACATTTAGGCTGTTTGGAGCACTCCCTCGCTTGATGGCCTGGCTCGCCGCACCGGAAGCATAGCTCGCTCCGGTCAACGGTAGATGGGCACCTCTGTCGTGCATGGCCCACGCCCATGCACCTATAACATCGCAGCCGGCGGGGGGCAAGCGCAACCACTTTTGCAGGACTCCATGTGAGGAGAAGCCTGCCCGTATTCGCCAACATCTTGGCCGCCTTGATGGGGCAATTGACGAAGACGGAGCACAATCCAGCGGGGGCATCTCTGATAGCGCCCACTTTAACACGCTCGACCGAGCACCCTCCCTTTTGCGCCACAGCAGTGGCCACGTCTGTCTGTGTGACAGTGTCATCAAAACCCGAGATGCAGATATCCGCACACTTCTCGGGCCGGACAATCACTGCCACATCGGCCAAGACCTCCTCCATCTGTTTAGCGAGTCGGTCAGCAGTCTCCGCGCTGTTGGTTCCCGGTACCTCTAGCAGCCTGGCTCCATTTTGTGCCGTTCGCGATCTAAGACCGGAATGGATGCCTAGCCCCTCCAAAGATATGGCATTCTTTGCCCTCTTAATGGCCTCCGAGTAGGTCACGCCGCTAGCTATGGCCTCAGGCTTCAGCTGCACGACCACGGCCGTGGACTTTGGTGTCTGTAGCTGAACCTTCTTTGTCTTTGGCACAGCCAGCGCTGGTGCCGGTACCGCGGGCGCTGCCAGTGCCGCAGTGGGAACCGCCGTCCATGTCGTCTTCTTTTTGCCCTTCCTCTTTCGGCGCGACTCTGTGGTCCGTACCTCAGCAGATGCTGCCGAGGCCTGCCTGATGTTCGGCTGGGGGGGCACTACAGAGGGGGCAATGGGGGCTGCCGACGAACGAATCGGCGGGATGCCTCTAGACGTGGGGAGAGCCGGGAACTCCTCTCTTCTCCTCCGATCAGCTGCCAAGAGGGGACGGGCCCTCCCAGGTGCGGGTAGTCTGGCCTCAATACCATCAAGGCGGATGTTAAGTGCCGCGATGGCAGAGTTCAGCGAGCGATGTAAATCGTCGCCCGCTTCGTAGTCCGGTCTAGGAGAGGGGGGAGCAGCAGACTCCCTGCGGGAAGGGGACCTCCTCGTTTTGCCCATCTCCTTTTTTAGGGCGTCTACTTCGTCTCTAAGAGACTGCACCTCGCTCTGTAGTCTCGCATTGGCGTAGACCAGCCTCTCATTCTCGTCGCTGACGCACCTCGAGGTAAGGTTTGCCAACGCGCGACGCAAGTTGTTAGTGGCGTCGTTCAAAGTCCGCTGGTAGGTACTTTTGAGGTTCCCAGATTTTCTGGAAACCTCTCGTATAGCCTGGGCGCACTGCAGACCCAGTTGCTGCACGTCAAATGCAGACGGTCCGCCAATCTCAGCCTCCCACGGAACCAATGTCCGGGTGGCAGCGTCAATCTCTGCATCAGTGAAGCCAAGATCGGTAAATTCCTTTTGCACGGCACGTGATGCAGCACTAGCCGAACGTCGTGCAGTACCAGCGGCACGCGGCACAGCACTGGTTTTTGGCGGCCGCATCTTGCGCATCTCTTCTCGGAGGCCCTGTAGATCGGTGCCGAGAGCGGCAGCCGAATCCTCGTCTCGCTGTTGGAATCTCCTAAGGAGCTCCATGCGTTCCCTCTCGCCGAGCTCTCGTTCGGCATTTAACTCCGCCTCAAAGTCCTCCAGCTCTTGCTGTCGGAGCATCCTTTGCGCGTCTGCAAGTCCGGTGGAATGTCCCGTCCCGACCCTGGCTCCACGGCCTCGGCGCGACGAGGACACCTTCGATGCGATAGACACCGCCGACTCACTGCCTGACAGATCTTCTGAGTCGTCCTCCTCAATATGTGACCTTTTACGGCTGTCACCAGCCCTACCAACCACGACGGATCTGGCAACAGACTCCGCCGACTTCTCCGAAACGTCAAAAGGTTTATTTTTGTTCATCTGTAACTGAATCCCACGAGCAGAGAACAAAAATCAGTCACCCCGTGCAGTGGCCTCATACACGGGGAACCCTAAATACTGCCAAGGTCGGGATGTATTGACAGGTTTTTACGAGTTTTCTCTCGGGTTTTATAGTGTGTCCTTCACGCGGCCGGCCGGTTAAGGCAAGCCCTCGCTCCACCACGGAACCCACGTACCCCACAACGCCACAGGTGGGGGTCGTTGCAGAGACCGCAGTGGTTTACGACGATCGGAGGCTGGCGTAGGCCCCCGTTACACCGCATTGGCGGTGTTCCCCTTCCCCCCCGTTGCGACCTGAGAACCCTTAAGGGGCGGCCGTCTTTGTTGTACTCCTCTCAAAGCCGCTCAGAAGGAGCAGCGAGCAGTGCGGCCCAAAGTAGGCACGCACCTAGGAGTTGTCGGGTTGTTAGCCGGTCAGTCTCACGCAAACTCCTCATTGGAGGAGAATGTTGAGGCTGCCCGTTGCCCAGGGTGCACCACGAGGAGGTCAACCGACACGCACCCCACCCCAACCTAACCTAACCTAACCTTTTTTTTTTTTTTTTTTTTTTTTTTTTTTTTGCCCGGGGGAAACTTGCTATCAAGTCATCCCACGGGGAGCAATATGCTACAGGCTCAACCCGCTTTCGGGGTATGTGGGGTTGGGCGATGTTCTGCCCGACCCACTAAAACCCCCGGGGATCTGCAGACAGTCTGAATATGTGGTTGACGCGGAATCTGTCATGGATACTGGTCCGCGCCAACCTTCAGGAGCGCTTGCCACGCACCGACAACTTGCGGACCTTACCGCTGCGCCTTTTCAGGCATCTTCGTCTGTTTTTGGCAGTGCCTGTTTGGCGTACCGCCCATCCTTCGTCCGGTACGGCTTGCGCCATGACGGGCGGACATGGCCGGCAGCGAGGTCTTCCTCATACTCCGCCATCTCTCGCTCACTCTCAAGCCTGTCCCGCTCTGCCATCTCCGCCACATCCTCCGCAGACAGGACCCGCCGCCCGGTACGTCTCCCAGCAGGAGACGCATTGGGGTGCGAGGCCCCGGGATCGGGGGAAGGTGTTTGGAGGTGGATCGTGGGTGCTGTTGGAGTTTCCGGTGTCTCCAGCGGCGGTTGCAGCTCGAGCTCCGGCTCCTCCACCGTCTCCATCGCCACTACTGGTGGCGTTTGCGCCATGACTGGCATCGGCTCTATCACCACTATCAGCTGCTTTTGCGCCGGGGTGGGTGCTACCTCCATTGCCGTCTCCGGCGTTGTTTGCGCCAGAGTAGGCTCCCTCGCTGTAGTCCTTTGAGAGCCATTACTTGTGGCTCTCGTAGCAGGGGGACTACAAGCCCTGCTGCCTGACACATGTCCGTGTGGCTTTTTAGCCTCGGCGCAAACCATACATTTAGGCTGTTTGGAGCACTCCCTCGCTTGATGGCCTGGCTCGCCGCACCGGAAGCATAGCTCGCTCCGGTCAACGGTAGATGGGCACCTCTGTCGTGCATGGCCCACGCCCATGCACCTATAACATCGCAGCCGGCGGGGGGCAAGCGCAACCACTTTTGCAGGACTCCATGTGAGGAGAAGCCTGCCCGCATTCGCCAACATCTTGGCCGTCTTGATGGGGCAATTGACGAAGACGGAGCACAATCCAGCAGGGGCATCTCTGATAGCGCCCACTTTAACACGCTCGACCGAGCACCCTCCCTTTTGCGCCACAGCAGTGGCCACGTCTGTCTGTGTGACAGTGTCATCAAAACCCGAGATGCAGATATCCGCACACTTCTCGGGCCGGACAATCACTGCCACATCGGCCAAGACCTCCTCCAGCTGTTTAGCGAGTCGGTCAGCAGTCTCCGCGCTGTTGGTTCCCGGCACCTCTAGCAGCCTGGCTCCATTTTGTGCCGTTCGCGATCTAAGACCGGAATGGATGCCTAGCCCCTCCAAAGATATGGCATTCTTTGCCCTCTTAATGGCCTCCGAGTAGGTCACGCCGCTAGCTATGGCCTCAGGCTTCAGCTGCACGACCACGGCCGTGGACTTTGGTGTCTGCAGCTGAACCTTCTTTGTCTTTGGCACAGCCAGCGCTGGTGCCGGTACCGCGGGCGCTGCCAGTGCCGCAGTGGGAACCGCCGTCCATGTCGTCTTCTTTTTGCCCTTCCTCTTTCGGCGCGACTCTGTGGTCCGTACCTCAGCAGATGCTGCCGAGGCCTGCCTGATGTTCGGCTGAGGGGGCACTACAGAGGGGGCAATGGGGGCTGCCGACGAACGAATCGGCGGGATGCCTCTAGACGTGGGGAGAGCCGGGAACTCCTCTCTTCTCCTCCGATCAGCTGCCAAGAGGGGACGAGCCCTCCCAGGTGCGGGTAGTCTGGCCTCTATACCATCAAGGCGGATGTTAAGTGCCGCGATGGCAGAGTTCAGCGAGCGATGTAAATCGTCGCCCGCTTCGTAGTCCGGTCTAGGAGAGGGGGGAGCAGCAGACTCCCTGCGGGAAGGGGACCTCCTCGTTTTGCCCATCTCCTTTTTTAGGGCGTCTACTTCGTCTCTAAGAGACTGCACCTCGCTCTGTAGTCTCGCATTGGCGTAGACCAGCCTCTCATTCTCGTCGCTGACGCACCTCGAGGTAAGGTTTGCCAACGCGCGACGCAAGTTGTTAGTGGCGTCGTTCAAAGTCCGCTGGTAGGTACTTTTGAGGTTCCCAGATTTTCTGGAAACCTCTCGTATAGCCTGGGCGCACTGCAGACCCAGTTGCTGCACGTCAAATGCAGACGGTCCGCCAATCTCAGCCTCCCACGGAACCAATGTCCGGGTGGCAGCGTCAATCTCTGCATCAGTGAAGCCAAGATCGGTAAATTCTTTTTGCACGGCACGTGATGCAGCACTAGCCGAACGTCGTGCAGTACCAGCGGCACGCGGCACAGCACTGGTTTTTGGTGGCCGCATCTTGCGCATCTCTTCTCGGAGGCCCTGTAGATCGGTGCCGAGAGCGGCAGCCGAATCCTCGTCCCGCTGTTGGAACCTCCTAAGGAGCTCCATACGTTCCCTCTCGCCGAGCTCTCGTTCGGCATTTAGCTCCGCCTCAAAGTCCTCCAGCTCTTGCTGTCGGAGCATCCTTTGCGCGTCTGCAAGTCCGGTGGAATGTCCCGTCCCGACCCTGGCTCCACGGCCTCGGCGCGACGAGGACACCTTCGATGCGATAGACACCGCCGACTCACTGCCTGACAGATCTTCTGAGTCGTCCTCCTCAATATGTGACCTTTTACGGCTGTCACCAGCCCTACCAACCACGACGGATCTGGCAACAGACTCCGCCGACTTCTCCGAAACGTCAAAAGGTTTATTTTTGTTCATCTGTAACTGAATCCCACGAGCAGAGAACAAAAATCAGTCACCCCGTGCAGTGGCCTCATACACGGGGAACCCTAAATACTGCCAAGGTCGGGATGTATTGACAGGTTTTTACGAGTTTTCTCTCGGGTTTTATAGTGTGTCCTTCACGCGGCCAGCCGGTTAAGGCAAGCCCTCGCTCCACCACGGAACCCGCGTACCCCACAACGCCACAGGTGGGGGTCGTTGCAGAGACCGCAGTGGTTTACGACGATCGGAGGCTGGCGTAGGCCCCCGTTACACCGCATTGGCGGTGTTCCCCTTCCCCCCCCGTTGCGACCTGAGAGCCCTTAAGGGGCGGCCGTCTTTGTTGTACTCCTCTCAAAGCCACTCAGAAGGAGCAGCGAGCAGTGCGGCCCAAAGTAGGCACGCACCTAGGAGTTGTCGGGTTGTTAGCCGGTCAGTCTCACGCAAACTCCTCATTGGAGGAGAATGTTGAGGCTGCCCGTTGCCCAGGGTGCACCACGAGGAGGTCAACCGACACGCACCCCAACCTAACCTAACCTTTTTTTTTTTTTTTTTTTTTTTTTTGACCCGGTGGAAATCTGCGTCCAGATCTTCCCACGGGGAGCAGAGGCAATAGGCTCAACCCGTTGTCGGGGTATGTGGGGATGGGCGATGTTCTGCCCGACCCACTAAAACCACCGGGGATCCAGGCAGCCTGATTCGTGGACTAGGCGGTGCCTGTATAATATTCGTCCCGCCTAGGCCTCAGTGTGCATTGCAGCACCAGCCATGACATGGGCCGTTTCTGGCAACCTCAGTCTTTAGCGCTACTCTCGCGGCTTAGAGGCAAATCTGCCATTCTTGTGCCGCGGGCGGCTCCACGTAGGAGATCGGGCGCGCCCCTCCGGGCGGTCCTCCTCTCCCGACTGGTCGTCACGCCCGGTGCCTCTCCGCTGAGAGGTGTCCGGGCGGGCGACCGCTGGGGACTTAGAGCGAGGTGCAGGGGGAGCCGGGTATGCCAGTATCAGCCCGGAGGGCTGTTTAGGCTCCGCTTCCTCCATCTCCGCTTCCGGCGCTGGCCCTTGTGTGGGCACACTCTTGGCGGTCCTGTTACCAGGGCGTTTGGCCCTGGTGGTAGGGGGACTGCAGGCCCTACCACCCATCACGTGGCCGTGGGGCCGCTGCGCATCTGCGCACACCGCACAAAAAGGCTCCTTGGAGCACTCAGCCGACTTGTGGCCCTTCTGACCGCACCGATAGCAGTCACCAGTTCGGTCAACTGCTGAGGGACACATAGGCCTGGTATGGCCCACGCCCATGCATCGAAAACAACGCAATGGGCGGGGCTCCAGGGCTATCACCTGCGCCATGCTCCAACGAACTGGGAGCTTATCAGCTGCCACCAGTTTCTTTGCCGCTGTGGCAGGGAGGTTAACGATTGTGGCCCCAAAACCATCAGGGCTCACGCGTATACCTCCCACCTTCACACGCTCGCGAGAACAGCCCGCGACCTTCTCTATTGCCGTAGCGATATCCTCTTTCGTAGCGATCTCGCTCAAACCAGTAATGCGCACGTCAACGCTCTTCACCGGCCGAACAATGGTCGCTACGTCAGATATTGACTCCACTAGCAGCTCCGCTAAGTCATCAGCCTTCTGCAAGCTGTTGGCGCCCCCAGGCACCTCCATCAAACGAGCCCCTGTAGCCGACACCCGGATTCGGACACCGGTCAGGATGCCCATCTCCGTAATGGAGATATCTTCATGAGCCCTCAACAGGGCCTCCTTATACGTCACCCCTTTCTCAACCGCTTCAGGACGTAACTGAATAACGATCGCATGAGAACGGGGGGTACGAATCCGCACTCTCTTTTTTGGAGGAGGTCGGGCTGCTGGTGGCGCCTGGACCATCTTCGGCTGAAGGCGAGCCGGCAAAGCCTCAACAGGCATTTCCTGGCGCTTGCCACGTCTGGTTCTTTTGCCTCTTTTTGCAGTATCGGCCCAGGTCTCAGAAGGAGGCGCTTGCGCCGATGCCCGACTACCGGACGGTCGGGGCGGAGTGACGCAAAGAGCACCGTCATCTGTCACTTCTAAGTAGGAGTCAGTCACAGCCGCCCGCGGGCGGCGTACCGGCGCGGAGTCTCCGGCTCGCGTGGGAAGAGGAGGAAACTCTACTCTTTTTCCGCGTACCCGCACCGCACGCGGGCGAACCTGGGCCTTATCAAGGCCAGGACTCTCCACCCCATCGATTCGGGCGTGAATCGCCCCGATGGAGGCACTCATGGAGCGTTTGAGCTCCTCTATTGCGTTCATCACAGCGTCGTCCCGTGAGATGGTGGGAGGGACCGCAGATGGAGTAGAAGATCTCCTGCCGACAGTTCTGCGGAGAGCGTCAACCTCCGCTCTCAACTCAGCCATTTCTTTGTGCAGCCGATCATTATCAGCCTGCAACGAGATGGTTTCAGTCGTGGCTGTCCTCGAAACCAAGTTCGACATCACCCGCTGAATCGTCATCGACGCGTTATTTAGCGTCTTTTGGCATGTCCCTTTTAGGTGACCTGCGTTCCGCGAAATCTCTCGGACCGCTTTTGCGCAGACAATACCCACTTGATGGATATCGGCCGCGGAGGGACCGCCGAAAGAGGACTCCCAAGGGATGTTGAGATGCGACACCTGCTCAACCTCCACCTCGAAAGGGTCATCACAAAAGTCCAAGTCGCCGTGTGGCGGCCGGGACGCCAGGGGCACTGGGGATGGGGAGCCAGAGGGCAACTCCGTACCCGCCATTTCCATCTCCCGCAGCCTCCTACGCTCGCGTAGAGCTCCACCCACCGGATTAGACCGGGTTTCCTCCTCGCATTGCTGCTCGAATACGCGGAGGTTTTTCCAATTCAGCTCCCGCTTAGCTGATGTCACACTTGTGTGTGATTTCACGCCACGGCCACGACGCGACGTCGAAATCTTAGATGCCGACGACACGACAGAACCGCACTCAGACCGATCTTCGTCCGAGCCGACTGCCTTCCGCGATCTCTTGCGAGAATCGCCCGCCACATTTTGCAATGCGACTGACCCTGCCTCAGAGCCAGAGTCAGTTGCCAAGTCACCGATGTCGTCTGCGAATAAATCGCCACGAGCATCCCCAGAGCGCAGTTCTATGCCCCCCCCAGAGACGGTGGGGCGGCCTGAAATCAGTCTCCCGGATTTCGCCGGCAAACTGATCTCAGGGAGGGATTCTCCCGCCTCCCGGCGGGTACCCTCCTGGGGTAATTCTATCTTAGACCTGCTATCCATGGTTTTTTGACAATTTGCGGGTTGTCATCCCCCTCCAAACGATGGCAATTCAGGGGCTGCCCTTCCCCGCTGGACCAAAAACATCACCCACGCGCCGTCCACACGCCGAGGGTGCCCTATATACTACGGAGGACGGGAGGTGTCCGTAGGTTTTTAGCCGGTGTTCTCCGGGGTGTTATTGAGTTTTCCTTCTCTTGGCCGTTTGGCCTCCGGTCTGCCCAATCGCAGCGTACCCACGGCGCCAACGGTGGGGTCGTTGCCGCAAAAGGGCAGATAACGGCTTCGGGGTTGGCGTACACCCCGGTTGCACCGCTCTCACCGGTGCCCCCTTCCCCCCCGTGCGACCTGAGAACCTTTAAGAGGCGGCCGTCTTTTGTGGTACGACGCCCAGAAGGGACGCCGTCTTTAACTCCTCTCACTGTTCTGATGGAAAAGTGAGTTATGTGACCCAGAGTGGGCCACATATGGGAGCTGCAAGGCCCAGAAGGGACCCCGCCTAGTCAGATGTCAGCCGGCTGGGTCCAAGCGTCTACTACACGCCAGAGCGGGAGACTGTTGGAACCAGCCGTTGCCCAGGGTGCACCAACGTGGAGGTCATCTGACTCGCACCCCAACCTAACCTAACCTAACCTAACCTAACCTTTTTTTTTTTTTTTTTTTTTTTTTTTTACGTTGGGGAAAAAGCTTTACGCATTCGACTGCCAGGCCTCGGGGACGGCCTGGCAGGATATGTGGGACTCCTGCCCCTCGAGATGGTATAAGGGGGGGTTTACCCACTAAAAACCCCAACGGTTCCAGTCTCACCGCTTGGCGACCGGGACGGGAACGCTTGCGCAATCTTCCGCACCGGTCATACGGTCAGCCTGAGGCTGCCCTCTTAACTCTAACTGCAAGTTCGGCCGTGCTAAGCCGGTGTGGTCCCCACCACCTCCGGCCTGGCCTCCCTGAGGGTGGTGCGCCACCCATCGACTGCGCCGCAGCAGGTCGGGAGTTTCCTCCGCACGACAAGCGCCGCTTAGGAGAACAGTGCTCCTTTCCCCTTCTAGGCGGGGTGACTGTAATTGTCATGACGACATTTCGTCGTCAGTCACCCTCACCTCCTCATTCTCAGATAGCGGCGCCTCTGGCTCCGACTCCCTCACTGCGGCTTTTGACCCGTTAATGGGTATTCCTCTGATTGTAGGAGGGCCGCAGCTCCTGCCTCCCATCAGATGGTCAGATGGGAGCTTCAAATCTGTGCAAATCGCACACTTAGGCGTGGCGGTGCACTCCGCGTGTTTATGGCCCAGTCGGCCGCAGCGGAAACAAAGTTCACTGCGGTCGATCACTGAGGGGCATCTCCCCCGGGCGTGCCCTGTCCCCATGCATCTAAAACAACGCATGGGGCGGGGTTTGAATATCTCGATGTGGGCTATGCTCCACCCGACAACGACCCTCTTAAGTTTGCCCAACTCTTTGGCGGCCAATATGGGGCACCGCACTAGCGCCGAGGCAGCTCCGTCTGCGTGTTTCCTTATTGCGCCAATCTTTACATCTTGCGCAAGACATCCTCCCTTCTCAGCCAACGCTAGAGAAATCGTCTCAGCGTTAGTACAGCCGTCCAGGCCCGAAATTCGCAGCTCAACCTTCTTCGTAGGCCTGGACACTACCGCCACTTCAGCCAGAACCTCGGCCAGCTTTCCTGCCAGCGCATCTGCTTTTGGCCCACTGTCTGCGCCGGGGATTTCAAAGATACGCGCCCCGGTGGCTGCCGTCTTTAATTTAAGACCCTCAATGCCTAGGTCAGAGAGCTTGATAGCACCCTTGGCCTGCAAGATTGCATCCACATATGTCACACCGGATGCAGCCGCCTCCGGCCGCAGCGTAAGGACAACCGCTGTGGTTTTTGGAGGCGTCAGTCGTGCCCTTTTATTGGGGACCGTTGTGGCCAACGCTTTAGCCGGCTGAGGCTTGCGGGCTGCCTGAGTTGTGGCAGGTACTGCAGGCCGAGGTCCAGACGCTTCTGCAGCTGGGCCTGCCTTCTTTTTGCCCTTCTTTTTTCGGCTCACCTGTTGCCATGCCGAAGGAGCTGAGTTGGGCAGTGCAGGGGGCTGGCTTGTACCGGGCTGCGGCATCGCAGAACTGTCTGAAGCAGTCTCCGCGTATGAGCGTGCCGTTTTGGCTCTAGCTCTCGTCTGTGGAAGGGTCAGGTTAGGGAACGCCTCAGCTCCCCTGTCTGCAGCAAGCGGCGGGCGAGCCCGTGGAAGCACCGGGAGGCGCTTTTCAAGGGATTCTAGGCGGGTGTTAATCATCCCGCCCAGAGAAACCATTACCGACCGCGTTATCTCTTCAGTGAGAGCCCGGATGGTGTCGGGCTCTTGACTCAGCCGTGTGGAAGGAGGATTACTGTCCTTATTGAGAGACTTCTCTACAGTCTTACGGAGAGCCTCCATTTCGGATTTCATCCTCTCCATCTCTTTACGCAGGGTTTTGTTCTCCTCGGAGATTCTCATGGTTTCCTCTGTCAACGTACGTGACGCTACGTTTTCGAGAATCCGAGAGAGGGATTCTGCCGCCAGGTTTAATCGCTTTTGAAAGCCTCCCTGCAGATTCTTCGACTTCTGGCTGACCCCCTTTATAGCGTCAATGCACAGGTGGCCAAGCTCAGTCATCCTCGGCATTGAGGGGCACTCCGGAGTAGCCTTCAAAGGCACCCTGGTGGTAAGGGCCGCTGTCGCTCCTTAGACTGTTTAGCCTTGGCTGCTTTGGCCGCATCTGCCTTCAGGCGGTCCACCTCCTCGAGCTGCCTCAGCTGCTCCATAGCCCTCGCCAGGCCTTCCTCATCGTTATAGCCCGGATATAGAGGTGGTGGTTGTGGCTTCTCCACCAAGGGCTGACTCATTTCACGTCCCAGTGGGACTCTTATACCTCGGCCTCGATGGGCAGAGGATATTTTCGACGTTGATGTCGAAGCTAGACACTCCGACACCGACTCATCGTCTGAGTCAAACAAAGTCGTGGCCGGGCGCTTTCGCCGACTAACCGCAACTTTAGACGGAGCACGAACGGGAGGGGTGGGGGAATACTCCTCCACGTCGTCAAAATAGTCCGACATAGCGTCATCCCAGTCCGAACCGATCTCCTCGTCTAGGAAGGGGTCATACCCCGACAACAGTTCCAACGGAATAGGATGGTTGTCTTCCTCTATAAGCGGGTTAGCCGCTGTGCCCGAGCCGTCTAACTCGAACTCAACGACTCGCCTTCTAAGCACCCTTTTGCCAATAGTTTTGGCGGGCCCCCCTCTTTTGCTGGGCGCACTCGTTTTCGCGACCACAGCCACAGCAGCCTCGCAGACCTCCCTGTCTGCGTCCGATAACTCGACAACGAGCTCCCGAGGCCCACCTGATGTTAAAACGCCCGAACCAGGCCCACTACTGCCTTCTACGTCCCTCTCGGCCATGACATCAACCAAGTCCAAATTGGACCCGACTACACCGTCTACACCGTCCTTCGCGGACACGACCGCAACACCGTCCTTCTCGGACTCCACATCGTTTCTTCCAGGGGCATTGACGCACTCTGGGGCCTGGTCGACCACCCCAGAGGGTCCTTCGGTAACATTCTTCACACGAAGCGGCCCGGGTACCGCTTCGCGCTGGGCGTCAGCCAGAGCGCATGACATACTCAAAGCATTGTCGGACATTTTTCATACAAAGTGTGAGTTTACGGGCTCTCCCTCCCCGGCTTTTAACGTCTCTGCTGACGGCTTTTTACCTCTGTGCTGAGCGGTATTACGGGTGGGCTCCCGGGTTCTAGAGCATTTCCTTTGCTGGAGCTGTCGTTGGTCGTGCCGGGTCGAAGCCCCCACGCCAAGCACGCCCTATATACGCCACGGAGGGCAGGAGGTGTCCGCGGGGTTTTTACGACTTTTCCTTGTCGTCGCCCCAGTGGGCTACGAGTCTGACCCGAACGTGACATACCCAAGTACGCCAGGCATGGGGTCGTTGTTACGAACGGGACAGAACCCGCGAAGCTGCGAGAGCAGCGAGACAAGGGTTGGCGTGAAGCCCAAGTCATGCGCACAGAAGCGCTAAAACGGCACCCAGAAGGGGCGCCGATCTACCCTAATCCCCCCATGTAACGACGCCCAGAAGGGACGCCGTCAAAACTCCCTGCCGCCCAGAAGGGGAAGCCTATTGGTGCCGCACCAGAAGGGGCTAAGCCTATGGGAGTTGCGGTGCCCAGAAGGGGCTCCCGCCTGTGTCGGGTTGTTAGCCGGCCAGTCTCACAGCAGCCTCCTCATTGGAGGAGGATGTTGAGGCTGCCCGTTGCCCAGGGTGTACCACGAGGAGGTCACCCAACACACACCCCAACCTAACCTTTTTTTTTTTTTTTTTTTTTTTGACCCGGTGGAAATCTGCGTCCAGATCTTCCCTCGGGGAGCAGTGGCTATTGGCTCGACCCGTTGTCGGGGTATGTGGGGATGGGCGATGTTCTGCCCGACCCACTAAAACCACCGGGTTGTTCCGTCATCCGTCATTAGGGAGGGGAGAGCCCCGGGCAATCGAGCTGGCGATTCTACCGCAGCGACCCCCTCCGGCGGGCGTCTTAGGACGACTTCTGCTCGATAGTCGAGCTGGGGAAGGCCCGGAACAACGGGGCCGACCCCAGAGCCAGGCTTGCGTGCCTTTATGCGGGTGGAGGACTTTTTCCGTCCAGCCACACCGCAGGCTCGCTTAGGGGGGAAGGAGTTGGGCGAACCCACGTCGCCGTCTCCCCGTCCTCCTTCTGCGAATTGCTCCCGAGAGAGGATCTTCCTCCCGTTCGCGCTCCGCCGCCTCCTTGTGCGACATGACCGTCTCGCAAAATGCGAGAGCGGCCTCCCACGACCTTTTAGCGGCCAGCATAGCCTCGACTAGTGCTGGCAAAGAGAGGTCGTGACCCACAACAGCGCGCAACTCAGCACGCTCTAACGCCCAGGCAGGGCACTCCGACAGTGTGTGTATCGCTGTGTCGTTTGATGCGCCACATTGATGGCACACCGTCGTCTCCTCCCTCCCAGCTACGCGGCACAGATATCTCCCGAAGCAGCCATGCCCCGAGAGAATCTGCACCAGCCGGAAAGAGAGGGATCCAAACTTGCGGCCGACCCATTCTTTGAGAACGGGCCGTACCGCGCCGATGGTTGAAACACCGGCTGTCGGCTGCTCCAGCCTTTCTTGCCACTTGCGAAGCGTCACCCTCTGTGCACGCTCGCGCCATCGGCGAACTTCTTCTGGCATCGCCCGGCCACCTTGCCTACGAGCGTGTGCCGACCGCTCGTACATCTCGGCCAAGACGTTTGCGTCCAGATCCCAGGGTGGGGTACCTGCCAGCGCGCATGCCGCCTCGTAGGACACTGTGCGGTATGCTCGAACAGCTCTGACCGCTATGACCCGTTGCGGTTTCCGCAATAGGGCCCTGTTCGTAGTGGTCAGAGAGTCGACCCACACAGGCGCGCCGTACAGGGCCATCGACCGCACCACCCCCATATAGAGGTTTCGTACGCTTGCGGACGGACCTCCGAGGTTCGGCAACAGATTACCGAGGGCTGCCGCCGCCCTCACTAGCTTTGGAGCTTGGCGCTTAAAGTGCTCATCAAAGCGCCACCTTCCGTCAAGCACCAGCCCAAGGTACTTCATTGCCGTTCCTATTTCAACGCGAACGCCCGAGATAGTGATGTGTTTATCATCGGGCAGCTTCTTCCGGGCCCCGTGGAAGTATAGGGCCTCAGTTTTATGGAGTGCCACCTTTAAACCGAGGCTCTCAATTCGCCTCACCACATGCGTCACACCGACCGTGCCCAGGCGGGCTGCCGACTGGAATGAGTTGGCGCGGGCAGTAACCAGAGTGTCGTCTGCATAGCACACGACATTGAGGCCCCTCAATAGCGCACCCCGCAACACCCAGTCATATCCTATGTTCCACAGGAGTGGCCCTAGAACCGACCCCTGTGGAACACCGCACGTCACCGCTCTGCTCTTCACAGCTCCGCCCTTCACTTGGTAAGTGACCCTTCTGCCACGTAGGTAACTGCGTACGATCCTTAGCAGGTAATACGGGACGCAGTGGTGGCGAAGGGCCTCCTCAATGCAGGCGAAGGGGAGAGAGTTAAATGCATTTGCAATGTCCAAGGACACCGCGAGCACCACTTCTCCCCTTTCGATCGCCTCCTCTGACTGCGCCTTCACGTGCTTTATAGCATCTATGGTGGACCGAGCCTCCCTAAAGCCGTATTGGCAGTCGGAAAGGTCCGGACCCACGTTGGACAGGTGGCACGAGATGCGCTTGGCGAGGACACGCTCGAAGAGCTTTCCTGCCTCGTCCAGCAGTACAATTGGCCGGTACGCCGATGGGTCATCCGCCGGCCGGTTCTCCTTTCTGAGCAACACCAGTCGCCCGTCCTTCCAGAGAGAGGGGAACCACCCAGTTTGTAGGCACACGTCAAGCACCTGTCTGAGGCGGTCCTTAAGAAGCTCCTCTGTCAGGACCCAAACTTTGCCCGGAATGCCGTCAGGGCCGGGGGCAGTGTTCTTGCTGCGTAGCCGGAGGTACGCCGCGCCTAACTCGCCTGTAGTAATGGCCGGTATCGGGGCATCATCAGCTGTTTGGCTGAAGTGCCTGGGCGGGGCCATGGGAGGCGGGACGTGCTCTGGCCGGTCCGGGAAGAGACTGGCAATCACGTTCCGCAACACAGAAGGCTCTAAGGATTCCGTGACTGGGGGGCCTAGACTGCGGAGTTTCCCCCGAGCCGTGCGATACGGGCGCCCCCAAGGATCGGCGTTTAACCCGTTGAGCATCTCCTGCCTGGCAGCGATCTTTGCGTTGCAGATCGCCAGCTGCAGTTCTTTCTTGGCGGCCTTATAGGCTGCCTTGAGCACGCCCTCTAGTTCGCGGTCCCGCCTACGCTTCCTGCGCTGCCGCGTATAGGCTCTCTGCGCCGCAATGCTAGCCACGCGGAGATCCGTCAGTTCCTCGCTCCACCAGTACACTGCCTTCCTATGGGGAGGACGCCTCACACGCGGCATTGCTGCATCGCATGCTCTTGTAAGAGCCCCTTTAAGCCACGCGGCTTCAACATCTGGGTCGTTTGACACAGGTTGGGAGAACCAGTCCTGCACAGACGCCGCCTCCATCAGCAGTTCCCTATCGAGTTTTTTAAGCGACCAGCGCGGAAAGGAGGATGTTGTACTGCTGAGGGGGCGACTGACACTCCTTGAGGCCCTGACCTCGAACTTCACGTACCGGTGATCGGAGAGGGTTTCCACGTCCACCAGTACCTTCCAACCGGAGACCCGTGTGGCGACAGAGGGCGTGGCGAACGAAACATCCACGATGGAGCCGCCTTGTTCTCGCACGCAGGTGTTAACGGACCCCCGGTTAAGGATCGAGAGCCCAACTTCCACAGCCCAATCCACGACTAGGTCCCCCCGTGGGTCGGTTCTGGGAGAACCCCATGCAGCAGCCTTTGCATTAAGGTCTCCCATCAGCACCACTGGTAGCGGCGCAGCGCGCCTGACTACAGCCCCGAGTGTTGCCATATAGGTCTCGAAGTCGGACAGTGGCCTGTTGGGCGAGAAATAGACGCCGATTACAACAACGTCTCCCCATTTTGTTGATACATAGCCCGGTCCCGACTCCTTCACCACGAAAGATGGCGACGTCGGCTTTTGTGCAGAAAATATCGCTACCGACTTCCTTGTGTCCACCGCCCAGTTTGGTCTGGGTGGGACACTGTATGGCTCGGAAGCCACGCCTACGTCAACCGACCACTCCGCCATGGACTGCAAGAACAAGTCCTGCGCCCCGGCAGCGTGATTCAGGTTCGCCAGGAGGAAGCATGTGGAAGGCGTGTTATCCATTAATTGGACCCACGATAGCTTTCTCCGGCGCCTGCTGAGCGCATGCCTGGTCGGGCTTTGTTAACCTGCCCTTCCTAGCTCCTCTCTTCCGGTTCTTCGGAGGGACGCACGACCGGCTTCCCATACTGTGGCCCGAGGGCCGACCTGCCTCCGTACAGATGGGGCAGTTGGCCTTGGCCGAACACATCGCCGCAATGTGGCCAGCGTTACCGCAGCGGTAGCAGAGCTCGCTGCGGTCAATCTCAGCCGTGCAGTTTGCGCGCACATGGCCATCCTCCATACACCGGTAACAGCGTTTAGGCTTTGTATCGATTGCGCGTGCGAGCGCCGTGCCGTATCCGACCTCCAGCCTGCCAGCGTCCAGGACAATCTTTGCCGACGCTACAGGGCATCGCGCCCAAATGGTGCCCATCCCGCCGGCTCCCTCTCTGATTTGCCCGGTCTTGATGGATTCCGGAGAACATCCGGTCATCGCCGCTATGGCAGAGACGACATCGGCCTCCTTGACCGAGTCATCCAGCCCGTAAATCCTTAAGTCGGCGGTCTTCGTAGGTCTGGCCACCATAAAGACCTCCGCCATATTGACTCGAAGGCTTTCCGCCAGTTTGTCGGCATTCTGGGCACCAGCAGCCCCCGATAACTCGAGTATGCGTGAGCCAGTTGCCGAAAGCCGAAACCTGGGAGCTGGGATCTTTAGCTCAGCCAGCTTGACGGTCTCCCTGGCCTGCCGGATCGCCTGGGCAAATGTCATTCCCTGACTCACTGCCTCCGGCCGGAGAGTCAGAACAACCGCCGCCGATCTTGGTGCGCGCAGCTGGTTCTTGAGCCTATGTTCTTTGGCTTGCGCCTTGGTAAGAGGGGCCCGTGCAGCTGCTCCCTTTTTCGCAGGAGGAGGCGCATTGGGCGCTGCCCCCTTCTTCTTCCCCTTGCGCCTCTTAGACACCTTAATCCAGCCCTCCTCATCGGGCTGGGGTTGCGCCTGCGCTGTCGCCTCCGCGTGGGCACTCATGTCGGCTGTCGGCTTTTGACCGGCTGCTTTTGAAGCTTTGGCGGGGCCTGGTACTGGAGCGGGTTGTATCCCCGCTGCCTTAGGCTTATTCTTCCCCTTTGCTGCCTTGGAAGGTGCCTTGTCCCTCTTCTTGGGGATCTCCGAGGGCCCCGCTCTAGCCTTGGCGCGACCTGGGCCTTCACTTCGTGGAGCAACCGGTTCTTGAGCCGTGGAAGGCTGCGGGGGCTCCGCCTGAGTTGGTCTTGGCTTTGTAGACGAAAGAAGGGCAGGGAAGGCCTCTCCTACCCTGTCAGCCGCGATTGGCGGGCGGGCCCTTGGAAGCGGTGAAATGCGCCTCTCCAACGATTCCAGGCGGGTATTTATCATCCCGCCTAGGGAGACCATTACCGATCGTGTGATCTCCTCCGTCACGACCCGAATGGTATCAGGCTCCTGTGGTCTCATCAATGAGGGAGGGGCACTCTCCCTGGCGGACGACTTTTCGACTGCTTTGCGAAGAGTCTCCATCTCCGCTCTCATCTTGTCCATCTCCTCCCTCATGGACCGGTTTTCCTCCGTGAGCCTCTTGATCTCATCCGTGGTTGTCCGAGACGCCACGTTGTGGAGAAGCCTCTGAAGAGAGTCGGAAGCGAGATTCAGCCTCTTTTGAAAAACCCCACTCAGGTTACCGGACTTTGCACTAACGTGCCGAATCGCGTCGATACAGAGGTTGCCCAACTCTGTAACTCGACCGATTGAAGGGCAGTCTGGAGTGGCTTCGTACGGAAGCTTCGTGTGAAGCGCCATGTCGATGTGAGCAGCGAGTCGCCGGTGCTTCTCCTCTTCGGTAAGGGGGGGAGGACGAATATTCCGCCCCTCAAAATCATCTGCGGAGGCATGCATCTCCGCGTCCTCCGTCTGCTTCTTTTGAAGCAGTCGCTCCTTCGTTTTAGCAGCCTTAGCCGCATTGGCCGCCTCCTCCTTCACGCGGTCTACCTCCTCAAGCTGCTTCAGCTGCTCCATCGCCATCACCAGGCCTGACTCGTCATCATCGAGGCAGTCATCGAGGCTCTGACCTCTGCCTTTGCGGTTTGGCACCGGCGTCCTTGGGGACTCGGCGGCATCCGAGAAGTGGTCGGAGTCGGGTTCGGAGCTGGAGCTTCTCTCGAATGGTAGAGGGGTCGGAGTTTTGCGGCACCTCTTCCCGCTCTTGCGCGATGCCGTAGAATTGTCGCTGAGCACCTCAGCCTCCTTCCCCTTCTCCTTTCCCTTTTCCTTCACTGGCTCCTTTGCAGGAGCTTTCGCTTTGACGCCGATGGTAGTGGCGCCACTGCGGGTCCGCAAGACAGCCCGTTTGGGCACGTCCGCGACCTCCTTCAACGCTTTCGACCCCCTGACGGGCCTACTCGCTCCAACTTCTGGCAATACTTTGCCCCCCCCAGAAACGGTGGGGCAGCCCGAAACTGACGCACCGGACGTGACGCCCAGCTTGCCAGCTCCGGAGAGGGGTTCTCCCGCCTTGCGGGTACCCTCCTGGGGTAATACATTTTTAAGGCTTGCTTTCATGTTGCTTCTGGTGACAATTTTAAGGTTGTCATTCCTTCCTCCTTCTTCCTTCTTTGACAAGGCAGCCTTCGCAGCGCTAAGCGCCGCCGCGTGCCCTGCACAAACAATCTGGTCCCCACTGGACACTTCCACCACAGGCTTTCGCCCATGCATCACTACCGGCGGTGCTTTGTCTCCCCCAGATACAGGAGACGTGCCCGAGGACGGCGAGTCGGACGGCAGGTCCGGCTTGTCGGCCTCGGGGAGGGGTTCTCCCACCGTTTGGTGAGTACCCTCCTGGGGTATTAAGTTTTGAAGAGCCGCTTTCATAATGGTTGTAGCAACTCTAAGGGTTGCAATCCCCTTGACAAGTTTAGGTGTTGTCATTCACCAGGACTGTGCGGAAGAACAGTCACCCCGAGACGAAGTCCCCACGACCGGGGAACCCTACATACTGCGGAGGACGGGAGGTATCCGCAGGATTGGACCAGTTTACTCTGGGGTTTTATAGAGTTTCCTTCTCGCAGTCCCAGACCACCCCGGGTCTCCTCGACGCCGCGTACTCGTAATCGCCGAGGACGAGGTCGTTGCAAGCGACGAAGAGACTTACGGCTGCAGAAAGCCGGCGAAAAACTTCCTACGTCTACGCGCATTAAGCGCCGTGCGCACAAAGACGCTTGAAGGGCGCCCAGAAGGAGCGCCGACCTACCCTATTCCCCCCCGTGTAACGACGCCCAGAAGGGACGCCGTCAAAAACTCCACTCAAAGCCGCTCAGAAGGAGCAGCGAGTCGTGCGGCCCAAAGTGGACACGCACCTGGAGGTGCAGGGCCCAGAAGGGGCTCCCGCCAGTGTCGGGTTGTTAGCCGGCCAGTCTCACAGCAGCCTCCTCATTGGAGGAGGATGTTGAGGCTGCCCGTTGCCCAGGGTTTACCACGAGGAGGTCACCCAACACAAACCCCACCCCAACCTAACCTAACCTAACCTTTTTTTTTTTTTTTTTTTTTTTCCCAGGGGAAACTTGCTGACCAAGTTCCCGTAGACTGGGGCGATCTACGGGATATGTGGGGTTGACCTAAAAACACGGCCGACCCACTAAAACCCCTGGGGAAACCTCACACCGATAACGTGGTTAGCGCGGGAGCTGTCCGAAGATATTGTGCCGCGCCTTCCACCGGCTACGCTGTAAGCGTCCCTCAGCTGACCTATGTGCCCCAGGTCAGCGAGGCCCCCCAGACGTGGGGGGGCCGGTCTTCGGTGTGGGTTTCACTGCGGCTTTTGCAAACCGCCCATCTGGTGCGCGTGGTCTTTCCCACGCGGGAGTGGTGGACACGCTCGGGCCTTCGCCCGGGGCCTCCAACTCTACCACCCTATCGCCTTCCGACCCTGTATCTCTCGAGAGAGAGACATTGGGGTGGTCGGTCGTAGGGACCTTAGGAGACGATGGTGGCTCCTCCACCGTCTCCATCACCTCCGTGCGGTCTAGTGGCAGCTCCACTGAGGGCTCCACTTCAGCCGGCATCCTCCTGGCAGTCGTCCCCGTTTGCTCAAGGGGAACAGGGCGGGCCCTGACGGCGGGGGGACTGCAACCCCGGCCTCCCATAATGTGGGCGTGCGGCTTCTTCGCCGTAGCGCATACCGCACACCTTGGCTCTTTCGAGCAGCCCCTCGCTTGGTGACCAGGCAGACCACACCGGAAGCAAAGTCCGGTGCGGTCAACGGCACAAGGGCACCTCTCTCTAGTATGGCCCACGCCCATGCAGCGGTAACACCGCATTGGGCGGGGCTCCAAGGCTGCCACCTGAGCAAGACCCCATCCTAGGACGAACCTGCCAGCTACTACCAGCGCCTTTGCCACGCGCATGGGGCAGCGCACGATAGTGCTTCCCTCGCGATTAGGGCCCGCACGGATGCGTCCCACCCTCACTTCCTCCACTGAGCAACCAGCCCTCGCTGCCAAATCAGCAGCGACGTCGTCCGTGGACAAAGAGTTGTCCAACCCTGATACGCGGATTTCCGCGTATTTTTCGGGTCGGACAATAGTGGCCACGTCCGACAGCACCAGCTCCAGCCTTTTGGCGAGCTGGTCGGCCTTCGCACCGCTCTCCGAGCCTGACACCTCGATGAGCCGCGCCCCAGTGGCAGCCGTCCTCGACCTCACCCCCTCGATACCGAGGTCGGGTAGGGAGATGGCCTGCCTAGCTCTCTTGATGGCGTCAGCATATGTGACACCAATCTCGAGAGCCTCCGGGCGCAGCTTCAATACTACAGCCGCTGTTGTGGGCGGCCTGACCCGAACCTTTTTCCCTCGCCTGCGCTTGCGCGTTTTTGGTCCAGGCACTTCGCTGGCCGTCGCTTGTGGCGCTGAGCGGACTGGCGGCACAGCAGGGCGGGCCTGCGCTAAAGCCTGGGCGGTGGCAGTCAGTGGGCGACTAGAGGGGGTCGCCGCGTTAGGGACTCTCCCTTTGCCCCTCTTTTTCCGATTCCCACGGGTCACCGTCGTCCATTCGGACACGGGAGGAGGACCCAATGGGGGCGGGACCTGTCTCACCTCCACCTGAGGGAGGGAGAGGCACTCCTCATCGAGGACGGACGAGGATCTCGCGGGCGTGGCCGGCCTCCCACGAAGTGAGAGAGCACGCACAGGCGCCGCTCGACCCATCTCGAGTCCGTCCAGACGGGCGTAGATGGCTGCATTAGATGCCTCCATCGTACGCCTCATTTCCGTCAGGGCCTTTAAAAGGACCTGATCCGCTCCGGCCTTTGTGGCAGGACGCTCCCGGCCGGGACAGCTCAACCCTGTCCCCACCTGGTCAACCGCGGTCCTCAGGGACGCCACCTCACGTCTGAGGGCGTGCACCTCTTCGCGGAGTCGGCGATTTGCCTCCTCAACGCGGCGTGACTCGTCCGTAGAGGTCCGCGACGCCAGGTTGGCGAGGCACCTCCGGATGGTCATTGAGGCATTGTTGAGAGTGCGCTGGCAGGTACCTCTGAGGTTCCCGGATTTCCGGGACACCTCCTTCACCGCAAAAGCGCACTTCAGCCCTACCTCGTGGATCTCGTCAGCCGTCATAGGATCCGACGTGCTGGCGATGAAAGGGATGTCGACTCGAGTGGCCATCTCCGAGTCCATCTCGTCAAATGCCGCGGAATCCACCGTGGATTGGCCAGGAGTCGGGCGTCCTTTGGACAGCCCCGCTGGCTCAATCACGGCTGGCAATACCACGCCCCTGGCTCGACGGTCGGCAGACAGCCGCTTGTCCAGCTCTGCGAGCTGTTCTTCCTCCCGATCCAACTGCTCCTCATACTCCCGCATTTGGGTGCGGGCGAGGGCAGTTTTGGCCGTCGCAAAACCCGTCGCGATTGTGGCCGTTCTGCCACGTCTCGACGACGAGATCTTCGCAATCGAGGCTGCGGACGCCACGGACTCAACCCCCGAAAGGTCATCGGAGTCCAGGTCCGCGTTACGCAACCTCTTCCTCCTGCTGCCTACGGGTCTCAGGAATACGGAACTACCGTCCGAGTCCGAGCCCCCCGCAGCCTCCACTCCTCTCTCCTCCGTGCGCATTACGTTGCCCCCCCCAGAAACGGTGGGGCAGCCTGAGACCGAAACGGTCTCAGGGAGGGATTCTCCCGCCTCCCGGCGGGTACCCTCCTGGGGTATTCTATTCGTTCTGCGACTTTCCATATTGATTTTGCAATTTGCGGGTTGCGATCCCCCCCTCACGATGGCACTTTAGGGGCTGCCCTTCCCCGGACCAAAAAGGTCACCCACGCGTCGTCCACACGCCGAGGGTGCCCTATATACTGTCGGGGGCGGGAGGTACCGACAGGTTTTTAGCCGGTGTTCTCCGGGGTGTTATTGAGTTTTCCTTCTCTTGGCCGTTTGGCCTCCGGTCTGCCCAATCGCAGCGTACCCACGGCGCCAACGGTGGGGTCGTTGCCGCAAAAGGGCAGATAACGACTTCGGGGTTGGCGTACACCCCGGTTGCACCGCTCTCACCGGTGCCCCCTTTCCCCCCGTGCGACCTGAGAACCTTTAAGAGGCGGCCGTCTTTTTGGTACGACGCCCAGAAGGGACGCCGCCAGAACTCCTCTCACTGCTCAGAAGGAGCAAGTGAGTTATGCGACCCAGAGTGGGTCACGTATGGGAGCTGCAAGGTCCAGAAGGGACCCCGCCTAGTCAGATGTCAGCCGGCTAGGTCCAAGCGTCTACTACACGCCAGAGCGGGAGACTGTTGGAACCAGCCGTTGCCCAGGGTGCACCAACGTGGAGGTCATCTGACTCGCACCCCAACCTAACCTAACCTAACCTAACCTTTTTTTTTTTTTTTTTTTTTTTTTTTTTTTTTTTTTTTTTTTTTAACGGAGTGAAAGATCTGCAAACAGACGCATCAGCGGGCAATGAGGGGTCCCGCTGGCTGTCCGAGGATGGCCAAGACTCTGTTCCAGGGCCGAAGCCCTAGAAAAAGCGAGCCGTGGCCGACTCGGTAAAAAACACACCGATGTCCTCTCGTCACCTTGGGACCAGCAAACCGGCGATCATCGCGTCGTCCTCATCTGAGGAGGACGCATCGAACGCCGGCATGGTGGGGCCTGACGAGGTCATGGGAACCCTTTCGGACACTTCCACAACCCCGTCGGTGACTGCTCGCCCTGTATACGGGCGAGCCCCTCCTCCGCCCCTGATGGGGGCGGGTGACCGCCCTCGAAAACGATGGGCGGACACACTTGACCCGTCATTTGGTGAGACGGGTCGCCGACGCGCCGGGACATACGGAGCGTCGGCCCTCAGTGGGGACCTGTGCAATGCACGGTCGGAGCCCCCCCTAGGGCTCGGACCGCGCTGGTGATGGATTAAAGGGCAAAAAGGACATACGCAATTTAGATTAAAATAGGTTTTATTACGAGACACGGCGGGCGATACAGCGGTACATCAGAGCAGAGAGCACAGAGAGACAGTCAGTTACATGACATTGACAATGACGTCTGTCTTTGACGTTTTGTTTCTTTATTCGTTTACAAAACCAACACTACCCCTTAAACGAAACGTTTACTTATAAATGTTCAAAGAAACTAACCCATTGAAATTATACTATGCTTTACCACAACATACAGGTAACAATGTGTAAGCAACAAACAATAAAATTAAAGTGATGCTAAGATACAATTCACTGTTTACAGTTACTTAACAACAATATTACAGTTCCCAGTTTCAAAAATAAAGTAATTAAACAAACAAAAAATTATAACCTTGAAACCTTATCACAAAAGCGTTAATTCTCTAAAGAACAATAATTCTCACTTCTGACTTAATCAACCAACAGTGTAAACAAATTACTTAGTATAATATCATATTGTACAGATTACAATTGCATCTTTATTATACAGACAAAAGTAAAGATACAAACTTTACATGTTTTTCTTTTGTTAGTGGCTTTGTGAGAACATCAGCAATCATTTCATTTGTACATAAATAGTTAATGTCTAAACAATCATTTTGAATTAATTCTCTAATGAAATGATGTCTCACATCTATGTGTTTCGTGCGTGCATGAAACATTGCATTTGAACACAATTTTATTGCAGATTGGTTATCATTAAATAGTTTTATTTTACAATCAATACCTAAACATTCAGCAAGGAAAGATTTCAAAAACATAGTCTCTTTGCAAGCATCAGAGAGCGCCATGTATTCAGCTTCAGTGCTGGACAATGCCACCGTCCTTTGCTTACGACTTTCCCAGGATATGAGTGAATGACCAAGTAAAAATACATACCCTGTATATGAGCGCCTGTCAATTTCATTGCCGGCCCAATCTGCATCAGCGTAGCCAGTAACATCCAGACCACCTGGTTTAAAGACTAAACAATAATTAATAGTGCCTTTCAAATATCTCAGTACCCTTTTAGCTGCTTTCCAATGTACTTCTGTGTAGCATTCGTTGAACTGGCTTAGTACACTAACTGCATGAGCTATATCAGGCCTAGAACAGACTGCAACATACATTAGACACCCTATTATGTTTCTGTAGTCATATTTAGAGTCTTTTGCATTCCCTTTTATCAACTTTGATCCTGTTTCCATAGGAGTGGGAGCTGCTTTACAATCAGACATACTGAATTTTTTAAGAATTTTGTCTATATAAAAAGATTGATCTAAACAAATATTTTCTTTATTTCTTAAGATTTTCATACCCAGAATATGATGAGCAGGACCCATGTCTTTCATTTCAAATTCTTTCATGAGATTCTTCTTAATGGATTCCTTCTCACGTGAAACATCACAATAGAACAAAATTATGTCATCGACGTAAAGGGCAATAATAATTAAATCCTTCCCTTGTCCTTTATAATAGACACATGGTTCAGATGACATCCTTTTAAAGTGAAGTTTATTTATCAAAACTGTATTTATCTTTTCATACCATGACTTAGCAGCTTGCTTCAAACCGTATATAGCTTTATGTAATTTATATACCTTATTTTCCTGACCACTTATCTTGAAACCTTCTGGCTGTTCCATTATTACATTTTCTTGTAAATCACCATTCAAGAAAGCGGTTTTTACATCCATATGATCTATGTTCATATTATATTCTGCTGCTATTGCAAGCAACAATCTTATAGTTGAATATCTTACAACTGGCGAAAAAGTCTCATGGTAATCAATACCATAGCTTTGTGTGTACCCTTTTGCTACCAAGCGAGCTTTGTATTTTAATATTTGTCCATCTAAGCCCCTCTTTTTCTTAAACACCCATCTACATTTTACAGTTTTCTGTCCTTTTAGTGGGTCTACAAGGGTCCAACACTTATTAGAATTAAAAGATGAATACTCATCTCGCATAGCCTCCATCCATTGAGCAGCCTCGCTGCCAATTAGAGCCTGCTGCACCGTTTCCGGCTCGTCATCCTCCATGCTCTCCGCCTTAGCCAGCCAAACTCCCATCTCAGTTTCAGCACTTGAATCTTCAGAATCAATTGACGAGTGCCCTGGAATATAAGTTTCGTCCGCCGGATCATCTGCATTATATGATTCATTAAGACTATAAATAGTCTCCCTACGTATTCGCCTTTGATTGTCATCAGACTGAGGTGAAGCCTCGCTACTTGTATCTAAAAAGTTTCCATTTATGCCAACAGGTACAATATTGCTTTCATTTTCTAAGTTCTCAATTGGTACATAAACTATGCGAGTACTATCATCATTTGACAACCCTTTTTTCCAAAAACACTCTTCAATGAATGTTACATTCCTTGCTTTTATACAATGCTCAGGACAGGATGGATCTATGAGCCGATACCCTTTGCTGTTCTCGCAATATCCAACAAAAATGTATGCCTTTGCTTTTGGGTCAAATTTCTTTGTATTTGTTTGTAAAGCATAGGCCACACATCCAAACATACGTAAATGTTTAATGTTTACCTTTCTATTGTTCCATTTCTCTTCAGGTGTCATTCCCATGACAGCTTTGGTCGGTGATATGTTCTTAAGATAAACTGCAGTGTTCACAGCTTCAGCCCAGAACCTCATGTCCAAGCCAGCGTCCCGCAGCATGCAGCGAGCCTTTTCAACAATTGTTCTGTTGGCCCGCTCAGCTACACCATTCTGCTCACTATTGTATGGGATGGTAGTCTGGTGCCGGATCCCATGAGTTTGCAGAAAATCCTGTAAGGCATTATTCATATACTCACCACCATTGTCACTTCTAATACTTTTTATCTTTTTATTTGTCTCATTTTCAACAAGTACTTTAAAATGCTTAAATTTATCGAACATCTCTTGCTTTGACTTTAAGAAATATATAAATGTTTTTCTTGTAAAATCATCTATGAAGGTTAGAAAATAACGAGCACCACTCAAAGATTTATCCGGCATAGGGCCACATAAGTCAGTATGGATTAGCCCTAATACCTCTTTGGACCTACCTACAGACTTCTTAGGAAAAGGTAACCTACTTTGTTTTCCTTCTATGCAAGCAACACATGGCTTATAGTTACTATCACTACTATAATTCATATCAGAAACCATACCTTTAAGTGCTCTCATACTCCTTGAGTTCAGATGCGCCAGTCTCCTGTGCCAAACCTCTTGTGAAGCTATGCAGCTGTCAGCTGACACGCTGGTCTCCTCGCTGCCATCACTTACCGCACCCTGGGATTTCATGGCACTCTCCGATGCTGTACAACTCAAAGCAAAACCTAATGTGTCTAGTTGGTAGACACCATTGACATATGTAGCAGTAGCAACAATCTTATTTTTATCAATAATTTTACATTGTTTGCTATTAAAAACAATTTTATAACTCTTTCTAGATAGTTCACTAACTGATAAAAGATTTACAGAAAGATTAGGAACATAGTGAACATTGCTAATAGTTTTAACACAATTTTTCAAATGTACTCTAACACTTCCACAACCTACAGATGAAAGTCTTTCTCCGTTGGCAACATTCACTTCCAGTGAATCTATTGTTTTGAAGTCAGACATCACACTTCTATTGTTGCACATATGGTTGGTGGCTCCTGAGTCTACATACCACACATCACTCTGTAGACCGACCGATAGTGCCAACACCAACGCCTTCTCCTTGCTTGATGAGCTATCCTTCTTCAAAGGTCTCCTGTCATTGAAGTAATCCTTAGGACAATCCTTTTTGAAATGACCGGGTCTCTTGCACCTGAAGCATTTAGGTACATTCTGATGTTTCCTAGCAACAAGCGCTGACTCACTGAGCATGCCCTCGTGCCTGTCATCACGTCGCTGAGACTCCTGAAGCAACTTCGTCTTGACTACTTCACTGATTAACTTGGCATTGGAGTTTTCTAAGGCCATTATGAGGGGGTCGTAATTTGATGGCAACCCGCTCAGAAGTAATACTGCGATGAAGTCATCATCCAGGGGGAACCCGATGTCAGCCAACTGCTGTGCTAGATCAGTTACCTTGGCTACATAACTGTCCATCGAGTTGCACTCGGTTAACTTAGTTGCGAATAATGTTCTTAGCAACCCAAGCCGCCTGCTCAAGCCCTTGTCTTCAAAGGCACGCTTCAAGTTTTGCCACGCACCGTATGCCGTCGCCGCATTCCGTACATACTGGAAAACGCTGCTGTGAACAGATAAGCATATTTTGGCTAATGCTTTCTGATTTTTCTTCGCGTCCACGCTCCCTTCAGCTGTCTCAATGCACTCATGGAGGTCTTCATGCATCAACAACATTTTGATTTGAAATTTCCAATTGTTCCAATCGTCGATCCCACGTAGTTTATCGATTGGTATCGATGATGAACCGGACATCTTGCGTGCGCGACCACGTCCACGTTCGAGGTTAAGTTTATGCCGAAAATGCAAATTGCGTATATTTCGCCGAAATAATTATTCGTATTGTTACTATAGCCTACTGGGCCCATAACCTGATGGATTAAAGGGCAAAAAGGACATACGCAATTTAGATTAAAATACACTCGGCGTCAAAAAAATCGCACCTCTTAGAAAATCACTTTCAAATGTCATTTACTCTTGATATGCACATGCAGTCGCATTAATTATGATTTTATTTACAAGGTTACTTAATTAACTTAATAAAAAACATTACTTTTCATTATCAAATAAAACCTAATGCAACAAATAAAGTGTCACAAAAATTCGATGCAAATTTTGCTACCCGTGAGAGTTGCTAGTTGCGCTTCCTTTGTGGGTATAAAACGGTCAACACGGGTTCAATGTGGGTCATTCGCTATTCAACCGTTGAAGAGGACACACGCACAGATTTTGATGGATACCACAGCTGATAAAGCCGCTCAAGTGGTTGCACTACTGCAATCAGGGGTGCGGCAGTGTGATGTCGCCCGGCAACTGAACCTGAGCCGTTATTCCGTTCGAAGAGTGTACCAGCGCTTCATAGAGACCGGTGGCTATATCCGCAGACACGGTTCGGGTAGACGTCGCTGCACTTCGGAAAGAGACGACCGGTTCGTTGTGTCGAACTCTTTGAGAAATCGTTTCTCCAACGCTGTTGAGTTGCAACAGCAGCTCCAGGCAGTTCGCAGACGCACCGTAAGCGTATCTACGGTTAGAAGAAGATTGAAGGAGAAGAAGATAGCGGCCCACAGAGCTGCTACGGGTCCAAAATTGACTGCAGCGCGTCGGCGAGCCCGCTTGCAGTTTGCTCGTGACCACGTCGATTGGACCCTTGAGCAGTGGAGAGCTGTTCTCTTCTCAGACGAGACGCGAGTGTGTCTTTTCTGCAACGACCGACGGAGAAGAGTATACCGGAGGCAGGGTGAACGTTTCGCCCAAGCCTGCATCCAGGAGACGGTGGAATATGGTGGCGGATCCTGCATGTTCTGGGGCGGTATGTCTGCTGCCGGCAAAACCGACCTTGTCTGCGTCTCCCGGACTGGAGGTGCTCGCGGACAAGGGTCGCTGACTGCTCGCCGCTATGTCACTGAGGTCCTGGAAGTGCATGTGGTCCCCTTTGCCGAATCTTTTGGCGAGGGGTTCACATTAATGCACGACAACGCTCGCGCTCACACTGCAGGCATCGTGAGCGACTTCTTGCAGAGGTCCCAAATCTCTGTGATGCAGTGGCCAGCGCGAAGTCCGGATCTAAATCCTATAGAGCACCTCTGGGACCATCTTAAACGTAAGGTTCGATCTCGGGATCCAGCTCCTTCGACTCTACAGGAGCTCCAAGACGCGGTGATTGAAGAATGGGGGCTTATCCCTCAAGAAGAGCTCCTGAAGTTGGTGAGGTCCATGAGGGACCGTATGGAAGCCGTGATCAGGGCAAGGGGGGGTAACACTAGATTTTAAGTTAATTTTAAGACACTTTTTGTACATTTTTCTTTGTAAATTATCTGTTGTTAATTAGGACTTAATTAAGGATTTTTATTATTTTATTAATTTTAATGTTGTTTGTATAATTATAATTAAACAGAAAGTTAAATTTAATTGTTTTTTGATACTCCTTTTTGTTACCTTTCTAATGATACCCAACACTATCCTCTACATAAGGTTTAAGAATTTTTAAAGATGATTTTTAAAAGGTGCGATTTTTTTGACGCCGAGTGTAGGTTTTATTACGAGACACGGCGGGCGATACAGCGGTACATCAGAGCAGAGAGCACAGAGAGACAGTCAGTTACATGACATTGACAATGACGTCTGTCTTTGACGTTTTGTTTCTTTATTCGTTTACAAAACCAACAGCTGGTTCCCCACCGGATGGAGAAGGCGCTGGTATTGCCGCCTTCTCCGCAGGAGGCGTCTGCGGCGGCACGGATTTGCCAGGGGGTCATCCTCCCTGGCCCGTTCCGCCTCCTCCTTTTGCGTCATGACGTCGACGCAGAAGGAGTTGACCGCCTCCCAGGACACCTCGCTACCGAGCATGGACAGAACCACGGTCGGCAGGGAGAGGTCCGCGCCAATCACAGTGACCAATGCGGAGCGCTGGACACCGAACGCAGAGCACACCGTTAGGGTGTGTTGCGCCGTGTCCTCCGCCGCTCCGCAATGGTGGCACTGTGGGGTCGGCTCTCTCCCGATCCGGTGCAAATAGCGTCCGAACGAACCATGTCCGGACAGTATTTGCACCAGATGGTATGTGAGCGACCCATGGCGCCGCTCCGCCCACGCCTTGAGGACGGGGCGTAGGGCCTCTAGGCTACGCGTTTGCGTAGCTGAGGCCCCTTCGCCCAGGTCCTCAGACCATAGGCGGAACATATCCTCACGCGCTTCATCGAGCGCAGCACGCCTCTCTTGGGGGGCCAGTCGATCGCCACTGGCCCGCTCCTCCGCTCGCTGCCGGTACGCTACAGCGAGCACCTCCGCCACCAGCTCCCACGGGGGCGTCCCCGCGAGAGCGCACGCCACTTTCCGGGACACCGTTCGGTAGCCCCGGATCGCCCGCAGCGCCATTGCGCGCTGGGCCCGCTGAAGGGAGGCGGTCGCGTGTGGGCTAAGACTGTCAGCCCACACCGGCGCCCCATACAGTGCCATAGAGCGGACGATGCCGCCGTAGAGTCGGCGGCACGCCACGCTCGGGCCCCCCACATTGGGCAAGAGACGCCCGAGGGCGTCTGCTGCTCCCAGCAGCCGGGGCTCGAGGAGCTTGAAGTGCTCCTCGAAACCCCACCGCCCATCGATCACCAGCCCCAGATACTTCATCTGGGGCTTCAGACCGACCCTCTCGCCCTCCACAACGATCGACGCGCCCGCTGACGGCCGTCTCCGAGGCCCATGGAACACCATGGCCTCGGTCTTGTGGAGGGCTACCTCCAAGCCCAACGTCCGTATCCGCCGCACGATATGGCTGACGAACACGGACGCCAGGCGCTGGACATCCTCCAGCCGCGACCCCCGGACGGTGACGAGCGTGTCGTCTGCATAGCAGAACGACCGCACCATCGGGGGGAGGCCACACCGGAGGACGTAGTCGTAACCGACGTTCCACAACAGGGGGCCGAGGACCGACCTCTGTGGAACGCCGCGGGACACCCTGTGACGGCCAAGCTCACCGCCACGTCCCACGTACGCTACGTCCCGGTCCCTCAAATAGTCTCCCACTATTCGGCGCAGATATGGAGGCATTTCATGGAAACGAAGCGCCTCCATGATGACGCCGAAAGGGAGACTATTGAAGGCGTTGCGGATGTCCAGCGACACCGCCAACACCATCTCCCGCCTCTCGACGGACTCTTCGACGAGAGTCCGGAGATCGGACAGGGCGTCAATCGTCGACCGCCCCGTCCGAAAGCCGTATTGGGCCTCGGAGAGATCGGGGCCCGTTCCCCCTCCCAGCTGCTGGACTATTCGGGAGGCGATGATTTTCTCAAACACCTTCCCGATTTCGTCCAGCAGCACTATTGGGCGATACGCCGAGGGGTCGTCGAACGGGCGACCCTCCTTGCGCAGCAGGCATAGCGCCCCCTCCTTCCACACTTTGGGAAACTGTGCGAACTTTAAGCTAGCGTCGCACAGTTCCCTGGCCCTGGCCCCCAGATGTTTTAGGGCCAGGTCCAGTACCCGCTTCGGGACGCCGTCAGGTCCCGGTGCCGTCTTCCGTCCCTTTAGACGGGCGACGGCGTCCTTCCACTCCTCCTCATCAATAAGAGGAGGGGGATCACTCCTTCCCTCCTCATCCGAAGCTGGCGGGGCCATCCGAGGGGGAACAAAACCCTCCTCGGCCGGGGGAAACAGTCCCCCGATGACCGACCCCAGGAGGTCGGGATCCATCGTTTCCGTGATGGGCGTGCCGCGCGCTTTCAGCTGGTTGCGCGCCAGCTTATACGGCCGCCCCCACGGATCCCGATCAAGACCCTGCAACTGCTCTTCTCTGGATACCTCCTTTGAGGAGGCAATCGCAGTCTGCAGGGTCTTCTTCGACTGCCTGTACAGCTCGTACAGGCGGTCCTCCTCCTGAGTGTCCCTCACGCGGCGCCGGCGGGCCCTAGTGTAGGCCCGCCTTTGGACACTGCAGTCATCCCTCATAACTGCAATGTCCTGGGACCACCAGTGAACTTCACGGCGGTCCCGCGGAGGCTGCGCCCGAGGCATAGAAGCCTGGCACACCTCCGTTAAAGCGCCGCGGAGACGGCGAGCTGATTCATCGACGTCCGGACCGGACATCGGACGCGAGAACCAATCCTCAAAAATCGCCGTCTCATTCGCCAGCTCCGGCTTAAGCCTGCTGAGCGCCCAGCGGGGAGGCCTTTCACAGCTTGTGGGCTGCGGGGGCCTTTGGTGCAGGGTGGAGCTCTCGAATCGGATGTAGCGATGGTCCGAGAGAGTCTCCACGTCCTGCACCACCCTCCAGCCGCTGATCGTGCGTGCGAGGGCCGGAGTGGCGAACGACACGTCCACCACCGAGCCTCCGTTGTGCCGCACGCACGTGTGGACTGCGCCCCTGTTGAGGAGCGACAGCCCAGCAGCGGCTGCCCACTGCTCCACAGCCTGGCCCCTCTGGTCGGTCGCTGGACAACCCCAGACGACCGACTTGGCGTTCAGGTCTCCAAGGACGAGAACCTGACGCGGGGCCGCCCTCCTTATGGCTGCGCCGACGACTCCGAGGAACGCCTCGAAGTCGGCGAGCGGTCTGTTTGGGGAAAAGTAGACAGACACTACTACCATTTCTCCCCAAACGACCGCCGCGTACTCAGCACCCCTCTCATAAATTGAGGGGGGTGTATAACCTGGGGCCGCGCGCACCATCACGGCGACAGAGTCGCACGTGTCCCCCACCCAGTTGGGCTGGTTGGGGATGAAGTACGGCTCTGACACCGCCGCCACATCCACTGACCACTCCGCCAGGCTCTGGTGTAGCAAATCCTGAGCCCTGGTAGAGTGGTTCAGGTTCACCTGCAGAAAGTTGATATGGGGCCGTCTTAACATTGTTCGACCACCATATCAACCTCCTCGGGCCCCGTTTGGGGCGCCCTCTGTGTGGCGGGGGCGGCCTGGCGAGCTGGACGCGCCGGCAACTTGCCCTTGGCCAGGGGAGGCTTACAACTATGCCCCCCCATTACGTGGCCTGCCGGCCGTTTGGCAGTCGCACACACGGCACAGTGGGGCTTCGCGCTACAATCATAGCCCCTGTGCCCCTCCTTACCGCACCGGTAGCAGAGGTTGCTCCGGTCGGTTTTAGAAGGGCAGCTCGCTCTGGCGTGCCCCACCTGCATGCACCGGAAGCACCGGTCGGAACGGGCTTCCAGTGCTCTGACGTTGGCCGCACTGAACCCTATCAACAGGCGGCCGCCGTTCACAACCTTCTTTGCGGCGGCGACTGGGCACGACACCACTGTGGAGCCAAAGCCGTCAGGGCCGTAGCGGATGGGGCGCACCTTCACGGCGTCCACGCCACATCCACCCTTGGCCGCGATCTTTGCGGCCAAGTGCGCCTCCAACACCGACTCATCCAGACCGCCCACTCTCACTTCTGCTGTCTTGGTGGGCCGGATGACCGTAGCCATGCCCTCAAGGGCCTCCCTCATCTTGCCGGCCAGCTGGTCGGCCTTCTCTGCAGAGGCCTCGCCCGATATCTCTATGATTTTTGACCCGGTCATGGTGTTTCGACACCGACGGTGTGGGATATCCATCCCGTCGATGTCCACCGAGTCTCGGGCTTTGGCCAGCGCGTCGGCGTAGGTGACCCCCTTCTCAACCGCTTCGGGAGTAAGGGTCACCACAACTGCCGCCGACTTCGGCGCAACCAACTTGATCTTCTGACCATCTTTACGGGCTTTCATAGCAGTGGCGGGCGGGGCTGAGGTGTTATTTGGCCTCCGCCGAGGCGCCTTCTGCTGCTTGGCCGCCGCCGAGTAAGATTGGCGGGGCGGAGCCTGTTCCGGAGGGGCCGATGTTGTCGCCTTCCTCCTCCTCCTTTGGCGCATTTTGCGCGACTCCTGCGTCGTCCATTCCGGATCTGCCTCAACCGGGGTTGGCGCTTTGGCAGCACCCCGGGAGGTGGACGGAACGACCGCAGGAGGTCCGACTTTCTTGGCCTGTTTTGGCGGGGGATCCGGCTTTTTGGCCGCCACCTTGCCCTTTTTAGCCGGCTTGGTTGTATTGGCCGGCTTGGCTTTCCCCTTGGTAATAGGGGGCGCGGGCGCAGCTGCTGCTTTGCGGTCGGCCGCAAGCGGCGGTCGCAGGCTCTTGGCCGGCAGCAGGCGATCCTCCAGACCCTCCAGGCGAGCATTCAGCATGGCCCCGAAAGTTCGGGCCAGCCTAGCTTCAAATGCCTGGAGGGCGTCCGGCTTCTCATAGGCGGCCTTGCTTTTGTTGCGGCCAGTCGCCTCCTGCACGATGACAGTCGGCGAGAGAGGCCTTGGAGGAGGGCTGTCCATCTCCATTGAGTCAAGTGAGGGCTGAACCTCAGGGAGAGTGGGGGGAGGAGAGACACACTTCTTTCCACCCTTAAGGTCCCTCACCTCAGCAGACAATGCTGCTACGCTCTTCGTGAGGTCTGCCAGTTGCTGTTGCAGCCTCACGTTTTCCGCCTTCAAGATGCGGGTGTCCTCTGAGATGTTTTTCGAGGACACCTCGCGGAAGCAATCCATAATAGACTGCGCCGCTTTCTTCAACGCCTTTTGGAAGGGGCCCTGGAGGTGCGACGACTTCTTCGCCACCTCCACTATAACCGCACAGTCCGCCTTCACCAACTCCTCGATATCGAGGGTGGTCTTCAGGTCCGGATCTGTGGGTGTTGGGGCCTCGCCTTCCGTTCTACTAGCGTAGAACGCAGCCCTGGTCTCGTAGGCGCGGCGCTCCATTTCCGCCACCTCCCGGTCGAGCGCGACCTGCTGCTCCTCGCGGATTGCAGCGGCATGCTCGCGCTTGGCACGGGCTAGACCAACGTACTCTCCCGTAGTGGGAGGTCGCCCTCGACCACGTTGGGCGGGCTTCTTCGGATCGTCCTCAGACGAGTCCGAGAGAGCCGCCGACTTTTTGCCCCCCTTAGATGTTTTGGGGGGACGCTTCCTCTTCAACGAACCAGTCAGAGTGTCGACGCTGATGGTACTGTCGTCTGACACATCACTGTACTGGTCGTTTTTCTGTCCACGCCTGGGATAAGGGGAGGTGCGGGCTAGGCCCTTGCTGCGAGTCGACACTGCCGGCGAGCTGGCACGACTCCCCTTTTTCTTCATGAATGAAGATTTGGGACTTGCGACGGAGTCAACGGCCGATTTCATGGAAACCACCGATGAATCGGACTCGACGTCGACGTCCCGTTCCCCTCCTGCTGCAGACACGCTGCGCGAACGCGCGGCGGTTGGCGATGAACTGCCAGCAGCCCTGGACGAACTGAAGGTTAGTTTCAGCCCGCCCGTCTCCGTTTCAACTCCGCCCTTCTCGGGCCTAGCCAGAAGGCTAACGTCCACGTCCTTCCCTTTGGGGTCGGACCCACCACAAGTAACCACGACGGATCTGGTATCAGACTCCGCCGACTTCTGCGAAACGTCTTTTAAAAAATGATTGAGCAACTTTGACATTAATCCCACGAGTGGAGAGCAAATAAAAGTCACCCCGTGCAGTGGCCTCATACACGGGGAACCCTACATACTGTCAAGGGCGGGGGATATTGACAGGTTTTAACGAGGTCTCTCTCGGGTTTTATAGTGTGTCCTTCACGCGGCCGGCCGGTTAAGGCAAGCCCTCGCTCCACCACGGAACCCGCGTACCCCACAACGCCGCGAGTGGGGGTCGTTGCAGAGACCGCAGTGGTTTACGATGATCGGAGGCTGGCGTAGGCCCCCGTTGCACCGCTTTCGCGGTGCTCCCCTTTCCCCCCGTTGCGACCTGATAACCCTTAAGGGGCGGCCGTCTTTGAAATACTCCTCTCAAAGCTGCTCGGAAGGAGCAGCGAGTAGTGCGGCCCAAAGTAGACACGCACATAGGAGTTGCAGGGCCCAGAAGGGGCTCCCACTTAGTGGGGCCTTGCCAGATGTTAGCCGATTGGGCCCAACCTTCTCCGAACGGAGAATGTTGGAACCACTCGTTGCCCAGGATGCACCACGCGGAGGTATCTGACTCGCACCCCAACCTAACCTTTTTTTTTTTTTTTTTTTTTTTTTTCCAGCTTATCATCTTGATTAGCCCAATCAGTATCAGATTCGTATAGGCCGCCTAACGGCCCCCGACATGGTTTAACGACAGCTGTTGAATGACAGCAGCTAGGACCGACGGTTTACGCGCCCTCTAAGGCATGGGGACTCCCTGAATTAAATAAGTGAATGTTATACTATGTTGGTTTAATTATTTGAACTAGTAAGCAACGAGTTAGAGTACACCGAACAATAATTTTGAGAAAAAAAAAAAAAAAAAAAAAAAATACAGTCCATTTCGGGCAAACGCAGTTGGAGCCATTTAGCAGGAGTCCTGTGGTGAGGACTTCGGTCTTCGGAGGTCGGCGCAACTACAGTGCGGAGCGGTGAACTGGCTGCCAAGCAAATACGGAGGTACAAGTGATAGCAGCGGTGTACAGTGGTGCGTTTATATGAAAAAGTGAACTGTGAGTACAAGCAACTTTGAACTTTGTTATCAAGAATACTTTAACTTGTAATTTGGAATTTCAAGAATTGGATTTGAAACTTAGAAAATCAGCATTAATTTTAGACTTAGAATAATTGGCATGTTAATTTTAGGACTTAGAATAGTTTCATTAAAAAAAAAAAAAAAAAATTTACTATAAAACACTTAGAAATTTTGCCACTTTTCTGACTTGTAAAATTTGACTTGATTGTTTTCTGTTTTAAACTTGTAAATTTTAATATCATACAAATATGGCTTCAATAATAAATTTTCAAATTGATTTGGCTAAACGTATTTTAAAAGCAAGAAAGAACTTTAAAAAGAGTCCTAAAGAACGCATTAGTAAGGAATATGTAGAAGGCAGGTTAGAAATATTGGAGCAATTATGGTTCGAATATTTAGCTGGCCATAAAGAAATTATGCGTACTGTTGATCCGGTTGAATTGAAATCTTCGGAATATATTAAAGATGAGGTATATGATCAGACAGAGGAAAACTATGCCGATTATAAATGTGAACTTAGAACTACTTTAGGGACACTTACTGATCAACAATCTACCTCTACTAATTCATCAGGTGTATCTGGTAATAATAAGTCTCCTGAAATAAAATTGCCTAAAATAAATATTCCCTCTTTTACCGGAAAATATTCCGAATGGGCAACATTTCATGATTTGTTTAGTGCATTAATTAATTCAAATAAAACTCTTAATAAAGTTCAAAAATTACACTATTTGAAAGGTTATTTATCAGGAGAGGCCGAACAGTTTTTAAGACATATCCCTATTGCAGAAGATAATTACGACCGCTGTTGGAAATTATTAGATGAACGCTATAACAAAAAAAAAAAAAAAAAAAAAAAAAAAAAATTTGTCATCATACACTTAATAGATTGTTTAGTCAGAAAAATATGGTAAATGAATCAGCCAGTAGCTTAAAAGGATTGATAGATACAACTAATGATTGTATAGCTTGTTTATCAAATTTAGGTATAAATGTAACCAGTTGGGATGTAATTATTATTCATATCCTTACTCTCAAGTTGGACCCTGAATCTAGAAGGCAGTGGGAATTTAACATTAGTAGTAATATTTCCATAGATTTGCCCACTTATCAACAATTTAAAGAATTTCTCACAAATCGTTATCGAGCGATAGAATTCTTGGATACGGGAACTAGCTTAGGTAAGAAAAAAAAAAAAAAAAAAAAAAAAAAAAAAAAAAAAAAAGCCAAATTTATTATAATGCTCCTGCTAATAAGCATAAGTCAATGCATGTAGCTCAAATTGAATGTTCATTCTGTTTGGCGAGGCGAGTTGTCCGTATTCCATTAACCAGAAATCATCGTGCAAATCGTTTAAGATTTTCCCGTCAACATTTAGACTGGGACATAAACCAATGGGGCATGGTGCTCTTCACAGACGAATGCAAAGTTAAATTTTTAACGACGATCGGCGTATTAGAGTATGGAGAAGACGCGGCGAGAGATTTTCAGAAACCTGCATCCATGAAGTCGATCGTTTTGGTGGTCCAAATGTAATGATTTGGGGCGGGATAAGCTTACACGGCAAAACTGAGCTCGCTATTTTAAATGAGGGTACTGTTACTGCTCAGCGGTATATTGAGGAAGTCGTCAGACCACATGTGATCCCATTTGCCCAGCGAGCGGGTCCTGGATTCATCTTGATGCAAGACAATGCTCGTGCACACACGGCTCAAGCGACTCGGTTTGTACTGGAAGCGTCTCGAATTCAAGTCTTGCCGTGGCCGGCGAACAGTCCGGACTTAAATCCAATAGAGCACATGTGGGATCAGTTGAAACGAAGAGTTAGAGACGGTGATCAGGAAATCCACAACCAACAGCAACTCATCAACGCTGTTAACAGGGCCTGGGAAGAGATTCCAATGGAAAATGTCAGGCATTTGATTGAGAGCATGCACTCCAGGCTTCAGGAGTGCGTAACGAAACGAGGGGGGCATACCCGTTACTAAAAGATGAGCATGGAGTATTTTCTTTTGTTTTCAGTAACTTTACATTGTTTTTATTTTTAACCTTAAATGTGTTTTTTCTTTCTAAAGTAAATAAGCTTTTTAATCATTATTATTGGAATAAATTTATTGGTCTACACGGTAAAAACAACATTAGTTTTCGTTATGGAGACAAAAAAAATAATATTGGTTTTATTATTTTCATGGTACAGACAAAATACCTCGTGGCCCTTATTTTGTTTTGAGTAGTATATAAAGAAACAAAAATATTTATATATTATATTAATATTATATTTATTTTTATATTTATTTACTTGTTTACTGATCCGTAAAATAATAACTAAAAATATACACATACAAATTAGTTTTACAAAAAAGAGGCAAATACAAAAAAATCCAACTTAGAAATGCAAATGATTTAGTGTTACGGCCCCCTAGCACAAATCATGGCAAAAGAAATATTTTATTTGAAGGTGCACAAATTTATAACAAGCTTCCCAAGGACATTAAAGAAACCCAATCAATGATCACATTCAAAAAACTTTTAAAACATTACATAACTTTAAATAAATAAATTTATAATAATAAATAGGTGTAAACTCCTACTTTCTTTATTTGAAGTCGATTAAAAAGTTTTAATAAACAAACTAACCATCATTTGTATTTATTTATGCGTTTTTGTCTTCAATTAATTTAAAATAATAATAAAAAAATATATATATATTAAGTAGTACCTAATTAAAACAAAATAAGTAAGAGTTATTAACCGTTAAAATAAAGCCCTTATTTACCTTAAATATCAAAATCTAATTTAAACAATACAAAAAGAAAAATGAATTAGTCTTAAAGTCATAATAAATTATTGTATGCAAGCCACATCTAGCGGGGCGCTGAGCGTAGTTTGTTTATACATCAATGTTTTGCTATCACTGCGCCCGATGCCTGAGGCTCGTGTATTTGTTGTGGCAATGTTTTTAAAACTACCGTCCAAAAGTACGTATCTCTAAAATATGTATTTTTTGTTTGTTAATTGCGTTGTTCTCATATAAGAGAATTAATATATAATTCTTAATGAGAATAAATGTCTTAAACCGTAAACTGTAACAGTATAAAAAAGACGGAGGGATTTCTGCGCAATCATGGCGAATACGCAGTAAATCCTCTCATGAAAAAAAATTAAAGACAAACATGTACACTAATAGTATATAAGTTTACAAACGAAATGTAGGAGAATAAGAATAAGAGATAAGATAATAGGAATAAAAATGTAATAGGAATAAGAAAAGTAATAAGTGCTAAGAATAATAGTAACAAGAAAAATAGCAATAAGAAAAATGTTAAAAATAAGAGCCAATCTGGTGCTCTACAGTACATTCTTTGCCCCTGTAACCCTTTAGAAGTTAAGTTATATAAATACAAAATAAATGTATAGCTAGGAAGATGGTAGAGTCTAAGTGTCAGTAGACGGCGAACCCAGCCGTATAGAATAAAAGATGATGAATGATAAAGTGGAAAAGGAATCAAAGTACGAGAGGAATAAAAGTGAGAACTGGAATGAAAGAGAAAAATAGTATACAACCCCTCTCATCCCGTGGGAGAAAATAGCTAGCAGATGACGAATAAAAAAAAAAAAACCTAACCTAACCATACACGTCCGCGCGCGCTTGACCCGAACGCCACGATTTTCTTCGCTACGCAATTTTTTTTTCATGTTTCTATCCATAAATAGTTTTTTATTTCTGTTTCTAAAGAATAAATACCTACCTATCGACTTTTTTTTGTCTAGATTGTAAGAGTCCCCCACTATTAAGGGAACAGCCCCCCCGACCGCTATTGCTTTCATATTGCTTGCATATCGCTTTTGAAATGACAAGATGACGCCATAAACTATAGAGCGCGATGGCGAGAGCGATGGCGAGAGCGATGGCGATAGAGTTAGGCGGTAGGCCCCCTGGTCTCTTCTTCCCTCTAGTGACTAGTGTTACTAAAATATTTTAAGAAATTACTAGGTGTTTTGTTTCAGGTATCAACCTCAACGATACGTCGAAGGCTGAAGGACGGAGGGGACGAGAGTTCCAGCCAAAAACATTTTTTTTCCCTGCCCATGCCGAAGCTAGGGTGAAATTAGGAGTATGTGATTATAAATACTAATTGTTATTACCTATATTTTTACTTTGGTGATTGATACTAAATCCTAAATACTCTTAAATCAACATCTCATCCCTAGTGTTATTTATTATAAAAAATATACCTACTTATTTTATTTTTTAAATGTTATTTTACATTTATGCATTTGTGCAAATTACAAATATTTTTATTGTAGCTTCCTAACTACTTGATGTGTTTACTATTTAAGTTTGTTTAATATTGAGATAAGGTATTTCTACGAAATACTTTTACACTTTATTTCATTTATTGGTGTTGATTAGTTTATAATATTTATTAACACTCGAGTGGCGAGTATTCTTAGTAGTTATTCAGCGCGTTATTATCAGAAGTTGTTCAGCGCGTGTGTAAGTATTGTTATTTAGCGCAGTCCGGTCTTTGTCTTTATTAATAAATTTTACGTTAAAGTTGTTTGTTCAAATTTTTTTTCAATATTCCCCTGGTTTCTGGGTGCGCAGGACTAAAACAACTCACTGAAAACTTCATAAATTTATTAAAAATACACCAACTACCAACTCGCTACTACATCGTATTTGATCGTCTTATAACTTTCATAGACAGTAATAACAAAAAGGTTTGAACATATTATTCTGTTATGAACATATTGCGGGCCTAACTAAACGTAAAAAAATAACAAATGTATAGACGCACAATGGCCTACATCAAACAAGTATATATATTATAACAACAAAAATAGAAATTTCAATCATAATCATAATCAGGCAGGAGACAAACTTTCACAATACTTGTCTTAACTACGAAACCCTTTACGGTCTTGACATACAAGGCTCTGACTTGCTATCCTTACCTGGTTGAAGGTCTACAATTCGACGTCCTCGCGAACGAAGTCGCGAGCAACAGCTGTAACCTTAGAATAACAACGGCGTAATAAATAAACACAATGTCAAGTTGGGCTTGATTTCTTTCTTTCGCGGCGTCGACATTTAAATTAGCAATGTTTTCTAAAAGCTAATAATCCCAGAGTTTTGCATTATACCGATTGTTAATTAGTATTCATTAGAAAAGTTCGCGACGCCAACGCGTTCCAGCCATCGCGCTCGCAGCGAGCCCGCGATGTTCTTATTAATAATTAATAATTCCGACTTCATTGGAAAATGTAGGAACGTGATGTCTCACTGTCTCACAGTTTCATGAGATTGAAACTCCGAAGGCTGCTTCAATCGGACTTAAGAGTGCGTACAGTTACATCAATTGAAACAAGATTATCCTAGTTCAGGCTCCTTGTGTTATTCATTAATATTCTATTACTATGTTTAGTATCTTATACAAAAAAAATAGGAAGATTTTAATTCATGTTTTTTTTACCAACAATTACTTTGTTTATTTAATTGCGACGCTAAGGGTGGGCTGTTGCCTAGACGCTTCAGGTTTGAGTTTGTGCCCTGTAATTCCACTCTTTAATCTTCAACCGGATCAAACCTTTTTAAAACAATGCTTCTTGGCGGCAGAAATAAGGTAGACTGCTTTAAGCATCGAACTAAAGCCTTTAAACAGTTATCTTTTAGATTATATGTTATCAGCGACAGAGGTCGTGAGCGGAGTCGGGTCAGCGATCAATGTATGTGCGTATTTAAAGCGACATATTAATAATGCAATTTAAAACAATGCTGCTTGGCGTTATCGTGTCTCCACCTCGGGTTTTATAGAAATATAAAATAACATATAATGCAATTTAAAAAAATTGTTCAAAGTTCAAAGTTAAAAAAAATATCGCTCTAAATATTTCCGTAATAAATGAAAATGAAATGGCATTTACTCAGCATAGCTATTGACTCCACTCCACCTGATGGTAAAAGGAAACGGAGTCCAGACGCGACGACAACTGGTGCAGCACTGTCAACAACGCAGCATCAGTCACCCGCACCCTGCCGGCCCACAAGGTGCCTCTTCACGCCTCGTTTGAAGGACCCCATGTCATAGGAAGGAGGGAAAACGTGTGCTGGTACATTATTTCACTCTTGAAGTTCGTCAAAGCGACGAGTCACAATAGTGCTCGATGGAATATTCGAGGCGATACGGCGGTGATCCCGAAGAGCAACGGGCAAGAGTTTGTTAATTAATTATGGATGTCCGGCTCACCTGTAATCAGCCGTGGGCGGGCGGGGGCGCGGGTCGGGGGCGGCGGCGACGTGCCATATAAGCGGGTGGCGGGCGCGCGCCGCACACTCGGCGACGCACAGCGACGCTCCCACAAGCTCGGTGAGTGCACCCTCACTTATTACGACTTTCAAAGTTTTAAAAGGACGATTAGCCTGTGCCGGGATTGACGCAGCCTGTGCCTACGTACAACCAATCGTAATCTGGTTGATAGTTTTTCTACCTGAGCTACCAATAACCATTGACCTATCGCCAGGGTAAGTAATGGGTTTCTTTAGTATACTTTTCGATTGTCTATTTAATCGCTATTAATCAGCGTTGTTTAAGTCAAAGATTTTATTTAAATAAACTTTTAGATGTCCTGATGTTGAACAATTAAAAGTGGCGGAAGTTCGTGGGTTCGGCTCTTGAGGCATGTCATCTTTTTTCAAGTGCTGTAACGTGACCCGTTTTAACTTTCATTGCTTTCACTTTTCTCATTTCATTTTTTTCCATGGTCATATTAATTTCACATTTGCAAACTATAAAAGAAAAAAAAAGCTAGTCGTAAATATAATTATATTTTAACTAATATTTCATTTCAATACTTAATGGCTAAAAATATTATATTGACCTGCTTAACGTCAAAGTAAATTATTTTAGAAACCATGAAACAAATATTTTAAAATAACTCTATTTAATTAGTAAATTCGCTCCATAACTTGACTTTGACTGTTAAATAATTAGTTTTTCTACCACTTTCCTAAATAAATAAAGCATCTATTCCGATAAATAATTAATTTTATCTTTAGTAAATAACTTTTTCGGTTGAGTTTTTATTATTGCAAATAACAGTTCGTTAAAAAAAAAAACTATTCACAAACAGTTAAAGTATAATAAATAATGATATTTTATTTCAGACAATAATAGTGCATTCATTTGAATTATACATTTTTTATATTTTATAAAGTTACTAAAACTGATAAAATATTAATTACATTATAGTAAGTGCTTAGCAGACGTGTTAGATAACGACACGACGACGCGGCGACGACGGGACGCCCGTGCGTGACGCGTTGATGTCTCTAGCCGCGCGGACAAGGCAGGGGGCCAAGTGCGAGTTTCATTTGCCATTCGATCACGTTAACGAAAACGAGAATTTGTATGGCAAAATGTTAACTGCTCTCGTATGTGTGAGTGGGCTTACAACTCCGCCACCAAAGAGGAAATTTGGTAGTCGACTTTAAAGTTGACCCGAGCAGTGGAACTGCGAGTTTTGCTCTTGGTGCAACGAGAAGTGAGCGAGCTTACAGCTCCGGTAACCTATCTGGATATTAGGTAGTGGACTATACGTGTCCACGGGGCAACTCGCTCGAGACACTAGTCTTAAAAGTACCGGATGAAGAATGCGCTTCGGCGCGTCCTGATCCGGCGTTACGACCTGACGCAGATGGCCCCTTGTGTTTACGCAAGGGTGTCTGGCACCTTAACTTTATAACCGTTAGGTTGGTGGGGGGAGTCAGTATAAACTTTCGCCGTGTGTAGCGGGGTGTCCTCTCGTATGTCGCCAGGAGGCGCTGCTTCAATGCCATACTAATTTTCGTGTTCGTAAATGTAACCGACATGTTTTAATCATTAAAAATGGTCAGCAACTGATTTTAGTGTTTAGCGACAATTGAATACAGACTACATGCGTCCTAGCTGGCATTCCGTAAGATTTCAAAGGAAATCTGTGTTACTTTTACACTAGGCTTAAATAGCGAGCTGTGGCGCCACTCACTTATCATAGAAACAAAAAAAAAACTTTATTTAGTACACCAGTAGAACTAATAAAATGTCCCATAATAACGGTCCCACTAATGGCCAGAGACCTCCATCATAGAAATCAAGTCACCCCTAAAAATTGATGGTTCCGGAACAAAAGTGCATTACAAAAATGGCCGCGTTTCACACATTTCAATATCTTATTACATAATATAAAAAAAAACTTTTTTACACATACACATCGCACATCACCAGCTCATTATGTCCCCACTGCTGGGACACGAGCCTTCCCTATGGATGTATAGGGAGAACGGGCCATAAACCACCACGCGGGCCCAGTGTGGTGCGGTGGTTGTTAGCGACTGCTAATGCAGCCGGGACTGACGGCTTTACGTGCATTCCGAAGCACGAAGGAGCTCAAGATAATATTATACGATCATTGGACTTCTTTACATTTATCTAAAATGATTAATAATATTCTGTACGCCTACTACTCCTACAAGTCCGTGGGATGATATTTAAAGCTATTTGAAGAGGCTGCTCGCTCCCCAACGCAGCATTTAAAAGTGCAATAACAGAGGATCCAATTAGCTCCCGCCCGAGCGGCGCACGGCGGGTTACGACCGCTCTTACAGACTCCCGCATTTTGATGTGCGTTTTTACGCGAATGCCATTTATAATTTTTGTTTCATTGTTTGTGGTCTATCGATTGGGTTCAGTTAAATTTAGATGTTGTACAGAGCGTTCTCTTTTTTGTACCACTAAAGGGTCCTCGGTAGCTCAGCGGTCAGAGCATTGGACCTGTTATCCAAAGGTCATGGGTTCGATTACAACTAGAGCTTCCTGAGGCTAGTTAATTTTTTCTAGTAAAGTTTTATTTTGTTACTAATAAAAGAGGTTTGATATCTAAATGATAATGTTTTTTTTTGCTTTGGTGTCGCCATTATATTCCTATGACGGCATATTCAAATAAGGATGGCGAAAACAAAAGAAGTTAATAGTCGGCCGGTAATAACAGAAAAGAACCTTAATTATGGTATATCCCCTTCGAGAGACATTCTCCACAGTAACATATTCGAGGCGTTGTAAAGGCAGCAACGAGGTGGCATTTTGCTATTCCCCAAGTTGATTTTTTCGCAAAACACTTTTCATTTGACAAGAGGCCGCCTCCGGCCACCGGACAACCGGTTCCGGCACCCGCACCGGCCGCACCGGATTCGTATCGGAACTTGATTTTTCTCTCCACACCGTTATAATGGCAACTATAGATTTTCCTACTCAACTCGGGAATGGAACAATGCAATGTTACGCATGTCAAGTAGGTGGAGATGCTATTGCTGACCGAAGAAATCATGAGGGAACATCTGCAAAGGTGGTGGTTCGGCGCAACGGAATAAGACGGCACTTGATGGTTTAAAGGTCTATATTGTTCTGTCTCTAATAACTAACGTTACAATATATAGGGAGTGTGATGCGTGTGTGTTAATACGGTGTACACACACTACACATTGATTTTGCTTTACTTTGTTGGCGAGTGGATACTCATTATCATCATAAATGACACTTTTGCGTTTATCTTCGTTATCCGTTGTTGACATTCGTTGATCGTTGATCAACTTTTTTTATAATGTTTGTTATTTCTAATGCAAGGTGAATAATTGATGGCTATATGGATCTAAACTTAAATAAATAATACTTAAACATACGAGGCGTAGGTGACGTGACACCATTCCGTTTGTACAGTTAACCACAAAAGTCACTGAACACTTTACATTAGTACACACGCATGCTTGTTTGCGTGTCAATGTAACTCAAGAATCAATCAATTAGTGGTTAAACACCGTTTTCTACAGTTTTCTAGCTGCTACAGTAAAAAATCAGCTGCTAACCCTTTTATTGTTGATGATCAAAGGAGAAAAAAGTCGATCAGCTTCCTGTCGGACACTGCCGTATATTGGTACCGACGACATTTATATTTTATTTTTGTGAATGTCGTGCAGTTTTATACCTCTTCTTCTCCATTCGTATAAATGTTCAAAGTACCTACTGAATTTCTAAGCTTATTTAAATACTAGTTGTCGCGCGCGACTTCGTTCGCGAAGAATACGCTATCCCACAGGAACCTGTTACCGGGATAAAAGTATCCTATGTCCTAGTCCGGGTCACGGTCTGTGGTTGAACCTCGCTGAAATAGCTATTGCATTTATCCGATGCTATTCCCTAGAACCCCCTTGAATTACAGGAGGTTGGAACTTATAAACATTTACCTGGATAGGCAGGAACGAAAGGAATTCCCGACGACGGGGCACCACGCTGGCCGGTCAGTAACCTCCCGATCAGCACTACAGGTCACTAAGTTCTTGCACTTATTCAGTCAGGCAGAAGCTTAGGAAACACCACAAGTCAATGAACCATTAGTTTCACGCAGTTCTTCAAAAGACTGATTCTTGTTTCCGCCGTCGAATAAACGCGATGCAGGAGCGCTGGCGTCACAGAGTGACGTACGCCCGTATGGCGGCAAATTTGTGGAAAGGGAAGCATTTTAGATAGATAGGTATAAGGATATAGGAATCCACAGGAATGGTTTAATGTTTATACAGTCTGTCTATGTACAAAGTTTTCATAAAAATCCATTCAGCCATTTTCACGTGATGCACGGTCAAAACCGACAAACAGACAAAATCCTAAAAACTGTTGGAACGTGTTCTGTTATCGATTCTAAGGGCTCTTTCAATTTAGACGTTTGTTGTCGGACGGCTAACGCACGTTTGCGGTGCGTTCCATTAAAACAATCGCACACGGCGTCGCGCGCCGCGCCGTGCGTTAGCCGTTCGACAACATACGTCTAGATTGAAAGAGCCCTAAGTATCCCCATCCAAATTTTTTTCGAATATCTTCCATGTACAGACTTTCGACCCTCTTTAGCTTTATTATATGTATAGAAAAATTTTGACTTTGACTTTGACTTGAACACAGGCGCTGCAATGTACCAATGTATTCAGCGACGTTGTACAGTCACGAGCAATAACATGTAAACAATGTAACTCTTATCACAATGAAATAAGAGTCAAAGCTAGTCAAACGTGTATACATGGTATGCTCGTGACGTATGAACGTGTATGTGTAGTGACGTGTATCAGTGTTTCCCAGAGGTCGTGCGATGTTCCCCCCCGCGACGCGAGTGCGGTGCGCATGCGCGCTGGCGCTGCTGGCGCTGGCCGCCGCCGACCGCGCCGACGCAGACGCCGCCGGCAAGCGCGCGGAGAGTGAGTACGGGCCGCGGGCCGCGCCACATAAGATGATTCATCCTCGTTTGAAATAGTAACAAAATGTCTTCTTCTCCTTCCTGCCCATAACTTGGGGTCGGCGCAAAATCTTCCACGTTCATTTTGCTAAGGTTTTGGCAAAGTATTTACGGAAGGCCGTCTGCCTGACAGCAACCCCCCTTGGAAACAGAAAAAGAAACAAACATTTGGAATCCTAGTTATATACCTTGGGAATGACCAGTGTGCTTTTCGATATGCAGTATGCTTTAATCCCCTAGTCGCCTTTTACGATACCCGGGAGCAGATGGGTTGGTGCTGTTCTTTGCATCCAACACCAAACGGATAGCAAATGTAAAATTCAAAAATTGGCCCACTAAACCACACGGTACCCGTCTGCCGCTGGGTGGGACTCCGAGAACCCTGTATAAGTCGTTCACAGCGCACGCAACGGCCACCTTTCTCGGGCAGTACGGCCCTTGGTCTCTTCGAAGGCGCTTTTTGGAGGTTGTGCTGCAGGAAGCGTGGGGAAGGTGGTGGCCCCCTCCTCCGCGACTGGCTTGACGGGTGCAACTATTCGTGTACCGTGTGTTCGTTCTGCTCTGTCCACAGTATTTGTATATAACAAATGCGTGTATTGTTGCGCAGTCTCGCCGATGCCGTTCGTGCTGGGCTCACGGTACGGCCGCTCGCAGCCGCGGCTCATCGCTCCACGGAACGACAGGTGACATTGAACGGTTCATTTATTTTAAAACTAGTTCCTTGAAACTCAGGAATTTAAATAAAATCCTTCTGGCCTCTGTAAGTCAGTCGGTCAGTCAGTCAGTCAGTCAGGGCAGTCGCTAGTTTAAATCTGTTTAAAAATAACTTAAATATTATTTTGTCCAATTCAATTTCTAATCAATTTAATTAATTAAATTATTTATTTCAAGATATTTTTGTTTTGTTTATATAATTTTAACGCAAATTTTGTTGCGATACAAATTACAAAAACACAATGTTGAAAAAATTTCCACGAGCAGGATTTGAACCTGCACCCTTCTGACATACCGGCCCCCCGACTGCCTAACCGATTGCTTTGGCTACGTGTATCGTTTATGACGTCATCTTGTCATTTCGTACCGCCTATGAAAGCAATATCGAAAGCTATAGGCTATAGCTTTCGATATATGCCTATACCTATTAGCTAGATGACAATATGACGTCATAAACTATACACGTAGCCAAAGCAATCAGTTAGGCGGTCGGGGGGCAGGTCAGGTGCTCTTCCAATTGAGCTATCGTGGTTCTAACCAGCCCGCCGAAATTATTCAACACTATTTACTTTTTTACTCAAAGTAAAAAAGTCAAAGGCGCCAATTCAATGTCAACAACTACCGTTAATAAACATCTGATCATAATATTTTCAACATTATTTTAACATTTATTTATTTTTAACATTTATTTTTTCAACATTGTGTTTTTGTATTTATTTCAAGGTAAAAAGGTTTTTATTTTATTTTATCTATAGTCCTTTTCGTTACATTTTACGATAGGGGTCTGAAAATAGATTGCATTGTTCATAAGCAATCTTCGGTAAGGCATTAATTTACAACAGAATCTAAAGAGGACCTAAAATACTGCCCTGAGGCATACCCCACCTCTTAAAAATATAAGTTGATTCAAAGGCATACATTCGTTTCCTAGAGTAGAGATCTCAATACAATTCGAGCGGTATAGCTAGCTGCTAGTGCTTGCACCAAGCAGCTTTGTTTTAGATTGATTTGTTTCATAGAGGCTCAGAACTGAAGCTTCAGGGTCGGCTGCGCCCTCGTCATCCCCATGGTGTTGCAAGTTGCGGTGGCCGCTTAACATCAGGCGAACCGTTAGCTTGTTTAAAGGTCAAAAATATCTTCGTTCTTCTATCGTACATGCGTACTGTTACCTCCTGCTACGGTATACAAATGTACCTTCGGCCAGCAGGTTCTTCATGGGCAGCCGCTACGGCAAGCGGTCGGAGTCGCCCCCCGCGGCGCGCGCGCTGCTCTGCGAGCCAACGGCCGCCGCCGCCGCCCCCTACTCGCTGTACCGCTGCGCCCCCGCCCCTGCCGCCGGCCCGTATTCGCTGTGCCGCTGCGCCCCCGCCCCCGCTCCCACGCGTAACTACCACTACAACAACAGGTATCATCATCAATAATACACGAGGCCTTGTACACTAGACAAGTAGAGCAATCTAACTGTCAGTGTGGGGAATTCTGAATCTATTAGCTTCTTTTTTTGACAGGAAAGGAAGAATGTGAAGGCTATCTCTGCCATCAAGCAATCTTGTTAAACATGTGTTTCGTGTGCTGCGTGTTGCTGATGCTGTGTGTTTTAATCTACATTTCCAACATTTTTTTTCTTTAATTAGTACATGATTCTCATCATAATTGGACCAAGTAAGACCACTGACGGGTTATGGGAAATTAAGCTGGCCAAATTGAACACATTGAAACTTGTCTTACGATAAAAGTTGTAACAACCGCTTATCCACACAAAGCCTCAGATTTTCTTTTTGAAGTGAAGTTGTGTTTGGCCACACATCCAGTGATAGGGTAGTATATTTTAGCTTCAAGTTCGTAACTCGAAAGCAGTACCTGCCATGCTATTGAGCTTCGCTCGAACTCATTTCATTGTACAATGTGCTATTGCTTTCTTGCAGGAGACCGGGAGAGGAGAACGAAATGGGCGATGAGGACTGATTGCCCGCTGCCCCGTACCCCCGCCGCCCGCCGACTGACCCCAATGTGATCTACACTAGTGATGTCCGCTGTCTCACCACTAGCCATGGCTGAGAGTTTATGCTTTCTACTACGACTACTATTGAACAATAAGCATATATCACTTTTCAATATTCTATTTCTCAAGACTTGCTGGTAGCCTTATGCATCGCTGTCAGGAAATGCAAATGTATCAAGAATTTTCTCTACTTAAATACTTGATGAACCACGAAAGCTGCAGAAGTCGAATGGTCTCTCAAAACATTTTAGTGATTTTCACATTATTGTGTAAACTGTCGATCATGGCATATTGTTTCTGCCTCTGACATATCTCTAGAAGGCGACGGGATGGACTAGACAGGAGTTAGGATAGTTATATTCATTAAGTAGTTTCATTAAAGCCTATCTCCTTATCTGCTGATACGACGATGTCCTTAATCAAAACCCAACTCGGTGAACTGTATACCATGTTTTGATAGCATTGTTTGAATTACTTACTGTCCATGGTTGTGTCAATATATTTTGAAGTCAGATATGAATACTTTTGAATCGAGTGTAACGTTCATCACAAATTTTGTTCTTTATAGTTGTCTTCTTCTTCCTTCAAAGGTATTCACACTAAAACACACAGACAGACACCTATAGTAGCACCTGCTTAAGGATATGTAATTATGATCAATTTTGCACTTGATTCGACCCTTTTCTTGACATCTATGTCAATTTAAGCTTGCAAAAGTGATGAAGCAGAAGTACTAGGCTCTCATAAGTGATAAGGAGATAGATCTAGCGTAAGTCGGCGGGTCGCAGGCTGGGGGCCTGCCGGCGTGCGCTCAGGCGACGCGCACGAGTTGACCTGCCTTGAAACTTACCAGATAACAGAATGTGACTTCGAACTTTGTTTTGAAGCACCCTTCAAGATGTTTGACGCACAAACACCCGGAGACGATTTGTAGTTCAATATTACAAAAAAATTAATGGTCTCATTTAAAAAATGGAAAATACGTAGTATATTTTTTTAAACATATTTTAAGCTACAAAGTGTAATGACAGCTTGGAGCGTGCGCGTTGTGGTCGATTAGCTTAAGTTAGGTAATAGAGATGTTATTATAATGATTGTTAAATATTATGCGATACACTGCGCTACATATGCCAAATAAAATGGAACTGAATAATGACAGCGCTTTTATTTTATTTTTCCCTGTTACGTGCCATTTACAATGCACAAACGAAATTACGAAAAACCTGAACCAAAACCTAAGAATAGAATAGAATAATGTACAGTACACATGAAACACAAATCCGGCTCGAAGGACCAAAAACTTTGAATAGTTCATACAAGATAAATTGATAAGATGATGATACTGATAAGTTCGGGGATGATAAATTAAATTGGTCTTGTCGAATGCAGTGCAATTACAACACTGAATTGATTACACAAATAATTAACATGAATGAACGCGGTACATTTGCAGCGTAAGCTTTACGCCAATTGACCTTTAACCAAATAATAATGTGCGGTTCCGTACAGACACGTTAAAATAAAATAAACAGGAGTAAGACTCATTATCATTTTAATTTACAGCTTACTTCCGCAGCAGTGAGCAGTCATGGAATTGGTTAAAAATGGTCAGCTGCAAAGAGCTATTTGGAATAACAGCTATGAATTTTCATGCCACACCCACTTTTAGGTTGGATCCTGTCACTGATCCAGAACATCGAGAAGCACATACTGCACATGTACGAGTATTACGAGTTAGTACGAGTTTATTATCCGGATATATTATAAGTAGCTCAGGAACTACTTACACTATAATAATATACAGTTATAGTTAAGGATGGTTAGAGCCAGTACGAGGGCAGCTAATCTTAAGTTACGCCGAGAATTACTATTTAAAATGAGGGCAGTGAGATCTAATACAATAAAGGCGTTAGTAACTTTCATAATTCAGAGGTCGTTTATGGAAATAGTAGAAACTTGGGCCAAAAATACAACCCTGAGGGACACCGTAGATTACGTTAGCTACTTTACTGATCATTAGACCAACGAGGTCATTTTCCATCCTCGCCCCAATAAGAAACTCCCAACCATATCATGGTATGGTTGGGAGTTTCTTATTGGGGCTTAACACATTAGATACATTTTTGTAAGAAAGGTGTAAAAACGAATGCAGTTGTGTATCAAAATACAGTCCTGACGAACCTTGTGGAACCTGTTTCTCATACCATGTTCAATAACTGGGTATTCCAACAAGATTCGGCGCCAGCTTATAGAGCGAAGAGCACACAAGACTGGCTGGCGGCGCCTGAAATCGACTTCATCCGGCACGAAGACTGGCCCTCTTGCAGTCCAGATTTGAGTCCGTTAGATTACAAGATATGGCAACACTTGGAGGAAAAGGCGTGCTCAAAGCCTCATCCCAAATTGGAGTCACTCAAGATATCCTTGATTAAGGCAGCCGCCGATATTGACTTGGACCTCATTCGTGCTGCGATAGACGACTGGCCGCGCAGATTAAAAGCCTGTATTTAAAATCACGGAGGTCATTTTGAATAAACTTTATTGTCATAAGAATCTATGTTTTGTTAAGTTCATTTTGGTATATAAATGGTTACATAATGAATAAACTTGTCTCAATTATTTTATATTAAACATGTGACAGAATTTATGACCTGACTGTGTACTATCAACGATACAGACAAAGGTGTTAATTATGTAGATAAAGGCAAACAACAACGGTACAGTGAGCCCCAAACACAGAATGTTTAACTGAATCTATGAGGCGCATTAGCTGGTTAAAGTTATAACTTCATTGTCCATAATTAGGATTAGGGACGCACCACACGTTCGCACGGTCCAATGAAGTTATGCAAACGAGGTAATCTGGCGACACGTATAAGTTACAACTATTTAATTTCTCGTCTAGCTACCAGAGCGCCTCGCATGAGTTTTGTTTACATTCAGTATTCATTTACGACGATCATTTACGACGAAATCGAAAGTATGGCATCGCCTTCTGGCGACATACGAGGAGAGTTATCAAATGATAACTCTCCTGGCAAAATTGCCATACAAATTCTCGTTATCGTTACCGTAATTTTCAGCAAATAAATTTATTTATTTGTTTATTTGTTTATTAGGACAACCAACAAGACAAACACTGATACAAGCAAAAATTGTAGAAACAAAAATAAACTTACAGCTAAGCGTCCTCTTAATTATAGGTTGCCACGGCATGCAATGTGGACTATATATTTTGCATTTAAAAAAAAAACAATTTATTTATTATAATATAACAAAAATAAACTAAACTAAATGAATAATTGAAGTACAAAAATAATATCAAAAATTGAAAATCGTTCAGTCACTAACTTGACGCCGTATCAAATGTCTTTAATATTTCCCGTCTGAACTTCTGGGGCTTATCTGCGAAGATGTCAATGTTACAAACTTTGCAGAGTTCGTTATATTGCCGCTGTAGTCTATTCATGGCGGCGTGGTGGCCCACATTGGTCCCGCTGCCCTTAACAGAAAAGGCACATTTCTTTTGACCCGTGCCAGCTTATATGGTACATTAAGATTTATCAATCGTAACAGAGAGGAACAATCCGAGGTGCCGTTGATTATCTTTTGAAGTAGCATTAAATCCAATAAAAACCTACGATCCCTCAAACTGTTTAACCTAAAATAAGCCAGTCGTTCTTCATAAGAGGGAAGCTCTTTTGCCTTATGAGTTTGGTATGAGAGATGCCATAAAAAACGTTTCTGAATACGCTCTATACGTTTGATGTGGACGTCGTAGTGGGGAGACCAGACCTGGCTACAGTATTCGAGGTTGGAACGGACCAAGGACTTGTATAATAGTATCTTTGTTGAAGGCTTTTTAAATTCTTTAGCATTACGTAATATGAAACCTAGCATTTGGAAACCTTTAGATACAATTTGGTCGATATGCTTATGAAAGCGTAACTTTCTGTCCAGCAGCACACCTAAATCGCGAATAGACTCAATAAAAAAATAAATAGTCGTAAATAAATAAATAAATAGTCGTAGTTATAGTATATGTGTCACACTCACAACCAGGCGGCACGCGCGGCTCCATACAATGACCCCTATATCGCGACACAAGACTATGCAAATGCGAGTTACGTCAGAGAATACATTGCGTTATGTTGGCGATTTTCCCGCTCTCTGCGATGTTTCCATCCATAGAGAAGTGCCCCAGCAGTAGGGACATAACACGAACTGGTGATGACGAACACAACTGGGCGGATAGTCAGTTTGAGTAGCGGCAATACCAGGATAACGGAATAGTCGATGAAATTATGTAAATAGTCTAGGTAATACCGCCCACTGCTTAGCAAAGGCTGCTTAAACAAATGTTTTTAACTAAATCATCATTTCGTCGCTCGCGCAACTAACTGACTATCTCAGTTTTGGTATATTTGCGGTACAGACGTTTTAAAACTAACACTCTATAACTAATTGTAGTGGACTTTCTAAACAATGTACATAATACCCTGTCCCTGTCAGTATAACAGCGCTTCTGTGTCATTCTGAACACGAATGGCACAGAACAGGGCCCATTTTGTTTCTCTTGTGTGTATAGTGTCTGCCTCTTCATTTTTGTTTTTGTATTTATAATTATGTTTTGTTTATAAATGTTTTTCTTTATTTTTTTTCTTTCTTTCTACATATACAAATATGTTTAGCAAGTCCGCTACTAAAAGTTACAGTAATGGTATGAGAACTCTCAGCTGGAAAACGTCTGTACGGAAAGAATACCGAAATGCGATAAGACAGTTTGCACATAGACAGACCATGACCCGGACTAGGACATACGATCTTTTTATCCCGGTAACAGGCTCCTGTGGGATAGTGTAGTCTTCGCGAACGAAGTCGCGGGCGACAACTAGTTCCTAATATTTAAAGTAGCTTTGTAACCGCTGACAATTGGGAGGTGGCGGCGCCAGCGCTCGACGCTGAGCCCAGTGTTCGACATAGTTATTATCGCCAAAAAATAATGGAGATTTTCTTAGAGTGCTAAGAAGGAGGTGGTCTGTATTAAATGATCTCTCTTCCTCTCTCCTGTGCTGTGCCGTGCCCGTCTATAATTGATCCCATTGTAAAAACCTATCTTATTCTGTAAAAATTATGGAATGCAATAAAGTATTGAGTATTGACTCAGAATAATAACTTATTATTGTTCTGAGAGTATTCCGTGTTTTGTTTCTGTCATGTAAATGTAAATACAAATTAGAGTAAAAGAGGCAAAACACAGAATAACTATTAAAAACTACTATTTTTTTCCTTTAATTTTTAAATTAACTTAGAGATTACAGGAAAAAAACTGTCGATCACTGCGATACTACTACCCCACGCTACGAGTACGGCCGTAGCGGCTCGTAGCGCTCAGCGTGCTACGACATCTCGTAGCGGCAGCCGACAACATTGAATGAGAAAACGCCATTATTTGATCACTAAATTATGTTTGTATTAAGCAAGTAATGAGCCCTTAAACTGCCCCACCGCTGGGCAAAGGCCTCCATCATTGAAATCAAGTCATCGCTACAATCGATGGGTAATGACTTTGTCTAATTACATTTCTTTTTCACAAACTCGGGCTGCGCATCAAAAAATCGGAAACATTTTGTCCGATCAGAAAATTGAATCCAGTAAAAAATTCAAAATTCAAAATCATTTATTCAGTTTAGGCTACAAGTAGCTCTTGTGAATGTCACTATGCCATCGGTTCGTAAGTCTACTCTGGGCGGGAGATCTTGTACTGAGAAGAACCGGCAAGAAACTCAGCAAGTGTCCAGCTCTTTTCTCCCTTACAGCGTCAAAAATATTGGAAAATGCCCTATCATAGCAGGACACTTTCCATTACAAATAAACACAAAATTATAGAACCTTGTAAGTGTTAGGTATTAAAACTATCTATCTGAAGACATGTAAGTCAATGTTGTGAAATGTGACTACAATGTAACGATGGCGTAGATCTGTAAAAATATGCTCTGATCATGCTACTAAATTAAATTAGAAAGATCTTCTTCATGGCACGCCTCTACAAGGTTGCACATCACAGGATTCTGGCATTCGTGCCGGCTTTCTTAATAACTGCAGCTTTTGAACGAGTACGGAGAAATACATCGACGGAATCAGTAGTTACGTTTTATAGCAGGTGCGGCTTACTAGGTACGACGACTTGATGGGAACTAAAAAGGTCATAGTAAAAGGCAAAGCTAGGGTTGCCTTTTGTTAAATAACATCAATATTTTATTATAATGTAAATATGAAATTTAAATAGATAGATATATAAGATAGACAATACTTTTATTGAAACCCTTGATTAATGGGCATTTAAAAGAATAACAGATACGGTGTTGTTGTTTGAAGGCTTATTTAGTTGTTTGAACACAGGTTCGACGTAGAGAGGTTAGTGCTCTCTGCGGCGAGAGTTCCCGAGCGAATGACGTGCTGCGTGGTCGATGACGTCACAGAAAATGTCGAAACCGTCATTGAGGACAATGACCTCAATTACATAAAGGAACTCCTAGCGTTTTCATAGTTGGACAAGTTAGGTGACGCTGCAATAGACGACCTCCGTAGCAGAGTGGCTTGCACGCCGGACTTTGGGCGATGCTAACTCGAAAATGAACTTTTCGATATTGTGTCGGGTCTGGGTGGTTGTGGTACCGTCGTTGTTTCTGATTTCCATGAAACGAATGCTTTAGCTTTAGAAAGGTAAGTAACCTTGGCATCAGAACAATGTAGTAATGTGATGTTGTCTAAATAAAAAATAAAAAATAGGGTTTTATATAGGATATTTTTTTCAAACCATCATGGGATACGGGTTTACTCTTTATCGGACGAGGTCGCGAGAGCGGACCTAGTTTTTGTGTGGAATTACGAACGCTAGAAGAAGCAAGATGCCTCGCCCAGTGCCCTAGCGTCGCGCCAGCCCTGCGCGGTGAGACTGCCCGCGGCGGCAGTGCCGCGCTCAAAAGGTAGGCCCCTTTGACTGCTGGCACCGCATCAATAGCCTAGTTATTGATACACCTCTATTCAGTGCAACTAATTCAATTAACCTTTGGCGAGCCACTTGAAGACCTTAACGGTTCCTCTGAAAAAGTATTTCTCCGGGAAATATCTTTTAAGCCATTTTATCAATCTTTTTCATTCATAGTTCCAAGTATTTCAAGTGGCGTGTTCAGACACCTTTAAGTATTTTGGTATGAATCACTAGCACACGCCAGTTAATGCTTATTTTAATGAAATATTATTTTATTATAATTAATAACCGCCTCTGTGGTCTAGTGGTTATGACCACCGGTATAAGAGTTAGAGGTCCCGGGTCCGAATCCCAAAGATAAGGTTTGTTTCTCGTTTACTCGCCTGGCTAGATACCACCAAATTATCTAAATACGGCCGCCATGACATCGATATTTGTAGCATTGTTGTGTTTCGTCAGCTAGAGATAAGATAGCCAGTGCCGCAGTAGTTGAAGTTCAGTGCGCTTCCACTATTGTCCTTACCATCACTTATCGTCAGGTAAGATGAAGGCATTGTGCTTACTCGTAAGTACCGTACCGTACCTATTAATAAAAAAATAATATAGCTATTAGTTACTCAGTGTACAATTTGTAGCGATCATTACAATATTCATCAGCGTCAATAACGATTTACCTCGTGTAAAACGGGTTATTTTCGAAACAAAACCCTTAGAGGAGTCCGAGGAGCTGTTTTTGTTGACGCTTTAAATATACAAAGTCGCGTCGCGCAGACGAGCGTTTAGTCCTTACACCAATTTACAATTATTTTGTATATATTTTGCAGTTTACCTTTAGTTTAGTCTAGAATGTTCCACTGCAAAAGTCTTCTCTCAAGTAGGTAGGAAATATGTCCAATTTTATTTAGACCTAAGTGTAATATAATATAAATAGGTGAAGACAGAGAATAAAATAATTTTTTTAAATGTTTTTTTTTATTTTTTTTAAACGGTTTTATTGCTTGCTTGCCCTGTTTATTTTATAACTTTGTTTGTGGTAAAACAATAATTTATTAAAACAAATAAATATATATTATTCAAGTTGCCTTATTCCACTTTTTCTTCTGCGGTTTTATGAGGCGTGCCTTTTCTCTGACAGAAGCGGCCTTTTTCCTTTTTGTTTCGCGTAGCGGCCGTAGACATCTTGGGCCCTCTTGAACGCAGCTGAAGTAACTGATGCTGCCGGAGCTGGGGAAGGTGCCGAAGTTGAATCTGCTTTCAAGCTTCCTCTTGTTCCAGGAGAGGGCACACCTTGCCTGGTGCGCGGCGCTCGATCCCTCTAGGTATGTGTTTTGAAATCAGCAACTCGACACACTCCGTCCTTGCTTGGATATAACCGATGAGCTCGGCCTAGTTTCCACTTCATAGCCGGCAGGTTGTCATCCTTGAAGATAACTAAAGAACCTTTTTCAAGAGTTTTATATGGCGAAAAACTTGCTGGTGAAAACCGAGCCGATTTGCTTGGTGATGGACGACGTTAAAAATCTAGTTTTCGTTAAGGTGATTAAATGCTAAATGAAACGCGCACCGACCATTAGTGTTGTAAAACACTCGATATTATGAGTCTACAATAAAAGGTTTGACTAATAACACATGACTTCTCCGTCTCTCCTCCTCCTTCTACCGTCGCACACGCACACATCCTTGAGCCGCTGTTCTCTCGAACGGTTCGCTTTCAGAGGAGCTTTATTCCACGCACCATCAAACTGTGGAATGAGCTGCTATCCGAGGTTTTCCCATTGAGCTAAGACACGATACGCGTGATGTCTTACGATCGGGACTCCCCAGGCGAGTCGGGATATAATTACATAATATATATATATATAAAACCGTTAAAATTTAGGTTTCCCACTCGAGTTTTATTTAAATCTCGAGGTTTACGACTCGAGTCCGTGCTCCAATTACTCGCGCTTGACTTGACTCTGAACTTGTGAGTGTTTACCGTCGCCGAGTCCTGCAAAGTTGAGTTAAGTTTATCATTTAAACTTGTTTTTTTTTTCAACGTCTGCGTCGCCCGCCGTCGCCGCCCGCCGCCGCGCCGTCGGCATCGCGTCGAGTCGTCTGCAAACATCCTCCGCGCCAGACAAACAGGCGCCGTAAAGGCAAGATCATAGGTACCGAAGCGCGGGGCAGGCATTGTTCTCTAGTTTTGATGAACTCAATTTATTTAAGGTATTTGCGGCACACTATTTGTCACATCAACATTTATATTGTTCCTGTATTGATTTAGGCCATTCTGTAGTTGTAGTTTCGTTATCGAAATTCAATGACGTCGCACTCGTAGGTATATCGCACATTCTAAAACTTTTGTTTCTCTCGTTATTAATTCTCTTTAAAGCTGTATCTCTCCATGAACGCCAACAAAACAAAGACAATGGTCATCACCAAATCTTCGCATGCCTAACCTACTATAAAACTAAAAGGCATTGTACCGGAAACTGTCACCAAATTTAAATATCTCGGTCGTTACTTCACATCTGACCTGAACCACCTAGAAGAGGTGAATTATGAGACGCTACGTTTGGTCTACGCTCTCTGTGGCTGCGAAACGTGGGTCATGCTGAAATAAATATGTGACCGGTTGCAAGCGTTGGAGCTGTTGACTCTACGAAAGATGTTCAAGATACCATGGACTAGTTTCATTTACCTCAAACGCTAAGGTACTTGAGAAGGCCAACTGCAGAAGAGAGTTAATGTCTACAGTCATGAGACTCAAGGTCGCCTTTTTCTGACACATGCAGATGGGATTCTTACACGAGCTCCCACGGCTAATCGTCGAAGGAAAATTCCGGGAAAGAGATTCCGGGATGTCCGCGACGCAAATGACTAAAGTGGACTGGACTTAGTTATTGCACCAGTTAAAACAATCTATATGGGAACGCAGAAAAGTTTGCATACTGATCTCCAAACTTCAGTATAAAGATGGCACTGAATGACGATGATGAAATCTGTCAGGCTCGTCCATAATTTTAATCTCTTTTTTGTATACCTACTTTCACAAATTATATACCTAGCCAGAATTTATTATGATCTGAAATAACAAGTTATACGAGTAGTAGTACGAATGTTCCTACCTATTAGGTAATTATTCATAATGCGACAATTCCATATTTTACGTAGTATGTAAAGTGAATTCGTCAGTTCAATAGCTAACCCGAGTCTCATAGTTAGTTATAGTCTTAGTTGTAGTTTATAGTCCTGCTCACGTTTGCTTGTCGTGGCAGCCTGTAAGTGAATCTGCACTTATCCTAAATATAGTACATAAGATTAAACAATGTAAATAGTGTAAGATTTGTTGGTTGCCCTTAATAAATAAATAAATAAATAAATAGCGCCAACGCCATCCCTCGCGCCGAGGACGACCCGCTAATGGCCGATCGCGCTGCAGTTCTCTTCCACTGAGATTTTCTCAGCGCTGGTCTTCAGCCGTTCACTTTTTCATTGAGTTGAAGAGCAGGAAATATTGTACAGGAGAACATTATTTTAAAAACTGTGTGTATTTTAAATTTAAACTGTAAGGGTGTGCATGTGTGTGTGTGCTTGTTTGTGAAGCGAAGAGTATATTGTGCGTCCATTTTAATTGGATTATTGAAAGAATTTTGTTACAGGTAACTCTTCTCAACACGCATGTCTCAAGTTTTTTGCAGCAAGTTGTCTTTTTAATAGAGCCATTTTATATTTGTTTTCGAAATGTCGTCCACTATTTATAACCTTGGTAGCGATAGCGAGTGACGCATTCGAGCAGGATAATAGCCACTGCTGGTTGTCGTTATTGGCATCGTCATCGTCACGCGCGTGCGGCGGGCGGCGAGTTCACAGCCGCGATAGTGCCGCTACTACACGACTGCCCTGCACCACACAATACGGAGACGGCAGAAGGTAAGCTTCATACAAACGCACCCGAGCAACGCACACATCGACAAACTCTCACGGACACGGTATCTCGCAACAGTCCGCGCAGTTGTGTCCGTGCAAGGGGCCTATGTATGCGTTGCTCGAGCGCGGTATGTGTCACCCCCACGACCAGGTCAACCCGAGCCGAGATCCTAGCCTTTAGGGGCGCCCTCGGGTTGTTCCGCTCCCGATACGATCCGAATCTCTTGGCAAATCTAGCAGGGCACAGGGTTACGCACTAGTGATGCCGTTCCTTCTAGAAGACATCTGACGGTGCTTCGTTTCACACCCGGCGGCTTGAGGAACCCTTTAAGTTTCTCCGCCGCCCCCAAAATGCCTGGTGAAGCTGAAAATGCCGTCTAAGGCATTAAGCAAAATTTCTCTAAATAAAAACGAGCGAGCCTTACAGTAGTCGCATATGATGTGTAACATTCACATCTCACCTTAGTAATAAGCAATTTAAACATTACATTCTGAAAAACATGGGTCAGGTATTTATTACATTATATTATAACTATAAAATAAATGCAGTAAATACTCATTAGAAGACATTTGACATGAAAATGACCTTTGATAGTCAAATGACACAATATTGATTTTAAATTTACAAAATAGCGCGCGCTTGTGCGCTTCCTCCACTTTCTGTTACACTGTTATACATACTTCCGTCCCATTTCACGAAATCACTCCCACAAATTGCTTATATAGAAAGCGAGCGGAGAGATGTTACACATCAAAACGGTATGCGTTAAGCTTACGTTCTGAGGTGTCCTTATTTAGTGAGACCGCCCGCCGCCACGCGCTCTTAAGCGCGCGCCGGCCCGTGCCGCAGCCGCCGCCGCCGCCGCCGCGCCGGCGTTGCTGCACGTTGCACGCTGTGTTGTATGGCTTGGGATAGTTTTTATGTTACTGAGCGGGTAAGTAGCCTCAGAGCATGGACGCGCCTGAAGGTTTACTATGCTGCTTGGCGGCTGAAGTAGGGCATCATCATCATTATTGGCAGCTCAGTTTTATGTCCCCACTGCTGGTACACGAGCCTTCCCTATGGATGGATAGGGAGAACAGGCCATAAACCACCACGCGGGCTCAGTGCGGTACGGTGGTTGTTAACGACTACAAATGCAGCCGGGACTAACGGCTTTACGTGCCTTCCGAAGCACGGAGGAGCTCGAGTTGGTAAATTTTTTGTCACCCATCCGATGGCCGGCCTTTCCGAATATTGCTTAATTTTAGCAATCGCAGACCTGGTGCGTTAACCACTGCACCATTGAGCTTCTCAAGCAGAAATAGATACTAGGGTATTTTTATGGAATAATATTTTTTTTATTACAACATAGAATTCAATAACGTATCGATACAAATGCCTGCCGAATGTGATTAATTTTTGAAAAGGTTTCTATGGAAATAGTTATTTACTAACTTCTATGCCTAATCGATCTCTACGACAAAAATAGAAATATTTATTAACTACTGGTCAAAACGTTTCTACAGAAAGAAGGCAGTACATCGACGTTATATTATCGTATGTGTTCTGGAGTAGAGACTGCGACTATGCAAGCGTTATAAACCATCTGGCGAGGTGGAGAGACTATGCACAAAATGGTGCGGGCGCAGCAGATACGGGATAGGATACTATATAGGGATAGCTAATTGCGCAAACGAATGATTGATCCTTATTTCATACATTTATACTCACTTAGCTCTGGTGTATTTCCCGACGTGTGGAAGAAAGCTATTTTAAAAAATTCAAAAAAAGATCTTGTGACTGAATACAGACCTATTTCTAAACTGTGCACGCTGGGTAAAATTTTAGAAAAAATTGTGGCGAGTTTTGTCTCATCTTGCTTTGAAAACTATATCTCACCTGATCAACATGGATTTGTACGATCTCGCAGCGTTGAGTCAAATATGCTTTCCTTTACTGAATTTCTGCTTAGTGCTATGGATAGGAATCTCCAGGTGGATGTGGTGTACACCGACTTTTCCAAGGCTTTCGACAAAATAAATTATAATACACTACTAGATAAGCTTTGGAGGGCCGGTGTACATGGCAGCCTTTTGCGTGGGGTGAATCGTACATAAGAAATAGAAGTCAGGCAGTCTGTGTCAAAGGATACTGTTCGGATTACCTTGAGATAAGCTCTGGAGTTCCGCAGGGTTCACACCTGGGACCAGTTCTGTTTACGTTGTACCTCAATGATTTGGGTCTCCATTTACCAAATACTCGTCAACTGCTATACGCTGATGACACAAAGATATTCACTGTTGTTAATTCTGTCAGTGATTGCGAATGTATTCAAACTGATCTATTAAACCTATCTGAGTACTGTGTCAATAACCAGCTGTACCTAAATAATGACAAATGCTTTATCATCAGTTATACGCGAAATCGCAAACCTATTATGTACCCATATTCAATTAATGATCATACCCTTACACGTGTTAAAAAAATACGAGATCTTGGTATCATATCTTGCGAATGTAATATTTGTAATATTATTATGCTCGCAAAGGATCGAACCCACGACCTTTGAATAACTAGTCCAAGGCTCTGACCGCTGAGCTACCGAGGTCCCAGAAGACTCGTTCGTCATAAACTACTAGAAATATCCAAAGGTCGTGGGTTCGATTCCTACTTGAGTTTTCTGAGGCTTTTTATTTTTATTTTATTGGCTGGTAGATTCTTTTTAGTAAAATGTTATATTACAACAATATAAAGCAATGTGAATGCAAAATTCAAAATAATATAGAAATATACCTAGGTATGATAATTATTTGTGGGAATCCCAAAAAAATAAACACGTCTATAATAAATATTCCCCCGTACTAACAACATGTAACACGAGTGAGCGGCTGAGCAGGGGTAGCGGCGCGGCGGCGGCGCGGCGGCGGCGCGACGGTCAGACAACAGCGCGCCAACTTTATCAAAACATTATCTTTCGGCTCCCTGACCGCGCGGCTGGTGTGCATACTCATTTACGCACAAAACATTGTGATAAACTGACCTTGCCATTTTACTTTGTATGTGGGTGGGTGTTTCTAAATCATAATTAAGTACAATCAATATCCCCCGCAATTTTGGCTGAAAACCGCCCTCGTTCGGTTAAGGACAGATCACAATATAAGTTGTAATCTCGCTTTTTTTTTATATAGATAGCTCCATAGTTTTCACCCAGAACGCGGACACGGGATCTCACACTCATGTACTCAAGGTGCCAAGAGCGAGCTGCATTCGCAATCCGATCACGATAACGAAAACGATCATGTGTATCGCAAAATATCAACTATTCTCGTATGCCGCCAGGAGGCTGCTTCAATAACGTGATCGAATGAATACGGATAGTAGACTAAACTGACACCTGACCCCCGATCAGTTGGGAACAGTCCGAGGTCTGCGCGTGTGTATGAAGCTTGCCTCCAGCAGTCTCCCTGTGTGGTGGCTACGGCGTAGCACTCGCGGCTACGACGCAAGATTATTACACTTTTAAGGTGAAACAAAGCTTTCGACAGAAACTAATAAGAGAGAATAAGAGAGAGAGAAAATAAAAGAGAACGGTACGGTTTCTTTAATCATACTAATATTATAAAGAGGAAAGCTTTGTATTTTTGTACTTTTGTATTTTTGTTTGTAACGAATAGACTCAAAAACTACTGGACCGATTTAAAATTCTTTCACCATTAGAATGCTACGTTAGCGCTGAGTAACATAGGCTACATTTAAAAAGAATGTGTCCACCCGTGCGAAGCCGGGACGGGCCGCTAGTCCTATCCTACTATAATATTATAAACGCGAAAGTTTGTAAGTATGGATAGATGTTTGTTACTCTTTCACGTAAAAACTATCGAATAGATTTTAATGAAACTTTCCTCATATACAGACCATGACCCAGACCAGCATATAGGATACTTTTTTTTACTGTAGTCTTTTTTTACTGAAGTCGCGGGCAACAACTAGTCATTAATAATAGGAGTCGGCAACTGATTTATGAGTTTAGCAACAATTGAATACAGCACCAGCTTCCTAGCTGTCATCTCGTTAAATTTAAATGAAATTTTAAGTTATTTTTTGCGACAAAAATTGTATTGAGCACTACGGCCACCGCGACATAAAGATCATTAAACAATTCACCGAGATTCAGAAGTAGGCCAACAACTCACCCGATGCTGTCAGATCTCGTCTTCCAAGCCCTGTTCAGCGCTGCTGGTCCTCGGTCGGCACGTCCTGCAGCACCTCTGCACGAGTGTCTATCAAAGGCTATAATAGATACCTATCATGTTCACATGAAGCGTAACTGGTAAGTAGAAATATAAATTCTTTAAACAGCAACAATGCGAGCCCGAAAGAAAGGTAAGACTAGGTTTTGTTGGTTTACCGGATCAGTTACAAAAAGAAAAACAAACTAACATTATATTTCTATTTCTACAAACATTATTAGGTAGCTATTCCGTAACAGGTGCAAATATTAGTGTAGTGTTAATCAAATAATGTTGTAATGTGATTCGGCTGAGCGATGGCCGGCGGCGCGTCGCGCCGGGCTCCGGAGATCATTGTTTACTCCGCTCCGTTGCTGCAAACCCTTCTGGACATTATCTTTTATATCTTTCCTTTGTTGTCTCCCAAATATTTGGATCTAATAAAGCAAAGTATATGGAAATAAAGAAAAATATTGTGTTTCATAAATTGCCGAATCGCAGAGTTAAAGCTAGTAAAAGTGCCAACGTAACTGTTATAATGGTGGTAGTACCAGCATTTTGGTACAATGTAATTCTAGATCTTTAGCTACCACTACTCTAGTCCTCGCCCCACTTTGGGTCCCGTCATTTAAGAGGAAACACTAAGGTCGACCGAATTGAAAAATATGTATGAAAAGTAGACAAAATCAACGTTTCGTAGTACCCTGACTCCTCCTCCAAAACTGGACCGATTTAAACACTTTTTTCATTAAAAAAATTAAAGAAAAAAAACTGTCGATACCTACTACTACCCTACCTACCTGCAATATTTTTTTCAAAGATGCTGTCTAAGTCACAACACAATATAAAAATGTATAAGAATCAGGACGTGGTCCCGCCATTGTGACGCTAACGAGCAACGCTGAACGTTCCGGTAAAGTGTCTCGTGTATGACACAAAATAAGCGGACAGCAGAAGGTAAGTGTTCTCATCTATTCTGGGGGCCGGGTGTGAATTTTGTTTACTATCCGTATTCGTTCGATTACTTTACGGAAATTAGTATGGCATTGAAGCAGCGCCTCCTGGCGGCATACGAGAAGAATTTTAATTTTGCCATACAATTTTTTGTTTTCGTAATCGAATAAATAGTAAGTAATAGTAAGTAGGGAAGGTTTTTGTCTGTCGCCATGTGGTGGAATTTGAGCATGAGTGAACATTGTCAAGGCTCCGAGCGATTCTCTTTTGATTTTGTTGTAGTACTTCATGTACCAAGTTATTTTCCATTGCCACGTCGACAACCTACACACGTGGCAAAAACATTATTACGGGGTTACAAATTATATAATACATATATGTTTTTTTAATTTTTATTAGTCTATTTCTTTGTTTATGTTTGACAATGACCTAGGCAAAGGCATAATAAACATGCAGCCATTTTATTTTTCTAAAGTATATGTAAGTATTTTTATGTATATAATTATCTTATTAGTATTTTTATGTATGTAATTTAATTACACCACACGTCGCCACCTCACGTTCAGGGAGCTGTCTGAAAACCAGCGCTTCTGTGGCATTCTGTGTATGCCACAGAAGCATTGCTGCGACAGCTACCCGCTGGCCTTGCACTCCACTGTTATTTTTTCATCCTTGTGTATTTTTTTGTGTTGTGTTACTTGTTTCATGATGTTTTTTTTGTAATTTTAATTTAATTTTTTTTCTCATTTGTTTGTATTTGTTTTGGTGCAGGTCAATAAATGTTTCTTATTCTTGTTAAATATCTACGGATAGTGAATAGTGATAGTCACACTAAGATGAGACGGTCCGAAATTCCGCGCCTTTGAGAGGGTTTCTGTGTGCGTTTCTCAAGCGTGGTATTTTGTAAGCTTGCCTTCTCTTTTTTAGTGTGTAGATGTGTGTTCCTTGCGTTAGGAGTGTTCGAGTCTTTGAGCGTTCAACTCTGCTTAAATCCAATTTGCTTGTGTGATATTACAGCGCGAAACACAAGGGCCAACTTTACACCTTGGAAATAGCCATCTCGCAGACAAATGCAAATCGGCCATCCGAGCAAAGCTGCATTTACTGAACGGAAAATGGGATATTATTTTATAAACTGTTAACATGTTTCACTATTGACATTTCTACTATCAAATATTCATAGAAATGCCAAGGACTTTATGGGAAATACATTATAATTGGGGAAGAAAACGGAAAACTTTTACGCAGAGGGCGATGTGTGTTTGTTACTTGTCAAACTTTCTGTATAATAAAAATCGGCTTGTTTTTCTTGCATTTTTTTGCTGTAAGTAGTGTCCTTTTGTGGTGCAAACAATGTTTTTTACCTGGCGAATCGCAGATCTGAAGGAAGAATTGAAAAAAGGGGTGCCTCGACTGCAAGATTTAACTTCGAATCGTTTGAAACAGCAAAATAAAATCCAACTTAATATGTATTAGTTATTATGATTTAATTATTTACCGACATATTTATATCTCACACATTTGATAATAGGAATATTGACAACAACTTTTAAATGATAATTTAATTACAACTTGGAAAAAGACACGAGCGGAATTCGAACCTGCACCTCATCACATGCCCGGTCAGGTGCACTACAAACTATGCTGTCGTGGCTGTGTACAACTCGCCGAAATTAAACAACACTGATACTCTTAGCCTGTAAGCCCTATCCAATGTCGACAGCTGCGCCATCGACATACGGCCTTCACATTTACACAGATATACAACTAGGTACTTACTTTACTTTGTCTTTCTTCAAGTTGTAATTTGCTCGCAACAACATTGCGTAAAATAGGGTATTTGACAACAATGAAAATATAGACCAAACTGTTGCTAACGTAACAGTAAACATTTTTTTGAACCAATTTAGCCTGCACATTATTTTAAAATAAATATAATTTTTACAAAAAATCATTAATAAAAAATAAGTGTTTTTTTATATATTTTAGCGTTTTATTAACGCTTAAATATACTTAAGTAAAATTTAAACACTGAAAAAAGACGACAACCTCAGGCGGGAATCGAACCACGCACCTTCCGCATTCCGGGCGAGAAGGTGGAAGGAACCGGGAGAGAAGGAACGAGGCAAGATGAAGATGATAAAACGCTAAAATATATAAAAAAACACTTATCTATAACGCAGCTTCATCTTAACCGAATGTTCAAATATTTGTAAAAATATTTCTTTCGGATCTCAGAGGTGAAAACTTCTAAGATTGATGAAGCAATGTTGACTAAAAAACATAAGCATCAAGCACTGAAAAATTTCGACGGGTGAAAGCCAGACCTCGGTAGCCAAGTGGTTAAGGCAGCCGCCCGGAATGCGGAAGGTGCGTGGTTCGATTCCCGCCTGAGGTTGTCGTCTTTTTTCAGTGTTTAAATTTTACTTAATAAAAAATAATTAAATTTTTATGCTTGACCACGTGATCGAAAACGCACGGGACTGGCTGAATCAGGAAGTGATGTCACCTGCTTGTTTACAGTAAATGTCACTCGAAGTTTTGTATGGTGTGATTTGACAGATAAAAGTATGTTTACAAGCAGGTGACGTCACGACATCACGTGACCTGCATGCATCGTCCATTCATTTGAATTTTAATGGCGATTTTCACAAATAATAAAGAAATTCACAACGAATCAATCAAATTGCAAATATATTAACTATACTATAATGAACCATTAGACATAGGTATTTTTCTTAAACCTGTCAAATACCCTATTGTACTCGACGTGTAACAGAAAGGTGTGGTCAAAATGAAAAGATCCAAAGCGTATCCGACCCATCTAGATCTTGTATGCAGAGTTACTGAGACATAACTTACATTTGTTAAGCAATTTTTCATTAAATATTTCTGTTGTGACGTCACTACAATTATACATATATAGTACATATATAGTACGTACATTTATGATCACTACTGTTTGTTCATGCGCGCCTGACGTCCATGACTTTACTAATATAATAAATATTTAATTAACAATAGCATGACAAATTAAAGTTAATAATTATGTCTCATGTCACATACAAGCTCTAGATCGGATACACTTTTGATCTTTTAATTTTGACCACACCTTTCTGTTACACGTTGTATAACCTGATTTATAGATAATTTAGTTAATTAACAGTAATAATAATTATGTCACACGTGTCTCACGTCCATAGATGTATCAAAGTACCTATACTATTTTAATTTGCGCGGTACAGTCACGATCATTAACATGTAGTCAATGTCACTTTAACATTTTTATTTTGAATTAAAAATTTGACATTGACATTATATGGAATAATTATCAAAACTAGCCAAGTGGTTACAAGTAAATGCTCGTGACGTCATAAATAGCAAAGGCAGCTGAACTATACAATATGTTGAAAGCGTATCATTATTTTTGGAATATCTTGTTGAACAACAGAAATATTTATTAATTCACTTTAAAATAAACAATAATATTACTCTGAGATCAAAAACAATACCTGTCTATTATCGGCTATATGTGGCTTGCAGCTTAAGAAAGCCATCGACTAAAATTCAGATATTTATTACAGAGCTTATGTTTATTTAATATTATTTGATATTTCGCAAAGAAGTGCAATCCTGACTTATTTAAAACAGCAAGGGGAAGCCTGTGCTCTACTAACTCCAACATTCAACAAAAAAAGAGCTTTTTTGTGCATGTTTATCTATTTATATATATTTATTTGGTAAATCATCATCATACATACATTATACTCATATACTCCATGTAACATTTATAAGCTATTACATAACACGTAATTGACACAGATCACACAAATATATTACCACTACCTATGACTAACCAGACAGTTACCTTATAACACGAACTACAGAATTACAGAACACTCGAGAGGTTAAAATCGGATGCGCTTCAAAAACTCGTGCATTATATGTCAATAAAGAACTAAAGTTTCCTTTGCACCTATTTGTCTAATACACAATTACTTATTTTAAATCTAGAAATCTTAATTTACGAATTTACATATTTTATTTTAGTAATAAAAATATAATTATACTTACTTACATCTATATTAAGAGAGAATTTTTATAATTTTCCTTAAAATATCGTTAAAAACCCGCGACAACTTTGGTTGCTAAGCTCATTTGGGCACTGACTGTACTTACACTCTTATATTGAAACCCTAATACTACATTATAATAATGTTGATATTGACTTTATCATTATTAATGACTATACTACCCTACCCGGGCATGGGTAATACGAATAAATAGAAAGGTCATACAGTCAACCACTAAAGTGAATGATAAAAATCAGGATAGCTACCAACACATTATTTAATCGAGGTGTGGAGAAGCAACCTGCGGGCCGGCGGTGAGGAGTAGGACGGCTCGCGAGCCATTAAACCAAAGATCTATTATTAATATGTATACTTCGCGATGGTTGCCAAACAATATTATATGTCATGTAGGTATAAATTTTAATTTTACTTTAATTATAATACAATGTCACCAAAGGTAATATTCGCTAGAATGCAGTTATATACTTTTATTTCGTTGGTAATAGTAGAAATTGAATATTGCGATAGGCTGTACCATCTATATGTCTATTCATTCGATGACTTACATTAAGTAGAAGTTTATAATAAACAATAACTTAATTTTTTTACTGAATTTAATATTTACATAATAAACAGTTAAACTTAAAAGTAAAGAGATACCTACGCATACGGTGGAGATATTATACCTATTTCATTAATTATAATTCAAGCATTTGACATAGAAGTGACAGGTCTCGTTCCCTTTAAAACCAATTGCAGCTTTATATCTAGTGACCTCAATGTTCAACCACCCCTCAAAGATTGGTGCTAAACGAAAGATCAGACTTTTGTGAAATCAGAGCTCCCACGGTCAATATTACATTGACAATTCCAATTAGTTACGAGTTCAATGGCCAAATATATGATATGGGAATAACTGGGTCTCACATTGTAGATACTCTGAGCGTCAGGCTAGGAATGATGGCAAGCAACTCCAGCTTTTTATCCAGTTTACGGTACTCAATTCTGGCAGGACTCATAACAACAACAGTGCTGTCTGTTGCCAAGATTGTTACGAGATATGGGGCATACAAGGCTTTTAGAAAGGAAGCGGAAGTCTGAAGGCTATATGCCAGAACTTCGTCCAGCGTTCGCGCACAGTAGCGCTGTGTATTAGACCGCGCTCCGTATTATCACCTCCGAAAAATACTCAAAGTACGCTTTAACCTGTGAAGTTATTTTTGATATACTCGCGAAGTGAAGGGCTATACAGTTAACAAACAGTTAAAAATATCCCATTCAGAAGCAAATCACTGGGGGTAGCCCTGACCTACCTCACATAACATAACTGGAGGCGCGTCTCCGCCGGCGCCGTGCCGCTGCGTCACGAGTTTGACTCCGCACGAAGGACCCAGCGGCCGTCTACGCTCACGCGGTCACGCGCCACGCTCGTAGCACACTGGCTACGGTCCTACGGCTACGACGTAAACATTACCACTAACGTGAGCGTTGCGTTTTAAAATACTTGCAACCAGATAATATAACACGCGCACATCCAACAACATACCGGCACATGAGCAAACAACACTCGCCAAAGAAAAGCGGATTAAGTATGCGCGGCAGCGGGAATAGCTCATCTCCGAACCTTCATTCATTAACTCAAGAAATGAGGGAGCAGATAAGTTCGTTTCGTGCAGAAATAATGTCATTTTTAAAGATTTCGCGAAAGACAAAAGGCAGATTCCTCTCGAATACGTCAAGATCTCAACGAAATTAAAAAAGAAATTAAAATTTTAAAACAGTCAACTGAAAATTTAGCTTTGAAGTATGACAACATACACAAGGACTTAATTTGTATGAAAGCTGAGAATTCTGAAACACAGAAAAAAATTACAATGCTCGAGGAGGATGTCAATTTGTTAAAAAACCATAAGGCGGGACCATGTCAAAATCTAGATGCAACTATACAAGATAAAATCTTTTATGAATTCCAAGATCGTTGGGAACGAACTAAAACATCGTTATGACGGGTGTTCCGGAGCTTAATAGTACAGATGTAACCAAGAGACAACAACACGACCTAAATCAAGTTATAAATGCATTAACACCAATAAAAAAGGTGGTCCAAAACCTCTGAAAACTAAAAGGCTGGGAAAGTACCTCCTCGATAAAAGTCGCCCTATAAAAATATTTTTTGATTCCGCAGACACCGCTAAGAACTTACTGCGCAATAAACAAAAACTACAGGCTGGTATAGGGCTTTACGGTGATCAAACACCAAGCCAAAGTAAGCATTTTAAAAATCTAAAAGACGAAATAATGCAGCGCGGGCTAGATGGTGAGTAAACATCAATTAAGAAACGCAAATAAAATTAGTTTAATAACTCCAAGAATTAACCACGATAAATATAACATAATGTTTGAAGGAGCACAAATGTACAATAATCTACCAATCGACATTAAGGAGTGCAACTCATTTTCCCTTTTTAAATCAAAATTGAAAAAATACATCTACGAAAAAGTTTCTTAATGTTATGTAAATACAGTGTGATGTGCTGGACAATATTATAATTACTTAAGTATGTTTGAAATTTCAAACATTTTATGTTATTTAAGCTCATTATAAGTGAACTCTGTTCTTTATGAGTAATAGTATCTTTAAACCGATTTATTTACAAAATAAATTAAAATAATTCGTTAGGTATTATGACACGTCACAATAGTTACTACGCTACGCTATAAAAATCTTCGAGTAATACTTGTACGTCCAGACACCTGGACATCAACCTTTCCAAAACCGTCAAATTTTATACAATACGTTTTCAACCTTATAATTAAGGCATAAAGTCTAATGTGGAAATTTGACAGTTTTGGATAGGTCAAAAACAAAGTCAAACCTTTATTTGCACAATATTGTGTACAGTACATTGAGATGAGCTACAATGTAGAGCAGGGTCAACACCTAACACAATCAATAACATCCACACTTTGAGCCTTCTAAACGAATAACTAAAATAATTTGATTTGTTATTCTATCGTAAAGCGAAATTTAAAAATGCACAACACTGGGAAAATGTTTACTTCACATTTCTGCCGAAAATGTAGTTAGTGGCCTATTAAATGGCCAAAAATAAAAAGCCTGTGATTGTTCAATTGAGGCCGGGCGAGGAAGCGAGTTGGCACGCAACAAACAAAGCAATTAGCCTATGTACTGTCCCACAGCTGGGCAAAGGGTTCCATCATTGAAATTCACTCATCGCTGCAATAGGGATGTTGACAAGAACAATAATTATTTCCAAAACATTAATGCTTTATCACAAAACGATGGCTAAAGTAAGACAATGCCTAAAACAGATGCTGTCACGTTTAAGCTAATACTTTTAGACAGAGACACAGTATTTTGAACACGTATTTAGCCATTTTTAACTTTAAAAACTTTAAACACTGTTTTGTAGCAAGAGGGTTAACGCAATGAAATCACACAACGGTTCTTTAAAACATTAACCTATTTTTTATTTGACGTAAGCATGCATTTCTGTAACCCATCATTCCTAAAAAGTTATTAATAAACACTCAATTGATGGAACAAAATAGTGACGACATAGTTTATATTTCCATTCAATTTCTATTGAAAAAATCGTTTTGTCAGTCGGTAATAAGCTTATCTATTGACTACCTACCTAATTGATTGATGCGAATTGATTCGGGTTCAAATCCCGCACGTACAACTTGTTTTTCAAAAGCAACCATTTTGTTCGTTATTTAACAATCTATGGTATACAATAATAATAATAATTACATTTATTATGACTTATGTCTATCGGTGGGGTGTCACTTATGTTCGGGCGTGGGCGTGGCCGTGGGCGCGCGCGCGGGCGCGGCGTGGGCGGCGCGGCTCTGGTTGAAGCGCGCGATAACGGGCGGGCACGGGATGTGGCCGACTACAAACCGACACACCGACTTATCATTATTAATGGTTACACAATATAACTACATTTAACCGCCTGCGTGGTCGTTCGATTCCTAGGGGGGAGGGGGGCACTCTGTTTGGTTGGCAGTAGGGCTTGCCTTGACCACCATCTTATCTTAATATGTCTCCATAGCATTAATACCTACTAAAACATGGATCTGTGTTATTTGAATAAATACAATTTTATTGTTATTTATTATTTTTGTTGTGTTCATCACTTATGTTATCATCAGGTGCCAAGAAAGTTAAGTGCTACAAAAACACTTTTAAACTTTGGCGTTCCATTTGAATCAAAGAAATTCAATAGAATTATTAACGTTAACTAATTATTGAAGGTATCATAGGCGTACCTTTTTATACCCGACGTTACGAGCTCGCTGCACCGGCCCGTGACCATTGGTTGTAATATGATAACTTTATACTAATTACAAAAACACAATGTTGAAAAAAAAATTCCACGAACAGGATTTTTTTTTAAATTTTTTAATTGCTCAGCAATGGTAACTGTCGAAACAAAACAATGCTACTAACATCTGACGCCATGACTTACATAAGATGGTGGTAGCTAGCTAGGCGGACTTAAAACAAACCCTTTCACCAACCACACCGAGTACAGTAACATGTACCCCCGCTGTGAATAAACCCGTGATTTAATCAAGTTTCACTTCGTCAAGCCACCTAATGGCGTGTAGGTCTCCTAAAAGTTATAAGACGTCTGTGAAAACAGGATGGCCCATAGAGGCGATTAACTTGCGTGTTAGCTCCTACCTAAAGATAGATATAACACAGTGTGTCATGGTATTGAGAAAGATTTACCAAAATCTGAGCGGGCTGTGGAACAACATTTTAGCATAACTAAACTACAAAAAAAATCTTACTGTTATTATTTGGATATTTTATATCTAGTCTAAGTACCTGTGAATGCTAAAACTATGACCGTGATTCAAATTCGAACGAAAACTCATTCAAAGCGTATCCGGTTATGTCGACAAAAGCTGCGGGTCTAATGAGAATAAGCACTTGTTTGATAGGGGCTACTCACATGTCCCCTTATTGTCGGCGGGCCGGCGCCGGAGGAAGAGCTGGCGGTGGTCCAGCTTTTTGGCCGGCAACGGCGCGACCTTCTTCGAGAAAGCTTTTGCAGGAGGATCAGCTTCGGCAGGATAGTCAATATTCGCAGGAGAGTCCGTTGTAGCAAAAAACATCATTTTGGCTGGAGTACCAGTTTTAGGATAAAAAATAGCTTCGGCAGAACGACCAGTTTTGGTAGGCGAGCCAGCCATGGTAGGAGACTCAGTTTGAGCAGAAGAGATAGTTTTGGCAGGAGTACTAATTTTAGTTAAAGTAGAAGAGCCAATTATGATCGGTGTGCCAGTTACAGCGCAGCCGGGTTTGGCAGTGGACGCCGCTGCATTAGAAGCTTCAGAAGTAACAGATTGGACAGCCTTCAGCCACAACGGGGAGGCACTCGGGCCGGAGAGCGGGTGAGGCTCCGCGTACTTAGCAACACTCTTTAAAAGTGAATTGTTAACTTGGCTACGTGTTACTGAAAAGACATCGACGGCGCTCAAGCTAGACTTGGCAGGCGTTTGGATGACGCCCAAGTTAGACTTAGCAGGTGTTTGGATGACGCTCAAACTTGACTTAGCAGGCGTTTGGATGACGCTCAAACTAGACTTAGCAGGCGTTTTGACGACGCTTAAGCTAGAATTTGCAGACGTTTTGACGACGCTTAAGCTAGAATTTGCAGACGTTTTGACGACGCTTAAGCTAGAATTTGCAGACGTTTTGACGACGCTTAAGCTAGAATTTGCAGACGTTTTGACGACGCTTAAGCTAGAATTTGCAGGCGTTTGAACGACGCTCAAGCTAGACTTAGGAGGCGTTTGGTCGACGCTTAAGCTAGACCTAGCAGGCGTCGAGAACACGCGAATGTTGGGGACGTGGGCTTCCGCCGTCGCGTCGGGTGGGGACGGCATCAGAGACGACAGCTTCTTGACTTTGATACACGGCGCTGTCGTCTGAAGGGAGGCGAGCACTTTGTTTGTAGGGGGTGAGATAACTGATGGTCTGCTTTGTGAGGGACAGATCTCTTCGGTTTGGTTTGTGGTTTTTCTTCTCTTGGCGCCCACAGACGGAGAGCCGGCGAGTGTGGGCGTGGGGTGTGGAACGGTGGGTGTAGGCGTGAGGTGTGGGACGGTGAGTGTGGGCGTGGAATGTTTGATTTCGAGTGTGGGTGGCGTGTATTGGAAAGACAGTGAGGGCATGGGGTGAGAGGTCGCGGCTAGCTTCAGGAAATGGCGGACCACTGGCGGGGCCGGGGCCGGGGGCGGCGCTGAAAACAACCTTACAGATCACTACTAGCTATCGCTACTTTAATGGCTGTCATGGGGTTTGTGTCTGAGTGCGACAAACAATCCGGCTCGACGATCCGGCGCTGCTATAGGCTTACTATAATGTATTATGTATATATTTTTTTGTTTTAACCAAACTAAAGTGATTATAATAATACTGTCATATTTTCATAGAAAGTGATGTACGTTTCTTTACATGTATCGATTCAATAGTTTTAACTTTATCTTACAAACTGAAATAAATTGTGAATTGTTCGTTGGTGCGTCTAAATAAATAAACAAACTATGTATCTGTTATTTTCCTTTTGACTAGTGCCAGTATACAAGGCAATATTGGTTTTTGTCACACTGCTTCAAAGCAATTTATTAATGTTAAGTGTCGTCGATCCTTTAAATAAACCAAAACCCGCCTCACCCGAGTTCTCCGGCTGCGGCAACCGCGCCCACGGCAGCAGCTGTGGCAACGGCGGCATCGGCGCCAACCGCGGCAACTTCGCCGACGGCGCCGCCTCCTCGTCCTTGGTCAAGTCGATGGTCTGCACCGGCTTCCGCCGCGGCCGCTTGCGCTTCGGCTCCCGCTTCAGCGAGGACACGGTGAGCTGCCCGGTCCGCGAGAGCCTGACGACGGTGACGCTGCCGGCGCGCGCGGCGGCGGCGTTGCCGGCCGTGAGCGGCAGCACGCTGGCCAGGTCGGCGCCCGGCGCCCGCCCCGGCGCCTGCACCACCACGGCGCCGCCGCTGCTCTGCATCAGGCTGGCGATGAGCAGCAGCGGGTTGTCGCACGGCTGCGGTAAGCTCGCAGGCGCTTCCTTAAGGAACGGACGAGGACGAACGAGGAACATTTATCGACCGGTCCAACGCATGGCGACGACAAAGCTATGATTATTGTTATATATAATACAATCTGTTCGGGATGAACCGAAACTAAATGATTGATAAACGATAAACTTGAAAACTTGATAATACAATATAATTTGTAAATATTTAAAACTTAAAACAATACTATGAAATGATTTGCTTGATAAGATGAGTGAGCGCGGCTGACTCGATAGCTAATTGCATGCTAAAGTGAGAACGGTGAAAATATTCAATAATGACTAAACGAGGGCAAGTTAAAACTGATGACAGGCAAAATGTACGTTGCTTGCTCGTACACAATCAGAGGTCCTGGGTTCGATTCCCAGCGGGGGGTACATGTATGCGTACTCGGTTTGGTTGGTGGTAGGGCTTGTTTGTCCGCCTGGCTAGCTACCATCATCTTATCTAAATGTGTCGCCATAACATCAATGTTTGAAGCATTGTTGTGTTCCGGCTCCCGAGGCTTGAGCAGTGACTCAATAGTTGAGGATTCCGGGTGAAGTGCGCTTCCACTTCAGCCTTATCATCAGGTGTGATGAAGGAAAGCACTGTGATTACCTTACTTTGACACTGGCTAATTCAACAAAAGCAAAAAGAAAATAACAAATTGGCGTCGTACCACAAGTACTTCACTCTGTGACGTGCCAGTGACGTCGCCGGGCGCGTTCTCCGCCCCGTCCGCTCGCGTGACGTCACCGGCTGCAGCGCCCCCGGCCGCGCCCCCGCCCCCGGCCGCGCCCCCGCCCCCGGCCGCGCCCCCGCCCCCGGCCGCGCCCCCGCCCCCGGCCGCGCCCCCGCCCCCGGCCGCGCCCCCGCCCCCGGCCGCGCCCCCGCCCCCGGCCGCGCCCCCGCCCCCGGCCGCGCCCCCGCCCCCGGCCGCGCCCCCGCCCCCGGCCGCGCCCCCGCCCCCGGCCGCGCCCCCGCCCCCGGCCGCGCCCCCGCCCCCGGCCGCGCCCTTGCCCCCGCCCACGGCGTTGATCGCTTGGATGGTGAAGTACTTCTTGATGTCGTTCCGCTGCCGCATCCACTCCTCGTAGTCGGTGGCGGGCTTGCTGACCTCCGAGCTCTTCGGCTCGATCGGTTTTTTCTTGTTGTGAATCCGTTTCTTGTTTCTGCGATACATTCAAATTCTAATTTTTTATTTGCATTAAACACATGGTGTTAGTACGTAATAATCATCCTAAGCTATTATTTATAATATCATGCAAAAACTGGTACCCTACAATTACTATGAAAAAATAATTTAATTATTATTTTGATGATGAGGTCGAGTGGTTTGTACACCGTTTTTCATGGTGTCGCCATCTCCGAGGTCCCGGGTTCGATCCCCGGTCGGGTCAGAAATTATTGTTTTTTTCTAAATTGTCGTATTTAATTTAATAATTTAATTGTTGTATTTAAGTATTTTAAGTATGTTTATCCGTTGTCTAGTAACCATTTAACGCGTTTCATAACGAAGCTTCTTTTGGGCTAGATAATTGGTATAAGAAATTTTATTTTATTTATTTATTTATAATTACACCAATCAATCATTAATGTTACAAAACAAATAATCATCTATATCTATCTAAACTATTAATAGAGAGGTAAAGTTTGTGTTTGTTTGTTTGTTTGTTTGTTTGAGAAGACTAATTCTCTGGAACTACTGGTCCAAAAATAAATTATTGTCAGGAGAAGAAAAATACATTCACCCTTGAAGTTTCCCCTCTCGCAGTAGCACTTTGACCCATCATCATGCCATACGTTTGGCAACGTCTCTAAGAGCAAAGAAGATGGAGTCCTCTGGTTTCGGATAGGCCGATCCCAGGAGTCCCAATCTTTTCCTAGCCAGAGAGTCGCAGTCGCACACTAACACATATAAAAACACAGAGATCGTCAGAGCATTGGACCGGTTATCCAAAGGTCGTGGGTTTGATTCCCGCTCGAGCTTCTTGAGGCTGGTTGATTTTTTCTAGAAAAAAATGTTCTTTTAAAAACCATGAGTTAAGTCAATAGACATTGACTGCTTTACCACAAAACGATGGCTAAAGCTACAATTGTCTAACTTTAGCCATCGGCTCAAAACAGATGCTGACACTTTTGAGCTAATACTTTTAGACAACATATTTTAAACTCGTAATTAGCCATATTTATTAGGGTTCCGTACGGAAAAAAACGGAACCCTTATAGGATTACTTTGTTGTCCGTCTGTCTGTCTGTCAAGACCCTTTATCTCGGAAACGCGTGGAGTATCGAGTTGAAATTAAAACCATATACTCAGGTCTGCGGTCCCTTGAAGCTGTGAAAAAATCAAACTTCTATGTTAACGTAAAAAAAGATACGGCCGTTTATGTCGCAAAAAACGTATATTTCGACACTTAAGGGAATCAAAATTCATAGGGTACTTGCCGTTGACCTAGAACTATGAAGTTTGGCAAGTAATATCGTCTTATATTACAAGTACAGGGAAAAGTCTGAAAACTATAAATATTTCATTAAATCACAAAAAAATGCAAGGAACGGGGGTCCAAATTTTGAAGTAAGTTAACCGTGTCATGTGGGGTATCGTATGAAAGGGCTTCATTTGCGCAAGCTTAAACAGATTTTTAATTATTTTTATGATGTATAGTTTTCGATTTATGACGAAGAATGAAAAAATAAATACCTTATCCTTCTTTTGTATGCATAGGTACCTAAAAACTTTGGTGTATGTACCTAACAGTCGGGACAAGTTCGAGACTCGACTCCTGAACTATACAACTTGTTGATTTGCGTTCACGCCATATTCATAGCAGCAGTCATATTGCTTATACTTATTACAATTAAATTATAAAAAAAAAAACATGAAAAAATAATAATCATATTTTTAAAATCTGTAAACAAGAATCGCACGTCTGGCGTAGCACTAAAAAATGATCGCTCGTTCGCGTGCGCCGCCCCCCCGAGCGCGCGTACGTACAAGCGTAGCAACGAGCGAGCTTCGCCGCGCCCGCAGCTGGCGGAGGCGGCGGTGGCGGCGCTGGCGGCGGCCGGCAGCCGGGAACGAATGACACGTTTGTTAGCCCTAGCGAATTTTGAGCGAAACGTATTCATAAGTGTGTTGTTTGTGTAAAAAAAAAGTAAAATGACGGAAAATTATTCCAACGTAGAACTTGTGGAGATGGTGCGATTATACGCAATTAGTGGGAACAGTCTACGTCGAGCTGTGGTCATGTTCGTGGAAATGTTTCCAAACAGACCAACTCCATCGCGCGAGGTAATGCTTGCAACGACTGAGGGATGATGGCCAGTTCAACGTTCCTCGACATGCGCAGGGTCGCGGCAGTGTAGGCCTCTCAGTCGATTTGCAAGAGCAAATCCTCGAATACTTCGAGAGAGTAGTCGAGAAGCTGGCCGCCACTTCAATGTCCTCCACACAACAGTCTGGCGGCTTCTTAAGTCGGAGCAACAACACCCGTTCCACTTCAAAAGAGTACAAGAATTGAACGAGAAAGACCTAGCCGCCCGGGTCACTTTTTGTCACTGGGTACTAGGACACCGAAAAGCCAGCCAGTTTACGCGGATCGGCGTTTACAACGTCCACAATGAACATTGGTGGGCTCACCGCGAACACAACCCGCATAAGACCAAAAAATATTCGTTCCAGCATAGGTTTAGCATCAATGTGTGGGCTGGCATTGTTGGTGGACATTTACTCGGGCCCTATTTCATCGAGGGTTATCTCAACACCAACTCGTTTTTGCAAATAAGTGTTTTTTTTATATATTTTAGCGTTTTATTAACGCTTAAATATACTTAAGTAAAATTTAAACACTGAAAAAAGACGACAACCTCAGGCGGGAATCGAACCACGCACCTTCCGCATTCCGGGCGGCTGCCTTAACCACTTGGCTACCGAGGTCTGGCTTTCACCCGTCAAAATTTTTTGCAACTTTTGCAGCACGTAGTTAACGTAATGCTCGACGACGTGCCACTAGCTTTTCACCGGATTCTCTATTACCACCAGGACGGGGCTCCTCCCCATTATGGACGCCAAGTGCGCGATTATTTGGACGAAGTGTTCGGAACCCAGAGGATTGGTCGAGGTGGGCCAGTACCCCGGCCTCCGAGGTCGCCAGACTTGACTCCGTGTGAATTTTATTTGTGGGGAGACATAAAAAGAAAACAAAATATTTTAACGGCTTTTGAGAGTGTAAGGTCAAATCGTAGTGTGCTGCAAAATTTAGCTAGAAACTTAAGGCGCCGTGCTCATTTGTGCATAGAACGTGAAGGTGCCCACTTTGAGCAGTACCTGCGAGTATCTTAAACTTGATCGGTAACTACCTATTATTTTTTTAATTGTGTTAATAAGTAATTGAACATTCTACATTGCAAAATAATATTGCAACAAAAGTATACGTATGCGTAAGCGTAAAGGTAAGTGTAAGCGTAAGCAACTTTATGTAAGTTCATCGGCTTAACGTCCGCCCGCTGCGCTCTAATCTACCTACACGGTCCGCACCCCCATTCTCGTCAACACACGGTCGCTATTCTAATTTACACTGAACTCGTTTTAATAATCAATCGGTCCCTTATTACTGGCTCCGTGTTAAAAGTGGTATACCAATTACGATCAGCTGTAAATTTATGGCGGGAATGCAAATCTGCAAACTGTATAATATGTGCCCATAAATTTGTACGGAACCCTCGGTGGCGAGTCCGACTCGCACTTGCCCGGTTTTTTATATTTTATGATATTTTAAATTTAAGATTTAATGTTTCACTTTGTTGTAAGAGGGTTATAATTAACAAATAATGTCAGTGCAATACTTGTTCCGGGTATGCTTCTTGGCGAGATTCTTTCCGTCTAGCTTGGCGCCGCGGCGCAAGTCGACGGCGCCGGGTTCCCGGTGGCGGGCGGTGTCGCGGCGCTCGCCCGTGTCGATCACGAGCGGCCGGTCCTCCGGCGACGGCGGCGGCGACGACGGCGGCGACGGCGACGAGGCGACCGCGAGCTCCACGTCGTCGGGAGCTTTGGTTTTGTCTGTAAATAAGTTTAAAACGACACCTCGATATGTGACCATTCAAAAAGGCTGATCCTTACTGGCACTGTCATAAGGTCGAAAATAGCGTAGCGCCTACGACAATTGAGACAGCAAATTAACAGAATCTACAAAATATTTAAAAAAAATGGTTTTATTTATCAAAATATGCAGCTACTAAATTATGACTATTGATGTTGCCAATGTATTTTTATTTTTTTGTGGTTTCCAAGCAAATAAATAAAATAATTTTGTTGTAATTTCAAAAATAGTGATTTTTTACTGATGTTTCCGAAAATAATTATGACCGAGACAAAATTATACAATCGTGGATTTGAGCTAGCAAAGTCAAGATAAAGACATGGATTTACCTATATCAACATTTCAGATTCGTCAATCATCTAAGGGTAGATTTTTCAATACTCAGATAAGCTGTCAGATAGTACTTATTCGATGGATAGCAGAATTCTGGGTTTTCATTTGTCAGATAGCTGTTACTCATTTGACGACCTCCGTAGCCGAGTGGCTTGCACGCCGGACTTTGGGCGGCGCTAACTCTGAGGGCTGGTTAGAACCACGATAGCTCAATTGGAAGAGCACTTGACCCGGTATGTCAGAAGGGTGCAGGTTCAAACCCTACTCGTGGAATTTTTTTCAACATTGTGTTTTTGTAATTTGTATCGCAACAAAATTTGCGTTAAAATTATATAAACAAAACAAAAACATTTTAAGTATGTAAGGATCGTAGCAAGTGGAAAGAAGTGGTCTCTGCCTACCCCTACGGGAAAGAGGCGTGATTATATGTATGTATGTAATATTTAGTTTCAAAATAGTGTTTAATTTTGCATATTAGTTTTATTTGCAATATTGCACAATTTAGCAATAAGAAACAACGACCATGGAGCACCAGTGGACCCTGAAGTACAAGTCCCAATTCAACCTGTATTCCCACAGTTGTTTGCAGAAGCCAATGGTAAGGAGGTAGCACCAGGAATATGCTTTTAGAATATTTTCAATCGCTGACTAATTAAATATTTGTAAGAAAACAATTTAATTAAGTTATTAATATTTTATTATTATAATGACATGTTAAGAAAAGTAAATGAAATGTTTTACTTATTTATTTATTCCCTGCACGGTGCTTTATGGTGAGCTTTTTTGGCTCATTTTTATTAACAAGAACAGCAAAAACCACGAAACTTATAAAGCAAAAAAAAATATTAGAATTGGATAGTTGACAACAACAACAATTCATTCCAGAACAATGAACGTATAAATGAGATCACGTAACAGTTCTTTATAACATTGACCAATTTTTTATTTGACCTAAGCATTAATTTCTGTAACCTAAACGTTGTTAATAACACTCAATTGACGGAAAGAAATAGTGACGTCATAGTTTGCTAATCCCATACAATTTCTATTAAAAATAATCGTTGTTAGTTGTTAAAAAGTTTCTATATTGACTAACCAGTCAACTACCCAATTGTTGAGAATGTTGTTTGTATTTTAAACTCAATCAGACGTCAAAATTGGCAAATGTCATTTTAAACACGTGTATTGCTCAAACACACAAAATTACTCATTAATCTGTCTCGCTTACGCACACTCGGCTTGAAGTTAGTACAGTACAGTGGTGTCAACACAAAATAAAAACGTTAGATAAGTATCTGACGTTTAATCGAGGATTGAAAAAAACATAATTTTTATACGACGGATAAAGTGCTGGTTAAGTTAATTCTGTAGATAGTTATTATAGTGTTTATCTGAGTTTGAGTATTGAAATATTAGTCTTAAACTATCTGACGAAAGTTATTGCATTTTTTCAGTGTGTCGTGCCTCAAGCGCTCTTACGCGCGAACTGCAGTTGCCAGCGACGTAAGCGACGTCGCCTGACAGACGGCTTCACACACAAAACTTATGGTTTATTTATGATGATTTATAATTTAGTTATCATGTTTATTTCCTCATTTATGGTATATCTCTTTGTGTGTGATCGTCAATAAATATTTCTTATTTTTATGGTGTATCGTTTGTTCACGAATTAGATTTATAGTTTAAAATAATAGCGCTTACCTTTTATGCCGTCCGCATTTATCTTGGCCTGCGGAACATTTACACTCAGATTAATATACACATTTTCAGGCGAATAGAATGAATAAGTAGTTATAGCGAAACAGTAGCAAGTGGCAGGAAGTGTCTCTGCCTACCCTGTGGAAGACAAATGTGCCTACTATGTGTACGTACACACGCCTGCACAGACTACCATAATTGTGCGATTTCCTCAATATTGGCGGTTAAAGTTACTAGCGTCCGTAGGTTTACCCTTGAGACCCTACACGTGACCCCTGAGTGGTGCTAAATGTACCGACATAATCCAGCATCGGAGAATCCCCCCCAGAATGTCCTCGCTCAGGCTGCCCTAGGTATCCTGGGGAGGGCAAAAGTCCGCTCGTGTCAAGGTATGCTGCAGGCAGGAGAAAGGCAAGACCTTTGGCACCCCCTCCTACGCTTCGCGTGGACTTCTGCAACATCAGGGGAATCCACTCTTCAACTTGAGCGCCGTCCATTACCACCTCGAGACGGAGAAGCCGGCCATGCTCTTCCTCACCGAGACGCAGATATCCCCCCCTCCTGACATCTCCTACTTGCGCTACCCGGGATACAATTTGGAACATGCATTTGTGTCTCGAGTCGGTGTTTGTGCCTACGTCAGGGAGGATATGTGCCGCGGACTGGGATGGGATGCGAAGTCTCTTTGCGTCCTACCCGTGGTGGCAAGTTTGCTTCTCGCTGGATGATCCTAATGTCGCCGCCGACTCTGCCGTTGATGTGGTACTGCAGGGAATGGAACTCTTCATTCCAAACTCTGTGGTTATCACTGGCGGCAGCTCCCAACCTTGGTTTGGTCGCTGCTGCAAAATGGCGTCTCGCCAAAAGCGACAGCATTACCAAGCTTGGGCTAATGCGGTGTCATCAAAGTATCCAAACACCAGCGTGTTCAGGAAGTGGTACAACTTTGCCGCCAGGTCCTTTAAGAAGGGCATTGCCAAGGCGAAGTCTTCATTCATAGCTAGAATTGGCGAGAGGCTAGTGCGTCTTCCTTAGGGTACGCGTGCGTTCTGGTTTCTCGCCAAAGCTATCTTAGGGAATTTTTGTCTGCCGTCCCTACCACCATTGTAAAAGACCGATGACTGCCTGGCCCATACTGCAAAGGAGAAAGCCGTTAAAGGAAAAGGAAAAGCCGGAAAAGGTGTTTGTCATGTCTCGAATTGGGGCCGATGTAACCCAGTTCACTTTAACCCCTCCAAAACACAAGCTTGCGCGTCTACCTCTGAACTTTGAGGGAGCTCGCATTGACAACCCGACCATTGGGATCCTCGGCGTCGATATTTCGAGTGACGTTCAGTTTCAGGGTCATTTGGAAGGTAAAGCTAAATTAGCTTCCAAAAAGCTGGGTGTAATAGAGCGAGTCAGTATTTCATGCCGGCCCACCGCTTACAACTGTGCAAAGCACAGGTCAGGCAGCATATGGAATACTGCTCCCATCTTTGGGCTGGAGCACCCCAGTACTAACTCCTTCCATTTCACCGCATTCATTCTGCTCGAATTGTCGACATGGTTATTTCAGGTCGGCTCGATCCACTGACTCTTCAGAGACGTTGCGTCTCTCTGTGTATTTCACCGATGCTATCATGGGGAGTGTTCTGAGGAATTGTTCGGCTTGATCCCTGCCGCTGATTTCCTTCACTGCACCACACGCAATCGACTGTCATTCCATCCACATCACCTTGATGGATGGTGGTCTACTGTGCGTTTTTCACGAAATGTCTTGCCTCGAACTACAGTGTTGTGGAACCAGCTCACGGCGGCAGTATTTCCGGACCGTTACGACCTTGGGATCTTCAAGAAGCGTTGCCTGATCCTTCCTCAAAGGCGGCGACGCGTCTGCGATCCCTTTATATCTATGGCATATACACGCACACGTGGGGTGTGGTACATGAACCCTTCTAGGGCATTGCAATTATTATTTATCTAAGTTGTAGTTGAACATTTATTGAAGAAATTGGACAGTTTCAGATAGTTTAATGTGCAGGCGCAGGTACTTTAAAATGTTGATTTTGCGGGGCACGGCAGTTGGGGCAGACATAGGCCGCGAACGCATGCTGCGACGCAGGTGAGAGACACAGCACGGACACACGAGTTGTCAATGTCAATGTCAGAGTCTGATAATGTGAGCTGTTGCTACTTTACAGTTTTCCAAGCATAGAAAAACTAAGGTGATTATCTGTAAAAACGTTCTACTAATGGACAATTTGTACTGTCGAGAGAGTTCTGTTAATTGTTCTGTCATTGTTACAAAAATGGTAATTATACAATAATACAGGCGCAGGGCAGGGCGGACACACGCGCAGCTCTCGGCGCGACCATGCATTACTAAATCTGGTCGGCGTCGCCTGCGCCGCCGCACACGCTTAGCCTAGAGCGTGCTACATGGCACCGCGGGCAGTTTTGCGCACTGATCTTCAAAAACTGTATACATAAATGTGTATGTCTGTGTAATGTAATGTGTGTAGCGTAGGGTATGTACCTGCCGCAGCTCCCGCCGCACGCGCGCGCCCTGCTGCAGCAGGTCGGAGAGCACCGGCGGCGCGTCCCGTAGCAGCGCCGCGCAGCAGCACAAGCAGGACGCGCCGTGCCACGACCTGCGCCGACGGCGAACGTTACTTATATCACCAGACCCGTCTGTGTCCCTCCTGCTAGGGCACGAGCCTTGCCTTTGGATGTCACAGGGAGCACGGGCCGTAAACCACCACACGGGCCCAGTGCGGTGCGGCGGTTGTGAACCACCGCGACATGCAGCTGGGATTACATATGCTGCGACGTGCCGACAAAGCACGGAGAAATTTGAGATGTTACACTTTCGGTCACCCATATGATGACCGGTCTTTGTGAATGCTGCTTAACTTCAGCAATCGCAGACAGACCGATACCACTGCGCTCAATCCTCCTAAGGGTCCCCCAACGTAAAATGGGATAGTCCAATAGTTTATTTTATTCCTTAACAATACAATTTTGTTGGAAATTAACAAAAATATAAAATAAGAATAATCAAAGTACTTACATGCTAAACAAAATATTAAATTAAATTAAAATTAAATTCAAAATTAAAATTATACGTGTCAAAGAATTATAGTAATAATCTGCATAAATAAATTAGTAAATTAAATAAACAAAAGAAAAAAAAAGTTAAAAATATCAAATTAAAATAATTGGCCAACAAATTCTGTAGTAGCATCTCTCCAGCTAGAAGTCCTTTAACTGTTTTCGAAATACATTGTGGCCGACGATAGGCTTTGACGCGGTTGGCGGGCAGTTAAACATTTTGACAGCTTGATATCTTACGCTGTGTTTTACAATACCAAGTTTTGGTTCAATCAACAAAATGTTTCTTTGTCGCACCTCCAAAAGATGGAATAGTCTACCAGCACACGTTTTCCCTCTTTCCTATGATATGGGATCCTTCAAACGAGGCGTGAAGAAGCACCTTGTGGGCCGGCAGAGTGAAGTTGACTGATGCTGCGTTGTTTTCACGCTGCACCAGTTGTCTTCGCGTCTGGACTCCATTTCCACTTAACATCAGGTGGTGTGGAGTCACTTGCCGTGCTAAGTATTAAAAAAAAAATGTCTACCCGACCCAGCCAGGAATCGAACCTGGGGCTTAGGTCTGCCTACCTGGTAGCATAATAGTCAGTGCAGCCGCCCGGATTGCGGAAGACCCAGGTTCGATTACTGGCTGGGTCGGGTAAGAATTTAATTTTTTCACTGTATTTTATAAATAATTCATTCTGCTTCAGTGTAGCGATTAGCATTTAAAAATAAAAACGTAAAATTTTTTTTTGTTATTTTTTTTGTTAACTATGTACCCCGGACAGGGTTTTTTTTTAACATATTGTATGTACGATACAGAACTCGTACAGTATGAGCAAACAGGACCACTTCCGCGATGTATTTTGATTCCGGACCCTTCATCATTGATCGTCGTTTATCGTCAACCATCATTTAGGCGTAAATGCCGAAATTGGCTATTTCATGAGCAACCCCTGGCATCGGCTTTAAAATATGTCTATTATTGATTTGCCTGGCTCCTCTTTGTAATAAGTGGATTTTTGTGTACATGTGCATTTTCGTATGCCGTGTGTGTCTTTTTAATTAAGTAAATATACTCACCGATTATTTTATTGTTATTGGTTATGACAGAATAACAGAGGCTGCGGGTCCCCTGCAGCCTATGAGTCATACACCTTTTTGCCTTAACGTCAAATTATGGTGGTCAATTTGAGACAAATAAACAAATTTAATTTATTTTTGAATAGTGTGGCGGTACCTGTGCGCGATGGCGGCGGGCGGCGGGTGGCGGCGCGCGGGCGCCCGGCGGCGCGCGTCCGTGAGCACGGCGTCCCGGCGCGCGCCGCAGCACCACACGGCGCGCCCGCCCGTGCGCGCGCGCCGCCGGCGCTCGCCCTGCACCAGAGCGTTTCGTTAATGTATATGGAGTGGCTAAGCGCTCAGGTCCCGGCCAAAGTGTGTTTTGGATTTACGATGCATAGCCCGGGTTTGTGATCACCAACCCGCATTTGGCATGCGTGGTGATTAAGCCGATACCCATCGATTGTACTGTTGACTCGGTTTCAATGATGGAGGCCTTTGCCCTTCATTAGAACAGTATATAGGCTATTTACTTACTTTTACATATTTAAAAGTTTGTTTAGTTTTTTAAAATAGTAAAAGTGGCTGATGGGTCGTGGCTTGTGTTTGATGGAGGGAGAAAATCAAACAAGTATTTGCAAAAAATGAGGATAGTGGCGCTCCGCGTGCGTGCCTGCGTTTTACGCTCCCATACCGTTGCAACTGATCTAGAACTTTCTACGCCATACAAAGGCGCAGTGGTTCCCTACCACTCCACAGAGACTCCGGAGAGAGGTAGCTCCACAGGGGCGGGGAATTTGGCGCGCGGGTGCATATTAACGCTATTAGGTTTTCTTAAACAAAAACAACACTTTTATGTGCACAATAAAGTAGTGGTCCTTCGAGCTGTAAACTGTCACAATAGAGAAGATGGAATCTACCACCAGCCCATCCCAGTATGGATCCCATCATACAAAATATTAAATCCCAGCCCCAACACTATACTGCCAAACCAAAAGATACTGTAAGCTCTCGTAAAACGGAACGCACCTGTAGGCCGATTCTACTAAATAACTGCAACTACACTGCAGCGTCGCGTGTGTCAAAATGAGCAAATTTTGACGTTTCGGTATTCTGTTATGCAGCGCTGCGGCCGTAGTGTTGCAGGGACGGAGAAGTAACGCAAATAGGTAATAAAATAATCGTATTCCAATAAAATATTTTGACATTTGTGTAGTAATGACAGCAGTATTGTTGCAGTTTTTATGCAGGTTTTTTGAGGTAGGCCGTAAGCAACTTTTGCACAGCGTACTATAAGCAAAAAAAGTTACAGTCCTAAAAAGGCACAAAATATTTGGATTGTTGTGGCAAGCGTTTACTGACAGGCACGAAGACGTACATACAAGAGGGTATACAAGCTATTAACTAATTATGAGACGACCAACACCTCAGTCTCCTTGTGACCACGGACACTGCAAAGGGTTCGAAACGTCAGGATAAACATTAATTAAAACTAATGTGTAAAATAAACGCGAGTAGATCCGTAAAAGTTGTTTCATTTCAATGGGTAGTGTTCGCGTACACTTTAGAAAACAATATGTAACGACCTTCTTATCGCTGAACTGGCCGAATAAACGAACGGCAGCCGGCAATGTAAGTATGACTATTCAAATCTGGCGTTACGATTATGAAACAAACAAAAAGGTTATCAAATAGTTTGTTTATATTATTTTGAATTTTGCATTCACAATACTGAAATCTAGATACAAGATAAAATTTTACTACAAAAAAATCACAAAGAGTTTGGTTTCAACAAGTATTTTGGTGTCTCGGTAGCTCAGCAGTCAGAGCGTTGGACCGGTTATCCAAAGGTTGTGGGTTCGATTCCCACTCGAGCTTCCTGAAGCTGGTTGATGTTTTATAGTAAATTGTTATCTTGATATTGGCTGTGAATATAAAGCTGCAATAAATGAAGTGGTTGTACTGACCCACTCCTTGCGTATCAGCGCAGCCAGCTCCGACAGCGTCACCACGCCGCCCTCGTCTGCAACAACTATAACAAATTAAATATAGCCTATGTTCATCCCGAAGGCCCAATCTAAGTACTGGTGAAGAAATTTCTGAAATCGGATGAGTAGTTTCGAAGATTACCTCCTACATCCAAACTTTAGCCCGTTTAACTATTGGTATAGATTTACTGTCCTGCTACTCGGCAATTGCCTCCAACTTTGAAATCAAGTTGCTATTATAGTAGATAGTATTCTTCTCCACAGCTAAAAATAGACATCCTGAATGGGTAGCAGGTAAAAAATGTATGGACGATTAAAAAGTACTTTTCGTAAGTTTATTTGAATAAAAAATGTTGACTTGACATGTTGAAAAAAGAGCAATTAACAGGGGGGTTATGATAAAATAAAAAAATTCTCAAAATTAAATTCATGTCAGTAAAAAAAAGTTAGTATTTAAAAATTAAAAGTCTTATAAAAACACGAGAAAAAATGGTAACTTAAATGAGCTCTCAACTCAAATTTTAATTTAATTACATTGTTAACTTTAGTTGATTTAAATTTTTAATTTCCCATATTCAATTTTGTCTGTTCAATTGAATGTAATCTTTATTGAATGCGTTGGAACTGCTTGTTTTGCATTTGCATATTGTCATGATTGCCTATAATTAAGACAACACTTAGTGATAATTGGTATACCTTAGTACTAAACAGGAATACTATTAGGGTTGAAAATGAAACCGATAGTAGCTTCCTTGATGTTAATAGTGTATGTTGTGTTGGTAGTCCATCATACTAATATTATAAAGATTTCTATTTTTGTATTTTTGTATGTTTGTAACGAATAAACAAAAAAGCTACTAAACCGATTTTTAAAAAAAATTCAACACATTAGCGCTGAGTAACAGGCTATATTTAAAAAAGAATGTCCACCCGTGCGGAGCCGGGTCGGGCCGCTAGTTTAAAATAAATAAACAAAAGTACCATCGCGGTGCATGCGGCGCGGCTTGACGGGCGCCACGGGCAGCGGCGGCGCGCCCGCGTTTGCGCGCTGCGGCAGCGACACCGGCCGCCGCGCCGACCGGTAGCACACGTGCCTGCGGGCACAAGCGGCACGACACGTCAGCATATCACCAGCCCATTCCATGCCCCGCTGCAGGGGCACGAGCTGAACGAAGCCGGGACCGACGGCTTTACGTGCACGACGAAGCACGGAGGAGCAACACAGCCGCGAGCAAAAAAGCCCCGGCGCGGTCATTTTGCTGTCTGTGTGCGTTAGTAGTTAAGATTCCCTTGTTCTATCGTTCGCGGCGAATTTGTCCAACCCGCCTTGCCGCGGCGTTAGCGGAATGGCATCCATCATTGAAATCAGGTCATCACTACAATTGATGGGTAAAGACTTAATCACTTCGCTTGCCAAACCCGGGCTATGCATCGAAAAATCCAAAACACACTATCCCGCCCTGGGAATTGAACCCGCGGAATTAGGGTATCACGCCGAGCACTTGCCACTCGGCCACCGAGGCGTTAAAAAAGAAACATAAAGTCTCAATTTAAGTGCTGTCTCACTCACACGCTGCCACGGCGTGCAAGTGTGAACTAGCAATTTTTTTTAATATTTATCCTAAATTTAATGATATGCTAAAACCAAACTACAATGAATCCACCGTAAATAGACCTGACCGTAAGATATTTCAATACTTCACGTTTAATTTATGAACCGTATCAGCAAAATTGACCGCGCTATATTCTTTGTTCTTACAAATAATATAAAATTGTCTAGGAAGCCTATTTATTCTAACGATATCAAGTGATTGCTATTCAAGTATTAAGTAAGGCCCGCCGATATTGACTGTTTCCAAAAATGACCATACTAGAATTAATATTTTTTGAAAATCTTTTAGAAATTATGTAGAAAAGTAGATTTCTGAAAGTCTCGGTAAGAAGTGAAGCCAGCGCGCCAGCTTGGAGCCGAGCTTCATAATTCGGTGCATAATTATTATTTTAACGATACATTTAGCTCCTACCCATATGTACACATATTAGTTTGAGCACTGGATGATTGAAATATATCAGTATCGTAGTTAACATATACTCTAGAACGAATTGTAGACCACACTTTGAAAAAAAAAATACACTCGGCGTCAAAAAAATCGCACCTTTTAAAAATCATCTTTAAAAATTCTTAAACCTTATGTAGAGGATAGTGTTGGGTATCATTAGAAAGGTAACAAAAAGGAGTATCAAAAAACAATTAAATTTAACTTTCTGTTTAATTATAATTATACAAACAACATTAAAATTAATAAAATAATAAAAATCCTTAATTAAGTCCTAATTAACAACAGATAATTTACAAAGAAAAATGTACAAAAAGTGTCTTAAAATTAACTTAAAATCTAGTGTTACCCCCCCTTGCCCTGATCACGGCTTCCATACGGTCCCTCATGGACCTCACCAACTTCAGGAGCTCTTCTTGAGGGATAAGCCCCCATTCTTCAATCACCGCGTCTTGGAGCTCCTGTAGAGTCGAAGGAGCTGGATCCCGAGATCGAACCTTACGTTTAAGATGGTCCCAGAGGTGCTCTATAGGATTCAGATCCGGACTTCGCGCTGGCCACTGCATCACAGAGATTTGGGACCTCTGCAAGAAGTCGCTCACGATGCCTGCAGTGTGAGCGCGAGCGTTGTCGTGCATTAATGTGAACCCCTCGCCAAAAGATTCGGCAAAGGGGACCACATGCACTTCCAGGACCTCAGTGACATAGCGGCGAGCAGTCAGCGACCCTTGTCCGCGAGCACCTCCAGTCCGGGAGACGCAGACAAGGTCGGTTTTGCCGGCAGCAGACATACCGCCCCAGAACATGCAGGATCCGCCACCATATTCCACCGTCTCCTGGATGCAGGCTTGGGCGAAACGTTCACCCTGCCTCCGGTATACTCTTCTCCGTCGGTCGTTGCAGAAAAGACACACTCGCGTCTCGTCTGAGAAGAGAACAGCTCTCCACTGCTCAAGGGTCCAATCGACGTGGTCACGAGCAAACTGCAAGCGGGCTCGCCGATGCGCTGCAGTCAATTTTGGACCCGTAGCAGCTCTGTGGGCCGCTATCTTCTTCTCCTTCAATCTTCTTCTAACCGTAGATACGCTTACGGTGCGTCTGCGAACTGCCTGGAGCTGCTGTTGCAACTCAACAGCGTTGGAGAAACGATTTCTCAAAGAGTTCGACACAACGAACCGGTCGTCTCTTTCCGAAGTGCAGCGACGTCTACCCGAACCGTGTCTGCGGATATAGCCACCGGTCTCTATGAAGCGCTGGTACACTCTTCGAACGGAATAACGGCTCAGGTTCAGTTGCCGGGCGACATCACACTGCCGCACCCCTGATTGCAGTAGTGCAACCACTTGAGCGGCTTTATCAGCTGTGGTATCCATCAAAATCTGTGCGTGTGTCCTCTTCAACGGTTGAATAGCGAATGACCCACATTGAACCCGTGTTGACCGTTTTATACCCACAAAGGAAGCGCAACTAGCAACTCTCACGGGTAGCAAAATTTGCATCGAATTTTTGTGACACTTTATTTGTTGCATTAGGTTTTATTTGATAATGAAAAGTAATGTTTTTTATTAAGTTAATTAAGTAACCTTGTAAATAAAATCATAATTAATGCGACTGCATGTGCATATCAAGAGTAAATGACATTTGAAAGTGATTTTCTAAGAGGTGCGATTTTATTGACGCCGAGTGTATATATAAAAAGTAATTATCAAAAAATTATGAGCTTTTATTGAAAAATAATATTCTGGTTTCCCTCAAAAATACATGTAATACAAAGAAATAATAATCATACGTGTTCAGTTTCTGCGGACGCATCCTCTCCAGACGCACCTCCAGCGGACGGCAGAGCCGCTCCGCCGCCGCCGCGGGGGACTCCGGCGGCGACAGCGGCTCCAACGGCTCGAACAGTTTGAAAGGCTCCTGTGCACGCTCGGACAGCTCCGACGGCTTGGACCACTCTTCCAACGGCTCGGACCACTCTTCCAACGGCTCGAACAGCTCCCCCGACGCCGGGTCGGATGGCTCAGACCGCTCTGACGGCTCGAACAGCTCCTCCGACGACGGGTCGGATAACTCAGACCGCTCCAATGGCTCAAACGGTTCGAATGGTTCCCCCGCAGGCTCGGGCGGGCCGGACGGCTCCGACGGCTCGGACGGTTCAGACGGTGGCTCGAATATACATCTCGCTGCCTGTTTATGGGTTAAGTGAACTGTCTGTATTTAATTGTAAAGAATTAAATAAAGATAGAAAGATGATTGATTGACTTAATTCACAAGCAGAAACCGAATAAAAAACGAAACAAAAACAACAGCACAAATAGGATATAATGACATACTCTTAGAGCATTAAACCAACCGGAGAGGCCACGCGCCCTAATTTCTATGCAAAAAAAGTCTGTCCGCCACAGCGGCGGGGTTTTCCGCCGACGCGCTGTGCCCGCCGCGCAGATTACCGGTTGCCGTATTCTTCTACGCGCCGGGAGGGACCAACGCGCCTTATATGGTGAGTTAGAGTTGTGGGAGTAACGTCTATGGTCTTAGGGCATTCAACCAAGCGGAGAGGCCATGCGCACTTACTTCTATGAAAAAGTCTGTCATTTTCTGCGTAATTTTTTTTCTGAATAATTAAAAAAAAAGACAATATTTTTTCAGTTTTTTTGCAAATTTAGTGCATTATTCAATAATATTAAGACAAAATAATACTTACAGAGCAAAAGTAACGTTATCCTTTTGTATACTCGACGTTTCTGATAGCTTTTTACACGGAAACACGCTGCAAAGGCATTTTTTTGCTTACGTCCTAACGCGTGCACCGTGATTGGCAAATGACGCTGACGTCAGTGGCGTCTCCGGTTGGTTTAATGCTCTAAGTGACATACTAGAATAAAAAATAAAAAATAATACAAAAAAAAAGGTAGAGATACTTGGACGCTACGTCTGACCTGGTTCCGCGTCAAGCCACCGAGCCGCGCGTCCTGCTCCAGCCGCTTCAGCATCACGCGCGTCTCCAGCAGCAGCTTCAGGTCCACTGGGAACAACCACCACACCATCACATGACCGGTGGTGTCAAGCCAAAACATCGCTACCTGGGCCACTATGCATTTTTGATTTCACTTTTATTGTGCTTACAATAAGGTTCATAAAGCAAAAACTTTTGTTTGCTTGCACTTGTCAACCAACTTCAATTAAGTTCGCGTAACACACATGGCAATAAAAACATATAAGCTTACAAGATATTTTAAGCCGTGTGAAGCAAATACTAATCAATAAATGTTACTATAACATTTAAGAGAGCCTTTTTCAAGATATATTCTTATATTAGTGGGGCCTGCTGAGGTTTCCCTCTCGCAGTATCACTTCGACCCATCCGAATATTTCGTGCAACCCCATCCTTTCACACTTCTTTCTCTGTTAAAGATACCATATGTTTGGCAACATCTAAACTATTTTTTAATTAATAATCAGAACTGGGAGTCTACCGCCTAACTTTATTGATATCGCTCTCGCTATCGCGCTCTATAGTTTATGGCGTAATCTTGTCATTTCGAAACCGATATAAAAGCAATATCGAAAGCTATAGGCTATAGCTTTCGATATTGCTTTCGATATTGCTTTCTTAATGCTTTCATATCGCTTTCGAAATAACAATATGACGCCATAAACTATAGAGCGCGATAGCGAGAGCGATGGCGATAGAGTTAGGCGGTCGGGGGGCAGATCGTCCTCCTATCCTATTACAATGGCAGTGTCCGCCAGAATTCATAATCTTCTTTACATTTTTAAAACACCTTCTGTCACACTTATAATTGTCAATAAAATATATAAATTTTATATAAACCATGCATAAGTGAAGCGCGTTTCATAGTTGTCGGCGCCTTAAACAAATTTCTTATTTTATAAAACTCACCATCGTCACCGCTCGGCGAGCTCTCGTCTGAGGACGCCGCGCCTGCGCGTGCGCCGTCCAATGCCACGTCAAAATCTTCCAAATCTTCTTCAAACTGTATTCTAATTCCTCGCGTTTTGCGTTCACTATGATCCAGCAAGTCCTCTTCTCTCTTTAGATCAAATAAAAGCTTTTTCATTAAACTACTGCTTTGGTCAGTATCACAAGTCGTTTTACTTAAAGGAAAATCTATCTTACTGCCTACATCACAGGGTGCATTTTTATCTACACTATTAGATGATAAGATATTTTCATTTTTTATTTTACTAAGAGTCTTTTCCATTTCAGAAGGATCAACATTGACATTATCTGTGATACCAAAATCTTTTTTTATTTCGTTTTTTAATTTACTCATCGCAGTCAAAGGCAATCGATCCTTCATCCCTACACCATCACCGTCGTTCGCATCAGTTCTATCGGAACTCGCATTGATCTCATTCCAAACCTGTTCCTTACTCTCATCGACGCAGAGTCCATATTCGTCGTCGTCGCTGTCGAACGTCACTGAGGTCTCCGCTTTGGACGGGTCGATGCTCTCCAGGGCTTTGATAGTATCATCCGCTTTGTCGTGCGCCGAAGTCCCCGTGATATGCAACAATGAGCCTTGCGCGTACATAGATAAGGTGTCATTCTGCTGAATTTGAAACTTTAGGATTTGCTGAGCCGAATGTTCAGTGGGTTCTTTGTCTGACAGGGTTTTTGGTTGCGAGGGTTTTTCCTTGAGTATGGTTAGCTGTTGTATGGTTGGCTGTTGTATGGTTGGCTGTTGTATGGTTGGCTGTTGTATGGTTGGCTGTTGTGTGGTTGGCTGTTGTATGGTTGGCTGTTGTATGGTTGGCGGTTGTATGGTTGGCGGTTGTATGGTCGGCGGTTGTATGGTTTGCTGTTGTATGGTTGGCTGTTGTATGGTTGGCTGTTCTATGGTTGGCTGTTGTAAGGCTGGCTGTTGTATGTTTGGCTGTTCCATGGTTGGCTGTTGTATGCCTGGCTGTTGTATGGTTGGCTGTTGTATGGCTGGCTGCTGTATGCATGGCTGCTGTATGGTTGCGTGTGTGTATTGGCCCAGCGCGATGAGCCTCGCCTGCTCGTCGTACATCCCAAGCCGGGCGGCGAGCTCGTCTTCCACGGAGCTGTATGTCTTTGCGAGCTTCTCCTGGTCGTCGCGCGCGGACGCATCTAACAACGCGTCGTCGCACCCTACGAACAGGGTAACATAATAAATACATTACTTTGAAACAGTTATTTAAAAATAAATCGTATACGCGAAATATACACAATATAATGGAAAATTTTGTCAACTAACGAAGAAATACGACTTTTTAGATTAATCCGGGATTTGATTAGGTTTTTGGTTATTAAGTATAGGTATATGTACACACGGCGGCACATCAAGTTACCTCCCTCTCCCTTGCCCCTATATAACTATAGGTACGCTACACACAACACAGAGAATCGTAGGAAAAGCACTTCCATGCGGCATGTTGGCCGATCACGACGCGCTGGCGTGTGTGTAGTAACTACGAAGCGACTACGAAGCTCCGTTTTGATTTTACGGCACTTTGGGCCTTATTTCAACAGAATAAAAATAAGTTAAGATTCTCTTCTAGTCGTTAAGTTCTCCCTATCCGTCCATAGGCAAAGCTCCTGCTCCAGGAGTGGGGACATAAAATGAGCTAATGATGATGATGATGATGATGATGATGATGATGATGATGATGATGATGATGATGATGATGATGATGATGATGATGATGATGATGATGATGATGATTATGATGATGATAATGATGATGATGATGAAGTGACCGTAATAGTTTATGTACGTTTTATACATCATGCTCAATTATATGGAGTAAAATAAACGTGATTAAATCTTTTTTAAATGATTCAGTTAAACAGTGATGAAAGTTAACGACAGATGTTATACCAAAAAAATGTTAACAGTTTGCTAAAACAATACATTTTGTCATATTATAATTCATATTAATATACTAAAACTTATAGAAAGTAAAGTAAATATCATCATCGAAAACGTTTTACGGACGTAAATAAATGCCTAGAAAATTTTGTCAAGCAAATGATAAGGTCATCCAAATACATGTATACGATTCTTTAGGACTAAAATTATCACAAAGTTATATAGCATGACAGGCACACCCGTCGTAGGCATCGCTACACCATACATTCAATTATAAATTATTTAAGAAAAGTAAACGTCAGTCTGGTACTCTTTGAAACTAGGCAACTAATAAATATACAAATATGACGATACTCACCTTCATAATCCAAGGGAGGAACGGATTCGATTAAGCTCATCTCGTGGTCCTGAAAACATACACGACCTTCAATACAAGTAATTATAAACCGCATCACAAATTAAACACACACATAATACATTCTTCTCTTTAACCGCCTCTGTGGTCTAGTAGTAAAGACCACCAGTCTCAGACCCAGAGGTCCCGGGTGCGATTCCCACGGGGGGTATATGTAATCAGTTTGGTTAGTAGCAGTGATTGCTTTAAGTTTGCCTGGCAAGCTATCACCGTCTTATCTATACTACTCAAAACAAAATAAGGGCCACGAGGTATTTTTTCATTTTGGTGTAAATTATTAAACATTTACATATTGAAAGTAGTAAAATATTGAGTATACAAACTTTTTGATACCTAAACTTTTTAATATTGTAGTATTCATCTAATGCAGGCAACAATTTTAAATAAAATTTGATTTAAAATTATTTTTGAAAATTTTGATTCCATTTTCTTTGACGTTTTGCTTTCCTTAGCTTCTTGGTTTATTAGAAATTATCAGAGTTCATTGATATCTCGAGTCAGAAACATCTTTTGCAATATGCCACAAGCACGCAGGCGTCATATGGACTCGCTGACAGCAACCAGAGCCGTTACAATGATTGAAGAAGGTCATTCGCAGCGATCTGTGGGTTTGCAATTGGGATTTTCTCGAAGAGCTATTCAAAATCTATGGAATCGTTTCCAAGAGACCGGCAGTGTTAGAAGAAGACCTGGTTCGGGCAGAGTTCGCATTACAACAGCTCAAGAGGATCGTTACATTCGATTAAGTGCGCGCCGAGATCGCACAACGACGGCCCGCAAGCTGCAAAATCGTTTACGGCTCACAACGGGTACTCGTGTCAGTGACTAAACTATTCGTAATCGATTGCATGAAGACCAGCAGGCATCAAGAAGGCGAGTTGTCCGTATTCCATTAACCAGAAATCATCGTGCAAATCGTTTAAGATTTTCCCGTCAACATTTGGACTGGGACATAAACCAATGGGGCATGGTGCTCTTCACAGACGAATGCAAAGTTAAATTTTTTAACGACGATCGGCGTATTAGAGTATGGAGAAGACGCGGCGAGAGATTTTCAGAAGCCTGCATCCATGAAGTCGATCGTTTTGGTGGTCCAAATGTAATGATTTGGGGCGGGATAAGCTTACACGGCAAAACTGAGCTCGCTATCTTAAATGAGGGTACTGTTACTGCTCAGCGGTATATTGAGGAAGTCGTCAGACCACATGTGATCCCATTTGCCCAGCGAGCGGGTCCTGGATTCATCTTGATGCAAGACAATGCTCGTGCACACACGGCTCAAGCGACTCGGTTTGTACTGGAAGCGTCTCAAATTCAAGTCTTGCCGTGGCCGGCGAACAGTCCGGACTTAAATCCAATAGAGCACATGTGGGATCAGTTGAAACGAAGAGTTAGAGACGGTGATCAGGAAATCCACAACCGACAGCAACTCATCAACGCTGTTAAAAGGGCCTGGGAAGAGATTCCAATGGAAAATGTCAGGCATTTGATTGAGAGCATGCACTCCAGGCTTCAGGAGTGCGTAACGAAACGAGGGGGGCATACCCGTTACTAAAAGATGAGCATGGAGTATTTTCTTTTGTTTTCAGTAACTTTACATTGTTTTTATTTTTAACCTTAAATGTGTTTTTTCTTTCAAAAGCAAATAAACTTTTTAATCATTATTATTGGAATAAATTTATTGGTCTACACGGTAAAAAAACATTAGTTTTCGTTATGGAGACAAAAAAATTAATATTGGTTTTATTATTTTCATGGTACAGACAAAATACCTCGTGGCCCTTATTTTGTTTTGAGTAGTATATATATCACCATAACAGCAATGTTACGCTTGACCGCTTAACTGAGCCCTCGCCTGCAGTAAGTACGCGGGGCGGGAGGTACGTAGGGCCTCTGTCACGTATACGAGTGTTTTGCGACGAGGCGAACGGATTTCTAATTCATTGCGCGTTATACTATGGCAGTCAAAGGCAGCAGTGATAGAAAAAACGCAATTAACTAGAAATCCGTTTGCCGCGTCGCAAGATGTCAGTAGTCGTGGTCGATCGGTAAGGTGGTAAACACGTAAGGTGGTGATAATTTCAACAAGACTTTTTCCGGCATTTTTCCGGGATTTTTCCGGCAGCTAGAGATAAGGTAGCCAGTGCCTCAGTTGTTGAGTATTCCGGGTGAAGAGCGCTTCCTCCATCTTCCTCCATCCCAAAATCCGAACTGGTGGTAGATTCAGTTGTTTAGTTTCAATAAGTGCCTGTAAAGGCGTATATTGAATAAACGATTTGACCTAAAATACGGTAAGTGCGCGGTACTCACTTGCAGATGGAACACGTCCCCGGCGCTCACGAGCTGCTGCCAGCTGGCCAGCGGCCGAGTCATCAGGTGCGGCCACCTGCGACCAACATCTATATTACAGATGCGCCGAATAATCGTTTATTATTCGGTATTCGGCCGAATATTCGGTTTTTTGACTCATATAGACAGTTCAATTACTTTGCATAATTATTAAAGATCCTTTACTAAAGCGCACGGTCTCTACTCATGGTGGCCATGTCAAGGGCAAGACTGGCTGTACTCGACAAGCTTACGTTAGCAGAGAGCACTCTAAATGGCAGTAGCATTGAATAGTGATTTAATATCATCATTGGTCTCAGAAATTCGTCGTCCGAGTACCACCGCTTAAGGAGAACGGGTAAAATGGGGCTTTCCCCATTTTAGGTTTAAAGGCCTCGACAGAGATTCGGGAGAAGGGGGAGCATATCCACTAAAAACCACTAGTTGTCTGTAATGTCAACATTGAACATAAAATACTTACAATTTGGTGGTATTATCGCTTCAAAGCGATACCTTCCAGACATGCAGTCGGATGGAGAAAACTAAGTAAATAGCCTATGACCACGGCTGGGCAAAGGCCTTCATCATTGTACTCAAATCATCAATACAGATGACGGGTAATGGTTTAATCGCCACGCTTGCCATATGCAGGAAAATGAAATAAAATATGTTTACACAGAGAACACAAAATCCGAATCACACTTTGCCAGACCTGGGAATTGAACTCGGGACCTTCGGGTATCGGGCCGAGCGCTTCGCCACTCGGTTACCGAGGCGGTAGAGAAGATTTTACTATTGCAACATAGTAGGGGCGGGCACTGACCTGGCGGCGAGCGCGAAGTGCGCCGCGTGCTGGCCGCGGGCGGCGGCGAGCGCGGCGCGCGCGTCCAGCGCCAGCGCGTGCCAGCGCCGCTGCAGCAGCACCAGCGAGCAGTGCCGCCCGCTGCGGGCAGCCGACACCGACATCATCATCACCGTCAAACTATACTATTTCGGTAAGTTTGCCGATTGCCTCAAACAGCATTTATTTCAGCTTCAGCTAGTCTTGTAGAGTATTGTTATATTAGTTTAGTATACAATACTGTCCGCTTTTATTTAAACCTGCATCCAGTGGCATGCCCAGGGCTTGAGGTTAGACCGAGCCCAGAAGTCCGAAGCTCTAAAACTTGGTACTTTTTTATAACAGAAAATGCAGTCTACTACCGTTGCGTTCCCTACTACGTCACCTCCGTCTTCATCTCTTGACTTGCCGAGTTTAACAAAAGCACACTGAGGGCATACACACTAGATACCTACTAGACGGAATTTCATAAACACGTCAGCAATATCATACCTTCAGTGGCTCTGGTAAAAGCCGTTTTTGTTTTGTTTAACCGAAAGTATGAATATTTATTAAACGAAATAAGTAGCTAAACAATACACAAAAAACTTACGTCAAAATTATTTATATTATTAATGAAATCGTCTATCTTCCCTAAGGAACGAGTTACATCAGCACAGCGGGCATACGCTTTAGATAATTTTAATTGCTTTTTATGGCTCCAGCTAGATTATTTAAATCATCATAACCCGCGGTATTCCAAACGTTCTTGTCGTTCGAAAAAAAGATGCAACACCAACAATATAACTTATTTAAATGAGAGCAAGCAACAAGCCAGTGAGTTTAGTACACAGATCTATTAAAATGGCTTTTATGACTTTTATTAGTTTGCGAAATACACAACATTTGAAGTATTTTTGTGTGATGATACGATGAGCTGCCGAAAAGTTCAAAACAATCAAAACAATCGCTCAAACGAATATAAACAAACAAACGGCTACCGCGCCCGCGCATGCACGCTGCATGGGAGTGTTGCCACACAGGGAAATTAAAAATGCTATCACGATACTTCAAAACGCAGATTTAGAATTTTAAATAAGATTCCGCTTTTTAAAATTCTAAATCTGCGTTCTTCTCTTGTATATATTATATATATATTATCTTATTCTCCAATAAGAGAATATATAATAAGTAGTTTCATACTTCATAACACTCTAATCTAATCCATTGATTCCCAAAGTGGTCCAGGTGAACCCCCAGGGGTCCACGGTAGACTTGACGGGGGTCTACGTTGGCGTGACAAAAAAATGGGGGTTCACAATTCGTAAGCGGGGGTCCACGAAAATATATATCGTTATCTCGCTTCGATAGTGAAGAACTAAAATATTGGCTTGACTTTGACTATCAATGCAGGCAGATAATATGTCAAGAAGTTCAGCGACTGTTACTTGTGAACACTTGCATATCCCATGTTCAGTGCAACGTCGAGATTTATTATTAACTATTTAGTGATCGCCGTTGTAGCAGTTACGTTACGTTATTAGTGCATAATTTAAATTATATTACATTATATACGTATTTGAATAGTTACAACACCAGAAAATTTACTATTTTGCTTTTTCTTCTATTCACTACTTACGTCTTGGACTTGATGTTGGGAGTAGAACCATTTTTGAAGCTTTTTATACTTATACATAACAAGTAATTATATTCAATTTAGAAACTACAAAAGACCACCAACCGAACCACTTAACCTGAATATTACGCTGAACAACATAAAAATTAATCAATTCGAAAATATTGAATTTTTAGGCTTAGTCTTGGATAACCATTTTAGCTAGAAACTATATATTGAAAATAACAATGAAATAAATAGCTTTTGCTACGCTTTATCGGTGTTGATTGATGTATCATCCGATCAGTTGAGGTAGCTATGAACGCCGACTATAGAAATATTTATTCAGTCCTGAGTTACGGAATAATGTTTGGGGTAACTCGGTAAACGTTAAAAGTACCTCCCTGTTACAAAAATGTTGCATTAGAACCATATTTAGAATGAAATATGACGAGTCCTTGTTTGCCTATTTGTGAGATTTAATAAAAATATATTTCCAAAGATGTCGAAAGCAAAAGTCAGAAAAACTTCAAGAAAACAGTTTGACGACATATTCTTGCCGCGAGTTAGGTCGGAAATGGAGTGCGGACGTGTCCGCCGCACGTATCTACAATAAATTACTTATATGTATTAAAGAAGTTACCAATCATAAATTTAAAAAAAAACGTTGAAAGAATGGCTTTTGTGTACCGTGTGCTATAGGATCTGCACGAATTTTGATGTACAGTATAGTTTGACATGCCTATTTTTATTATTAATTAATTAATTGTCAATCCTAATGCATTATTTTTATTTTATTTTTATAATCGATTATTAAATTATTAACGTTCATTTTTATTTTTATTGTAAATTATAATGAATGAAAATTAAATAATATGCATGCAAATTTTATAAAAACCTTATTGTAATGCCCGACTAGGGTAACTGTTTGGACTAACAATTACAATTTCACCCAGTAATTATACAAAGTAACAGTTATGCAATCAAATGTTCTACTCTATTCTATGGATCATACCTGAAATAAATGCTTAGTTTGTAAACGTACCTACTGATGTACTCGCGGTAGGCGCTGACCCACCGGCGCTTGCGCAGCTCCTTGGGCGCGGGCTCCGCCAGCTGGTAGCGGCGCGCAAGACGCATCAGTTGGCGGAGAGGCTCGCCCATCGGCGAGTCGGAGTACACCACCTAAGTGCCGGGTTACGGGTTACAATGACAAATAAAAAAATGTGTGTGTGCTGCAGCATCGTAGCTCAACCCGCGCCGCGTCGTCGTCGTCGTCGTCGTCGTCGTCGTCGTCGTCGTCGTCGTCGTCGTCGTCGTCGTCGTCATTCATATTGTATCTCAATGATCGAAGTTGCCGACAAGCCATGACTAAGAGTGGTTAAAACCACCTAAATGTTGTTATTTTATTTTTATGGACTCCGACTCACGGATAGTTTTGTTTTTTAGTAGTCTGCACTTACATGAAATTACTCGCTTTGTTGTATTTTATAGCAATTCCATCGTATATGCATCAACAAGGGTGACGAACAATGTCGCATATATACTACAAATCAAATGATTTATTTTGTACACATATAGAAAGGGTTACAAAAAAAGCATAAATATATTATAAGATATACGAGTAATTTCATGTTTACTAAGACTAATAAGAAGTAAAACCAATTCCGGGATTTGAGATTAGATTTTAAAAAAAATGCTGGTAAACCACTCTTAGTATTTTTATTACTTTTAATTTTGCATTTACAATGCTATATGTAGTTACATATACCACGACCCTTGGATTACCGGTCCAATGCCCTGACCGCTGAGCTACCGAGGGTAGCTCCAAGGGTTCGATTCCCACTCTTTCTGAGACTTGTTGATTTTTTATAGTCAAATTTTATCTTGTCACTCATTGAATGTTTTTGTTTTGTTTATATAATTTTAACGCAAATTTTGTTGCGAAACAAATAACAAAAACACAAATGTTGAAAAAATTTCCACGAGCAGGATTTGAACCTGCACCCTTCTGACATACCGGGTCAGGTGCTCCCCCAATTGAGCTATCGTGGTTCTAACCAGCCCGCCGAAATTATTCAACACTGTTTACTTTTTACTTTGAAAGCCAAAGGGCACCCATTCATCATCATTAATGACGGCAGTTGTTGACATTGAATGTATCGGTATGTCAGAAGGGTGCTAGGTTCAAAACCTGCTCGTGGAAATTTTTTCAACATTTGTGTTTTTGTAATTTGTCACTCATTGTCTTGTCGGCAGCTTTAGGTAAATTAGGTCCTTTAATTCCGATCGCTGGCTATGATGGTCGGTGGGCTCACCGTCCACTCGGCGTACGGCTCCAGCAGCAGCGCGACGTCGGCCGCCCGCCACTCGGCGTGCGAGAGCTGAGTGCCGGCGGGCGGCGTGCGCGCAGGCAGCCGGTCCCCGTGGCAGCACACGCAGCGCAGCTTCAGCAGCACCAGCGCCGACACGCTGGCCCTGCGTTACCAACACGTGCACTACTATGATGGTGCCAGACAGTGTATTCGTAGTGACGAGCTGTAGTGCAACATGTAATTGGAACCGCAAACTATCTTTCAATCCCTGCAGCGAACCTCACACCTTTCAAGCCTGGCTGGCGTACCTACATGGTCACACCTGTACATGAAACCTTCACATTGACATGAAAATAATTCTTAATACAATGGATGGAATAAGAACCAAAACTAGTCTTTGTATACATGTTAGAGAGAGAGAGAGAGAGAGAAACATTTATTGTCCACACACACTAATACACATAAAAACAATATGTTAGATCGTGACTGTATGAACGCGTGAAAGATCCATACATGTTGCGCCACAGCTATCGTACACGTACGACAAGGCCAGGCGCACTTAACATGCGTTATCGTACGAATTTTACTCGTAAAAGTGACTGACGTTTCACCGGTAACATAATGATTTCTATATCAGAGACGTGTATTCGTACAGTGGCGAGCAGTAACATGAAAACCGCTCTTAATGCTAGTCAAAAACTGAATAAATGTGTATGACTGTATACCTTTACCTGTATATCATTACCTGTAATAACGAAATAATAAATGATTTGATTGGATAGGACGCATGAAAGATACAAACATGTTGAGATTGATTTCGGACTTCCGTCGTAACTATACGCGTGTACGCGCTACTATGATACGTACGACTACTATGGTACCTAGAGTGCGTGTACGCGCATGAAGTTGCGACGTAGTTTGGATTTTACATATATGAGTTTCTTACGAATACACGTCATAGATATAGTCGACAATATAAATTAAGAATAACAGCGGACCAAAAGTTGAACCCTGTGGAACTCTCATTGTAACCACCGATTCCGGCGATTTAGAGATCGAGATATTATCTTTTTAACGAGTGCTCTTTGAATCTTATTATCTAAGTTTTAATTATACAGTGGTAGAGCTTCCTTTGCTGACTGTTTGCTTATATAACATTTAAGTTAATTTACTTGCTAAACGTGGGTACAAAAACGATACAGACATTGGCATGGCGTTTCTGCGTTTCATTTCAAAATAGTCAAATCAGAAGAAGCCAGAAAAAGAAGGTATTAATATCAGTACTGCATAAAGAATCCCTATATATTTATATTTATAGTACAGTATAGTATGAAAAAAGGAAGTACAGCATCACAAACTCAGCTTATTATGAACCTTAAGTTTTAAACATAAAGTTTGATTATGTTGCAAAATGTATACAAAATACTGTTACTGTCATCGAAGAAAAAGTAAAAGCAATAATTTGAAATATCGCCACAACCGTATTTGTGGCCATATTTTGGTACCCTTTTAGAACGCCTCGGGTGGCCGAGTGGCAGAGCGCTCGGCCCGATACCCGAAGGTACCGGGTTCAATTCCCAGGTCGGGCATAATGTATCTCGAATTTTTCAATGCATAGCCTGGGTTTGTGATCACCAACCCGCATTTGGCAAGCGTGGTGATTAAGCCATTGCCCATCAATTGTAGCGATGACTTGATTTCAATGATGGAGGCCTTTGCCCAGCAGTGGGACAGTTATAGACTGTTTACTTACTTACTTACTATGGTTTTCTTTTTTAAATTGAGGATCCATATGTGAAGACTCTCAGTAACTTTTGATTCCGGGTGAAGTTCGTTCCTCCTTCGGCCTTATCATCACTTAAAATCAGGTAGAACATATATTTTTAAAAGCACTTGTCGGGAATCTAGTACTAGTTTAAGTATTGAAGAAGCTATACTCGTAATTATGTGTAAGCACTCACCACAAAGGCGGCGGCTTGGGTCCCAGCGCCTCTGCCGCTAGCTGATGCAGCAAGTCGCTGTACTTCACCAGGTACTCCGTCTGCAACGCCGCACCATCATCATCAACATCAACATCAACATCACCATCACCATCACCATCATTTTAGCCTAGGTACTATGGCGGCCACAAACGCTGTACCGGTCCTAAGGCGAAAATCCTGTGCACCGCGTCGCTCGCTTTTATCGGCGTGACCGGTGCGGCGGCGATGCGCGTGCACACGAATATTTGTTCAAACCTTCGAGACCCCCACCGTACAGCCACTACTGGACAAAGGCCTCCGAAAATATATTCACAATGTCCGCTTCTGCTGTTCTGGTATAATTTATTTATTTTATTTATTTATTTATTTATTTATCTTCGGAAGACCAACAGCACACGAAACATACATACATTCAGATATAAGTAACAGATGGCCAATAACAGGTCTCCACGTTTAAAAACAGATTAATTAATAAGGTTTTTGTGGACAATAGAACATAAAATAATGAAAAAATACCAAAAAACAATAAAAACTAATGAGTGGGATATAAAGTTCACTTAATCAAATATTTATCAAAGAAATCTTGACTTAATAGCCGCCTTGCTGTTGCTATGCTAGAATAAAATAAATCAAAGTTGTTCGTTTTAGAAAACTCATTTAGACCTTTGCTAGCTCGCCAAAGAAATTCATTCTGACGATAATTTGATGAAACTAACGGTAGATGAATTGGAAAGTAATATCTTATTGATCTTGATGGAATATTAAGGTAAATTTTGGAAAGAAGCTCAGGAGAATTTATTTTGTTTGTAATTATCTTTAGCAAAAAAATTATATCTGATATTTCCCTTCGTTTTTGTAAGGGAAGAAGGTGAAACCTCGCACAAAGTTTAAAATAGTTACCAGAGTTATAAGGCAACTTCAGACGGTAGCATAAAAATTTTACAAATTTTTTCTGCAATTGCTCAATGCGATCAATATACTTATTGTAACACGGATTCCAGATCTCCGATCCATATTCCAGGACAGTTCTTACAAAGGTGCAGTACAGTATTTTGATTGTTTTAATGTCATTAAAACTTGACGAGGATCTCATAACAAATCCCAGTGCCTTTGAAGCCCTCTTAATAGTCCTATCAATGTGAACGTCGAAAATAAGCTTTGAGTCATGGTGAACTCCAAGGTCTCGTATCTCGGATAACCTTTGCAAATTTGTGTCCTTTAGTTTGTAATTAGACAAAATATTAACTGTTTTCCGACTGAAAGTTATTACAGAACATTTTAGTGGATTGAGATCCAGTTGGTTAGCCTTACAGTAACCGTCTAGACGCGTTAGGTCCGACTGAAGATCTGATATATCGGATGCACATGAAATGGATTTAAAGATCTTCATGTCATCCGCGAAACAAAGTAACCTGGAATGATGGAAACAAGAGCCAATGTCATTCACAAAGATCAAGAACATAAGTGGACCAAGAAGTGAACCCTGGGGCACTCCGCTAGGTACAACGACCCAACTTGAAATATAATTATTAATAACAACAGCCTGGGATCTGTTGGAAATATATGATTTAAACCACCTCAAGAGATCTCCGTTAATCCCAATGTGTTCCAATTTTCTAATTAATATAGTGTGGTGGATTCTATCAAAACATTTGCTATAGTCCGTGTAAACGACATCGACCTGCTTACCATTTTGCATACTAACAGTGATAAAATTATTAAGTAACACGAGATTTGACACAGTGGACCGTCCCTGAAGAAAACCGTGCTGAGACTCGGTGAACGAATTCTTCAAAGAAGAGTACAATTGATTATAAATTATTCTTTCGAATACCTTAGCCACTATGCACAACTTTGAAACTGGCCTGTAATTGGTTACCTCTGTTTTAACACCTTTCTTATGAACTGGCGTTATGAAAGCGGACTTCCATATAGATGGCAAATTATTTTCTCTAATTGACTTCAAAAACAATAAATATATAGGTGTAGCAATAGATTTCGCGCACTTGGTCAGAAAAGACGGAGGTAAACCATCAGGTCCAGCCGATTTGGTGATGTCTAGTGACGAGAGTAGCTTAACAACCTCTTCAATATTTATTTCAATATTCGAAATACTAGTAAGGGGTGTCGCGTTGATATTGGCAATTAAGTCAGATGGTTCGGGTGAGGAAGACGGTTGCAAAAAAGTTGAGTAAAAAAAGTCAGAGAAAACGTTGGCAATAGAACAGCCATCGTTAGCAACTTTGTCTCCGTATTTCATTGTGTTCGGTATATTTGATGATTTATACTTTGACTTAATAAATGACCAAAAATATTTTGGGTTTTCTTTAATAGACATTTCAACTGACGAAATATAGTTTTGATAGCACTCAGATTCTAAAATTTTAACTCTTTCTCTTAATAATTTATATGTACACATATTTGAATGATTACCGTATTTTTTAAATCTAATATAGTATTTATGTTTTTCTTTAATTAGTTTCTTTAATGATATTGAATACCAAGAAGGGTATGTATTTTCGCGACAGATTTTTGAGGGAGGACAGATAATGTCTGGATCTCATAACCGGAACGCAGTTGAAGTGCTGTACGCTAGTACAGCAGTGTAGTGCAGTACGAAATGAATTGTGAATTGTTCGTTGGTACGTCTAAATAAAATAAATAACAAAACTAAACTTCTGACTAAACTATGCGGCTGGGCGGCAGAAATAAAGAATAATAGAAACAAAAATTTGTCACATTTTAAACAGTGTCCTACCACTAGGCAGCCCTAAGGCAAACCCTTAGGCAAAGTCAACCAGTCAGATGCTGGTGTGCAGCAGCGAGCTTACCGTCATGATGCTGTGCAGCACGCCGAGCTTGGCGTCGGTCTCCACCATCCAGCGCGGCGCAGCGGCGCGCGCGCGGTTCGCCGCGTCCGGGAACCGAACGTGCTCGCACGCCAGCTGCCGCCACTGGACACACACACACACACATTGTTATACTACAACGCTTACCTTATTAAATAAGGGTAAAAAGTTTTTGCTTAAGTGTTCAGTTACATTGCCTTGAACAGTTAAAAATTATTGATAATTTAATTGGTACATTCATGACGAAAAAACATTGAAATCAATAACAACTTGTTCGGATCTTTATGCGTTAAGGTACTGGATATAGAAAAAATATATCAACTTTCAAAGTACGTCTCAGTCACTCTGGCATTTCAACTGAGTAGTGTGCGTGCGGGTTCAATTTCGAGCAAAATTGTACGATAACGCATTAAAAGTGCGGCTGACCAAAAAAATTAGGTGACACGTTTCTTTGTCACACTCCTAAAAGATGGAATAGTCTGCCAGCTCACGTGGAGTGGAGTCATTTGCCGCGCTATTATTTTATTATTTACTAGCTGACCCGGCGTTTTTAGTATGTTCCGTTACTTATTATTTAAGTTTCTCACCGTTTAAACCTTCCCTGAACTTAATGTATGAATATTATAAGATTAAACGAACTTACCTGAAGTGAAATTCGATCATTATTATATTTCATCACTTCATTCTTCAGATATAATTAACCAGGTAGTCCTTTGACGTAACACCACAGTCGCGCGCCATCTTTCATGCTCATTCTTTAGAGATAGAAGGCGAGCAGAAAAAACTTTCTTGTTATGGGTTAAGTATGAAAACGGCTCAAAGCAGCATTGTTTGCATACTTATGGGATGGTTGGGAGATTATATCTTAGAATGAAGCGACTCATATTATAATGATCGAACTTCACTTCAGGTAAGTTCAGGTAAGTAGCCGATAGAAAGACCGATTAAATAGGCAGGTATGGTTGGAGCACCGTACCAGCTGCCGGTAGCGCAGCTTGGCGACGACGTGGATGTGCGGCGACGTGGTGGCGGGCAGCGCCAGCGCGCGCAACGCCGCCCGCAGCGCCGGGTGCGCGCCCTGCGGCAGCTGCGCCAACAACGACATCATTACATTAAAACATTATGTTAATGATTCTCTTCTGACTGATTGAATTTACTTCTTTCAAATTTTGACTTCAGGGCTCTCAAATATGGCGATCGTTTAACAATAACAAACTGGGTTTTATTACATAGCGATTAAATTACAAATATGATATGTGTAGGATTGGAGAATATAATGCGAATAATGGGCGACTAATAGGGCGATGAATGGCGCGCGTCGCCTCGTATGGTCTTCGGGGCGCCGCGGGCGTGATGTCATCTGTCACCCATTGATCGCGGTTGCTCGGCGATCGCATCAGTAACCAATGACTGCTACTTCCTCCATGGATTGGTAGATGGCTCTTAACAAATTAACATACGAAGATTCTTCAACTTCAACATAATTAGCTTATGTCCGCATAGTTTAAAGTATAAAGTAATCGTCTATTTTATTATATTTTCTGTATATTATATATAGTAAAATTAACGAAATTATAAATCTTGAAACTTATCGAGAATGTAAATTGAAGTTACTAATAATTAGATTAAAATATTAACATATAAAGATACCATGTCTCTCTTTAATATAATCATAACAAAACTATTTATGTATGCATAGTGTAAAGTGTAAAGTGTGTCTGTATAGCAAAATATAAAGTAAATCGACATTTATTCCAGGGTAGTGATTATTTAGTTTATTTCTTAATTTAACTAATATGAAAGTGCTCAGAAAGAGCGGTGTTGCCTGTAACAAACGTTTCGTAATACCTACTAGTCTGTCCCAACCGAATAAGATGTTAAAAGTGTATAATGCTAAAGAGATAAACATTTTAGATTTTTTGATAATCATCGTTATAACCGCCTCTGTGGCTGAGTGGTTAAGACCACCAGTTTAGACCCAGAGGTCCCGGGTCCCGGGTCCCGGGTTTTGAAATCTTTGTCACTTAGTCGGCTCTTACGACTTGCGAGCTTAGGCCGCCGATACTTTATTTTCATGTCCCCGACCAGAATAAAGAAGTAATGACATTTACAATAGTATCAAAAGAGCTACAGTACTGACCAGAGGCCGGTTGCGCGAGGCCAACAGCTCCTCGTGCTGCACCATCTCGCACATGTAGCGGTCCAGCGTGTCATCACTCCACAAGCTGCATGGATAAAGATACACAAACATAACTATAGCATGTAAGAATATATTTATAAAGATGCTTGAGTGTAAACAAGTGAAACAGTGTCTTTTTGTAACTTCATGTTGTAACGTCGTATTTAAATTACATTACATGCTCATATTATTTATTAGCACCGGTTATGTTGCTGTACAACCAATATCATATGCCTTGCTTTGTTTTTAAAAAAAAAACATTTATTCTCATTGTTTTTACGGCGTTTTTTGACAACCGGTCAGAGAATATGTTCTCTGCTGGAATCTACCACTAGCCTGGGATCCCATTATACAAAATATTAAATCCCAGCCCCAACACCATACTGTCAGACCACAAGATACTGTAAGCTAATTCTGCGTAAAACGGAATGCACCTGATTAAATTTAAATAAGGGTACACAAGGTACTAACTAATTATGAGACGACCAACACCTAACTCTCCCTGTGACCACGGACCCTGCAAAGGGTTCAAAACGTAGGATAAACATTAATTAAAACTAATGTGTAAAATAAACGCGAGTAGATCTGTAAAAGTTGTTTCATTTCAATTTAAAAAAAAATGGTTAAAATTGTCTTTCAAATTAAAATAAATGTTGATTATACTCAACTGTCTTGTTATATTAAATGTAAATAAAATAATCCTAATGCATTTGTTATCGTATTTGCTATTACGATGCGTTCGTATCGGTATCATAATAGACATATTGTTGCAGCCCTAGTTATAATCTATATATAAATGTAGTCATGGTGCTATATTCGCATTAACTTTGTTCACATTAAGTTAATTCATACATTTTCTATGTACACAGTAAATTCATTTTAAGTCCAAAATTTTCATGTATTTGTATTTTGTTTTGCTGGTTTAAAATAGATATAGCAGTCCAGGAGTGCATCAATAAAACATTAAGCAGATCCAAGGTATGACCTCTCCGCTGACAACCTGTGCTCAAATTTAGTTTTGTTTTTTTTATATGACGGAGTATAACCTCTGTCTAACGCCCGAATCTTTATTTAAAGGTAATTTCCTTTAATTAAATTTTTCACATTCAAAATAAATTACAATTATTATTAAAATGAAACAACTTTTACGGATCTACTCGCGTTTATTAATTAAAACTAATGTGTAAAATAAACGCGAGTAGATCCGTAAAAGTTGTTTCATTTCAATGTGTAGTGATCGCATAAACTTTAGAATACAATTATTATATCAATTACAATTATTATACAATTACAATCTCATTCATCTGTTTGTCAAGTTTTTACACAATGTGTGGAAAAGCAGAATAACCAAAAGATATTCAAGAGTTAGTTTTTTCAATTCACATAATCAATTTTACTGGAACATTATTACGGACAGTTTTTAATGGAATTTCATAGCATGATCTTTTCACACAAGGCATTTGAGTTTGTTGACTATTAGATTTAAGAAGTCTCTATATGCATTAACCAACTTTAGCGACTTGCTAAGTATTAACACCTATTTGATTGAGGCTATTTTAGCCTACTACTACTACTGCTGCGCTTGGACCAGGCCGTGGAATGCTTAGTTAATCATCACATGGGCCTACACCAGTGATTAAGTTTAAAAAAATATAATCTTTCGTATGGTAAACATCTGAAATTAAAAACGTGGGTCCGTAATCAATAGCTGAGCCCTACACCATGACTAGAATAGAAAAAATCCGTTTAAGAACTTGATTTCAGTGCGTGTACTGTGTATGAGTGTTGTGAACATCAAGAGCTTACTGTAGGGGATAATACCAGCTAAATCTTTAGGCCACAAATGAATTTTGCGCAATATTGAAAATAGAAACGTTATTTCAATGGTGTAAGGATCATCGTCGGTCCCATGGATGTTGTTTACGCGTGATGTATCAAAATAAACTGGTGTACTTACGGAGTCGGAGACGGCGCTTTCTTCATATTGTAGCACACCTAGTTTTATAATAAAAAGTATACCTGTCGTAACATTTTAATTTAATACGTACATTATTTTCTCTCACAAAGTCGAAATATTAAAAATATTTCACTTTTTGACAAATGACAAATCAAATGAAGCTGTTGTTTTTTTTAAGTGTAGTTCGTTTCTTGAGGAACCGGCTAAGGTCATAAACCATGCTGCCATGTCCTTAGTTTCCTAATTTCATTAGTTACTTCTTTGTTACTTCTCTCAAGCTGTTGTTTTTTTTAAGTGTAGTTCGTTCCATGAGGAACCGGCTAAGGTCATAGACCATGCTGCCATGTCATTAGTTTCAAGCTGTTGTTTGTATGACAAGTTGTCACTGGCAACGTTTTTGTAAGACAAAAGGATCTAGCCTATACAGCCACCACCAATGATTTCGAGAATAACAAAACATTAAGTTTTCTCGTAATCATTGGTGATATATAAGTATGACTAACGATAAAGATGACTGGTGTCATCTTAGATTATTCATATTCGTAATCTATATAATAATACGTGAAGCAAAACCTTTGTACACCTTTTAACGATAATTGCGCGGATGCAGGAGTATGAAATTTCGCACACTTATAGTTTATATAGAGAAGGAGTGCAGAATGTTAATTTTTTTTTTAAATTATGCATTTAAAATACATTAAATCAATAAAACAAACATTACACACACTACCATGCATTTGACACACACGCATGGATACACTTTTCAAAAATTTTAAAAATGTAATAGGAGGGATATGGAGGAGGGAGGAGCGGCCGAAATCTGTCAATGCCAATCCAAACTCACTTTCTTTTAGTTGATGGCTTCGTGCGATTAGCGCATATGGCATATACCAATGATATTATATAAAACAAGAAGCAGATATGTCACTACGCGGCTTGAGTTGAAAACTATACTATTATATATCATTGGCATATAGGTACATAGAGTTGTCTATTGAGGGATTTGACAGTTTGTGGTAGGTGGATGTGCAGGCGTGTAGTCTACATCATTTAACCGGCTGCGACGAAACTGGTAAATGACGATAAGTCAGAGTTGTGCGTAAAACCTTCACAAGGACGAAGCCGCGGCTGGGCTTCTACGGCATTGCAGAAAGGGTGCCGTGTGTAGAACCCAGGAAACTTAGGAATAAAGTATCACTTTTTACATGGTTACATAGCTGTCTTGGAATTGATACACCTACACCTATTACCAAACATCATGTAGTCAAAAATAAAACGCAGCATTAATAAATAATACAAGTTTTTATTAAAATGTACAGAGAGCGCGCACCGGCGGCGTCGGGCGGCGCGACCACACGACCACACGCTGCCGCGGAACGAGTTGGAAACCACTTGGAAACCTTAACACCACGCTGCTTACTCGTGACTCGTGGCACGTAAAGGGGCTGAGGTCAACAATTAATAAGGTCAATAAAATCAATGACAATAATACATTATAACGTGACATGAGAGTTTTCATAAATTCAATATTATGGAAAGAGACAGTCGGTCAAAGTTGGCGTAAATGGATTTAACACCCAAAATGCATCAAACATTTGCCGGTAGTAAATATTTGTATATTTCTAAGAATCACTTTCAGTAATTTGATAGGCAGTGCACACAACCAATTACTTCAACGAGAATATGTTTTGACGAATAATAAAGTGTCAATCAATACAATGAAACAGCTACTAGGTACATAGAAAATACTCATATTTCCTAAAGACTGGTTGACCGTTTGTTAAAATTGTTATAGCCCCATAACTCAAATAATTAAAAATTACAATAAAAACACTAAAATCATGAAATCAGTCTAATGGTTCCGCTTAAATCTAATAAAAAGAACACAAAAAATCGTCTGTCATATACTGAAGTCGCCACTTTCGTATGTATTTCAGTCTTTTTATGAGATCTTATATATTTTAAAATACACTTACAAATATACAATAACTTTTTAAACTTTTGAAAATGGTCATTTATATTAGAATATTTTTGACGGGATTATTAATATGTTTCTGGTGGTCAATACCGAATACTCGAAAGCATGAAATAAAGCTTGCAATCCCGTTATAATTACACTTATTTAAATAGCTACATCAAATGTCGAATATTTACTTTAAGATTACCAAGCTGTAGGCAATCCTTGTAAAAACAGTTAAATAACCAATTACAAAAACGCACATTCATAAATAACAACACATACATTACAAACACATAACATTTTGCAAAATAATAAGGTGGAATTTAATATTTTTCACTGCATATTATCACTTTATAGATCATGCTATAAATTCATGGTCATAATCTTAATAACAAAAGAAAATGGCGACTTCAAAAGACTAAAACAAAATGGCCGACAACAGTATTTACGCGGGTGGCTTGAGCAACGAATGAGCGCACATGGAAGAAGTTCAATTAAGGCAATAAGGCTCAAGAATGCGACATTACTTTTCTATTAAACAACAGATATTTTACACAAAAAGATTGTTATCTATAGGGAAGTAACTGGATATTTAATAAAGATTACTTAAATTGGGTGTGTGTTTAACATTGCTGCCTGTCTTAAACTGTAAACGAAAATAGCTCGTAGGACATTGACACATGGAGTTCATATCCTATTGCACGTCGATATTAGCTTAAATATAATATTAGTTTACAGAAATTCGTAAGTAAATAAGGACAACAGTCGCAACTCCTCACACTTGGTCTCGTAAGTCGAACACTTAAGAAATCCTGCCACTAAACACTAATTACATACAGACGAGATAAACGTCATTCTGTACACAATTCAATAATTAATTAATGATGTAAAATACAAAGAATACGAGTTGAAAAGAGATAAGAGTCTTGGATGCCGGGAAAAACATTAAATAACAATTAATATACATTCCTAGGCACCAACAGCCATACCAAATGTACTTAACACCAAACGTTTAATGCAAAATGGAAGTTATTCATAGTTTGTGCGAAAGGGCATTATTGATGCTCAGTGAGCTACGAAAGTGGCCGAACACTTTAATACTTTGTCAAAGCAAACAATTAATGGTACATACAACTGTCAATTTCCAGCATAGTTATTATCACACGGTACTTAAGTGTATACCGACTTTCGTGGCACACCGTACAGTGATTTAACTTACGTTGCGTTGAGACCCATATCTCTATCCAAGTGGAACACCAAATCGTTTAAGAGCAAACAGTCCGTATACCGTCCGCACGAGTCGAGGTACAAAATATATACAAAGTGCAGTATACTCCAACGTTATTCTAAAACCCGACATATATTACAAAAATGTCAATGGGACGGCGAGCTCGCTGCGACATTTCAATACCCAATACCTACTCAATATATTTATTGCAAAACGCAAGGATATGATAACAAACCATTAAACATATCAGGTGTATGTTGAATGCTAAGTTATAGCTAACTACTATTTGTACGGGCTCGAGGAAGCGCCACTATTGGCGAACTTATTAAACTAACGCTTGAGAAGCCCGATTTAATAGTCCATTTTCTGAACTGAGGGCCTAGATAAGTGGCATAACGCTAGTAGAATACAAATGGACAACGTAAGCCATACAAACGTCAGTTTACGTATCGTTGGCTTATGTCAATCTCATACTGTTCTAGTTTTATTCCATTTATATTCAACTATCTGTTCCCCGAGCCACCACGTCGCATCGCGTCGTCCGAATGCCCGAGTACTTCGTATTCGCATAGCATTTTTTTTTAATTTTTGATGTGTAACATCTTTCCGCTCGCTTTCTATATAAGCAATTTGTGGGAGAGATTTCATGAAATGGGACGGAAGTATGTGTAACAGTGTAACAAGTGAGTAACAGGAAGTCGGGGAAGCGCGCGCCATTTTGTAAATTTAAAATCGATATTATGAACATGACATATTATCATTAATTAATTATATATGACATATTGTGTCATTTGGACTATCAAAGGTCATTTTGATATGTCAAATGTCTTCTAATGAGTTTTTACTGCATTTATTTTATAGTTATAATATAATGTAATAAGTACCTGACCCATGTTTTTCAGCAAAATTTTAAAATTGCTTATTACTAAGGTGAGATGTCAAATGTTACACATCATATGCGACTACTGTAAGGTTCGCGCTTGTTTTTTATTCAAGGGCCATAGAGTGATGTTAATTGGCCTATAGCCTTCCGCAAAAATTGGGCTATCAAATGAAAAATAACTTTTCAAATCCGACTGACAATTCTATAAACAAAAGAAACAAAGACTTCAGCTTAGTTTGCCATATGTCTAGGCCCTCATAAAAAATACAAAATATAATGGAGTGGAGAAGAGAATCTTATACTCAGCAGTCGCTAAACGTAGGCTGATTAGATAGTTTATTTATATATACTTCATTTCGCAAATTAATTAAATTAAATATAAAAGACGGAAGTAAGTTTTACAGCAACGCTTACAGTCTTACACCATAAAATGTCTTCAGGAGCTCGGCCAGCCCCAAATTGAGCGCAATATAGATTGAAGACACGTCTATGTTGTTATCATAGTAGTATGTAAATATATAAATTTGTACAAACGTATAAGTATCAAAAGTACAATGTACAGCGTCCATTAACACTATGTCTTGAGGAAAGGCCGCCGCGCACCGACACCGAGTGGACTCAGTGGAACTAGAGCGCTTCAACAAAACAAAACGTCACAAATGTTACTCATACAGGTCAATTTATATAGATTATTCTTCCTGTAGTGTTAAGTGCGTTTTATCATTATTGGATCAAGTTAATCTTTCTATTTAATATAGGCAAAGCAGCGCCATCTAGTCACAAACTTGTGAAACTTTCCACAAGGTGTCATTGTTTCTATCTACAAGAATTCGATATTGGAAAACTAACAGGAATTAACAGGACATAAAATTTAATTAACTACGATTGAAGAATGTTAAATTTTTTATTAGTGTCATTATTATTTACATAGGACTGATGTGACTGCAATTAAAAACATTTTAATTTAATTTTAGTACAGACAGCAAAAGCAGGAGTATATCGGCAAGTTGCACCAAACCTACTTGAAACTTTTTCAGATTTACACATTCCATCATTATACGGTTACAATTACGAAATTATATACAAAGTGATCCTTAAAACTTACATTATTATCGAATTAAATGTCTTTTACGAGCTATAGAAGCGTTAGCGGCGATGCAACTTGCCACGTGGTAATCTGAGCGTCGTCGGTGGCGGTGCTGGCGGCCCTCGTCTATAATACTAGCTATCTATTCGAGCACTATGTGACTAGTTCTTTACATAAACATATACAGTTGCGCCTGGCTGGACGGTCACTCTGAAGCCGATACTATGTGTGCTAGGCACACTAATCTACTATTTGATCAAAAATTTGTATGGCATTGAAGCAGCGGCGTCCCTTGGTAGCAAACGAGGAGAGTTAAAATTTCACCGCCATACAATTAAAAAGTGCTAATATTTTAACAAACATTTCTAGCAATTTTTGTGAAAGAAGTAAAATAAAAACAATTTAAATATAATTTTATCGCAAACAAATATTCTTCCAGATAAGACTTGAAAAAATATTCGCTAGAGGTATTTGAACACCTCGTCACTTAGCACGCATTGCAGAAGAGGTGAGTTTAAAATAGTTAATAGAGAATTCATTTCCAACATATTTCTAAATTAAATTAGTTTATAACTTACTTTAAAAAACTAGCTGCTAACTAAACGCACTATAAGAACATCGGCTTCTAGAGTGACCGTCATTTCATGTTTTGTTTCTACCAACAAAAGTATTCGTATAGGCGAAAGTAGAAATAATTGGCTACAGAACACTTTGGACTTAATATTAATGCAATAAAGTCGACATTGCGTTGTGATGACTTAATTCTTTGTTCTTTCGATGTCCGTGGTATTCCGAAGTTAAGTATCCATACCTCAGTCAAGTGTATGTATATAAAATTTGTAATTATGAAAAGAAATATTCGTTATTACATACATAATTATATTTATTACAAATTATGAGTGTATTTTTTAAACGATCTTCATAAACGCAACTTCTGTTAAAGTAGATGGTGTCTCCATCTATCGCTATTGATAAAACGTACCTAAATATGTCTTTATGTATTAGAATGTTCGTGTATAACATTTTTACAGACATCGTCGTGAAAGTTCCAAAATTTTTCACATTAATATGGCATACTTAAGTAATTGAAATAAATCTATTTTAATACTTATAATAATACAGTGTAAATAATATAATACACGCAATTGTATATAATCACATGTTTAAACTTAACTAAAGGTTACATAGAGCCAGTTGGTTAGGAGTAACAAAACTTATTAAGTCTTGGACCGCCCGTCAAACCAATCCTAGGAGGTAAAAGGTCCCGAGAAAATTGGTGTTGCCATTCAGGAACATACAATTCCCATTAATTTACATTAGTAATATTTTTGTTGCTTGTCATTTTAACCTTTTCACCGCCAGTCGGATTTATCAGACAAAAGAGTTCGTGCCTAATTCACCTGTCGTGTTTACACGATAAACACTTTTATTGTATAATTTCGTTTATACATTCATAACGTTGAGTTCTATCCAAAAATAGTTCTTATTAGATAGATATTATATCAGATTAATAGTTTTATTCACACTTATTAAAGAAGGCGCGGCAAAAGACGTAAAACCAAGCGGTGAAAGGGTTCCTCACTCATTCAGTTAGAAGTCATACATACTCGTAGTTCGTCTAGCGATATTCCAAATTCAAGGTGATATCAAAAAGTTCGTGCTAGATAAGGTAATTCGTGATGTGTATTCTTAAATAACGTCTTATGTAGCTATCACTTCGTTTCGTCGGTTTTAACCGACAATTCCTTCGATCTGCCGCGATGTTCGTCGCATTTGTTTTCGTTCTTTGTGCCGGCCATCTAGCACAGTTTTACTATACTTCAGTTGACCACAAGGTCCAACCATCAGATTGTATTATAAAAAGTCTTGACAGGTTCAGAATACATGTAGGAAGCAGGTAGTAATCACAGTTATAACTGGGTATTTAGCCAACCACTTGGTTGAGTGGACACTCTCCGGGCAATACAAGATCATTTGGCGCTATTAGTTTGGTCTCTGATCTCTTGCCATAAAGATACTATCAATAAAACGCTGCATCTCTTGCCATTCAGCTAGTAATGTCTGGCTGAGTGGAGGCTAAGTGGACACTGTCAGGTTAACACCGGAACTTCCGCCATTGTGCTAGCAATGTGGGATTGAGTTGCCTGATGTCGACACTTGAGTAGAAATACTAAATCTCTTATGTCTGGCTGAGTGGACACTGTCAGGGTGACACTGGAACTCCTGTCATTCGGGTAGCATTGCCTCACCGCGGTGAGGGGGACCCGGCCCCTAGCAGTGGAACTGCTGCTGCGTGATGGCGGAGAGGTCTTTCATGAGCCCCTCGAGGTTCTGCATCTCGCGCTGCAGCCGCTCGGTGGAGCGCGACGGCGTCAGCGGCTCCAGCTCCGCGCCGCAGTGCGCCACCGACCCGCCTGCCGGGGAACCGAGTTACAGACAACAGACACCGACCAACATATTAGGGTTAAAAGCAGTAGAACGTATTCAACAATCGTGTAGTCCAGCTAGACCTCATCAGGTCCACCATGACCTCTGCTCAATGCTTCTAACAGAGCCGAATGGAGACGCATTGCAAGAGCTGTCATTTACCAAGACCCGCCCATAACCACGACCACTCTGTCAAGAGTGCCTAACTAAGAAGAAGAGTCCAGGTAGTGGGCGGCAAACATACTTGTAGAGATACAGCACGAAGTGTAATACAAAATTGTATTGTCTATTTCCACCGCTAGATGGCGGAGACGACTATAATGCTCAATGCAACAATAGAAAAGAATTAATGTTGTTTATGTTACTTTTATCACGCATAATAATATGCTGTTTTACACAAGTGGTATAGTTTCAGAGTCCATGTATGTGTGTGTTTCATTTCAAGGTTGATAAGCCCTATCCCAAGCGAGTGACTCACCGAGCTGCAGCCGGTTGGCGATGTGGCCGGGCGACGAGCTCGCGCTCTTCTTGTACGGGGACGTCTCGCGGCCGCTGCCTGCGGCGCAAGCGTGGACATGTACATTAGAAACTACGCGCGTCAGACGTAACCTCACTCTGCAGCGTCGAGTGAAAGCGCGGTTCAACATAGCTTCGTCTGACTACTGACGTTCATTTATCTTTAACTGTGTCAATGCACATGAGAGTCTAGAATCTAGATCTATCTTACTCTTACATAAAAATGTATAATTCCCAAAAAAAATCTAATAGTTAGAGACAAAATGAAGTTTATTAAAGTAACTAACATCTTTTTACCGTGACTTTTGTTGATTTCAATTACCTATTTCACAACAATTGAAACTTAGTTGTTTCTCGTTTCGGGTTCTTCATCTAATGATATCTGTTTCTCTATATAGGTCAGTAGGTTACATATCGAGTTATTCCAGTTCCGTCGAATTTATATTTTGCGATAAGTGATTTAACATGAATACAAGTAGTTATGGATAAAATGAGTTGTAGCCTATTATATACGTGGGCGCTTGCTACTTACACCGTGAGTGCGCGGGCGTGGAGTGCTCGGAGCCGTTGTCAAGGAAGCCCCGTCGCAGCGAGCCCCCGCCCGCGCCCCCGCCCCCGCCCCCGACCGCAGCCCCGCCCCCACCCAGCGGCAGACCCGCGCCCCCGCCCCCGCCCGTCGCGTCGCTGCTCAGCGAGTCGCGACTGTAGGAACACGAATACATGTAAGTGATCGATTATTCAAACATATACAGACACTTTTACTTAAATATGTTAAGACATTTACATGGGTAAAAGATACAGTCTAATTAATAATAAGGCACATGACTCGCATTATCAATGATGATTAAGTCCCGCTCGTGTACATTTCAACATATTTTCAAAATGCTTTGTGCGTTTTTTATTTAATTACCATTCCACCGAGTAACGAAGTAAACAAGAATTTATATGACATCGAAAGTACTTAACTTCTTCGAATAGTGCAAAAAGGCACAACACACTTAACTATTTTTTTTTGTAAGTAGTCTATCCATTACCTCAGTCGGCATTTTCAGCATCACCGGACTTTCTGAACTATATCACCTCAGCTATCATCGTAGTATATGCATGAATCAAAACTTGCACCGTAAATACACGTTACTCGTTGCGATATAGGACGCGCATTGGTTGACCCGAATTTAGTAATAATAAAGTTGTGAAATACAAGATGACTTTTACCTAATTCCCCGTTTAAACATCCCTCAACAAGACCTCAACATATAGCGCCATACTTACTGCGTGTAGTGTCCGAGCGGCTCGTACGCGACGTAGTGCCCCCGCTCGCGCGCGGCGCACGCGTAGATGTCCACGCCCCCGCCCACGCCCCCGCCCACTCCCACGCCGCCCGCCCCGCACGCCGCGCCCAGTGGGCACGTGCCTGACCCGCCTGGAACACCGCAAACAATTATCAGACAAGACTTATAGTGTCCTTTTATTTTGCCTGAGTCGTGTAAACACGACAATATATTTTTTTAAATTTAACACTGACACATTTTTTATTTTATGCTTGTTTATACCATATAATTTGAAAAAATATGACCGGTGTCGTTTTACTACACGGGTGAACAAACAAGTTTAAAAAAATCAACGATATTGTTCATAGTGTTTATTTATTTATTTAGGGTACATTTTAAGTGCTCACCAAAATAATTTATATACACACATCAGAATAATTGTACGTTTTGTTGCCATTATTCCATATTACCATATTCTTTTTGCTTGCCAAAATGGATTAATGCTCACCAAATATTGTTTTACTGAAACAGTAACATGATACCAAAAATTTTTACACTATTATTCAAATTATTGAGGATACTAGCTGCCCTACTCCTGTAGGTCACGTTATATTTTTTTATTAGACAACAGGAAGCAAAATTTACCAAATTAAAACTCGAGGCATACAATATTGGTATTGAGGCATAAAATATTGGTGTTAGCTATTTGGTGACAATATAACATATTTGGTCTGAAATGCAGTTAAAAGGTATTCATATATTTTTAAGGCATTTAATAAAAATATAAATTGTATTCTTTTTATAATATTTTAGGAAACACAATTTGGTGATCATTTATCCGTTTTGGTAAGCGTTTCGAATTTTATTGGTAGTATAATTGGATACATTTTTGGTAGGCGTTTAAACACAAGCCATTTATTTATAGTGTTGTATTTTTCATTCTCTGTAGTATACTTCTACATGACCTTTTCGAAATTATTTGTATCGTTATTATTTTTATTTGTTGTTATTTGTACCTTATAAATAAATTAACTAATTTCACGAGTTGTACAGACGCCTACCACAGACTACCTACTATAGACATAAAGTTCGTTGTTGAAAAAAATTGACAGTCTGTGGTAGTCTGATGCGCAGGCGCGTGTACGTTACCTGCATACAGATAAGGATAGGCGGTCAATATTTTACCTCATACAGTGTAGCACACAGTGTGTAGTGTACAGTGTAGTGTAACAATAGCATTTAACTTAGAAATTCTTTTAATATTGTATGCATTTTAAATGCGACCTCACCCAGCTATACGATAAACCCATAAATGGGTTTTTAATAGTGGGTTGTTATATATATTTAAAAAAAACGAGCGAGCCTTACAGTAGTCGCATATGTGTAACATTTGACATCTCACCTTAGTAAAAATAATAAGCAATTTTAACATTATATTCTGAAAAAAAAATGGGTCTGGTATTACATCATTTTATAACTATAAAATAAATGCAGTAAATACTCATTAGAAGACATTTGACAAATCAAAATGACTTTTGATAGTCAAATGACACAACATGTCACACATAATAATAATATGTTATGTTCCTAATATCGATTGTAAATTTATAAAATGGCGCGCGTTTGTGCGCTTCCCGGACTTCCTGTTACACTATTACACATACTTCCGTCCCATTCACTCTCACAAATTGTTTATATGGAAATCGAGCCGAAAGATGTTACACATCAAAATATGTTTTGTAGTGAATAAATAATTTACAAAGTAAACTCACATGGCGCGGGCGGCAGCATGGGCGCGGGCAGCGACGCCAGCGACGCCTGCGGCGACAGCGGGCCCATGCCCGACAGCAGCGGCGTGCTCTGCGCAATTCATACAGTTGCACACCAATTCACAAATCGAACGCCTCGGTGGCCGAGGGGCAGAGCGCTCGGCCCGGTGCCCGAAGGTCCCGGGTTCAAATCTCAGGTCGGCCAAAGTGTGTTTCGGATTTTTCGATACATAGCCTGAGTTTGCGATCGCCAACCCGCATTTGGCAAGCGTGGTGGCAACGCCATTACCTATCAGTTGTAAGTAGTTACAACTTTATTTCAACGATGGTGGTCTTTGCCCAGCAGGGACAGTTCTAAGCTAAGCTACTTACTTACTAACAAATCAATAAACAGGTCCCCATTATACTGCCCTAGAAATTGAAAATACAGTCACTTCAAACCCAGTCACGTCACCCCAAAAAAGAGTGGAAAAGCAATAATCGTCAATTGATATTAAAACAAATAGCTACAAAATGATTGCCTATCCAATGAAAATGGTTAGTCAGGTACTATTATTTATACAGTGCTGGCGAATATATTTAATTATTAAATTTAAAAGAAAGTTCTTTATGTTTAAGTTCAAATTGTACTTTAAGTTTCAGTTCAATTGTACTTTAAGTTTAAGGTCAATTGTAATGAGCACAGTTACTAAAGTTACTGTGTTTTCAATTACGAGGGCATTATAGGTGACCAACCTTTACCTAAAAGTCTCCCTCTCCTCTCGACTCAATTTTTATTTTATTTTATTTTTATTTTTATACTTAACACGGCAAATGACTCCACACCACCTGATGTTAAGTGGAAATGGAGTCCAGACGCGAAGACAACTGGTGCAGCGTGAAAACAACGCAGCATCAGTCAACCTCACTCTGCCGGCCCACAAGGTGCTTCTTCACGCCTCTTCTTCAATAGTTCAACTCGACATTATTACCAATTTGCCTTTGACTATCACATCTGCCAAATAGGCAGCCGTGTTGCTCATGTCGATGGCATTGTCTGTATCCTTAAAGATGCTTTCAATCATTACAGCCGTCAAAAAATGAAATGAAAATACAAAATATAAAAAAAAAATTAATAAAAATTCTATATATGAACTAGTGGCCCTCTCGCGACTTCGACCGCTTTTGCTATTGCAGCGCCACCGATTCGTAAATCTAAACCATTCTCAAATCCACTTGAACACACAGAAAATTTCAACCAACACAGTCCAGCCGTTTAGAAGGAGTTCAATTACAAACACACGCATATAAGATTTATATATATAAAGATTATGTAGGATAGTGGCATCAGTGTGTGACAAAAACCAGAGACCGACATTTTTTTGCTTAATCATAAGAATTGGGGTCATCAACTGATTTTAGTCAGGCCTTCCGTTAAATTTAAATAAAAATCTATACTGTTACTTTTGGCGACGAAACCTGGCGAACCACTGGGCTTAAGGTGTCGAATGCTGACTTATATCTGTGGATATTACTATACTTACTTATATCATAAATAACGATACTACACTTCAAAAAACCCTTCCCAATCCTGCCTGCTCTTCCTAACAACTGGTAAGTGGTACCGCTAGTGGTGCCGGGCTACATACCTGGTCGGGCAGCGGGTGCCGCGCGTGTGCGTGCCGCTCGCACGTGGCCGACATGCCCACGCCCACGCCCACGCCCACGCCCGTCATGGCTGCGGGAACACGGACAGTTAGATCACAGTTATGAACCTTATGAAAAACACGAGTGATTTGTGGGGTATATCTATTAAAGTAATTAAGAATATTATTCATTCTATTGCACCGTATCTTGCTGAAATTTTTAATAACTGTGTCGATAAAGGAATCTTTCCTGATCTTATGAAGTTTAGTAAAGTTATACCTTTATTCAAATCAGGGAACAAAGAAGATCCCAGTAACTATCAGCCCATTTCAATATTACCAGCGCTAAGTAAAATTTATGAAAAAATCATACTCGAACAGTTGATGTCATATTTTAACACAAACAACCTTTTACATAGTAAGCTATATGGCTTTACTAAGGGTCGTTCTACTACTGATGCAGGTGTTGCTCTAATAAAACATATATTTGATGCCTGGGAGAAGTCTCAAAACGCTCTTGGTGTTTTTTGCGACTTGTCCAAGGCTTTCGATTGCGTTGAGCACCGGACTCTGGTGATGAAGCTTCATTATTACGGTCTCAAAGATTTTGCACTAAATTTAATACAGTCATATCTCAGCTCAAGAACACAAACTGTTAATATAAATGGTACTAAATCATCTGGTTCACATGTAAAAATGGGAGTTCCACAAGGGTCGATTCTTGGTCCTTTTCTTTTCTTGATTTATATTAATGACTTGCCATTCTTTGTAGAGAACTTTTGTGAAATTGTATTATTTGCAGATGATACTTCACTCATTTTTAATGTAACTAGGTGTAGGACTAATTATGAAAATGTAAATAAAGCTCTTTCAGAGGTACTCCGTTGGTTTACTATTAATAATTTACAGCTTAACGCTAAGAAAACAAAATGTATTAAATTTATATTACCAAATGTCAAATATGAACCAACCGATATTAAAATAAACGGTGATCAATTAGATTTGGTAGATTCTACAGTCTTTTTAGGCATAACCCTTGACTCAAAGCTTCAATGGAATCCTCATATATCGAAATTGGCCGGTAAGCTCAGCTCTGCTGCTTATGCCATTAGAAAAATTAGGCAGTTAACAGACGTTGAAACTGCTAGAATGGTTTATTTTAGTTATTTTCATAGTGTCATGTCGTATGGCGTCCTACTGTGGGGAACAGCGGCTGATATTGAAACTATATTCATTTTACAGAAACGAGCAATAAAAACAATCTATAGACTCGGATCACGAACTTCCTTAAGAAATCTTTTTAAGGAGATTGGTGTACTGACAGTTGCATCTCAATATATTTATAATTGTATAGTTTTTGTACGTTGCAATATCAACTCCTATACTAAACATGGTGACGTACACAATTTCAATACTAGGAATAAGACAAAACTTGTAATGCCACTGTTCAGGTTACAGAAGGTTTTTGGTTCTTTCTTGGGGCAAGGCATACACTATTACAATAAAATACCAAGTAGTACAGTACTTACTAGACTTACAGTACGTACTAGATTTACCTTTAGATAAGTTTAAAAAACATGTGAAATCTATATTACTTTTAAAAGGTTATTATACAGTCAAAGAATATTTAGATGATAAAACAGCTTGGTTATAATGAAAAACACATACTCTATTTGAATTAATATAATAAAATTAATTTATATAATTTTTATACTGATATGATAACCTTTATCAGCAGTGTCCTACAGATAACAAACAGCGTTGCGTTAAATAGATCATTAAGTTTTTATTTAGAGTATCTTGAGTATGTCATGCTCTCTTTATTTGTCTCTGCGGTGGTGGCGTGTGCGTCGGGTCGTTACGTTCCCTAAAATATGGTTGAGCGAAGCGATGGCTGATTCATATGTCATACTCGTGAACGGGTGCTGCCTGTGGAGGCTGGTCTGCTCTTGCATACTTATCTTATTTTTAATATTATTTACTGTAGTTTGACTTGGTTTTTATTAACCAATTTTTTTTTTTTAGAGTACTGTAGTGGTACTGTATGACATTGTGGAAATTAAAACTTTTACCTGATGTAAATTTGTTAACTTAGTTTTTATTTTTTTTTATTTTGTGATATTTTTGTTTTTTATTTACATGTTGTGGTTGTCTTCTATAATTTTGTGTTTATTTGTAATGGAAAGTGTCCTGCTATGATAGGGCATTTTCCAATATTTTTGACGCTGTAAGGGAGAAAAGAGCTGGACACCTGCTGAGTTTCTTGCCGGTTCTTCTCAGTACCAGATTTCCCGCCCAGAGTAGACTTACGAACCGATGGCATAGTGACATTCACAAGAGCTAATTGTAGCCTAAACTGAATAAATGATTTTGAATTTTGAATTATGATAAAAAGAATAGGTTTGGCCATCAAACTATAAGCACAAGGTAAAAACGCTATGGCGGTGGTTTGGTGCAACGCAATTGTTTTTTTCTGAAAATATTTACGGAAAGACTTGAATTAATAAAAATCTAAAAATCAATACATTTATTATTAATTTGGTTACCATATTATTATGACCATGGGATCTCTCTTCTGTGCCGTGGGGACTCTCCTAATAAGACACCAATCAACGAGATGATTACAATTACTTTGCAACTTGTCAAAAATAATGTCATTTGTAGGTAATACAGCAATCGTGAGATTAACTAAATCTCATCATCATCGTCATCAGCTCATTTTTATGTCCCCACTGCTGGGGCATAAGTCTTCCCTATGGATGAATAGGGAGAAAGGGCCATAAACCACCACGCGGGCTCAGTTCGAGTTGGTGGTTGTTAGTGACTCTGAGAAGAGGGCTTCTATGAACATTTATTTAACGATGGCTCATACACTTAAATGTAGATACTACCGGTTATTATTTAAGTAGTTCCCAATGAGGAATTTGTACTGCGCCAAGTACATTTTATAAGTTGGTCGACTGTTACTCGTAAACTTGTAAAGCCTACTTAGCTGTGATAGTTTTCCTTTTAACTTCGTCATATATACAATTACTGTGAATTTTTTCACGTATCCAAAATAAACAAAATTCCTGAGATATGTTAGTCTTTTGTCTTCTTTAAAAAGTCAAATACACGGTCTGTGGCCAAACACCAATTCTCATGTATTTTACTTCAAAACTGACGAACTTTCATACAGACTTTGATTTCCGTAAAGTCCTTTGTTAGTGACTGGTTACGTCACTCAATTAACCTACTGTCCATCATGTAATCAGCTTCAGCGGTTTCGGGTCGGCGATGATGAATCAGTTAGTAAGGACAAGTGATGATATGTATGTATGGTGGCGGGTACTCACGGCGGCAGGCGCGCGCGCACGGCTCGTCGCTGCCGGCGCTCGACGCGGCGCTGTCTGCGGCGCCGGGCAAGTCAATCATAATTGAACGGAAACAAACCATAAAACAGAACGTAAAAAAAGAAAAAAAAGTAAAACGTGCAGCATGGCGTAACGAATTGTTTACATGTAGGGAGACCAATTTACAAAAAAAAAGGTTTCTCACACTAATGGTCAGACGAGACACGGCATTATATTTTTTTAGCTTTTCCTCGGCCGCATCGTATCGCGTCGCCCGAATGCGCTAATACTTTGTAGTTTCAGACTTTTCGAAGGGTCATAGCATGATGTTATAGCCTTCCACAAAAAAAAATCATTAAAAAATCATAAAAAAAATATTTAGAAAAATAGATACAAAATGTTTTAGTTTTGTTTATAGATCAGATGTGTCGTTTATAGTTCAAATGTTAATGACGTTAGTTGTTGACATTGAATGGGCGCCTTTGGCTTTCAAAGTAAAAAAGTAAATAGTGTTGAATAATTTCGGCGGGCTGGTTAGAACCACGATAGCTCAATTGGAAGAGCACCTGACTTGGTATAGAAGGGTGCAGGCTGAAATTCTGCTCGTGGAAATTTTTTCAACATTTGTGTTTTTGTTAAAATAGTTACGTCATTTACCGTTTATGTAGTAACTATCGCAAGTTATATTTACCGCACGTAAATGAAAAAAAGTTAAATTAATCCATTAAAAATCAATACCAAAAGAAAACAATAAAAAAGATTCCTCCTTAACCTTAAGCTCAAACCTCATTTTGCTGTAGTTCTTGTTCGCTGCGGCTCGCCTCCTCACTGATTCCCACGGAGTCAGTCACTGACGCTTGTGCTCGTGCACACTCTCATTGAACAAACACATCACGGCCGTCAATGCTGGGTCATCAGTTAGCTTTATGCTCCATAACTAACAAAGAGTGATGGATGTAGACGACCTTACAAGAGTGTTGGTTAAAGTGAGGACAAAGAGTGATCCTACTGAAAAGCGGTGGTAGTGATCGACGTACTTGGGCACGTAGACCTAATGAAGAGCGCTGGTTGTAGTCTCCTGGTAGCGTGGTACTGTAACTGGGCGCAACAGCCAAGAGTGTTTGCGGCGGGTACTGACCGACGTAGGTGGGCACGTAGTGGCGCCGGTCCAGCGAGGCGGGCCGGGCGCGCGCGGGCTCGTACTCGGCGGGCGCGCGCGCCAGCGTCAGCGTCGACGACATCAGCGGGCCCGGGTCGCCGCTGCCCGCCGATACTGAACGGAACGCAAACGATTGATTTTTTTAAAAGAAGTCATTTCTGTCAAAATAAAAAATGCACAACCAAAAAGAGCTTATTTGGAACAAATTAAAGAGAAGTCTAGCGACGTAATCGATAGTACCAATTAATAAAGAGGTAACGTTTGTTTGTTAGTTGGTCGGGCTCATTTCTGGAACTACAGGTCCAATTCCAAAAAAAATTCATTGATAGAATGCTAAATACCGTGCGGGTAACATAGGCTATATTTTATTTTAATAAAATAGTTTTCTTTTTCAAATCTATAGAAAGACGATTTTGACTGCTTTCTATTCGAAATCGAAGTGGACTAAGTCGCGGGAAAACTGCTAGTGTCTTATAAAAAGTATAAGAATTAGCTTGGGATTGATGGATGGAAAAGACTACACCCAAAAGAGCGTAGCTCTTAAGTTAATAGAGAAATAATGACTGTAACCAGAACACCAGATAGGCGACCACATTGAAATATCTCGAATTCCGTGCTGCGGAGGGCACGCTAAGCAGTTGGACCCAGTTGTTGTCGTAAGAATATAGTTGTTAAAACCCACCAACTTGTATTAAACAATAGAGGACTGATCTCCTCATAAGCTACTGTTCACAAAGACCAGCGCCAGCAATGAGACGAGACGAGTTCATGATTGTGATGTCGCCCCTGGGGCGGGGTTATGCGCGTGAAGCTGGTGGTAGTCTTACTGCCGCTGCTGTGGAGGCCCTTGTCCATGTGCTTGAGCTCCATCTGGTCGTGGTGGATCCACAGGTCCGGCGGCTTGATGCCCGCCGACGCAGACGACTTCTGGTACGTGCTGCGGACACAGGAGGAACATGTAACTGTGCCCAAAAACATAGTATAATAAGTAGCCGCGGATCGTGCTCAGTGGCGTGCACTTGGAGAGGCGTGTGTCCAGCCGTGGACGTGTGTAGGCTGGTGATGATGATGATGATGATGTATGAGGATGTCAGCTAATAAAAAACTTAAAGGGTTGTTTAGCCATAAAGGCATTAATGATTCACCAAGGTCGTATCGTAGTCCCTTTTGATTACACTGTAAAAACTTTTTACTGCTCTGTAGATCTGATCGGTGTTACGGTTAGTGTCAAGTCAAAATCGTAGTCTCGGCCACATATAACTATTGCCTATATGCCTATAAGTACTGTGATGTTTATTACAAGCTCTAAGCTGCAGAGCTTAGAGCGTTGGCAAGACCTGTGTGTCCTCATGTAATAAGTCCTGGGATACCTGCAGCATTAACTGGTGACGACTGGTACAGCGAGGCTGTGTGATAGATACCTCCTGGGATGGGTACAGCCTGGGGCTGGCAGTGGTACCTGGTGTCGGGGGACATGGGCGGCGCGCGGCGGCAGCACAGCGACAGCGCGAGCGCGGCCGCCAGCGCCAGCACCGCGCATGCGCCGCCCGCGCTCGCCCACAGCCACGCCGACGTCGCCGTCGCCAGCCCGCCGCCCTCGCCGGACTCTGCAGCGCGACCGGTCACATTACACCAATCACTAGGGTACACTTTGACTGGATGCTTGCCAGGGTAAGAGTAACTCCAAGGAGTGGTAAGTAAAACCGTCCTGTGACAGTGCTGCTAATACACTAATTTATTTAATAAAAAATTACAAATTGGCTCGTACAGCTAGAATTAGATAAAGATATTTGCAATGCCTTTGCATTGCATAGCTCATGTTTTGAACCGATTTACAGCAAATACCACTTTGTACGATAAGAAGCACATAAATATTATGATTTATAGTTTATGACAAGACAGCAACTTAGTTTCGGTATTAGAATTAGAGACGTCGTCGGTGATAGTTTAAAAGCGTTGTTGAGTACCGTGCAACCTTAGACAATTTATTAATCTGTACAATTGCAGCCAAGTATATATTTAATGGGTGTTTCAACTTCCAATAAATAAATAAAACTTTCTTGAAAATGTATAAAGCACAGCGTATGTGTTTTTATACTATGATTGACGTACTTTTTATAGAAAATACATCCATTATTTTACATAGAAACTAAGACAATTGCTATACATTGCAAAATAGGTACGTAAATTCACCAAGTAAATAATTGAATATTAAGTTGTAACAAATATAAGTAAATTCTGGTACCTATGCATGAGATTAAAGAAAAGAAGTGATTAGATGATTTTGTTATATTACCTTTAAGATTAAAATATATTCGATAAATGACACTGAGGTATGCAATTAAATGATTCGACCAAATGTTCCGATCGGAATTATTCGGTAATTTGAATAATATGTGAGTCTTACCAAGCGGCGTGGTGTATGCGAGAGGCGGCGTGAAGGGCCCCAACCCTTTAGCGTTGCGCGCCTGCACCTTGAGCAGGTACGTGGTCCGCGGCCGCAGCCGGTCCACGCGCGCGCGCCCCCGCTCGCCGCCCCCGCCCCCACCCCCGCCCCCACCCCCGGCGCCCGGCCCAGCAGGTACCGTCAGCGCCGTCCACTCCTCACCACCGTTGGACCGCTGGATCGCGTACATCACCACGTAGCCTGCGATAAACGCAAGTATGTGATGATGATCTTCAGGAAGACTATCGTCATATTACTGATTTAGCAAAATTTTTCGCAATTGCGCATTGGTATTTTACAGCTGGTCAGATAATAAACACCTATATAAGAATACGGTTTTAAAAATGACCATAGTATTTATACTAAAACAATGCAGCTGCATTTTGATTGAATTTTGATGCGCTGTTTCGTGATCGTCTATATAGATGACTTTATATTTGTTAAATATAAACTTTGACAATGTCTTTTGACCAATCATAGCTGGACTTAAATAAGTTTATACATTTTTTTTTGTAGTTTAGATATTATAATGATGTACTAATAAAAGAAAATAGTATTATTTCGACTCTTGCGACCTTTAGCTCTTCAACACATCGCCTGCCAGGTAGGTTTGATATCTGTACCTGTATCTGTGTGTACCTGTGATGAGGCCGTTGGGTCGCGCCGGCGGCACCCAGGTGAGGTCGAGCGCGCGCACGGCGGGCGGCGGCGCGGGCGCGGCGCGCAGCTCGCGCGGGGCCGACGCCGGCGCCGCCTCCAGGGACGTGTTCGACACCAGCATCGACCACTGCGACTCACGCCCGCCTGGCGGTAAAAGATACTTACAGATCTGACAGGGAAGTACGATTCACGGCGGGGGTATCTTATACAACGTACAACGTGTTACAGAAAGGGTGTAGTCAAAGTTATATACTAGTTAGAGTCATTGTTAAGTAATAAATTTACGGTGTAATTTTATCTGTAAGTTATTTTAATGACAACATTTTATTTTATTTTGATTTCTTTAAAAACTTTCACACCGAAAGGCAGGGCGCATTGGCACAGGGCTTTGTCTAGCAGTGGACTGCGATTGGGTGATGATAAACTAAACAAACAACGAAATAATACCTAAACCTAAAATTTATAAAAAAAATTATTTTATTGCTGGCTACACCACACACACACACACACACACACACATAAACTTAAAACTAGGAAATTGCGAAACATGTGTATATTGTATATTACTAATCCCCGCAGGTAACGCTGGTCTCGTAACTAACCCCGGATGAGCTTGACGGCGAACTCGTAGTGCGTGTTGGGGCGCAGCTCGTCGATCATGCAGTTGAGGTCGGTGGCGTTGTAGGTGCGCGCGCGCCCGCCGCCCGCCGCCGCCCACCGCACCACGTAGCGCCGCCCGTCCGTCGCCGTCTGAACATACCCACACGTACATGCGAGTGTACCGGACTTACTGAGAAGACGCATGACCGGAAATCCACTTTCAAATGTATTCAATTAAATATTGTATGATTTGGTAACGATAAACTTTTTTTGTATATGTCGTTACTTCTATTAAAGCTGTGGAGTGTCTTGAGCCTATTCTTCTCCACAGCTGAAAAAAAAGACATTCTGAATGGGTAGTAGGTATGTAGCAATGTGTGAACGATTCAAAAGCACTTACCGTAAGTTTATTTGAATAAAAAATGTTGACTTTGACTTTGATAAAATGTTTTTGTTTTGTTTAATAATTTTAACGCAAATTTTGTTTTTCAACATTTGTGTTTTTGTAATTTGACTTTGATTCTGACAAAGTCTTTGCAGATTATTGTCTATTGTCTGGAGTACATACGTGCGAATGTTCGCTATAAGTTTTGTAAAAGTTTGTAAAGTTTGCAAAGCCAACCGGTTTAGGAACGCCTCTTGTGTTAAGGCGCGGTTTCCGTTAGCGGCGCAGACTTGTTGTACTGTGACCGTGCAACATTCGCCTTTACTAACTCAGAATTCTCATTGAATCTTTATAAAGCTAGAAGCCCGATCCCGGGACCTGATTTATGTTAAAACTACTGTAAAAAACAGAACCAGAACTGCAAAACGAACCCTAGAACATGTTTTTCGATAGTGCTGGCCGAGAAAAGTCATTATGGTTACTTTTTACAACAGTTAACCTTGACCAAAAGTATAAGGCTTACAGAGAAAGACAACGTTAATTTCCATTATCTGATACGTGGCTAGGTATGTTATCCCCAAATTGTTTATGCAAAAAACATTATGTGCATGTGGCATAACTAACTAACTAACTAGGTTGGCGCAGCGACCCAAGTGAGTCTTGGCCTCCGATAATAAGAGCTTCCACCTAGGTGTCCTGCGCCACCCCCTGATTCTCCTGATTCTCTTTCTTTCTGTCGTGTGCCACCTATTTGGCATAGTTTCTAAACAGCATGTATAGTGTACAATTATTATTTGTTTTAATGGTTTGTCGATTAACGTATTATAATGGTACCAACAGTAGATGATGACGAGACGTACCTGTCCCTTTGGCAGCGTGGGGTCGGTCCAGTACACCACCGCCGTGGTCCCGCTCAGCATGATCACCTGCGGCAGTCAACACTCACGTCACGGGTTGACAGTTGACAGTTCCAAAAGCCTGCCCTGATCATGCAGGTACTGCACTGTATTGTACGCACGCCTGCATTTCAGACAGACTACCACAATCTGTCAAATTTCCTCAATAGACTTTAAACTTTATACACATGGTTTAAGGTTGAACATTTATCGAAGAAACATGACAGTTTTGGATAGGTTGATGTGCTAACTGTACTACTTTTAACCTTTGAGTATAGCACTTTTTGTAAATATAATAATTTAAAAATAATTACAATATTTGTTTGTTATGCAAATATTGTAACTATTAAATATTGCCCACGAGGCGTGAAGAGGCATCTTGTGGGCCGGCAGGGTGAGGGTGACTGATGCTGCTCATTTTTTCACGCTGCACCAGTCGTCCTTGCGTCTGGACTCCGTTTCCACTTAACATCAGGTGGAGTGGAGTCATTTGCCGAGCTAAGTATAAAAATAGCGTCACTAAAAATCGTAGAAGTGCATAGCGTTACGCACACGGTGGACTTAAAAACCCCGTCTAATTCTAAGTGATACCTACCTAAATTTTTTCTGAACAAAAATCAATACGTCAAGATGCAAGACGTTTGTGTGCGTGTTTGTTGTAAATTATTTACGTGTTTTTTAACACAATAGGTAGTGCACTTTAAGCGTTCTTATACATAATGTTTGCTAATACCTGTTTAGTCCCGAATATGGCAGGTAAAATGTGTATGGAAGTGGAACAATGAAAAATTATGAATTTAACTGAAAAGCACCATCTGGCCGAGATATTGAGGTTTTTTGCTACTTTGCAACAATTTGTCGTTAATGTCATGGTCCAACAAAAACAGTCAAAACATGTGAGGGTTGTACAATAGTAATGTAATAAGAATTTGAGTTTTAGTATGAAACCGCGGAAAATTATGAACATACCTAAAAAAAGATCCCGATAGGTCGAAGTGATACTGGGAGAGGGAAACTTCAGCGGCCCCACTGAGATAAGATAGTATGGATAAGTAAATCTACGCGAATATGATTTTGCATGTTATCACGGTGTTATGACTATGTCTCGGGATTATACACGTATTACCAAACACTACACTTATTCGACAGAGAACTAAGGACAACGACATTGGAGCAGACATGTCCTAGAGTGGAGACCGCGTTTGTAGGACGTCCTGCTGCCGGCGGACCGACGACTTGAAAAAGATGGCGGGTGGTGGATGGATACGGACTGCGCAGGACCGGGATGGTTGGCGCTCTTAAGGGGAGGCTTACGTTCAGGAGTGGACTGCAATAGGCTGAAGCGAGAACAAGCTCTATGTATAGCTATCATAAGTGGAGCCACCTTGAGGCCGACGGGCGGCAGCAGCTCGGGCGCGTCCTGCCGCGGGCTGTCCCCGTCGCCGGGCTCGTCGTCGGCGTCGTCGGCGTCGTCCGCGTCGTCGTCCGCGTCGTCGTCGGGCGGCGGCCGCGTGCGCACCGTCGCGTACACCGCCGGGCCCAGCCCCAGCGCGTTCGACCCGCGGAGGGAGATCACGTACTCCGCGTTCGATTCTGACGGGGGCAGGTGGCGGCAAAATGTCAGTGTAACGTTAGACCAAGGTTTCACAACAGTTAAGACAACCTCCGTAGCCGAGTAGCTTGCACGCCAGACTTTGGCCGGCGTTGACTCTGAGGTCCCGGATTCGATTCCCGGTCGGGTCAATGTCGAAAACGAACTTTTCGATATTGTGTCGGGTCTGGGTGGCTGTGGTACCGTCGTTGTTTCCGATTTCCATGAAACGAGTGCTTTAGCTACTTACCTTGGGATCAGAGCAATGTATAATATAATATGAATGTTGCATATTATGTATGCTGCACTAATATAGTTACTTAATCTGTTGTAGTAATGCTGAGCTATTAAACGGATGTGAGGTAGGTTGTTAAAACTATCGTGACCTCGAGAGCTAGCCAGTAATAATCGATAGTAGATAGAGAAATATCGATAATACCTAATACAAAAACAATACAGTACACGTAATTTTTAACACGAACGTCAAAAGCGACATGATGGAAGAGGCAAACTAAAAGCTAGCTCCTTTAACAAATCTTTTTTTTGACGTGACAACGTCTTATAAATTGGTTTGCCGGGTGACACTTCAAGAAACTGCGTTACGCTCCGCTCACGTTATGCGCTCACAATGAGAGCGAGTGAGAGGCACGCGTCCCTTCTTCTCGGGCATGGTTAGCCCGCCTAAGAGCGAGAGAGACAGACATAAAAAGTGAAAGGTAAATACGTATGTATGTGTAAAGGTAAAAATAAAATTTTGTTAATATGAAATTCAGTGCGAGATTCTTTGTATAAATTAATGTTTTAAATATAATTCTTTGTATAAATAAATGTTTTAATTTGTTACTATTATTTCATCCTTCTTCCTACTATACGAATGAATATTCACATTAAAATTATTTTACCACTCAAAGTCGTTGTCACGTAAAACTTTCGCCCGTATATCGACTTTACAGGCAACCAATTTTTTTCGCAAACAGACATTTTCAATAAGGTAACTTCTCGGCGGCTAGGTGAAGAGTAAATGTCTGCGGTTTATTTCCTTAAATTTGTGTTATGTCGAATATTAATGTGCAATAATGGTGGATTATTAACCGTTAAGTGTTCGTGACCGTGCATGAGTGTTTTAAATAAAACAATGCAACGTCACTTTACAAATTATTTCAAGAATTCCGCGTGAGTTCTCAGTAAAGCCCCACATCTTTACTGAGATACTTTAAATGTTGAGGGGCATATCATTTATCACTACTCATTTCTGTGTTCAATAATTATCGAAAGTAAATATTGTTTATTTTAGGATTTGTAAGATTAATTATTTTGTCACTGCCTAAACGTGCAATAGACGCATGCAGCCAAAACTAAGGGAAAAAAAGGTAAGTGTCTCACCTAGTCCCCTGATGACGTGTGAGTTCTGCCCGGGCGGCAGCTCGCGCGCCGCGTCGTCGGGCACGCCCAGCCCCCAGCCCAGCACCCACCCGCGCGCCCCCGCCTCCTCCTCGCCGCCCCCGCCCCCGCCCCCGCCCCCGCCCCCGCCTGACCACCACACCGAGATCCAGTCGCGGCCCGCGCGCGCTGCGAGCAAACAGGCAACACACATCATCATCACCAGCTCATTGTATGTCCCCACTCCTGGGGCACGAGCCTGCATGGATGGAGACACCACAGCAGGACGAACGCGCCGTAAACCACCATGCGGGCCCTGCGCGAGAGGTGGTTGATAACCACTGCGCCATGCAGCCGGCACCAATGACTTTACGTGTTTTCCGAAGCACGATGGAGCTCGAGATAGTAAATTTTGGTCACTCATCTGATGACAGGCCTTAGCGAAAGCTACTTAACTTCAGCAATCGCTGACCGAGCGCTTTACTGCGCTACCGCGACGTCGAGCTCCTCCTCCTAAAGGTTAATATTGACGTGCTATTAACCAATAAAAAGAGCTCCGGGACGTCCGCGACGCAAATGGCTGGACGAAATCAAAAAGTGGACTGGGTTTAGTTATCGCACCAGTTAAAACAAGCTATATTAATATCGATACAGATCAATACATTATAAGGTCTTAAGAGGAATGGGTTCAGAAACCTATCGGTCAGCCGGTTATTAGCGCCTAATTTTCCTCTTTCAATACTAGGAGACGCTGCTGCCTTGCCATTCAGTGGTATACCTATCAGGATATTATATTCTATTTTGTAGCTATTAATTCATTGCATAAATAAATAAATGAAAAAATATATGTTTATCTGTGTTAAATATATAATAAAATAGTGCGCTTGTGGCGGGCGGCACTGACTGGTGAGCGGCGGCGGCGGCGGCGGCACGCGCGCGGCGGGGCGCGGGCGGCGCGGCGTGGTGGCTTGCGCCCACTCGCTGAACGGGCCCGAGCCGTTGGCGTTCAGCGCGCACACGCGCACCTGGCCACACGGAACGCAAGCGGTCAATACTAGTGATGTAATAAATATCATTAAAAAACCTGTAACTGTTTCCATATCCGTTACATTTTGGCGGATCTTGAACGGATAATAAGTATATTTTATTAGATTTCTGTTATTAAATTAGTGAGGTAATTTTTTTTTCTTATAATCACATATTTCTTTATGATACATACCAGCTTTTTAACGTAACTACTTAAGCGTATATTTCATTTAATGTTTAATTCATTTTAAGTTAAAATATAATCTACGAAGGAAGGGGGGACGGGGGCAAACTAAGAAGCTTAAGAAAGGGCCTTCCTTTATTCTCTTTGTGGAACGGCATCACCTTACCTGGTAGGTGGTCCCCGCGTCCAGCGCCCGCAGCTCGGCCGCGCGGGCGTCGGCGGGCGTGGTGAGGCTGTCGGCCTTGCGGCGCGCGGGGTGCGGCGCGTTGTGCGGCGCGTTGTGCGGCGCGTTGTGCGGCGCGTGCAGCGGCCGGTAGCGCAGCTTGTAGCCCGTCAGCGCGCCGTGCGACACCAGCGGCGCCGGCGCCTCCCAGCGGACCAACAGCGACTACACTCAGATCAAATTCAATTACGTCACACAAGCTCGGCGTTGTACATCGTCAGTGACAAGGCCACGTAAAACAACTTTGTAAGAACTGCGTATACACAATATTACACAATATTACGGGAACACGAACAAAGTGAGTATATTGGCCATTCAAAATTATTTTTCCTACTGAACTCCTTGCCTTAGTTAAATAAATAGTAAACCTGTTTTTTCTTCATAATACCGCTGGTTTGCGGCGTAAATCACAAAGTGCTAGAAAAATTCAACGAGTCTTCTGGAGTTTCGGTAGCTCAGCGGTCAAAGCATTGCACCAGTAATCCAAGATTGCTTATTCGATTACCACTCGTACTTTTTGAAACTGGTTGATTTTTGTAGCAAATTTTTATATTGTTATAAGGTAATATAGAATATTATTGTGTTATTCGGAAGGCACGTAAAGCCGTTAGTCGCGGCTGCATAAGCAGTCGTTAACAACCACCACCCCGCACTGGGCCCGCGTGGTGGGTTATGGCCCGTTATCCCTATTCATCCATAGGAAAGGCTCGTGCCCCAGCAGTTAGGACATAAAATGAGCGATGATGATGATTTGGTAATATTACACAATATAATTCAATCACTCACGTTAGCACCCGTCGGCACGACAGTAACATTCCCCGGCGGCGCGGCGGGCACGTCCCCGGGCATGCGCAGGCGGCGCGGCTCACTGGGCGCGCCCTCGCCCGTCCCCCCCAAGCCCCCCGCACCCCCCGCACCCCCCACACCCCCCACACCCCCCACCACGCGCACGCTGTACACGCCCGCCGCTCGCAGGCCCGCGATGGTCGCGTTGTAGGAGGACGCTGATGGGTCTACTTCCACTGATTGGGTTTGCTCGATCCCTGTGTCAATCTGGATGTAAGAAAGCTAATTACGATTTGTCACTTAACAATATTTACAATTTCAATCTTCTATAGGAAAGTATAAAAAAGATTTAAAGAGCTATTATTGCTCCAACTTAAGTCACCGTTGCAATTACTGTATTTTGGATTACAGACACTTAAACACGAAGTATAATATTAATTAACATAATATAGTATCGACGGGATATCTCAGACCTGGTGTTTTTGTTAAAAGTTGCTTCTGGTTCTGTGGACTGCCCTGAGCTGGTTTCACGTATAAGCCTTAGAGCTCCCCTTCAGTCACGCAGGTTCGATCCGCTGCTGTACCTGCCCAGTGCCAGCTCGAACTTCAGGCAGAACTCATTTATGTTGCGTGCGGCTAACAATTTCAATGCAGTATCCAAGGAGGTTGATATAGATTTATTTAACACAAATTGTTTGTCTGCGAGGCGTCTCTTGAGCCAGTTGTTTTTAATGGTTAAAGAGCTGTGCTGTTATTGTGTTGTCTTGTTTTTATTGAGTTAATGTGCTATGCTTGTAACAATTTATATCTTAAAATTTACCTATAATAAATAACAAAATAAAATATACTCATTTGTCGTAATAGGTCGGCCAATACCTTTACCACATTAAATCAAAATAAAGTACTCACTTCTGTGTACACGAGCCGGTACTTGGAGGGCGGCAAGGCGGGCGCGGGGGGCGGCGCCCACGCGACGAGGGCGGCGCGCGGCGATACCGGTTCCGCCCACAGCAGCCGCGGCGCGCCCGCCCACGCCTCCTCCGCTGGGGTTACTACTTCCAGCGGCTGTGGAAAAGGAAAACCACTCATTGGAATGAACAGTGTAATTTTTAATCATCGTGACCAGGTGGTAACGTCGGGGCTACCACATCTAGCGGCTATGGCAGAAGAAAATACACTTATGTAACGGTGTTAATTTAAATCTTTTGGCTGATCACCGGTTGCAGACCTAGAGGTCTCGGGTTCGTTACTAAACAGATAGACACTTTCTACTTGGTTTTGTTGGTGTAGAAGCTTGTTTAATACGCGTTATTGTCAGTCATGCCTCCGAATAATTACCATTATAATTATATTAAATTTTATTGCTATAGCAACAATATAACTATTTGTTCTTTTTACTGAAAAAACGTGTAGATCCCACATGATGGAAAGCGTTATTATTAAGCCAGGTGAGTATTGCTGTATTGCGTTGAACATTTCAATTAGTTTTGATTATGAGTAGCTTGGGTGTGTCATGCTCTCTTTATTGTCTCTCTTTATGGTCGTTACATTCCCTAAAATATGGTCGAGCGAAGCGATGGCTGATTCATATGTCATACTCATGAACGGGTGCCGTCTGTGGAGGCTGGTCTGCTCTTGCATACTTATCTTATTTTTAATATTATTTACTGTAGTTTGACTTGGTTTTTCTTAACCAATTTTTTTTTTTTTTAGAGTACTGTAGTGGTACTGTATGACATTGTGGAAATTAAAACTTTTACCTGATGTAAATTTGTTAACTTAGTTTTTTTTTTTTTTATTTTGTGATATTTTTGTATTTTTTTACATGTTGTGATTGTCCTTTATATTTTGTGTTTTATTTGTGATGGAAAGTGTCCTTTTATGACAGGACATTTTCCAATATTTTTGATGCTGTAAGGGAGAAAAGACCTGGACACTTGCTGAGTTTCTTGCCGGTTCTTCTCAGAACAAGATTTCCCACCCAAAGTAGACTTACGAACCGATGGCATAAAGACGTTCATAATAGCTATTTGTAGCCTAAACTAAATAAATAATTTTGAATTTGTAATTTTTTGACTTTAGATAGTCACGTAGATGTATGTTAGCCAGTTCCATGTGACGTGATATCTTTTTTAAATTCATTTATGCCAACTAGCACTTAGAAACCACTAAGGTTTATAAATAACGCTACTTATCATCTTCATCACCTACCTGCGTGGGCGGCGAAACGGCGTGGTCGGTGGTGGCCAGCGCCTGGAACACGTAGGTGGTGTTGGGCTGCAGCGCCGCCACGTTCATCTCGTGCCGCGACCCCGCGCCGCGCGACACGCGCAGCCTGTAGGCAAACATACACATTTTACAAAATGAACGCGAGTACATCTACATAAAGGGTTTCATTTCAATGCTTAGTTTTCTCGTACACTTTAGAAAACACAAGTAATATAAACTAACTAACTAGATTATTATGTATGGTCACAATGATAGATTGTAGGAAAATGAACGCTGACCTAACAGTTGAATGATGCGTACTTAATCAAAATTTTAATTAAAGAGAAAAGATATAATTCATTATATTACTTTATCGTACTCCTCGCCTCAAACGCCTGGCAAAGCGCTCGACCCGATACCCGAAGGTCCCGGGTTGAATTCCAAGGTTGGACAGTGTGTATCGGATTTATTCGGTGCATAGCCCGGGTTTGTGATCACCAACCCGCATTTGGCAAGCGTGGTGATTAAGCAAATACCCATCAATGGTAGTGATGACTTGATTTCAATGATGGAGACCTTTTGCCCAAATGGGCTAGTTATAGGCTATTTACTTACTACTACTTTATTGTAGGCAAAATTGAAACACGCTATAATTTTATCATCAAGATCTATGCAAGTTTCTTTATGATATGACAAAGCAAAATTTAAAATCTTACGCTTACCTTTCACTTCCTTTTACTTTGTAGATAACTGCGTAACCCGTGACTTCTTCTTTTTTCACTTCCGGCTCTTCCCAGCTCAGCGTCACGAATCGATGCTTCACGATAACAGCCTTTAATTCCTTAGGCGCAGAGACGATACTTGCGTTCGCTGATGTTAACTGATCTAAATCTAATCCTTCGGCAGCGTGAAATGAATTTTCAACATCATCATCTTGATCAGAATCGTAGTTATAATCATATTCCAGTTCGGGACCAGAAGTAAACGCTGAAGAGGTTTCGCCAAGAAAATCTGAATAATCTAACCCAGAGTTTGTATTTTGGTCTCCAAATTGCCCCGAAGATATCAAACTATTAAAAATGTCTTGTGTGGAATTTTTATAGGTAGGTAAAATATTGGACATAATGGATGATGTGTTCGTAGAAAGTGATATAGAGTTATGCAAATATATTTCGTCGTTATTATTGAAATAACTGGTGCTGTTAGAGTGTAAGTCGAGATCTGTGAACAAAATTAGTAAAACGCAAAACTAAAATAAACGGAAAAAAATAGAAAATAAAAATAACAAATTAAAGGAAAATAATGATTTCAAACGAATTTTGCCAAAACTGAATGATTACAATAGCATGCAGCTTCAAAGACTTTGAGTCAGTTAAACGTTGAGCACTATGTGTACTTAGCGATGCATACCTATCCAAGGGAATTAAAAGAATGTTAAACAAATTAATGAGATCAAAAGAGCCATCAGGCACAAGTCACACCACTTTATTTTAGAACAATGTAAACCTGATACCCTGCAACTCCTTTAAAGCCTCAGTGTCCGAGTGGCAAAGCGATCGGCCCGATATCCGAAGGTCCAGGGTTCAATACCCAGGTTGGGCAAAGTGTGTTTCGAATTTTTCGATGCATAATCCGGGACTATGATCACAAACCCGTTTTTAGCAAGCATAGTGATTAAGCCATTACTCATCAATTATTGTAGTGATGACTTGATTTTAATGATGGAGGCCTTTGTGGGACCAGTCTCAGCAGTGGGACAATTATAGGCCCTTTACTACTTGCTTACTACCCTGCAACGTTTTATTGACTCTGTGTGAAACTCACCGTCGTCAGCCGGCAGCACGAGGAGGCGGAGCTGCGCCTGCGCACTACCGGCGGCGGACTCCGCGAAGCACTGGAACATGCCCGCGTCCACACCCAGCACGCCCTGGATGCGCAGCGACGACCTGCCGCGGGACACACCACATTCTAGTACAGCTTATGTATGTACAGTCCTAATAATACAGGGCGTCCCAAGACTATGGGACATGAAAGGAAAGTACCTTAATATCGTAGATAGGATATTTTGCTGAAAGAAGACTTTATGTTATTTTTAAAAGTTAGTAATACTGCATTCAATCATATTCTAAAAATTACTTGCTTCGTTTGGGAATGGAACCGACTTAAATGTGAAAAAAAATCACCCGTATCTTTATGATGCCAATCGAAAGAATGAACAAAAAATAATAATTCTTAAATAACATAGTATCTTAAAAGAAAGAAACAACGTGAAATTAATCATTTTAATCAAATTAAAAACATACATGAAACTGCCAAAGTCAATTGAGTATTTTTTGTAAATTAATTAATTATACGCTCAAAATGTGATCCCTCTTGTCTTATGCAAATCGCCAATCTTTTAATAAGTCCGCTGCCTGTTGATTTTCTTATCATATTATTATGGTGAATACTCGATATGATATGGCTCAATTATGTTTGTAACTCACCCACGTTGTCGTATTGCTTTTTGTATAGCAAATCTTTCACGTATCCCCAAAAGAAGTAATCTAATAGTGTTACATCTGGCAATCCCACCTCTCATCCCACCATCATAATAATATGTTGGTGTGTATGGGAGTAGTGTGTAGTGTGTACGGCTGTAGTTACCCGTCAACGAGCGCGACGTCCCGCTGATTGGGTGTCACCGGCTCTCCATCCTTCAGCCAGCGCGCGGCGGGCGCGGGCCGGCCGCGGACCGCGCACGGCAGCAGCGCGGTACCACGCATGCGCGCCACCACCACCGCCCCCGCCCCCGCCCCCGCCGCCCCCGCACCCGCACCCGCCCCCGCCCCCGCCCCCGCCCCCGCACCCGGCGGGCCCGCAGTCACGCGTGGCGCGCTCTGGGGGTGGAAACAGACAACGTGGAACTTTGGAAGAAAATACGAATGTTTTCGCGTTGAACTTTTTAAGCTTTCTCTAAGTGAATTCACAGAGGCTAAAACGTCTTCGCTATCGCATTGGGAATTGCGGACATTTCATCCTGAAATGATCGAGTCGTAAATGTGGTCTAACTAATAATTTGTCACCTAAATAAGCCCTAAATACAAAACGTAACATTATAAACATACTCCGTGAAAGTATCGTGACAACACCGGCTATTGAATCGACATGTATGTGTCTACAGCTAGTTTTAATTACTATCCGTATTCATTCGATTACGAAAATCAGTATGGCATTGAAGCAGCGCCTCCTGGTGACATACGACAAGAATAACAATTTTGCAATAAAATTCTCGTTTTCGTTAAAGTGATCGAATGGCGAATGAAACTCGCACTAAACACCTTGTAGTAGTGTATTTGAGTGTGTAATGATAGCATTTACTGTTGTTCTTGCTTTGGGCTCGCTTGTGTGCATGAATAGTATAGTGTTGCATCAAGGAAGTGGGATATTGCCAGCGCGCGCGTTACCAGCACGTGCAGCGCGGCGGCGGCGTCGGCGGAGTCGAGGCGCGAGTGCGCGCGGCAGGTGTAGGCGCCGGCGTCGGCCGCGCGCGCCGCCGTCACGCGCAGCGAGCCGCCGCCCCAGCGGTACAGGCGGGAGTCCAGGTCGCTGGGGAGAACAAACATTTCAGAGACCTGAATAAATATTTCTTCTACTATCTTCTACGCATTCATTGGATTGCGTTAAGGATCAATCAGTCAATCTTGAAAGAACTCGGCATACACACACGCTTGTCTACTATCTGCCGAGATCGAATTCTAAGTTTCTTCGGGCTCTTGGCACGTCGTGGACCAGATAGCTTAGAAAAGCAAATAATGACGGGAAAATGGAGGGCAAGAGAGCTCGAGCCAGGCCGCCTGCTGGATGGGCTGACGTCGTCATCAAGACCACACGAAAGCAACTCCACGAGTCCATCCACAACGCGGGCGACAGGGCTCGATGAAGAGCGCTTGTCTCCACCACCAGACGTGATGGTCACGATCCTCAGCATTGAAGGAACGTCTGATTGGATTGGAATACAAATTCAAATTGAAATTCAAAATCATTTATTTAGTTTAAGCTACAAGTAGCTATTGTAAATGTCACTATGCCATCGGTTCGTAAGTCTACTCTGGGCGGGAGATCTTGTACTGAGAAGAACCGGCAAGAAACTCAGCAAGTGTCCAGCTCTTTTCTCCCTTACAGCGTCAAAAATATTGGAAAATGCCCTATCATAGCAGGACACTATCCATCACAAATAAACACAAAAAATATAGAAGACAACCACAACATGTAAAAAAACAAAATAATAAATCTAAGTTAACAAATTACAAAAACACAAATGTTGAAAAAATTTCCACGAGCAAGATTTGAGCCTGCACCCTTCTGATATACCGGGTCAGGTGCTCTCCCAATTGAGCTATCGTGGTACTAACCAGCCCGCCGAAATTATTCAACACTATTTATTTTTTTACTTTGAAAGCCAAAGGCGCGCTTTCAATGTCAACAACTACCGTCATTAACATCCGATCATAATATTTTTACAAATACTAAAGATCAAGATTAAGAAGTAGGCAAGCTATTTATAAAATGCTTTTGTTTTGTTTATATAACTTTTAACGCAAACTTTGTTGCGAAACAAATTACAAAAACACAAATGTTGAAAAAATTTTGATATACCGGGTCAGGTGCTCTCCCAGTTGAGCTATCAACATTTGCGTTAAAAATTATATAAACAAAACAAAAATATTTTCTAAGTTAACAAATTTACAACATCATTTGCCGTGCTAAGTATAAAAAAAAAAGATTGTGCGCCAGTCCATCAGTCAACCGCGACTCACTACCGTCGTTCATTATTATCATTTTAAGCTCGTCAAGTGGATGTCAGCAGGCAGCCAAGATGGAGAGAAGATCGTTGTGCATAAAATTGTTAAGAAGTACCTACTTAATAAACAAGTAATTATTCTATTGTTGGCTACGAAAGTAACCCAACAATAAGTATTGTTTTTTTTTAAATTTATTTAAGGCAACAAACAGTCATTTGTACAATATAGTAATATAAGTTAATGATGGTTACAAAGAAAGACCTATAGTGCCTATAACGTGTTAATATTAAATTGTTGAAATTTAGATACGCGTTGCGTTTTTACGATTCATATACAAAACTGATTAACGCTTTGCGGGATCCCCACAGTTAAAATTTACACCTTTAATTGCCACTATAAATTGAACCTTAAGCAGTTGCAATTAGATTGAAAACCAATTTATATTGTAGTTACGATAAACCAATCAAAGGGGTAAGTTAAGTGTCGTGCTCGTCAGCTCATAAACGCGCTATTGTTCTGAGACTCGAGGAGAATGGGCTATGTCATTAATTTGCGTATTGTCAACATCACTATTGTGTTATAATTGTCACTGTTGTATACTCGACATTCAGAGTGCTGATCGAGATCAAATGGAGAAAATGTATTGTGTTGACAATTTAATATTCATTATATTGTTTTTGTATATGAAATCACATATAGACATTACTGTATTTCAAAACAAAAATTAAGCATTTTGATCGTCTGCAAGCAGGTTAAATAAAATGTTTTTGTTTTGTTTATATAATTTTAACGCAAATTTTTGTTGCGAAACAAATTACAAAAACACAATGTTGAAAAAATTTCCACGAGCAGGATTTGAACCTGCACCCTTCTGACATACCGGGTCAGGTGCTCTCCCAATTGAGCTATCGTGGTTCTAACCAGCCCGCCGAAATTATTCAACACTATTTACTTTTTATTTTGAAAGCCAAAGGCACCCATTCAATGTCAACAACTACCGTCATTAACACGGAACTAACGTGGAATTTTTTTTGTTTTTTTGTTTGTTTTTGTAATTTGTTTCGCAACAAAAATTTGCGTTAAAATTATATAAACAAAACAAAAACATTTTATAAATAGCTTGCCTACTTCTTAACTGATTTTTAGTATTTGTAAAAATATTATGATCGGGTTTTAATGACGGTAGTTGTTGACATTGAATTGGCGCCTTTGGCTTTCAAAGTAAAAAGTAAATAGTGTTGAATAATTTCGGCGGGCTGGTTAGAACCACGATAGCTCAATTGGAAGAGCACCTGACCCGGTATGTCAGAAGGGTGCAGGTTCAAATCCTGCTCGTGGAAATTTTTTCAACATTGTGTTTTTGTAATAGGTTAAATAAAGTTACTTGTAAGGCACTATCAAGCTCCACGAAGCTGTTTACGCATCCGCTTATATCATGTAAGTCGAATAAACGTTTGCCTACTTATTTATATAAAAGTAAAAGAAGATTGTCATCAACTCTAGCTCTATGCATGCCCCCCTGCTAGGGCCTTCCCTATGATGGAATCACTGCTGGGGGAACGGGGCGGGCGGGCGGCGGTTGATAACGACTGCTAACGCAGCCGGGACCAAAGGACGTCCACTGCTGCACGTCTGCCTCCCCCGAGGATCTCCACAGCGATCTGTTCTCCGCTGCTCGCATCGAGCGGCTTCCCGCGACCTTTTCCAGATCGTCGGTCCACCTTGCTGGAGGCCTGCCCACATGGCGCTATCCGGTTCTAACTGATCAAAAATTGAAAAAAAAACACCTCACCGCACTGGGCCCGCGTGGTGGTTTATGGCCCGTTCTCCCTATTCATCCATAAGGAAGGCTCGTGCCCCAGCAGTGGGGACATAAAATGAGCTGGAGCTGATGATCAACCACGTCTGTGAGCGCTCAACATCATCCTCATCATCGATATCTTCACCAGCGTGTATGAGTCCACTGTGCGTACTCACTTGAGGTCGATCTCGACGCCGTCGTTGAGCCACGTCATCTCGGGCCGGGGGTTGCCCACCGCTGCGCAGTCGAACGTCACCGACGCGCCTGAACAACAAACAACCAACAGTGAAAAAATTTATCTTGTAACTACATGCAACATTCATCATCATCATCAGCCTACACGCGTCCTGTCTTTCACCCCTCTCCCCTCCTAATTCCTACTCCCTCCTCAAGATCCAACTCCTTCCTCAAGGCCGGCAACGCATCTGCGATTACTTTGGTTTTGCGGGTGACCATGGGCGGCGGTGATTACTTTCCATCAGGTGACCCGCCTGTTCGTTTACCTCCTTTTAACATAAAAAAGTCCACTGCTGGAAATAAGGCTCTCCAAGTGCACGTCACTGATAATGCAAAAATTAAAATGATAAAAATAATTTCACTATTAAATTTTCGAGGAGGCGGCTGGACGGCTTACTCCACCCGGCCTATCCGCACTGCGGGGGTGGAACGTAATACTGACCCAGTACCAACAACAGTGACTGAACCACTCTGAGCAGAGGTCTCATCTCATCATCTCTCCTTCTCCCTCCCTCTATATGGAGTAGGCACGCGTTCTGCATCATCTCTAACATTGCATGGCGCACAAAGAATGGTGACTCGTTCCCTGTTGCACCTCCAAAAGCGCTCGTTTTCTCCTTCTTATGACATGGGGTCCTTCAAACGAGGCGTGACCTTGTGGGCCGGCAGGGTGTTTCCACGCTGCACCAGGTGGAGAGGAGTCACTTGCCGTGTCAGATATTTAAAAAAAAACTGATGACTACATTGTTTTGTTACTATATTCCGTACTAATAAACCGTGTATAAGCTTTTGTTACGCTGTAAAAGCCACCTGCAGCCAACAGCATATCTTTCGCTAACAAAGTGAGTAACAAAGGAGAACAATTTAAGGCATGTTTTTTCCATTGACACATATGCTACTAAATACATACATACATACATATAATAACGCCTATTTCCTCTATGCTACTAAATTACTTAAATAATTATAAGCTGTTAGCTTTTTTTAAATGAATGAATAAATAAATAAACAAATAAATAAAAAAGACGCCTCACCCTCGACGACGGTGACGGGCTGCGGCGTGGCGACGAACCGCGGCGCGTACTCCGCCGCCGCGTCCGCGCTCACGCGCAGCTCGATCTCCTCGCCCAGCCTGCGCACGACACGGGTTTCATACCATATTTATAACGGAAAATGTTTGCTGTCAAATAACACTAAAGCACATACTGTGAACTAAGTTAATTATAACTAACTATTATAATTAACTTAGTTCCGATATTAGATCGTAGATGGCGCTGCACCATCCTGAATCGCGCCATCAAGTGGTGTATCAATTTAGAGTTTCTCAAAATGTTTTTTTTTTATTTTATTATTAAATATTTATGTGTCTCGCTCTGCGGTTTGTGCAAATGTAGTGCTCTATTTCTCCGGGACAATAGCCAGCTAAACTATACATTATATTTCGATGATAATGATGATGCCAGCCTGCATCATGGATTGAAAGGGTAAACGGGCCACCGCCAAGCGGTCCTAATGCCAATGCAGATTAGTGGTTGTTACGACTGCTAATACATAAAAAAGTGTGTATTAATAATAAGATTGCGTGGCAGTGGCAACGGCTTCTGCGGACCGCGGCTGACCGGTACAGCTCGCCCATGTGGAGGTGTTTGGTGCGCAGGGCGATTGTGATGCGTGATAGTTTTTAATATAGTCCAATGATTTTACTAACACTAGTTTGTAAGTTATTTGATTTTTCTAACCCAATATGATCCATGTTAAGTCAGTTGATCGAAACAAACGCTTTTTATTTTATTTATTTAATATTGGTAATATATTACCAATCCGGCTGGGATTGGATTGTATCATTAGGTATACTGACGTGGCGGTGTGCGGGCGGTGCGCGAGCGCCACCCGGCAGCGGTACGCGCCGGCGTCGCGCGCGCCCAGCGGGTCCAGCTCCAGCGCGCCGCTCGCCGACACCAGCACGCGCCCCGCCTCCAGCCGCAGGGGCGCGCCGTTACGCAGCCACGTCACCTGCGAGGGAAACCCACTATGAACAACAGACATGCGACTCTTTACAGGGCTCCACTGCTATACTCCACTACTGGCCACAAAAATCCAGCCAGCAGCGTAACGCCATTCACCTGCGGGTCAAACGACAATTTACAACAGGCCTGTGCTATGAGCAGCTATCTGGAGTCTACTGCTGGACATTTGACACAGCCTGCTGTGCAAAGTCATGATGTCGCCTGGAAGAAAAACATAGTGAACAAAAACAAGCCCGTACTATTAGTACATTGTGATGCAGCTCAATGCAGTCAGCTATGAGGATACGACGGAAATACAAAAGACAGTCGCGCAGTGCTATCAGAGCTCATTTTCTAGGTCTACTGCTGGACAACAACATTCGCCCAGCCTCCAGTGCCAGCCGATAACACCTGCAAGACATACGACATACTATTTCCCTGCTTGCGAAGGGGAGCCATGTCGCTTACAGAACATATGATAGTTTACAAGATTACAGGGTAGTATTATTGCTTGTCTAGTTGCAGCACTTCTGCTGAACATCAACACTCACTCACCTGCAGGACAAACCACAGTCTACGACATTACAACGCATTACAGATTAGAAATTCCGACTCCAGTTCCACTGTGTTACACACAAACCCAGCCTGCAGTGCGAAGCCGGCGGCGCCTCCAGAACGTACAACAGTAAAAAACAAAACAGAAAAGTTCATTCGTAAGATCAAATCTTCAGTTCGAATAAAATAACCAGGTAAACAAAAAGACGTACGTTAAGCAGCAGCGTGGGCGGCGGGGGATGCGCCCGTGCGTGCGCGTGCGTCCGTCGCTCCGGCGGCGCGTCGTGCGGCGTGGCGGGCAGCAGCCGCAGCGCCAGCCGCGCCGGCGCCGCCACGCCGCACGCCAGCAGCGCGGGCGCGCCGGCCACGCCCGCAACCCAGCGGGGACCCGCCACCAGCGTCGGCAACTCTGAAAGCATACATATTAAGTTCAAGACTCAAAGTTCAAGAGTTAAGTACTCGTAGAACAAAGATGGAATAGTCTACCAGCACACGTTTTCCCTCCTCATGAAATAGGGGTATCTTGAACGAGGCGTGAAGAAGAACCTTGTGGGCCGGTAGCGAGAGGGTGACTACTACGTCGGTGCACCAGTTGTCTTCACGTCTGAACTCCGTTTCCTCTTACAATCAGGAGTAGTGGAGTAAGTTGCCGAGCTAAGTATAAAAAACAAGGGTACGAAAACCCCGGCACACACTAGCGTTATACCAGGTACACACACGCGCTTTTCCTATTCCCCTACGACGCGACGGTTAACCTAGTATCAATGTAGCAGTGGACGGACACACGCGCGGTTTTGCCATGTCAGCCGAGATCACCACACCAGCCAGCTGCATTTAGCTTTAACATACCTATAGATCTCACCGAGTCGGAGGGCCTCTTGCTGAGCATCAGTTGTTGCGCAACTGTTGTTAACTCCTTTAACGGCTGGTGAGGCACAATTCTGCTCCACTAGCTTTCTTCAAATCTGGACTCCGAGAGTAGGCAAATTACTCGAGAGTCGAGTCATTTGCCTACTCACAGACAAAAAAAAAACTTACCAGCCAGGAAGACGGTGGCCATCTTGGAGACGATCGTCCCCACCCCGTCGACGCTGGCCACGCACTGGTACTGCCCCGCCAGCGCTGAGGACATGTTCTCCACCACTAGCGACCCGTTTGACAGCTGCCTCCTGCAACAGAATGAACAACACTTTTGGGACCATTTCTTTACAGGAAAGCCTAACTCACTTGATGGTGAGTGATGAAAAGGCCGAATTCAGAAACACATTTAACCAGGAATCCTCAGCCAATAAAAAACTGGTAATCCATGACAGTCTTAAGAGTAATTGTCAACGGGATGTTTTATGTTCTTTGTTATAATTTTATATTTCGGAACGCCCATATCTCCATCTCCCGCCTTCCTGCCCAGGCCCGAGGGACCTCAACAGGGATTAGGGAGAAGGAGGGTCCTACCCACTAAAAACCACTGTACACCCCCTTCATGAGCCACCTGGGGGCTAAGATGCCTACCGATGCTGGTCACTGGCGGTAACCGCCTGCTCCCTGGTCGGCAACCCGCCGCTGCTGAACCGCCAGCTGAGTCTGACGGCGCGCGTGGCAGCGGCGGAGCAGGACAACATCACACTGTCCCCCTCCAGCACCACCTCGTCACGCGGCTCCACCAGGAAGCGCACGCCGGGGTCGGGGCGGAGCTCCTCGCCGCCTGGAACAAAGAGGGATAAAGTGTTACAAGCTATTGTTTTCTAAAGTTTACGTAAAAACTAAAAAAAAAAATAAGGCGTCTGCAGAAGTTAAGCTGAGGAGAGACAGAGAAGCTCGATAGCGCAGTGGTAAACGCACCCTGTGTGCGATTGCTAAGGCTAAGCAACTTTCGCAAAGGCCGGTCATTGGATGGGTAACCGAGGTCCTCCGAGCTTCGGAAGGCACGTAAAGCCGTTGGTCACGGTTGCATTAGCAGTCGTTACTCGTTAATAACCACCGCACCGCACTGAGCCTGCCTGGTGGTTTATGGCCCGTTCTCCTACCATCCTTGGATAAGGCTTGTGGTCCAGCAGTGGGGACATAAAATGCTGGTGATGTGAGAAGATAAGCTAAATACATACCGCGCTCGAGCAACGCACACATAGACCCTCTCACGGACACAGAATCTCGGACCATCTCAAACGTTGCGAGGAACCGTGTCCGTGAGAGGCTGTCTATGTGTGCGTTGCTAGAGCGCGTTTGTGTGAAGCCTACCTTCATCTGCGGTCTCTTTATTTTGTGGACACACATTGAAATGAAACCGCGTTTATTGTACACATTAATTTGGAACCTTTTGCAGGGCCCGTAGTCAAAGGGAGAGTGATAAAAGCTATTGAAATAGTCCAGGTATTCAAACCACGCATACGCATGATAAAGTATGCTTTCAATTTTAAGTTTCATTTGTTTATTTTGTTAAATTTTATAAGAAAAAATAACTAAGTGTTCTTTGAATGTTTGAGTGTAAAAATGTGGAAACCCATAATTTCCTACTCCCGGAAGTAACGTTTTCTAAATTAAAAATATATACCAACGACCGTTGGATAGATGGCGCTCAGTGCCGCTAAAAAGCACTCAAAAACATTAAAAAGTAGTGACAAAATTCACCGCTTACGTCAGCCTTCCCGGTAGCATAGCGGTCAGTGCAGCCGCCCGGATTTCGGAAGACTCAGGTTCGATTCCTGGCTGGGTCGGTTGGGCGTTTAATTCTTTTTTTCACTGTATTTTATAAAATTTTATAAATATTTAAAAATATATACTCATACCTAAGCATGTACGAGTATAAAACTTTTATAAGTTTGTAGGTATTCCAAAAAAACACAAAAAAATTATCACTTTGTAAAACATATTTGTAATAAGTGTGACCTTGAAAGTTTTTAAACACGTAATCAAACAGCCTCGCCAGCCACGTTTAAACTAGTTTACTAATCAATCCCAAACATTTATTATGGTCAGTAGCAAATAGAAAACACACCGTGTGATGGCACGCACTCCCACGCGGAAACATCCAGTCGATCTAGCTAGATCGGCGTGTCGGGCACACACGCCAGTTAACACCCGACGCCACGCGTCAGTCATTCGAGAACACTATCCAGCTCGTCTTCAAATACTAAATCCATGGCCGCGTCTATACACTTCCTTCTTTCACAAAGCTATGACACTAGCGAAGCGTGTTGGTAATGTGCACGGTGCACGTGGTGTCGCGTCGCGTTTTAGTAGTATGTTTCCACCTTAAGGCTTCACTTCATAAAACAGGTGGCTGGCTCGTGCCTACACGTGTAACATTTTATAAGAAACTTCCACGGGAGGTTGTTGAAATGCCTTTAGATAAAAACCTCATGAAGGAGACCTCCTTCTCCAAATGCTCCCTCTTACCTCATTTTCAATACCTTTGCTCCTCTCATAGTAGGAATCTCCGATCTACAAATAATCTTCTCCTTCTCTGTCCTTCCCATACATCTGGCTTTGTACACTCTTCCTTCCATACTCAGTCCATTCTCATATGGAATGCGCTACCTCTTGAAGTCAGGATGGCTACGAGTCGTGACGCTTTTAAAAAGAAGGTTCGTATGCTCTTTTTTGATAAATCCATGGGAGAATTATCTCAGTAACGTACTATTTATTAATTTTGTACTAAACGTTTATTTTTGTAGTATATTTGTAAAAGTAGTTTATGTAATAATATAATACATTATATTTGTTTATATATGTATATATATATAAATATATATATATAAATTGTATATATGTAGGTATATATTGTGCGTTTTTAATATATTATTTTTATTTCTAAAATTGTTCACCCAATGCACCTACCATGTTATATCTGCACCACCCTATGGTTGACTGGTAGAGAATGCCTCAGGCATTAAGTCCGCCATGTAATGTATGTTGCAAAAGTTTTAAATAAATAAATAAAGAGACGTATAAAGTTGTAGATGTTAAAAACAATAATAAAGGGGTAAGTATATAACTTTAGATACAAGAAGTCATTATACCTAGTGTTATACTTATAATATGAATCTTGTTAAACTTGTAGGTATTTTACATTTTGTAAAGAAACACTAAACCGAAGATAGCAACATTGTCTTGCCGAGTTTCGTGCGGCGAACTGCTACTCGTAAGCCCAATGCGTAGATTGATAAGTTCGAAAACAGCTTTGTAAAAAGTACATTTAAAACAAACAAACAGACTATCGAAAAAACCATGTCAACAAACCACTAGATCCCATTGTTATCAACCACGTGCTTAAACAACTACTCCCATCTCTCTTACACCTACAGTTGTGACAAAGACGGCGATGTCAAAGCGAACTGCTCAATGACAACATTTAAAGCGCACTTCACATCACCCGTCTCGCTCTCTCGCTTTATAAAACATGCGATGACAAATGAACCATTCTATAAAGTATTCCATTGATTCTCGAGTGTATTAAAACACAAAATAGAGAAACTGCAGAAAGTAAGCTTAATACAAACGCGCTGAAGCACCGCACACAGGCACAGACAACCTCTCACCGACACGGAATCTCGCAGCTGGGTGCCTAGTACTATCTGTATACATTCGATTACGTTTATGAAAACGAAAATTAGTATGGCATTGACTTAGACTAATAATAACGCATTGAAGCAGCGCCTAATTTTATTTTATCTAATTTTCGTTTTCGTAAACGTAGGTACGGACGCCTGCACGTCGACCTATCCAAAACTGTCAAATTACTTCAATACATTTTCAACCATATAATTTAGTCATAAAGTTCAAAGTCTATTGAGGAAATTTGACAGATTGTGGTAGGTTGATGTGCAAGCGGTTGTACCTAATCGAATGAATACGGGTAGTAAATAAAACTCACACTAGGCACCCCGTTGCGAGCTTCCGTGTCGGCGAGAGGTTGTCCGCGCGCGTTGCTCGAGCAGCGCGTTTATATGAAGCTTGCGTTCTGCAGTCCCCTTGTTTAGTGATTAAACATTGTTTTTTTGCGTAGTACGGTCGCCACCGGTCGAAGCTTTGTAAACCATCTGCTCCAAGAGCTTGCAAAAAAACTTGCAGACAAAGGCAGAGCTTTAGAGTTGGATAAATAAACAAGTAAGAATTCAATGAATAGGTAGTTATTTGCCATGATTTGAAACAAAAAAAACCGGCCAAGTGCGTGTCGGGCCAACGCAGTGTAGGGTTCCGTAGTCAAAATCAATAATGAGGACTCTGAGAAGAGGGCTTTTATGAACATTTATTTAACGATGGCTCATATACTTAAATGTAGATACTACCGGTTTCACACACCTGACAACGTTATTTAAGTTGTTCCTAATGAGGAATTTGTACGCCGTCGAGTACATTTTATAAGTTGGTCGAGTGTTACTCGTAAACTGGTAAACCTACTTAGCTGTGATAGTTTTCCTTTTAATTTCGTCATATATACAACTACCGCGAATTTTTTCACGTATCCAAAAACAACCATTTGGCTGGCAGGGGGGGGGGGACACATGACTCTAACAAAATTTTGAACTTTTAAGTTTAATAGCTCACAAACGGATGCCTCAATCTAGATGGGTACTGAGAAGTGCTTACAACTGCGCCACTAAAGAGGATATTTGGTAATCGACTTTAGAGTTGACGACCCGAGCAGTGGAACTGCAAGTTGTACTTTTGGTGCAACGAGAAGTGAGCGAGCTTACAGCTCCGGTAACCTATCTGGATATTAGGTAGTGGACTATACGTGTCCACGGAGCAACTCGCTCGAGACACTAGTCTTAAAAGTACCGCGTGAAGAATGCGCTTCGGCGCGTCCTGATCCAGCGTTATGACCTGACGCAGATGGTCCCATGTGCTTGCGTATGGATGCCTGACACCTACTTTGTAACCGTAAGGTTGGTAGGGGGTGTCAGTATAAACTTTAAAGTCGTGTGTAGCGGGGTGTTCGCGATTCTAAAAATTGCACTCAAATAATATTCTAACAATATTAGTGCTAAATAACACGAAAGTCATTTAAAAATAAAAGATCGACTCAAGTTACTAGCTGGCTGGGCATTGCAGGGAGTTGTCACTTCGCGAGAAGCTAGATGTATTAAATAGTGAATCTTGGTAAAAAGTATTATCTATTCAAAATTGAATGACTAACCTACTAAGGTGCGCCTAACGCCTCCGATACCCGAAGGTCCCGGGTTCAATTTCCAGGTCGGGCAAAGTGTGTTTCGGATTCGGATTTAGATGCATAGCCCGGGTTTGTGATCACCGACCCGCATTTGGCATACGTGGTGATTAAGCCGATACCCATCGGTTGTAGCGATGACTTGATTTCAGTGATGGAGGCCCAGCAGTGGGCCAGTGAAGGCTATTCACTCAATTACTTACCTACTAGGGATGGCACTAGTGTTTGACAGGAACCATTGATCGATTTATTTCTTGTAGTCATGACAAATAGGGTTAGCAACTGATTTTAGTCTTTAGCAACAATTGAATAAGTACACACCACCTGCTCCCTAGCTGTAACCGAGTTAATTTTCAATGAAATTCTTCATTCGTTTTTGGCGACGAAACGACGAAAACTGGTGTCGAACACTGGATTACCAGGTACCTATGTCCAATATTGGAGCTCCACTATCTTACATCGATAAGGAAATCCTTATGTTGTATTGTTTCCATTCAGCCTTTGTTCTCTTTCATCAGTGTAAGTACAACGTTGTCTGGAGTTCTACGTGTTATAACAAACCCGGTTATCCCCAGCGATACAGAATAACCGATCTAGATAAGCCCCCGCGTGGGCCGAGGGCGCCCGGACAGCCCCGCGCCCACAAATCATTGCGGCGGCGTTCCCCGCTGGCCAGTTTGTCACGCTGATAGCAGTGCACACACCAGATAACAGCTATTTTGTTAACACAGCATTTATACATACATACATACATACATATAATCACGCCTCTTTCCCGTAGGGGTAGGCAGAGACCACTTCTTTCCACTTGCGACGATCCTTACATACTTGTTTCGCTTCGTCCACTTTCATTATTCCCTTCATACATGCTCTTCGGTTTAGGGTACTCTTGACCTGGCCTTTTTTCAAGACGTCCCTGATTTGGTCACGAAACGTCCGCCTAGGTCTACCCCTACCAACACTTTCATTCACGCTCGCCTTATACACTTTTTTCGTCAATCGTTCTTCATCCATTCTCTCGACATGGCCAAACCATCTCAGCATACCTTTCTCAATTTTGGTCACTACATTTTCTTTCAGACCACGTTTCCTTATCTCACTATTTCTTATCCTGTCACTCAGTTTAACTCCTATCATACTTCTTAACGCTCTTATCTCTACTGCATTTATTCTGCTTTCATGTTTCTTTATTTTACCAACACATAATATAGCTCGACGGATGGCTCTGTGCCTCTGTGTGGCTTAATGAAAGCCTCTTCCTCGGTCTGTCTGTTCTAGGTTGGAAATAGCATTTAAAGAAGATGACTTGCCACTCCTTCTGAGTTGGTTCCTAACTACCGAGGTTTCATTTAGGATAGATAACAGTTAGGATATTTTATGTTACCATCGTCATCACTGCTGGACATAGGTATCCGCGTGCACGCCACTGGCACGCTCCAGACTCCAGCTCTTGCCAATCAACTTGCACCACATTTCTTAAAGTTAATGATTGAAATTATGTGACGCATTACGTCAGTTCAGTCTATGTCTAGTCCAGCAGTGGACTAGTATAGACTGATGATGATGATGATACGCCACTGGTCCAGGGTGATGGATTATGTGGGACTTCTCATCTCCAACAACATTGATATTATGGTGATATATTTAGAAAAGATAATAGTTGATAGCCAGGCGGACTTAAACAAGCCCTACCACCAACCAAACCGAGCACAAATATGTTTTTAGTAGCATCTGTGTTTGGCTGATAGGTTGCTGGATTGCTGGGTTCTGATAGTAGTAAAAATAAATACCAGGGGTGCTGCAAAACACTTCTTTATTCTTCTGTGAACGCCTGGAGAGAGAGAGAACAATTGTTGCCATTACAATGGGTGACAAATGCTACAACTTAATTATATTATTAACTAGTTGTCCCGGGCGGTCTTCTTCGTACCGCTTTGACAGTTTCTATGACAACAAAACAAACAAATACATCAAATGTTTCACAGCTAGGAACATTTTGTAGAGAAGAGAATTATTCAATTTTGTGCAGTCGATCGGAAGTTATGCGCGTACATACATTTCAGTGATTCATTTTTATTATAGACTAGCTTTTGCCCGCGACTTCGTTCGCGTGGACTTCAGGTTCGTCCCGTCTAGTCTAGTAATAAGTAAGAAATACGGTAACTAAGCACTGCAGAGCCCTAATCATAGGCCTATAGGTAGCTACTGCAGTATGCTCCTATAAACTACATTTAACGATCTTTTTCCTTCAGCATAAACATGCAGATTCTTCGCTTTGGAAACACGTGAGCAAGCCACTAAGTACGTGTTGTTTCTATACTTCCAAAAAATACAGTACGGTAGTTATTGTTATGATTGTACTTTAATGCAATCCTTGCCTATTTAATTAACCTATCTATATAGTAATTCAATTATCAATGAAGTAATTCGTTATAATTAACTAATTTATATAATTTGTTATAATTAACGGTAAGTAACCTATCTATATAGTAATTGAATTATCAATGAAGTAATTCGTTATAATTAACCTATTTATATAATTTGTTATAATTAACTGTAAGTAACCTATCTATATAGTAATTGAATTATCAATGAAGTAATTCGTAAAAATGAAGTATCTTTTTGTACGTGTAACTCCTAACCAAAAAGAAACCTGGCAATAACTAACCTTAGGCCTATATTACTTAAAGTAGGCGACCATACGTTTTTATCAAATCGCTAGTGCCTTGAAAATTCGCAAAACGGACACAACCGTCAACGACGTCTGCCCTCACGCGTCTGCCCGCGTTCGGGTCGCGCACTCAGCGATGAGCCACTTCTTCCCCACCGCACCTACCCCGCTCCCCCCACGCCCCGTTCGCCTGGCACCGCTGCCGGTATTTATCACCGAAACGGTATTTATCGCCGAAATTGCTATGACTCTGCATTTTAAATCTGTGATATCTTCAAAAATATTTATTTAATTTACATGCTGTAAAAAGCCATATTGATCTTTATTAAATGCACAATGTATGTAAGATACTTAATTAGATAAGGATTAATACTGTATTGCTTAAAATCGCTTCGTAAATAAGCCATTATTTCTCGTACAAAGTAAAGGATAAATAATGGTTATTGTGGGTTATTCCTAAGAGATAAACATATACCATCACGGACTTTTTTGTAGACCTTTTTAAGTTTTACAATACTGTAGTAAATTGTTTTGATCTATCTTGTAGGATTCAGTCAGCGTTTGCAATGTAAGCGCATAAAATGTGTTTTTTTTACGACCTCACATTAGAAACCTCAAAAATTGTAGCCTATGTGTTATTCTGATGTATAAGCTATATTGTGGTAAAGTTTCATTCAAATCCATTCAGTAGTTTTTACGTGAAAGAGTAACAAACATCCATACATCCATACTTACAAACTTTCGCCTTTATAATAGTAGTAGGATTATAGATAGATAGATAGAAGAAGAAGATTTTGGCAACATCCAATACATGCCTGGACCTCTGGGTTTGAGTTTATTCATTTGCCGGTTTTATAACATGAAAAACAACAGTACCGACATCCTAAGAGAACGTGGATTAATTCCGTACTTACACGCACCCCATTCGCGTGTATTGTTATGCGCCGCTCGCTGTTGTCTGCGTACAACCTTTAGTGTAGGCACGAAATACGGACACTGCAGAAGGTTAGCTTCATACAAACGCGCTCGAGCAACGCACACAGACAACCTCTCACGGACACGGAATAGGTACTAATAAATCAAAATCACAACACCTTTGACGACCTCTGTAGCCGAGTGCACGCCGGACTAACTCTGAGGTCCCGGGTTCGATTCCCGGTCGGGTCAATGTCGAAAACGAACTTTTCGATATTGTGTCGGGTCTGGGTGGTTGTGGTACCGTCGTTGTTTCTGATTGCCATGAAACGAGTGCTTTAGCTACTTACCTTGGGATCAGAACAATGTATGTGATGTTGTCTCTTATATTTATATTTATTTATTTTATTTACAACAGCTGCGCGCGGACTGTGGCGAGCTGTTGCGAGATTCCCTGTCCGTGAGAAATGTCTATGTGTGCATTGCTCGAGCGGGGTAGTACGAAGCTTCCTTTCTGTAGTCTCCTTATTTAGGTGCTTACGGGCCTATCGTAAAAGGCAAATGCGCGATTATCACAACACACGCGGCTCGTATGGCGCCTGCTCACATTCCAACGCGAACAAAGAGGTGGAGAATCTCGCTGCTCATCAAACAATGGAATTCCCTCCGGCTTACGAGGCCTTCCATTAATATAAGGATATTATAATTAAGTGTGATAAATTGTTTATAGCACAAAAAGTAAACACATGCAGTGACATTTCATAATATTTTGTGTAGGTTGAGATTTAAAATGATCTCTCCTCTGTGATTTAACAGTGATTTATGCAGAGGTTCTAAAACTAGATAGTGTCAAGACGTTAGACCTTTGGGAACACGCTTTATTAATGTATGTTAATGCATAAGAGGAGCTCGGTGGCGCAGTGGTTACGTTGCCCGGTCTGCGAGTGCTGAGGTTAAGCAAGTTTCGCAAAAGCCGGTCGTCGGATGGGTGACCAAAAGTTTATCATCTCGAGCTCCTCCGTGTTTTGGAAGGCACGTAAAGACGTTGGTCCCGGCTGCATTAGCAGTCTCCTTATCCATCCATAGGGAAGGCTCGTGCCCCAGCAGTGGGAACATAGAATGAGCTGATGATGTGAATGCATTATTGTATATATGAGTATAGAAGGTGTTAGGTGCATAGACTTTCAACTAGGAATAGTTTTAAAAGTATTAAATTCCAAAACCATTATGGTTAAAATGAAATCTAATTTGATTTAATTCTATACTTACCAGAAAACTAAACCGAGTATAAACATATATTCCAGTTTAAATGTAACCTTTTTTTTTTAGAGATAGTTTGCTGATTGCCTCAAACGGCATTTTCAGCTTCACCGGGCTTTTTTGAGGACGGCGAGAAACATAAAGGAATCCTCAAGCCGTGTGAAACGAATCACATTCGGAGGTTTTCTAGAGGGAACGGCAACGCGCACTAAGGCGTCCGAGGCGTTCGGATCGGGTCGGGATTGAATGTAACCCTGGACTTAACCACGATACCAAAAGGCGCTGTAAAATTAATAATAAAGCTTTCCTATAAGATTAAACAGATCCCCAAAGTTCTAAACTCTGATTAATAGTATAACCCCCTCCCGCTCAGCCTACGTACCAAGTGGTTGACCTAGATCAGGCTGCTGACGGGGCGAGGGCGCGTCTTTTCAAAGTATACAGGGCCAGCACGCATCCATAAGTCTCTTAAACATCTCCTTTCTCCAACAAATGCCATATGCCATATATTTATGTATATAAAGTTCAGAGTCTATTGAGGAAGTTTGACAGCTTGTGTCTGATGTGCAGGCGTTACACACGCCGGCCAGCGTGTCACATGTGTACATTATTTTATTTCTTCTTTTCCACATTGTTTCTATACATATAATATGTATGAATAGTGCTGCAAAGAAAAATATTTTCTGTTGTCTGTAAATAAAAAAAAAACCACGTAGGTAACTATATTTATTTTACACAAAAACTTTCGAAGAGAATCAAGAACGGGGGGTATAACCCTGAAGTCCCAATCCAGTGGCTTATGATCCGATCCGGGGACACGCACTAGTGCGTGATGCCGTTCCCTCTATAAAACCTCTGACGGTGTTTCGTTTCACACGGCTTGAGGAAAAATTTAAATTTCTCGCCGCCCCGCTTAAAAAAAACCATGAGCTATCAAAGCTGTATAATTGTAGCAGTGTTGTTGTGGTTGTGGAAACGAGACGCGTGTGATAAAATACTTTATTGTACACAAAAAAATGTTAAAGGAATAGATCAAAAAATAAACAGGAGTCGTACAATGGGCGGCCTTATCACTAAAATTAAGCGATACCTTCCAGGCAACCTGGATGGAGACAATAGATATTAAAAAGGTTCATGGTAAGATTGGTAAGGCCTCCGTCATTCTTGCATTGCATACTTTGAATAAACGCGGCGCGGGCGGGGGCTTGACGGCTCTCGATACCTACAGCTGATTCAAAGTTAAAACACGTAGGATTAGCGAGATGGGGCTTCGAGAATACGAAACGGGATGTACCGGTTAGATCAGAGATAATCATATTCATTTGCTGAATTAAGTACCGACGAACGGGGTTACTTTTGAATCGAGTGTTGGAATGATTTTTCTTTCTCTACATGTAAGGAGTTGGTTTTTATCTCACCTGCCCAAGTGGCAAAACGCTAATAGAATGGAAATTAAATACATATATTGTATGGGAATCAGGATTGACAAAAACGTCATAAATACGTATCGTTGACTCATGGCATTCTATTTGATTGTTATACTTGTCTAGGGGGGCTGATGACAAGATTTTATTTTATCGAAGAGTAGGCAAATCTCCGCTCTAGAATCGGAGTCCAGGGTGCCAAGTGCGAGTTTAATTTGCTATTCGATCACGTTAATGAAAACGAGAATTTGAATGGCAAAATGTTAACTCCTCTCGTATGTCGTCAGGAGGCGGTGCTTCAATGCCATTCTAATTTTCGTTTTCGTAAACGTGATCGCATTGTAGGAAGCAGGAAATGTGTGTGCTGAGAAAACATTTCAGCTTTTTCGTTTTTCTGTTCATACGAGTCTGTTTGGTCGGCGAGGTTAAAAGATTATAAAGACGAAGGTGGAGTCGCACTTCGCCCGGAATCCTCAATCACTAAGGAACTGGCTATCTTATCTCTAACTTTTATCAAGGTACATAATTTAGAAAAGGGTTGGCCTTCAAAATACTAAATACATCAAAAATAGTCACAAAAAATCATGAAAGTGTTTGATTAATTCCACATATTCAACCGAAAACCGTTTGGCCTTCAATGTCTATCAGTGGCAGCCAAACAAGCAAACAGTCTACCTGGCTGATGGACATCTGTGTTTATTCACTGTAGACGCCATCTGTCCATCGGGGCACAAAATAAGGAGACTGCAGCAGTGAGCTTCATACTAGCGTGCTCGAGCAACGCACACATCCTCTCACGGACACGAAAGCTCGCAACAGCTGCTCTCGCGATGTTACGAGATTCCGTATAATCTCTCTTCTGTGATTCGTGTCCGTGAGAGGGTGTATGTGCGTTGCTCGAGCGCGGTATGTATAAAGCTTTCCTTCTGGGATCTTCTTATTTTGTAGTGTGGGCAAGCTTTGGGGTCCTTTTTCATAATACCAACAACGGTAAGCGCGCGTCCTTAGTCACACCGACCGGACGGTTTGAATGATAAGACGGAATCTCGTTTGGTTTGTGAAGTTTTGATACGTTGGGAATACCGATGACGATAAATACATTCTCCTACGTTATATGAGTCTTATTTATATTGAATTATTTAAAATTTGTGTTTTTAGACACCTACTTTTTAGAGTAATTATTAACGGGATTCTTACCATGTTTATTATACAACGTGTAACAGATTAAACGCACACCCTCTTAGCTGGTAACTCGGTCCATGAAACTGAACAACTTTTGTTCTACGACTTATGGAAAATCGCGAAAATTTTTTTTATCTTTCCTTAGAGCAAAACTGACCGAGTGAATTCGTTTGAAGAGGCGATTTTTTTTGCGAATTTCGAAAAGTCCTAGAACAAAAGTTGTTCAGTTTCATGGACTGAGTCACCACTTAAGAGGGTGTGCGTTTAATCTGTTACACGTTGTATGTGAGTATTCGATATTTCGGCACATCACAAAAATGGTAAGAATCCCGTTAATAATTTACTCTAATGCAAGTGACCATGATAGTTTAAATAGTTATACCTAAGTATTTCTTCTTTACATAAAAGAGTGTCCTCTCTAAGCTCCACTGTCATCTCCACTCCATCTCCACTGTTATCTCTTACTCAACATGAATAGATTCGAATCCCCGGCTAGAACATCACCATCATCACTAGCTCATTTAATGTCCCCACTGCTGGGGCACGAGCCTTCCCTATGAATGGATAAGGAGAACTGGCCACAAACCACCACGCGGGCCCAGTGCGGTGCGGTGGTTGTTAACGACTGCTAATGCAGCCGGGACCAACGGCTTTACGTGCCTTCTGAAGCACGGAGGAGCTCGAGATGATAAATTGGTCCCCCATCCGATGACCGGCCTTTGAGAAAGTTGCTTAATTTCAGCAATTGCAGACTGAGCACGTTAATCACTGCGCCATCGAGTTCCTCGTACCCCGGCTAGATACTTACACGAATTAAACTGTCATGTGGATTATAACGTGACGCAGCTCTGTCGAACGGGGCTAATGGCTAACTCATTGTAGTGTGGGGTAATTAGCTAAGACGTGCCGCGTCACGTCGATACGACACGTCACCGCACGTCACATGCAGGGACAGTGGCTGCGGTGAAGATGATAAATGGCTTGCTTAAGACGATCGCGAATGTTAAGCTGCTTCAGATGAGGCTGAAATAAAGATGGGTGACAAAAAGCTTATATCGCTAAAACAACTGTAAAAAGAAAAAAAATTGGTTTTGAAAATCGGCTATTAGTTTTTCTAGAAAATGAAACATAAAATTACTTACAATATTATGAAAAAATAAATATTCAAAACTTCGTTAAACCGTTTTCGTTTTTAAAAGTTTCGAAAGCAAGATAGGTTACCATTGAAATACCAACATTTAAGAAACAATTGCAATACGAACGCATGAACGACAATAAACAAATACACGTGACTAACTCGTCGGTACAAAAACCGAATGGCGCTCTCTGATTGGCGGTGGCGCAAATGGCCGGTGGCCGTCGTCTCGTGCACGCGCGCTAAACCTTGCATTGGCTATTTTCACGATAAAAGAATATGATGTATTTTTTTACATTCTAAGTTACATAAATGATGTCGTCTATAGTATAGAAGCTTGAATTATTTTTTTTTGAGGAACGTAAAATGATGATGAGAAGTAAAATCCGTGGCTGAGTTAGTAAATTAGGTGATAATGTATAAACAAAAAGGACAAGTTAGGATAATTGTTGATCTTTACTTGACGCATTCTATAGAATATTTAGTTGTCGTTGTAAAAAAGACGAATTAGTTTATTAGAGCATATGTTATTTTCCCGTTGCTTAGTTATAAAATAAGAAGTTTGATCACGTGGCCGAGAAAGAAATCTGTGGCTTGACTTGTAATTTCTCTTTTTTATTTTTTATTTTTAAAATTACTAATATGTATACTTGTATTTATTAAATGCATGCACCAAGAGAATCTTACAGTTATAATTGTGTATTTGATTGTAAAATGGTAATATTGCTAAACCAAAACCATTTTGCAAAACAAGTAAAAAAATTGCATAAAAACAAGATAACAATTTGTCACTCTAAACCCTCCACTTTAAAAGCTCTGTAGTACAAAAGCAAGACAACTGTCCCGCCGCGAACAAACTGAGAACCAGAGCGTTCTCGCCAAAACACGCACAACATCGTTTCGACATCCGTCGTGGAGATAAAGAAGTTTTGTTAACAAATCAAACGACTGACAACAAGTTTAAAAAATAGACGAGTCCAGAGAAGGCACTTCCCCTTTTAGCTAAGTTTGGATAACATCATGTGGTTTAGATAGCGGGCGTCCGTCACACCGCGCGCGTCACGTAGACAGGTAATCATAATAATATTATAAAGAGGAAAGCTTTGTATTTTAGTTTGTAACGAATAAACTTAAAAAATACTGGACCTGTTTAAAATTATTTTTCACCATTAAAATGCTACATTAGAGCTGAGTAACATAGGCTATATTAAAAAAATGTCCACCCGTGCGAAGCCGGGACAGGCCGCTAGTACTTAATAATACTCAAACAAAGAATTTATCAGGGTTTAACGCATATAAATTAATTAGTATAGGAATCAATTCAATTCAAATAATTAAGGTAGTCCATATTGAGTTAGTAACAATAATACTTAGATGATGGATGGTGTGAGTGTAATAAACATTATTCTTATTATTATTACTATCTATGTACGGACGCCTGCACATCAAACTTTCCAAAACTGACAATTTTCTTTTCAATAAATGTTCAACTTTAACATCATAGTTAAAAAGTTCAATGTCTACCGAGGAAGTTTGACAGTTTGTGACGACACGCTTGCGCACTGTGATCAAGACTTCCCACAGCTCAGGAATTGTGTAACTTTGTATTAAAAAGTAGTTTTACAATCGCTTCTGAGTGCCTAGTGACAGTTTTGTTAACTATCCGTATTCATTAGACTACGTTTACGACAACGAAAATTTGTATGGCAAAATGTTAACCTTCTCGTATGTCGCCAGGAGCAATTCTCGTTACGCGTTTGGCACTAAAAATTTGGCATGTTACGCGTCGGTGTGACTTCGGCCGCGGCGTACCTTCGGCAACAATCTGCGAAGTTGTTCCGCGGTGAACGCCGCTCGCGCCGACTCACTTCGGAGCTGATTACCGTCAACCTTTTGTCGTGACGTCGGCTGCGGGGTGACAAACATTTGTCGGAACTACCACCTGCGTTATTGATTGGGTAGCGATTTCGATAGCATACGGAGAGCTTAATGTTAAGCCACAAAATAAGGAGACTGGCTAGGGAGACAGACAGACGCGCTCGCTAGGAACGTAGACCGCTAAGATAGCGCCACGGCCCACGAATGAGCAATTGACGAACTAAACGAAAATAAACCGACCGATTGTAGCAACCGCAACTTGTAGCAGTCGCGTTGCCATTGTGCAATTAGCAACTGGTTGTTTTTTTTCGATAAAAAGCCTGCCGGGGACTTTCTTTTATACTTTGCATAAATAGATAATTATTTATTGATACTAGTAGTAGCCCGGTTTATCTCTTCTTTGGCTTTTAAAAGTATTTTTTTATCAAAATAAAATAGTCTTGTTAAAAATTCAAAAATTCAAAATTCAAAATCTTTTATTTAGTTTAGGCTACAAGTAGATCTTGTGAATGTCACTATGCCGTCGGTTCGCAAGTCTACACATGACGGGAGTCCTTCTACTGAGAAGAACCGGCAAGAAACTCAGCAAGTGTCCAGCTCTTTTCTCCCTTACAGCGTCAAAAATATTGGAAAATGCCCTATCATAGCAGGACACTTTCCATCACAAATAAACACAAAAAATATAGAAGACAACCACAACATGTAAAAAAAACAAAATAATAAATCTAAGTTAACTAATTTACATCAGGTAAAAGCTTCAATTTCCACAATGTCATACAGTACCACTACAGTACTCTAGTAAAAGTCCATAATTGTTTAATAAAAACAAAGTCAAACTATAGTAAACAATACTAAAAATAAGATAAGTATGCAAGAGGTGACCAGCCTCCACAGGCGGCACCCGTTCACGAGTATGACATATGAATCAGCCATCGCTTCGCTCAACAATATTTCAGAGAACGTAACGACCCGACGCAAACGTACACGCCACCACCGCAGAGACAAAAAGTAAAAACAGCTCTAAAAAGCAAGAAATAATTGAAATCATATTATTAGTTACCTAGATACGCATATCAGTTTTAAAGAAGGTCTAATTTAAGTCTTCTCTTAAAGGAAGGATTGAAGGCTTCTCGGATGAGGAAACGACGGCCTAGTAGTAGTGGTATTCCTATGTAAAACTTCAATCTTAATGTGGTATTATTATTGTACGAACTGAACATTTTGACATATTGAACCGTATGAAGTAAGCTCAACAAAAGGTAACTGCTGTAAATCGTTGAGGGATTCCCTCGACTATCTATGGTCTAACTCTACATCATCAGACCTGTAATGGCACTTATACTATACACTGTACTAACCCATATGAGTGCAAATCGTTCTCATCAATAGAAATGAATCAAGCCCAAACACCAGGTAATTGCTGTAAATCGTTGAGGAGTTCCCTCGACTGTATTTCGACTCCATCATACTCCAGACCTTCATTAAATAGTACTGCTTTAAAGCACTTAATGAAAAAATTAACAAACACACTAGTCGCCACTACGATTTTCGAAGATTTCCCTCAATTTCTTTGGGATGCCATCAGATCCTGGTTTCCTTATCATGGTACCCTTGGTATATCTCCTTTCCAACAAAAAAAGAATCATCAAAATCGGTTTTTTTTTTTTTGTTTTTTTTTAAATCTAACACCTCCAACATGATCGGAGCTCTTTTTATAAGCTATTTTTACTCTTTCATACTAGTTCTCGCTTATATGCTTCTCGTACTTTCATTCCTCATACTACTCATTCATTCGTCATCTTTTGTACTTTTGCGGGTGGGATGCCCGTCTATAATACTTTATACTAGTCTAACTATTTATCTTTCTCTTTATTTATTATAACTATTGGGGAAACCATCATCATCATCATCAAAATCGGTTCATAAACGACGAAGTTATCCGCGAACACATATAAAATAAAAGATATACGGTCGAATTGAGAAACCTGCTTTTTTGAAGTCGGTTAATAAAGAGAACATGATACACTCGAGATACAATCTAAATAAAAGATAGGCAGACAGACAAAAACTTCAAAAATCGTAGGATTGGTGTCAGTGAGTCATAAAACGAATATTTAATCCAAAATTTGTCAGAAAAATTGCATGTAATGCAACAGACAGAGCGTACAGATTTATATAGTATAGACGTATGAACTTTGAAAAGAGTCCTTCGCATTAGCCTGCCGACTTCCACAACTAGCTCCAGGCAGGACTCTGGAGACGAGTTCCGCCATCAAGCGAACTTGCACACTTTTCTCGACAACAAGACTTTTATTCTGACAACTTTCTCGTCTTCCTTCCTGAAGCTTCCCGAAGAGTTCAATGGCTTATTCCGAAACAGAACTATTCGATTTTTATACTTATTGTATCTGTGTTAAATGTATCTAGACAAAGTTTTTTGGTGTCAGAAATTGTGTGAGCGTGTGTGTGCCTCTGTACACTCTTATATTACTAGATTCTAATGGCGTGGGCTGATATACTGTCCCGCTGCTGGACAAAGACATCACTGAAATCAAGTCCCCATTACAATGGATGGGTATCGACCTCACCTTTTATAAGCGATAGCGCTGATCAATTGTACCTGTATTCACGGCAGACGACGGATCTATCAACACGCTTGCCGAATTTGCTAAATACGGCCACCCAGAACACAGACACTAGTCGACTAGCTAGCTTCCCGACTTTCCAAATGCCGCGATGCGTAAGGCGGGCTGCAAAAGCTTTCCATAAGGCCCACGCCTACGTCCGATAATCGGTCACCGATTTGTGAGACGGTGAAAATGAAACGTATGTAATTCTATGTTGCAAAGCACACGTCCTACAAAAGTCAGTAAACGTCGGCGAAAAAATCGGTCCGATTATCGGTCCTACAAAAAATCGGTCGTGGGCTAGCCTTTATACGGGCCGTACGTTCGTTTGCCAAAGTTTTCCATACATTTTGTACCACCCACTGCCCATTCAGGACGTCTATTTTTCAGCTGTGGAGAAGAATGGGCGCAAGAAACTCCACAGCTTTAATAGAAGTAAAGACATTTACAAAAAAAAAGTATGTCGTCACCAAACCATACAATATTTAATTTAATACATTTCCAGTATATTTACTAACATACTAACTCAAACAATACAAAAAAGTCTCGCGTACAGCCACATAAATCAATATCCAGTTACAAATAGTCAGCGACCGTCTTCAAAGAGTGTAATTAAAACGCAGTCTGTCCTCAAAGTGCGAAGCCCATCGATCTTGTTCCTGTCCGATAAGAGACATTTTACACTTCCCATCTCATGCATACTTAAATTCTTTCAAATAATAAGCCGATTTTAATGAAACTTTATATTACCCTTACCCGTCAATTGTAGCGATGATTTTATTATATTATGATCGGGTGTTAATGACGGTAGTTGTTGACATTGAATGGGTGCCTTTGGCTTTCAAAGTAAATAGTGTTGAATAATTTCGGCGGGCTGGTTAGAACCACGATAGCTCAATTGGAAGAGCACCTGACCCGGTATGTCAGAAGGGTGCAGGTTCAAATCCTGCTCGTGAAAATTTTATTACATAGTTGCAGACCTTGCCCAGCAGTGGGACAGTACATATACACAGGCAGGCTATTTACTTACTACTTATGTTAGCTGCCAATGTCTCTCAATACCAGTCGTAGTGGAGGTCCTTTGTCCAGCAGTGGACGTCCATTGGCTGAGATGATATTGATGATGAGAGTTTGATTAAAATCAGGCTTATTTCACTTCACTATGACACGGTATAAAAAGTTAATACAAAATAAGTAGTTATATTACAAACATGTTTAGCTAATCAAATGGGCGTGCAAATATAATACAATCTGAAAATATTGTAGAAAATTACTACATTAACAATAATTCTTTCAAATCGAAAAACTCCTGCAAATTGTAAAATGTGTGATGGTTGAGCCATTTAAACAAAACTTTTCTAAATTGTATCCTTCATGGTTTAAAAGAATTAGAACTTAAGTTTGTATGGAATTCTGAAATGCGAAATGGCTGTTACAAAGAGCCACACTAGCCTTTGTCCTCATTGTCGGCTGCGGCTGCTGCGGGAGTGACCGGCTATTGAGAGCATACGGCTATGGGGGGCAGAAGGCTGGCTTGCACTGGTATTTTGTTTCAGTTTTATTTCGAGTGCTATTTTGGATGCAAAGTTTATACAGTTACAGTTACAGTTACAGTTATAGGCGTCGGTATTTGTTTATTGATAAGATACACATTTACATTTTACACGCCTCTGTGGTCTAGAGGTTCCAGAGATCCCGGGTTCGATTGCCAGCGTGAGGTATATGAATTTACTCAGTTTGTTTAGTGGTAGGGCCTGTTTTTAGTAAGGCTGGATAGCTTCTACCATCCTACTAATATTATAAACGCGAAAGTTTGTAAGTATGGATGGATGTTTGTTACTCTTTCACGTAAAAACTACTGAATGGATTTTGATGAAACCTTCCTCATATACAGACCATGACCCAGACCAGCATATAGGATACTTTTTTTTTACTGTAATCTTCGCGAAAGAAGTCGCAGGCAACAACTAGTAATATCTAAATATGTCGTCATAACATCAATGTTGATTGCATTGTTGTGTTCCAACAGTTAGAGATAAGACAGCCAGTGCCTCATTAGTTGCGGATTCCGGGGTGTAGCGCGCTTCCACCTTCGGCCTGATCATCGCTCAATATCAGCTGAGATGAAGGCACTGTGCTAAGCCGTAGGGAATAAAAGAAATCTGGAAACCCCCCGGGGCGCGCGTGCCCAGTGTCCGCACCCGGTCGCTCCGGGCGTAAATGGGGCGCTGTTCCATTGCGAATTGACAAGCCTTTTGCAGTGTTTTCAGCCGTTCCGCAGGAACTGGGGCACTTCGGTTGCACAACGCAAACAACAGGGATTTTAATTTAAAAGCACAACAAGCTTTAGCGCTTTGGCGACCCAATGTCTCTGTCGGTATCGTCTCACGTTCAAAACTGTTTCATTTGGATTTTTTTATTCATAACAAACGTATTGTAATCAAACTTCATGAAAGTCAAGAATAAATTAATACCAAAATCGGAATTGGAGATGCGATGTCGCACGCAAAGGTTAGCATAACAGTAAAAATACAAATTACTACACAAAGAATATCAAACGGTTTTCAACAAATTATTGGACTATATCCTCATAAAGAGTCGAGTTAAAGTGTTTTCCATACGTTAATTAGTCTTGGGTTTGAGTTTCAATAAGTTTTAAAGTGAAATAAATAGATTTTTGTATTAATTTAAATTTGTTTCTTATCATAGTTGAGTGGGCATCTAGATAGGTGTCAGCAGTGTAGTGTGACCATGAGAGAATTCTTTGAGTTTCTTCATTTAGGGTGGGATTGGGAATACTTTTTAATTTAGTTTTTGAAATACCTATATGTACAAGTTTAAACTTAAAATAAAATTTAAATGTGACTAAAAAAAATCCCTTTCGATATAAGCACAAAGGCATACTTCATTGCTGCGAAGATAGATTTCAAAGTACATAAGTTGTTTGAAAGGATATTTTCATACAATGTTTCTCTTTTACGCAACGATTGGACAATATTTCTAGTTTTCTTGTTCGTTGTTATCAATATGTACACACGCCAGCACACCAACCTACCACAAACTGTCAAATTTCTTCAATAAAATTTGAACATTATTCCTTGAGAATATGGTTGAAAATGTATTGAAGAAATTTGACAGTTTTGGATAGGTTGTTGTGCAGGCGTCTGTACATATAGTGTATGCTTTAGGGTAAAAAATTTCTACTTATACTTATTTTTCTTTAATAAATGATTTTAAATGGATTTTTTATATTCGTTTACTTTCTTTCTTTTTCATCTTTACTTCTCTTCAAAGTCCTGATTTTTATGAATTAGTATGGTCACCCTATTCACCAGAAGAGTGAGTAATTGCTTGTTTCAACTAACAGGCCTCTCCAGTAATATCTACAGCTTCATGAGTCCGCCGGGTCAGCTAGTTTCAAATAAAAAAAAACAATATAAATCGGAGCATAGATGTCGGAGATGGATCGAATATACATTTAAAAAATCATTTAAATTTATCTTCGGAACCTTGCCTAAAGGGACTCCTTTTAATAATATATTTGAGATAGTTATTATATTATATATTTTTATTATGTGTTTACACAAGTGTTTAATACGCAAGGGTTGTGAATGAAAGAGTCGCGTTTATTTTACGAATTATTGTATCCTGTCGAACCTTGCAAGTTATGGTCACAGGAAGATTGTTGTTTGTCAATAAAATTTAAAAAATTGAATAATAAAGACACATTGAAGGCGGTCAAAAACTACATGCTCCTACCATGTCATCTTTAGTGGTCCTTAAATAAAGCAAATAAAATAAAAGTAAAAGAAAGAATAGAAGTAAAAGAAGTGATGATGGAAGCCTCTGCCAAGCGGTGGAAGTCTACACGGTTTCATTTCCTTGTGACTTGATCAATCACGGTCCATGTTTTCCTCCACCCCCAAACTTCCTGTTATTGTGGCTGCAAATCAGCCTCGTCATTTGCCGCGTATTGATTGATGGTGGTGCTCACAAGCTCCGCCCCGATGGAGGGATCGAACACAAACAACGCTCATTAAGGGCCAATGCAACTCACTATTGTTCCTCGCAACTTTATTTGGTAAAATTTAAACACTGAAAAAAGACGACAACCTCAGGCGGGAATCGAACCACGCACCTTCCGCATTCCGGGCGGCTGCCTTAACCACTTGGCTACCGAGGTCTGGCTTTCAACCGTCGAAATTTTTCAGTGCTTGATGCTTATGCTGATGATTATTATAAAAAAACACTTATCTATAACGCAGCTTCATCTTAACCGAATGTTCAAATATTTGTAAAAATATTTCTTTCGGATCTCAGAGGTGAAAACTTCTAAGATTGATGAAGCAATGTTGACTAAAAAACATAAGCATCAAGCACTGAAAAATTTCGACGGTTGAAAGCCAGACCTCGGTAGCCAAGTGGTTAAGGCAGCCGCCCGGAATGCGGAAGGTGCGTGGTTCGATTCCCGCCTGAGGTTGTCGTCTTTTTTCAGTGTTTAAATTTTACTTAAGTATATTTAAGCGTTAATAAAACGCTAAAATATATAAAAAAACACTTAACTTTATTTGGCTTTTGTGAAATTATTCGTATACAATTTATGAAAATGAACAGAAAATTATGAGTGTCGAGGCCGAAGGTGGAAGCACATTTCGACCGGAATCCTCAACAACTGAGGTAGTGGACATCTTATCTCTAGCTGCCGGAATACAATATTGCTACTAACATTGATGATATGGCGACATATTTAGATGATGGTGGTAGCTAGCCAGGCGGACAAACAAGCTCTACCACCAACCAAATCGAGAACATAAACAACAACTCTGGGTTTTGAGACCAATTAATTTACATTTATTTTTAGGAAGACCCACACATAAAGATTTTAACAGCTACGGAAACCATTTGCAGGCCCTTCACGTACTTCATGCACGAATCTACCGTGACTCCATTTGCTTCGTGCAAAATCATCGCTATATGCTCTTAAGCCAAAGGAGCTAAAAGAAAAATAAGCATAACCATTTTCTAACAAGGTAACCCTAAATCTCCCGAAAGGGATCGCCTTGCTCCTCTTTCGGGACAATCGTCTCAATTTATTTTCCCTTAAGAGAGGACATAATGTTGGAGTTAGCTAATTCAATTTGTCCTTCCATTTGTCACGGCCGCTCGCCGCTCGCCGCGGACGGGACACTTACTCATATAAAGGACCTGGCTTTGCTAACAGAACCTGTCGTCGAAGCGGGAAGTTTCTTTTGGTAAAGGCAAAGAAATGGCAGGAAAATGTAGCCTATTTTTAAAATAGAGGAAGATTAATGGCGCTACGTCTTTAGTGATCAGAATTGTTAGTTGGCAGCAAAACTACTTTCGGGATGCCGAGTCATCGGTATGAGAGGCTGGGCTATTACTATCACCAGCAGCCTTTAAGCATCATCTGCTGCGTCTGAGTTCAGTCACGAGCAATACCATGTAGATAGTAGCTTAACTTGCAAGATCGCAACGACGAACACGCTTGCCACAGCGCCATCGAGCTTCTTAGAGGGCATTATTACAGTAACAGTCCATATCCTGTCCCTCTCATAGGCAAAGGCCGCAATCATTGAAATCAAGTCATCGCTACAACTGGGGTATTGGCTTAATCACCATCGCATCATCATAAAATGAGTTAATGATGAGGGATTTTTAGCACTTTGCCGCTCGGATAACGAAGCTATAACTACAAATATTTTTTTAAATAAATAAATACAAGATGAAATTTATATAAACCAGTCTCAGGAAGTTCGAGTGGGAATCGAACCCACGACCTTAAACCCAATAAATACAGTTTATTTGCAAGAAAAGCTAACAGTAAATATGGAAACAAAACGGCCTATGACATATTAAGTTGATGGTGTATTGCCTCCGTTCTTGCGCCGGGCGTTTATCGTTCAGTTGCTTTATGGAAATGACTCGGATAAGACGTTGATAAAGTGCTGACGGACATTACTGCTCATGTTTATTGCTTACGACTTACGACCTTGCGCTGTAAGTCTGCGGTACTGCGTACACATGAGGCAATGTTAATTTTTTGGCTTACTATTTACAAACTTCAGAGTGGTGATATTTAATTTGGTAATTTATTCGAAGACAGCATTGGGCAATTGACCAAACTGCGCAATCAGGATTTAGAATCAGTAATTCTCGAAAATAATTTATTTAGAGGAGCGACAAGTTAGAAGTGGTTGTTAAATAAATTTATATAATAATTTATTGCACTTATGATATATGATGTCCGTTTACATACCCTGCAAGCATCGCAAAATTAAAGCATTAGCATTCGTGGTAAATCAGCACAATCAAAGTTCAAAATTCAATTTCTTTATTCAAAATAAACTTTTACAAGTATTTTTGAACGTAAATTCAAAGCCATGACTTCGTAAACCCTACGGTAACCCCATCACCTCTAAAAACCCTCTGAAGATGTTCGATGTTGTAATCGATTAGATGCTGTAAAGGCAAGCTGCGGCCAACAGCAAACTTTAAAAAAAAGAATTATATCATCAGTGCAACATCAGGCAAAATTGCAACCAGGCAATTCCCCAATGCATCTACAATTTCAATAAATGAGTAAACGGAAGTCTTTAAAGCAAGGATTTGTCAAGAAACACTTTACCAAACGGAAGAACAAATTACTAAGCGTAACGACAAATTAAACGCCGATGACCCACTCCGTCCGAGGAAATAAACTGTTTACGTCTCAGCAGTAGAATTGTTTATTCTAACTAATTATGTTAGCAGAGGCGTTTTAATTCCTTCATGTCTTAACTGATTCTTAGAAGAGAGGTTAGTGATGTTTTATTTATTTATTTTCAGTTTTATTAACACAGCGTTCAATTTTAACGATTATAAAATATAAACTTTACTAATAAATAATGCAGACAATGTATTTGACGGTGTTATTAATTTCTCACATCATCCTTATTTATAAGCATTTTAATGTTAACTTCTTTAGCCTTGGGTAATAAATACCTTTTTATTACCCAAGGCCAAGAGTGAAGTAATAACGGTGAAGCACTTGGCCCTCGTCGCACTTGGTGGTGAATTACAGTATTGCCGAAGGTGGAAGCATTTTACCAGGAACTAATTACCAAGGGACTGGCTATTTATCTCTAACTGTCGGAACATAAGCATGGTACAATATTGTAGTTGATTCTGTTGTTAAGGCGACATACTTATATAAAATGGTTTTAATTACCAGGTAGACTTAAAACAAGCCCTACCATCAAACAAAATAGTGGATAATAATAAATGTGCCCCCGCTGTGAATTAAACTCGTGACTACTAGCTCTGACGCTTGTGGTACACATAGAGGCAGTTATGTAAAACATTGCGAATGAAACCTCAAACGGAAGCATGTAATACTAAACTTTTATTGCTACTCCAGTCATTAATAAAATATGATGATGTCATCCAGATACGTATAAGTTTGCGATATAACTATTGTCTAGCTCCGGCTATAAAACTGAGTTGTTCACAATGAAGATTAGTCGGATCGACGCGCAGACCGAAAGATTCGAAAACATCGTATTGTGTACGCTGCAGAACTATTGGATGTTGAATAAAACATAGGGGGCCACTCATAACGATGAGCTGATAGAATTCTACGTGAGTGCTTACACTAATAAACATTTGCTTTTATCTTTCATGTAATTTAGTTCAAGCTAATCGGAGACTATTGACTTCCAATTATTCTAAATGAAATTAATATTTATTGTAGTAAACTTACTAGATAAGCGCTTTTGAATTGTCTCATAATGGCCTCATAAATGGGCCGGCTCGCCCGGCGTAATACCACCCTCTCACAGAATATTTGCGTGAAACAGTGGCACTCGTTGCTGTTGTGTTTCGTCCGGTGAGTGAAAGTACCAGAGGCCCATCTCTCACCTTTCCCTCCTCCCAATTCCTACTCCCTGCTCAAGATCCAACTCCCTCAAGGCCGGCAACGCATCTGCGATTATTACTTTGGTTTTGCGGGTGTCCATGGGCGGCGGTGATTACTTTCCATCAGGTGACCCGCCTGCTCGTTTGCCTCTGCCTTTTAACAGTAAAAAATATAATAATAATAATATTGTTCCTACCTATTCAGGACGTCTTTTAGCAGTGCGGAAAACGGGCGCAAGAAACTGCACAGCTTTATATACGAAAGACATTTATAAAATTATACGTCATTACCAAATTATGCTATATACAAGTTTACAATTACTTGAAATATTCGATTTATAAAATTAATAAATAACTGATTTATTGTTATTACGGTAAAGTATATAATATTGCTCAAAACGAAGCTAGTTTCTAACGGTGTGTGTAACGCCTGCACATCAGACTACCACCAACTGTCAAACTTCCTCATTATACTTTGAACTTTATGTATATAGTATATGGTTGATCATTTATTGAAGAAATTTCAGTTTTGGATTGGTTGATATGTCTGGACAACATTATCATGTGGGGATCAGTAAGCAAAAATTACGGAGAATCTCCCACAAAAAAAAGTAATAAGATTGTAATTTGACCTAAATAGTCGATCGAATTCTATTTGGATGTGTTTGTTTTGATCATAAATCTCCGATGAACAATGAATCATATCGATGGAGTTTAAGGAAAAACACGCCGAAATTCTTTCTTTGAAGAAACATTTTGGAAATGCCCGACTGAAGGGCTCTTCTGCCTGAAGAACATCCTAAGGGATGCTTCTGTTTGTGTTATTTACAAGTAAAAAACATCATAATATAAGGAAATAATTTATGATGCTATAGATGATGCTGGAAAACTCTTTTTGTAACAAGAGTATCTGACTCTTATTACAAAAAGAGTTTTCCAGGACATAACACGAGTCGACTCGGGACACGAGTGTTGCTTGCACATCGTGCGTTTGTTTTTCTACTAAATATCTTTTAAATTATTATCGCTGTAAAGAAAATGAAAGATTTACACTTTCATTAACTCTTGTCGATTGATCTGTTTATTAAGACATTGATTAGAGCTTTGACAAATAGCTGACAAGTTATTTTCCATTTATTCTAAGGATGGTTCACCTCCAACTCATGAAAGAATACCAAGTCACATAAAATAACAAATATAAAGCAGTGGACGTACCTTCCACCCTCTAACCTAAGCCCTCACAAACATTTCATCAACAATAAATAGAGCCACTGCTTATCACCTTCCGATCGTTAACTTGTCAAATTACAAGCAACCCGTGCCGGGGATAGGGTTAACACATCTTGAAAAGGGATACCTCCTTGTTTATGAAGATATAACTCTTTGTTTAGAAAAGTTTCAACAATAATATATTATTATTATAGTGTGTAGTAAATAGCTTCAATACTGTCCCACTGCTGGAAAAAGGCCATCGACTGGTATTGGCGTAATCCCCACGCTTGAAAAATGCGAGTTGATAACCACAAACCTGGGCTATGAATTGAAAAAATTGAAACACCTTTGAATTCACACGTGGGAATTCAACCCAGGACCTCCGGTTATCTGGAGCACTTAGCCACTCGGTCAACAAGGCATCTTTACTTTAATAATGGCACATAGCTGTTACTGTAACTGTTTACTGTAAGCTGTTGTACGTTCAAAATCTTCAAAATCTATATTTGTTGCTAACTAAGTGTATAAAAAGTGTTACATTTTTTACTTAGTCGTTTTCGGACACGTCAATTTAATAGAGAGCTTTTTTAGTTTAGCTAGTTTTTTTTAAAGTTCCAAATAATTAAGTGCTGATGCGTGGACGGTTACAATCAATGGCTACCCGTAATTTTAGTTAGTTAGAAGCAATTTAAAATTTTTAATTAATCCAATCGTGTGAGTTGAACTTTCACCCTAGTTAAATTCAAAAAAGACTTATTGATTCACGACGCGCGTTTAACTTATGAAAAGGGTTTGACAGCCCTAACGGCAACCCTTCTCAAGCGACGGCACACTCCGCGTATTCACCACTGTGTAATCAGATTTGCCAGGCTTGTCCGGCCGCTGCCCGACAGCTGAGGTGTTCCGGCGGTGGCATTGACTGAATTATTGCTCTACCGTCTTATTTAAGGTGTCGGGTATAGTTTAGGTGAGATGTCACGGCTCTTTTAGGTTCAGAGAAGACCGGTTTGCACACGGCAATAAATGAATGTGACATGTAACATTGTTATTAAGAGAAAAACTAAAACAACTTAGGAATGAGTAACCACCAATCAGTAGTTGGCAGTCATTAAAAATTTGAGAAATTTGAGTATAAGAACAACAAATATTTATTGGCCTGCACAATGACAAACACAAACATGAAACAACTGACACAACAAACAGAAGCAATTTGAAAATACGAGTATAACACAAAGCTAAGCGATGCTTTTGTGGCCATGCGCAGATTATTATTAAAGCGGATCCGCTAACTGTTCGTACCGAAATTGATCAAAGTGAAAACCAAACTGTTTATTCAATTCAACAATTTAATTTAAAGTTATTAAAACCAGTTTTAACAGTGTGATTTTTAATAAATTAATATTAATATTTACTGACAATGAGTGAATTAGAGCCTGTGGATATAACCTTCGCATAATGTTCTCCCTGGAGAATATCGGAGGCAGTTGCTAGCAGGCATCCAATATAATCGTTTAGGCCAATATCGGCGATGTGCCGACGCGGACGTTACGTCGTCGTCGCAGCGCCGCCGCCGCCGTCTCGTCAGCGGAATGTTATGACGTTAAGGAATCCTCCACCCCTCGTCAGCTATACGGTAACGCGGCGTCTGCCTGTGTAGGTAATAGGTATATGAAATTAATAGGCTTGATTTGCAATGGAAAGTGTTCTTCTATGATAGGAAAGGTATTTCCAATATGTGAAACTGTAAATGACATGTCCTTGCTGAGTTAGTTGTCGTCCTCGCGGTCTCCCGCCCTGTGTACACTTACGAACCGAGGGCGTAATGACAATCGTAATAGCAAATTTTTTAATGCCTAAATTGAAGAAATAATTTTGAATGGTATTTTATTTGTTTATTTACTTCAGAAACGAACAGTCAATACGCAATAGTGTATTACATGTTTCTACCTATCTACCTTTAGTTTCCTTTATTAACTTGCTTATGAATAACACACAAGGCCAAGAAATAATATTGTAAGTAATTCCCCGAAATCGTTAGTGTAAACTAACATTTTCAAGAATACAACAAAGCTTTGTAGTTTGTTTTATGTAGATAAGCCTGTGGACGACATGAATAGCGACTGTGATGAAGTATATAAAATAAATCAATCGATTGAGATAACTTCACTTGTTGTTTTCAAACACTAAACATCGAAATGGGGCAAAGTCAGTAAAAGTTTGAAATGTCACACAAAAGTAATAAAAAAACATATACGAGAAACTATTTATTTAGATTTAGTTCCAGTATTTACGCTCTCTATATCATCGTCAAGACGCCCACTGCTGGACAAAGGCTTCCCCCTAGGATCTCCACAACAACCGGTTTTGTGGCGCTCGCAACCAGCGGCTTCCCGCGACTTTTACCAGCTCTCTATATGATGAGAAGTAAATCAACGTGTTACATAATATAAATAAACTAATAATAAATAAACTTTCCTACACTGACACCAATTATCTTGCCCAAGAGAAGCTTCGTTATGAAACTCGTTAAATGGTTACTAGACAACGGATAAACATACTTAAAATACTTAAATACATACTTATTATACAAAGAAAACACCCAGACCCGAGACAATTTGGAAAAACTATAATTGCTAAATTGACCCGCCCGGGATCGAACCCGGGACCTCAGAGATGGCGACACCATGAAACCCGGTGTACAAACCACTCGATCAAGGAGGTCAGATAAAAGGTAATAAAACAAACGCACCAGAAATATTGACCTGTAAAAGTTACATAATAATAATTAACTAATGCCCGTTTGCACTAAACTTGGGTTAGGCTTGTCCTAGTTAAGATACACCTAAGCTTAGGAGCAGCCTAACAAAAGAATTGGTTTGCACTAACAGTTGTGTCTCAGCTGTGACGAAACTAAGGAATTGCCTAGTAAAGAAAGAATGATGAAAGAAAGAAAGAATGAAAGAATGACAATCTAATTTGTGTACTTTGTTGTCGTGCCTTTCGTGGTATTTTCGTGTGGTTTTTATTAATATGGAAAGCACAAAACGTAAACGAACTCCGAATTTTACGGCGGAGGAAAAAAAAACACATCAAAAAGTGCCTGATTGATTGATTTGATTGTGACAGACAGAAAATGACATAAAATACTTTTTTATTTTGTCGTTTGCCAACCGAATTGGACAGGTAAGGAAATCTCCATGCTGTAACACAAAAAAACACTACTTAAGTATCGCCTTACTCGTTGGGCGCTTCCTGTTCGGGCTCATAAAGTTATTAATCTCCTAAGTGGAGTTAAGAATTGCCTAAGGCACTAAGCAAGCAAATTTTTCGCTAGGAGTAGCCTAAACCAATTAGGCAAGAACTTAGGCGATTCATAAGTTTAGTGCAAACGGGTGTTAGTGTCACCAATGTCAGTCAGTGTATCTTTACTATTAATAAAGTTAGTAACTTTGTTTGTTTGTTTGCTGATGGTTATCTCTGTAACTGCTGGTCCAATTCCAAAAATTCTTTCACTGTCAAAAAGCTACATTCCTTGCGGGTAACATAAGCTACAGCCCACGTGGACGAAGTCTTGGACGAAGTCTTGGGCAAACTGCTAGTTTGTTAAAAGTAATGGAAATAGTTGCATGACACACCGAAACCCGGTTGTTAGGTCGTTGTGGAGATCCTTGGGGGAGACCTTACGTAGTAATAGTGAAACGTAATTGTGTTTAAGCAAGCAGAAAAGGTAAAGTTGCATGCAATGGGTTGAAATAAATATATTTTGATTATATATCGTTATTTTTCACATACCTAGATACCTACCTTTACACTCAGCATATACAGTAACACGTATTACAGTCAACATAAGTAATAGGGGTTAAAGTATGAAATTGCCGTTTTATTGTATTAGGCACTTCGAAATGACATAGAACCTTCATGGTTTGAGATTTTTGAGTAACTTTTTTCACATGGTACCTATGAAGTTCTTCTTTTAAAAAATGTGCAACATTCGATTATCGACTTTCAGTTGTTTTTTTATTCAGCTTAGACAAGAAAGATGGATACTTCGAAAATTAGAGTTATTTTTGAATACGAGTTCCGACGCGGTACTAACGCGGCAGAAACAGCTCGCAAAACCATTCGCCACCCTACGTATTCGCCAGACCTTGCTCCAACGGACTACCATTTTTTTCGTGATTTGGACAATTTTCTACGTGATAAAAAGTTTTCTTCTCAGGAGGCAGTACAAAATGCTTTCACACAGTTTGTCGAATCTAGATCACGAGAGTTCTATCGCAAAGGCATAAATGACCTTCCTATTAGATGGCAGCAATGTATCGATAATAATGGTAAATATTTTGATTAAATAAATGTTAAATTAAAAAAAAAAACAATTTTTCAGTACAAATCGGCAATTTCATACTTTATAATATAAGGTTGGAAAAGTAATCCTCCCTTATCTTCGTAGATTCAACATTTCGGGAACTTGACATTTTTGGGACTTGACATTTCGGGAACTTGACATTTTGAGAACTTGACATTTCGGGAACTTGACATTTTTGGAACTTGACATTTCGAAACCGCTTGGCATTTTGGTAATTTGACAATGTGACAACGAACTTCCTTAAGAAATCTTTTTAAGGAGATTGGTGTCCTGATAGTTGCATCTCAATATATTTATAATTGTATAGTTTTGCAATATCAACTCCTATACTAAACATGGGGACGTACACAATTTCAATATTAGAAATAAGACAAAACTTGTAATGCCACTGTTCAGGTTACAGAAGGTTCTTGGTTCTTTCTTGGGGCAAGGTATACACTATTACAATAAAATACCAAGTACTGTACTAGATTTACCTTTAGATAAGTTTAAAAAACATGTGAAGTCTTTATTACCTATAAAAGGTTATACAGTCAAAGAATATTTAGATGATAAAACAGCCTGGTTATAATGAAAAACACTACTCTATTTGAATTAATATAATAAAATTAATTTATATATTTTTTATACTGATATGATAGCCTTTATCAGCAGTGTCCTACAGATAACAAACAGCGTTGCGTTAAATAGATCATTAAGTTTTTATTTAGAGTATCTTGAGTGTGTCATGCTCTCTTTATTTGTCTCTGCGGTGGTGGCGTGTGCGTCGGGTCCGTTCCCTAAAATATGGTTGAGCGAAGCAATGGCTAATTCATATGTCATACTCGTGAACGGGTGCTGCCTGTGGAGGCTGGTCTGCTCTTGCATACTTATCTTATTTTTAATATTATTTACTGTAGTTTGACTTGGTTTTTCTTAACCAATTTTTTTTAGAGTACTGTAGTGGTACTGTATGACATTGTGGAAATTGAAACTTTTACCTGATGTAAATTTGATGTAAACTTAGTTTTTTTTATTTTGTGATATTTTTTTTTTTACATGTTGTGGTTGTCTTTTTGTGTTTATTTGTGATGGAAAGTGTCCTGCTGTGATAGGGCATTTTCCAATATTTTTGACGCTGTAAGGGAGAAAAGAGCTGGACACTTGCTGAGTTTCTTGCCGGTTCTTCTCAGTACAAGATCTCCCGCCCAGAGTAGACTTACGAACCGATGGCATAGTGACATTCACAAGAGCTACTTGTAGCCTAAACTGAATAAATGATTTTGAATTTTGAATTTTAAAGGTGGACTGAAAGGAAAATATCACAGTTACCAAGAACTACGAAATTATATGCGAGGCTATTGAAATTAAAAAACATTCTAATTTCAATAGAGAAGGTGGTTGGACTTTACCACTAGCCTGGGATCCCATCATACAAAATATTAAATCCCAGGCCCGACACCATACCGATGGCGCGCGCCAGACCGAAAGATACTGCAAGCTCTTTCTGCGTAAGACGGAACGCATGTGATTTTAAATGAGGGTATACTAGCTACCAACACCTCAGTCTCCCTGTGACCACGGACCCTGCAAAGGGTTCGAAACGTCTGGATAAACATTAATTAAAACTAATGTATAAAATAAACGCAAGTCGATCCGTAAAAGTTGTTTCATTTCAAATAAATTTATTAATTATTCATTGTCAAAGTTAGTTTTCAAAATAAGTATAACAACAGTCCGCCTTTTGTATTTATTGTTATGGGTTCGCAGGTCCACATAAAAATACTGCCGCACAATTTATGAACGCAGTAAGTACCACTTACTATGTGTATGATTGTGATATTTGAGGTGCTGACATTACGATCTATTTTCTCGAAACTGTTCACATTTTCTATACTGCGTTCATAATTGCGCGGCAGAATATATGAAAAATGTATACTTCATAAAAACCGAAGTGTTGCACTTTTTCTGTGACGAATTTACTTTGTGGCAAGTGTACAATAACCAATTGTTATATTGTGCAATAAAGATTAAATAAATAAATAAATAGCAAAAATAAATAAAATGAGGATGCCAATGGTCCGCCCGCCGGCTGATTCAAGAGAGTCGGTAAGTATTTTACTTTAACCTACAATTTCCCTTTTACTAGGTATCATTCTCAGCCCTTTTATACTTTTCTTCAGATATACTAGCTAAGCTAGCGCGATTAATCCAATGGTGAAAAGTCACCAGACATACCTCCGCGCCCGCCATTTTAGAGTCGGCATTGCTCCGCCAACTTGGCTCATTTAACTTTACGATCCACGCTCAAGTATTCCGTACAGTAGAAGACATATAAAGCATAGCACCGTTAGAACTGTAACACATGCTCGAGTAGCTCGATAGCGCAGTGATCTGCGATTGCTGAAGTTAAGCAACATTCGCAAAAGCCGGCCGTCGGATAGGTGACCAAAGATGTATCATTTCGAGCTCCTCCGTGCTTCGGAAGGCACGCTAAGCCGTTAATCCCGGGACAGTGGTTAACAACCACCGCACCGCACTGCGCCCGCGTGGTGGTTTATGGCCGGTTCTCCCTATCCATCCATAGGGAAGGCTCGTGCCACAGCAGTGGGGACAGAAAATGAACTGACGCTGATTATTAAACATATGCACATGCACACCGATGATTGCTCATCACTAGATTAACAGTACTGTAAACCCCCCCAGAAAGCATATACCAAGCGTATTAGCTTTCGTTAGCGTACTAGTATTGCCTCGGGCATGGGTTCACGTCGTCAGCAGTGTATCGGAGCTATGAGGATTGAGCTCGAGCATCTATCCGTTCTTTTGGCACACGCTAGAAAATTTACTGATTGGTATCAGGATACCAGCAGGAATAGTCTATCAGCACACGTTTCCCCTCCTTCCTTTGACATGGGGTCCTTCAAACGAGGCGTGAAGAGGCACGTTCGTGGGCCGGCGCAGGGTGAGGGTGACTGATGCTGCATTGTTTTCACGCTGCACCAGTTGTCTTCGCGGCTGTACTCCATTTTCACTTAGCATTTGCCGTGCTTTTGTTATAAAAACAAATGACTGGTTTTCTGATTAAAATTGGGAGAAGGTACGAAAGTAGTTTTGTCAAGTTCAATACAAGGGTGCAGACTATAATGTAATTTCCTAACCTTATGTCACCAAAAGTGACCTCTTCCAGACAAACTTGGATATATCCTTATACCCTGTGGTCTAGCAGTTAAGACCACCAGTCTCAGACCCAGACGTCCTGGGTTCAACCCAGTGATGTTGTTGATGTTCGGTGTCGCTGTAGCCCCAAGTGAGCTTTGGCCTGTGATACAAGTTGGCGCTACTGGATGCCGGTTCTGAACCAGACAGATATTGTTTTTGGATAAACATACATATATTATTATATTTTATATATACATACATATATGACGACCTCCGTAGCCGAGTGGCATGCACGCCGGACTTTAGGCGGCGCTAACTCTGAGGTCCCGGGTTCGATTCCCGGTCGGGTCAATGTCGAAAACGAACTTTTCGATATTGTGTCGGGTCTGGGTGGTTTTGGTACAGTCGTTGTTTCCGATTTCCATGAAACGAGTGCTTTAGCTAGTTACCTTGGGATCAGACCAATGTATGTGATGTTGTCTAAATATTTATTTATTTATTATTATTATTATATTGATTTAAAACAATAAACGAATAATAAAAGAAATAAACAAGAAGTGGTTTTGCGTCCACGTTTTTGCTCAACTCCTCGCCTACTATCAAATACATTATCAGGGTCTTCAAAGCACCTTCTTGGCAAGGATGGTACTGGTGATACATCGTAGTCACGTTATAAAGGATTAGGCGATCATCAGCAATACAATTTAATACCCAAATAAAAGAAAACTTTTAAAAAAATGTGAACAAACGTTCTCAGCTCCTTTTTTTGGAGGTGGCGAGCTGTAAAAACATTTCCCTCGCAATCACGATCGACGCGAACTATTTAATAAATTGAAGGGAGCGCTAAATACCGAACCGATCCGATCGGACGCGGCGCCGCGCCGCTGCGATGGCGACGGCAAATGGAAAAAAATAAAACGAAATTCCTCCGCCGAAAATCTTGGCACTTTGCGACGGACGCTTACAGTTCAGACGCAGGGCTGTCCCAACACGCGCTGCTAACGGGAGTGCAATGTTGTCCAAAAATGCCTCAAAGTACCTATATAATTATATTTATATGGATATAATTATGTTTATTTTTTATTTATTTATTTGATAAGATACACCATCGACAATATCATTTTACACAGTACCTAATAAATGTATGTATGTACTTAAGGATTAGTTTTAAAGACATGCCTTTACAGGCGTATACAGCATTCGAAAATTAAGTTGCAACAATAAAATGAGGTTACAAACTATAACTAATAAAAGTATATTCATTAACAATTCAATGTTGGTTTTTTAAGATACAATTGCAACTTTAATAGAAAACATCAACCAGCCTCAAGAAGCTCGAGTGTGAATCGTATCCACGACCTTTGGAAAAACGGCCCAATGCTGTAACCGCTGAGCTAACGAGGCCCCAGAAGACTCGTTGAATTTTTCTAGTAGTTTGTGATTTACGCTGCAAGCCAGCGGCATTACGTCACTGTAGAAGTTAACCCTCACAGTCGAAAGGATACTTTTGCAAGTATTTAACAAGCGATAAACACTTAATTCCTTTAAATATTTGGATAGACCTTTGGATAACCGGTCCAATGCTCGTGTGTTCGGTTCGCACTCGAACTTCCTGTTCCTGTTTTTTTTCTAGTAAAATAATATCTTATATACCTACCTAATTCAAAAATAAAAAAATATGCTGGTTTTGCTTGTTTTTTTTTCTTAATTTTATTGTTTGTAAATTTATGATTTAAATTAATGTACTTTTCCATAGACAGCTGAAAAGGATGCCCGCAAAATGTAACAACATCTTACCATGTGCCCCAGTTATACGCAAGTCAAATAATTTCATTTCATTTTGTTTTTTTAATTATAACATACCAAGTAATTCATGAAATATGTTATCATCATCATCATCAGGTCATTTTGAGTCCCCATTGCTTGGCCTTTCTTATTGATGGATAGGAAGAACGGGCCATTAAACCATAGTGTATCGTAGTGGCATCATCAGTGTTCGACAAAGTAACCCAGCGTTCGACACTAGTGTTCGCCGCTATAAATCATATAGAATCTCATTGTAAACCTACAGGATGACAGCTTAGAAACCGGTACACAATTGTTGCTAAAGTCAAATATCAGTTGCTTACCCTATTTTTAAATAATGGAATCAAATCTATTGACGATCACTAGTTCTTGATGAACACTGATGAACTGAACACTATCCTAATTGACGGTAGTCCTGTGTGACTATTTAATAATTATTCAATAAATATTATAATATTAGAAAGCGTAGGTAACCCTAATCCTATCCAACGATTCAGGAAGTGGGCCGCTTAGGCCGGCCGAGATCGGGGCGAGTCGGAAACAATTGCTGCCAACGCCGGGGCTAAGCGGGATCAGCGTGCCGGACGACCCGGCAGGGGCGAACCGGGCGCCGGACTCCCGGCGGACCAACAGAAACGAGCGGGTAATTGTCTGTCGGCCTCGATTATGGCACTTTCAAACGTCCACTGTCATCTCAGTGGCCAGATTCAGACTTTTTTCTCATAAAACACTAAAGACCAAAATAACCGCTCATATGCGGCGAGCACTCATCGGTGCCCTATTAAAATTCTATTGTGACACAGCAGACGACGGATTAACCATCACACATATCATCACTAGCTCGTTTTATGTCCCCACTGCTGGAGCACGAGCCTTCCCTATGGATGGAAACACCGCATGAGAACGAGCCGTAAACCAGCACGCGGCCTAGTGCGGATTAGTGGTCGTTAACGACTGCTAATGCAGCCGGGACCAACAGCTTTACGTGCTCCGAAGCACGGAGGAGCGAGAGATGATAAATTTATAGTCACTTATCCGATGACAGAAATAATATTATGATGTTATTACTCTGATTTGGGAAAAAATACGTAACAGCCCTTTTTCGTTTTTGGATTGAATTTTTTAAAGGTTTTTGGCAAATTAGACTTGAAATCCTATGTTGAATGTTTTTAAGAAAAAAAGTTGGTAATATGGTTAGTCATCTAACTTGTACTGTATTTAAATTAAATGGGACGCTAACTAAAATAATATCGTTACGAAGTGTGTGTAATAAATAGTAAACCAAAGATACCGTATCAAAAATAGCACAATCAATGTCAATAATTAAAGTAAAATAATGTCAACGCTTCTTATTCGGTGACAACCCTGACATTTTCAACACGACATATTAATGCTGTGCTCTAAGCGGCACAGAATATACATACAACCTCCCATACCGCCTGTGCTCAGCGGCTTGACATAGAAAAAAGTTTTTTGGAAAACAATATATTATTTGAATTTTTTATTTATTCTTATATACAAATTACAGATGAAAATATGAGGAACAAGTGGTGAATTGCCATGACCTCTCAGTGCCTAGAACAGGTCGTAGACCCCACACGTGCACACGCGAGTGGCAATTATTCTTTTCAACAACAAAATACGGAAACACTTTTAACCTTCATCTCCTACGAAGATGTCGAAGATCAGCTACATACGCTAAAATAAGCCGCAACAAAACTACCAACGCCAACGCTTGGTTGTCATCTACGCGCACACACGCACATGCACGCACACACTCACACACGCACCCTTACACGTACACACGCACAAGTCAAGCTCAACACATGCCGCGCAACGCACGCACACACCTCCGCACGGACACGGGTCTCGGAACAGCTCAGGACAGTCTGAGTGCTGCTGTTGCGAGATTTCACGTCCGTGAGCGATTATCTCTGCAGTCTCTATATTTTGTGGCTTTGCCTTCATCGCACCTGATGTTATATGATGATAGGGCCGAAGGTGTTAGCGCACTTCACCCGGAATCCTCAACTATTGCGGCACTGGCTTTCATAACTCTAGCTGCCGGAACACAACAATGCTACCCATCATTATACTATTATACTACTAACTTTCGCGTTCCATAGTTAACAAAGAAAGTCCTCTCCGCAGATCGCCACTTTTATTCAACAGTAATGCGTGAAGCGATTGAAATAAAGAAGCACCCTAATAATTTCAATCGGGAAGACGGCCACAAACTATCTTCAGTGTGGAATCCAGTGTTTGCAAAAAAACAAGTTCGTTTTTCTTAGCAGTCGGTGAACAACCAGAATACTCGTAAGGCTTGTATACGTAATAGGGACACCGTTAGTGTTGTGTGTGGCGGTTGATTGGCAAAATAATGTGACGGTGGATGAAGACTGCCGCGCAAACGGAGGCGCAACATCGCGGCAGCACGTGCCGTGCCGTGACCACGGCCGTTGTAACTTGGTCGAAACGTCGGGTATATAAATTAAATTAAATTAAATTAAATTTATTTTGCATAAAATGCGGTACAAAAGGTCTTATGATGAAAAAAAGTTTCACACAATTTACCAGAAGCTGGCATGCAACATTCAATTTAAACTAGGTAAGTAAAGGGATATAGAATAGTAGAAGGGCTATATAAGGTATGGAGCCTTTCATTACTAATTAGTTTGCGTTAATCCCCGTTTAAATGTATTTGTTAACTACCTAACATTGTTATAGAAACAGACTCTTATAAAATAGTAGTTCTAAGCTAGTCAGGCGGACTAAAACAAGCTCCACCACCAACTAAAGTTAGAACAACTTCAAATATAGAGCGCAGCGTAAACTTCCACCACGTTAAGAGTTGGCAGCCTGGGCAGGCAGGCGTTACCCGCAAATTGTCAAATTACATCGTCTAGACTAGTCCCAGCGCCAGCCCTTTTGTTTAAATCCGGTGTGAACGCGAGGAGACATCGTGGCCCTTGTCTTTACAATGTACTTATAATTTGAATTGTTATGTTCTTATCAATAGTGTATTATTATTATTACTATTTATTTATTTTCTTTCTTAGCCTAGGTTTGTTATAATATTAATATAAAAGTAAAATACAAAAGTACATACAAAACAAAAATATTATAAAAAACCTAGCCTAGGGTGCCGCCGGCAACGGGGCAGGGCTCAAGTTGCCGGTGGTTAGGGCTGCAGAGACAGGAACCTTCGGACTATCCGCGCCGTGTCCAAGAGTACCGCCTTCTGTATCTGGCCCTTGATCCAACCATTAAGCGAGAGTCTCTTAAGGTGTTGGTCGAGACTCTTCGCTACCAGACCGTTCGCAGACACAACTATCGGCACAATGATTGTCGAGTCAACATCCCACATGGCGGTTACCTCGTGAGCCAAGTCAAGGTACTTGCTAGCCTTGTCCTTCTCGGCCTTTACGAGGTTCTCGTCATGCGGGATGGTGACGTCAACAAGCACTGCCCGGCGTTGCGATCGATCTATCAGCACGATATCAGGCCTATTAGCTATAATAGTCCTGTCCGTGATGACAGCTCGATCCCAATAGAGCGTGGCACGGCCGTTTTCGAGAACCGGCGCAGGTGTGTACCTGTAGTACAGCACTTCGAAGTCCACAAGACCATATAGAAGAGCAAGTTGCTGGTGAATAATCCTAGCTACCAGGTTGTCTGTGCAAATACTCGCCATTAGCAAGATGAGAACAACCGGAGATAATGTGCCTGAGTGATTCCCCGGGACGGCGGCATGCCCGACAAATGTCGACCGTACCGTCCTTCAGGATATATCTCCGGTAGTTATTCGTCATGATAACTTCGTCCGCAATTGCACAGACAAAACCTTCGGTTTCTCCGAAGAGGTCTCCGAATCGTAGCCAGTTCACCGACGCGAGCAAATCTACATCGGGGCCCGTAAGCGCCTTGTAGAACCGCCCGTGTAGCTCCTTGCTCCTCCATACCGCCCTGCGGTCCTGTGTGCTCAGTACCACTGGTCTACGCCAGTTCTTATTTGCCAAGGAGAGCGGGGTTAGGCCCCTGTCCATTGCTACCACATCCCGATGCATCCCACACTCGTTGTTGAGGAAATAGTCCCTAAGATTGCACACCTCGCGGTTGTGGAGGTTTTTGGTATTTAAAAAGCCGCGACCACCACACCTTCGCGGAATGTACAATCTCATAACAGACGAGCGTGGGTGTAGCATCCGGTGTGTGGTGAGCAATGCACGTACGTTGCGATCCAGAGCATCCAGCTCAGTCTGGGTCCACCTTAGTATGCCAAAGGAGTATATGAGTAGAGGCATCACCCAGGCGTTGAAAGCACGCACCTTATTACCCCCTGACAAAAGGCTGTTAAGCACTTTTGTCAAGCGGCAGCAGAAGCGCTCCTTCAGCGTCTGTTTAATGCGCCCTTCCTCAAAACCCAAAGACTGTGACATACCAAGGTACTTGTAGGTTTCTGCTTCAGATATCGACTTGAGGAACATTGTCTCAGAAAGCTGTAAATTTGGTGAATCTACAACTTTCCCCCGCTGCACATGCACGACCGCACATTTATCAACACCGAACTCCATTTCGATGGCACTACTGAAAACATGTGTTATTTTGAGTAGTGACAGCAAATGTTGCTCGTTCGGAGCGAATAGCTTGAGGTCGTCCATATACAGAAGATGAGAAATGACCTCACCCTCTCTCCGAAGCCAGCAACCTAACCCTGAATCCTTCAGCAATGTGCTGAGTGGATTCAGGGCTAGGCAGAACCACAAGGGGCTCAGACTGTCACCCTGGAATATACCTCGCTCGATCCTTATAAAGTCCTGCGGCTCAGGGGGGTCATCCCAGCCGCCAGGTTGACAAAGGACTGTGGTCCACTGACTCATACATGCGCCTAAGAAGGATCTTAGAGTTGCATTGATTTTGTACAGCTCCAAGATCCTCCTCAGCCATGAATGAGGCACCGAATCATAGGCCTTCTTGTAGTCAACCCAAGCGGCCGAGAGGGCCCCCTTGCCCCGACGGACCCTTTGGCAAACGGCCATGTCTATGAGAAGGAGCTCTTTAGTACCACGTGACCCAACCCTACACCCATTTTGAGCAGGAGCCAAGATATTATTCGCAGCAATGTGCGCATTAATTTTTGCTCTCAAAATGGATGTAAGGAGCTTGTAGATAGTGGGCAAGCACGTGATGGGTCTATTTATTTATTTATTTATTTATTATTATTATTATTATTATTATTACTCGTATCTCAGTTTCTGAGGTGTTGTTACATTTTGCACGCGGGTTTTGCCAAGCGTGTTTTTTACTTTTATGTTTTTTTTTCTAGTAAAATTTTAACTTGTAACATGTATGTGTGTTTTCATCATCAGGTCATTTTATGTCCCCACTGCTGCGGCACGAGCCTTCCCTATGGGCGGATAGGGAAGAACGCGTAAGCCACCACGCGGGCCCAGCGAGGTGCGGTGCTTGTTAACGACTGCCAGCCGGGACCAACTGCTCTACGTACCTTCCGAAGCACGGAGGAGCTCGAGATGACAAGTTTTTGGTCACCCATCCGATGACCGGCCTTTACTCAACCTCAGCAGTCGCAGACCAGGCGCGTGAATCACTGCGCATCAATGCGCCATCGAGCCCTCTTACAGCATTGTGTATAGAATGCAAAATTCAAGATAATTATGTGCCTTACAAATAAACAAAGAATAAGGTCCGAATAGTTATTCCGTGTTTTGTCTGTTTCACTCTAATTTGAAATGACGTTTACATGACAGGAACAAAACAAGGAATAACTAAAAAAGTTTAAGTTTATTACAACCTAGGTGTGGGTGTGTTTGTGTGTTATTATTATTATTTATATTTATTTACTGCAGTGCTGTAATTAATAATTTATTATATAATGAATCATGGTGGTACACCAGCGCGAAGACAAGCCCATCCAAAGGTTGTCTGGGAAAGATCAAACTTAGTGATAAAACCGCCCTTTGTATTTACTTTTGTGAAGTTTTTTATTTATGGTGTATAATAAAGTGTATTTGACTTATTTTTATCTTGTCTTGAGACACGTGCGTGAGTTACATCCTAGGTCGTAACTCGTAACGGTATATAGAAGGTGCAATTAGTTAGTATATATATGTAGCTTGTTACCATGTATTAACAATGTAATCTTTGCAGTTATTATGTTGCATTGTAACTAATATCTGTCATAAAAGCATGTTCATTATAAAAAACAATAACGTGACTCGGAACATGGACCAAAGCATTGGTACAACAGTACTATAGGAATAAAAAAAAAGTAAGGTAAGTAACAGCCTGCATACTGTCCCACTGCTGGGCAAAAGCCTCTATCATTAAAATCAAGTCATCACTACAACTGTCGGGTATTGGCTTCATCACCATACGCTGGCCAAATGCAGGTTGTTAATCACAAACCTGGGCTATGGGCTATGGGCATCGAAAAAATTAAAAACACACTTGACCTTGGAAATTGAATCCAGGACCTCCAGTCATCACGCTGAGCAAGGGCTAAGGAGCCAATCAGCCACCGAGACGTTAGAAGGCGTTAGAAGGGTTTACAAATAAGTTAATTGAAAATAAGAGGCAAAAAATATGAGTCTGACATCAGTCCATAAACATGTCCCTCTTAATTTGTAAATTAGCTAAGCGGCCATTAATTATCACTAAACGGCTGAAGGCTGGACAAATGGGCCGTGAGCAGTGACGTCACGGCGCCGGCGCGGGCCGTCCATCAATCTTCCGGCCGATGACAGCTGAAAATAGCTGCACCAATTTCCGTGTGGAATACATCGATCGCAGGACGGTAAAGTATCTTTATTTTATAAAATTTGTGTTATGTCGAATATTAATGTGAAATAATGGTGGATTATTAACCGTTAAGTGTTCGTGAGTGCGCATGAGTGTTGGCAAATGAAACAAAACAGTGCAACGTCACTTTTTAAATTCTCTCAAGAAGTCCGCCGAGGAATCAGTAAAGCCCCACATCTTTACTGAGATACTCGAGGGGGTGGGGGGTAAATGGTATACACCATTTCTCCCTTCTCATTTCTATTATCATCATACTGGAAGGAAATATTGTATATTTATGTAATTACTTGTAAAAAAATACTTTGACACTGGCTAAATGTGCTAATCGCACGAAGCCATCAACTAAAGAAAAAAAAAAAAGGTGACTACAGAAAGTAAGTTTCATACAATAGCGCTCGAGCAACGCGCGTGACCTCTCCTTACCAGCTCATCTAATGTCCCCATAGCAGGGGCACGAGCCTTCCCTGTGGGATAGCGAAAACGGGTCATAAACCAAAACGCGGGCCCAGTGCGGGCTGGTGGTTGTTAACGGCTGCTAATGCAGCCGGGACCAACGGCTTACGTGTACCGCTCACAGACACGCTATCTCGCAACAGCAGCGCTCAGACTGTCCCGAGCTGTTCCGAGACCCGTGTCCGTGCAAAGGTTTGTGCGTGCGCTGCTCGAGCGCGGTATTGCTTACCTATTGGGGTCTACTTACATTGTGATCTATTATTTTATTATATAAGCCGTAAGTGCCCACTCCTGGGCAAAGGCACTCTAAAATAAACCTTATATCAGTACCTATTTTACAATTTTCATATTGTTTTCAGGAAAACATCAATTAATTATTTATGCCTAAAATGCCAACCCGACCCAGCCAGAAATCGAACCTGGGTCTTCCGCAATCCGGGCGGCTGCACTGACCGCTATGCTACCGGGAAGGCTGACGTAAGCGACGGTATAATATTTAAATTTAATAAAATTTGATCGCGAGGAATACCTTCAAAGGTTCTGCTGTACTTCACGGTACAACGCAACACGATCTTCGGGAGACTTGTCCTGAGTAAACTAGAAGCTCACTTTTATACGGTGAATCAAAAGTTAAAATAAAACTGCAGTCAAATAGATTGCCTATAGCCAGTGGTAGAATGACCTGATGATGAAAGACTAGCGCATTCGGGCGACTCGATGCGACGCGGTGGAATGTCTAGCCAATCTCCTGATGAATCGACGCGTCTTCTCACAAAATCCTCCTCACGGTAAATCACGATGCACACAAACCAGAGCATCCAATTATCGTTTTTATACGCTCATTCAAACCCCCCATCGCTACAGCAAACGACTTTGAGACGTAAATCTCAATTGACAAGAGATATATTGAATCGCGCGACGCGAGGGTGCCACCCCTGCCACGTATATAATTTTTTAGGCAAACAACGCCCGCTCATTATTAGGTGATATCAGACTTTATCAATAAACGTTACACTCTGATGGGTTACAAAATGAAGCGGCAGGTTCAAAATTGTTTTGGAAATGAGTAGGGCGGAGTTCACTTTGAAAAGTATTTTTGAAAACACTGTCGAATGGGGTTGCTTTTGAATAAAGCGGAAGTCAAATGTATTTATTGCAATTGACGTGGTAAAGATGGGTGTACCTTGCCTTGTTCAATCGACGTTTTGTTACTGCCATGTCATAAATTATTAAACTTTAGGTAAACACATTAACGTAAAGAATTTGTTTCATGTTATTTATTAATTAACGACAAACTAAAGGGCCAACCACTAAATAAATAAAGGAAACAAAGATAATCAACTATTTTCTTATGTAACATAACATCGCAGCTTAACAAGTTGTCGATTGAACGTGGCGTCGCAGTATAGTCGTTGAAGGGTTTTCGAAGAAACAAAATTCGACGTTTCGCACTCGAGTAGGAATCCCCTACTACCTAAACTTCCTTTTTTTCTTTTTATAACGTTAATTAACGTGATTCCACTTAAAATGACTAGTTTTACTTTCTTCAGTCCATCACTCTTTCAGCCGTCGCATATAATTCGTACCTGAAACAATAAAAATAATTCAAAATATAGTTTCTGGATGATTTTGTGACCATAGGCAAGGGGCAAGGAGCAAGGAGGCATGAACCATAGACTATGGTCATAGACTATGAAACTTTCTACTACACTTTTACCAGCATAGTGCTAGGTAAGAGATTTTTTTTAAATTTATTTATCAACAAAACATTACATATGTTTTACAAAAAGGTACAGCACTAATTTAAGTTTGTCTGCGGACCTTGATTCGTCACAATACACATTATTAGACACGTCTAGGTGTTCACAGTAAATAAAAAAAAAAAAAAAACTTTCCTACACTCACACCAATTATTTAGCCCAAGAGATGCTTCGTTATGAGACTCGTTAAATGGTTACTAGACAACGGATAAACATACTTAAAATACTTAAATACACACTTATTATACATAGAAAACACCCAGACCCGAGACAATTAAGAAAAACAATAATTTCTAAATTGACCCGACCGGGGATCGAACCCGGGACCTCAGAGATGGCGACACCGTGAAAACCGGTGTACAAACCACTCGACCAAGGAGGTCGTCAATACAAAGTATATACAAAAAGAAACGTTTTTTTTTTAATTTATTTGATAACATTTGTTTAAATAGTACAACATAAACTTTTACGTTTTTCCGTGTACTACCATTCGTCTAAGAAAATTCATCATCATCATCATCATCTCAGCCAAAAGACGTCCACTGCTGGACGTCTGATCCTCCAAGGATCTCCACAACGACCGGCTCGTGCTGCTCGCACCCAGCGGCTGAAAGAAACGTATAGGTAACTGAAATTATCATTCTATAATAATAATAATAATAATACTTTAGAATTAGGTTTTTATATTTTATTGTTTTTATATTAAAATACTAATTGTTGCCCGCGCCTTCGTTCGCGAAGACTACAGTAAAAAAAAAAGTATCCTATATGCTGGTCTGGGTCATCGCGGTCTGTATATGAGGAAAGTTTCATTAAAATCCATTCAGTAGTTTTTACGTGAAAGAGTAACAAACATCCATACTTACTAACTTTTACGTTTATAATATTAGTGCCGTAAAAATCTAGTTTTAAGAAAAAAAAAAATGATAATAATTTATTTTCAAAAATTATTATTCTATGCAATTTATAGTCCACTGTGAGAAGATTCAAATAGCGTAAATTAAGTGAAGAAACCAAGATATCTAAGCACAGAAAATTTAATTAAAATTGGCTAATTGGTTTATAGGAATTAGAACTTTGAAGTTTGTATGATATACTAAAATGTAAAGCAGCTTTTACATTTAAAGAACAACACTAAAACTTAAATTGGGCTCACAACTAGAGCTGGACTCTCAATCAAGTTTGATCGAGTTTAAAGTGTTGTTCCATCAGTCAGGTGCAGTTCCAATTATCTTTCAAAGTTTTCCCCAAGTTGTTATTTGTTTACAATAAAAATTTACGTAAAATTTTATATACTTATCAAATTATAACAGCTTGCCTCTTTTTAACTGATCTTTGATATTTGTACGTATATTAAAGTTGATGACATAGTTGTTGACATTGAACAATACTTCTTTGGTTTACAAAGAATGTGTACGAATACAAATTTATGGACGTAGAGAAAAAAATCAACAATATTTTTTATTATCACATATTTTTTTATATTAGCTACCGCTTGTCTGCAAGCCTTGTTCAAACACACCCAACACATAGTCAGCGGTCAGCCGGTGTCCCTTCTTGCCCCAGATGAAGCCAAGATGGTTGAAGGTCGGGGAGTCTATCACGTGGCTGTCCACTACGTTCGGCAGGAGTTTCTCCAGCAGCGCCACGTTCGGAGGCAGAGCCAACTTGTCATTCTTCGCCGAGAGCAGATACGTCGGCATAGTCATCTTACTGAAGTCATATTTGGGCGGCCTCGATGAACCGTACACCCTCAAATTCTCCGCGAACCCATAATCAAACTGCTGGAACCTCCTCGTCTCCACCAATTGCGAGAAGTGTATAAGGTTCCACCTGGAACTCCCCATGATCGTCTGCCCCCACATGGCAGGCATCAGTTCAAGCTGGTAGTCGCCGCGATCGGAGCCCACAATGTCGAAAAGCATGTCGGCACAGCACGCGCGGTTGGCTCGCTGCGAGCACAGCGTGATCACGAGCTCCCGGATCCCACTGTTGTACCCAGGCACCTCCTCCAAGCCGGCTAGCTCTGCGACCGCGCTGATCACCGGCATATTATCCACGACACTCCTCATAGGACCCTTCAAATCGTTCAAGTAAGCCACAGGTGCGATTGCCACGAACTGGTATATCTTGGCGGCATATTCAGGACGCATGGACGACATCACGAAAGTAGACGTCGTTCCTTGTGACAATCCGACTATGCGTATGCGGTTTTCGTTAGAATTGTTCAAGGCGACGTCGATGAGAGCTGGTAGATCGTACACTCCGTGGTGGTGGAAGCTGAATCGCCAGAATAATGGGTTCTTCGGATCGAGGGTTTTGTGCCGACGGGAGTAGCGGTTCCCGCGCACGTTGCCTACCCAGACATCGTAGCCAGCTCGCGCGAGGCGGACCGCAAGTGACGTGTGGCCGTATAGGATGAAACTGTTAGAGGAAGACATCAGTCCATGGAGGATCAGGACGGGCCCGCGGTGGCCTGGTATCCGGAACACTTTCAGTATATAGCCATCTTCGGTGGGAGCGTCGTACTCCTTGGAGGGATGGCCGTACTTCGCAGCCAGCTGAGTGAAGTTGAAGAGCGCATCCTCAGGCACTTGGTCTGTCAACAGCAATGAACCCGCGCACTGCACCGCCAGCGCCACGACTAACGCCAGCTTATACCTGGTCATAGCACTGAGAACACTGGTTGGTTGCGTGCTGGCTGTAGCGTCGACACTCGCTGGTACATGTCCACGTGTTCGTATTTACGCGCCAACGTGCAGTCGCGCGCATAAATAACTATTGTTCTCTTTACTTTTTTCAGTTTTTCTTAACTCTGTTCAGTGGGTTGTGCTTTCGTTTTTGTTTTCTGTTTGCTGTTAAACTGTCAACTATTAGCGTCCTTTTGCCATGAAGCTGTAATATCCTTTTGCTGTGCTGTAAATTTTCTGTATATTTTCTCTTCAGAGTTCCGTAACAAAAAAAGCAAAGGGATTGTGCCCCCCAGCCTTTCCTTTACTTTTTATTTTTTTAGAGAGTTCTTGTTTTAGAATTATAAATAAGTACCTAATTAATTTTTAAAAGCATGACGACATTGTTACCATGTTTTATGCAAATAAAGATTTTATGATTTATGATTTATTTTTGTTTACGTTTATCGCAAGGCCAGCATAATGGGTCGCTGAGTCGCGACCGTTTTGAGACAAATAAATTTAAATGTTGTTATTTTTATGTATTAATGTGTTTTGTCCCAAATATGCTTTTTTTTTCTTTTTCCTCAATTATATATTTTTGCTCGAGTTTTCTTTACGAGTCGTCTATGAATTATCATAAAAAAGCAAAAGTTGTAACAGAAATAATTGAATACTTTTATGGTGCGGAAATTGCTGTCGATTTGAACAGTAGCAACACATTTACGCACGTGAATGTACAGTTGGAGCACACACTTTGAAATATTCAATGCCAAGGTATTGCTGATTGCGCTGAATTTTGTCACTGCTATTTTAATAATATTTTTGAGTGCTATTAAGCGGCACTAGCGCCATCTATCCAAACGGTTGTTGCAACCGATGGCCATGCAGATTCATCTTTGCAGATGAAATACCACAAATTTGATAACACAACGCTATAGTAAATTTTACTTTTTTTATTTTTAAGTGCTAATTGCTGCACTGAAGCTAAATTAAATATTCATAAAATTTTATAAAATACAGTGAAAAAAAAATTATTAAAATAGCAGTGACAAAATTCAGCGCTTACGTCAGCCTTCCCGGTAGCATAGCGGTCAGTGCAGCCGCCCGGATTGCGGAAGACCCAGGTTCGATTCCTGGCTGGGTCGGGTGGGCGTTTAATTTTTTCACTGTATTTTATAAAATTTTATGAATATCAAACCTGTTACGTCATAGTTTATAGATCGTATATTTTGTAACTTGTGTAACTATTAAAACAGTTCAATATATATTTCTACAAGTATTACGAAGTTTCACTTGACTTTACCTTCTGATGACAATCAAGTTACGGCGGTTGATAGCAGATCAAGTAGCGAGTACATATACGGATTATATAACAGTCAGATAACGCTACAGCCGCCAAATACTTACATAAGTTAACGAAAATAAGGTAAAAAAAAGATACGGCTGTTTATGTCGCAAAAAACATATATTTCGACCTATGAATTTTGATGACCTAGAACTATGAGGTTTGGCAAGTAATATCGTCTTATACTACAGGGAAAAATCTGAAAACTATACATATTTAATTACATCACAAAAAAACATGGTCTTTTTGCAAGGAACGGGGGTCCAAATTGTAAGTTCATGTCCGTGTCATGTGGGGTATCGTATGAAAGGGCTTCATTTGCACAAACACAAACAGATTTTTAATTATTTTTATACTGTAAGTATAGTTTTCGATTTATGACAAAGAATGAAAAAAGAAATACCTTTTCCCTCTTTTATATGTATAGGTACCTATAACTTTGGTGTATGTACCTATAATCTAACAGTTTGCACAGTTATGCGTACCTACTTAGTCCGTTTTTTTAATTTTGTAGTTAAACAGGTACCTAGGTATCCTAAATAGGTACCTAGCTACTTAAGTTATTGTACCTAGTAGTATTACACGTGAACTGTTACAATAATCACAATTTCACTAATAAAACACAATAATATATTAAGTAATTGAAGGTTTCGTTAATTGAATTTCGGGAAAAGTCGTCTTCAGCTTAAATGGCTGACCATCCCGCAACGTCGTAAGTCCAGAATTATAACAACTATATTTTCTATTCTAAATGATCCTAATTCTCCTTCTTACTTAAAATGTAGTTTCAGTTTCCTTAGCTCTACTCATGCCCGCCAACTTCGCCCGGTATCCGGTGAAAAACGGGTAAGAAGAGGTCTAAACTTGTATTGTAGATTTTCGAGTCCGTACGTAACATACATAGTTCCATACAGATCCGACTACTTTTTTCGCGACAACTGTCGCATTACAATACTGTAATGCGATTTAATATATTTTCCATATCATATTGAATTATAGACACATAAACATATGCCAACTCGTTATTTTAATGAAATAACAACAAGTGAGTCGATTATATTTTGATAAATCGATTTGCTTGTCATATGGGGATAATAAGTAATATGGGGATTTCTCGTCGGAGAAGCAAATTATTTAACAGGGTTTTATATAAATAAAAAACTTGATTTTTGATATAAATTAGGTGGAGACAATTCGAACAAGGACGATACCAAGAATGGGCATTCTCCTTTGTATGGAACCCTCGGTGGGCGAGGTCGACTCGCACTTGTCCGGTTTTTTTTATTATTATTAATTTTAAGTATTACTTTATTTAGGACCAGCATTGTTGCGTTTCAAACTATATTCAAAATGTCATGCTGTGTACACTTCCTTTTGGATTACCGTCTAGCTAGTAAAGTTAACACATGCATTGATTGTAGTCTGTTTGTGTACCTATAGAAATAAATAAATAAATAAATAAACACGGTAAGTGTACGGTAAATAAGTCCCTAGATCACTGAACGGGCGTAAGTATTTTCTTATTACCGTAAAAGTGATTCATGATATTCAGGCGACCTTTGCTTCTCAAAGACACCATCCAATGCCAACGGTTGCATGGTTCTTGCGTTAGGTTGTTCACACACGATGACGGACGCATGACGTTTCAGCGTGCATCAAAACGACTTTGGCATAAAATAATAAGTATTAGGTGCATGTCCATATTCAAATTCAATTCAATTCAATAGAGTTAAATATATTTAAAACAACTTTGTATTTGTCAATAGTTTGAATTTTTTCATTTAACTCAGTTGATGGTCCTTAAATAAATAAATAAACAACGGAAATGCAGTTGTATGAAATCGCAGATAGAAGCACATAGCTGATGCCTATTATCTCTTCTGCGGTGACGTAATCCGTCATCGTGTATGCGCCGCCTTAAGATCAGTGAAACAAACAACGCTGAACCTGAAAAGGACACCGAACGTAAAGACCTACGTTATTATCTAAACCAATATAATAAAGCTGAAGAAATTGTTTTTGTTTGAACGCGCTAATCTCTACAACTACCAGTCGGATTTCAAAAAATATTTTTGCATTTGATAGCCCAATTTTTGTGGAAGGCTATATATATATATATACTAGACTTTTAAACATCACGCCATGACCTTTAAATAAAAATCAGAAAAAACGCGCACAACACAATTTGCGCTTGAAGACAAAATTAAAAACTCTAACAATAAAATGAAAGCCACTTGGGACATTATAAACCGTGAAACAGGCTTTAAACCACGGGACTTTACTGGTGATGATTGCTGTCTGTCTAGTATGTAGCAAGCCGTGATGGGAGGTATAAATGAATACACCGTTTGCACACTAATGTTCTGTATTATTTGTTCACACAATGTTCACACAACAATGTTACATATCTGACTCCGTATTTAATACGCGGATTACAATTAATAGCGACAACCTGACGTTAAGGTGTACGGTGTGCGACTGGCGACTGCAGGGGCGAGCTCCCGTTCGCTCGCTATTGCTATATCAGCATTCTAGGAAACAATACAATATTGTGTCGCCACAGGACAATACTTTCACTCTGAAAGTTCACAACACCCTTGTGTAGTAGTGTAGGGCACATTACGTTAAAAAAGTAGCTCAATTTTTATGAAAAGCTTATACACTAAACCATCACCTAAAAGCATGCATCCCTGACATGAGTATAATTTAATGGTTTTACATATTGAGGTGTTAGCGATATTGGTGCCATAAAGGCTGTGAATATTATATTATTATTTTATTTTATTTTAGGTATTTGTTCAATCAAATAGGGTGCTGAGGCTCCTCTTTTGTTCTTCGGATTTACAAATTGCTAATATTTTTGATGATTATCTTGTGAAAATACCAGTGCCGTGGTAACAACTTTAAATTTAGATTCATCACCAGAAGCTGCAAAATCTTTACTCAAAAAACATGTACCTAGACCTAATTCTATCTTTCCAATTTGAATACATCGATTCTTTGAATATTTTTTTTTTTTATACCTACTACTGTTTATTAAATACGACTTGAAACGACATAACTTTAAAATTTACTACTGCTTATTCTAACACTTAAGTTATATTGATAATATATATAAAACAAAAAAAATAACTTATCTAAAATATATTATTAAAAATAGTCCCTTTAGGCAAGGTTCCGAAGATACTGGCAGCGTTCCCCCTTTGAATAGCTAGACTAATTCTTTGTCCGAGGTAGCTGCCAGCTCTTCGGTCTCCTGTGATGTAGACTAACCTTTTTGCTATTTCTTTAAAAAGCTTTATAGCGCTAGGACCCCACGGACCAAGGGTCTCGACACCGAATGGGATAAAATCATATTCGGAGCCTAGACCAAAATAAATTACCTAATAATAATTATTAATAATTATTAATTAATAATTATTAATTAATTACCTTTGAATATTATATAAAAATTCAAATCACTTAAAATGAAAAACACTAGTGATTTGTGGGGCATAAGTATTATTGTAATTAAGAATATTATATATCCTATTGCACCCTATGTTGCAGACATTTTTAATAACTGTATCAATAAAGGCATCTTTCCAGATCTTATGAAATTTAGTAAGGTTATACCTTTGTTTAAATTAGGGAACAAAGAAGACTCAAGCAACTATAGGCCAATTTCTATATTACCAGCTCTAAGTAAAATTTATGAAAAACTTATACTCGAACAATTAATGGCACACTTTAACCCTTTAACGGGCATAACATGTTTGAATATTTCATTGGTTTTCAATCTTATCTCAATGACATAAATTTCAATATTTGGTGGGAATATACATCCTTTTGCCTGTTAAAGGGTCTCAAACAATCTTTTACATAAGAAACAATATGGTTTTACTAAGGGTCGTTCCACTACTGACGCAGGTGTTGCTTTAATAAAACATATATTCGATGCCTGGGAGAAGTGTCGGAACGCTCTTGGAGTTTTTTGCGACTTATCCAAGGCTTTCGACTGCGTTGAGCACCGGACTCTGGTGATGAAGTTACACTACTATGGTCTATGATTTTGCACTAAAATTGATACAGTCGTATCTTAGTTCTAGGACACAAACTATCGATATAAATAGAACTAAATCATCTGATTCTCACGTAAAAATGGGAGTTCCGCAGGGGTAAAATCTTGGGCCTTTCCTATTTTTAATTTATATTAACAACTTCCCATTCTTTGTGGAAAACTTCTGTGAAATTGTTTTATTTGCTGATGATAATTCATTTTTAATGTTACTTGGTGTAAGAATACATATGATGATGTAAACAATGCTCTTGCAGAAGTACTCAATTGGTTTACTGTTAATAATCTACAGAGATAGATTTAGTTGATTCAACGGTCTTTTTAGGCAAAACCCTTAACTCAAAACTTTAATGGAATCCTCATATATCGAAATTGGCCGGCAAACTCAGTTCTGCTGCTTATGCCATCAGAAAGATAAGACAATTAACAGACGTTGAAACTGCTAGAACAGTTTATTTTAGCTATTTTCATTGTGTTATATCGTATGGCATCTCACTGATGGCACTATGGCGGCTGAAGCTGAAACTACATTTATTTTAAAGAAACGAGCAATAAGAACCATTTATACACTAAGTTCCCGAACTACTGTACCTATACCTACTACTACTACTACTACTACTACTATACCTACTCTATGAAATATTTTTAAAGAAGTTGGTGTTCTTACAGTTGCATCTCAGTTTATTTATAATTACAGTCTTTTTGCGTTGCAATGTCAACTCATTTACTAAACACGGTGACATAGTCACTGTTCAGGCTGCAAAAGGTTCTTGGCTCTTTCTTGGGGCAAGGTATACACTACTATAATAAAATACCTAGTAATGTACAAGATTTACCATTAGATAAGTTAAAAAATCATGTAAAATCTTCTTTACTTAAGAAACGTTATTTATTCAAAATTCAAAATCATTTATTCAGTTAAGGCTACAAATAGCTCTTATGAACGTCATTATGTCATATTATACAGTCAATGAATATTTAAATGACAAAACAGCCTGGTTTTAATAAAAAATCCACATTTTGTTTTATTTGGGTCAATCATTATACTTTAATATCTTAGCGCTGATATGATAGCCTTTATCAGCAATGTCCTAGTTTACAAACAATATTTATGTTGCGTTAAACAATTCATTAAGTTCTTATATAGAGTAGCTGAGCGTAACATGCTCTTATTATTGTCACTGCTGTGGTGGCGGGTCGTACATTCCCGAATATAATATGGTTGAGTGAAGCGATGGCTGATTCATATGTCATACTCGTGAACGTGTGCCGCCTGTGGAGGCTGGTCTGCTCTTGCTTACTTATCTTATTTCATTGTTATTATACTCGTATACTTTAACTTTGTTTTTTTCTTAGACAATTTTTGACTTATATTAATACTTTATGTATATGTAAAAATTGAAATTGAAACAAATTACAAAAATACAAATGTTGAAACAAATTACAAATTACAATTTTGTTTCGCAACTAAATTTGCGTTCAAATTATATAAACAAAACATTTTATAAATAGCTTACCTACTTCTTAACTGATCTTTATAGTATTTGTAAAAATATTATGATCGGATGTTAATGACGGTAGTTGTTGACATTGAATGGGCGCCTTTGGTTTTCAAAGTAAAAAAGGGAATAAATAGTGTTGAATAATTTCGGCGGGCTGGTTAGAACCACGATAGCTTAATTGGGAGAGCACCTGACCCGGTATGTAAGAAGGGTGCAGGTTCAAATCCTGCTCATGGAAATTTTTTCAACATTTGTGTTTTTGTAATTTGTTTCGTAACAAAATTTGCGTTAAAATAATATAAACAAAACAAAAAGATTTTATAATTCAATATTCTTATTACAGGCAGACACCCCAATAGACCTCATTATAGCGGGCTGGGGTGCTTTGGACCCCGAAACACAATGGCCCACTCACCCCCGCGCTATTGACTTGTGACCCGCCAGCCATCGATCGTGGCTTGACATTGAAATTGACGAATAATCAAATGACTCAGTGTGAGAGACATACGCGTTTCTCGCGACTCCGTCCGCAAAGATCGACCAACATGATCAAAAAGGTATTGAAATAGTGTAATTCGGTAACGTATAAAAGGTTGACCGCCGCCGGCGGGCCCAGACACTATAGAAATTCAATTGTTTGTGGGTCCAATGGCGCTTAAGGTGTTAAGAAAAGATCATCTTATGTTTAAAGAAAAAACTTTAGGCAAATTGCGCGCGCGGAGTAGTGTGACATTTAGCATAGTTAAAGTCATAAGAAGAAGGGAAAATATTTAATATCGAATAAATGTATGTAGGTATTATAAGTCATTCATTCGTTTTCTTACAAACTTTTACAGCCTATTTGACCCCTTTAGGGTATGATTCGAAGAAGAAGGGTATGATTGAAGAGCTCGATGGCGCAGTGGTTAACGCGCCCGGTCTGCGAGTGCTGTGGTTAAGCAACTTTCGCAAAGGCCGGTAATCGGTTGGGTGAACAAAAATGTATAATCTCGAGCCTCTCCGTGCTTCGGAAGGCACGTTAAGCCGTTGGTCCTGGCTGCATTAGCAGTCGTTAACAACCACCAATCCGCACTGGGCTCGCGTGGTGGTTTATGGCCCGTTCTCCCTATCCATCCATAGGGAAGGCTCGTGCCCCAGCAGTGGGGACATAAAATGAGCTGATGATGAGGGTATGATTTCCGTAAAATCCTTTCTTAGTGGCTGGTTACGTCACTCATTTAACCTACAGTCCGAAATTCATCTAATTAGCTTCAGCGGTTTTGGCTCGGCGATGATGAATCAGTCAATCAGGACAAGTTATTATATGTATATAGATGCGTTACATTACATTGTGCATTGGTATATTTGAATTTCAACCACTGACTGGGTAACCACATATTATTACTGCCTTATAAATAACTCATTAATAAACACTCCGTTTGAACGGGTTGGACGGAGCCACGATAGCGTAATTGGTAGCGCGCCTGACCAGGTTTGTCCGATAGTACGGGTTCGAATCCCGCTCGTGATATTTTTTTAATTCTTACCAAAAAGATATAAGACTAGTTACAGGATTTATAATATAGATTCTAGATCATAATCCCAAATTATTTAGTAAGTTTTACAAAGTGCTAACGTACAGTCAGTAGCATAAGTCGCTACGACTTATGCTACTTAAATCTAAACCCTAAAAATTGCAACGCTTGCCCTCGGGCGGGCGGAGGTTCGATTCCGGGCCATGGCACGTGCAGTATTCAATTACACCATTTGCTATGCATCATAAGTTTTTATGTAATCCACTTGTAAGGGCAATGGTTGTCAAGGGCAAGAGGGGAAATAATTTGTGTTGGCAAATTGCGTAATAATGACTAGTGACTGCCATTAATATATTTTATTTAATTCCATGAATGAGAAATCACACGAGTCTCATGTTCTACCGACAGAGCTACCTTGAGGAGCTCGATGGCGCAGTGGTTAAACGGTCTGCGATTGCTGAGGTTAAGCAATTTTCGCAAAGGCCGGCCATCGTATAGGTGTCCAAAAATCTATCAACTCGAGCTCCTCCGTACTTTGGAAGGCACGTACAGCTGTTGGTTCCATCTGCATTAGCAATCGTTAACAACCACCGCACCGCACTGGGCTCGCGTGGTGGTTTATGGCCCGTTCGCCCTATCCATCTACGGGGAAGGTTCGGTGCCCCAGCAGTGGGGACTTAAATGAGCTGGTGAGAAGTCAAAAACATCTTGAGCCTTTACAATTACGTTGAGATGTTCCGGTCCTCAGAGTATTCTATTCTATCGACTGTATCATGACGAGTTCTCCTTTTTCAGCTTATGCCTCTTTCTCCCTACCCTCACACAGGACCACGCAAGCTGGTCTTCGGTGTCATCGGTCTACCGTGGCAACTACTTCCACGCAAACATTTTATTGTTTATTTTTATTCCTTATAGGCAAGTATTCGACCGCGATCTCGCCTGATGGTAAGCGATGATGCGGCCTGGATGAAGCATACTTGCCTAGATAATGCCTGATAATTATAGTTAACCCTTGCTGAATAATTTCTTTGTGACACCATTAAGTTAGCAATTAACTACGGTCTTTAATAGAGGCTTAACCATTTCAGACCCAGAGGTCCCGGATCCGATTCCCAGCGGGGGGTACATGTATGCTTACACGGTTTGGTTAGTGGTAGGGTTTGTTTGTTTGTTTGTTTGTGGCTAGCTACCACCATTTTATCTAAATATGTCGCCATAACATCAATGTTTGTAGCACTGTTGTGTTCCGGCAGCTACAGATAAGACATCCAGTGCCTAAGTAGTTGAGGATCCCGGGTGAAGTGCGCTTCCACCTTCGGCCTTATCATCGCTTAACATCAGGTGAGATGTAATAAAACTTAAAGTAAACCTTATTCTTTATGCAATATAAATGAAACATCAGACAAACACAATAACCTCAGCAAAATGAGCATTGTTTTGTGCACAATTGCAAATATTTACATTTAAAATGGAACAAGCCCCGATCACCGCAGCCGGCGAGCAGTGAACCAATCAGTCGTTAAATTTAAACCGTTATTTAACGAAAACAAAAACGTTACCGAAATATAGTAACAATCAAATCTTCGTTACTGTTTAGTGATGTGCGGCGACCACAGATACTTACATAACAAGCCAACCAGAGAAATAAGAGCACATAGATTAAAGCATAGTAAGTACGGTAGGTCGAGAGTTTGTATATGTTTTCAGTAATTCTCCTAGCGTATAAAAAAGTACTTTACTACATTAGGTAACTAAAGGGTTAACATTAAAAAAATACATCCATACAAAAGACTTTATATAAATTTTTCAAAGTTTACGAGAACACAATAAAAGGAACAACTTTACAAATCTATTTTAAGGGTCAGTGGTCATATGGAGACTGAGGTGTCAGTCGACATAACAAGACGATCAACAAATTATTTTATACAAAGTTATAGTAAAATCTTTTAATTGATCTAAGCTTTTACAGGTAGGTAGGTAGTTATTGACGTCAAAATTAAAATAATAATAAATTAATGTTTAGTTTAACTAAACTAATGAATCTACTACCAGTGCGGCCTTTGAGAGAGCCTTCGACCGAAAAGAGCTGGCAAAAACAATCAGGGGGATGTTCGGGCTGAAATAATTAAGCTTTTATAAAAGTCATGTCATCTGTTCGTGATTCTGTACTGTGTGCGTACTGAGAAGAACCCGCTACAAATTCCTCTTGCAATCAGTTTTTAGAGTAAGCTAGAATTGATCTCGATGAAATACTTTTCCTTTGAATATCGAGAGTCTCTAAATCTGTTGCAGCCACAACACTATCGTCAATGTAAACGAATCAGGCGGGTGCACCGAATATGCTTCCAATACAAAAAGTTTGCCAACGAGGTGGGGTAGAGGCGCGTTTTTTAACCCGAATGATCAATCAACCTCCGATGCAGCCTTTGCTTTACATACAAACTTTGTTGCAATTAAAACAAAACTTGTTAAAAAGACCTGTTTCTATGTATCTATGTTTATTTTTAAATAGTTTTATTACTTTTTTGTTGAATATATGCATGATAAGGTCAAAGAACGAAATCGCTTCCTCGTGGCCACTGTACAACAGCCAACACAGCAACAAAACCCGAAATTCGTGTAATGGCCCTTATAGAAACAGCCATGATGCCATGATGAGCCATGATGATGGTTATAGCGGAATTAGTATCGTGGCTATTATGTTTTTTTATTATTTATATATTTTTAATTTTAAATCAAATCAAATCATTTACTGCATTCATGTAGCATAAAGGTGGTGGTAAAAAAAATTTTGAAAACTTAAACATGAACCCTGTTAGGGTATTGCAATTTTCCTCTTTACAATAGGTACTCGCGCACGAAGGATTCCGTATACCACTATCTAAAAAAACGGCAAAAAAATCATGTCTGTTGTATGGGAGGCTCCTTAAATATTTATTTTATTCTCTTTTTAAGTTATTGTTTAGTAGTTATTTGTTTTTATAGCGGCAACAGAAATACATCATCTGTGAAATTTTCAACTGTCTAACTATCATGGTTCATGAGATACAGCCTGGTGACAGACGGACGGAAGGGCGGACAGCGGAGTCTTAGTAATAGAGTTCCCGTTTTACCCTTTGGGTATGGAACCCTAATAAAAAAAATATAAAATAAAACCTCTTAGCTACTTTGGTTACTCAATAATTAATATTAGACAATAAAATATATTAAACAATAAACGATCTGGTAAAGGTCGCGGGAAGCCGCTGGATGTGAGCAGCACAAAACCGGCCGTTGTGGAGATCCTTAAGGGAGGCCTTTGTCCAGCAATGGACGTCTTTTGGCTGAGATGATGATGATGATGAATAAAAAAATAGGTGGATCACCATAGTAATAGTTACAATTGTTTTACATTTATTTTATTTTTAAGAGTTAAAGGTATCTGTTAAGTATTCACTGACGTAGTAATAACATTTTTGAAACATATTGCTCATCGTTGCGTAACTGGGTGTGGATGCACCATAAAAGCCTGCCTGCTCAGCGATATTCAATAAGGGTTCATGAATATGAAACACGTTGGTGCGCCGCACACGTGTCGGCACCGACTCCTTGCGACATAAACTCAGATTATTATTCCTGGTGCTGACGTAAAAATGTTTGGCGTTTGTTTGACCGTGAAACTTTTTGAAAAACGTTTTCCCTCCTTCATAACTGGTGTTATCTTCGCGTCTGGACTCCATTTCCACTAAACATCAGGTGAAATAGAGTCATTTGCCGTGATGAATATAAAAAAAGGAATTGTGACTTGGTAATTAGTAAGCTGTACCTACTAAAGTAACATAAAAATGTATGTTTTTTTGTTTGCCCGAATACTTATATCCTATACCATACATCTGATATCAGCGTTGCAGGTGATGTTCTTGCTGCAACATGTGCTGGGTTCCTTTCGGCTCGACTCTTTTTAGTTTTAAGTTTATTTAAATGATTTAATAGATTGATTTCTATTTGAAACTAAATAAATATTAAGTGTTTTTTATATATTTTAGCGTTTTATTAACGCTTAAATATACTTAAGTAAAATTTAAACACTGAAAAAAGACGACAACCTCAGGCGGGAATCGAACCACGCACCTTCCGCATTCCGGGCGGCTGCCTTAACCACTTGGCTACCGAGGTCTGGCTTTCACCCGTCGAAATTTTTCAGTGCTTGATGCTTATGTTTTTTAGTCAACATTGCTTCATCAATCTTAGAAGTTTTCACCTCTGAGATCCGAAAGAAATATTTTTACAAATATTTGAACTATTTTATATCTAAGATTGATGAAGCAATGTTGACTAAAAAACATAAGCATCAAGCACTGAAAAATTTCGACGGGTGAAAGCCAGACCTCGGTAGCCAAGTGGTTAAGGCAGCCGCCCGGAATGCGGAAGGTGCGTGGTTCGATTCCCGCCTGAGGTTGTCGTCTTTTTTCAGTGTTTAAATTTTACTTAAGTATATTTAAGCGTTAATAAAACGCTAAAATATATAAAAAACACTTATCTATAACGCAGCTTCATCTTAACCGAATGTTCAAATATTTGTAAAAATATTTCTTTCGGATCTCAGAGGTGAAAACTTCTAAGATTGATGAAGCAATGTTGACTAAAAAACATAAGCATCAAGCACTGAAAAATTTCGACGGGTGAAAGCCAGACCTCGGTAGCCAAGTGGTTAAGGCAGCCGCCCGGAATGCGGAAGGTGCGTGGTTCGATTCCCGCCTGAGGTTGTCGTCTTTTTTCAGTGTTTAAATTTTACTTAAAAAATTTTACTTAAATAAATATTTTTATTGATTTCGATTGGGTTAAACCTTTAGTAAGTTATTGAGCGCGCGCTCACCCGCGAAATTTTCAGAGTAAATTTTTGACGTACCGAACGCCGAAAGAACCCGTGGGCAAAAGCTTTTATAGAAAACAGAAAGCAAAATATTAAAAGTATGATTCATCAGTTCTGGTCAAGGTGGTAAAATGTGCAACGAATACATTGTCTTTGAAGCGGTTGCTTTCTTGGACGCGGACAGAACCCGGATGCTTGATCTAAAACATGACACTATTTTTTCTAAGTGAGAGTAATACACACCATACCCTAATAACCACTAGTACAATAGAAACAACTTTAAAAAAATGCCTCAAAATATTCAAGCCACCACATAAAATACTTTTCAATTTTGTACACAAAAAAAATAAAAATTTTCCTATCAATTTACATCAAAGCGCCGTCCGTCCTCATTAAAGCTAACACGGCTTTGCGATTTTGAACTTTATCTTCATGAGGTTTAACCGTAATGGGGTAGACACGTGACGCGCACGTGTATTTGCTTTGGCCAACTTTGAAGATGGCAACCCCCACTTTGGGCGCCAATAGCGAACGTGGGGCAATGTTTATTCAGAACTTTAAAAATGTTTGAAGCAACTGCGGGATGTGTAATATCGCATTTGTTAAATATTTTCAAACAGAGTTTTTGATTAACCTAATGTAATTTCTAAACTTGCCCTTCAATGATCTTTAGGATCCACAGAAATCAAAACCGCTGATTTCACGTTATTTGAATTTATTCATCTCAAAAACAAATCATATAAAAATATCAATTACAAAACATCACTCTTAAAACATTCTTCGTTCGATATGCTATTTTAATACGTCTAAAAACGTCGCGTCTTAGTGGATTGATGCTGTCGTTTTCCTAAGAGTCAAATCGGGCCACCATTTTTTTTTATTTCTTTATATAAGCACTTAGCCATGATTTCATCTTATATTAAGTGATGATAAGGTTGAAGGTGGGATACTTCAACACTAATAACGATTTATGCCAAAATATATGCAAAACTATAGCCTGTTTGTTCTTGATATTTGTAAAAAATTTACAATCGATATCAACACTGTAAGCTAAGGCCAAAGAGGTGAGATTAAAGCTAAATTCTTCTCATTTGGGGAATTTTAAACAACGAAAAGTTGAAAGTTAACGTAAAATTGGATAAAGATGTATTTTCGCATGGATGTCCGGAATATATAGCCGTGGCTCTTGTAGTTCGTGACTGGATCGATCAATCGGAGCGCAAACAGCTTAGTAACGGCGGTGAGGCGACGAGTCGTTGACACTCTAACGTCACCGGTGACCTTTCAACAAAGGAGGTTATAAAACATCCCCCGAATAGTGCAACTCCTTCCACTGAGCTGCGAGGACATAACTTCATAACTTTTGATTAGTAACGTTGACTTTATGGTGGCGACTGTCGTTTCAAGTAGTTTTGTTGTGCTGCCAATTATACTTCAATAGTGTTTCTGCATATTTTTTTAACACTTTACTGGTATTTTTGTAGAGTTTGTTGGCTTGCTCGTTTAGGTTGCGTATCAATCGTGTTGACTGAACAACATCGCAATGCCAACGGAAGATATCTGTTTCTAAATGCTCTCTAAGCTGTTGGTCCCGGTGGTTAACTTAAGATGGTAGACGGTAAAACCCACCTACCCACATCAGTCCAGCCCGGCAATTTATAGTCCATAGTCTAAGAATTATGAATTTGAATTATAAATATCTAACATATCCCCAGTCTTTGGATTTTGCGTTTATTATCATTGATTCTTGGCTTATAAGATATAAGATAGGATGATGGTTTATAAGACATCGTTTTTGATAGCTTAGCACATAAATGAGAAAGCGTCATACCCTAACCCAGGCCTGATAAAGAACTTAGCCGTGATCGGCGGTGGTTGCCCAATTATTTAGTTGCTGTCTCGGCTTCTAATCACGCAAGTTTTCGACTTTCGTACGGCCCCGAGACGTCTGCACGATCGTTGCGTGGCGAACTTGTGATAGAAAATAATACAAATTATACCCAAAATGTCATGCTGTGTACACTCCTTTTGGTTTACCGTCTAGCTAGTAAGGTTAACCAAATATGTTACTGTACTCATGCATTGATTGTAATCTGTTTGTGTACCTATATAAATAAATAAATAAATAATAATAATAATAAACTTTACTTGCACACAAAAAATACAGATACAGACAAATTGAAGAAAATATATAGTACAAAATAGGAAGCCTTATTGCTAACAAGCAATCTCTTCCAGGCAACCTTAGGCAAAAAAATAATAAAATAAAGAAAATAAAAATAGGTGCTAGTAAAAATAAACTAAATTATTATAATAATATTAAATAAACATAGCTAAGGTGAAATTAGAAAATGACTCCGAACCTGACCCTTGAACGACTTACAACGTGCGAGCACTTCTGATGCGCTCAGGCAAAGAATCCTATAACTGGACAGCATGCACAGAAAAAGAGTAGGAAAAGAAAATTAGTTGAATGAAGAGGAGTCACACGAGCTAGGTTATACGCAGAACGCAAGGTATGGCTTGAGGAAGTGGAACGGAAGGAGAAACAATTTTGAAGATATGAAGGTGAAGTGGGTAGAAAGAGGACAGTATACAGAAAGGAAAGAACGTGTAAATCTCTACGCCGGCGAATTGGCAGCCATTTATACTGAGCTCGGAAAATCGAGACATGGTCATTGGTCATACTTCCTCAAGTTATAAATAAACCGAATACAGATATTCTGTAAACGCTCCAGTTTTTTTAATAGTTCCTCCAAAAGATCAGCGTTGCATACACCAGCATAGTCAATGATGGACAGCAGGAGAGTTTGCGCCAGAATGATCTTTGTGCTAATCGGCACGAAGCTACGAAGACGATTGAGTGAACTGTACGCAGCAAAGAGCAGTTCATCCGAACAGCATCAACTTGCGAATGCCAAGTGAATCACTGGTCGAAAACAACACCCAAGTTTCTCACTGTATTTGAGTACCTATGGTATATTAACAGAATGTAGAAGTCCAAAATCGATCCTCGAAACAAAATAGGAACTGCCGATGATGATTATCTGGGTCTTACTTGGATTGACATCGAGACCAAACGATTTGCTCCAGTCAGAGATAAACTCGAGATCCCTGTTACTAACCTCAACAGCACAAGAAAGGTCTAATAGTGGTGCTTGTGCGTAAATTTGGAGATCATCAGCATACAAGTGATAGGAACATGAAAGCGGCTGTGTAATAGAGTTTATAAAGATTGAAAAAGAAGATGAGATAAGACGCCACCCTAAGGGGCACCAGCATTAATATTGCACCACGGCACCAAGATTCCTCAATACGAAGGTATAACTGAATATTTATCTACCTCTCGCTTTAGCTGTTTATACACAAGAGGAGGAGGAACTTATCTCAAAAAACTTGTATGTTTCAAAAATATATCAAATCCTAAACTAAGCTAAATATTTAATATTTATTCATATTTTATTTTTATTTAATAGAGAAAAATAACATCATGAACTAGGATTTCTAGGCAAAATAAGCATCGCAAAACAAGTGTGTCATATTAAAAATCACAAAGTTCTCGAATTTAATCAAAATTTCTAAAATGTCTCGATACATTCAAAGCACCTGTGTGCAGTGTGTGGAGTAACTACATACTAGTATACTGGTATATATGCTACAAAAGACAAGTCATTGAAAACAGTCCCTGCGTTTCCGCCGGCACTTTTCACAAGCCACAACACATGCCCCTTTCAAATTTCTCCCCGGGGAGCCGGGAGTGGCTTGAAAGCTTCCCCGAAGTACCCCGCCAGAGACGTGACGACGGATAACTACACCATGCTTTAGGAAAACATGCATTAGGGAGGAATACGGGAAAATTGGTACGTGATCAAACAAAAGTTAACGTTAGCACACAAAAAAGCTAGCAATGTCTTAACAACCTATTTTAGCTTTCGTTTCTTGACTTTTTAATGCCTCGATGGCCTGAATGAGTGGCATAGTGCACGGCGCGATACCCGCAGGACCCGGGTTCAATTCCCAGGTCGGGCAAAGTGTCTTTCGGTTTTGCCAATACCCATCATTTGTAGTGATGACTTGATTTCAATATTGGACGCCTTTGCCCTGCAGTAGGACAGTTATAGGCTATTTACTTACTTCTTAACTTTATGTCAAAGTCTTACTTCTTTGTTTTTGTCGCATGCTTTATGAACAATAAATATTAGCTTTTTTAGTTATTATTCTGAGGTAAAATAATAAGTTAAGCTATTAGTTATTGTTCTGAGATGTCTACTGACTGATGAACACAACTTGGCCAATATCAAATATATAGCCAAGCCAGTCCCATTTCCAGGACAGGAAAAGGATTGATAGAAAACAAAATAAACAAAAAAAACAAGGCCTCTGAAAACCAATAATTATAAATAATAATAACGATTCATAAACTTTTGTGCCTCATGCTACGGCCACACTATCGCGGTATCGTGAACATTTTCTGTTTTCTGTTTTAATTATTAACACATAAACGTAAGCCAACTCGTTATTTTAATGAAATAACTACAAGAGAATCGATTATATTTTGATAAACCGATTTGCTTGTTACAAAGAGGTGAATTTAATTACTAAATAATATGGAGATTACTCGTCGGAGAAGTTAAGGCAAATTATTTAACAGGGTTTTATGAAAATAAAAAACTTTATTTTTGATATAAAAATCATCATTGTACAAAATCATTTGTAGCTATACTAACCCATACTACGATGGGCATTCTCCTTTTCTTGGCAGTTTCTTAAGATTCAGAAGATGTCGACATTTATAATTTTAATGAACATGGCGGAAAGTATTTAGCATACATAAATAATAAAGCAACCTTTGTAAACACAAATAAACGCAATACTCAAAGCATAGACTTAAAATGTTGCTGGCCGTCGACAAACGACCCGCCGATGGCCATTTATGAGGCTTTATGGACCGTTACCGGGTTTATGGCACCCTGTTTAGCGAAGCACTAGTTTATTTTACCATTTTTTATATCCACCAACGACACTGTAATACAAAATGGCGGCTACTTTATGACATCCAGATTGCACCACGTTGGGCGCCAACATTGATTTGAAATGCAATCATTTTTTGGATGGGTTTTTCGTTTTTCACCCGAGAAACAGCGGTAAAATAATTATTGACATTTAAAACTACACAGTTACTGACGTTCAAAACACAAACACATTATAAAATTTAAATAAATAGTTATAAAAAAGTATTCAAACTTAGATATCATAATTTATCAGAGTTTTAGATGCAAAATATTTTTTACAGTTTGCATGGCAGGCAGAGATGACAAATTTGAAGTTCGTCTACGTTCGTCTAACTACACAATTATTGACTACACACAGATGCGATTATGTTAACAAATGGTTTACAAGCCAGACCTGTAAACATCGACACTGAATTTAAAAACATCGTAGAAAAAACTTAATCCACGTTCATTTAAAATACTCTTTCATAAAATCCCTGACCTCTCCATCAAAAGCGGCACAATAGTTTAAATATGCACCTCAGTTCGGCTCCGCGTGGCACATCATCCAACATTCATGAAGCAGCCGAGCTACGAACCCACGCTGTCGGAGTGACCGGCAACCTGTCAATTATTCGACAGCTCTACGTCGCTTCATTTTTCTTATTACCTATGCAAAAAGCGAAAACTTCCAGGGAAAGATCTTTCTGAAGCAGAAATCTGCTACCTTTAAAGGTGTTAAAGGTAGCAGATATGAGTGACGTATTAAGGTAATAATAGAGTTGGAGGTCATAATAATGGATTTACTTGGAAGTCAGTTGTCTGTAAAGCTGTTATAGCACATCTTCTTATAACTTTAACACGTTAAATACCGATAAACATTGTCATAACCATATAATGTATGTATAGTAAAGTAAATAGCCTGAATTCTATCCCGCTGCTGGAAATCATCCATCCGGCATCCATCATTGAAATCAAGTTATCGCTACGATTAATGGTCATTGGCTCAATCACATAGGGCGTCCAGTCTCGGTAATAATTTAGAGTCTCAAGACTGAGACGAGACTCTCGGGAGTATCGAAATTTCGAGACTTTCGAGATTTTACGACAATCCTTATCCGGGTGATCTAAAGCCTGAAGCGATGGTCAGAACCAGTGATTTTTTTTTTTAAATTTTAGTCATTAATTAAACAAATCTTTATGAAAAATTTAAAATTCACCGGGCCTTTTAATTTTTCCTACTTTCTTAGTTCTTAGTTTCTTAGTTATTAATAATTAGTCATTAGTTGGTCATAAGTATTGCATCATGATTCAACTTACAGCTTAAAGCACAGCTGTTTTAGTTTTTTATTTTAATAAAAGTATAATATATACTACTCAAAACAAAATAAGGGCCACGAGGTATTTTTTCATTTTGGTGTAAATTATTAAACATTTACATATTGAAAGTAGTAAAATATTGAGTATACAAACTCTTTGATACCTAAACTTTTTAATATTGTAGTATTCATCTAATGCTGGCAACAATTTTAAATAAAATTTGATTTAAAATTATTTTTGAAAATTTTGATTCCATTTTCTTTGACGTTTTGCTTTCCTTAGCTTCTTGGTTTATTAGAAATTATCAGAGTTCATTGATATCTCGAGTCAGAAACATCTTTTGCAATATGCCACAAGCACGCAGGCGTCATATGGACTCGCTGACAGCAACCAGAGCCGTTACAATGATTGAAGAAGGTCATTCGCAGCGATCTGTGGGTTTGCAATTGGGATTTTCTCGAAGAGCTATTCAAAATCTATGGAATCGTTTCCAAGAGACCGGCAGTGTTAGAAGAAGACCTGGTTCGGGCAGAGTTCGCATTACAACAGCTCAAGAGGATCGTTACATTCGATTAAGTGCGCGCCGAGATCACACAACGACGGCCCGCAAGCTGCAAAATCGTTTACGGCTCACAACGGGTACTCGTGTCAGTGACCAAACTATTCGTAATCGATTGCATGAAGACCAGCAGGCATCAAGAAGGCGAGTTGTCCGTATTCCATTAACCAGAAATCATCGTGCAAATCGTTTAAGATTTTCCCGTCAACATTTGGACTGGGACATAAACCAATGGGGCATGGTGCTCTTCACAGACGAATGCAAAGTTAAATTTTTTAACGACGATCGGCGTATTAGAGTATGGAGAAGACGCGGCGAGAGATTTTCAGAAGCCTGCATCCATGAAGTCGATCGTTTTGGTGGTCCAAATGTAATGATTTGGGGCGGGATAAGCTTACACAGCAAAACTGAGCTCGCTATTTTAAATGAGGGTACTGTTACTGCTCAGCGGTATATTGAGGAAGTCGTCAGACCACATGTGATCCCATTTGCCCAGCGAGCGGGTCCTGGATTCATCTTGATGCAAGACAATGCTCGTGCACACACGGCTCAAGCGACTCGGTTTGTACTGGAAGCGTCTCAAATTCAAGTCTTGCCGTGGCCGGCGAACAGTCCGGACTTAAATCCAATAGAGCACATGTGGGATCAGTTTAAACGAAGAGTTAGAGACGGTGATCAGGAAATCCACAACCAACAGCAACTCATCAACGCTGTTAAAAGGGCCTGGGAAGAGATTCCAATGGAAAATGTCAGGCATTTGATTGAGAGCAAGCACTCCAGGCTTCAGGAGTGCGTAACGAAACGAGGGGGGCATACCCGTTACTAAAAGATGAGCATGGAGTATTTTCTTTTGTTTTCAGTAACTTTACATTGTTTTTATTTTTAACCTTAAATGTGTTTTTTCTTTCAAAAGCAAATAAACTTTTTAATCATTATTATTGGAATAAATTTATTGGTCTACACGGTAAAAACAACATTAGTTTTCGTTATGGAGACAAAAAAAATAATATTGGTTTTATTATTTTCATGGTACAGACAAAATACCTCGTGGCCCTTATTTTGTTTTGAGTAGTTATACATTAGATATACAATAGATAAGATACTTACAAAAATTTGATCGTACAACTTACTTAATTATAATTATACTTATAAGTGGAGATTTGTAAATGGCATTGGTTAACTCACATTGTCTAGTAATAATTAATATTTAACTGTAAATCTTCCAACAAACAAATAAATAAATGAATCAAATTAAAAAAAAACACAGAAATTTAATGAATGATGTCAATATTCCGCTGCCTCATAAAACTTCATGTATTTTATAGTCTGCGGCACTTTTAAAAGCAGCTCAAGTAATATCAATTATTAGCTCACAGAATTGTTAGCGCAGTCTATATCTCAAGGCACGCCATCCAGGCGCTGGAATGCTTTGAATATGGAAATGAAACAACTTTTACGGATCTACTCGCGTTTATTTTACAAAAGGTACAGACGCCGGCACATCAACATATCCAAATATGTCAAATTTCTTCAATAAATTTTCAACCATATCACTAGGGCATAGTTCAAAGTCTATTGAGGAAATTTGACAGTTTGTGGTAGGTTGATGTGCAGGCGTGTGTACTACTAACTATAAGCTTTTTCTGTGTAAAACGGAACGCACCCGATTAAATTGAAATGAGGGTATGCAAGTTACATATTAATTATGAGACCACGGAACCTGCGAAGGGTTCGCAACGTCAGGATAAAATAATATGAATCAAAGTGTAAAATCAACGCGAGCAGATCCGTAAGAGATGTTTCATATAAATGAGTAGTGTTTGCATTAACTTTAGAAAACAATATATTTTAATTAATCAACATATTCGGCCAAAGTGTGTTTCGGATTTACGATGCATAGCCCTGCCCCCCGACCGCCTAACTCTATCGCCATCGTAATGCCAATTAAGCCAGTACCGACCAATTGAGGCGATGACCTGATTTTAAAGATGGATGCTTTTGTCCAGCAGTAGGACACTTTCACTTTTATCACACCTCTAAAAGCTTTTGTAAAACGAGACTCCCTTTGAGCGAGCACCAGTTTATGTAAATTTCACCAAGCAACGCTTCAGGTCATATTATTAAATTATTCATTGCGAAAATATAGACTAGCCTCATGAATAAATAAACAATTCCCGCGGCTACGAAAAACATATTCAAATACGTATTTATAGAGCACACCGCCTTTGCGGTGCAGTGGTTAGCCTACCTGTGTTAGAGCCAGAGGTCCTGGGTTCTATTCCCATCGAAGGGTGCATATTATTGAGCTCAGTTGTGATGGTAGGTAGGGCTTCATCTAAGCTTGGCTAGTAACTAGTAACTTATCTAAGTCTGTCGCCATAAAAATAATGTTAGTAGCATAGTTGTGTTTCGATAGTTAGGGATTAGATAGCCAGTTCCTAAGTAGTTGATTGTAAGTCTTAATGTGCCTTTCGAAGCGCAGAGGGAGTTTGAGATATTTTGATTTGCTTAACGATCCGGTGACCGGACACCGAGAAAGCTGCTTAATTTGTAAGATTGTTTACAGAAAGGGCAAGCCGTTAGCCGCCGCATCAGTGAGCTACCAGCTCATTCAATTGCTCATTGCTCATTCAATTCAGCAATGTCCCCACTGCTGGGCACGAGTCTTCCCTATGGCTGAAAACACCACAGCAGGGAGAACGCGCCGTAAACCACCACGCGGGCCCAGTGCGGTGCGGCGGTTGCGGTTGCGGCGGCTTTACGTGCCTTTCGGAGCTCGGAGGAGCTCGAGATAACTTACTTTTGGTCACCCATCCGATGACCGGCCTTTGCGAACGTTGCTTAACTTCAACAATCTCAGACCGAACGCGTTTAGTTACCACTGCGTCAGAGAGCTCCTATTTCTATTAATTTCGCATTCAATATTAATGGAGGGCCGCGTCTAAGCGAAATAATGGATTCGGAACAAGTTATCTGATACCCAGTTATCCGCTCTTAATACCCATTATAATTCCAATTGGGAGTGATGTTGAAAAATGCGTGGCTCTAATAAACCCAAACTTTAGTATTATTACTAGAGAACGTCACATACATTGCTCTGATCCCAAGGTAAGTAGCTAAAGCACTCGTTTTATAGAAGTGAGTGACAACGACGGTACCACAACCACCCAGACCCGACACAATATCGAAAAGTCGACATTGACCCGACCGGGAATCGAACCCGGGGCCTCGGAGTCAGCGCCCCGCCGCAAGTCCGACGTGTAAACCACTCCGCTACGGAGGTCGTCAAATTACTATACTAGGCCTAATTATTATTACTAGTGATGATCGGTGTTCATCGAAGTTGGTTCAACAACGATGTATAGCGGGAATACATCGATGTTTTTACATCAATGTTAATGTAAGACACTTCGACGGTATGAGAATAATATCGGAAAACGTGTGCTAGGAAAGCATTCCACATTTTGGTGGTGTAACAAAAAAAAAGATTCACCAATTACCTACATATTTGAAAAATATGAAATTTACCTATTTTTACGACATAAATTGTAATAAATTGACGAAGAAGAGATAAATTGGCTAAGCTCAAGTGGTAGTGGGCAGGGCACATCGCTCGCAGGACTGACGGCCGCTGGGGCGGAACAGTCCTCGAGTGGCGACCGCGTACCGGAAAGCGCAGTGTGGGCAGGCCTCCAACAAGGTGGACCGACGATCTGGTGAAGGTCGCGGGAAGCCGCTGGACGGGGGCTGCACAAAACCGGTCGTTTGTGGAGTTGGGGAACTGCTGGGGAAACGCCTCCATCATTGAAATCAAGTCTTAAAATGGCCGATAACTCGGACTCGGCATTTCAGTTCCTCGTAGTCAATATGTCTGGGTACTGTCGTCTCAGCAGAGGCATTCTGCTTTCCCTTTTAGCAAACAACCTTTGTTGCGAACCAAACGCCGCACAATGTTATCAAAACGCAGCTCAGAGACACAGCGCCATTGTTTAGAAGCATCATTGCTTGGCACAATAATTGCAGCAGCAGTAGGGTTGGCGGGCCGTTGGGTGCTTTTTTTTAAATTCTTACGGGTAATCACTTGGCACTGATGTTAAGTGGTGATAAGGCTGGAAGCGCACTTCACCCGGAATCCTCAACTACTGAGGCACTGGCTATCTTATCTCTAGCTGCTGGAACACAACAATGCCACAAACATTGATGTTATGGCGACATATAAATATGATGGAGGTAAGATGGTGGTAGCTAGCCAGGCGGAGAAACAAACCCTACCACCAACCAAACCGAGCACACAAACATGTATCACCGTTGGGAATCGAACCCGAGACCTTTGGGTCTAAGCCGGTGGTCTTAACCACGTACAAAGAAGGTGAGAGATCTATTGAAGCCAAAGGCTGCGTATGTATAAATTGTAAAATACCAGTAAACATTTTAAAGTAATTATTATTTAAGACCTATGTGATTTTACACGGTAATTACAACGCCTCGGTGGCCGAGTGGCAAAGTCCCGGGTTCAATCACAGTTCGGGCAAAGTGTGTTTCGGATATTTCGATGCCCGGGTTTTTGATCACCAACCCGAAATTGGCAAGCGTGGTGATGAAGTCATTACCCATCAATTATAGCGATGACTTGATTTCAATGATGGTGGCCTTTGCCCAGCAGTGGGACAATTATAGGTTATTTACTACTTACTTTACTAGTAACTCACTAGTTAGTTGTCATTATTTCTAAATTCCCACGGCCTTCGATGCTTCCACAAATCAAAATATTATATATTTATCGACACAATCTTTTATCAGCAAAGCTAACAGCACTCGAAGTGTACCGTACGTACACACACACACACATCTTCACATTTTTTTTAGGGTTCCGGACAATGTTTGCTGACCATTACCGTAACTACTTCCCCAAAGACCATCACCCTAGGGAGCCTTAACAGCAAACAAACATAAACCTTATCAGTCGTACAAAACCTAAATTACTTTACCACACTTATAGCAGAGTCAGCTGGACGCCCGCCACTATTGTTTTAACGAATTTGAACTCTATCTACAGATTAATTTTAATACAAATGTATAGTTAAGCAAATTTGAACTTTGTCCAAAAGAGATTAGTGCGATGTTTGTCTGTGTCGCCGGCTAAGGGCAGCCGCGCGCGGACGGTTAGCCGAAGCGATTTGTTGCAACCCCGCGACCGCGACACGGTAGGATGCTTTTTATAGCGGGACCGCGTTTTTGGTAATGGCAGACACATAAAAAAGTTATTTCTGGATTTTTTTGAGAGTTTGCTGATATCCACTGGGCATTTTTCATTGGGCCTTTTCGGGGGCGGCGAGAAACTTAAAGGGTTCCTCAAGCCGTGTGAAACGAAGCACCGTCAGAGGTTTTCTAGAGGGAACATTATCACGCACTAGTGCGTGTCCCCATGCCCTTCTAGATTCTCCGAGGGGTTCGGATCGGATCGGGATACTTCTGAGTGCTGTAGCGAACCCGCAATTAAATGTATGACAATACAATTCAATTGTTTATTCCTTTTTGCATGGTGGTAGGTAAGTTGGCAATTTTAAAACTAGGTCCACATAAAATCGGTACATTAAAATTCTTTATTTGCACATGTGATGTCATTAATGATGTACAACCATAATAACATCATAAATAACACTGTTCGTCGGCAGAAGTGGGAGCGGAATAAGAGGCATTTGCCAACATTGACACATTGGAGCCTCGCCATACATATCGGAATTCATTTACAAAACAACCACAGCCTTTCAATATTGTTTTATAAGTTTCAGGCAAATACTACCTAGGCATTAAAACTAAACAAAAGGCAGACGACGAATACGCCACGCCACGGTCCCTGCAAAGGGTTTTAAATGTCAGAAACATGGAAACAACATGGAAAGTGTCTTATAATGACAGAGTTGATATTTTCTAAATATTTTATAAATATTTGTAAAGAAAAAAGCTTGAAACTACGTTTACATATTTAAAAAAAGACAATCATTTGGCATTTACTTGAGCGTTTCATCCCCTCGCTCGCTCGCTCGCTAAATGCCTAACAAACGCCGGACAAAGTCTTTGAAACCGGCTTAATGCTAAGAGGAGACCTTTTTGATACCCTTATTGTAAGTTTTTTTAAATCAAATAAACATTTTTCTATTCTATTATATTTCACTTCTTTTTCTTCACTAGGAACAGTCACAGTATGCGCATTAAATTATACAACTTACTGCCGGAGCCGATTCAAAATCTTTTATTTGCAAAGTGTAAGCGGATCATTTTTAGAATCTTAGTTGAAAATTGCTTTTGCGACACTCATGAATTCATAAGATTCTGCTGTGAATTGATGGACAATTGGACATATTAGAAAAAAATTGCAAATGAAGTTTGACCGTTCAGTGGTTCCACTTGCATGACTTGATGCTGATTTGAATGTATGATTGTTTATTTAGATTTTATATTCAGATTTATATTGTTAATGGTATTTTAAATTAATTATTGACATAAATTATATTAAGTTATTTTTTTTGTTGAGGTGTATTTTAAAAATTCTCCATATATTTCTAATGTTATGATCATTAGTTTAAGGCATGACGATTGTAATTCGGTAGAACATGCAAGTGCGATAAATATTATATTAAGAACCAATAATGTACCATGTTTTCTGCAAATAAATATATATTCTATTCTTCTTTTCTAAATGTCGGACATCTAGCAACCCTATTCCCATAGGAGTGTGCTGCCGGCCTGCCGATGCCGCCCACGCCCGCGCGGGGAGGTGCAGGGGGTGCGGCGGGATAGAGGGGGCGCCGCACACACAACTCAATGCAGTCGTTTGACAATAATAACATTAAGAGGAGTAAGCTTCATACGAACCGCTCACCCACGAAATCTTGGAACAGTTCGGAATAGTCCGCAGGTTTATTACCGAAACACGCAACCAGTTGTTAATTGTACAATCGCAATCATTCAATGATCGCTCGCTTAAGGTGGCAACATACTACTAAAACGTGACGCCACGTCACGCCATCCGACGCGTGTCAGTACTAACCAATCCCATACATTTATTATGTTCAGTAGCAAATAGAAAACACACCGTGTGATGGCACGCACTCCCACGCGGAAACATCCAGTCGACCTAGATCGGCGTGTCGGGCACACACGCCAGTTAACACCCGACGCCACGCGTCAGTCATTCGAGAACACTATCCAGCTCGTCTTCAAATACTAAATCCATGGCCGCGTCTATACACTTCCTTCCTTTACAAAGCTATGACACTAGCGAAGCGTGTTGGTAATGTGCACGGTGCACGTGGTGTCGCGTCGCGTTTTAGTTTCCACCTTTAGTGCATTTGCGATTAAAATGTATGCAATAGTTTACATACTTTGAGCGATTTGTGTCCGTAATACCAATTTATCAACCGCAGCTAGAGAAGTCGCGTTGCAATTGTACAATTAACAACTGGTTTTTTTTTGGTAATAAGCCTGCGGACTGTTCCGAGCTGTTCCGAGATCCGAGTCCGTGAGACTGTGTGCATTGCTCGAGCCCGGTATGTACACACGCCTGCACATCAACATACCACAAACTGTCAAATATCATCAATACACTTTGTACCTTAAAACTAATTTATATGGTTGAAAATTAATTGAAGAAATTTGTCAGTTTTGGATAGGTTGATGTGCAGGCGTCTGTACCAGAAGGTAAGCTTAATAACTTACCTTCTGGTTCTCCTCATTTCGTGGTTCTGCCGCGTAAGCCCGCGCGCTTTGTCGGTAATACTAATGAATGACAGTAACAAGCGCACGTGTTCGAGAGACACAGTGTCTCATCGGACGTTTGTTATACATAGCGATTATAAATAAGGCATCAAGCAAGCGTTAAAGTTCAGTACTGTAGAGCCTAAGGGGTTCTACTTTACAGGGAAGACGTAGTCAAAGAAACAAACAATCGAGCAGTAATAAAGTGTACTTTTAAAACGAACTCAAGTTAACATTTATTGCCCTATCGCTGCGACAGGCTGACGTAGAAGCTCTGCGATTCTCTTCTGTTTCCTTCTATGCGTGTCTTCTTAATCAAGATGAGTTTAAACGCAGAACGCAACGGCTACCAGTAGGCTCGCCCAACCAAATAGTTTCGATCACTACAGTACTATTATCGTTTATATTTTTATTTTTCTTACGGGTTTATTTTTCTTACGGGTAAGAACGTGGCCTTCATCTCACCTGATGTTAAGTGATGAAAAGGCCGAAGAGCGAAGCGCACTTCACCCGTAATCCTCAACTACTGAAAACAATCTCTTCCGTAGTTAAAGTTACATATTCTTAGCTGACTCAATCATCATCATCATCTCAGCCAAGACGTCCACTGCTGGACAAAGGCCTCCCCCAAGGATAACCACAACGACCGGTTTTGTGCCGCTCGCATCCAGCGGCTTCACGCGATCTATACCAGATCGTCGGTCCACCTTGTTGGAGGCCTGCCCACACAGCGCTTTCCGGTAGGCGTTCAATAAATGAAAATAAAGGTGTTCCCATTAAAAACGTTGAGCAAATCGAGTCTCGCTGACCATCACGCGATATTCCGACGACCGCTGCATTTTTATTACTTCGAGCATATTCCACGCCTCACCCACCTCTCCAGGTGACATCGACGCGTCAATGGAACCAATTGAATCACGACCAATCACGACACGCCTGTCCGTCGGATAATTGATGGCTGAGCCCACTGTGCCACGGACCACGGAAAATGAGACGGAATTGGTGTGAATTCAGCGTTCGAGATTATTATTAGTAATAATGGAATCAGGCGTTACTTTACGGAAATAAAATATAATAAGATAAAGCAAATAGCAATGGTGAGGGCTATGCTCGGGCTCTCTGCGTGATCGAATCAGAAATGAGGAGATCCGCAAAAGAACAAAGGTTACCGACATAGCCCGAAGAGTTGCTAAGCTCAAGTGGCAGTCAGTGCGCAGGGGACATTGTTCGCAGGACTGATGGCTGGGACGCTGGGGCGGAACAGTCCTTGAGTGGCGACCGCGTACCGGAAAGCGCAGTGTGGGCAGACCTCCAACAAGGTGGACCGAGACGACCTGGTAAAGGTCGCGGGAAGCCGCTGCGCTGGATGCGAGCAGCACAAAACCGGTCGTTGTGGATATCTTTGGGGGAGGGTTTTGTCCAGCAGTGGACGTCCTTTGGGTGAGATGATGAAATCAAATCTAATTAATCCATGATCATCATCATTGAGTGCAGTCTTCATACTGAAGTTTGGACACCAGCACACAAAATTTCCAGTGGTCCCATGTAGCATTTTGTAACTGATGATTTTGTACACCCCGCTACATACGACTTTAAAGTTTATACTGACACCCCTTACCATCCTAGCGGTTACAAAAGTAGTGTCAGAATATCCATACGCAAGCACATGGGACCATCTACGTCAGGTCATAACGCTGGATCAGGACGCACCGAAGCGCATTCTTCACCCGGTACTTTTAAGACAAGTGTCTCGAGCGAGTTGCTCCGTGGACTCTAAAAGTTGTCCAGACTAGTACCGGAGATGTTGGAAGCCTACTTAATGAAAACCAGAACAACCAACTATGGACAACTCACAAGCCCCGCGGATCCTTTCGCTTCAGGCCCACACTAGACTGATACTTGGACCCGCTCGCTGTGCACGAAATAGAAGCCTGGCCAGACCTCAACCAGGCAGACCAACATTCCCACTTCTACAGTTAACCACATACCCACCATGAGTCCAACCCATGTCCGGGACCTGCCAGAGACGCCCGCGAAGGCATAACCGGCAAGGAGCCTAGGATCCGAACTCCCGTGGTACCCTTGAAAAGACAGCCGGACCCGTAGTTCCAGCTGCCATACCCTATCAGGGTCAGTAGAGCTAGTGGGATAGCTAAGTACAGTCCGTTTTATGATCTCATCACCAGCTCATTTAATGTCCCCACTGCTGGGGCTCGAGCTTTCCCACGGATGGATAGGGAGAACGGGCCGGGCCACGCGGGCCCAGTGCGGTGCAGTGGTTGTTAATGACTGCTAAAGTGGCCGGGACCAACGGCTTTGCGTGCCTTCCGAAGCACGAATCTATGGCATACAAAAACGCGAAAAATGTCAGAATTGTTGAGAATTCTGCGTTCCGACCGGTGGTTTAACTACTAGACCAGAGAGGCGGTTGAAATAGCTATTCTCAACCTAAATCCGTGTGGTGCCTCCTCTCCGCCGGCGGCCGATCGAACGTCATTATTTTCGATTCAGTTTACAAACGCCATAAAGTTTACAACGCGGAACTGCTCGGGCGGGGAAGCAGCAGGTACGATGTGGCACATATGCTATTTAAGGACTTTAGCTTTTCGGAAGTCCGAAAATATATATAATGTATATAAAAGCCCAAGTTACGATTACGACCGGCGAAAAATCGGAGGAGATCGATGGCGCCGTGGTTAACGCGCCCAGTCTGCGATTGCTAAGGTTAAGCAACTTTCGCAAAGACCGGTCATTGGATGCGTGACCAAAAATTTATCATCTCGAGCTCCTCCGTGCTTCGAAAGGTACGTAAAGTCGTCGGCACCGACTGCATGTCGCGGTCGTCGGGCCCGCGTGACTATGTCTTTCTCCCAGTAGTGTTTCCATCCATAGGGAAAGCTCGTGCCCCAGCTGTGGGCACAAATGGAAAAATGACCACCGAACCATCCTCAAAGCATAGCCGTCCCTTTAGCTTTAGTTCTGTAGTTTCTATTAATTTATTTAATTGGCGTTAGTGTTTTGACGATTCAAAAGTACTTATTTTTAAATTTATTTGAATAAATAACGTTCGATTTCGATTTTGAATGTAACAATATATAGTATTATTAAATTATGTCAAAAGCTTGTAGTATTTATGAGTTGTTGTGTGTTGAAAATTTATATACGAGTATTATGTTAACCTACGTAGGTCTAGTCGAAATCTTTTTTTATGTCACCACTCAAAATGTCTGTTTGTGGCGTAGCCAACAACTTATAAAAATAAAAGTATGACAATTGGTACTGTTCTAGACGGAACCAAAGGATACTAGAACTTTTGGATTTAAATATTTTACTCAATAGTACATAACCTACCTGGTACAATACAATTAGCGATAGTACAATTTGGGTTTGTACTCGTTATAGTAGAAAAGGTTCGGAGATTCCCTGGCTTCTCGTGGTCTCTAGCGTTGTGTTGTGGTGCTTTGTGGTTGGACGGATGGCGTGATCAGTGTGGCGCGATCAGTGCTTTGTTATCGGTTGTGATGTTTGAGTGGAATGCAGTTGTGTGATAGGTTCGTCGTAGATGGGTACGTATATGCAATCGTTAAAAACAGCCTATTCAGATTTCGAATACACTTTCCATTGTGCTTTCCATAGTTACAAAATCCTAGTTTACGAACAGAAACATTGTTAAACTTTCGCATTCATGTAACGGCTATCGCAACGTTAACGGCCGTCAATTAACTTTACAGCTGAACGTTTGATCACGTTTGATGCGAGCGCGTGGCGCGCGGAAACTTACACATTTAAATAGCAATTTACCGGCAGACTTATTATTACCGACCTTTAAATGACAGTTGCAATCGCAACAATTTACAATTTATCGCTTTTAAAACACATATTTCGTATTACGGAAGGTAGAACGCTCCGATAGCGCCACTAGCGAGCGATTGACGAACTAAAAGTGCATGACGGCGCCCGGCGGCGCGGCGCTCTAAAATAAACCGACCGATTGTGGCAACCGCGACTAGTAGCAGTCGCGTTGCCATTGCGCAATTAGCAACTGGTTGCTTTTTTCACTAAACAGCCCTTAATTTAAAACATCATTGAAATAAAACCGTTTTTACGAATTAACCCACCTTTTATTTAATAGGATACAATCTTATAAATAGCTTTGAATACCGTTAAAATTAGGTAACGATACTTCTGTCAAACAAAGACACAGTTATAAGCAATGGTAACGTTAAGCTTGGTACCGTTACCTCTGGGTGGCATCTTTACCGGTATTTCTACGCGCGGGTTGGCCAAAGCGCATTAGGTAACGAAAAAGTAACGATACTATTTTAGATAACGGTACCTGCATTGTATTACCGCTACCGTACCATTACGCTAAACAAATAATGTTATTTACCGATATTTATAGCGTGCATTTGATAATGATATCAAGCCCTGGCCTTATTCCTAGTTCGTAAATACTAAACAGTGTATAATAAAGACATTTATGCGAATTTTTATTAGTTAGCTTAGCACTGTATGTACACATTAATTCTATCGTTCTTGTGACCTCCCCTTTTGTCAGCCCGTTGAAAGATATGACATACTGGAATAATCAGAGCCCTTGTACAGCCAAATTTTGTTTACAATGCCTGTTTGCGTATCAAAGTAACTACAAAAACTATAAAACAGACCAGATAGTAGCATGCGAATGAACAACGACTAGGTTTAAACTGATAAGAACAACCAAATCACACGTCCAGACGTTCCACGAAAATAAAATAAAAAAACAGCACAGACAGACAGCCTTATCAAGTTGGCAAAATTGGCGGGCGGCCAATCAGTCGCGCTTGGGGCGCCGTAGCGGGCGGACGTCTGCTCACGAGCTCGCATTATGCATTACGGCGCGATTTGAATATAGAACGGCGTCGGCCCCGCTTCTTTATGGGTTCTGCGGTGATTATTTGCTCTTTTCACACGTTCGCATCACAGTAAAACGTTGGGGCGAGATTCGTCCGTTTTAATTGTATCGCTCCACTAATGTTTTTGGGAAACGACTTTATCAATATAATGAAATCCCAAAATGAAAAGTTATCTTCGAACGGAAATATTGAGGGAATTCCAAAATCGTTGCGTTCTATGCCAATGATTTTGAACTGTGGAGAGGTTCAATGACTTTGACAGTGCATAGCAATTCAGATCAGAGATAGAATTTGTAACGACATTTAAAAGCAACAGCGACGATAACAGACGACATTTTATAAAGAGCCGGTCGGAGATTTCATTCGCGTCCCAGGTAGACGCGAGATGAAACAAATAAGGCCTCTTCCTCACAGGATCGGTACGTTTTCGTTTCGGTACCGCCTCTGCACCGAATCTGTACAGATTTTCTGTGGAAAAACATTTCCTGACAGGCTCTGGGTGTTTTCGGTACGGTATATTATTGTACAGTCGCGTCAACATGACTGGTATTGTGAGTGATGTCATTTTCGTTGACAGGTGCAGCAGCGGCGTCACGACGCCACCGAAGAGGACCGGTGACATCCACTTCGCGGCGCCAACATCGCCGTCACCTGCTCCAGCCGCTCCGTGCCACCATCCCCAACCAGCCCCGCGCTCGACTCCACGCACCGCGTCGGCCCCTTAGGCCGACGCCGGCAATGCTCTGCTGTCCGCCCTACCTATACCCCGTAAGTCGCGGCCCGCACGCAGGCGCTCACCGGGCCTCGGTCAATACCGTCTCACCCGGTGGGCTGACCGCGCCGAGGGCTGCAGCAGGGGGGGGGGGACAGGCGGCCAGCACCGCCAAAGAGCTTCGGCTTTAAGCGCGGCAGAGAGGGTACGCACGTATCCCTGCCGCGCCACCAACAATGACCCGGTACTACAGAAGTAGACCGTGATGAGTCCCGGGCAATGAAGCCAGACTTCGCAGCCCGAACCGGTCCCAACAAGACCGAAGAAAATAACAAAGACTAAGTTGTGAGTGAACGCGCGGCGGAGCTGGCGGGGGTGCTCTGTACAGATTCTGTGCAGAGGTGCGCATATGCGCTCGGTAAAAAATATATACCGAAACGACTCGGCCTGAAAACTCTCATTTGATTACATGCGTTCGGTAAACAATCCGTACAGATTCGGTGCAGAGGCGGTACCGAAACGAAAACGTACCGATCCGGTGAGGAAGAGGCCTTAATATGCATAACCCATGAACACGGATGACATACATGAGTACGGTTGTTTAGACGATTTTATTACGGCGTAATATTTAGCAGCTATCAAGCTAATTTCGACTATCTGGAGTTGAATTCAGATTTTAGATCTATAGAATACCATACAACTGCTTGCTACTGGCTTATTATCTAACTTTCATGACACGTTAAAAGATCTACTATCACTGTAAGGAATACAGCATGGGGTTAATTATCTTATCTTATCTTAGTGGGGCCTGCCGAGGTTTCCCTCTCCCAGTAACACTTCGACCCATCGGGATCTTTTGTGCAACCCCATCCTTTCACTCTTCTTCCTCTGTAAAGATAGATGCCATAAGTTTGGCAACGTCCTTCAGGGCGATGAGCCTGAAGTGATGGGGTTAATTAAAAACGGCGTAATAAGATTTTCATGAGACCACCAGGTGATTCATACTTCTGGTATTAGAAACGTCTATAAGCTATGGTAACTGCTTACCACCAAGCGGGTTGTATTCCATTTCATTTCATTTCATTTATTTATTCACCCTTTGTTACATAACGCAACCTAGGTAAGTCAAACATTTACAATAAATTTTCCTTAACATAATATAAATTATCTACAATAACATCATTTACCAATAAAAAACTAAAAAAAAAACATTTAAATCCGTAAATTTGAAAAATAAAATAAAAAAACTGATTCTATACATTTTGGAATAATAATAATAAAAAATAAAAATTAAATTAAATTAAAATTAAATTTAAAATTAAAAAAACATTTTCATATAAAATAAACTCAATTTTTCAAAATTCATTCTGTCAATTCTAAAATAAAGTAATAAAATAAAAAATAGAAAACAATTTTTCAAAATTCATTAGGTAAGTCAGTTCTAAAGATTGCTAAAGAGATTCACTAAAGTATTAGTGGAAGAAAATCTCACTTTGAAGGCTGCATTAACAGCACCCATCATCATTACCAGCTCATCTTATATCCCCACTGTTGGGGCACGAGCCCTCCCTATGGATGGAAACGCCACGGGGAGAACGGACCGTAAACCACCACGCAGGGCCAGTGCGGGGCGGTGGTTTAACGACTACTTACGCAGCCGGGACCAACGGCAACACGTGCCTTCCGAAGCACGGATAGAACGATTAGCAGTACATTGAGCCAGATCTATTGCAAGTATAATATTAAACATTTGATCGATTGAACCCGCATTTAGCAAGAGTGGTGCTTAATGGCTTAAGTTCCCATCAATCGTAGCGATGACTTGATTTCAATGATGTAGGCCCTTGCCCAGCAGTGGGACAGTCACAAGCTATTTACTACGTAGGTACTGCTACTATTGCAAGTGGTGGGCAATAGTGGGCGAACCGGAGTGAAAGGACGTAACACAATAGCGGACACATACTAGCTCCAAACTGTGGAGTCTCTCATTAGAGATTGAATGAATTTAAAACAATGGCCAGATTTTATTCAAATACTTTTGTAACGTTGGCATATCCTGGAAAATTGGAAACAAAAACAGTTTTTGATTCGTTGGACTTAGTGGTTAAAAATTGTGGCACATAATAATGTTGCAAAGTACCGGTACCTACTAGTACCGGAATTGATAAATGCGTTGAAATTCGACCGTAATTCACACAGTATACATATTTTTAATTTTTAATTTATTTATTTGTTAGTTTTAGGATAGCTAACAGACTACAAATGTAATAAATAACAACAAAAATTATAACTATAAGCTATTGACGAGCTGTTACTAGTAACTAATACATAATAAGTAATATTATATTTGAATCGTCAACAACGGTAAGCGCCTTTTTACGCTATTGGCACGCACGGTCGTATAACACGTCTATATTAGCATTGGTAACCATCTTTCCGCACTCCTCCCAATGAACTTAACTGTACCAAATCTCACACTCCAAACTCGGTACAAAGATGTTTCTTCACGTATTTATATAGAGAAGTTATAGTTACCAAACCATCGCAGCGTATGATCAAAGCAATAACACACCGCCGAGATAAGGAATGTCATCAATAACCCCGCCCGCGCCCGGCCGGCATCGGCATAACACCGCGCGACGGACAGATTGACAATGCTTGTTTTTAAATACGGAGCACACCTGGCCTGCACGTGGCGCATTGTTACTGACTCTACGATTTATTACACTGCCAAGTATGGCGTCAATATATCATTGCCGGATTGATTTTGAAATATTAACGTCATCTTCCTTATGTTTCGTTGAACCGGTATCTGTAAAGTAATTGTATATTGATATCGGTAGCAACTAAAGAATATATATATAAAAGAAAATATTGGGAGTTAAACTGACGGATCTCGTCCGAAACACGATATTGCGCTCCAAAACACAAATAACAAACGTAGCTCAATAATAATTAAAAATATTTATTTACCAAAATTAATAGTAAGCCGTGTTACAGGAACTTTCAATGACGGAAAGGGGCAATGCCACCCCATGCAAATATACAAGTCTGTGTTAGGTATGGGTTCACAAGACGTGGCGCTGTAGCTCCAAGTGATCTTTGGCCTCTGATACTAGCCAGCTCCATTGGCCCCGGTTACGAAATAGGGGGACTGCAGAAGGCAAGCGTCATAGAAACGCGCTCGAGTAACACACGTGGACCACCTCACTTTTTTTTTAGAGAGATTTTGCTGATTGCCTGAGACGGCATTTTTAGCTTCACCGGGCTTTTTGGGGGCGGCGAGGAACGTAAAGGGGTCCCTCAAGCCGTGTGAAACGAATCACCTTCGGAGGTTTTCTAGAGGGAACGGCATCGCGCACTAGTGCGCGTCCCCGTGCCCTACTAGATTCTCCAAAGGGTTCGGATCGGATCGGGGAGCGAAACAAGCCGAGGGCGCCTCTAAAGGCTCGGACCTCGGCTCGGGTTGACCGGGCCGTGGTGGAGAAGAGAAGCGCCCAGATACATGCCTGTACCTGGTGTAGAGCGCGTGTGAACCGGTTCTTCGTACCCTTGTTCTACGAGTACGGTGTCTTGGGTCTAAACTAGTGTGCATGTTTAGTGTATTCTGTAAATGTGTAGTGGCATTTAGAGGATCGGGCGGGGGACAACCTCTCGCGGACACGGAAACTCGCACTTGCTGCGCTCGGGCTGTTTTGAGCTGTTCCGAGATCCGTGTGTGTGTGCGTTGCTCGAGCGCAGTATGTGTATAGCTTACCCTCTGTGTCTCGGTTCAGAACCGTACATACTAAGCTGTCCAATTCCGGTTGGAGGCAGCCCTACCGAGTTGACCGACGGTTGGTCTCTAGAGAAATTAGCACGGATACCAGCTTGACCCGGCGCGGGTTCCGCGAATGGGTTATGAACGGCAAAATAAATAACTGGAGAGAAGTTTCAATTGATTCATGAAAACGAGGACGCAGTATAAATAAATATATATTTTTATTTTTTATATTTTTATTTTATAGTAACGGGTAAGCACAGTGCCTTGATCTCACCTGATGTTAAGTGATGATAAGGCCAATGATGGAAGCGCACTTCACCCGGGATCTTCAACTAGTGAGGTACTGGCTATCTTATCTCTAGCTGCCGGAACATTATTCGAAAATTCGTTACATTTTCAAACGATATAAAATATTTACAGCTGAATATAGTGACGAATTGCTTTTATTCCTTACGAGTAAATACTTGGCCTTAGTGTTGTTAACTAGGTATATCTTTTGATAGATCGTCCAGTTCGGCCATACAGTTTCATCAAAATCGGTATATCAGTTTAGGAGGAGTTCAGTGAAAATACACATAAGTACGGAAAAATATATATAATAGGATTACTTTTAAATAGAAATAGAAAAACATTTATTCAGTACCACAAAATAACAATCTTCTCAGCATGTGTCATAGCACTTTAACTCCCCGATCCGATCCGAACCCCTCGGAGAATCTAGTAGGGCACGGGGACGCGCACTAGTGCGCGATGCCGTTCCCTCTAGAAAACCTCCGAAGGTGATTCGTTTCACACGGCTTGAGGGACCCTTTACGTTCCTCGCCGCCCCCAAACAAGCCCGGTGAAGCTGAAAATGCCGTCTGAAGCAATCAGCAATCTTTCAAAAAAAAGCAGTTTAACACAGTATAATAATGAGTACTGACTAATAATGCTACGACTCTGGTCTTCCGAAGATGCCCGTCTGGGCATAAATATCATACATCATAAATAAACTAAAACTAAGAATAGAAATAAAAATAAAACCCTGCTACTCACACTACCTAATTTGAAGTCTGTGTCGTGACATATTTGTTTAAAAAAATGTATCCTACACTGGACATAACTACATAAGCAGTCTCCTTGCAATGTATATCGCAGCGGCGACGACAAGCCGGCGCACGACACACTGGAAGCTGCGCTAAGGGCATAGCGTCGCACTGCACGGAACAATTGTGTGTTCGATCCACTTCATTGTCCTGGCTAATCATCATCATCATCATCATAATGCATTCACATCATCAGCTCATTTTATGTCCCCACTGCTGGGGCACGAGCCTTCCCTGTGGATGGATAGGGACAACAGTCCTGGCTGGTGTTTTACCACCACTGCCAATGCAGCCGGAACCAACGGCTTTACGTGCCTTCCGAATCCGATGACCGACCTTTGCGAAAGTTGCTTAACCTCAGCACTCGCAGACTGGGCGCGTTAACTTTGCTCACCATTATTTGTACTTTTTTTTTTCGTGAAAGTGTGTTTTTGTGCGATAAAGAATGTACGTAAAACAGTGGCTGACAAAGCTACGCCATGTCGTCGCATCGCCTCGCCCTCCGCGGTGTTCGCGCGCCTTGCTAATTACTAATGCAGCGGGCGGCTCAAGGAACCTCTTAATTAAACCGGCTCTTTGCCGACGGACGGACGGCTCGGCCACAAAGCAAGGAGATGGCAAAAGGTAATATTTATACATACGCTTTTTTTTTGAGAGAGCTTGCTATGCCACTGTACATTTTCAGCTTCACCTGGCTTTTTTGGGGGCAGCGAGAAACTTAAAGGTTTCCTCAAGCCGTGTGGAACGAATCACCGTCAGAGGTTTTTTACAAGGAAAGGCATCACGCACTAGTGCGTGTCCCCGTGCCCTACTAGATTCTGCGACGGGTTCGGATCGGATTGGGGACATACAAACGCGCTCGAGCAACGCACACATAGACAACCTCTCACTGACACGGGATCTCGCAACAACTGCGTTCGGACTGTTGGGAGGGGGCTTATTGTCTAACTCTAATACCTATCTTAATACCTTTAAATTTGACACTTAAAGCTATTCAAGAACTTCAAACTAATAAACAAGTGTCAGTGATTGCGATCGCGACGCGTTCTTGAATGATGTTGAATGAATGACATCGTCAATTTGATATTTATTTGGAATCGTCTATGCTTAACGACAAGCGTTAATACATTTGAAAGGTATCGTGATACATGTAGGAATTAGACAATAAGCCCCCTAGTCCGAGATTCGTGTCCGTGAGAGGTTGTCTTATTTCCTCGCCCACGTCCGATAATCGGTGACCGACTTTTCAGTCGGTGAACATGAAACGTATGGAATTATACATTGCAACGCACACGTCCTATAAAAAGTTGGTACTAAAACCTCGGCGAACAAATCGGTCTGATTATCGGTCCTACAAAAAGTCGGTCATGGAATTAAGAAGCATTTACTGAATATACAGAAGCCGGATGTGGGAAACGTTTTCGCCGATAGTGGTCATATGCATTGTGTCTTATTGGGCCCCACTCTATTAATTGTATTCTTATATTTTTATTTGTATTAGATATTATTTATTTTGTGTACTTACACAATAGTTATTTATCTATATATATAAAAATCAATTGCTGTTCGTTTGAGTGGCTAAAACTCGAGAATGGCTAGACCGATTTGGCTAATTTTGATTTTGAAATATTTGTGGAAGTTTAGGGAAGGTTTAAACGGTGAGAAACATAAATAATAAGTAACAGAAAATACTAAAAACGACAATTTCTTTGTCCAATACAAAATGATTTGTTTGTTTAGTTGTCATGGAAACTGGCAAAGCGGTACGAAGTCCGCCGGGTCAGCTAGTGTATTATAATCTTGATGATGTTGTATTCTTTTTCAATTATATTATAACATACAAGAAACATAACTTATCTTACTATTATATGATTTTATAGTGTTCAGTGTCAGTTACGTACTCGCACGTCATGCACGGGTTGTACTGAAAATCAGCGCGACGGATGATCCGTAGCTCATGCTGAGTGCAGACCCTGTTGGGCGACACTGTGCATGCAGCAACGCATGCATTTTATTTTCTTTTTGTTAAACTTTTGTTTATGAATGTTGAGTGTACAGTGTTAGTCAAATAAATACCTATTCTATTCTATTCTTAAGCTTACCTTCTGCAGTCCCCTTGTTTTGTGTCGCGGCGAGTCGCGTTAATACGTGATGCGACGTGCTTAGGTCACTGCATTGCCTCCCGCACCCATGGGTAACAGAATAACTTTAATGTAATTTTTAAAAAGGACTACTAATGGCTGTCTTTGGCCTTTACAGTGGCGCCGGACGTTATTTGGTCGGTGGTACACTTAACTTATTTCCTTCCATTGACATTGAATAGGCGCCTTTGGCTTTCAAAGTAAAAAAGTAAATAGTGTTGAATAATTTCGGCGGGCTGGTTAGAACCACTATAGCTCAATTGGAAGAGCACCTGACCCGGTATGTCAGAAGGGTGCAGGTTCAAATCCTGCTCGTGGAATTTTTTTCGACATTTGTGTTTTTGTAATTTATTTCCTTCCTTGTAACACCAACTCAAGCCGAGTGTATGAGACATCGTCAGATGGATCCTGGAGGGGATGTCATCTCGAAAGTACGTCTAGATTCTATAGAATCGAAAGTAAAATCATATTTTCTGGTGCGGATATCGATTTGTCCATATCAACATATTTACGCTCTAGACTGTACATTTCACTTTTGAAAAACCATAAAAAGTCAAATAAACCGCTGTATTGACACAACGAATGCGCCTGCGCCCGCCGCTAATCCGTTACTCCACACGCGCGGGAGTGGGTGCGAAATGCACGGATAGCTGCTCGTGGTAATTATACAATATCGACATATTTTTATCGATAAAAGAGAATAATCGATGGTAATTTGAGACATGTTAAATTAAAAATATTATACGTACTAGTGTATGGGCGTGAACGCTCAGATCATTTTGAAGCTGGTTGTACGAGGCATAGATGCATATTAACTACGGGTCGTCGGAGGCGGCTACATGGGCTATTGCACTCATCGTAGCCCAGCGCGGGGGTGGGGATCACCATCTTCCCCACACTCCCCGCGCCATAGCCTCGGGAGGGCGCCCCTCTCACATCCGGGAGGTATGGCGCCTTCAGTGGGCCAAATTGGTGGGCCCTAGGGGGCAGCCGCGCAGACTGTGCAAGACTCTACAGAGTACTGGGGGTTTCGCAGAAGACAGAAGCGGTAGACGAATGTCGGGCGGTTTAGTGGGTCGGTCACAGCCCATCAGGTGACCATCCCCACCCACCTCGGGCTTGCAACAGCCCGGTCGAGATGGTCTGGGTGCAGATTCCGCTCGTAAAAATAAAAAAAAAATAAAAATTAAAAAAAGGGGTGGGCCGACTATGGTATTTGCCGACTAGCCGACTATTCGACGATCATTTTCATACTCGTCTTTGGGAGCTCTTCGGGCTCTTTCGTCACCACTCTGCTTGGTCATTGCAAATTATTTTGATATTTTCAGTAGCTTCCTTTCAATAAAAAAAATATTTAAGGACAAAAATTTAAGTATGAAGTTATTATAATTTATGCCTTTGCCATTTTGATATGTTCCATATTTATTTATTTTTTTATTTTATTTTGTTTAGGCAAACGCAGTGTAGGACGCCCTGCTGCGCGGTGGACCGACGACTTGGAAAAGATGGCGGGTGGTGGATGGATGCGGACTGCGCAGGACCGGGATGGTTGGCGCTTTTGGGAGAGGCTTACGTTCAGCAGTGGACGGCAATAGGCTGAAGATAGATATTTTTTTTTATATTTACGGTTAAGCACAGTGCCTTAATCTCACCTGATGTAAAGTGATGATAAGGCCAGTGATGGAAGCGCATTTCACCAAAGATCTTCAACTAGTGAGGTACTGGCTATTTTATTTCTAGCTGCCGGAACACAATGCTACAAACATTGATGATATGGCGACATATTTAGATGATGGTGGTAGCTAGCCAGGCGGACAAATAAGCTCTACCACCAACCAAACCAAGTACACAAACATGTACCCCCCGCTGGGAATCGAACCCGGGACCTCTGGGTCTAAACCGGTGGTCTTAGCCACTAGACCACAGAGGCGGTTAAATATTTTTTTTACTGGATTACTGACTGATTCCAAACTTCCTTTTCTTAAATCTTTTCCACTTTAAAGTAGTCTAACTAATAAATTAAGGATTAATTTAAGGATAAATAATTTATAAATTTTACTTTTTATTTTCAAGTGCTAACTGCTGCACTGAAGCTAAATTAAATATTTATAAAATTTATAAAATACAGTGCAAAAATTAAACGCTTAATTTTTTTACTGTTTTTATATTAAATATTCATAAAATTTTTATAAAATACAGTGAAAAAATTAAACGCCCACCCGACCCAGCCAGGAATCGAACCTGGGTCTTCCGCAATCCGGGCGGCTGCACTGACCGCTATGCTACCGGGAAGGCTGACGTAAGCGCTGAATTTTGTCACTGCTATTTTAATATTTTTGAGTGCTTTAAGCGGCACTAGCGCCATCTATCCAAACGGTTGTTGCAACCGATGGCCATGCAGATTCATCTTTGCAGATGAAATACCACAAATTTGATAACACAATGCTACAGTAAATTTTACTTTTTTTTTTATTTTATAAATTGTACTGTATTTTATAAAAATTTTATGAATATTTAATTTAGCTTCAGTGCAGCAATTAGCACTTTAAAATAAATAAAAAAAATAAAAAAAAAAGTAAAATTTACTGTTTTTATATTAATAATAATTATTATTATTATTATTATTAAAAATTAAGACAGACAGTGCAGTACCTCAGTAGTTGCGGATTCCGGGTGAAGGCCATTCCATCTTCGACCTTATCATCACTTAACATCAGGTGGTGTTAAAGCTCAAAATGCTAAATGCTAATGCTACCCGTGAGATATAAAAAAATAAATAATAATAAGTACAATCGACATCGACAAGTACCTCATGTCTAAGTTTAAATTTAAAAAATGTAACGTATCAGTGCTAACAGGAAAAGCTGATTTCTCCGAATATCGGCGAGCAATGGTTAAACAAACGTGATTCAGCACTGCGCCTGCGCACGGTATTGTCAAAAAATACTTTTTCTTCTTATGTGATATGAGTTTTGCTTTCCACACAATCTTTTTCACAATTAAAAGAAGCACACGATGGGTAGCAGTGAAAAATCGTATTAAAATATGAGTATTTTTCAATTTTCAATTAACAAGCTATATAAAAACGGCACATACAAAATGACGTAACATTGAAGAAAAAATTAAGGTGGAATTTTCACTCTTTTTATTAAATTTTTGTGGTTTTTTTGGTGTTACATTCCTCAGGTACTTTAACAGGTTCCCTGTCCAAAAATTATAACAATTGGTTTTCAATTGTTATGTATCATATGTGATTCATGGGACAGGGAATGGGTTAATTTTCATTTTAAATGTTTAAATCTCACGATTCTTTGTAGAACGATACAATAACTCTGTTAGTCTTCCACAAAGGTGAAACAAAGTCGGCCTCTTATGCAGGCAGGACTTAACAGTAACGTCAACAACAAACAAACGCAAGACGATTACGGTCACCCATCCCAAAACAGGGCAACGCAAAAGTCACTTAGCATTCACGATCGCTAGCGTGCCAGCCACACCATGCTAATTAAATTATAATTGCCCGCATTTGTCAAAGGCGCCATGACGACTACAAAATGGACATCAGAATTACTTATTGCGATTAGAATGGGTCCGCCATGACAAGGAAGTTTTATTAATTAATATAGTGACGTAGCAACTATAAAATGTAAAAGTAGAATTATATATTCACCGGCTCTGTGGTAAACACCACAGGTCTCAGATCCAGAGGTCCCGGGTTTGATTCCCAGCAGGGGTTGTACTCCGTACATGATTGTACTCGGTTCGGTTGGCGGTAGGATTTGTTTCCCGTCCTTATTGCTACTACCGAGGCATATAAGATAGCTAGTGCATCAATAGTTGAGGAACGTAGCTGATGCACGCTTTCACCTTTGGCATTATCGTCAATAACCACCCATCACCAGATCACTTTATGTCCCCAGTGCAGCTGCTGGGGCACGAGCCTTCCCTGTGGATGGATAGGAAGTACGGGCCACAAACTACCACGCGGGCCCAGTGCGGTGCGGTGGTTAACGTCAATAAATATTTTAAATAATTTAAGGTTAGTTTAAATAATTTTAGTAAGGACGCAATCAAGATCTAACCTAGGCAATTTTACAGTACATTATAAAAGAGATATTCTGAAGAATGAATGCAATCGATTCAATTTAAAACATTCCCTTTTCCCATATAGTCTCAGGTATCCCCCATACTTAATATTAAAGCTGTAGTTTCGTTCCCCCCTTTTTCTCCACAGCTAAAAAATAAACGTCCTGAATGGGTAGGTAAAAAATGTATGGACGATTTAAAAGCACTTTTCGTAAGTTTATTTGAATTAAAAAAATTTACTTAAACTTTGACATAGACCCATTTATTGACAAGTATTACTGTTATACAAATACAAAATGGCCGAAAGGCAAAATGCATAACACACCTAGCGCGTCGGTCGTGCGATTCCTTGTCGTAACGCGCTACACGACTACGGCGTAGCACAGTAGCGGCGCGTAGTGCTACGAGAGCTTCACATTGAAGTTGTAACAGCCGGGCGGCACGACGACGACGCGACGCCATTGCGTGCCAAACTTTTGATAATATTTGGCTTTTTTTTGGTAAGAATATTTTGGGCCACTGAGCTACAATAACGTTTGTGGCGACGATGACAGTAAATATGAAGCACAAATATATTGCAACCTTAAATAATCTTTGATAATTAAGATTTAAGGTTCACAATAAGCTGAAGTTGTTGATACTATCCAATGCTTTTTCCAAATTTAAATGTATAAGTATGAGCAGACAGGACCACATTCGAGATGCATTTTTGTTATGGATCCTTTATCTAGTACATTATTGATCAAAGAATTGGACTTAGTACACGAAGCGACCGAAAATCCGAAACGTGCGAGGTGGCGTCCACCGAAATTAGAATTAATTTATTATTTTCGGTCATCTATCTATCACAATAGATTTAATTTCTATTTTATGCCAGCGTTAGAATTGTAAATACCGTATGCCTTGCTTGTGTTTTGGATATTACTTTTGAAACTTGCATGACAATATTTTTTTATGACAGCCCCTGGGCATTCTCAGCTTCACCGGGCTTTATCTTTGGGGGGTGGCCGTGTTAAACGAAGCACCGTCAAAGGTCTTCTAGAGGGAAAACCATCGCGTACTAGTGCGTGTCCCCGTGCCCTAATAGATTCTCCGAGGGGTTCGGATCGGATCGGGGATGACAATGAAATAAATAAACATGAGCGACTTTACACAGGAAGTTTTTGTTTGAGACGAGCACGTCACTCACCGGCTGTGCGTTTTTGGCAAAAATAACATTTTCCCGTTCCACCGATAAAGGCTATATTTTGTGTAAGTCGGTCGTCCTGAACATTCGCCCGTCGTGTGGCAACTTTATTTATTGTGTTCGCGTTGATCGCGTGTCGATTCCCGAGCGAGCCACGCTATTTACTGGCAGGCCATGGAGATGTTTTCCATTCTTTGAAATAGACCATTTTTATAAACGAAATAAGTATAACGCAATTACACAGAATGCGTTATTACTTACGATATGCGAGCAGCACAAACCGGCCGTTGTGGAGATCCTCGGGGGAGGCCTTTTTCCAGCAGTGGACGTCTTGGCTGAGAAGAGGATGATGATGCAAAGCGGTCGGTCCGATATCCGCAGGTTCGAATACCCAGCATCACCAGCTTATTGCATGTCCCTCCCCACTGCTGGGGCACGAGCCTTTCCTATGGATGGAACCACCAGAGAGAACGCGCCCACCACCACGCGGGTCCAGTGCAGATTGGTGGTTGTTAACGACTGCTAATGGCCGGGACCAACAGCTTTACGCTTAGAATAATTACGTATAGAAAGATAGTCTTCATACAAGCGCTCTGCCAAAAAGTGAAGCACTAAACCGATTCACGCTTTCGTGGCGATTGCTTGCTTCTGCTCGCGCTCGGCGACACGCACGCACACGAACTCCGTAGTGTACATTGAAAATCCGGCGTTTGGAGCCCTGGAGATTTGGCTCTTAAAAACCTGCTTCAAAATGGGCGCGCGGACTTACTTTCTATACGTAATTATTCTAAGGCTTTACGTGCCTTCCGAAGCACTGAAGAGTTCGAAGTAATAAATTTTCTCATGCGAAGACAAGTGCGAAAGTTGTTTAACTTTTCGACGCATAGCCCAGGTTTGTAAAGTCCGGTTACGCTGATACTGCCTTCAGAGGCAATCAGCAAACTCTCTCCCAAAAAAAACAGATGTCTAAAACATTTAAGCTAGTTTCATACGTACCACAACCACAACACGCGGGCGGGCGCTGATTTGTATGAAAGTTAATAGTTGAATTCACACGGACATGTTGCCGTCATAATCGAGCGCGTGTTTGATACCGACAACGTCGCAACCACAACGCAGCCACCAGCGACACCGCGAACTAGCGGCCGGCCATATCGCAAACGTTTTGTTTATAAACACATAACACAACGCAACAGCAAAAAGGACGCGACGATGTGGTGTGGTAGTGGTACGTGTGAAACAAGCCTTGGCCCGGGTCTGTGATCACCAACCCGTAATTGGCAAGTGTGCTGAAAGCCAATGCCCATCAAATCGCTTGCCAAATGCGGGTTGGTGATCACAAACCCGGGCTAAACATCTAAATTGAACCCGGAACTTCGGACATATGACCGAGCGAGTTGCCACTCGGCAATCGAGGCGTGGCAAAACTGTGTATATTCGAAACAAATAATTACAGACTGCTCGCGCCTACATCCCGCCCATACGATGGAGTCCCGAGGGAAATTTAAATAATCCTTTTAACAGATGAGTATAGCCTGTAAGGGACATAGCTGATACATTTTAAAATGTGGGCTCACTCTGCTAATGACACTTCGTGATAGTCAAGAGGAGCTCGATGGCGCAGTAGTTAACGCGCCCGGTCTGCGATTGCTGAGGTTAAGCAACTTTCGCAGGCCGGTCGTCGGATGGGTGGCCAACAAATTATCAACTTGAGCTCCTCCGTGCCTCGGAAGGCACGTAAAGCCGTTGGTCCCGGCTGCATTAGCAGTCGTTGACAACCACCAACCCGCACTGGGCCCGCGTGGTGGTTTATGGCACGTTCTCCCTCTCCATAGGGTAGGCTCGTGCCCCAGCAGTGGGGACATAAAATGAGCTGATGATGCAAAAATGTAATGATGATAGTTGTGCACTACAGGTCCTCGCAGTTGGAAATAAGTACGCTCTCAAAAGATTTAAGCCATAGACCTGAGATACGCTAATATTCTAAATATATGATTTAAACAGTTTATTTCACTTTTCACACAATATACAAACAGGCAAGCAAAATAACGCAAATGGTACATACGGCTAGCGCGGGCGGTCGCGGACTACCGCGGCGTTTTTTTTTGACATTGAAGGAAACAATTTAAGGTTACCAATAAAGTAACAAAATTTTTCTGAGTGGTGGAGCCACGCTGCGTTGCAGCACGAAATGGGCCGGCTCGCCCGGCGTAATACCACCCTCTCACAGAATATCGGCGTGAAACAATGGCACTCGTTGCTGTTGCTGTTTCGTCCGGTGGGTGAGAGTACCGGAGACCCAACTCCCAATTCCTACTCCATCCTCAAGATTCAACTCCTTCCTCGAGGCCGGCAACGCATCTGCGATTACTTTGGTTTTGCGGGTGTTCCATGGGCGGCGGTGATTACTTTCCATCAGGTGACCCGTCTGCTCGTTTGCCTCCTTAAAATATATTAAAAAAAAAAATATATATATATATATATATATAAATTTAGGAAAGGCAGGAGCGCGTCGTCAACACGACGTCGTTCTAAAGAAATGTTGAAAAACAATTCCACTAGCAGGATCCAAACCCAAACCGAACTCGAACGTGAACATACCTACTATACTTTTGTTAATGTCGTTACTTATATTTAAAGCCGTGCTTTTGTTGCTCCTATTATTCTCCACATCTAAAAGCGTCCTTAAACATAAATAGAATACATAGTAGCTAAAACATTGTTTTTTGAACAATTCCAAAGTGCTTTTTAATAATATCATTCAAAGTTCAAAGTTTTATTTCAAAGTAAAAAGTAAATAGTGTTGAATAATTTCGGCGGGCTGGTTAGAACCACGATAGCTCAATTGGAAGAGCACCTGACCCGGTATGTCAGAAGGGTGCAGGTTCAAATCCTGCTCGTGGATTTTTTTTTTAACATTTGTGTTTTTGTAATTTGTTTTGCAACAAAAATTTGCGTTAAATTATATAAACAAAACAAAAACATTTTATAAATAGCTTGCCTACTACTTAAATGATCTTTAGTATTTGTAAAAATATTATGATCGGGTGTTAATGACGGTAGTTAGACCCGGTATGTCAGAAGGGTGCAGGTTCAAATCCTGCTCGTGGTAATTTTTTCAACATTTGTGTTTTTGTAATATCATTTCAATAAAGTTAAATCTGAAAAACCCTATGACAAACCGGTTTGTCAAACTTTGCCCGATGCCCGACCTCTATATTTTTCAGGCTGAGTTCTTTTGCTATCAAGCAACCCGAACGTAAAAATAAATTACGAAAATAATCCCTACCGTGTAGCAGGAATACAATATGCTGGTCCGCGATCGAAAGATCGAGCTCCAAAACCAAAGCAAGCAAGCAAAACCGCCTATCCTACTGTCCCACTGCTGGACAAAGGACTCCGACATTGAAATCAAGTCATCACTACAATTGATGGATAATGCAACGCTTGCCAATGCGGGTTGGTGATTCGCCTCATCACAAACCCGGCCTATACATCGAAAATCCGAAACTATTTGCTCGACCTCGGTATTCAACCCAGGGCCTTCGGGTATCTAGCCTAGCGCTTTGCCACTCGGCCACTGAAACCAAAAACAAAACAAACAAATAATTAGTTGTTTGTTGCAAAGCTTGTTCGAAAAATACGTTTATACAGGACTAGTACCGGCTGTACGCCGCGGGCGGGGGCGGAACACGATACAATGGCAGGATAAATACTAATACAAGCATAGACAAAGAGAGATGGACTGGGGTCTGGCTGGACATTACTAAAATATACTAGTAGATTTAAGTATTCAGCCATTTAAACGAGAATTTGTATTACCTTCAGTAGGCTTAGCCAAAGTAACAAACGATAAACGAAAACGATAGCGAAGTGGATGTGGGATTGACATAAGCCGCGCTAAATCACGTGGTCAATCTTATGTCAATCCCATACATTTTGTTCTTTTCGAACTTCGCTATCGTTTTCTTAATGTTACTTTGGCTACCGCCACAGGTGAGCCCTAAACTCGTTTGCCGGTTCAACCATTTGGTACACTTTTAAGTATATACTGTCTGAGTCAATGCAGCACCTACTGCGTTACTGCGACTCTCTGGCTAGGAAAAGAATGGGACTCCTGGGGTCGGCTTATCCGAAACCAGAGGACTTCAGGCTCTTCGCCCTTAAAGACGTTGACGTTGGAAGAATAGTGAAAGGATGGGGTTGCACAAAAGATCCCGGTGGGTCGAAGTGCTACTGCGAGAGGGAAACCTCAGCAGGCCCAAAAAGATAAGATAAGATAAGTATTATATTAAGGGTTTGCCCACTAAAACTCCAACGGGTCCAGTCTCACAGCTTGGCGACCTGGACAGGACGGTCCATTCCTCTGCCTTAGTCACACGGTCTGCCCGAAGCTGCCCTCTCGAGACAGGGGGAGCGTCCAGCACCTCAGTGTACCTTGCACATTCTTCTTTCTGAACTCATAAGACGAAGGTCTCAAGAGAGTTGCCCCTTGGACACTATTCTCTAGATATAGGTGACCGGACCTGGCAAGGACGCTCACTCCTCGTTGTAAGAAGAAAACAACTCGCAGTTTCCAATGGTTTGCCGGCTTGATAAAAACAGAATCGATAGCCAATCTTCGTCGTCGCCCCAACACTATCCTAGTCCGCGGTCTCGCCCCATCTGTATTCTACGCTACAAACGCCGCGCCATTATTTATAACAATGCAAGCTTTAGGCGCTTCGCAGACAGAGCAAGAATAGTTGCAGTTGTCAGTTGCAGCGGCAGTTTACGGTTGGTGCAATTGTAAATGAACTTATCAAATCCATAGCCAACAGTCAGTGTTTGCTAGTTAAGGAAACTAGCACCGATCTCAGAGACCCAGAGGTCCTAGGTTCGATTCCCAGCGGGGAGGAGAGTACGGTTGAAAATTCAAAAAAATCAATCGTGCCGGCCGGCGTCGAACCTTTGACCGCAGACGGAATGGGCATCTGAGAACACCCCTGATCTACGGAGGAGGGAACCTTTGCCACGACTTTGATATCATGCGTGCGGTGTATGAGAAAGTAACACAAGAAAATACAAAATGTTGATTAGGAAAAAAAATTCTAAGTTGGCAAATATTGTGTTGCGAACAAAATAATTATAATTAAGACAAATTCAAATTCAAAAATCATTTATTCAGTTTAGGCTACAAGTAGCTCTTGTGAATGTCACTATGCCATCGGTTCGTAAGTCTACTCTGGGCGGGAGATCTTGTTGTAGTAAGGGAGTATGTTTGTATACTGTGTGGTGGTGGTAGGCCTTGCTTGTCCGCCTGGCTAGCTACCACCATCTTATATAAATATGTCGCCATCACATCAATGTTTGTAGCACATTTTGTTCCGGCAGCTAGAGATAAGATAGCCAGTGCCTCAATAGCTGAGGATTCCGAGTGAAGTGCGCTTCCACCATCGGCTTTAACGTCACTTAACAACAGCTGCGATGAAGCATTAAGTGTTAACCCGTTAGCACTAAAAAAGAAAAAAAAACTGGTTAAGACTACACAAATTTAACAGTTACTAGTTGCAGCAAATGAAAACTGTAGTCGATCATCGAAGCGAAGCTAGCCACTTAAGTTGCTATGTCAGCGCAGTTTCTTTGAGGTATATGGAAACCGCTAGTTGTGAATAGTTGCTGTTGCCGCAATAAGGAGATCAAAGTTGCTCAGTCTGCGAAGAGCCTTAGCTATATGCCGCCCCTCCCACCCCCTACATGTGTGGGAAGCAATGAGCTTTGCCCGGCGGCTAGTGTCGTGGAAATACACTAGCCAATAAGTTTTGTGCACTTCTGCTGAACAAAGAAAGTAAATTGAATATGCAATAAATAAGTGAAAGTCAACTCATCATTTTTTTCATAACATTAAATAAATAAATATTAAAATAAATATTAGACAACATCACATACGTTGTTCTGATCCCAAGGTAAGTAGCTAAAGCACTCGTATCATGGAAACAACGACGGTACCACAACCACCCAGACCTGAAACAATATCGAAAAATTCGTTTTCGACAGTGACCCGACCGGGCATCAAACCCGGGACCTCGTTAGCCCGAAGTCTGGCGTGCTACGGAGGTCGTCGAAATAAATATAAGCAAATTTATTATGTATAATTTATTTACCAACATTTGCTTACACTAACACATTTACAGAAAAGAAATACATGGGCTAGTATTATTTCCGAGCGTAACAAACACTTACAGGTAAATACAGCACCTTTAGTTCCAGTAGTTGGGTTGTTAGTTCGGTCGACCGAACTAATGCAATTGTGAAGTATTAGTAGTCCGGTTGATTTAAATCACCGAACTGTTGCTACTATTGAGTGCAGCAATAGTTCGTTAATTAAAATTCGTTAGTTAACCCGGTTCGTTAGTGAGGTCCCGGGTTCGATTCCCAGCGGGGAGTACATGTTTGTGTACTCGGTTTGGTTGGTGGTAGGGCTTGATGTCCGCCTGGCTAGCTACCACCATCTTATCTAAATATGTCGCCGTAACATCAATGTTTGTAGCATTGTTGTGTTCCGGCAGCTAGAGATAAGATAGCCAGTGCCTCACTAGTTGAGGATCCCGGGTGAAGTGCGCTTCCATCATTGGCCTTATCATCACTTAACATCAGGTGAGATCAAGGCAATGTGCTTACCCGATAAAATAAAAAAATAAAAATAAAAATTATATAATCATAAATCTATAATTTTTTGTAGTAAACAACTTTGTAAAACTTAGGTAGGTTTAAGTATTAATTTTTTCGATGGTGAAAGTAGGATGAGCGATTTTTTTTCCAGTTTATTGTACAAAAAATGTGATATTTTTAAATAAAACAAAAAAGAAAAAGAACAAAAAATAAAAACCGCAGACAATGACTCTTCACTTTCCCGCCAAGAAGTCCAAGTTTAGTTTTGATTTGTGTTGTGCTGTGATATAATCATGAAACTAATGTATGACGTACCATATAAAGTACTAAAACATTTTTGAAATAAAGGGTTTTATTTAAAAATATCTTACTTTTTGTACAATAAACTGGAAAAAATCGCTCATCCTACTTTCACCTTCGAAAAAATACTTAAACCTACCTAAGTTTTACAAAGTTGTTTTTGTTTTGTTTATATAATTTTAACGCAAATTTTGTTGCGATACAAATTACAAAAACACTATGTTGAAAAAATTTCCACGAGCAGGATTTGAACCTGCACCCTTCTGACATACCGGGTCAGGTGCTCTTCCAGTTGAGCTATCGTGGTTCTAAAGTTGTTTACTATGAAACAATATAGATTTAAGATTATATAAATTAATTAACGAACTGTTGCTGCACTCAATAGTAGCGACAGCTCGGTGATTTAAATCAACCGGACTGCCACTACTTCAAAGTTGCGTTAGTTCGGTCGACCGAACTAACAACCGAACCACTGAAACTAAAGGCATCATTCGCACACAACACGGACATAGCATTCACAACTAGTTTATTGCAAAAAGAAGATCTCTCTGACTCTATCACCTCAGCCCACTGCCGAGTAGATGTTGGACTCTTCTAGCAGTTTTAACACCACAGGACGTGTAACAGATTTTTTAACATCTCTTTACAAGCGGTCCGTAGTCTTCGGTATAAAAGTATAAAAAGTTCTGTGTAGAGGACGGGCCGAAAGGTCGTCAGCCGGACAAGTTATGAAGTGTCGATAAGCGGCTGATAATGGCTGCGGGCACGCAACCCCTCACTTTGGGCCGCAGCTCCAGTGCGAGCGAGCGTCAAAGTTAAAGTCAAAGTCAAAACATTACATTTATTCATCATAAGCCTCCGCAGGCACTTATTGACGACAAAACTATAAAATGCAAATAATAAAAATTGTTTAGACTAGACTAGAAACTACTAACTAGACTTTCTCCGTTTACTATTGTAAGCATTAATGTCCTTACACTGTTTAATCTTTTTTGTATTATTATTATACTCTTTATTTATTTTCTTTCTTAAAACTAGATTTTTACAATATTTTAATATAAAAACAATAAAACATTATAAAATCCTAATTCTAGAGCACCGCCAGCAGCGGGACAGGGCCCAAGCTACCGGTGGTCAGGGCTGCAGAGTGAGGAACCTCCCGTCAATACGTGCCGTGTCAAGGAGTACTGTTTTCTATTATTATTATTGTGTTAACTATAACTTCATGTAGGACCAGCATTGTTGCGTTTCAAATTATACCCAAAATGTCATGCTGTGTACACTCCTTTTGGATTACCGTCTAGCTAGTAAGGTTAACCAAATATGTTACTGTACTCATGCATTGATTGTAATCTGTTTGTGTACCTATAGAAATAAATAATTAATAAATAAATAAATAAAGTGATTTTAACCGCCTTTGTGGTCTAGTGGTTAAGACCAGTCTCACTGGTTTAGACCCAAAGGTCGGACCTCTTTATCTTGATAAAATTATACTACAAAAAATTAACCAGCCTCAGGAAGCTCGAGTGGGAATCGAACCCACGACCTTAGGATAACCGGTCCAACGCTCTGACCGATGAGCTACCGAGGCCCCTCTAGTAAAATGTTATCTTGTTGTAAAAATGAAAAAAATCAAAGTAATATAAAATCCTTATAGTTTTTATAAATAAACATGTAGGGTTCCGGAAGATGAGCGTTGTATCATTCACTCAATGCAACAAATACTGAGTGAAGTCAAACGTCTCTTTTTATATAAAGCTCGTTAAATGACACCACTCCACCGGATGCTAAATAAAATTGGACGCGAAGACGACTGGTGCAGCGTGAAAACAACGCAGCATCAGTCACCCTCACCCTGCCGGCCGACAAGTTGCCTCCACGCCTCGTCTGCGCATTCCTCTCAAGAGATTTTGAACTTTAATTCTATGGCATACGATTTATAAAAAAAAATCGTAAAGGCATTGCTGACCAGTTCTCTCTACCATTGGAGCCCCGCCCCTACCCATCTGCAGAAAGAATAATTATTCCGTAACTCGGTCCGCGACTCCGCGTTCGACGAATCGGCTGCATTAAGCTCGTCCCGAAACGAATTTCGGTCACGAAAGCCGAAATGAATTACCAACCCCGCAACGCATAAATAGGAGTTATGGCTGCTGATATATGGCGGTATGATTGACGACAAAATATATCAAAGTGGCACAAGTAAGTAGTGTTGAGCCCAGTGTTTGATATCAAGTTTTGTCGCCAAAATATAATGGAGACTTTTATTGAAATCAAAGTCGTCGACCTCATCATCATCAGCTCATTTTATGTCCCCACTGCTGGAGCACGAGCGTTCCCTACGGATGGATAGGGAGAACGGGCCATAAACCACCACGCGGGCCCAGTGCGAGTTGGTTGTTAACGACTGCTAATGCAGCCGGGACCAACGACATGATTTTAATGATTTTTCATCCACTGACCAGCCTTTGCGAAAGTTGCTTAAGCAGATTAGTGCGTTAACCACTGCGCCATCGAGCTAGCCCACCGGATTTGCAAGCTGAACTGGCAGTGGGCCGGACATATTAGCTGCAGAACCGATAACCGATGGGGTAAACGAGTTGTTGAGTGGAGAGCGCGTATCGGCAAACGTAGTAGGACGCTCTCAGACTAGGTGGAGCGGACGATCTCGATCATGGTGGCTGGCAAGAGCTGGGTGAGAGTTGTACTCAGTGGCGTGCACAAGAAGAGGCCTAAACGAACTGGAATGGGCTCATGGTGGTAATGATGATTGAAATGTTATTGGGACAGCTAGGAAGCTGGTGATCAGTGTTCAACTGTTGTTAAAGTAAAAAGAAATGTTGCATACCCTTTAGTTGATGGCTTCGTGCGATTAGCACATTTAGCCAGTGTCAAAGTAATTTTTCTTACAAGTAATACATAAATATACATTATGATGATGATGAATGATAATAGAAATGAGAAGTGAGAAACGATATACCCCCCAAACCCTCGAGTATATCAGTAAAGATGTGGGGCTTTACTAATTCCTCGGGCGGAATTCATGATAGAATTTGAAAAGTGACGTTGCACTGTTTTGTTTCATTTGCCAACACTCATGCGCACTCACGAACACTTAACGGTTAATAATCCACCATTATTTCACATTAATATTCGATATAACACAAATTTTAGAAAATAAAACAAAACCGCAGACATGGCTCTTCACTTTCCCGTTAAGAAGTCTCTTGCGTACCCGTATATTTAATGGTTTAAAGAAAAAAATCTTTTTAAAACTCCAGAACTTCGTTTCAAATTCAAATTTAAAAAAAAATCGACGCAGCAGGCTTAGGTTATAACAATAAAACTTATAAATAATCTTAAAATTAAAATTTTAAGCATAAGTTGCAGCTTCAAGAAACTGCGACGCTGATTTTCAGAGGAGCCCGTGATGTGAGTTATAAAAATAACGCTATTAATAATAATACATAGTGATAAAGTTTAAAATATAAATAATAAATATTTAATTATACCTGTGTGTGTGTTTACATATTAATATACTTACGGCCTCTTTCACAATCTATAGCCTTTGGAATAACCTCCCGCCTGATATCCGTCACTCCAAGTCACTTGTCACTTTTAAGACAAAACTGCATTCGCATCTCTGTCTTGGTTTGCAACAACTCGTCCGTATGTAGTATATTTATGTATTAGCATTATTTATTGTAATTATTACAATATATATGCTTATACATACATTATCATTATTATTATTTTAAATTATTATTTTGCTTTGTACTAGTGCACTAGTTTATTTTCCTTTGAGTTGTCCTATACCTCAAAGGTTGTCTGGAAGAGATCGCTTCAAGCGATAAGACCGCCTTTGCCCACCCCTATATAAAAATTTCATTGTTTGTATTATGTGTGTGTGCAATAAAGAGTTTTATCTATCTATCTATCTATCTATCTATCTATCTATCTATCTATCTATCTATCTATCTATCTATCTATCTATCTATCTACAAGTAAGTTCCCATTAGCGTTTACTTGACAGATAGTCATACAAATCTGTCACTTTAACTGCCAAGCATCTCCTAATCAGACATTGTGAAACAGGCCCTTAATGTTAAAAATTTATGTGGTTGTGCCATAAACAAAGTATGAAGTATAAAATATATTTAAAAAAACCATCTTCATTATTATCTATAACTGTTATCGCGAACTTCTTGGCGGGAAAGTGAAGAGTCATGTCTGCGGTTTTGTTTTAATTACTAAAATTTGTGTTTAGTCGAATATTAATGTGAAATAATGGTGGATTATTAACCGTTAAGTGTTCGTGAGTGCGCATGAGTGTTGGCAAATGAAACAAAACAGTGCAACGTCACTTTTCAAATTCTATCATGAAGTCCGCCCGAGGAATTAGTAAAGCCCCACATCTTTACTGAGATACTCGAGTGGTTGGGGGGTATATCATTTCTCACTTCTCATTTTTATTATCACTCATCCTCATCATCATACTGTAAGGAAATATTGTATATTTATGTATTACTTGTAAGAAAAATTACTTTGACACTGGCTAAATGTGCTAATCGCGCGAAGCCATCAACGAAAAGAAAGAAAGAAAGAAAGAACTATTATCGCGTGTGTTTTATGTTTTATTTGTCATTTTCTTAAAGTTCATTATCGTTTGCCGAGTCACAGGTGTACTATACTATATGTATACCGTTTGTTTATAAAAGTATATTCTCCACGTACTATCTAATAAACAGATTATAACAAACATACTTTAAACAGATGTTAAGTCATTAAAACAATGGCCGAACCAACCATGACGGGAAGCTCGGTGGCGCAGTGGCTTGCGCGTTCGTGTTGCGATCTTAAAAGTTAGTAATCGAGATAAAATATCTTTATCTTTGCGCTTCGGAAGGCACTTAGAGCCATTTGTGTCGGTTGTGAAAACCCACAAGTCTGGCAGATAAAGAGAATCATCTCACATCACCACATCACTAGCTCATTTCATGTCCCCACTGCTGGGGCACGAGCCTTCCCTATGGATGGATAGGGAGAACGGGCCGTAAACCACCTAGCGGGCCCAGTGCGAGTTGGTGGTTGTTAACGTCTGCTAATGCAGCCGGGACCAACGGCTTTACGTGCATTCCGAAGCACGGAGGAGCTCGAGATGATAAGTTTTCGTCACCCATCCCATGACTGGCTTTTGCGAAAATTGCTTAACCTTAGCAATCGTAGACCAGGCGCGTTAACCAATGCGTCAAATATTTAACCTTCGCGAAAGTTGTTTAACATTTGAAATCGCAAAGCGCCCGTTATAATTATGTCGTAATAACTGTCGCGTTGGATTGCAATTACTTATGTGAAGTGGTGCGCGAGTGTCCCCAGTCGCTCTCGAGACTTCAAACGGCTTTTACACTTCAGAGGGAAGAGGGGGGGGGGAGCCTTTTGAGCCCAGAGCGAGCTCTAATTTTTTTATTATGAAATAAACTGGTAAAATAAACATTTACCCTTATACTACAAAACAGTGTTCAAAGTTAAACAATGGTTAAATACGTGTTCAAAATATTGTGTCTCTGTCTAATAGTATTCAGCTAAATAGTGACAGCATTTGTTTTAAGCATTGTCTAACTTTACCCATCGTTTTGTGGTAAAGCAATTACAATCATAACGCGAAATTGTGTTCGAAAGTAACGTTTTATAATTTTTTTTTTTAGTTGACAATTGCGTCCACTCTTTTTTTTTTTTTTTTTTTTTATACTTAGCACGGCAAATGACTCCACACCACCTGATGTTAAGTGGAAATGGAGTCCAGACGCGAAGACAACTGGTGCAGCGTGAAAACAACGCAGCATCAGTCAACCTCACTCTGCCGGCCCATCACAAGGTGCTTCTTCACGCCTCGTTTGAAGGACCCCATATCATAGGAAAGAGGGAAAACATGTGCTGGTAGACTATTCCATCTTTTGGAGGTGCGACAAAGAAACGAGTCACCAAATTTCTTTGTGCGCGATGGGATATGTGTGACAGTGAAGCGGTGACACCGGAGAGCAGCACGTGTACTCCTATGGAGGAAGGGAGAAGGTGGGATAAGGTCAAAGAGTCTCTATCTGATGATAAGCGGTTGTGGAGTGTAAATGCAGCAATATCTACAGTCAGTGCAGCGGCATGGTGTCCCACAGTCGGCCTCACGTTGCCGACCCTAGAGTTGCTTCATCACGCCTCGCTTAAAGGACGCCATGTTGTGGGGCGGAGGGAACACGTAAATAGGCCAGTATTTGATTTCTCTATCTGAGTAACGCCAACCGCGCCTTGCGACCTTCGGGGGGCGTGCGTTCCGGTAGCCTTCGCAGCCCTTTTAAAGGCTAAAGCCCAGGGGTTTTTTACCAGGTCGGTCTTAATCCTTTTTAGAAAAGGACAAGGCCATCCCCGAATCTCAGGAATCTGCGTGCAGAATTTTTCCCCTGGGCAAAAAAAAAAAAATCGGAACATACTTACACGTTCAACTGCGCAACGAATCATCAACATCTTTGATACGTACCTGTAAAAGAAAACACAATAAAATCAATCAAAAAAAAGTCAGTGTAAGGGCGTATAACGCTTAAGCTACCTTTAAACGACGTACATTCATTAACTGGTTGCTAAACGGTTATCTTTAGAGAGCCTTGCGACCCTTCTTCTCTACAAAAAGACGTGCTACATTTTTGACCTACTACTTACTCATTGTAAGGTAAAAAATGTATGGAAAAGCACTTTTCGTAAGTTTATTTGAATAAAAAACGATGACTTTGACTTTCATTAAAATAAGTGTGACGAAATTAGACTAATTTTAAAGTGTGGCGAGTATCTGATATAACGAATGTGGTACGACGTAACGTAACGACAGGTATTTCTAGTATCTGTATATGTGGAACAACCCTTACAAAACCTTATACTGTTTGGAGTCGGTTAAAAATAGTCGTCAAATATTATTTTTCTATAAGTTCCAGTTCCAGTATGAATGACGAACGACCCTCTGGAAATAGCTGACATTTCTATTATTAACACATCATCTTGTTTAAAGGACAGATTTGCGCCGGTAACCATGTGAAGCATGGGAAAGAGATATATTTGGATGTTATTAAATTGAAGCGCTGTAATATGGTTAAATACATATTTGCTGTAGGGTTATGGCTAGTTTTATATCATCATCGGCCTATCTTAGTCCACTGCTGGACATAGGCCTCCCCTAATGAGCGCCATAGCGCCCTGTCCTCAGCTTGACGCATCCAGCATCTGCATATAGTTTTATATAATAAAAAATAATTGACGCAAACACTACACATTGAAATGAAACCACTTAAACGGACATACTCGCGTCTCAGTACAGTGCCCACGGATCCAGCAAAGAGTTCAAAACGAACGTACAACGCCTCGGTGGCCGAGTGGCGAGCGGTCGGCCCGATACCCGAAGGTCCCGGGTTCAATTCCCAGGTCGGCCAAAGTGTGTTTCGGATTTACGATGCATCGCCCGGGCTTGTGATAACCTACCCGCATTTGGCAAGCGTGGTGATTAAGCCATCACCAATGATGATTCAATGATGGAGTCCTTTGGCCAGCCCAGGGGCAGTTATAGGCTATTTACTAACGCGTAAAATAAGCGCGAGTAGATCCGTAAAAGTGGTTCATATCAAAATGTCGTTACGTTTGAATCAAGTTATTGACTAATGAATGACGATGAAGATTATTGTGGCCTCCGCCCAACATGGTTTAAAGAAAGGACATTGCACTTTGAAGATAACGACGACAACGACTTCGCCATGTAACATTCCGTTTGTCAAAAGCGTCTGTGTACAATTTGCTCACAAAAATTGAGCATCGTCTGGAGTATGCAACAAATAGGTAGGTGAGTTGTTTACGTGCTGGTACGTATTAAAGAATTACCCTATTCATGACTTCTTATTGCTTTACAATATTCAACAAACAATCAACACAACAGAATATTTGAAGTTATTCAAAACGTCAAGCAGACATATATTACCCTGGTTAATTAAAAATCCGCAGCGCCATTGCTCAGGCATGGTATGAATGTACTTTTATGCTTGGTGGTTAATATTTTCGTTCGTTTCATTCGTTCATCGTCACGGAGTAACTATGCGAGAGTATTACCCATAGATTAATCTGGTGAAATGGAACCAAAGTTAGCCGTAGATTAAATCATAACAGTCAAGTTATACTGGGATAGATATTCTCGTATAAATTGGATTTTGGTGAAATCCACCCTTAGAGTAAAAGAGACAAAACACGGAATAACAATTCGAAGCTTATACCTCTGTTCATTAATAAGAGCAGAATAAGAAAGATCTTGTAGGTGCGTTAAGCATATTCCGCACGTGTGCAATCAGTCGTAAGGCCAAGGGATGCGCATGATAGCTGTTGTTATGCTACTCGGGATGAGATATCACCCCGTGATGGGGGTCATTTATCACGACCGCGAACTAGGAACGTGTAAGAAAACCAACAAAGCGGGTCAAAATAATTTATGCGATTTGTATGAACACCTTTTATTTTATTTATTTTAAATTTAAATAGTGTTTTAAATAGTGTTGAATAATTTCGGCAGGCTGGTTAGAACCACGATAGCTCAATTGGTCAGGTGCTCTCCGCACCTGACCCGGTATGTCAGAAGGGTGCAGGTTCGAATCCTGCTCGTGGTAACTTTTTCAACATTTGTGTTTTTGTAATATTTTTTTATATTTATTTGTTTAGGTACAAAGGCAGTTTTGTTTTTACAATTTAACGTAAGTATACACAATAGGTGATAGCTTGCGGCACCAACGCACGACAGTAACCAGGGAACGACATTTTTTTGTCTTAAATTATGAAAAATAAGGCGTATAGCAATAAAATCCAATAAAATCTCAATGATCTATTTTCAAAAACTTTCATTATCACCAGCTAATTATATGTCCCCACTGCTGGGGCACGAGCCTTCCCTATGGATGGATAGGGAGAGCGGGCCATAAACCACCACGCGGGCCCATATTTAACACTATTTACTTTTTTACTTTGAAAGCCAAAGGCGCCCATTCAATGTCAACAACTAATGTCATTAACATCTGAATATTATTAATATTATGATGAGATGTTTTAAAAAATGACATCCCCACTTCACGTGTAGGAGAGAAAACCTAAAAAAATATTGTTTTCTAAGTTTACGCGAACACTTATACATTGAAATGAAACAACGTTTACGGATCTACTCGCGTTTATTTTACAATGTGTAAATTTTCGTAACGTTTCGAACCCTTTTCAGGGTCCGTGGTCACAGGGAACGTCAGTCAGGGAAAGTCATTAATTAAAAGTAATGTGTAAAATAAAGGCAAGTAGATCCGTTACTTGTTTCATTTCAATAAAAAAATATTTTTCAAAATTTTACTTCACCATTTTGTCGGCGTGATTAAAATGTATATCCGTGCCAAATTACAGCTTTCTAGTACTAAGAGTCTATGAGCTAGACTGGGGACAGACAGACAGACAGGCGGACATGGCTAAACTATAAGGGTTCCTTGTTGACTACGGAACTCTAAAACGCCTGCCTGCTACGCCTACACACCAGACTACCACAATCTGTCAAATTTCCTCAACAGACTTTATACTTTTTACATGGCATATGGTTGAACATTCATTGAAGAATATTGTTTTCTAAAGTTTACGCGAACACTACACATTGAAATGAAACAACTTGAAACTAGAGAACAATCATATATCATAATTGCACCTACCAATGTTATCTCTGCACCACCCTATGGTTGACTGGTAGAGAATGCCTCAGGCATTAAGTCCGCCATGTAATATTTATGTTGCAAAAGTTTAAATAAATAAATAAAATAAACAACGATTCATCCCTAGGATGATACGCGAGGCTATTGAAATTTAAAAACATCCTAATTTTAATAGAGAAGATGGTTGGAATCTACCACCAGCCTGGGATCCCATCATACAGAATATTAAATCCCAGCCCCAACACCATACTGCCAGACCAAAAGATACTGTAAGCTCTTTCTGCGTAAAAGGGAACGCACCTGATTAAATTTAAATGAGGGTATACAAGCTACTAACTAATTATGAGACGACCAACACCTCAGTCTCCCTGTGACCACGGACCCTGCAAAGGGTTCGAAACGTCAGGACAAACATTAATTAACACTAATGTGTAAAATAAACGCGAGCAGATCCGTAAAAGTTGTTTCATTTCAATTCATTGAAGAAGTTTGACAGTTTTGTATAAGTTGATGTGGTGTACCTGAACCGTAAACATTGGTATAAAATTTTATAATCCAAACAAACTAAACAGACGCCTCACAGACGTTGACAATGTGTCCCGTCCCGTATTAATTCCAACAGCAAAAAGTGAACAAGCCGAGCGGACTGATACAGATGGCCCCCCCCGCCCCGCCCGCCCCGCCGTCTCCCGCGCCCGCGGCCCGCGCGATGTCGCCTGTGGATAGTGGCCATATTTCGTCGCCGTTATTATGAGGTGAGAACTAACAGGGTTGGTCCTCATTGACAGCGGACTCGGCAGCGCATTTATTTATACTAGGCTAGAAACCCGCCAGCGACTTCAGTCTTCGTGAACATTTGTAGGTACCTATCTGTATTCTGTATCATCATTATCATCACCTGCTCATTTTCATGTTCCCACTGCTGGGGCACGAGCCTTCCCTACGGATGGATAGGGAGAACGGGCCGTAAACCACCACGCGGGCCCAGTGCGGGTTGGTGGTAGTTAACGACTGCTAATGCAGCCGGGGCCAACGGCTTAACGTGCCTTCCGAAGCACTGTATTCTGTATCCCGAGTATTCATTCGAAAATCGTCGCACGTTCGCACGAACGCACGTTCAACAGCTTACCAAAGTTTTACTACATAACAATTAAACATTTATAAAAATAAATAATATAATAATATTATTAAAAAAATTTAGTTTTTTATTCAGTAAATTAATATTTACAATAACTAAATGAAAATACTAACTCATATTTTATTGTATTTCTTTTCTGTACATATAGTATGTACGTTTTATGCGATACTAGCTTTTTTTGCTCGCAGCTTAGCTCACGTGGGCTACACGACTTGTATTCGTAATAAAAACCAAATAAGAGAGATCATTTTCAAAAAAATCTTTCTAATTCTAACCATGCCGAATACCGAAATATAAGGAATGACAGATTTCCATACAAACAAAAATACCAATTTTCATGTATTTAACTTCAAAACTGACGGACTTTTATACAAAGATTCACCCCCTATTTGACCCCTTTAGGGTGTGATTTCCGTAAAATCCTTTCTTAGTGGCTGGTCACGTCACTCAATAACCTACAGTCCTCATCTAATTAGCTTCAGCGGTTTAGGCTCGGCAATGATGAGTCAGTCAGTCAGGACAAGTCATTATATGTATATATATATGAGATTAATTGATTGGTGTTTTGCTAGTAACACCTCGATCAACGCGTGGCAAAAGACTCGGCCTGATATCCAAAGTTTCTGGTTTCGATACCAGATCAGGCAGTTTGTTAGAATTTTTCAATGCACAATCTCCGGGTTTGTGATCACCGACCCGCATTTGGCAACCATCGTGTGTGGGGTCGTAGTGCGACAGCACTACTAAGTAAGTAAGCATTTAATAACATTGTGTGCGGCGCGTACGCCTTGCTCCACAGTCGTCCCGCGTCATCCAGTTAGCTAACCCATTGTACTCATTTTTACCGCGCAAATAAATGCGGTTGACATAAAATTGGTTTACTTTATCGCCTCGTAATTCGGCAACCTTCTGATGAATGACATTACCCAGTGACTTAACGCACAATAAACAACAGTACTACTGCCATAAACATACTTAACCCCAGAGGCGGCGTCGTGGGCGGTGTGGGCCACTGCCCACGGCCTCGCGGTGCAAAGGGCCTCGCGCCTCACAGCCGAAAATAAAAAAAGTATGCAAAATCCAAAAGTACACGCCGCGCCGCAAGGTTTATCTGGGCACAGCTCGGGACTTTCTCCTATCGCATGCAGAAGCAGTCTCGCTTCATGTTCTTTTAAAATAAATAATAGAATAAATAATAGTGTTACATATTTTTTAGAACGATAACTCGTGTTTAATAAGTAGAAATTCGGTTTGCGTCGTGCGTGGGTTAAGTTAACCTTAGAGTAATAATAACCCTACATGGTGAATAAGCAAAATAGCCATGAATTGTAGCGACGACTTGATTTCAATAATAGATCCTTTGCCCAGCAGTGGGATACATGCTATACTTCGCTAATTAGTTTGCGTGAAATTTCTTTGTTTAATTCAATAGATGGAACACACCCATCCGATGACTGCCTATGCGAAAGTTGCTTAACCTCAGCACCCGCAGACCGGGCGCGTTACCCACTGCGCCATCGAGCTCCTACTATATAAGTGTTTCAATACAAACCCGCTGTTACTGGCACCCCCGCCTGCCAATAAGTCTACTCCAGCCGCAACACACGCGTCAGCAATGCGTATTAACTGTATTTTTGGAAATAAGTTGCCTGTGGCCTTTACAGAGTAACCGGACGTTTTGTGGGCGGCAAGAAACTTAAAGGGTTCCTCGAGCCGTGTGAAACGAGATAGCCCTACTGCTTATTACCGAAAAAAGCTACCAGTTGTTAATTGTACAATTGCAACGCGACTGCTCTATTTGTGGTTGATAAATTGGTATCACGGACAGAAATCGCTCAAATAGCGCTCGCTTAGTGCTTTTGCGATTGAAATCCATGTCATAGTTTACATACATTAAGCGATTTGTGTTGGGGCAGTGGTTAACGCGCCCGTTCAACGAGTGCTGAGGTTAAACAACTTTTGCAAAGGTCAGTCATCGGATGGGTGATCAAAAATGTATCATCTCTCGCTCCTCCGTGCTTCGGAAGGCACGTAAAGCCGTTGGTCCCGGCTGCATTAGCAGTCGTTAACAACCACGCCCATGATGGTGTATGGCCCGTTCCCCCTATCCCTCCATAGGGAAGGTTCGTGCCCCAGCAGTGGGGGCATAAAAATAAGCTGATGATGAATAAGCAGTCGCGTTGCAATTGGTTGCTTTTTCGGTAATACGCCTGCCGATCGGATCGGGGCATTGTAACGCTATCGCCTATGTGCTGTGGTCACTCGCTTAAGCGTCTCCCTTTGTGTCGGACTAATTGAATCACTGCACGCTTTTAGACACACTAACTCACTAATTACCTTTAATGCCATTGAGAGGTTTAACGCACTACCTACTCGTTGTTATGGTGGCTGTTTATATTTCAGTGGATTACGCTAGTAATTTTGACGTGACAACGTCTTAAATTAGGTTGCGGCTGGGAGTCACTTATGAAAAAGTGTAACGCTCGGTAACGTAACGATGAGTCACCGAACGAGAGAGAGGCCCGCCGAATGCCTTGCGTCTCTCTCCCACTCAACTATGATCGGTCTGCCGCGCGAGTGAGAGGCACGCGTCCCTTCCACTCGGGCATGGTTAGCCCGCCTAAGAGCGAGAGAGACAGACATAAAAAGTGAAAGGTAAATACGTATGTATGTGTAAAGGTAAAAATAAAATTTTGTTAATATGAAATTCAGTGCGAGATTCTTTGTATAAATTAATGTTTTAAATATAATTCTTTGTATAAATAAATGTTTTAATTTGTTACTATTATTTCATCCTTCTTCCTACTATACGAATGAATATTCACATTAAAATTATTTTACCACTCAAAGTCGTTGTCACGTAAAACTTTCGCCCGTATATCGACTTTACAGGCAACCAATTTTTTTTTATACTATACTAGCTCACCCGGCGGACTTCATACCACTTCGACGGTTTCTATGACAACAAAACAAATAGAAAGTGGAAGATTTTGTATTGAACAATTAAATTGAGGTTTTTAGTAAGTATTTTCCGTTACTTATTATTTATGTTGTATCCACAAATATTTCAAAATCATAATTAGCCTAATCGGTCCAGCCATTCTCGAGGTTTAGCGAGACAAATGAACAGCAATTGATTTTTATATGTACCTATAGACTAGCTGTGGCCGCGGCTACGCTCGCGTGGACTGCAGAAGAGTTAGACTACGACATACATACCCTATCCCTGTAACATGTCCAGAGAAGATAGCAATGAATTTTAAAAAAAACCACGTAAATTGTTACTTAAAAAGGCCAGTAAAATGCTAAGTCGAGATCATTTTGGGATAAAAAAATTATCTGTTTTCTTCTGTCTTTTTATGCTTGCAATGTTTTGATGTGTTTTATCCCAAACTAGTTGACCCGGTGGACTTCGTACTGCTTGACAGTTTTTATGACAACAAAACAAACAAAGACATTAAATGTTTCACAGCTAGGAACAAAATTTTGTAATGTAAAATTAAATTGCCGTTTTTTAGTAAAAATATAGTTTTTTCTTTTAATTTTCTTCTATTCAAACTTTGTCCTGACAATAACAAACACAAAAAAAAAAAGAATTATCTGATTTTGTGCAGTCAATCGGAAGTTATGCGCGTAGACACGTTTCTGTTTGATATTGTTTCGTTTTTTTTCGATGGCTTTATGTAATTATTGAATTTTTAGTACAGTTGATTTTCTATTTATTTATTATTTTTTACGCAGGCGGGTTTATTGTTTTTTTTTATTTTATTTTATTTATGTCTTTTTAGTTAGACTAATAACATAATCGGTTCAATTCATTTAGAGTTTACATCATGTGGTTGACATAATTATTATAATCGTAGACTGAAGATGTATTATTTTTGTAGTATTACGGTAATGATAATCATGATATACCTTTTTGAAATCCTTGTGTTGAGCCCTCTTATTTGGTACCCGTTGTAGTATTAAAAAAAAATGTTTTTTACCAAGTCTAATGGCGTCGCACAGCCGCCATGTTTTTTTTTTAACGTCATCTATCTAAGAACACTTGGGCAGCTAAGATGAATCTAACGATACCTCAATTATTTAAATCCGTTCAGCGGTTCTGGAGATATGAAGTGATAAAGAATATTACATACATACATACATACATACATACAAGATACGCGCGAAAAACAATACCCTTCCTTTGCAGGCGGGTAAAAAGTTATGTAGTTATTTTATTTTGTAAATTGATCCCTATTAGCTGGTAGCATTTTCGCTGCGATATTATACATAAAGTTTTTTTGTAGACTAGGAAGTCAAATAAGTTTTTTTGTCTTTAGTTACTTAATTAGTTAATTTTTTTTTCTTTAATGCAGTTAGTTATGTATTTACTTAACATGTTTCTTGTGAATAAATGATAGCCATTTAAAAAAAGGATGTCAAATCAAAATGTTTTAATTAATAATTCCGTGCTTCCGAAGGCACGGAGGGCACCAATGGCTTTACATACCTTTCGTAAGCACTGAGGTCTAAATAATAAATTTATGGTCACCCATCCAATGACCGGCGTTTGCGGAATTTGCTTAGCATCATCAATTGCAAACCGAGTGGGTTACCACTGCGCCATCGAGCTCTCCATGCACCGTAAGCTGAATCAAGACAAAGTAAAATAATAAGACGAAACTATCCCTACATTAAAAGTAATGGCCATAAATAATTATTGGACGCCGCCACGACTTGAACCCGGGACGGATCGGGTATTGTTTGAGATAACATCTGCGGTGTTGCCGCGCGATTGTGGACTCTATCGTCTGTGGGGAAAGCTCTAGCTACACAAATAATCCAAAATGATGTGAAACCAAATATCAGAGGTTCAAGCTTTGGTCCAATTTAGAAACTTATGAACTAGCATCTGCTCAATGACAGAAAGTAAACTTAGTAGTAGTGAGGAACCCGATCGCGCAGCCGCTCGCTCTGCGATCGAGAAGATAAGCAACTTTCGCGGAGGCCGGTCATCGGATGTGGTACGGCCGTATGATCAAAAATGTATCATCCCGGCTGCGTTAGCAGTCGTAAACAACCACCGCCCCGCACCCACCACTCACCATTGTTTCATAATATTATTCGACATACCTAGCACAAATTTTAGAAAATAAATCAAAACTATATTATGACTCTTCACTTTTCCGCCAAGAAGACACAAACGTAGTGATTACTTGATCAGTGGGAGTCTGAAAAAGTTCTACGGTAATGTTGCAAAAATCTTAGAGATGGGACAAATCGATATTAGTAAATCGATTGACACAATATGTCACATATAATAATAATATGTCTTGTTCTTATTATCGATTTAAAATATACAAAATGGTGCGCGCTTGCGCGCTTCCGACGTAACAGTGTGACAGGAGTCACGCTGTTACTGTTACTTTCTACGAAATCACTCCCACATACTGTATATATAGAAGGCAGACTTCCCCGACTAACGCGTAACAGTTACAGAATCACACTGTTACGACCCTACTTCCACAGTCTAAAAACCCATACTTGACGACGAAGACATCTAGACAGGGCAATCGTGCGGGGGGCGAGACGCGGGAATGCCGAGCCCGAACTGTGAACAAAACGATGTTAGTAGTTCGGGACATAGCACTCAGGGCTAACGCGTGTTTGTGTTTGTAATTATTTTATCTTTGTTTATATAAAATGGTGCATACGATACGACGTGTGCTGTGAGAAACTGAAAGTCTTCAAGTGCTTGGGAATTATTATTATTAGATGTAAAAAAAATATTCAAAATGATAAATTTATACATGTAACGATTACTTTCAAGCTTTATTGGAATGCTGATAATGAAAATAACATCGACATAATAATTACGACTCGACGACGACACTTAACATTTAATTAAATTAATATCGATTTAATCTGTACTGTCTCAGCACTAGTCACATCAGTTTTACAGCTATCATTCTAATCAAGCTATATCTTACCGACTTCCGCTCTAGGCCTTAAAACATGGAAACACTGTAGCCACAAAATAAGGAGACTGCAAAAGGCAAGCTCCATACAAATGCGCTCGAGCAACGCACACATAGATAACCCCTCACAAGAAACGTTATTTCTGTAAAGTTAAACTGGTAGCGATAATGCAGGTAACGATTTCTAGTACACTCGGCGGCACGTCAAGCTACCTTTAAAGGACTTTGAACCGTTTAAAGTCGTACGCGGAGAATCGTGCAAGAGAGTTCAGTATATTTTTGTTACTTCGTCTCACTCGTGCGCTCGGACCGCGCCGTGACGTCACTACACTACTACGACTGCACACCACCGCGCGCTCGCGCACACACCGCAAACCGCACCCTGCCTGCACGCCAAAATATTGTTTCAAGAATATCTTTAATACAATACTCACTGTTATCCCAGTCCTTCTTTCTATTTCTTTTATAGAATAGCCGGCTTCTCTCAACGCCACTATTGAGTTGCCACTGCTCAGGAGTTAGTTGTGGCGTCATTATCACAACAATCACCAACTCTGCCGATAGAGCCTCGCACTTCGCAAAATCACGGCACGCAAACGCAACGCAACGCGCAAGATGATATTTGGCTACTGGCTGGCCCTGGCCTCATGGCAAAAAAGTTCAAAAAACAAGAAACGATTGAAAAACGCAGGGCGTGAGGTGTGTAAAACCGTAGTGTGAAAATACATCTTATTGCAATGTATTAAGGATCATTTGAAAAACCAATCCATCTCTTGTTTTTATTCTGTTGAAATAAGGTCCAAAGTGCCATAAAATCAAAACAAGGCGTCGTAGGCGCTTGTTACTACACAAACGCTAGCGCATCGTGATTGGCCAACATGCCGCATGGAAGTCCTTTTCCTACAATTCACTGTCGTGTGTAGCGTAGCTATAGTTGATGTGCCGCCGTGTGTACAAGTGTCATTACTTTTTTCTGTACCTAATGTGATTTAGCCAATCCGCGTAGAGCGGTTAGTTAGTTTACTGGTAAAACAACTCAGGTAACGTTACTAAGCATAACGTTACCATAGCTATTAACGTTATCTTCGTATGAAAGGGGTAACGTTGCTTAACTTTACAAGATCAAAGCCCTGTTTCCACCCGTTACAAGGACAGTTTCTCATAGCTTGCACCACACAAGAGATGACTTATGGCAGATGTGCTCTGATATAGCATTCGATGCCAAGATAATGCATCACGTTACACGCAGCAATGCACCTTAACGCCCCCACATAAGGGACACAAGACAGCAAACTTAACACGGCGATAGATATCTCGGACCACCTTTGTCGTTAGATTTATCGCTCCCAGAACGCCATTTTCTTCATGAATATGTGGATTTTATTTATAATTTAACTATTTACACATTTCTTCCGATAATGCTAGCTTCAATTCCCAGGTCGGGTAAAATGTGTTACGGATTATCCGGTACATAGCCCGAGTTTGTGATTACCAACCCGCATTAGGTAAGAATGGTGATTAATGGTAATGACGCGATGACTTTGAAACGCTGGGGTGTTAGGCACCACCAGGTTCAGAAAAGAGGTAGAAAAAAAAGATGTAAACTGGTACACAATCAATTTATTTCCCAGGGATGGGTTTCGTCGGACGCTATACAACTCAGTACTGTCGCAGACTTAGCTTCCAGCGGAAGGGGTACGCGAGCGCAGCCTAGACCCGGGCGTAGTCTGCGCCGGTGCAATCTGGATCCGCCGCTGACTGCCCCGGAGATGTAGGGTCAGGGGTGTGCCGTCGTCTGGTAAACACACACAGAAACGCCACAGAAAACGGTGGCTGTGTGCAGGGGTAGCCGCTGCCCGGTAGTTGAACCCTGTAATTACACAAGGTATGAGCAATTGTGCACTAAGTCCCGCCGCCATGCGGTCAAGAAGTAAGGTACAAGCTGCTGCAATTGAACCGGCCTCCTAACCTTGACCTCTAAACGGTTAAGCAATTGCAACACAAAAAAAGAATCTATCATTAGATTTAGAGAAACTAATGTAAGTAATTTGGTAGGGAAACAACATTAGTGATTATTTTAAACTTAATAGATTAGTAAAAACTCCCAAAGAAATAACATTTACTAATAAATGTTGATCACACTAAATATGAAGGTAGGTACCGACGCCATAGTAATTGGCTACTCGGACAAATGAAATTCTATGAAACTAATAACCGCTACAGATTTCGACATAATAAAATTAGATGTTAATTGTATTTCGTCCACGGGATCCAGTAGGAATCCCGCTTCACCTCAATACAAATTATCTATTTTGGAAAATGACAAAGAACAATTCAACTCGTATGAGTATAAAATCGTCTTCAAAACAAAAGGATTAGAGTAATAGTAACTACATTTTCAAACACTGTAGGTCACAAATAATAACTTGAACAGTAAAACAGAAATACATATCTAGATCTAACAAAGCTAAGCGAAAACACTTTGACGAAGAGAACACTTACCTTAGGTTGGGGTTGAAGATAAAAATATAGATTCCAGAACGTAGTGCTTGAAACTGACTCGTTGGAGTGGTGACGAATAAAAGAGGGCGCAGCAGCAGTAAGTCTTTTATCTACTTATCAAAAATTAAACCAGTACTTTGTTCTTGAAACAACCAGCACTGACCCATAGCTGGAAGCCACGGACAAAAAGAGTGAACCAAATAATCTATAGCGTCACTCAACCACAAATACATTTACTTTAATTAATACAAAAAAGGAACAGTGTATTTATAAGTACTTCCCCCACCCCCTGTTATTATTATATTAATTTATTGTATTATATATTTCGTGAACCCATATACTCGGAATTATTACAGTACTCTGGCAAGAGATATTGCTGAACGAAACGTGGAACGTTCCGTTCCTCCGATCCGATCCGAACCCTTCGGAGAATCTAGTAGGGCACGGGGACGCGCACTTGTGCGCGATGCCGTTCCCTCTAGATAACCTCTGAAGGTGATTCGTTTCACACGGCTTGAGGGACCCTTTACGTTCCTCGCCGCCCCCAAAAAGCCCGGTGAAGCTGAAAATGCCGCAGCGGCAATCAGCAATCTCTCTCAAAAAAAAAAAAAAAGTTCCGTTCCCGAACGAAATGACTGTCAACGCGTCTGTCACGTCACCTAGTTCTGTTTGTTTACATTTTATGGTTAAGGTTTTTGTTCTTATAATTTATTGTATTTAGGTAATTATTGTTAAAAGTATGATTCAATTTAAAATATAAATATATTGATCATTAACCATAATATTTTTACAAATACTAAAGATCAGTTAAGAAGTAGGCAAGCTATTTATACCTATTATATTTGTTTCGCAACAAAATTTTCGGACCCGCTCCTCATGTCATGCTGGGTCAGGTGCACCACGGATACGGCTCCGGATTTTCGATGCGCATAGCCCGGGTTTGTGATCACCAACCCGCGTTTGGCAAGTTCGGTGATTAAGCCATTTCCCATCAACTGTAGTGACGACTTAATTTCAATGATGGCAAGCCTTTGTCCAGCCGTGGGACAGTCACAGGTTTAATACTTTATAGATACATGGTAAGACCCTACTAAGGGTTTCTTAAAAAAAAACGACTCGGAAGTCTCATCTAGCGGTCGAGCGACATTGCAACTTGATAATTATATTCTAAGACAAGCGTCGATTGCTATCACAGTACTGGTTACTGGTTAATTGGCTACTGGTTTATATCTAGTTGTTAGCAAAAAATAATCGTCTTTACTCCGCTGGTCTCTGACAAGTTACTACCGTGGAAGATAAGTAATTTTTACAATGTTCGACCCTTGGATGGGGGACCGAAGATATCACTAGCTTGTCTGCGAACTGTCGAGACTAAGCCTGTGTGGTTAGGACATCGGCATCGGTCTCCCATCTTATCTTATCTTAGTGGGGCCTGCAGAGGTTTCCCTCTCGCAGTAACACCTCGACCCATCGGGATCTTTTGTGCAACCCCATCCTTTCACTCTTCCTCCTCCGCAAAGATAGAGGCCATGAGTTTGGCAACGTCTTTAAGAGCGAAGAGCCTGAAGTCCTCCGGTTTCGGATAGGCCGACCCCAGGAGTCTTTTCCTAGCCAGAGAGTCGCAGTCACACAGTAGGTGCTGCATCGACTCCGTTTTCTCTCCACACGCCCTACACAAACTATTTGTTGAAAGGTGCATTCTATGAAGCATTTGTTTTGTGGCATAGTGCCCTGTCAAGGCACCGATGGTTAGTCGGGCCTGCCGTCTACCGCCTCCGCATATGTACTTACTCCGTCCTAAGGCGTTTTCGCCAAGGAAGGATTTGGAGTGTTTCATACCCGGCTGCTCCTTCCATTCGATGCCGTGCCTGTTTTCGATGTAATCTTTAAAGGCCTTGTTAATGGTACTTGGTGCAAGTGCCATGAACGGCTCAGGACCAATGAGCTGGGTCTCCGAGCCTTCCCTGGCAAGCGCATCCGCCATCTCGTTACCGTGGATTCCCATATGGCCTGGGACCCAGATCAATCGCACCTTGTTATGTCTACCTAGCTTGTTTAGAGCTTTTGTGGTTTCTAGAACAAGCCCATCGGTCTTCCATAATAATAAACTAAAATTTAGTTAAAACAAATTAAATTTTTGAATATACCACCAGTTCTGATTTGAAGCTGGCAAGAAACACAGTAGTTCAAATGGTTTTTATTTGTTTTCTTTTTTTTTTCAACCTTTCCTTCCGGAAAGACAACAAGCGTCAACTTCAACTTAGCGATAGAGTGATCGAAATAAGACCAGTGCCCTGTTTATCAAAACTTACAAGCATTTTTCCTGTAAATATTTTCATTATTACAAATATGTGTTTATCATAACTACACGTGTAAATTACGGGTTACAAGGTGTCATTATTTATTTCACAAGTATATTTTAACATATGTAATTGTGATTTTAATCATCGATAAAACCTTTGTAAGTTACACTTGTAGAAAATCATTGCAAATCCTGAGAGTATCCGGCGACTCTCCATTAAAAAGTGTTGTGCTTAGTACATGCAGCAGGCATGGTTTCCGAGACATCACGCTCTGGACGACATCATCCGGCGGGCATTGGTAACCGCCAATATTCCGTGCGTTCTGGAGCCCCCGGGATTGAGTCGAAAGACTTAATATACATTATCAAAAATAAAATCAAAATAAAATTAAATCAAATAAAACCATATAAAAATGAAAATGAAATAAAATCAACAATAAAATAAAATTATACGTGCATGAATATAGTTCATTGTCAAAACACAAGCCACGCCCCATATGCTCACTGATGCCCTATAGGCTTTGCATGTAACCAGTGTTCCAACAATGAAGAGTCTCATCGGTCAATTAAAGCCACCAGGATGCTGTTGGAACTGCCACGTGTTCTCCTTAACAGCGCCTCACAGCGATTTCTAATTATCGTATGATAACCATCGACATGCGCCTCTGCGAACATATTTGAGGGACTGCAAAACCTAGGAAAAATAAGGGTATGGCACCGGTACTCAACATTTTAACCAGTGTTAAGAGTTTTCATCGCCAAAAACTAACATAGAATTTCATTGAAATAGATGCTGTTGGCCAGATTCAGTTGTTGTGAAAGACTCCAGCTGCTGACTCCTATTTGTCATGATTAAAGGACCAACATGTCGATAACTGGTTCCTGTCGAACACCGGTACCCACTTATTTCAGACAGGGTAGGTAAGTAAAAATTTGACTCGAGAGAAAACCGCGTTCCCCGTCTGTATATTCTGTATTCCTTTTGCACAACAAGAATAAAAATATCATGCCTACCGGTTTCTTGTATATACCGATCACGTTCGTCGCACACCGCTGTGCCATGGTATTTCTAATAACAACTGTGGATATGTGGAAGGGTCTGTTTTCAGTTAAAAATACTTGGGATACTTTATAAATATTTCCTCTACCTGCAGAACTGCTAATATTACGTCTCTGGTGTACCCCAAGAATCGCAGGAAGGGCCAATTTTAAACATATTATATTTTTATATAATACTATGCGATAGCCTAAGACTGTCCCATAGCTGACTGTCCCATAACGAGAGCAAAGGCTGAATGTGAAATGATGAATCATTGTAATCATGTCATCACTACAATAATTGATGGATAATGGCTTAATCACTGCGCTTTTATTTATTTCCTTTTATTTATTTGTTTTACGATAGCTAACAGCTTATTACAACACTATATTATATTTTTTCACGTATTTTCATATTATTATGAAATCCCCAAATTAAAACGATTTTCTATAGCTTTTATATCCTGCTGATGCTCTCAAATCAGTAAGGTAATTGACATTGAAAATCATGCTTCTTACTAGTAAATATAAAAAAAAATTATAAGTGATATTAAAAAAAAATACGATCCATTCTTCTGTTCTGTTTACAGAGCTTGCTCTGCTATATCTACGCAACGCTATGCGTTTTACAAAATTTCCATTTAATAATTAAAATGTAACAAAATGCTGAAGTTTTAATGTGGCAGAATTAACTTTAATTCCTTTGCACTCAGCACTCAGCAGTGATGGCGGCCGTCGGCGTCACTCGCCTAATTTACGCGCGAACCGTCCGGAGTCGCCGCCGCGGCGGGCGGCACCGGCACGCATTCGTTTATAGCGTTTTTATTGATGCATTTAAAATATAGGTACATCACTAAACTTCCGGAAGAGAGTAAAACGGCCGATAGATCGTAAATCGCGTTAGAAAATATATTTTTAATGGAAATCGTATAAAAAATAGACGCTTATAAATAGTGATTCGATTGAAAATTTTATGGAAAATATACTTATCTACCATTTTATTGAGTCTTTTCCTTCATATTTCAACATATAAGTACTGCTCCGTGATTACTGTCATTCCTGGTCGTTGTTAGCACGTTCAAACAGTCCAAGTCATCAACCCGCTAGCTTGGTTGGTTACCTATATCTTCCTATCTGTTCGCAGTGTAAGACTGAAGCTCGAGAGACAGAACTGCGACAAGCCTTTAATAAAAAATAGGTGTCAGCAACTGGTTTTAGTCTAGCACCATTTAAATACACACATACCACTGGCTCCTGGCTGTCATCTCGTATTTAAATAAAAATAAATAGGTAATCAACTACTGAGGCACCGGCTATCTAATTTCTTACTGCCGAAACACAACAATGCTGTTGGAATTACCAACATTTTTTATTTTCTATTCTAATAGCTGGCAACATTTTTATATATTTTAATGTTTTTCTATGCTGACAACCGTGTGTCTCCATTGTGCGTTGGAATAAAGTATAACACTGAGTTCAATAAGACTTTTTATTTAATTTACCGGCAAATCATTACAGTCCGCTTACTAGCCTTTTAATCAAATGCTACTAACATATTGTGGTAGCTACTTACTCTATATCAGGCACAAGTCCGATCGTGCATGGAGTATTGTTCTCACCTTTGGGATGGTTCCGCTAAATACCAACTTGGAGCACTGGAATCGATTGACAGGAGAGCCAGAAGGCTCATAGACGATGACGAACTGTTTCACGCCAAGCCGCAGAGCTTTGAACATCGGCGCCAGGTCGCAAGTCTTTCGGTTTGTTATCAGATTCACTTCGGAGAGTGTGTAATGGAATTGTTCAATTTGATTCCTCCATCACCTTTTTATCACAGGACAACCAGACAAACTGCGCGACGCCATAATTACACAATAGAGATTCCACCCATGCGTATGAAGCGTTTTGCGTCCACGTTTTTCTTACGTACCGCAAAGCTGTGGAACTCCTTGCCTCAGTCGGTGTTTTCTATCAAATATAATATTGAGGTCTACAAATCACGAGTGAATCGGTACCTTCTAGGCAAGCATGTTACATCGTAGGCTACATCATTACTTACCATCAGATGAGATAGTAGTCTATCGAATTATAAAAAAAAGGCAACCATGTTCTTAGGTAACAGAGATGTAGGGAGTCGTTGGAGCCGCAGTGACGCGCTCTTCGCGGCAATCGCGAATGTTAAGCAACCTTAGATGCAGTCTGTACCCGGATGGGTTGACCGGACATTTGTCCTCGATTTCTTCATAAGGTACGCCAAGCTGCTATCAGTAGGTATTGCAGTCGTAAATACCAGCCATGTCAGCTGTGATTGGATTTGAAACAGCTAGTAAAACATTTAACCATTGTCTAGTGAGTACAGCGTTATTTATTTTTCATTGGTTTTCAATCTTATTGCTACTTCATAAGGTTAAAATTGCCTGGTGGCAATATAGATGCCAAAATCTTTTTATCGTCTCTTTTTTCGTCTATATCTATAGGTAACGATAAACTCAAAAACTAATGGACCGTTATTTAAAAAATTCTTTCACCAATAGAATGCTACATTAGCGCTGATTAACATAGGCTATATTTAAAAAAGAAATGTCCACCCGTGGGAAGCCGGGACGGCCCGCTAGTATTATAATAAATAGGTAATGTTTGTTTGTTTGTTTGTATGTCGGGGCTAATCTCTGGAACTACTGGTCCGATTCCAAAATTGTATCACTGACAGAGTGCTATATACCATGTGGGTAACATACGCTATATTTCATTTCGATTAAAAATGATTATTTTAAAATCTCAAGATAGACGCTTTTTGGCTGCTTAAAATCGAAATCGACGCGGACACAGTCGCTAGTGTTAAATAAGGGTATACCTAGTTAATACTCAATACCTCTTTGCGCAACACCTCGGTGGCCGATGAGCTCAGGCAAAACTTGTTCTGGATAATGCGATGCGCAGCCCGAGAGTGATCCTGATCTGATCACCAACCAACCCGCATTTGGCAAGCGTGGTTCTTACGCCAATACCCATCAATTGTACGAGTGGGGAGCAATGACTTGATTTCAATGGTGAAGGCGTCTGCCCAGCCATGGGACAGTAATTAATAGTAGATTATTAACCAAGGGGATAAAGCAGTGTCTTCTGCCGCGGGGGACGATTTAAATCGCGAGCGTAACGAAGGGCTCGAGGTTTACTCCCGAGCGTAGCGAGGGTGTTAAAAACTTAAATCATGAGCGAAGCGAGGGATTTAAGACGAGTCCTGAGTGTAGCGAGGGATTTAAGTTCACCCAAGACTAAGACACCTTTATCACCAAGGAAAATACTCTACTTTTCGTACCATTTGCGAAAAAATTAACACAATAATAATATGAGATAAGCCTTTATTAAATATAATGACAATTAAAAGTAAAAGTTAACATTCGAAACATTGGTCCAATTATTGATAGAGAGAGTTACATTTTTGTTTGGTACATTTATTGTTGATGAGTTGATTTGAGTATTTATATACAAACTCAATGGTGTAAACACAGATGTAGGTCAGTATAAATTTCGGTAAGTATTCCAAATTTAAATCACATTCTCCCCCTAGAGGATGAATGAAATTCAGTACAATTTTCTTTCCCTGTTTTAAACAGATTAAATATGACTATTGTTATGTTCGCTTTTTGTGGCATAGAATGTCACTTTTTTGAGCAAGTGGTACGATAAGGCTATTTACTTCTTTGCACCAGGGCATTGAATACCGTAAAAAAATTGGCATCGATACCAGATTGAACGAGAGTGCGGCAACTTCATACAAGCGCTCCGAAACGCACGCACACAAGCTCGTAGTTCACCTACATTAGCACACAGAAAAAAGCACGCGAAAGGAGTACGCGATGACGCTGTCCCCGCAAACGCGGATCGGGCAGCGTATGTTGCTGTAGCAATGGACAATAACAAGTATGTCACTGAGCGCTGCCGATCAGTATACACGATTTTCTTGGTTTGGGTGTCGCGATTGCTAGTTTTGTTGCATATTGGTCTTAGGCCTGTTTTGTATAAGGATGTCTCAACACACACAATCATAATCCCAGTTTGTTTTTTACTTTGCCGACAGATATAACAAGGTAAGTTTCAACCCTAGCTGTTAGGTACAGCTCGGTACGTCGATTCAAGGTCACGGCACCGCTGCCGCACTCTCGTTAACTCTGTCGATACTTTTGTCAAAAGAAGATACCAGTCAAAAAAGTTACCGGTATGCTTGGTATTGTTGCCTGGGTGGCATTTTTACCGGTAAATCGACTCGCCGCTTTACGCGGATTGGCTAAAGCGCAATATGTAACGAAAAAAGTACCTAGCGATACTTTTCTACATTTCACAATTATTTCCTAAACGCTTCCTTTGATTCGTAAGGATTTAATCAACCTTTAAAAGGAACACTCATACCACTCTAACGTTACCTGCAGGTACCATTATAGAAATAACGTTACTTATCGGTACTTATAGTGGTAATTTAGTAACGGTATCGAGCCCTGCTTTGCACACTCCATAATGTGTCATTTATTTAACAGAAGCCAAAATGAAAGATATTCAAATTCAAATGTATTTATTGCACTTACGTGAAGTCACTTACAATCATTATCATCAACCTAGTCCACTGCTGGACACACAGGGCTCTCCAAGTGCACGGCACTGAGCACGATCCGCGGCTTATGAATGACGTCATGTCTTTTCTTGTTCTGTCTTTCTTTCTTTTAGTTAATGGCTTCGTGCGATTAGAACATTTAGCCAGTGTCAAAGTAATTTTACTTACAAGTAATATATAAATATACAATATTTCCTTTCAGTATGATGATGATTATGAGTGATAATAGAAATGAGAAGTGAGAAATGATAGACCCCCCAAACCCTCGAGTATCTCAGTAAAGATGTGGGGCTTTACTAATTCCTCGGGCGGACTTCATGATAGAATTTGAAAAGTGAAGTTGCACTGTTTTGTTTCATTTGCCAACACCCATGCGCACTTGCGAACACTTAACGGTTATTAAATCCACCATTATTTCACATTAATATTCGACATAACACTAATTTTAGAAATTAAAACAAAACCGCAGACATGACTCTTCACTTTCCCGCCTCTCCTCTTGTCTTGTTATGTCTCAGTGTAAAGAATTGTTTCTTTTTTTAAATATATTTTACGTGTAAGCACAGTGCATTCATCACACCTGATGTTAAGTGATGATAAGGTCGGTGGAAGCGCACTTCATCCGGTATCCTCAACCACTGAGGCACTGGCTATCCTAGATCTAGCTGTCGGAACACAACAATGCTACAAACATCGATGTTAGGGCGACATATTTAAATAAGACGGTTTCTAATTTAAACTTAATACCACGGATATATGTAGCATAGTTTGTTTTCATTTCTTGTAATGTTTATTCAAAAGTAAGAATAACGATTCCAATCCAACTCATCACCAAAATCCATTGCCACATGCAAATCATGATTCGATAAAGAATTACGGGAGCACATAAATCGCTTCGGGCAACCCTCGGAGAGCTGATTGATAGCGGAAACGGTCGTTACGACGGGCAGGGCTCACCTACGGGCCATCAGATAAGGCGCCAATCAATATCTATTGACCGCGTGTCGACCGCTTGACTTTAGATCTGGGGTCTTATTAAGAGTTCTTCTCTCAATAAGTACGTTCACTAACACACACACTCCCACGCACACACACGCGCGCGCACGCACACGCATACATACACGCACACTTTACCAAAAAGCACTCACATAAAATATAATAAAAATATTTATAAAAAACAGTGAAAAACTTAAACGCCCACCCGACCCAGCCAGGAATCGAACCTGGGTCTTCCGCAATTCAGTGCAGCAATTAGCACTTGAAAATAAAAAGCAAAATTTATATAATAAAAATGTAAAAATTGGCCCAATATTGTTAATGGCACTAGGTTAAGAGCGAGGCTCCCCAACACAAATATTAACATTACTCTCTGGGGTTGTCTCGCTTCATATTATGTATTTTATTGGGAAATAAAAAAACTTTTTTCCTTTTTATTGCCGCACTCAGATTTTAATTATCATTAACGATTACTTAGCACCATAAATTGTCAATTGTAAAATAGTCTCTAACAGTGTCACAGCACATTTTCGGCTAAACAAACTGTTCAGGTCATTGTAATTGTAGGTGCTAAGTAATTCAGACGTCTATGAGTGCGGCAGTTAGAGAAGGTATTATTGCAGTTGTGAAAACGAAACTTGTATTTTTTAAATAACTGAGACAGCAGGGTGAACGTTTCCTTTTCTAGTATCCTTCATGATCGACTGGGTCGACGATATAACCAGGACCATGGGTTGCACGTGGCCCAGACTAGTACAGGATCGAGGCGAGTGGCATGAGGCCTATAGGTACCCAGCTATGGCTTGAGAGAGGCTGATGATGATGACGATGGCTAGTGACTCCTCTCCACCTGATGTTAAGTGGAAATGGAGTCCCTCACCCTGCCGGCCCACAAGGTGCCTCTTCACGCCTCGTTTGAAGGACCCCATGTCAGAGGAATAAGAGATAACGTGTGCTGGTAGACTTCCATCTTTTGGAGGTGCAACAAAGATACGAGTCTCAAAATGGAATATTAGAGAAAAACGAGGAGAGTAAAAACTGTGTGCGTGTTGAATGAAACTCGCACTGGGCACACAGATTGCGAATATAAAAAAGAACTGTATTTTTCACATCTCACGGTCTCCCCACCGACTGAGCTACTTAAAATTCTCCCAGCGGATGTCATTACGGCAGCCAGGAGTAGTTTTCAATTCGGCGGGCAACTCCGACAGCGTCACGTGCCGGCCGGCGTCGAACCTTTGACCGCAGACGGAATGGGCATCTGAGAACACCCCTGATCTACGGAGGAGGGAACCTTTGCCACGACTTTGATATCATGCGTGCGGTGTATGAGAAAGTAACACAAGAAAATACAAAATGTTGATTAGGAAAAAAAATTCTAAGTTGGCAAATATTGTGTTGCGAACAAAATAATTATAATTAAGACAAATTCAAATTCAAAAATCATTTATTCAGTTTAGGCTACAAGTAGCTCTTGTGAATGTCACTATGCCATCGGTTTGTAAGTCTACTCTGGGCGGAAGATCTTGTACTGAGAAGAACCGGCAAGAAACTCAGCAAGTGTCCAGCTCTTTTCTCCCTTACAGCGTCAAAAATATTGGAAAATGCCCTATTTTAGCAGGACACTTTCCATCACAAATAAACACAAAAAAATAAAAAAAATATAAAAGACAACCACATGTAAAAAAACAAAATTAAAAATCTAAATTAACAAATTTACCTCAGGCAAAAGTTCCAATTTCCACAATGTCATACAGTACCACTACAGTACTCTAATAAAAGTCAAAAATTGTTTAAGAAAAACGAAGTCAAAATATAGTAAATAATATTAAAAATAAGATAAGTATGCAAGAGCAGACCAGCCTCCACAGGCGTTACCCGTTCACGAGTATGACATATGAATCAGCCATCGCTTCGCTCAACCATATTTTAGGGAATGTAACGACCCGATGCACACGCCACCACCGCAGAGACAATAAAGAGAGCATGACACACTCAAGATACTCTAAATAAAAGCCTAATGATCTATTTAATGAAAAGTGGCATAACGCTCGCTAGTAAATACAATGATAGAAGTATGGGATTGATATAAGTTAATCAAACCATTCGTTGGTTTTTGTCAATCCCATACGATGATAATCATTCTATTCCATTTCTATTCAATTAGCGTTACGCCACTTGACTACTTTAGACTTAGAGATTTAAGGCAGAAGTACTTTTCATACTTTTGTCAATACGGACCAGTGTTCTACACATGTAATATATAGCATTAATGTATCACCAAACTGAGCCCAAAGCGCGAAAGTAAAGGCCAAAAGCCAAATATGAGAGGATCGCCTAAACATATTTCGGTATGCAACAGTGCCGCCATGTCTATTTGATTTACGATGACGGCGCGCGTGCTCCAGCGAATGCACCTTTGGCTCAACTGCATTGTGATTTGGACGGGCAGAATGCGGCCGCGTATTGTTAAAACTACCATTGGGAATTCGTCACAGTTGGACCAGTTTTAGTGGCGAAATCAATTTGACATCTGTACGTGTATTATGCAGCACTTTTGGTAAATTTTGGTGATATCCTATCCAGCAAGCTGACATTTGGGAGTGCAATTTAATAATATTTTCAGCTTTTTGTTCTTAAGAGATGCTCGATGGCGCAGTGGTTAACGCGCTCCGTCTGCGATTAATCAAATTAAGCATCTTTCGCAAAGACCATTAATCGGATGACTGACCAAATGTATCATCTCGAGCTCCTCCGTGCTCCGGAAGGCACGAAAAGAGCCGTTGGTTGGCCCGGCTGCATTAGCAGTCGTTCACAATCACCGCTGTATATTTTCTGTTTTTTTAGTTTATTATAAATGTTCATTTCGCATCGCATGGCCGAGTGGCAACGTGCTCGGCCCAATACCTGAAGGACCTGGGTTCAATTCACAGGTCGGGCAAGTGTGCTTCATAATATTGTAGCTCGGGCTTGTGATCACAAACCCGGATGTGGTAAGCGTGCGCTCCGGAGAATTGTCAATGCGTTGCCGACTCTGAGAGCCCTGTTTACACGGTTCTTGAAAGACCTCGTGTTATTGAAATAAGCAATTACGAGAGAAATAATTATTCTTTCGAACCTCTGTAATTAAACAGATAGTAGGTAGGCATATCGTCGTAAATATGGTTATCTCTATAGTTTTATTGTTCTGTCAATTCAGTGTTTATAATAAAACTTTTTAGGTAACAGAAATTTATGCTTAGGTCAAATTAAAAATAGATTTTAAAAGAACTGACACGTGATTTAATTTATATGTTTAATGTTCTAGAATTAATTGTTGTTGTTGTCAACATCCCTTTTTTAGTTCTAGACGTAGGTACTCTAGTTCGAGTCTTATTTGCCGTTCGATCGATCACGCTACCTAAAACAAGTATTTGTACTATTTTTTTTAACGCCATCTTCATACTAAAATACTAGTAAATATTTTGAAGGCTAATACAAGTTTTTTAATCTGTTTCTAGGGTTATGCTCATAGGTATTTCATAGGTATGTCTCGTACGCCACGTCAAGTCTTCGACCCAGTTTAAGCTTCAATTTAATTAAGGATGTTGATTATATTGAAATTTGCACTCTAAGCAGAATTACATATTACCTTTGTTATTTAACGCTTTTAAACAAAGACGTTAAGGTCTGTTTTGCAACAACAAAGCTAACGGCATATATTTACACTTTCTCAAGTCAAATAGTCATCCCACACTTTTTGTATTGATTTGATTTCGGGAGTGGGCCGTTTATAAGCTCGATGGCGCAGCCCCGGCGTCGGGTAGCGAATGAAGCGATCTTGCATGTTATGCAGCTTTCGCAGTGTAGTTTAGCGGATGGGTGACTGAATCCACATACCTCGAGCTTCTCCATGCTTTGGAAGGATCGTTAAGCCCTTGGTTTCGTGGTCTCGGTCTGCTTTCGTAAGATAGCAGACGTTAAAACCTTTTTTTTGGCAGTGGAAGGAATCTCGTCGTTGGTGGCGCAGATGGTTATACGGGGGTTCTCCCCTCCAGCTCTGTCTGCCTGCCCACTGTTAGACCCGAGGGATTCCACAGGGATTTGGGTGTAGGGGCTTACCTACTAAAATAACTGGGACCATAGCTATGGTAATTTACCTACAAACCTACAAACCAATGGCGTGTTTTTAGGGTTCCGTATGTACCCAAAGGGTAAAACGGAACCCTATTAATAAGACCGTCCGTCCGTCTGTCTGCCACCAGGCTGTATCTCATGAACCGTCATAGTTAGACAATTGAAATTTTCACAGATGATGTATTTCTGTTGCCGCTATAACAATAAATACTAAAACAGAATACAATATATATTTAAGTGGGAAGGAATTGAAGGAAGGTAGGTTTCAGCAGTAGATACTTGAAAAAGTACTGCTGAAAATTTTAGAAAAACTTTGGTTTACTAATTAAGTGTAGGTAATAAATAAAATAAAAGCTCTAAGTTACGTACCTAACTAAAGAAAAATACTTAGGTAGGTAGGCAAATAAATAAATAAAAAACAATAACACAGACAATATAGGTATTTTAAAACTGTCCTGACTGAACTTCTACCAGCAAAAAAAATTGTTAAAAGAAAGGCTACACTTCTTATAAATTAATTTTTGATGTATTTGATCTGGGTTGGCATTGGACTATTTATCTTAAAAGCTATTTATGTAAAAGAATCATTTGCAATGTTAATAACTGGTAAAATTACGTACACAATTAACAGAGAAGAAAACAATTAAATAAAATTGACAAATTAGGATTTTTCCCAATTATCAAATCAATAAATCCTCGATACTTCCTCGAGTACTTAACAGTAAAGCTGAAAAAACAAAGTGATATATGTAGAAAGATGTCGAATATTTTTAAAATGTTTACAAATTCCACAGAAATTGCTACCGTTAATAATCAGAAAACGCCCAATAACAGTATATCAGGGGCTCGGCGCGTCATTACGGCCGGGCATTAGTGGCCATCAGTGGAGCCCTAAACACAATAAAATATGCGCCGCGGCCACTCCGTATATCAGCTAGACGTTAACGCGCTCCGGTAATCAACTACACCAATAAACCATTACCGAAACGTAAATAAACTCTAAACGCACCCACCAGACGTAAATAACAGGCCGAACGACCGAGACAAAATAGAGAAAAAAATACAATAATCCTTGAATGGGGAAAGTTGCACCGATTCCAATTAAAGCCAGGCGACATAATTTACATTTTATTATCACCTTGGACGTACAATACAAGGGTCTAATAATCGTTTGTATGGTAATGTGATAGTTTTACACCGCCGATCGATAACAAAAAGGCATTTTGGGAAGAAACTCACCTTTAGCGTATGTAAACAAATGGAGACAGGCCAACAAGAAAATCCAGTTACCGAACCCAAAACGGTATATCCCTGTCCGACACATGGCGAAACACACTTCAACAACACTACACGAGAGGTTTTAAGTCATCAATATCACATTTTCACATAAAATTTACTAGTACCTATTTAGCGTAATCATTTTACACGGCGTATAGTCGGCACGACATTGAGCGGTCCGCCATTTTCACGAAGAACGTCTACGTTCGGAAACCCAACTCAATAATGAAAGAAAGGGCAATGCCCCGGGCAAGGCAAGGCAAGCAAAGTGACAGGAGTACGGTACGGGATCGGGTGGGACTGGCGCGTATTTCATGTTGGTTTATTGTTTGTGGGTTATCGTGTGAAGATAGGCACAAAATGCACAGTAGTGCTTCCGAAAGTAAAATAGAATCGACAGATTCAACAGAAAGTCTTTTTAAATAAAAGAGATCGAATCAAACACTTTATGTAGGGTAGGTATCATGTCAAGTATTCAAGTTCTTTGTACAATAACAAAATTTACGCGCCACTATAGAGCTTATTAAGAATTTTACTTATAAGTTCTTTTTTTATTAACAAGTGCTTAATAAAAGCTTGGTTTTAAAAAGTTTTTTTTTCTTTTAATTTAATTTTTAGTTTTTAGTATTTTTGTTAACAGGTTTATACACTCTCATACCATTCAGCCCTCGGCTCGTGCTCACCTTGGCATTGAATCATCCATCTAATCCATCTAGTCAAAGACAAACCACCAAACAACCAACCAACCTTGTCAAACAACCAAACAACCATGAGGTATTTAGATTTTAGTGATTTTAAACGTAGGTTATTTAATGTTAGGTTTTTAATTTTAGACATTGAAATACGTACCCGTTTCTTCACATAAAATATGTAATTTGACTAAGTTAGTTAAGCTCGAAATCGAGTTTATTGATTTTTAATTTAGATGTTACTACGTAACTATTAAAAAAAAACTATCAACGTCAAAGTTTGACAGCTTGCTTGCTTTCACTCACATTACTAGAAATCGGATTGAATCGAATTGTCTGAGCTGTTTTAGAATTGTTTATTTCCAATTTGTATTGAATGACTTCGAATCAAAATTAAATCGCAGTAAATATGGAGCTAATTTACTCTATGAGGCGAAAACCTCTAAAATACGAGCCGCCGCACTTTGACAAGTAAGTGCTCACTTAGTATAAGTTTTTTATAAGTATAATTTGGGAGTTCTCTAATAAACTGCTGAGTGCTGTGTCCCAAAAGGGCGACTAAGTATTTAAGTTCCATTTGTAGTCCTAACACCTTTGGGTCAGAGTGTTGTATTTACATAAGGTTAGCAATAAAGATTTGGATTTGTACCTATTTACTGTTTTACCTAAAATGTCAACAGAATTTTAGTATCAGGTCAGTGATGAACAGATTTATCCTCTGTCGTTACTATAGGTTTAGATTGAATGTTGTTCAAACAAACACCACTCCAGTACTTATTTATACATACTTAAAGTTCAGGATTAAGCGCTGTAGCAAAAGCAGAATGAGGCCTATAGGTACTCACCAGGAGCCGCAGCTGATGATTTTGGTGATACTTACAACATTCATTGCAAGACATGTTATTGTTTCTAATAACTATACACCTGTTTGAGGAGATATATTTCGGTATGAAGATCTTTAATAATCTTTATTTACTCCGACACTCATGTACGGAAGTGAAAGTTGGGTATGGCAGAAGAAACATGAAAGCAGAATAAATGCAGTAGAGATGAGAGGGTTAAGAAGTATGATAGGAGTTAAACTGAGTGACAGGATAAGAAATAGTGAGATAAGGAAACGTTGTGGTCTGAAAGAAGATGTAGTGACAAAAATTGAGAAAGGCATGCTGAGATGGTTTGGCCATGTCGAGAGAATGGATGAAGAACGATTGACGAAAAAAGTGTATAAGGTGAGTGTGAATGAAAGTGTTGGTAGGGGTAGACCTAGGCGGACGTTTCGAGATCAAATCAGGGACGTCTTGAAAAAAGGCCAGGTCAAGAGTACCCTAAACCGAAGAGCATGTATGAAGGGAATAATGAAAGTGGACGAAGCAAAACAAGTATGTAAGGATCGTAGCAAGTGGAAAGAAGTGGTGTCTGCCTACCCCTACGGGAAAGAGGCATGATTATATGTATGTATGTATGTTATTTACTCATTAGGACAAATTATTATATCACTTACATGAGTATATGCTAGTAATGGTAACAGTCGTATAAATGTTAAACTGAAGGTATTGTATTGTTAAACTTTCGAGATGCATAAACCTCCTTATTCATAAACACTATTTAAGCGTTATTTAGTTAATCATTGTTTTGTCTCTTCTCAAAATTAAAATGATGTTTGTGTGATGTTGACAAAACAATACTTAACTAAATAATGCTCAAAAAGTTTTTATGAATAAGGGGGAATGTATTTATTACAGGATTGAACACACAAAACATTTTTGACTACATAACCTGTCATCTGTTGTTAACTTGACAATTGCAATTTTATTATTAAAGTTAAAACAAATCGTTACCTTCAACTGCATCATTGAATTTGTTATTGTTTGATTGAATTCAATCAGCTTCAGCAAACCATTTACTATTTATTCATAGATTTTCGTTAACAAGGATTTTGTTTGGTGCGTCCTCCTGCGTAGTAGCTTCTACCCACACAAAGGTTTCAATAAATTGGGCTATGGAATTTTAAATATTTGTAATGGTGATGACACATTGCATACAGTTATTGTATTTCCGGCCAGCAGAACTTTACGATATGTGGCCGTAACCCAACAAAGCACCATAGAATAATTATGGCAGTAATATAGTCATAACAATTGAAATATTCCAAAATATTAACAGGTTATGATTCAAACAAATTGTTATTGTTTTTGTATTTAAGTACTGAAGTCTTCTTTATTCTATATCATATAATTTATTTTTGTTTATTATTTTTATTTGAAACTGAATAAATATTATGATTTGGTTTGATTTGAAAAGTCTTTCGGTTTGGGATAGATAATCATCCCAGGTGCACATTTCTTTCCCTAGTCAAAGAGTTATTGTCACACAGCAAGTACTGCTATGACTCTGTTGTCTCTCCACAAGCCCTACACATGTTTTTGTTTATATTTAACCGCCTTGGTGGTCTAGTGGTTGCGTTAAGACCACCGGCACAAAGTAAAGAGACCCCAAAACGTAAGCTTAACACATACAACATGGAGTCTCGGACCATTTCGCACCATTTTTTATTTTATTTTACATTGCATTTTACTTATATATTGTTGAATCCTTATCTAATTTAATGTCAGTTATAAACATAATATACACTATACAGCTTATATATTAAAAAATCTTTATTTATTAATTTTCTATATTTTTTTACTACACAGTCAAGGCTACGCTCATGGGCACTTTATTGATAATTGTTATGGGCACCGTCCTCGTGGTGGCGATTCACATGCTATGCGAGTGAAAAGTACGCTGATCAATGACCCTTTTGAGATGCTGCGGCACACATTTTTGTATTTTTTAATAGTTGTGTTATGAAATTATGTTTGTTTTTAGTGTACTTAATTGTTGTTTTTTTATGATTGTATTTTGTGTGTGTCTATAGTGTCTGAATAAAGATGTTATCTATCTATTTCGAACCTGTTTGAGCGCAGCCATTGCGTATTGTCTTGTCCGCGAGAGGTTGCCTACGCGTGCGTTGCTCGAGCGCGTTTGTATGAAGCGTACCTTCTGCCGTCTCTTTATTTTGTGTTGTCAAAACAAAGACAGATAAAAATAAAGTAAATAAAAGTTGGGTTTCAGTTTTTGTGTCTTAATTCTCTGGTGTGTTATCTGTTGTGTACTCTACTTAATTAAAAAATGTGTTATTGCCTTACAGCCCAGCTGACACAGAAGTGGTCCGGCCGCTGTGCACGATCTCCGTGTGCAACATCATCGCCTTCTCGTCGCCGACGGAGCTGAGCGACACGGAGGGCGACTCGTGGGCTGGCCACGTGTACGTGTGCGACCTGGACACGCCCTGGGACAGCCACAAGGTCACCAGCATGGTGCACCCGGTGAGTCCCGCGCATTCTTCAAATGCCACTATACACTAATATACTGGGAAGTGTCCTTTTATGATAGGGCATTTACCAATATTTTGATGCTGTAAGGAAATGGCTAGGTTCAGTTCCCAGGTCAGGCAAAGTGTGTTTTGCGGTGCATAGTTTGGGTTTGTGATCACCTACCCATATTTGGCAAATGTGGTGATTAATTAACCCTTGGTTGGCTGAGCGCTTGCATGTAAGCGCCAAACAATTAAAATTCTATTGTGTATTGTAATTACGATAGCCAAGGAGCTAGCCTTTAGAGGCGCCCTCAATTTGTTCCGCGCCCGATCCGATCCGAACCCCTCGGAGAAGTGATGCCGTTCCCTCTAGATAACCTCTGACGGTGCTTCGTTTTACACGGCTTGATGTGCCCCTTGTTAGTTTCTCGCCACCCCCAAAAAGTCTGGTGACGATGAAAATGTCCAGTGGCAATCAGCAGTCGATGAATTTTTCTAGTAGTCTGTGTATTACGCTGCTAGCCAGCGATATTACGTCACTGTGTAGTTACTACCCTCACAGTCGAAAGAAACACTCGCAAGTATTATAACAATAATTACTTTAAATAATTATATTATTTTGAATTTAGCATTTTCCTATAGCCATAGTTACAAGATAAAATTTTATTACTGTAGCTCACCATAATTAATGAAATCACAATCAACGTAGGAAACAAACATTGAGAATTGGAAATAAACATATAAAGTTCCGATATATGTTACTAGATGGCGCTGCGCGGTACTTATCCTGAATCACGCTATCGTTTCGTTTTCCAGATGTCCTAAGTAGCGGGCTTGACTTTTGGTTTGTATCAACCGCGCCTCCCGGCAGCCTTCACAGCCCTTATAAAGGCTAAAGGCGAACCCTAGGGGTTTTCCCGCCCGATCATCTAAATGACACCACACATTTACAGAATACACTAAACATGCACACTAGTTTAGGCCCAAGACACCGTACTCGTAGAACAAGGGCACGAAGAACCGGTTCACACGCGCTCCACACCAGTTACCGACATGTACCTGGGCGCTTCTCTCCTCCTCCACGGCCCGGTCAACCCGAGCCGAGGTCCGTGCCTTTAGAGGCGCCCTCGGGTTGCTCCGCTCCCCGATCCGATCCGAACCCTTTGGAGAATCTAGTAGGGCACGGGGACGTGCACTAGTGCGCGATGCCGTTCCCTCTAGAAAACCTCCGAAGGTGATTCGTTTCACACGGCTTGAGGGACCCTTTACGTTCCTCGCCGCCCCTAAAAAGCCCGGTGAAGCTGAAAATGCCGTCTGAGGCAATCAGCAATCTCTCTCAAAAAGAAAAACCCAGGGGTTTTTTTTTACCGGGTCGGTCTTAATCCTTTTTAGAAAAGGATAAGACCATCCCCAGATCTACGGAATCTGCGAGCAGAGCAAATTTTCTCATGGGCCAAAAAAAATATATAATTGGTTTCTATTGAATCTTCTACGCAGCTAATGCGAATTAATACTAGTAAGTAGCTTTAGACTTCGTGACCAACTTACGCTATCGGTCTGATTCATGCCTGGGCTTTGGCCGATTTTTTTTTAATTTTTTTTAATACGTATCTCGACAAATGACTCCACTCCACCTGATGTTAAGTGGAAATGGAGTCCAGAGGCAAGGACAAATGGTGCAGCGTGAAAACAACGCAGCATCAGTCACCCTCACCCTGCCGGCCCACAAGGTGCCTCTTCACGCCTCGTTTGAAGGACCCCATGTCATAGGAAGGAGGGAAAACGTATGCTGGTAGACTATCTTTTGGAAGTGCGACAAAGAAACGAGTCATTAAGTTTCTTTGTGAGCGATGGAATGTTCGAGACAGTACAGGGGTGACTCCGGAGAGCAGCACGCGTACTCCTATGGAGGAAGGGAGAAAATGATTTATTCGCCAGCTGAAAGCAGCTGGCTAAGTAAAGACTTACGCCCGTATGTTACCGTTGGTTGTAAATACATGATTATCGGTCTCGTTCCCTTCTTTTCTTCCGGCTCGTCGTACCCGGGAATTCAAATCAAAATCAAAATCATTTATTCAGTTTAGGCTACAAGTAGCTCTTGTGAATGTCACTATGCCATCGTCGGTTCGTAAGTGTACTCTGGGCGGGAGAGCTTGTACTGATTCTTCTTATTACTTATTACACTACTAATTTTAAAGGTGTGGGTTAGGAATAAGTGCAGGGAGGCCTTTGCTCTGGAGTGGGACGGCTATGGCTGATATAATAATAATAACTGTCGCCAATAAGCCTGATATCGTGGTGGTTGACCGATCTCAGCGCCGGGCAATACTGGTTGATATCACCATACCTCATGATGAGAACCTAGTGAAAGCCGAGAAGGACAAGCTCAGTAAGTACCTTGACTTAGCTCACGAGGTGACCGCCATGTGGGATGTTGATTCAACCATTATTGTCCCGATAGTCGTTTCAGCGAACGGTCTGATAGCGAAGTGCCTCGACCAACATCTTAAGAGGCTCTCGCTTGATGGTTGGATCAAGGGTCAGATGCAGAAAGCAGTACTCCTTGACACGGCACGTATTGTCAGGAGGTTCCTCACTCTGCAACCCTGACCACCGGTAGCTTGGGCCCTGCACCGCTGCTGGCGGTGCTCTAGAATTAGGTTTTTATAATGTATTATTGTTTTTATTAAAATATTGTAAAAATCTAGTTTTAAGAAAGAAAATAAATAAAGAGTATAATAATAATAATACTACTATAATACACTGGAGCTTCCTGAGGCTGGTTTATTTTTTTTCTAGTAAAATTTATTTATTTATTTACTTTTATGCCATTATACCATTGTCTCCAGGTATCAGCGCTGGAGTGGGACTGCGAGGGCAAGCAGCTGCTCGTGGGCACCACGGCGGGCGACGTGTCGGTGTACGGCCAAAGGGACCACCTGCTCAACGACTGGACTTGCCTGTACGCCACTACCTTTCCAGGTATTTATTTAACACGGTGGCGTACTCATATACTATATATACGAGGGGTATTCAAAAAGTAAGTTTCCCTGTGTTGGGGGAAAAATAAAAAACAAGTTTTAGGCAGTAAAAATAAATTTATTTTATTCTTTGACTCTTAAACTATTTTTCTACATAGTCGCCTTGGACTACAATACATTTTTGGTATCTGTGTGAAAGCTTAAGTAAACTTTCCTTAAAAAATTCCGTGCCCTGTTTTTTGATCCACGATTTGACGACTTGTTTGATTTCGTCATTTGAAACGAAGTGAATATTGTATGGACTGAAGTTCGGTGAATTTGACATTTAGGAGGCATCATTTCCAAAATATCGTCAATAGTCCATCGTCTGTCCTCCTGAATAATGTTTTCAACCGCTGCAATCGCATCGTCCGTAATGGCGCTTTTTGGGCGTCCGGCACGCTGCTCATCGTGCACTTCTGCGCGTCCGTTGAGAAAATCTGTGCGCCATCTTCGCACCATCTGCACACTCATACAGTCTTCACCATAAATAGACACCAATTCACTGTGAATTTCATTACCGTTTAACCCTTTTGCAGTTAAAAAACGAATAACCGAACGTAATTCACAATCGGACACGCTTTGCACTGGTAACTCCATGATTTTTGAGCTCGTACTGCTGAAAAAAGTATTCTTGGCCACCAAAACTAATTCCGCTCTTATCGGTAGAATCTACACTGAAACTATGTTCAGCTAGAGTCCGCTAGGTGGCGTCTGAGAGAAACGCCAGACTAGGGAAACTTACTTTTTGAATACCCCTCGTATATATCAATACTAGAAATAAGAAAAAACTTGTAATGCCACTGTTCAGGTTGCAAAAGGTTCTAATTAGCATCAAGTTCAGCTAGCAGTCTCACCACGGAATTAGATGGTTTTGACGACGTCAAAAAATTGTGCATAAATAGTGATAAATAGTCACGTGTAGCATATAAATAGTGACACTATGGCTCAAAAGATATTTGAGTATCTTGGTGAGGCTGCTAACTTGACGTCAAGCTAGCAGGAGCCTTATATGTCAAAAAACTGTGCATAAATAGTAAATCGTATACGCAAAATTTCAATAATAGTACTTCACTACAAGCCGAGATATTACGGTCTTTTGGTGGGCTGCTAACTTGACGTTTCTTGCGATGGTGATTCCAGAGAAACGGGTGCAAGTTTTAAACAAATAAATACATGGTAAAATTGTGCGTGAAATTGTCAATCTTACGATATAAATCAAAAAAGAATTCTTCTTTGGTATTTTCCAAAAATCTAATGTAAAATTCTACCATACATTCGATTTTAGGTACAATCGTGCACAATTTTACTTATAGACCTACTGACATAAAGTCTAATTATTTTAAATTCCAGTCATAAAATGACACATATATCTTTCGTTGTTATGTCAATTTCACATTATTTCTGTGGAACGCCACTCTGACCGATACATAAGACAAGCAATTGTTATTCTCATTTTTTTTAATATATATTTACGGGTAAGCACATAGTGCCTTTCACCTGATGTTAAGTGATGATAAGGCCAATGATGGAAGCGCACTTCACCCGGAATCCTCAACTAGTGAGGTACTGGCTATCTTATCTCTAGCTGCCGGAACACAACAATGCTACAAACATTGATGTTATGGCGACATATTTAAATAAGATGGTGGTAGCTAGCCAGGCGGACAAACAAGCCCTACCACCAACCAAACCGAGTACACAAACATGGAGTACCTCCCGCTGGGAATCGAACCCGGGACCTCTGGGTAAAAACGGTGGTCTTAACCACTTGACCACGGAGGCGGTAAATTATGTCGGGTACATCCAAAGCATCGGCGCCGGCGTCACTTGTGTAGGTACTTCACCGAGCAGCCATAAATCGCTTTTAGTGTAGTTGCATCCTAGATGTGGCTGATCAATACTTGCTGGATCGATATTTGCAGGTGAACACATAATAAAGGCTATATTCTTCCACAACGGGCGGCGCGTGGTGGTGGCCGACAAGAAGCCGGATGCCCTCATCACCGACAAATTCCAGGTGCTGCGGCCGGCTCCAACCCTCAAGGGGTTCGGGTGAGGGACATTGAATAGAATATAAAATGAAATAATCATTAAACAAACGCGCAAACACTTTTTTAGGAGCACCGGAGACAAGCAAGTAACTATATGCATTCCTTCTCTAATGGATGGTCGTATAGAAACCATCTAGTAGAAATTTTAACCGAACTATTGCATTGCCAAATACAACTAAGAATTTAATGTTCAATTGCATTCGGAAATGCGATGATTACCACAACTCGCATTCAACGAAATTGAAATAAAATTAAAAAAGCCTATTACAAGGCCTATGACTATGTTGCAGACAAATGCGTGTGGACATAAGTATAATGATTGTAAATAACTAAAAATTGTTAAAACTAAATTTTATTTTATATTTATTTGAATTTTATACTCAGTTTTGACGTGAGTAACAATAAGTGTTTGTAAAGGCTGATATTGAATAAACGATTAGACTTTGACTTTGACCGAGAGACATGAAGACCAAAAGCACTGTGGGCACTGGTTTTAAGTTGGTTCTGTCATGTCCCAGAGGCGTGTGGAAGCCGGGTGCGCTGGTGATCACCGCCAGCGGCCTGGCGGCGACGGTGTGCCCGGGGGACGGAACCCGCGCGCTCACCCGCGCCGAGCCGCTGCGCCCCGCGCGCACCAGCGTCACCGCCGCCGCGCTCGCGCACAAGAGTTAGATACATTGGATACTGTACACAGACACCTTGCGTGTCACGCACGCGCGCACGCACGCACTCAGACACGATTACGCACACTTAGAGATACATACATTGAACACTATATACGCACGCACGCACGCTCGCGCGCGCGCACTCATACACATTAATAAAGTGTCAATGACACTAAAAATTAACATAATTACAGGACGCAGTTTTCTTCTTTCTGCTCTAGTCCCATGTTATCTTAATTTGTTTCGCAACAAAATTTGTGTTAAAAATTACATACAGAAAAACAAAAACATTTTAATATGTTTGTATAACTATTAATTTAAGACACACGGTAAGGTAACACTTTTAAAAAAGGACTATTACGATGTAAATGATTATGTTTATGGTAAAAATGCATGAAACTGACATTCCTCCAATTCTTGCACTGTATAGGTATAATGCGTCATTCTATAGTTTTGAATTAGTACATACATAGTGCCCAAGTACGTTTCTTTACAATAATGTGTAATGTTAAGTTAATGTATAGGGGTAAGCATTATTTGTAGTTCTGGGCTATTGACAGTTCTTAATTGTAAATATTGTATGGTTTGGTGACGACATACTTTTTGTTTTGTAAATGTCGTAACTTCTATTAAAGCTGTGGAGTTTCTTGCGCCCGTTTTTCTTCACAGCTAAAAAATAGACGTCCGGAATGGGTAGTAGGTAAAGAGTGAGCGAGCCTTACAGCAGTCGCATTTGACAACTCACCTTAATAATAAGCAATTTTTACATTTATTTATATTCGACGTTTCGGCCGAGTTACAACGGCCGCGGTCACGGGCTAGCTCTGAAACGTCGGGTATGAAGGAGGTATGATACCTTTTTACTAATTAGTTTGCGTTAGTCCCCGTTTAAATTCTTTTGTTTAACTAAATTGTATATTCATTATTAGTTACTTGGATTTTGTATCAACGATCTGCACTCACTGTCAACAGTAAATACGTATATAAATTAATTTACATAACGCTGTAACTCAAGTGCACTATAGAAGATACTGCTATAGAAGACATTCGACATGTCACATCCCCCCCCCCCAGACGGCAGCATCCTCATAGCGGCGGTGTGCGCGGGCGAGCCGCGCTGGTGCGTGCGCTGCTACGTGGCCGCGCCGCCGCTGCTGCTGCGCCCGCTGCCCGCGCTGCACCCGCCGCCGCCGCACGCCGCACCAGGTCGGTTATTGCATCATATAACTTACAGTGTGTACTCATGTTATTTTATTATATATATTTTTTTATGTGTCGCAAAAAAGTCCAAAACACATTTGTGTGACACTCGGCCACCGAGAAGGCAAAGCAGCAACTGGATCATGTCGGCCTGAAATATGTTTTTAATGATGTTTGTAAGGCGATGTCTCCCCTCCCCCCCCAGTGACCGTGAGCTGGTCCCTGCGCGAGGACACGGACTGCCTGCTGGTGGCGGGCGGCGCGCTCACGCTGTGGCAGCTGGTCGAGCGCAGCCACCCCGTGCACAAGCTGCTGGCCAAAGGTGTGCCAATAGTGTAATACTTATTATATGACTGTACTTTAAAACGCCTCAATTGCTAAAGCTAATAAAAAATAGGTTATAGCTACTACGCTACTACTGTAAAATAAAATAAGTTGTTAGATGGAGTTACAATACTGAATGATATTGTTATAGTCCATTTCAACTAGGATGATCCCGGTGACAGATGTCATCAATAACGAAGACGTGACTTTGTAAAATCGTATGAACTTATTTGACTACATCAAAATAACATATTTTTATATAATCCATCACTAAATATACTACAATTACTTTTTATAATTCTATTTTTTACTTTAGATTAGGTTTGTCTCAATAAACTCTCGCATAACACACATTAATCACAACTTTAAAACAATATAATAAAAAAACGTACCCCTTCACAAGGTCATTTCATAACAAAGAAATACTAGTGTTGGGATAGTAAACCAAGTGAAGTTCAATTGACATTCAATAACTAATCAATTAAATTTAACTTTATATTTTTCATTCTAGCTGTATTAATTAATTTGTTAGTCTTTTTTTATGTGAACATGTAGATTAGTCTACATTTTTTCATTTTATTGCAGCGTCATTACGAAAAATATTAAAATGAAACATCTTAAACTTATAAAACAAAAACAGTATATATATACAGCCAACACGTCACTGGTGAAAATTGGGCGAAAGTAGTCGAAAAGACAAAAAATACTATATTAGAGGACTGGAAGAGGTACGTCAGAATAGATCGGAGGAAAGACCAACTTATAATAAATGTCGGCGATAGCGACTCTTCAAGCGATTCTGACAGTGATTTTTCAGATACTTACTAAATAAAAAATTTACTCTTTTCAAATTCTGTTTCATTTTACCGAATAACACTGTGTAAAACATACATTTAATGCATTTATGAACAATAAACTTTCAATATAATACATAAACACAAATCATATTTAAAGTATTGTTAGTAAAGTAAAATCGATTTCATTTCCATATATAGTATTATCGATTACCAGAAACAATCGAAATTATTTTATTGTAGGACATCTCTACAATTGTCGAAATCGAACTGTCACCGGGATCATCCCAGTTGAAATGGACTATAGCTCCGCCAACAAATAAAATAATATTTGCGTGCCGCAGCCCCGCTGCAGGGCGGCGCCGCCCCCGCCGGCGCGCCCAAGCCCGCCGCCGACTGCTTTAATACGCTGGTGAGTACATTTGTTCATACATTTATCAACTATATACCTACTATCTTTAAAGCCGACAAAGTTTATTTATTAATATTCCGTTTGCCAAATAAGAATGCGAATGGGTGCTAATAACAGCTCAGCGTTGTATAATAATAATATTATTAAATTTAGAAAAGTTTCGTTTAAATGGCTCAACCATTACAATTTGCAGGAGTTTTTCGATTTAAAGAACGATTTGTGAATGATGTTAATGTCTGGTAGTTTTCGGCAATATTTTCAGATTGTATTATATTGGCACGCCTCTTTGATTTGGCTAAACATGTTTGTACTAAACTAGTTATTTTGTACTATCTTTTTATAAGTACCGTGTTTTGAATTATGAATTAATCATCGTCATTTATTTCGAATCACTTAAATTTATGTTTTGTTACTTTCTTAGTAACACTTTTGACTTAAGATCTAGGGTTAGTAATGCCAACAGTTAATACACAATAAGATCCTAACTAATATTATACATGCAAAAGTGAGTTTTTTTGTTTGTTGTTTGTTACGATTACACGCGTAAACTATTCAAATAACCACCATAAAATTGTACACATATTGTCAAAAGTATAATCAAAGACATAGGGTACTTATTATAAAAAAGTGGGTTTGTTTGTTTGTTACGCTTTCACGCGTTAACTATTTAACGATTTGTTTGTTTTGTTGTCATAGAAACTGTTGAAGCGGTACGAAGCCCGCCGGGTCAGCTAGTGTATAATAATAATAATAATTAGTATTTATTCCAGAATAATTCCATAGACTGTTAGTAATTACAGTAGACCTTAAACACTAATATTAGTTACAAAAAAAATGCTCACTTAACAAAATACAATGAAAACAAAAACGAGCTTGGCGCGCTGGATACGACCACCCACCGTTAGAGGACGGTGTGTAGATGCACCCAATGTTGCAGCATCGGTGCGTCCCAGCGGTCAGATAATATAATATATGTATAGAAGAAACGATATTTACAGTTAAAATGCGTCGTTAAATGGTCCTTCGAGCCGGATGCAAACGTTCTTGAATGTTCTCCTATCAGGTATGGCAGCCGACCGCCCCCTGGCCCATAGAGGACGGGGAGAGAGCGGTCGCAGTAGTCAGCAACAAGTCCCCCCTCACCGCGCCGCACGTGCTGCTGGCCACGCCGCGCGCTATACACCTGCTGTCGAGGGACAACCATCACTATGTGAGTTAATATTCAGCCAGTCTAGGTGTTTTCTTTATAGTTAGCGCGGCAAACTCCACTTTGTCAGATGGCAAGTGGAAATGGTGTCCAGATGCGAAGACAACTGGTTTTGTTTTGTTTACGGTTACACTTGGCCTACATTTGGTACTGCTGGCGACGCCTCACGCTATACACCGACTGTCGAGGGACAACCATCACTATGTGAGTTGATGTTAACTTGTACTAGGTATTTTTCCTCTTTGCTGCACATACTATAGTATGTGCAGCAAATGACTAATACTCCACCTGATGGCAAGTGGTACAAACATTGATGTTATGGCGACATATTTAGATAAGGGTATAATTTAAACGCTCATCAGAAATATTTTTTAGACCCTAAACCTAAGTACTAAATAAATTAAATGACTCCAAAAAAAATTAAGTGTCCTTATAAAAAGGGTCCTAAAATATACCATAACTATAGTCCAAAATAAATAAACACACATCACAATAATTTCATATATTGTACAAATATTCTTTTTGTTTCCCAAAATGGATAAATGATCACCAAATATTTACATTATTATTCAAATGATTGAGGATACTAGCTGCCCTACTCCTGTCGGTCACGTGATAGGTTAGAAATTTAAGACAATCGCGAAGCGCAGCGTAGCAACTAAATACACTGTGCATTTAATATAGATAAATATGCCCTTTACAACATGTAATTTAAATAATATTTTGGAAGATATTACAGATTTAAAATGCAGGGACACGGCGGTTGCGTGTACCAGCATTGCACCCGTGCGAAGCCGGGGCGGGTCGCTAGTAAATAAACAAAGCAAAAGTTCGTGACATATCCGTTTGCAGATCTGCTCGCGGCCCGTGCCCCCGCTCGCGGAGGCGCCGGCCCCGCCCGCCGGCGCCAGCACGCCGCCCAAGAAGTCCAAGTACGGGCCCGGCGCCCTGCCGGTATGTAGCTACTCTAATCCCCGCCCGATCCTCCAAATGACACTGCAACTCTATAACAATACACTAGTAAAGTAAAGTAAAGTAAGCAGCCTATAACTGTCCCACTGCTGGGCAAAGGCCTCTATCATTGAAATCAAGTCATAGATACAAAAACACAAATGTTGAAAAAATTTCCACGCACCCTTCTGACATACCGGGTCAGGTGCTCTTCCAGTTGAGAGTTTATAGATACAATTGATGGGCACTGGCTTAATCGCCACGCTTGCCAAATGCGGATTGAGAACACACTAAACATGCAACAAAATCCGAACTGGTGGAGTAGTTTTCAATAATTTAGTTAAACTGAATTTTAGTTTATTTTTATTGTTTTCTAAAGTTTACGTGAACACTACAGATTAAAATTAAACTACAAGCTACTAACTGATTATGAGACGATCAACCTCAGTCTCCCTGTGACCGCGGACCCTGCAAAACAGTTCGAAACGTCAGGATAAATCATTAATTAAAACTAATGTGTAAAATAAACGCGAGTAGATCCGTAAAAAGTTGTTTCATTTCAATTTTTTTTACTTAGTTTTGACGTCAATAAGTGCTTGTAAAGGTTGATATTGAATAAACAATTTGATTTTGTTTTAACACATGGTTGTCTGGAAGAAATTGCTCTTTCTTAAGCCGACATTTATACTATTTGTTGTAATGCTCTTTATATTTTACTATGGTGTACAATAAATATTATTTCTTAGTGTCAGCTCGGACTTTGTATCTAGAGCACACACACTCGCTGTTTCCAGCTGACGCACATGCTTAAGCGATAGCAATAATTGGTATATAACATGTAAACACAAACAATCAAATCTCTCTCTCAGAGCTCTCAGCTCACAAAGCTATGGACGACATACAACAACTGTTTGATTTATCTCCTCTGCGAGGAGCTAAAATTTAAATCATCCTTTCATTCAATGCCATCTTAAAAATCATAATAATACCCGGTATTACCAAAAACATCAAACATTGTAACTTTTATTGTTGTTTATGTTATATATCTAATATGATTTGAAAAAGTGTGGAAAATAATTTCAAGAGGGTATGGTTGGTAATGCTAATTAATACAATTAAAAAATAATAATTTATTTATTATAATTAATTATTAATTTAAAAAAAAAATCAAAAAACTTTAAACTTTATAACTTTGTTAGGATGTTAATTTGATTTTTTGTTATATTTAATAATTGTATTCATTATTTACTTATTTAATAAAACTAAAGAGGGTCGAAAGTTTGTACTTGGAAGATATTCGAAAAAAAGTTGGCTGGGGATACTTAGAATCGATAACAGAATACGTTTCAACGGTTTTTAGAATTTTTGTCTGTTTTTTATTTGTTGAATTGTTGTTTATTTGACCGCGCATCACATTAAAATGGCTGAACGGATTGTTATGCAAACTTTGCACATAGATAGACCATGACCCGGACTAGGATACAGGATATCTTTATCTCGGTAACAGGTTGCTGTGGGATAGTGTGGTCTTCGCGAACGAAGTCGCGCGCGACAACTAGTTAATCTATAAACATTTCTACGCTGTTTACTTCAAAAATGTGTGATACCGAAATTTTATCTGTTCCACCTTATTTATGTTATCATATTTTATTAGAAATAAATTGTATTATAGTTTTGTAGTGATGAGATGCGGGTTTGAATTCCGCTCGAGGAGTTTTTGAATCATTGTAAATGTAATGATGTAATGTACTAGTTATTGAAGGTCGTGTGCAGGGTGGCGGCGCGGGCGGCGCGCGCGTGTCGTGCATGGCCGCGTCGTGGCTGGGCGGCGTGGCGGCGTGCGTGGACGCGCGCGCGCGCCTGCACGTGCACCGCCTGCAGCGCGCGCCGGCCCCCGACGCCAGCAGTATGCGCACGATTCACATTTTTTTTTATAAATAAATAAATAAATATAAATATGAGACAACATCACATACATTGTTCTGATCCCAAGGTAAGTAGCTAAAGCACTCGTTTCATGGAAATCGGAAACAACGACGGTACCACAACCACCCAGACCCGACACAATATAGAAAAATTCGTTTTCGACATTGACTCGACCGGGAATCGAACCCGGGACCTCAGGAGTTAGCGCCGCCCAAAGTCCGGCGTGCAAGCCACTCGACTACGGAGGTCGTTTGACCTGAGGTCGTCTGAAGTGACAGCACAAAGAATCGTGAATTCAATATATATTCATAGCCACGTCTACTATCATCTATCGGACATATAACCACAGCAGCAGATATTATGTCGCAAGCGAACCTTTCGATATTGTGTCAGGACTGGATGGTTGTGATACCATCGCGTCGTTGTTTCTAATTTCCATAAAACGAGCGCTTTAGCTACTTACTTGGGATCAGAACAATGTATGTAGTGTTGTCTAAAAAGGCTCATTTTATGTGTGCTGGGACACGAGCCTTCCCTATGGATGAATATGGAGTGTACAATCTAAACATCGAACATTTCATTTCATTCCGTGGCCTCCGTAGCCGAGTGGCTTGCACGCCAGACTTTGGGCGGCGCTAACTCTGAGGTCCCGGGTTCGATTCCCGGTCGGGTCAATGTCGAAAACGGACTTTTCGATATTGTGTCGGGTCTGGGTGGTTGTAGTACCGTCGTTGTTTCTGATTTCCATGAAACGAGTGCTTTAGCTACTTACCTTGGGATCAGAACAATGTATGTGATGTTGTTTAATTATTTAAAATATATATTTATATATTTAATTTAAAAAAAAAAATGTGTTGTGTTATTTGTCTATTCAGCACTTTGTTAATAAGTAAATAATATTAATTTTTGCATTGTAAACACTTTTCATAATTTACCTACTTTTAAGTTAGTTCGCGATCAATCGTACTCCTAGCTAGTATCATCTATACCTTGGTTCATATAAATAAACAGTTATCAGTTATATCAGTATTTCTATCAAGATAATTATCATATCAATCCATCATCATCATCATCGTTTGGTGTACAGCCCGTACATGGAGAACAGGCCATAAAACCACGCGGGCCCAGTGCGGGGCGGTGGTCGTTAGCCACTGCTAATGCAGCCGGGCCGCCGGCTTTACGTGCACGACGAAGCACGGAATATATTTTAATATAATATAATATATTTTAACAACCAAAAAAGCTACTACGAGACCTCAGACATTTTGCAAAATAGTGTCTCACTCTCAAACTCGGAAGGCTAAATATAAAGTGTTTTGGTACAGAGAGCGGGATGGCCGTCCAGCACATCTGCAACCTGCTGGAGTACGCGCTGGTGACGGGCTGCGACTGCCTCGACCTGCTGCTCACCATCAAACCCGGTCAGCTGGAGGCCGTCTACGAGCGGTGAGGCAAAACACATTTATAAACATGCCCATTTCCGCCACGTTTTTACGATGTCCTACGACTTTCCATGGCATATTTTTAATAATCTGTCTGACTACCAACTTAAATATTGAATGACATCGGAGATTGTACATTCCTCTTTACTTCTAAATATTAAAAATAGAAGGAAGTATGTATTATGAAAATAAAAACACACAGGTACATGCTATCAAAGAAATAAAAATAAAAATTGGAGTCGTACAAAAGGCGGCCTTATCACTAAAAGCGATATCTTCCAGGCAACCTAGGGATGGAGAGAATTGATAATAAATAAGATGGAGGCGTTGAAATAAAAAATGTACAGTAATAATTTATTACATAAGCATACATTACAAAAACACAATGTTGAAAAAATTCGATAGCTCGATTGAAAGAGCGCCTGACCCGGTATGTCAGAAGAGTGCAGGTTCAAATCCTGCTCGTGGAAATTTTTTCAACATTGTGTTTTTGCAATTTGTTTCGCAACAAAATTTGCGTTAAAATTATATAAACAAATCAAAAACATTTTATAATCATACATACACATATATACATACATACATATATACAACCATATAAATATATAGAACATATATACATATCATTTAAAAATAAATAAGTACCTAGTGGACTAACAGTAGGATTACAATGAGTAAAATAATAATTGACTGATAATTTAAAAATATATATTTTTTAGCTTTAAATGATGATCATTTTTTGCATGCCCCATACTGACTAGTTGAAGTTTAGACCATTGTTGTTCGTTTATGGTTAGCTCTATGCAGTCGCGAACTGTTTTACTCGACGCATGTAATAATGAATTTGAGGGAAAGGAGTGTAAAATAGTGTTAATTATTGAAAATATTGAAAAACAAAATATTAGCAAAACACCTGTTTTTGTGTTTATAAGACACGCATTTGAAAGAATTGTGTTTGCTATATGTGTTTATTGAATGTTGAGGGCGAAACCTGAGTTGTAACTTGGACTTTTTAAAGAATATTGGTGATGCGGCCCGAAGACTTAAATGGTTTGGCGAGAAAGTCAAAATGGCGGCGCGGGCGATGTTATGTTATTTAGTGGACTGTATTTTTATTGGCGTTATACTATGCTAAGGGATGTTTCGAACTGCGAGGGATGGAGACAAGGGTGTGCGGGTGTGCGGGCGTCCCTTCAAACGTCGTCGCCGCACGGCGCGGGCGGGGCTGTTGCGATTGTGCCGCAGCGCTAGTTGGCGTGCGGCGTTCTATATTGCAGTATAGGTAGGTATGTATGGAGGGAGATGGGTAAAGGAGTGAATGGGTAAGCTTTGTCAGATCGTTAAAGATATAGTCAAATAGTGTATGTTATTATAATATAATCATTATATGATACGTTGACAAGAATCTCAGTATAAGACGATGTTTTCTGTTAAAATAGTATTTCGAAATTGTAATGCATCATTTTAACGTACTTTAATTTTTTTAGGTACAAAAATGCCGCTTACCAATGCTGAGAGACAAAAACGTTATAGAGACCGCCTTAAAAATAATCCTACGAAAAAAGAAGAAATACGCAAGAAAAATTTGGAAAGAATTAATAGAAAAACTAAAAAAATTGCAGAAATGAGTGAAGAAGAAAAAAAATTAAAAAGAGAATTATGGAGAAAACAGAAAAAAAAACAAAAGGAATAAAAAGCAGATATCTATATGTATACTACTATATAAATCTGTAGGCTCTGTGTGTCGTGCAATTTTTCTGACAAATTTTGGGACAAATATTCATTTTATGACTCGCTGACACCAATTCTACGATTTTTGTATGTCTGTCTGTATGCCCACTTTTAACTCAAGAACGGCTTGACCGATCTTGATGAAGAACATGATATTGTGCAAATGATAGGCTATTAAAGAGAAAGGAAATTTAATTCACAAGCTTAAGCGGGCGGGTGACGGCTCTTGATGAAAATTTGTATGTAGTGAGAACATGAGATTGTGCAAATGACAGGCTATATATGATGTTGGTAAACCTAATAATTATTTTGATTAGCATTCATTGATCCATTATATTCGCACAGCGAAGCGGGCGGATGACTACTAGTATAACTATAAATCATTTGAGTATTGCAGTGATTTGGAACTCATTGAGCTTTGAATATAGAGTAAATAGATTTTAATTTGCTAATTGTCGGTACACCACCTCTCATTTTCTCCTTATTTGTCCTCAAAGGTTGCTTGGAAGAGATAGCTTTAATCTATAAGAACGTCTATGCCTACTTTTGTGTTGTTGTACATTTTCTATTATTTGTTTTATGTATAAAAGTGTAAATCTATCAAAGTATTTTTTATTTATTTAAATAAACTTAAAAATAAGTACTTTTAAATCAAACATTTTTATCTATCTATGTAATTATGTTATCGTCGTTTACCGGCAGGTTCACTGAGAGCTTCCAGCGGCAGCCGCAGTCGTTCCAGCAGTATTACTACCATGGGTGGCTCAAACTCAGGATAGCGATATGCAGGTCAGTGTTATTTATCATTAGAAGAAGATCGAAGAAATCGGAAGCAGAAACTCCTGTAAATAGCCTTTCAATGAGGTGTCTCCTGCGACCATGGATCTCGTAAAAGGTTCGAAATGTCACGATAAAATAATATAAAATTAATGTGTAAAATAATCGCGAGTAGACTCGTAAAAGTTGTTTTTTTTTAGCACATTTAGCCAGTGTAAAAGTTGTTTTACTTACAAGTTATATGTAGAGAAACAATATATTATATGCTTTGTTTATGAATGATGATGAATGATAGAAATAAAAGTGAGAAATTATATAACCCCCAAACCCCTCGAGTATCTCTTTAGTAGACTCTTTGAGAGAATTTGAAAAGTCGAAGTTGCACTGTTTTGTTTCATTTGCCAACACTCATGCGCACTTACGAACACTTCATCATCGTCAGCTCATTTTGTGTCCCCACTGCTGGGGCGCGAGCCTTTCCTACACTCGCCTGCCGCACGAGCCTCCAGTAACACTGGTTCCTCCCAATCGCCAGGTTGTCAGCTCCGCTGGTAGCGCGCACATCCTGGCTGTGCTGCGTGCAGATGTGCCACGCGGCCTGGGCCGGCGCCGCCGCCGCGCTCAGGCCCGATGCGGCGCAGGACGCGCTGCTGCTGCTGCTGGACGACCACGACGCTGACAAGGTGCGGGCTCATGGTCATCACATCATAAACACAGCTGTCTATAGCCGCGCTCAGGCCCGATGCGGCCCAGGACGCGCTGCTGCTGCTGCTGGACGACCACGACGCTGAATCAATACTCTGGTTCCCCCTGGTCGCTAGGTCACAAAATAAAATGACTGCAGATGGTAGTTAAAAAGAGCGGCTAGTAATTAGTAATAAAAGAATTGATTGAACATGAATTTGGAATAAAAGTGGTCATAATATTGAACCCTGAGGCACTCCATGAGAAACCTTGTACTTTTTGAGCTCTTTTTAATGACATACTGCCTGATGGAATGTTTAGTTTAAACGAAAGTTTAGACTTAGTTTTACACCAACTCTACTCCCCCAGACACTGCTAGCGCTCGAAGCTAAGCCCGAGTCCCTTGGTGACGTGTCAGCGCTGCAAGCGCTGCGCCGGCCGCTGCAGCGCGCGCTCGACGTGGCGCTCACGGCGCTGCTGGCGTTACCGCACCTGCCCGCGCACCAGCTCCTGCCCGGGTATCAGCCGCACGGGTTTGTTCATTCATTTATTGATACCATCATCATCATCTCAGCCAAGACGTCCACTGCTGGACAAAGGCCTCCCCCAAGGATCTCCACAACGACCGGTATAACTCATGTGTAACTTTATTTTTTTGAGACTGTACCCGCAGTCAAACTTTTTATATAGTAATGTGGTGCTACGTTTATAAATTTTAAACTTCTTAAAGTTTAATAAAGATATTTCATTCATTTATTCATTCATTCATTTATAGAAAAAAAAACACTTTATAGCTCACACTATAACACAGTAAACAAACTAATTGAAAAAATAAAAGAAATTTAAACACGAAGCAAACACCTTCTCAACCGTGTCAACAGATGGCGCCACAAACGCATACCAACGGCGTCGCTAATACAGTATAATAACGATAATTTCGAGTTCGAGTTCGAGAGAAGCCTACATCGCGGTAGCGAAGTTTCACCATTTCCTTCGCTATATATAGCACCTCCAATTACATCCGCTAGACCTCGGTCCCCGAGCTGGGTGGTATACATCCAGCTCGGAGGAAGATCTTCCCTTTGGCCTTCCTCAATGTGGCATTCTCCCTACCATTGGAAATTGCACTGTGAAATAGTCAGCGCTTTTGTGCTCGTCTATCGCAACGCTTCACTGTCAATTCAAAATCACAAAGAAATTTGGTGACTTATTTCTTTGCCGCACCTCCAAAAGATGGATAGTCTACCAGCACACGTTTTCCCTCTTTCCTATGATATGGGGTCCTTCAAACGAGGCGTGAAGAAGCACCTTGTGGGCCGGCAGAGTGAGGGTGACTGACGCTGCGTTGTTTTCACGCTGCACCAGTTGTCTTCGCGTCTGGACTCCATTTCCATTTAACATCAGGTGGTGTGTAGTCATTTGCCGTGCTAAGTATAAAAAAAATTAAATAAATTGTATACCAAGGTCAGTACTACCTTCAAATTGACGGGGTGGCTATGCGCTACAGTGGTGGCGAACATCTGGATGGAGTACTTTGAAGAGCGCGCGATTGCTGTTGCACCCACGTCAATTAAGATGTGGAAAAGGTACGTCGATGACGTTTTCTGTATACTTGCTGGTGGTCGGCGCGATGTCCGAAAATAAATTTCACTTTTGAGATGGAAGAAAACAGGAGCTTGGCATTTCTCGACGTCATGGTGCGAGTGCGGGACGACGGTTCTCTTGGCCACTCTGTATACAGGAAAGCTACACACACTGATCGCTATCTCAACGCAACCTCACATCTTGACTCTGTAGTATCATCCTTGACTAACCGTGCATACGACGTTCTGCAGAAGAATGGATACAAAGGGAAGGTACTACCATCTAGACACAAACTCAAACACCATAAGTACAAGATAGACGGGCAACCAGTACATTTGCCGTATATGAAGAGAGTGACAGATAAGGTCACAAACATACTTAATAAGTACTCAATCAATACTATCTTCACTCCTTTTAGAAAAGTAGCACAATGTTTACGGTCGCCGAAAGATAGTTTTCCCTTGGTAAAGCCTGGTGTATACAAAATCGATTGCAGCTGCGGTAGCTCCTATATTGGCCAAACTGAACGGACAGTCGCCTGCCGAATTAAGGAGCACATCGAAGCTGTTAAGAACAACGATATGCAAAAATCGGCCATTGCTGAACATCTGATCCAGTCGGGTCCTAATCACTGGATTGAGTTTTACGACCCTCAGATAATTTCGACAGAACGCCACTACGTACCTAGTTTGGTGAGAGAAGCGATTGAAATTACGAAATACAAAAATGCCAATCGTGAAGATGGATTCAAACTGTCGCGTGTCTGGAATCCAGTGATCAGTCTTGTTAAAAACTGCAAAAACAACAATACAGCCGTTTCGCGTTCCGATACTGTGAGTGTAGTGTGTCGTCAGTAATTTCGAGTGAATAGTGACTTAGAAACCGGTGGTACGGACATCGAGCGCAAAAAGCGACTAAGGAAGAGGGTAGATCGTTTTGTCTGCTCATAAAAAACAAACCCGCATTAACTTCAGTAATTCCGTGATCATGGCGCACGCAGCTGTGCTGACATATCGGGTACTCACAAATACTAATCACGGTAAGAATCCCGTTAATAATTACTCTACTGCAAGTGACCATGATAGTTTAAATAGTTATATTATTAAGCTTTAAAGTGCAAAATTTTGTTATTTTGTTAGAGTCAAGTGTCGTCGTCCCGTCCCCCCCCCCCTGCCAGCCAAATGGTTGTTTTTGGATACGTGAAAAAATTCACGGTAGTTGTGTATATGACGAAGTTAAAAGGAAAACTATCACAGCTAAGTAGGCGTTACAAGTTTACGAGTAACAGTCGACCAACTTATAAAATGTACTTGGCGCAGTACAAATTCCTCATTGGGAACTACTAAATAACGTTGTCAGGTGTGTGTGAAACCTACTACATCTACATTTAAGCATATGAGCCATCGTTAAATAAATGTTCATAATATCCCTCTAGAGATGGGCTACGGAACCCTACACTGCGCGTGGCCCGACACGTGCTTGGCCGGTTTTTTGTCTTCATATCGTGTGTAAGGCCTTATATGTTTTCTGGTGTGGTTGTAGATGTGTATTATGTGAACCGTTGCCCCAGCTACGAGATCTGGTCGGAGCCCCTCGCGTGCTTCCTGCTCCGCAAGCTGGTGATCCTGGCGCGGGCGAGCGGGCGCGGCGGGGAGGCTCTCAGCCGGCCGCTGGCCCGCCTCGCCGCGCTGCACGCGCAGCCCGCGCAGCCGGCGCAGCCCGCGCAGCCCACGCAGCCAGCCAAACACGAGCTGCACGGTCAGACACATTTATTTTATTTTATACTAGCTGGTCTGGTATCAGCAACTTCGCGATCGCACATAGCCTTTTTTATGAATCCCAGATAATCTATCAGACTATCCGATGAGTCTGAGACACCCTATCTGACGAGCCTCATAAGTCACATAGCCAATCTGATAATCTGATGAGCCCCATAAGTCTCACTTAACCTGTACGAGTATGATGAGCTTCATAGATTCTAGTCCCATAAGTCTCAAATAACGTACCTGTAAAGTTTTAGATAGCCTAGTCACAAATAGCGTGTCTTATAAATCCAAAAGTCTCCGATAGCCTATTTTATGTGTTTCAATAGCCAATCTGATGAGTCTCATAAGCCTCACATAATATGTAACACTATATGTTACTAATAGCCTACCTCATAGATAGCCTATCTGATGAGTCTCATAAGTCTGAAATAAAGTATCTGTCAATTTTATTTTTTAATTTTGTGTCTCAGATAGCCTATTTTATGAATCCATAAGTCCCAGATACCCTATCGCTCGAGATTTTGCTAATTTAGCTAATTTGAGCAGGTTGGACAGAGTCACGATAGCAAAGTTGGTAGTGCACCTATCCCGGTATGTCATGGGACGCGGATTCAAATCCCGCATGTGGAATTTTATTCAACACTTGTTTTTATTGATTAATTAATCACAATTCACTAACTTGCTGCCCAGAAGGTACGGTTATCTGTAACGGGTTGCTAACTACTTCAATAAGCATGGTTGCGTATACGTGGCGGTATTTATTAATTACTAGTTGACCCGGCGGACTTTATTTTTTTGTGTATTGTTTTACGGCTCCGGATGAAATCCAACAAGCCTATTCGTTCGTTATATTTTTATTCTATTGGTGACATTCTTTGTCGCACCTCCAAAAGATGGATTAGAACCAGCACACGTTTTCCCTCCTTCCTATGACATAGGATCCTTCAAACGAGGCGTGAAGAAGCACCTTGTGGGCCGGCAGATTGATGTTGACTGATGCTGCTTTGTTTTCACGCTGCACCAGTTAGTTGTCTTCGCGTCTGGACTCCATTTCCACTTAACATCAGGTGGTGTGGAGTCATTTGCCGCGCTAGGTATTAAAAATAAAAAGACTTCAGCGTCGGGACACTTTTGGTGTTCTGGCAAAATAACGCTGAGTGGATAACCTTTATCGTGTCACTTTGCATTTTTTTATTCTATTTTATTTTAATTTTTATTCATGTTACTGTGTGACACTAAATGAATAATTTTTCATTAAATTTTTTCATTCAAATAGTGGCGAACGAATCTATAAGTAACAACTGTTTACACGGCCACTTCAATTATTATATTTCGAGTGACTATTACATTTTTCATAATTATAAAATCTATTCATACAAGGTGTTTGGTAATCCCTGTATAATCCCGAATATGGCAGATACCCTTCATAGAACCCCGGAAAGTTATGAACATAACTGAAAAACACTAGCCCCCTTACCAGTAAACAGAGAACAAGGTCCGAATAGTTATTCCGTGTTTTGTCTCTTTCACTCTAATTTGAAATGACGTTTACATGACGGGAACAAAACACGGAATGACTATTCGGACCTTATTCTTTGTTTATTTGTAAGGCAGTAGATATGAAGATTCTTTGTTACTAAGTAAAATTGTAAAGTGACAACCCTAGGTCAAGCTGATACGTTGTTCTTGGTCAACCTCATGTATAAAACTGAATAAACTAAAATATTGTAATAAAGTAAAATTGTGTTTTTTATGGAAAAGTAAATTTACAAAAACAAATGCTGAAAAAATTCCCACGAGCAGGATTTGAACCTGCACCCTTCTGACATAACGGGTCAGGTGCTCTTCCAATTGAGCTATCGTGGTTCTAACCAGCCCGCCGAAATTATTCAATACTATTTACTTTTTTACTTTGAAAGCCAATATTTGATAGCTCAATTGGAAGAGCACCTGATCCGGTATGTCAGGTTCAAATCCTGCTCGTGGAAATTTTTTCAGCATTTGTGCTTTTGTAATTTGTTTCGCAACAAAATTTGCGTTAAAATTATATAAAACATTTTTAAAAGTAAATTTGTAAATATGATTTTTTATGTAGGACACTGTGTTTCAGGATTATACACCTATTACCAAACATCCTGTAAATGTGATAGTCATGTGACATGAATGATTCTAATATGTATTTGTTGTGGCACAAAACGAAATACGTTTAATGTACATGTTTCGCAGAGGAGTGTTTGTCGCTGGCGGGGGCGGGGGCGGGCGCGGGGGCGGGGGCGGGCGCGGCGTGGGACTGCGCCCCGCGCTGCAGCGTGGCCGCGCCGCACGGGAAGCCCTACCCGCTATACGTGAGTTACACACGACAAACACATGCCACACTGAACTCGACCAAGTTATTATTATTCAAAAATGTAATCCGAAACCCGATAACTTTACAATTCATAAATATTTTTATTATTTTATAAATAAATATGACTTTACCTTTTTCCTGTTGAATCCTCAGGCAAATGTAACGTTTAAGATATATTAAGAAGATAATGAGAATAATTTGAAATAAAGCATAGTTTTATGTGATTATCATTTTAAACTTAACTAAAATTGGTTTTTTTTTTTGTTTGTATATTATCGGGTAAGCACAGTGCCTTGATCTCACCTGATGTTAAGTGATGATAAGGCCAATGATGGAAGCGCACTTCACCCGGGATCCTCAACTAGTGAGGCACTGGCTATCTTATCTCTAGCTGCCGGAACGCAACAATGCTACAAACATTGATGTTATGGCGACATATTTAGATAAGACGATGGTAGCTAGCCAGGCGGATAAACGCCCTACCACCAACCAAACCGAGTACACAATCATGTACCCCCCGCTGGGAATCGAACCCGCGACCTCTGGGTCTAAACCGGTGGTCTTAGCCAATAAACCACAGAGGCGGTTAAAAATAATGATTTAATGTTTAATGATTTTTATAAGTATTTTCTAGTTAAATTTGTATATTACTAACAAAATATGGAACTCTGTTATCTGGAAATAAATAAATGATTTAATTTTATTAAATTTACACTATACGTGAAATAATTATTGAAAACTAAATGCCACTTGGGATTGGCCTCGAATTGGTGTATCATCACCATTATCATCATCAGCTATAATAGTCCACTGCTGGACATGGGCCTCTCCAAGTGCACGCCGCCGAGCAAGATCCGTATACATGTGTCTATGTAATAGTTAGTTGTCGGTGTTGTTGGTCCGTTGTAACGTGCAGTGGTTTGGCAGCTGGAGTACGGCGTGGAGCCGCCGGGGCTCCGGTTCAGCGCCGACCCGCCCGCGTACCTGCACGCGGACCCCGCGCCCGCGCGCGCCATGGACTGCATACGGTGAGTCCACGAACTAGGGTAGTGCATATAATGACTTGTCCTGACTGACTGACTCATCATCGCCGAGCCTAAACCGCTGAAGGTAATTTGATAAAATTTGGACTGTAGGTTAACTGATTGACGTAACCAACCACTAAGAAAGGATTTTTCGGAAATCACACCCTAAAGGAGTCAAATAAGGGGGTGAAAGTTTGTATGAAAGTCCGTCAGTTATGAAGTAAAGTACAGTCACGAGCAAAAACATGTAAACAATTGTAACTCTTATTACGATGGAATAAGAGACAAAATGTTTACATATCGGTGCTCGTGACTGTACATGAACATTGGTATTTGAGTTCTTGAAAAGAATTGCATGTCTCAGGAATTTTGTTTTTTTTTTCTTTAAATGAGTATAAAAGGGAAAAAGGTATTTTTGGGTAAATCGTAATTTTTAAAGTAATAACTATCAAAATGATTATTTTAATCGATCTATAGATTTTTCAACGAAAATAAAGAATTAAATGTTTTAGCATTTTTCGAAAAACCTCCCATCTATTCTCATCTGAAATCGGAAGTTTAATCCACGGACCGACCAACATGAACGTACCTTTAATAAGTTTAGCTTTTATTACAAACAATCACACGTCGTGTCGTGTGCCTACGAGAGCGAAGCCGCGAACAAAAGCTAGTTATTGATATATAGGTAACTATATAACGTTATAAGCAAAAATAAAATTCTAAAAATCAAAGTTTATTGGCAATTTGTACCAAGTCTCAGCAAGGTGCTGGTCGCAGCCCAGCGCTGGTTTTCAGACTGGTCCCTTGTAGGTTACGATTTGGTTAGAAGGAAGAGGCAATGTGTTTGTTGAGACATGAAAATATAGTAATAAATACAAGGTTAACTTGGTTATGTGAAGGTATGTGTGATGTGTTTTATGTGTGGCTTTTCAAAATAGGCTATTGGTTGTATTGTGTAATAATAATATAGTCAGTTAAACAAAAAAATAAATAACATGAATGGGTAAGTTTGGTAAATTAGGCGGGTAAGTTCAAAGGGTAGGTAAAGGTAAGTGGGGTCAGGTTAACACTTACTGAAGCTTTTTGTTTATCTAAAAAGTGCGAGCGCACCAGGGCTTTGTACCTGTACAAAGACATAGGCTCCCATAACGGGGGAGGCAAGTCATTCCACACTTTGCTCGCTGCATACTTGAACCCAGTGCCCGACATAGTCATCCAGCGTTCGACATCAAGAAACCAGTGTTCGGCGCAAAAGGCAGCGGCGTCCGTCGTCCAAGTGGCCCGTGGGGATGGGCGATGACTGGCGCTATCCGTTAATCGGATAACATTGACATCATTGCGATTACTAAGGTCCGCAGGGGAGACACTAGAAGAGGTTGACCCTTCGAATATTTTATTGGGAAACCTCGTCAGGAACCCATCCCTAGAGGTTTAGATATCAATCTTCTGAATCAACATTTCCCTTCTTCGTTCCACTTTGGTAAGACCACAAAAACTAACACATTAAAATATCTCTCCCAGCTCCCAACCCCATTTACTCACCATTTGTCTCTAACCAATTCACCGACAGTGATGTTAAAAAGAGTATTTTGTCCATTTCTTCCAACGCAGTGGGAAATGACTGTGCAAGCCGTAAAATGATTCTTCCTAATTTTGACAACATTTTTCCAATCGTAACGCATGTCCTCAACCACTCCATTGATAGTGGTATCTTCCTAGCTACCTGAAAAGATGCCCTGATCATCCCACTTCCTAAAAAACCTAATCCTAAAATCCTTTTCCGAATACCGACCCATATCCATGTTACCTTTCCTTATTTAACTTAGTATGTTCCTATGCCAAAACCACCTCATGAATCTTTTCCAATCCGGGTTTGCCCCGGCCACAGTACAACAACAGCGTTAATCCACATTACTGACGACATTAGGTTGGGTATGGAAGATAGTAATGTTAAGGTCTTGTCCCTGCTTGACTTCAGTAATGCGTTCAATACCGTAGTTTTTGACATCTTACTTGGGATCTTACGCTCTATTAACATATCTCTTGTGGTGGTGGTTGGTTTCAAAGTTACCTGTCTGGTCGCCGATAGCGGATTCGCATCGAAGAGTCCTTCTCTTCTAAGTGCAACACTTCCGCAGGGGTGCCGCAGGGTGGCGTTTTATCTCCTTTACTCTTCGCTATTTTCATAAATTCAATTTGAACTCAATTAGTTTCCCCTTACCACCTTTATGCCACCTGCTCAAGCACCTGTACACCAGATTCCTGAAGCTTTTAATATATTGAACAAGGGCCTAGCTCAGATAAGCACGTGAAGTATATCACATAGACTAAAAGTCAACCCTACGAAAACACAGGTCATTGTGATTGGTAGTCTAAGATTTAAAATTTTGGTGTAATTTTTGACACCACCTTTCTTGGGATCCGCAGCTGCAAGGGGTCAGTCGCAAATTATTTGCTTCGGCCAGGTCTCTTAGGAGACTTCGCAATTTCCTACCTACGGCCACTAAAGCTGCACTTGCACAGTCTCTTCTTTTACCTATCCTTGATTACGCCGATGTCAGCTATCTAGCTAGACCTTAGGGAGGATCAACTAAACAAGCTTGAGCGCCTTCAAAACTTTTGTTTGGTTTGCGCAAATATGACCACGTCTCCGAATTTCGCACTAAGCTCAAGTGGTTGCTAATTCGTCTTCGCCGGAATGCTCATTTGTTTGTTTATTACTTAAAAAAAGAAAGAGAGGTGGTAGGGCCACCTCTCTTTATCTTAAAGATCGTTTCCAATTTTTGCACGACTCCCATTCTCGCTTCTTGAGATCATCGGAGAACTTGAGTTTGCTGATTCCACTGCACTCAACAAGATTCTGTGACAAACCTTTTACGGTCCATGCTGCTCGCCTGTGGAATGCTTTGCCTGTGTCTGTAAGACGTGCAAAATCTCTGCAAAGTTTTAAGAAACTCGTCAAAGATCACTATCTGTCATTGTAATTCTACTGTTAGTCCACTATTTATTTTTTGTTCTTAAATGGTATGTATATATGTTCGAAATATTTATATGGTTGTATGTGTGTAGGTATATATGTAAATTTGTATATATGTGTATTTATGTTTATGTAATACATTATTACTGTACACTTTTTTTTTCAACGCCTCAACCTTATTTATCAATATTCCTCTTCATCCCTAGGTTGCCTAGTAGATATCGCTTTTAGTGATAATGCCGGCCTTTGTACGCCTCTAATTTTTATTTTTTTTACATTTATGTGTCTTTTTTATGTGTCTTAAGTACAATAAAGTATTTTATTCTATTCTATTCTATTCTCCTCATTTCTGATTCGATCGCGCAGAGAAACCCGAGCATATTCCTCTCCACTGCTCTTTGAGTGACCTTGAGCCTTTTTATGAGGCCCATAATGAGCGATCACGTGACCGCAATTCACTCACTCGCTCACTCATGAACGAATTGATGTACATGCAGGTACATGTACCTGGGCGGCGGCGGGCGCGCGGCGCGCTGGCGCGGCTGCGGGCGCTGCGGGGCGCGCGCGCTGGCCGCCGCCACCGCCGCCCCCGCCCCCGCCTCCGCCTCCGCCGCACCCGCCGCCCCCGCCCCCGCCGCCCGCCACTGCCAGCCCTACGACAAGCGGTTCCTGCCCTCCTGCAGGTTGCTATTCATTTATTTTTTTATTATTTAGAATCTTGCATTCACAATATATTTGAATATCGAAAATTAAAATATCTTACAAAAAACACAAATGTTGAAAAAAAATATTTCACGATCACGATTTGAACCTGCACCCTTCTGACATACCGGGTCAGGTGCTCTCCCAATTGAGCTATCGTGGTTCTAACCAGCCCGCCAAAATTATTCAATACTATTTATTTTTATTTTTTATTTTTTTTCTTCAACATTTGTGTTTTTGTAATTTGTTTTGCTACAAAATTTTCGTTAAAATTATATAAAAATAAACAAAAACATTTTATTAAAATACCTACGAGTTACATTTTACTTTTTAATTTTAAGTGCTAATTGCTTCACTTAAGCTGAAATAAATATTTATAAAATACAGTGAAAAATTTAAATGCCTACCCGCGGTAGCGACCGGCGATTATATAAAAATGTTCGATATTTTAACTAGTAGGTATATCAAATGTTGACATTTTAAATTTAGGTATAATGACTATCGATGTTTTAATCACTCGGCATTTCAATCTTTGACATTTTAAGTTTAGATATAACATTTTTCGATATTTCGATACAGTCGATATTTAAATTGTCGATGTTTTGAACGTTGAAATTTTACCCACACACAGGTATTTTAATTTTCAATATTCAAATACTTACCCAATTACAAGATAAAGTTTTAGGAAGCTCGAGTGGGATCGAACCCACGACTTTTTTATAACCGTTCCAATGCTCTGACCGCTATGCTACCGAGACCCCAAGACTCGTTGCACGCTGCAGGCCAGCGGTTAAAAAAACATATATTTATATTGACACCCTGTATATTAAATTAAACTAATTAATATTTATAATTTACCTGTGATCTTGTTACAGATGTGGCGGAAAATGGACCTTAGTATCGAACGTGTAATCGCCTCGCATTAACTTTAAGAATAGACGATGTAAATATTGATAACACAAATCGAAATAATGTTTTGATATTATGTACTCTTTTAAGCAAACTATTTGTATAAATAAAGGATTGTTTTATTTCTGATGACTGATGGATGATTTCCGACTTGTTTTTAGCCCTTAAGGGTAAGCACTTGGCGTTTAATTCACCTGATTAAATGATGATAAGGCCGGAGGAGCTTGCACTTCACCCGAAATCCGCAACTACTAAGAAAAACTTGCTTTCTTAAATATACCACAGTACGACCAGTGTCGTCACTCTAAATTACACATTTAATTAAATAGCGATTGTAACTCTGACAAAAAAAGTTAATTCAGATCGCAAGGCACGGTTGAAACGATTGCCTCAGCGATGTACTGTCTCTTTCTAACGCGTACCTCTGCATCGTATACTCCGTACCTAAAGAGCAGAGTGAGACAGGCCTGACTTACTATATTCAGACCTCGGACTGAAATCAAATTCGATGACTATCGTAATTCCTAGACAAAAGAACTTTTTGGAGTGACATTCATAGGTAAATTAACAAATATCGAAAGCTAGGCTATACCTTATAGCTAGCATTAGCTAGATGACAAGATGATGTCATAAACTATACACGTAGCTAAAGCAATCGAGTTAGGCGGTCGGGCCCCAGTGTTCAGAGGAATATTTAACAACAAAGTCGTGTTTTTAAAAAAAAATATTAAATTTCCTAACGGAGTTAAAAGAAGATCCTGCCAGGTCATAAGAATTCGACTTCAACAAGCCTCGCGATCTAATTGCATACATAGTACATACACAGTATACATACATAGTATACAAACAACGCGCATCACTACGTCTTTGTGACGTCACCCATAAGTGCGAGAGAGCACATGATGTGCGCTGTCTCATTCGCACACTTTATTGCACCGTCTGCAACGAGTCTTTGCGTTGACTTATAGAGAGGAAAGCTTTGTATTTTTGTATGTTTGCAACGAATAAACTCAAAAATTTTAAACCGACTGATTTAAAAAATTCTTTCAACATTAGAATGCTACATTAGCGCTGAGTAACATAGGCTATATTAAAAAAAATGTCGACCCGTGCAAAGCCGGGACGGGCCGCTAGTACTATATTATACAAAGACAATTGTGAAAACTTTGTTTACAAACATTAAACATCGAATTTGGCCTGACTGGTGAGTATAACTGTCTGAACAACAATGCTATACCTTTTGGTGTTAACACCAAAAGGTATAGCATTGCCTTAAGGCGACACTTAAGAAGTGATCGTGCGTGCGTGCGGCCTGTGTAGTATGGGCAGAAAGAAATAAATATATAAACAATGGGTATATCAGGCCCTTCTTTACCATTGGGCACTCTGGGCAAGTGCCCAGGGCCCCGCAATCGATGGGGTCTCCTTGTTCCTGCCAGATCACTAACCGATGACCGATATTACAGATAAATATATTTGTTTTGCGAAACAAGAATTATAACTTATTGACTTTTTTTGCTTTTTAATTCAAATAAACCAGGGGCCTTCAGTGGGAACTCTATCTGGCTGCAAATAAATAAAAATACCAGATGAATAAATCTAGCGTAGCATAAGGACCCCATTATCCGTAAGTACCCCGGAGCCTCGAATAGGTTAAAGACGGCCCGTATATCTGGCCCTAGGTTTAACTCTCACTATATTATTATAGCTTTAGTTATTTTTCTGACTAGTTCTGAGATCTACAATGTGTAACAGAAAGGTGTGGTCAAAATGAAAAGATCCAAAGTGTATCCGATCTAGATCATGAATCGGACAATAATTGGTCCGAGTTTCAATGTTTAATTTTCATCACAGACCAAATAGGTCTTTGATTTTCATTATTTAGCTTTTTAAAAAGGAACGTCAGGTGGCGCTAGTGTTTCTTGTTTCAGACGTCAAATATTTTGTAAAGCAAAATATTTTAATATGTGAATACTGGCTGCTTGAAATTATCTCTACCTCGTTAATCACTCGACATTGGCGAAATTATTTGTGTATGAAAAACCCTACAGAAGCCATTTCACAAGAAAATAATAATAATAGTTTGTGACTTCTTGGCGGGAAAGTGAAGAGTCATGACTGCGGTTTTGTTTTATTTTCTAAAATTTCTATTATGTCGATTATTAATGTGAAATAATGGTGGATTATTAAGTGTTCGTGAGTGTGCATGACTGTTGGCAAATGAAACAAAACAGTGCAATGTCACTTTTCGAATTCTCTCAATAAGTCTGTGTCAGGACTTAGTAAAGCTCCACATCTTTACTGAGATACTCGAGGGGTTGGGGGGGTTATATTATTTCTCACTTCCCACTTCCATTATCATTCATCATCATCAATATTAGTTATTTATGTATTACCTAAGAAAATAGAACGAACGAATAGAATTAAGAAACTAATGACATGGCAGCATGGTCTATGCCGGTTCATCAAGGAACAAACTACACTTAAAAAAAAAAAAATCTTCCTAGTTTGTGTTGAATCTCTGGCAATGTTCGCTCATTCTCAGTGTTAAAATCGTTACGAAGCGTTGTTACTGCGACTGCGTTGCATTTTGTTAGAAGGATATCTTTGTTAAAATCCATCAAGGTTTTAGTGTAAACGTTATAAATAACATTTAACTTGTTAATATCATAAATGGCAGACAAAAAAGGTATGTGAGAGCTTCTTTTATAATTTCTTTGTTCTTACAAGAAACAATTTTGACATTATTGTAACGTCACTGGGTGTTGCTTTTTGTGTTTTCAACGAACTCTTCAATCGATTAGAAATCTTTTGCATTGCATAGTAATTAAGATACAGATGCGAATTATTTCCATTCTTGAGGCGTATGATACTTGTTCACCCAGATTAAAAGGATCGATAACTTCGAGCCGATTCAAGATGGATGACGGACAAATCCTATGTTGCGTGCAAGGCAAGTGGGATTATCATCACAGTTTTGTCCTATTCCTTTATTGATTTTTGCAATTCGCAGGGAGATTATTTTACAGTAGATATTACGTTATTGCACTAAGCCTTCTGCGGAATTCAAGCATTTTATGATTCTTTATAATTATGGCAGTGGGTAGGTAGGTATTATACATAGTTGCGTAAAAGTCTATTAATATGATGTTTTTTAATTGTTCCGGCTTTTCTAAACTGCTTTTTCTTAACTGCTAACTACAGTTATACTCCCAACATAATTAGTAGTCGAACTCTATATTAAAGTAGGTCAATGATATTTTATAGGTAGGTATACCTACTCTTTGTCGGAAATTAGGTCACTGGTACCTACTCGAATTATTGGTTTTCGTGGTACTTATATCTGAATACTGCAGTGCAGCTGATATTGGCACTCATTGAATCTCTTAGTTTGTAGAACAAGACATGGTAATGTAGAATTGTTTAATGCTGGTGAGCAATTCAGTTACCAAGTACCCATTCATAGTTAAGTTATGCGATTAGCCTGTACTTTAATTTGGACCATGATATTGGTGTTCAGAAAAAACATTGATTTTACATTAGGTAATGCAACTTTAAAATCTTAATTAAAGAAATAAAAACAGGTCCTTTAAGTCACTCTGTCCCTAATAATAGCTTTAGTTTTTCAAAGTACTCTGTGCCATTATTATTTATTTTACAATAACCAATAAGATTACTTGAAAGAAGTTAGCGGTAGAATAATTTATTGATTAACTATGTCTTGTTTTTAAGAAACTAGGTACTTATGGAAACACAAACAATTGCCTATGCATACCATTATGCAAATTCATAACTAGCACGTTACCTGTGTGACGCTTCAAATGTCAAACTAGACTCATCTCAAGTTATCTTTGCTTATTAGAAATAAAAGTCTGACACCATGTAACATTAATTCTTTATAATTCCTACATTGTGTCGGATATATTTGAGAAAGCAACTTTTTTTTCTCTTAAGATTTCTCTATTGATACTGCTAACAGTTAGATGGTTTGAATTGAAGGGTGATTCTATTCCAAAATTGGCACCCTGTTGTGTGATGGCCGATGGGTCGTCAAGATCAACCTTGAGCTATTATGTTTAAGAGATGTGATGATAATAAAAGTTCCCACACCCTCCCTCCCTCCCAGCCTCACCCCTCTCGCAGGAGCCGCGAGGTCGCCGCCGAAGCCTCCGCGCGGCCGTCGACTAATCACCCATGTAATGATATCATATAGAATTTTTCTTTCTTTTTTTTCTTTTTGGAAACATAGTTGAAGAGAGACAAATATGATATGTGCGTATCAGCGTGTGGACGATCGTATGTGTTATTGATTCAATTGTAACCCTTAAAAGCTATGTGATTGCTAAGTTTATTTTTTTCTTTTGAAATTTTATTATGCAAACATAATAATTTACTACAAAACAAATGAGTATATTGATAAACTAAAGACTTTTCAAATAAATAAAATGGCAATCAAATAGTCGATGTATTTTTCTTAACAAAACTCATGTGTGTATGTTTGGTAGAAACAAATATAAAATAAATTTGTTGATTTTTTTTGTTTAAATTTTTTAAACTTTTCTCACTCCTCCAAGATGATTGTGTTTAAAGCTACATGGTTGCCTGTACAGTAGATGTTTTGGGCTTGAAATTATTGTATAGTGTACTGAGCTAATTGTTTTGGAATTGTGATTGCGATCGTAAAAACATACACACATTTATGTTTCTTTAGTTAACACTTATATGAAAAAAATAAGTTGTTTTAAGTAAAAGGGCATTGTTTGTTTGACACCTGAAATAAACAGTGCTCTTTGTATTTTAAATTCATATTATTGATGTTCTTACTGCTACAAGTTAATTCTTTTTTTACCAATATTCAGTTCACAGCTTATTTTTTTAACGTTTTTTTTTAATAACACCTTATTTAAAGCAGTAATAATAACCTATTTTATTCTAACCTTTATCTCTTTTCGTGGTCTTTGAATATTCCAAAATTGAAATGGTCATTATTACATGTTTGCTAGCAATTTATTGCACATTTTTTAATAACAAGGCAAATACAAAAACGATTTTTTTAACTTTAAAATTAAACTGATATTTTTGCCTTGTTATCTCAGAATTAATTACCCATTTTCTTACCATAAAGAAAAAGGTATGTTTTGTTTTGAGTTTTTTTTTGTTTTACATAGTATAAGCTAACTCTTTAGACTAATGCCTTTAGTTAAATAAGAAGATGTTAAAAAATATAGATGAATTCTTGTGTAAAAATAACATTCTATTAAAATATGAAGAAATTATAACAAACCATTTGTAACATCTTCTCATTTATTTCTAGTATTTCAAACCGTTTGACTGATGGTTTGAGATGATAATATAACTGTTAAAGCACAAAATTGTTATCCATAGCGCTATTATTTTGTGCTAAAAACACTCAATTTTGAACATCTTAAAAGTATTGTTACCAGTTCAAAAATAATTACAATTGAGATTGGGTGTTTTATTAGAATAAGTTGTGTGTGTTTATACTAACTTAAAAAGAAACAAAACAGTTCATAAACTACCGGAATTAAATACCTATTTCAGAAAAATATTTTTTATAACTGTATTGTTTTTTTGTTCAAGTAAGATATTATTTTTTATCTTTCTGAACATAAAGTAAGGTGATGGTCGCATTGGTTAAGAATAATCACAATAAAAAGTTATTATTCTTGCCAATTTACTATTTGTATGTCCAGTTACACTGTTACAAAGTAAGATAACAATTAAACAGTTTGTATATTATTGTAAATTTGACATATTTTAATAATATGCAAACAAGGTTATATTTTTCCATTTAAATGTAAATGTTATTACATTTTGGCTTTGCTTGAAGAGACTATCAATCATAGACTTTATACTCTTTTACTTAATCCATTAAAAAAGTGGATTGGCTATTTTATTTATGGAAAAAGATGGCCAACTGGGATTAAAACCATGTTAACAGGAATGAAATATTGTTAGTGCGTGTGTGACTTAGTGTAAGGGTGCGGAACGAAATTATCACTTTTTAATGTTAAATTAACTCTTCTGATATATATTATATTTGTAGATTACATAATGTATGAAAGTGATAGTTACATGTTCACAATCTATTGCAATATTTAAATTGCCATAGACAAATGCATGCAAATCAAGCTTCATTGAAGGACAGGGAAGAATGCCAGTTGGAACGTTCTCTATGGTGTATGATGCAAATAATACCACAGACACTTATTTTTTAACACCCTAATCTAGGGAACACTTAATTCTACACTAATACTTTTTTCTTTAATTTTTGGTATTTACAGCCTTAAGTTATTTACAGGGGTCCCGTTTTATAGGTGGTTAAATTAATGATTTGGATAAAAGAGACATGCGTCGGATTTGTTTTTGTATTTGTGGAATAGAAGAACAAATCCGTGCTTTAAATTTATTGTAAGCTTTAACTTGACCGTTCTGGCCGCCATTTTGAGAAAGGATAGCGCACAAAATGGCGTCTCTTTTGGTAGTTAATTAAGTATTAGCTAAATGTGTTGAAAAGGTTAACTACCAGGATTTTTGAAGATTTTAACAAATGGTTTTATTATAAAAATTTTGCTGTCAGACTATTGCAGCTTATTTTTGGCGTGCATGTCGTTATTATATTTTGTTGAATTTTTTGTTATCTGTTTTTGAGTGTAGTTTAGTGAGATTTTTGAGTGGAGGCATGCGATTTTTAGTTTGTGTTGTTTCGATTTGCATGTTTCTATGTCCTTCAGCGCACTCATCATAGTTTTTGTTTTTTTACCGCTTTCATGCAAAAATGCTTTTTAGAAACAGTAAAATGAAATGAGAGTTACCATCTTGGAGTATCTGTAAACCGTTAACGAAAATCTTGGTAAAGTTCTGAATAGTTAGTTACTTGAATAGTTTTATATAATAATGTTTTCTTTTTAAAGGAATGTTCACATGATGTATTCACGTTTTAACATCTTTCGAGATGTTTTGATTGACTTTGAACTTTAGAAATAATTGGCGATCTTTTTAAAGTTCAAATATATAGTACTAGTGTATTTTAATAACAAGTGAAGTTTATCGTTTTAATTAATTGTAAAAAATATTCTTTATTTCAAAGTCGACATTTAAATAAAATAATCAATGTCTTTTTTTCAAGGTCCTTCGTGTGATGTTTTGTTAATTAAGATTTTTACAATAATTATAATAAAACAAAGAAAGTGATCACATTTTTTGCTGTACACTGCACAATTGACTTAAATTAGCTACTGGTTTTATGAACAAAAATAGGTATTTTTTTTATTTAAAAACTCTTGATTAAATTTCATACAGCCAGCTTCTAAAAGGAAATGTGATCAACTAAGGAATGCATTGTAAATAACGTTTGGTAGGACACACTTGTGTTGAACGTTTACCTACCAAATCATTGTACCATCTTTTGAAAATCGAAAAAGAAAAAGTCCCAGAAAAAGTACCTAAAAACCATAAGCAATATTTTCTTTTTTGTTTTCTGAAGATCTGTCACTTCACCTTTGAGGTTTTTTCAAATAGTTTTCACTGTTGACTCACTTTGGGGGAACCTCGAGCTAGTGGCGATTACTTAAGGCGTTGGCATAGCTTGTCGTTAACACTGACGTACGTTAACTCACGCATGGACGAGACAACCACATTTTGAACCGAACCATTCCTTACACGTTTCGTTCATGCAAGGCAGTGTTGGGTGTTGCTGTAGCGTTGTCTATGGTAGCATCCAAGATGGCCGCTCCGCTACGTCAAGCGTGAATGCTCGGGCTTGGGTTGCGGATTACGGCCGACTGTCTACGCCCGGCCGACACGCCCACTGAAACTAATTGAGTTTATGAAATTGAAAATCTGTGGCTCTGTAGCGACATCCGTTGGGAGTGGTTGTTTGTGACATACGGTTGGAGACTTATCAAATTAAAATTGGCACACCGTATATTCTTTTTAACACATATAACTTAAAGTTTATGTGTAATTTATGCAATTAATAGTTAATACAAAACTCTTTTTTAAACCTTTATTTGGGAAAGTGTGACTGCAAAACAATTAACCTAAGTTTTGTTATATGGCAACATCGCTCTGGCGTTACGAGTCGTGTGACAATTGGTTGCCTAATTAACTAGATTCAACCGTCTCAACTGTACTCAAACGCACACTCGGTACGGTCATTGGCAACATTTTCCGATTGCCAGTGAACAACCTAAGCGTATCAACACAATACATTGCGCTTTACAAATCAAGTTACTCTCACAATACGCTTAGTAGACCGCGCGCGGTGTATTCTGTTTGTATGGCGAACGTCGTTCATTGCCATTGTCAGAAAATAAAGCCAATAGACCTACAGCAGGCTTATTCTCGAATGTTCACTCAATCGATAGACGGATTAACTAATTTTGATACGTTTGAATATTTTGCTTATGTTGCACTTAGCCAAAGTTTTGGTCTTGAGAAAATCTTGTTTCTTATTTAACAATTGCAGTGAATTAAAGCTAATCTTTTAACTCGCAGCTACAAAACAAGGAAACCCAGAATATAAGCTTAGTACGTATCGCGCTCGAGCATCTCACACAGACCGCTTGCACGGACAAGGATCTCGGAACAGCTTGCGAGTTTCCGTGTTCGCAAGAGGTTGTCTATGTGTGCGTTGCTCGAGCGCGTTTGTATAAAACCTTCTGCAGTCACCTTATTTTGTATCTCAGCGTTCTAAAGAAAGAGGGTCCTAGTCCACATTTATAATCAAACAGGATAAGACTTAATACACTATTTAACTCGCAGCATCTATGGAAATGACGATACGATACTTTGGGCAGAATTTTCGGCGATTGCAAACATTTCTCGTTCCAAATCACGTAAAATCAGTTCTGTCGCGATTCGAGTTGCATTCGAGAGTGGGCCTGCCGGCGGTCGCTCCGGCGCCGGCGTGTCGGCGGGACGCGGCCTCGCTGCGCCGTGCCGGGCCGGACGCGTCTGACCGCGCGGGTTGTTACAGTCACCCCGCCGTTGGGAGCCTACCCGCAGCCGCAGCCGCCGCAGGGACCGTTCCTACCCGCGCCCCCCCACCAGGCCGCCCCGCAGTATGGAGGTCAGTTTCTTTTCTTTTTTCCTTACAGCTTCGTGCGGTTGCCACATTTAGCCAGATCATAAAAAATAATCAAAGTATTTTTCTTACAAAATATAAACAGTATTTTCAAATCCGACTGGTAGTTGTAGAGATTAGCGCGTTCAAACAAAAAACAAACTCTTCAGCTTTATTATATTAGTTTAGATGAGTCGTGATATTTAAACGCAGTATTTTAAACCATAGTACGTCGTCTGGTCAATTTTTTTTTATAATTATATTAATATGCCTGCGACTTGTGTTAGTGCACGAGTCACAGATGCAGCGCGTTATTCGCAGGACCGGCTTGACCCATAGTGCCTTTAAATGCGAGTTTCTCGCTAGGAGTGTTAAAGAGTATAGAAAACATTGGAATATTTATTTATTTACAAAAAATCAAAATTAACTTTTTCCGAGCATTTTATTTGTATATGCTTTCAATTACTTCTGTATATTTGTATGCCAAGGATGGTAGTGGCATAGTAGCGCCTCATTATATTCATCATCATTATCACCATCATCAGCCTATACTAGTCCACTGCTGAACACAGGCCTCACCGAGTGCGCGTGTAGCAGTTGCTGTGTTTGACTGATAGGACTGCTGAATGACGTCTTTATTCTGCGGAGAGAGAGAGCAATAGTTGCCATTACAATGTGACAAATAAACTTTTATATTTTTAATGTTGGCAACATCCAACAGCACGCCACTGAGCACACATTTCCGGGTCAGGTCTTCCGTCACCTGTGTCTACACATATCAGGTAGTTCGGTGTCAGTGTATTATGTTTCGGTGGCTGATACGCATACAACCCGATGTCCTTGTATAACACGAAGGAATTGGCAATTATTGCAATAGTTCTATCAACCTTTTTGTGTCCATGTTGTACTTGCACCAAATGTCGTCGAGTCCACTTAGATAAAAAAAATCGGACAGCACTGTCAGCGTCCGTGCGGTCGAGTTGGCTCCGGAACACTGACGGACGGTCCGGATCCTCCTGAAACGGAGATGTGTGAACAGGTTCGCACCACGTATGTAACCGATTTTTTTCTTCGTCCCTGCCGTGTTCCGTCAGGGACTTTTGTTAGGCCGGTTTCCAGATTGGTGACCGTATTTTTCTCTCCACGCTTCAGACACTAACCTAAACCCAAACAGTTTAATGTTCTTTGTAAGAACAAAGAATATTGCGGGGATATTTTTGCTGTTACGGTTCATCATTTATTTTTTTGTGTGAACTTTGATAAATTTAAATAAGCAAAAGTATTTGCTAGCCACATTTGCATGCCGTGGCAACCTGTAAGTAAGACTGCACTTAGATTAAGACTTCTTTATCTTTTTATTTAACTGGTGTATGTTTTGTTGGTGGTCCTAATAAATAAAATAAAAACTTGTCGTGTATTGTGAACTTTATGCCCTACTAGTGGCCGGCGGTTCCCCGTACGGAGTGACGTTCGGGGGGGCAGGCGCAGGCGCCGGGGGGGTGTACGCGCCCCCCCCTTATGACCAGCTGCAGCACCATCAGGCCATCCCAGCGTTGAGCCAGCAGTTGCCGGTCAGTACCATAAACACCGTATTTATAAATGAATTCAATATAGTAACTATAAAAATTTACTAGAAAAAAAAACTTGCAAGTGTTCTTTCGACTGTAAGGGCACTTCACCGTGCCGTAATACCGCTGGCTCGCAACGGGACGCCCCTCACTGCAACCTATCCAGAACTGCAAAATTTCTTCAATAAATGTTCAACCGTATGCCATATAAAGCTCAAAGTCGATTGAGCGACAGTTTTGTGTTTGGTAGTCGTGTAAGAGAGTACTAAAAAAAAAATCAACGGGTCTTCTGGGGTCTCTGTAGTTCAGCGGTTAGAGCATGGACCGATAATACAATGGGCCTGGGGCCCGACCGCCTAACCAATTGCTTTGGCTACGTGTATAGTTTATGACGTCATCTTGTCATCTAGCTAATAGGTATAGGCATATATCTAAAGCTATAGCCTATAGCTTTCGATATTGCTTTCATAGGCGGTACGAAATGACAAGATGACGTCATAAACTATACACGTAGCCAAAGCGATCGGTTAGGCGGTCGGGGGGCTGGTTTCGATTCCCACTCGAGCAACCTGCTGGGACTGGTTAATTATTTCCTAGTAAAGTTTTAATAAAAATCGCATATTATTATAGTAAGTTTAGGTTTAAGTTAGGTAAGCATTTGGCCATCATCGCACCTGATGTTAAGCGAATAAAGCTGAAAAGTGGAACCGCTGCAATCTTCAACTACTGAGGGCCTGGTTTTTTATCACTCCCAAACCGGCGGAACACAACAATGCAATGGCGACATTTAGATAAGTTGGTTGGTGGTCACCAATCGAACCGAGTGACATGTACCGCACGCTAGTATTAAACCGGGACCTTTGGGTCTCAGATTTATAGTTTGTGATGTCAGTAATTAAACGATTTGCTTTTTTTGACTTTGAATTCACCAGCATCTTGTTCTGACGCTGTTCTGTGCCGTGTTTTCTAGATGTATAGCCCCGCCGCGGCGATGTACGCGGCGGCGGCGGGCTATCCGGGTTACATTGGTTACCCGGTGCAGTACTACCCGTATTACCCCACCGTGCAGCCGTCCATCCAGCCCCTGCGACCCACCATCATGATTCCCGTAAGTACCCACTTCACTGGATAGAAAATCCATCAACGAGTGTTACTAAATATTTTTAATTATTTTTTTACTGGTAACAGTGCCTTCGTCTCACCTGATGTTAAGTGATGATAAGGCCAATGATGGGAGCGCACTTCACCCGGGATCCTCAACAAGTGAGGCACTGGCTATCTTATCTCTAGCTGCCGGAACACAACAATGCTACAAACATTGGTGTTATGGCATATTAAGTAAATAACGAATCGATGTATTACCGTTTAAATTGTTGTGGAATTAAAAAACGATTTATCACTTATTTTTAGTAAAGAAGTAACTTTCGGGCGGATTAAGTTAATCCGTTAAGTTATCAAAAAACGTGGAATATTGTTAAACCTGGGTTTAAAGTACTTTTTATCACTGGCCGTGGTCACGGGCTGAACGCTATCGCGTTGTTTTAATATAATAAATTAATACCTAAATAAAACAAATTTTTAGACGAATTATTGCAAACATCAAAATTAACTACACAACTATTGTATGTAATGGTAGTAGAACAGGTTATCGACTGCAGCAAATAAGGTTCATACAAACGCGCTCGAGCAACTCACACATAGACATAGGCAAGCTCTCACCGATACAGCATCTCGCAACAACTGTCCCGAGCTGTTCCGAGATCGGTGGCCGTGAGAGGGTGTGCGTTGCTCGAGCGCGGTATGTACTATTAAAAACTTGCCTTCTGGGTCACCTTATTTTTTAAAATATATTTACGGGTAAGCACAGTGCCTTAATTTCACCTAATATTAAGTGACGATAAGGCCAATTGGTGGAAGTCCACTTCACCCGGGATCCTCAACTAGTGAGGCACTGGCTAACTTGTCTATAGCTGCCGGAACACAACAATGCTACAAACATTGATGTTATGGCGACCAACCAAACCGAGTACACAAATATGTACCCCTCGCTGTCGGTCTGAACCGGTGGTCTTAACCACTAGACTACAGAGGCGGTTAAACTGTAGCGGCGGTGTAGTTTATTTGGAGTTACTTCCTTTGACTAATGTTCCTGCGTGGTGGTCGTAGAACGGCTTCGAGGCCGGCGGCAGGTTCGAGGGCCTCGCGCAGACGCTGCTGCCGCCCGCGCCGCCCGCCGTGCCGCCCTCGCCCGCGCACCTCGCGCTCCAACACCAAGTGCTGTGAGTATACGCACATAAACACGTATAAACACAGTTATTACGGTTAAAAACATTTGTTTATCTAAATAATTTACTAATATACATGTTTATACACATTTATACACTTTTATTCACATTTATACACATTTATACACAACAACAAACTCCATTTCTAAACTGTAGTAAGCTCATTGGAGACTCGCTCTTTACACTTTTCCACTTTGCTTTTTGGTATTGTGCAGTCTCGACACGATAATCTGTATGAGAAGCTATTTCTTTTTCCGTTGCGAAAGGAGATTGGCTTATACACTCATTCGTCCAAGACACAGTTCGTCTGTTTTTCGTGGTAGCTTTCGTTACACTGGCCACAAGGTATTAGAATAATATTCCGCCACCAGTAAAAGAATCTCGAAACTGTTTGTTATTTTTTTTTAGTTTTTTTTTTTTTTGAACGAACAGAAGTAATAATAAATAAATAAATAATATGAGAAATCACATACATTGTTCTGATCCCAAGGTAAGTAGCTAAAGCACTCGTTTCATAGAAATCAGAAACAACGACGGTACCACAACCACCCAGACCCGACACAATATCGAAAAGTTCGTTTTCGACATTGACCCGACCGGGAATCGAACCCGGGACCTCAGAGTTATTTAAACTGTTTATTTAACAAATAATTTTGTAAATGATGACGTCTCTGTATCAAATAATGGCTAATTTATTGTGTTTTTTAGAAAAATAATATATGTCGATCAACTTTATTTGTTATCTCTTGTGTCATAAATATTATACTTAAGTACATTTTTTAATTTAACTTGTTATTTAAAAAAAATAATTAATAATATTATATTAGAAGCAGTACGCTTTTCGGTTTCTCTTGTATGTTTTATTATTGTTTCTTGTTTTAATTTTCATTTAAACCTGAATAAATATTTTTGATTTGTTTTAATTTCGTACGTTTTACCTTTTCGTGTTAATTTAATACAATTCATTTATTTCAGGCAGCATGGCTCATTTGGGTTAGTTACAATAATTATTTTAAACTATTTAAGCAAATTAACAAGTTCACCAAATTTTTATACAAATTCATGACAATAAAACTAGTAACATTTTAATTAAGTGTTAAAAACAGGTTGTTAGTCAATAGATACACTTTTTAGCAATAGCAACTGTCATGACGAATTTTACAATAGAAATTGCATGAAAATGGCTAACTATAGACGTCACTAATGTGTTCCGTCAATTGGGGCTTTAGTAAAAACTTTTAGGTTACAGAAATTCATGCTTAGGTGGAATAAAAATTAGAAGAACTCTTACGAGACGTTATTTGTACACACGCCTGCACATCAACCTACCCAAAACTGTCAAATTTCTTCAATACATGGTCAACCTTGAGCCTTGACCATAAAGTTCAAAGTCTATTGAGAAAATTTGACAGTTTGTGGTAGGTTGATGTGCATTCATGTTCTGGAATTAATTGAAATGTTGCTGTCGATTGCCTTGTTTTTGGGAGATCGGAGATTGTTTGTGTTAGTGTTCACCCATACACCATACCGTATGTCATAAAAAGAAAACTATTTTTATACTTATTACATTTTATTGAACACGACTGCAGACAGACGAGTAATGAGTTTCGGTAGCTCAAAAATATCGATCTTGCTAAGAACATCTAGCCTAAGCATGAATGGAATAGAAAAAATATTTTTATAACATCAAAACAAATAATTGATTACAAACGTTAAAAAAACTTGTACTACGCAATAATTTTGTAAAAACTTACATCATTATCATCATCTCAGTCAGTCAAAAGAAGTCCAATGCTGGACAATGGACATGTAAAGACTTTTACTTTAATTCTTAAACAATGTGGTATCTTAACTTTAATGTAAAAACTATCTTAAAAAATATTTAAAAATGTATTTTTTTTATAATTATTGCATTTAACAATATGTAATTTCTTGTCAACAGATGGCGTTAAATTAGGTTTAGATTAGGGCGTGCTATCTTCCAGCCGCACCGACGGAGCGACAAAACAACAACAACAAGTTCGCGGACAACAACAACAAATTAGGCACAAACGTAAACCACTTGGGTACCTATTCTATGTAAGTACTCTAGACGTTATCGTAATTATGGTATTTTGACTTGTATAACATCATGACGGATATCAATAATTATTATTAAGTCGAAAATATCAGTATTTTAGACCTATATCTGATCGCTAAAATAGAATCTCTTTCCTATTTATTTATCTGTGACTTTTTGTAAAATTGTATATTTTTGAAAATAAACAAAAAAAATTAAGAATCGAAATTCTATTGTTTCATAAGGAAAAAAGGTATTTTATAAATCGAATCTTTCTTGAATATGAAGTCTGCCAAATATTGGCTAAAACTAAAAATGAACTGTAATCTCAATGAAATATAGCACTTTATGTATTAACCGATTCAAGCAGATGTAGTTAGGTTATTTTTTGTAAGGTCTATATAATATTATATATATTTAAAGAGAATCGCTCCATTCGTCGGTGTGTTTGCCCATAATTGTATTGACTGTGATGTCCTTTTCGCTAGCTGCAAAGATTGCCATAACAGTTCAATCGATCGATTATAAAAATTATTTAATCGATCGATTGACACTCCATCTCAAAATAGTATAATCGATCGATTATATATTTTTCCAGTTTTGGAATTTACTTCCACATTTTTTTTATTATACGTTAATATTATACATGTCCCAGTGTTGAGATGAATTAAGGAAATATATTTGGATGTACAAGCACCGTCAAAAAGATGTTAGCAAAATATTTATTGACAAAGTTCATTTATTTTTTAAGCAAAATCTTTTTAAACGTATCTGTTTATTTCTATATTACGGAAGATATTGTTAAAGTCACAAAGGTTTTATATTCCATTCTATTTGACATGTCTCAAATTACTACTATTGATTAATGATAGATTAGTAAAATTGAGGCAACACTATCAAACAACACTGTCAAATGTAGTTATAATATACTCATATCATAGTTTTTGGGCTTTAACTTTGTTTTTTTATTGAAAAATAAACATTTATTATTGAGTCTTTAAGGCTTTTAAAATGTAATTTGTTTTTTTTAAATTACCATCCATTAAAAAAAATATTATTGAAATGTTCTTTGAAATACAATAGCGTTTGTCGCTTTAAATGAACTTGTACGGGTTATAGCCATGATAGCTTATTTGGTAGTGCACCTGATCCGGTATGTTAATTTTTCAACATGTTCCATATTGAATTTGAGTGCTACAGCATAAGATTCATTTTGCAATGGCAATGTTTGTGGCTCTTGCGGACTCTCGTACGCTTCGGCGTCTCAATGCTATAGTATTATAGGAAGTCAGTGGTATGATTAGGTGTAAACGAGATTGTGTCTTGCTGTCTGTCGCGATAACAAATAGTTTAAGATCGTCAATAATAGTTATAGCTTGTACTGTCGCCGGCAAAAGGCGATGATCGAAACTTACTATCATCAACATCGTCCTCAGTCTATACTAGTCCATTGCTGGGCATGGGCTATTCCAAGTGCACGCCAAAGTTTCCCAAGACACCGTACTCATAAAAGAACTATGAAGTATGTATGTATGTATGAGTATGAAGACTCAGTTCACACGCGCTCTCTATACCAGATACAGATATGTACCGGGGCTTCTTTTTTTTGAGATAGATTGCTGATTGCCTCAGACGGCATTTTCAGTTTTACCGGGCTTGTTTGGGGGCAGCGAGGAACGTAAAGGGTCTCAAGCCGTGTGAAACGAATCATCATCTTCGGAGGTTTTCTAGATGGAACGGCATCGCGCACTAGTGCGCGTCCCCGTGCCCTACTAGATTCTCCGAAGGGTTCGGATCGGAGTGCTGGGTGCTTCATTCCACGATCCGGTCAACCCGAGTGGGGTTTCTAGCCTTTAGAGGCGCCCTCAGGTTGTTCTGCTCCCGACCCGATTCGAACCCTTCGGAGTACCTAGTAGGGAAAAAGGACACGCTGGCGTGGTGTTATTCCTTCAAGAAACCTCTTGACGGTGTTGCGATCACATGGCTATTAGAACCATTTAAGGTTCTTGCCACCCCCATAATGTGAGGTGACTAAAGCCCGTTTAATATGAAAAGCAAACTCCAAAAAAAATATCATGTTGTTGTTGAACATCACAAAGACTCCTAATGTCTCTTCGGTATAATTTATCTTAATGGCGCCTGCTGAGGTTCCCTCTCCCAGTAGCATGTCAACCCATTGGGATCTTTTGGTATGTTTAGTGTTAGCATTTTGGTTTTGTTCATCGACTTTTGCTGTTAAATGTACAATAAGCTAATAATTACATATTTATATACTTCTTCAGTCTTACCTGTTGTTAAAGCCTAGGGCCTAAGCTTATGGCCTTCTCACATAACCAATAACACCAATCCCACCATCTTAGCCCAATGCGAGGTGGTGGGTTTTTGGTGACGGCTGTGTCACAGAAAAACAATAATCAATCAATAAAATAATATAGTCACCCATCCGGTGAGCCGATATAGCGAACGTTGCTTAACATGCAAGACCTCATCACGATACAAGTTGAATTGATTGAATCGATTGGTTGAATTTAAATGAAACAGAATGATGCTTAAAATATTATCATTGATATAATCAATCACTCTAAATATTAAATTAATAAAAAACTAATCAGTTACGAGTTATTTTTCTCATTTGTTAAGGATATTGTTAGAAGTTCTTCGATTCTCGACCTTATTGTCACATTACTTGAGGAATTTTTTGGCTTAACAGATAGGGATCTTGCTTATAAATATGTATTTTGTGTCGTAAATACTGAAGACTCCAATATGAAAAATCAAAAAGAAACAAGTTTAAATAGGCATAATATGCGGAATTGCATTCCATTCCACCGCAACATATTTTGTGAAATATTATTAAGTGTAATTTCTAACTGAAGCGCTTCTCTCAAGTTAATATTTTTATTATATTATGTAACATTAATACAAGTTTCCTATAATTTATTAAATTTAAATCATCGATATTTTTGTTTCAACCTGAGCAAATTATTTACAGTTGTTTTCCAATAAGTTATCAAAGTTTTGTAAATATTTTATATTAATAAAAGTAAACACAAATGGTTATTTTAATTAACAACACTTTCACTACTGTCGTTGTATTCAATGCACTTTTAATATCATCTAAATTGAAAGTCACTGAATACTTTCAAAATTAGACTTTTTACACAAATAGATGCATTTTAGTCCTTTTTAACAGACAGACAGCATAACGCATGAAACTTGTTATATATTATTATGTATATTAATAAAAATATATATAACGACTCGGTTGTGTGTGACAGGGCGAGGCGTGTGCGGTTTTTTTAAATTATATATACAAATATCGAAATGCGTGAGAAAGGCCGATCTGAAAGAATCTGGGCGTAGATCTGCATGGTTATCGTGTTAGGTGCGAGTAGAACGCGATTTGGATGACAAGCAATTATCAACTTTAATAATACAGAAGTAAGGTGAAAAATGTTGTATGCGTGAAATTTCTATTCAAGCCATTATGTTACACTGTTTCAATCTTATGGTAAATATGAAAAAGTTCATTATTGTTTGTCATAGTTTTGATTTAATGTTATAAATTAATTAATGGAGGTTTTCACAGGCGTTGTCAAAGTGACGTTTGATATTTTCGCGTTGCGGTCGACGAATTCGGCTATTTTATGTATTAGACGTTATTTCGAGTGAACGAGAGCTATGTCATAATGAATAAATATAATTATTTTTACTTTTATCGACAGTGTTTTAAGTCTTGTCGTTAACGGGAATAATTGATGACTTACTTTGACAGCATCGGTGAAAATTTGTATGTTGTGTGAGAGATAGTGAGAAAGGGATGGGTGCAACGGAATCTCATTGTTGGAGATGGTGAAATGCCTTTAAGAGCTTTGGATAAGACGAGTTGTGGATTGGGCTGTTTCAAACATGCAAGCTAATATGATTCTTATGGCTTTGGAATAAAGTTTGCGATTCCGCTGGCTTTCTAGGCTTTCTGGTATATAATGGTGTTTAATTTCCCATTTAAACGCATTCCAAATTTATTTAACATAGCATTTATAATCTATTAATATCTGCCGGTCCCAAAACAGTTGACTAGCAATTTGATGATGATCTTTGCTTTCAAAGGCACGTTTAGCCATTAGCCGTTATGACGATTAATAATAATTATGATTCGTAAACCTATAATTCGTATAAATCTGCAATCAATCTGTTTGATAAATCTCTATGGCGAATCGCAACATTTATTCATTGGTTTTCGACCTTGTGTCAAAACAATAAAGATTAATTTATGGTAGAGTAATTCGGGTAACGGGATTCTTAACATGTTTTATGTTATTGATTCCATTAATTACTCTAATGTTAATTAGCATAATAGTTTAAAAAGTTGCTCGAATATTGTCGAGAAAGCCCTTAAAAAAAGGTTATAGACTCGCGCAACTAATTCGCTTGTATGGTACGCGTCAATTTTTTATTTTTTTTTGGTCGCCCAGGGGAAAAAAATCTGCACACAGATTCCTCCTTTCGGAAGATCTGGGGCTGGCCTTGTCCCTTTCTAAAAGGGAGTAAGACCGACCCAGTAAACCCATACCCCTGGGGGTCGCCTTTGGTCTTAATAAAGACCGCTAAGGCAATCGGAAGTACGCGTCAATCCACAATCTGTCTTATATAAGTATTGGTTTTTTTTATCAAAAAAAAAGACTGTCTAAAGCAGCAGCGGCGCCCCCACAGCGCCGCTTATTTTCCGCCTCGGCGTTTTAGGGAACTATTCTCTATTATGTATTTAAAGTTATGTTGACCGCCAAATGGTTGATTTGCGTTTAAAAACATAATTTATCAGTAACATACATTTTAGTTAACACAAATATTGATACGCAGTGAACAATACTCCACTATGTATTTAATTTAATTGTCAGCAACGAGCTTTGTTTTGATTCTGTCATTCTAGAAGTAAGGCTATCTCTAGCGTTTTGCTAGTTTAAATTAGTGTATGTAATGCAATATGACTTCGCATAACTACAGTGCAACACTTCTTGTTCCAAAAGGTATTCAATTACATCGTGAATATAAACAGTTCTCACAATGAAATATACCAGTATCAATGTCACGTCAATTCTTCTAAGTCGTTTAAAATTAACAAATAACAAAATCTGTTTTATATCGGCATGTTTACAGGCAGCCACAGAAAAACTAATTTAAAATAACAGTTTTTCTTATATAATTGTCAAATAATTTGTCGGTCAACCTTGATCTAGGTGTTTTTACTAGATTATATTTGAAAGTTTTTTGATTCTATTCCATTTTTGTTGATCGAATCATGTTTGTTGAGTGTTGGTGCGTGTATGGGAGCTTTGAGCTACTTTCTCGTCGTTGTATGTTCTGTACCGACTCGTATATCACTCCAGTTCGAACGTGACAGTGTAGTATATGAATTATATTCGGTAGAGACAACAAGCTTTATTTATATTTTAATAAATAATAAGTATTATTATTGTCCAGTAGAGCTTCATAATATGTAAGCACTTTTGAACCTTGTCAATGTAACTTCTGTCCACTTGTATTCAATGACAATCAGATGATAGCGTGATAAGGTCCTTTAGTGTTGAAATATTATTGGGCTTGACAGTATGGCTTGGGACAAACTGTCGAAAATAATGTTAAACAGGTTTAGATACTCTAAAATATCTACTAGGCATACTTTAATTACTTTTATTTGTGATAGAACGCGAACATTTTAAAGTGTATTTAAAACAAATTTAATAGCAATCTTTAATTCTATCGAAAACGCCCAAATTTAGATTCTGACGTGCGATATCTGTAGATGTAGGTACGTGTCTAAAAGTATTTCCATCCTTTTCATTCTTCTTGAAATGCAAGAGAGATGGTTATATTTTTAGACAATGATTAGTTGCTAATACAATATTATAACTTATCTACATCATTATACATATTTTAATTTTGCAAATGATAATGTCTGTCACTTTCTACCGTGCTCTCTGGCCTACCATTGGCATAGTTACTGGAGGCACCTCTTTCGGGGTGCGAGTTCGATTCCCGGATGGTATGGGGACCATGGGTGCTCTTTGTATGTAATAAAACCCATTTGTTTCTTAAAGTGTGCGATGGATAACGTGTAATGTAATATTTATTTTTATATATTTTGGAAACTTAAAATATAATATTGTTTATGCTACTCCAAAGATTGCATATATCAGTAGTTTCCACTTAGTTTTGGTCTACTATAGTGGCGTTACCCACACACTACCTACCCTTCCAAAATGTATATTCATCGCCTTTACACGAAAAATCCCTGTTCATTAGATTTTTTTCAATCATAATCATCAACACTCAACATGTTAATATCAGAATATGATGTAACAATATTTTTTTAACATTTAATTACACACTGAATACTACATGGATGGATCAAGTTATCGATCGCACACTAAAAGAACTAATAAGACGTCGCAGCGGAGATGTGGGAGTTATCAGAACGATTCGTATGAAAATGTAATCAATTGACAATGTATATGTTAACAGTACTGGGCAATGCGTGTTACAAAAATAGCCTAACGATTTAAGGTGCGAATCTCGTATTTGTACAGACAGCAACGAAAATTGCTGCACACTTTATCAAAGCTACTGAATCTAACAGGGAATCTCACCAGTCATAGTCTAAGTCAATTTTTTTTAAATAATCTATAAAAAAGTGCTTTTGATTTGTCAAAAAATCTTGAAATTAAAAGTGACATGAAATGCATTATGTTTTAATAATGTTTGCATTATTTACAATTTGATTACTAATACGTCCGAGAATCTACGGTGTCAAAAATTTGTTACCAGTCAGTGACTGAGTGAAATTGAAAAAAGAGCACTTTTAATTGATATCATAGCGTGAGAACAAGTCACGGATTAAAATCCGCACCCCAGGGCAAGTAAAGTCATTACGACAGTACTAAAGTGTTCAGCTATTTCCATCGCTGACTGTGTTAAGGGTCAAATTGATTGGAACAATACTAATAGTCGAAAATATCTTGGCGTTTAAGAATATTTCAATGAATTGTCATGTTAAGTTAGTAATAATTTTTGATTCAATTAAAATTAGACTCTTGTTTACATATTATGAGTTGTTTTGTTTTTAATGTTAAGATTCTTTCGACTATATTATGAGTTCATCAATTCAATCGACTGTACGTATGATATTGACACTTGTGAAATTTAAATAAAATACTACCTACTATGTAATAACTAGGAAGAAAGTCCAAGACGCCTAATTTGTATTACATCCTTTCATTAAAATGATTTAAGGTACATTTTCAATTGTATGGACGCAATTATACCTCGATGGAATCTCTAACCTTTCCGATACACTACAGTTGGTGTTATAAGCCGTTAGATCTAAACAAATGAATGAAGAAACTCACAGATTAATGTCTAGAAATCTCGATATAATTGTATTAATACTGAAAAAAATATGGTTTTAAAGAAAAATGTCGTTGTTAAACCGAAATTGGTTATGTGCACAATTATTTGCCATATATACTTACCAAAGTTACTCTGTACTTTACAAGTATGCCACCAGTGAGCAGCTTCCAGGACATTTCCTTAACTTTACAATTAAAAGTATATATTTAAGCGCATGGCAAATAGTTTGACAACAACACTTTATTATACTTATTTTGTTCAACCAATAAAACAGTACTGTACTGTCAATGTAATTAAATATTACATATATTATTTATAATTTTAGTATTTTATTTATTATGCTAAAATATAATTTGTATGAATCGTGAAGACTTTATGGATATGCAAAAGCTGTTTGTGCAGTGGCTCTCAAATGTGTTAATTTTGGGCACAACGAAATATGAATCTTGAAATGTTTTGTGATATTGTGATCTGCTAATAAGCAAATCGGCGTACATAGCTTTAGATAAGATTAATCGATGCTACATCAATGATCCATTTTAGAATTACGACCCGGAGTGTTATCGGATTATAGTATGTATGTTTTTGACTATAAAAAAAAATCAAACAAAAATAGATTTGTTACTTACGCCTTATTTACTTAAATGTAAAGATTCTTTTAATAATTTAGTACGCATCGATTAGATCATGGATGCACAGACTTATTAAGACTAGGGGCCACTCGGGCAAATTATGAACTGATGGTGGGCCACCAGAAGTATAGGTAATTAAAGACAATGAAAAATTGATAATAATGTATTCAAATTCAATATTTTCGAATGTACGAGAGTATTATTTTTGCTGTCGGCGGGCCACCAGTATTCGACCGGCGGGCCGCATGCGGCCCGCGGGCCGTAGTCTGTGCATCCCTGGATTAGATTAATACCGACTGCAATCACTTTTAACAGACGTTCTTACTTAAAATAACCTCTGTTTTGAATTCCCAAACTTCTTTAACAGTGTTGTATGTTTGAGGGCCGCTGTTTCTCAGTGAGTTGACACCAGTACTCCGTAAGCTTGTAAGAGAAAGTGGGTTTTGCTCAATGCGATATAAGACTAACGAGTCCCGTGCAATATATAGCATAATTATTATTTTGTTTCCAATAAAGTTATTAAAATCGATGTTTGTTTTGTTATTTGGTAGCATACCTTCGTTACGTTGTAATCCAATATCCTGGGTGCCTAGTGTAAGTATTGTTTACTATCCGTATTCATTCGATTACGTTTACGAAAACGAAAATTTTGTCTAACTCACTCTTTTAAGTCGCCATATAAATCTTCGTAATCGAATGTCAAATGAAACTCGCATTAGGCACCCTGTTAAAGCGCTTTGCAGACTCTAAATGCGAACAGCTAAGGAGTGGACCTCAATGCCTGCGCATAGTGCCAAGTGAGAGTTATATCGACCATTCGATCACGTTAACTAAAACGATATATTATTTTTTCCCTGAAGCAGCGCCCTCTGGTGCCAAACGAGGTTAGATACAATTTTGCTGCACAAATTGGGAAGCAAACTGTCATATAGTTCATTCTAGAGGGCGCCAAGTGTTTGTTACACCAATCCATCCTATTATTATTATAGTTTAATAGGATTCAATTCTATAAAGATCGATTAAAAAGTAGGCAAGCTATTTATAAAATGTTTTTGTTTTGTTTATATAGTTTTTAACGCAAATTTTGTTGCAAAACAAATGTTGAAAAAATTTTTCGCAACAAAATTTGCGTTAAAAATTATATAAACAAAACAAAAACATTTTAGAATAAATTGCTTAAAACTTTTATTGCACCACAAAGGAACACCACTTATAGCAACAAAACGTAAGAAAAAGCAAGCCAGCCGATTTTTATACAAAATGTTTGACGAGCAACAAACACACAGCGCCCTCTGCGTAAAAGTTATGCGTGTTCTTCCTCATTGTCGTATTCGTTAATTAGAATATTATAGAAACGCCTACCTTTAACCTAACATTTTGGTTATAAACGACTACTTTTAAAGTTTTAAGAGTAGGTACGCATGCGACGGACTTTTGTCCGCTTGCTTTGCTACTTTCAGTCCCTTCGATCAGTGTATTGTTGATCGAAATAAGCAACCTAATTTGACGGATATTAAGTCTACGGATAAAAGTCGTCTGCACAATTCCTTAACCTAAAATATTTATTTAAAAATACTACTTTTACGAGTATAGGCACCCTGCGGCAAAGCCTAAGGGTAAAAATAAAGTGTGTGGATGAATTAAAGAAAACCAACTAACAACAATACCATTTATTGGTTATACAGTTTTTTACATATAGCAACAATAAGTAGGATAAGTTTGGCTAATTCTCCATCCGTAAGACGATCAAAAAGTGAACGGTAGGTTTGCTTCTAAACCGCTAAATTCTCAAAATGCTAATCGCTAGAAGTACATTTATATATTATACATACTCTTACAATTAACAAAAAATACTCCAAACTGGGAAGACTTTTGGAAGACGTCTTTCGTTATTTGACACTGAAAATATTTTTACTCTGCCATCGCATACATTTTCTAATTCACTCGTCATCTCAAAATGGAAGCACTTTGATTACTTTAAATACGTTTCAAAAGCTATATGTCTTTAAGACGTTTTGACAATACTTTTTTTTTGTTATATTTGTTTATCATTATCACACAAAAATACTTATTATAACCATCTAGGTACCCTACAAAATTTTAAATAACTGCGCACTGTTTGCGTATAATCACCATTAGATGGCGTTAGTAGTAGAATGCAACAAAGAGTCATGCATAACGAACCGAATTATTATATATTGATTGAAGAGCTTTTGAAGAAGCTTAATTAAAATATTGCCGAAAACTAAAATAGTGTGCATTCCAAAATGCGAAATAAAGAAAGTAGGTTATGTATTATGTTCTAATGCTGTCAAGTTAAGTTTCGATCTAACATTTAACATTGGCTACATTACACAGTTTCCAGTCGCTCCGTCAGATATCAAAAGTGCACTTACACTCAACCACATACAACACATATTTACACTTATTAATGAATAATTTGACAGACAGTTTTTGTTTTTCTTTATTGATTACCCAAATCAATACACTCCTCTATTTAGTTACAGCTAACTGCCGCTAGGTGGCAGTGCTTAAAAATGCGTGGAATCTAGTTTTCCAGTTATTAGGTAGGTACCTACTGATTATAATTTTTTTTGCTACATTCTGATATATTTTTTTAAAATCATATTAACTTTTAATTAAGTTTCAAATTCTTATTTAGTTAATACACTATTTCGAGTGTAGGTATGCCAGACAGACCTATGTTGTCAAAAGTTAATGTGATTTTAAATAGTGTAATTTTGATAAATTTTCTATCTTTTTATTTATTATATCTGGCCAACATAGCAATAATTACAATAAAAAATTAACGTTTAAAATAATAACTCACACCATTTATACGTTGACTAGATACACTTAACAAATATTCTAAAGTACACAATTGAATATTCAAATTAACGACCACGCAACGAACAACATCGAAACAACACTCATTTATTAAACTTTTAGGTACTTACATATTATTGTATAAGCTACGTCTTCTATTGTCATCGTCACATTCGCTTACTTATATTAAACAATTTAGAACTAGATACCTTTTATAGTAATGATACAAAACAATTGAAAATATTCAACTTTACGAAGCACCAAAACTCACTATTTATAAATAAGCTGGCTTGCACTCCAATTTGTTTTATTATTATATTTATTCTTGAGCGAGTAGTATTGATATTTTAAATATCATTATATCTCTTTTAACTTCGAGCGATTAAAGGAAATTTAATAATATTTTTAACGTAAATTATATTTAGTGAGTTGTGGACTAATAGCGCTAGATTCCTTCATCGATCGAATAAAAGTGTACTACATTATTTGTAGGGAATTGAAACAACGCCACCTAGTGACGAACTTGTAAAACAAGATGGTGCTACTTGGAGTCCGTTCAAATTATAATCACAATACATAATTAGATAGTTAATACATAATAGAATACATATTTTAACACGATCGAATATTGAGCATTCAGCATACTAATAGAACACTACGTATGAAAACAACTGCGACGTCGAACAAATGTTTTACTTTAACACAATTTAAAATAAAAACAGGCCAAGTGCGTGCAAGGGCGGGCCACGCGCAGTGGCGCAAAATTTAGCACTTTAAAGCTTAATAGTTCACAAACGGATGCCTCTATTTTTGAAGTTGCTATCCAACGACACCCCACACTATGGGGTAGACAAGAACAAAAAATGACATCCCCCTTCGCGTGTAGGGGAGGAGAGGAAACCTAAAAAAAATATTTTTCAAAATTTTACTTCACCACTTTGTCGGCGTCATTAATATGTATATCCATGCCAAATTACAGCTTTCTAGTACAAAGAGTCTATGAGCTAGGCTGGGGACAGACATACAGACAGAAAGACATACAGACAGACAGACGGACATAGCAAAAATATAAGGGTTCCTTGTTGACTACGGAACCCTAATAAGAATATTAAACAATTTTTTTAAACATTTTAACTCTTGATTTTAAAAACAAAATTACAAAACCAATTCGAATATGACTTAGATATTTAATTATTCAATTTAGTTTGTGAAGATTAAATTATATCTTCAGACAAAAGGTCTTAAAAACGATCGCAATTACTGTTTTAAGTATACATAGAAGTAAGTTTAATAATAAGTAGTAAGTTTAATATATATTGTAATAATATATACTTTTAAAATTTAAAGTAGATTTCTCTCAACAGATCCTGATAAAGAATCTGAAACAAACGAGCAGGCAACATATACATCAGTATAAATACATAATGTTAATTTATAATTAATATACCCATAAATAACATATAAATTCAATAAATATATATAGTAAGAACACATATTATAGAAATTGTAAATTATTAATAGATATTGATATAATTAGACAATTAAACGACGACCTCCGTAGTCGAGTGGCTTGCACGCCGGACTTTGGGCGGCGCTAACTCTGAGGTCCCGGGTTTGATTCCCGGTCGGGTCAATGTCAAAAACGAACGGTTATTGTTTCTGATTTGCATAAAACGAGTGTTTGCTACCTTGGGATCACAACGATGTATGTGATGTTGTCTAATACAAGTCAGCGGTCAGTGCAGCCGCCCGGATTGCGGAAGACCCAGGTTCGATACCTGACTGGGTCGGGTGGGCGTTCAGTTTTATTACTGTATTTTATAAATTTTATAAATATTTTAAAGATATTTTACTTATTTATTGCGTGTAATACACAATGCTTACTTAATATATAATACAATACTACACACACTATATGAGGTGAGTATATACCTACTTATTTTAACGATAGTGATCTGAGTATCTTAGAATGGGGTTAATTTTAATAAATAATAGAAATCTTCAAACTTATTTTGAAATTGCTTTAGGCCACTTATGGCTATTACTACTTAATCGCTTACAACAAACGCTTTGTGCTACGAGTTTTCATCACCAATTGATGGACTTTTTTTATTGATTGATGGAAGTTTTTTTCTTATTCCATACTAGGGTCATCACTTGGCCTTGATATCACCTGCCCCCCGACAAGTGGCATTACTCTAACAGAATAGAAAGACAATTTTACGGGATTGATATAAGTCAATGATAGTCGCTTTTGTCCGTCCCATACAATAATCATTATATTTAATTTCTAGTCTTTTAGCGTTGTGCCACAGGTCTAGGGGGGCAGATGTTATAAATATGAGCGATAGTGGAAGCGTACTTCACGGAACTCAGGGCCTGGGACCGGTGTTCTCGGTGTTCAACCGCTAAACCACAGACGCAATAGAGTGAGTAAACTGCAGAATATTTGACACGCATCTCAATACCATTGTCATTTTTAAAGAACGTCTCATCAATGTTTTTATTTATTATAGTAAATAAATTAAATTTTACTTTTTATTTTCAAGTGCCAATTGCTGCACTGAAGCTTAATTAAATATTTATAAAATACAGTGAAAAAATTAAACGCCCACCCGACCCAGCCAGTAATCGGACCTGGGTCTTCCGCAACCCGGGTGGCTGCACTGACCGCTATGCTATGGCCATCGGTTGCAATGACCGTTGGATAGATGGCGCACTGTACCGCTAATAGCCCTCAAAAATTAAAAAGCAGTGACAAAATTCAGCGCTTACGTCAGCATTCCCGGTAGCATAGCGGTCAGTGCAGCCCGGATTACGGAAGACCCAACTTCGATTCCTGGCTGGGTCGGGTGGGCGTTTAATTTTTTCACTGTATTTTATAAATATTTAAATAAATTAAATTATTGTTGACAGTTGCAAATATTTTTTAAAATTTATGATAACTACTTCAAAAATATTAAACTTAACAAACAAGATATTTATAATTATATTTTTTTAACGTTGTGTAAAACACGAAATAGTTTTGACTACAAAAGCAAAGTAGCATTACATAGATGATTACTTTACAAAATATAAAACTTTTAATTGGCAAAACGGGAGATATGTGTCGTAGGGTAGCGGGACCAATGTTCCACACTTTAAGCCCAGTTTTCGACACCTTTTTAGTCACTAGTAGTTTTTAGTAGTTTTAAATAGATTTTCATTTAAATTTTACGGGATGACAGATAGGAAACCGGTAGCCTTTATTCAATTGTTGCTAAGGACTAAAATCAGTTGATGACCCGTACTTTTGATGTCGATCACTGGTACCTGTTGACCACTGGCGCCAGTACCCTATATTAATATGTGATATCGATACTTTAATTACATATAATTATAACATATTATATTATTAACTATGTTTATTATTATATTTAACCTAAATCTACTTAAGCAACTATAGCGTGCGAAGTCTTCTTAGATAAAAAAATAGGACGAAGCAAGCGCAAATGGCGCTATTGGGTAGTTGGCTGGTTAGTCAATGAAGAAACTTTTTAACAACTGTCAAAACGATTATTTTTAATAGAAATTGTATGGGATTACCAAACTATGACGTCACATCTTTTTTCCGTCAATTGAGTGTTTGTTAATAACTTTTTAGGTTACAGAAATTCATGCTTAGATCAAACAAAAAATTGGTAAATGTCTTATAAAACTGTTACGTGATTTCATTTATACGTTTATTGTTCTGGAATTAATATGTTGTTGTTGTCAACTACCCAATTATATATATTTTCCAGATGATTGAGTTGGAATTGCGTAGCCTTATTTCGTCATGCATAATGGTGAATGCATCAGCCAGATATTTATGATTTATTATAAGGTTTATTAACGGATAGTTGTATATAGCAATGTGAATGCCTCCAATATATATCATGGAAGGTCTAATAAATATTCCACAAGTTATTCTCAATTGCAGCAAAAACATTAATTGGTATTCGTATATAACATTCATTCTATTTTTTATTTATAAACAATTAATTGTTGTTGAAAAGTTTGCTCACACTTCGCATTGTAAATGATTTAATTTATTACTTCATTAAATGTAATTATCATCATATCTCTCTATAGCGTGCTTCTTACAAAAAAATATAAAATTTTGCGCAACATCCAAATCTAATAATAAATATATTTTAGGCCAAGTTGGAATTCTTTGGCACTTACACTATGATTATATATTTTTTTTATCTATTCTGGCAAATCTTAACTTACCGAGAAAATATATTTTCAGTGTCAAAATATTACTTAAATATAAAACGCATATCGTACATCAATACATTATAGTAAATATTTAGTAACACGAGTTTATATAGACGGCAATTTATATATTTCAATATTATGTAGTTTATTTCGAAACAGCATCAACAAAATATATTTAATATAATTTATTGTGAATTAATCACAAATTTAGATGGAAATCATGCGATATTTATATATTTACGTGTCTAATCGTTGATTTAATATAATATATATCCTGAATCCGAAATTAAAAAGAAAACATCAATTCCATATCATCAACAAGCATACGTTCTCAATAATGTATCATTCATTCAATTTCAGTTTAACTTTGTTAGTACAAAGAATACATAATTCGATCTAAGTATATAACTACTATACCCTATTATATACTACGGAAAACAGTCTCGCATTCACTCATCGCAGTACACAGACGATTAATGACATCAAATATTAATATAACATTCAATATTTAAGCAACAGTCATAAAGTGGTGATTAAATATATATGTCGAAAGAAATACGACAATAGTTTTTGAAGGATACACACATATTTTAAAGGATCTACATGTTACACTTTTAAATATTACGGAATTTACGACCAATTAAGTCATCCCATACACACATATAAATTCTAGTATATTAAATAAATCTAGAAAGACTAATTCTTTATGCGGTCCAAATGGGGAGAAATGTGACGCGCTCAAAGGTTTCTAAAATAAGTTTATTTAATCGCAATAAAATAATTTCATCATGTTTTTTACCAAATAGGTAATTTAAGGTAAGTGATATAAACAATATAACCAAGTAGATACCTAATATTTTTTTTATGTTAACGCATCGACATAATAATAACGTATATATATTTTATATTAGTTAAATATTAATTAATACACAGATAATTTTTCTAAATAACTCTGATGCAAAATATATTTTTCTTTAATTATCACAATTGATACCTACTAGATACATTAATAATAATATAAATACTCTGGAAATGTGGACTAAGTAAATTTTTTTAAGGTAGATATAATAATTTTGTATTGTTTTCACCTTCAGCGCTGTACATTAGTAAGTAAAACCTATGCTCCATTATCCGACATAGCTCATAAAGGAATGCGAGTGAGGATATATAAGTTACGGAGGCCAAAATAATCCTATTCTTTCTCACCTTGGAGGTGCCACAGCAGTATACAATCCTCCATTCGCATCTACTGCCCCGACCTTGAACCTTAAGGAACCATTTCGTGTTTCTCAACATCTGCAATCAGTCACAAGGCAGCAGATGAACACTGATTCTGCACCTTCAAGTTGTAATTTCACGGTTTCAGTAATATATTTTTAACTTTACTTTATTAGTGATAGAGTTCCGGCCGATAAAACCTAATACGCATTACTGCCGTCAATTGCCGCATTGCTACATTCGAACTTGAAGAACACTACATCCAGTTACATTCCACATCATAGAAGCACGAGAACCGAAGCGTTTACAAGTCCAAAGTTGGAAGTAAATTACAATAAAAAAAACTTAAGTAGGTGCAGCTGACCACTGGATTACAGCTACAGATATTTTTCAGTCAACTTAGACCGGCTCATCAGCGTGTCGCATCATACAACAATAGCGTTTGGTAGAACGTGCCAGTATAAACAAAAAAGCATTACTTATAACGAAAAGTCTAGGTACTTAGATCTTAAGCAGAAAACAACCAACTCCCGTCACATTTCTCCATCGTTTTCTTAAGCAGCTTAGTCGACCACGATGTCCTGGCCGAGGCGGTCCATCTCCGCCAGGAGAAAGTCCACGTCTTTTTCGGTGACGGCGGCCGAGGAGATGATGTTGCGGAAGTAGTTGGGCCGGCGGTCGTCGGGCTGGTAGCCCACCATGATGGTGCCGGACTGCATCATCTTCCCCTTCAGTTTGGCGCAGACCTGCAAAGGTTGAATGAGTAGGTAAATTGCCGTACTGCCCCCTTACTGGGCTTATTGACATCAAGTCATCCAAGAAGTTTGACAATTCAAGTGTAAGATTACATACAAGCTAAGTTCAAGGGTCATTCTTACACATACAAACATACATACAGACTGATGAAGCTGTCCGAGTACATGGAACCCTTGTCACTTAGGCTCTTACGAAACCCACGAGAAGTTAAGCAGCTGTGACATTCTTTTCACGGCTCGGACCAGCAGGACACTCTTCCATACCGGAATTAAATACTTTTTACGAAATATGCTTGTTGTCCTATCAGCAAAAAATGGGGCTTCCATTTTGTGCAAACATTGATGGTTGGCCCGTAACGCTGTCGTAGCGTGCAACGATACCATACATTCGTAGCTATGTTGCAACCTTCGATCAACAAGTTGCAACGTACACGTCCTACAAAAAGCAGGTCACAAAATCGGTGCTAAAACCTCGGCGATAAAATCGGTCCGATTATCGGTCCTACAAAAAGTTAGTCGTATCACGAGATCCTTGGTAGATAAGATAAAAAAAAAGCTATAAGATAATGTTACCTTTCCGAGCTTGACCTCCTTGTGCTTGTCGTGCGGCAGGCTCCGCAGCTGGCGGGGCAGGTACCAGAAGCTGACGTTCACCATCTCCGGCTCTAGGATCAGGTAGAATTTCTCCGGCTGCTCGCGGATGCGGCGTACCATGTACTCGGACAGCTCCATCAGACGGTCCATGAGGCGCTCGAAGCCGGATGTGCCCTGGCGAGGAAAAGCACATCGTATAGATACATTAGCAGCTCATTTCTTTTTATGTCTCCAGTGCTGAGGCACGACCCTTCCTTAAGGATAGAAACACCACAGGGAGAACGACTCAAGAACTTAATGCTTGCCATTCGTGATCCCGCCAGATAAGCTAGAAGCCATCCCCGTGCCAGAAAAGGGATAGTACAGGTTTTTAGTTGGTATACCTTTCCTCCCCTCTTCGAGCTCTTAGTAGCTAGCTCTTAGTTGGACGAGGGAAGAACATAACATAAGATAACCCGGGGATACCCCTCCAGCTCCAGTGTATGTGCAAAGCTTTTATCTAGTAAAAAAAAGGAGAACGGGCCATAAACCACCACGCGGGCCCAGTGCGGGGCGGTGGGTGCTAACGACTGCTAATGCAACCAAGGACCGCGACGGCTTTCAGAGCCTTCTAAAACACGGAGGAGTTTGAGATCATACATTTTTAGTCACCTATTCGATGACCGGCCCTTGGAAAAAAGAAAAGGGCAATTTTTTTACTTTTTTGTCATTAAAGTCAGTTATTTACTTTGAATACATTAAGTAGAGATACGTTCATATTTCCAAAAGGTTACGGTTTCGAGTTAACTTGCTATAGCAATTATTGTTCGTCTAGAACTGTCTTTCCCAACGTGGGCGATAACGCCCCCTTGTGGGCGCTGCAGGCCTAAAGGGGGGCGGTAAGAGACCCAGAAAAAAAAGGGGGCGTTGTGTAGGGCTTTGGGGTTGATTTATAATTTCATCTACCTAGCTAGGAAGACTCTTAGACACCGACTGAGCTCTCGACTCTCGACTACATCTTGTGAACATCAACTAATATTAATTAAGATATAGCTCAAACTCGGTTCGATATAATAGACCGCGGGCATGTTCATGCATTTCAGTTCATGCATCATGTTTTAACAAGTTTTTGTTAAATAATCCGATTTGTACATTCCTGTATCAATCGGCTGGTTCTATAATACTTGTTCTTGCTTGTCGAGTACGATTGGGCGTCGAATGAGATAAACGAGTTTATGCACGTTTGTCTTATTCCTGTTGGTGCGTGCTGCTTATGCAATCCTATATAAACGACGTAAATTTATTTTATTTTCATTTGCGGTTTCGCGCTTAATAGATAAGCAGTACTTGATTTCAACACTTACGTATTTCTCAAAACAAAACAATGTCGGAAGTAAAAAAGAAGAGACGGCAATACTCTGCGGAATATATTAAATTCGGATTTATTGAAAATCCCACAAACCCGTCGTCGCCTTTGTGTCTTCTATGTCTAAAAACATTTTCAAACGAAGCAATGAAGCCTTCAAGACTGCAAGATCATTTGAATAAAATGCATCCAGATAAGAAAGACAAGAATGTAGCATATTTTCAAGACCTAGAGAAAAAGCATAATACTCAGCCAAGTGTATCAAAACTATTTTCGGCGGCTGCTAAGCAAGATGACGACGGACTTCGAGCTTCGTACAATATCTCTTTGTTAATTGCTCAAAAAGGCAAACCACACAACATCGGAGAAGAGTTAATTTTGCCAGCAATAAAGGAAGTAATAACTACTGTGCTTCATAAACCGGCCGCAAATATTATCCGAAAAATTCCTTTGAGTAATAATTCTGTGCAAAGACGAATTGATGAAATGGCTGAAAACATTGAAGAATCATTGTGCAATCATCTGAGGACTAGTCAATTCTCAATTCAGCTCGATGAGTCCACTTTACCAACTAATGAAGCGTTGTTGCTATCTTACGTGAGGTTTATTAAAGATGAGAAAATACGTGAAGAACTATTGTTTGCCAGAAATTTGGAAACAGATACAAAAGGCGAAACCATATTCAATACATTGGAAAAGTTTTGTGAAGAGAAAGAGATTCCTTTGAAAAATATTATATCAGTTGCTACGGATGGCGCTCCGGCTATGACAGGGCGCCATAAAGGCTTCATAGCGTACTTAAAGAATAAAATTCCAGATGTCCTTGCTATACATTGCGTTATTCATAGACAACATTTGGTTGCTAGAAACTTAAGTGAACGACTATTTCAATCACTGCAATATGTCATCAAAGCAGTCAATAAAATCCGTAGCAGCTCTTTGAATGGTAGATTATTTCATCAGCTTTGTGTTACTAATGACGAAGATTTCAATCGTTTGTTGCTTCATACTGAAGTTCGTTGGCTGTCAAGAGGCAATTGTCTGATTCGATTTTACAACCTGTTTGACTCTGTGATAGAGTTCTTGGAAACTAAAGATACAGAACTGCGCAACAAGCTCATAACATCAAAGAATGATATAGCTTACATGACAGACCTGTATAAATTGTTCAACGACATGAACCTCCAACTGCAAGGCGATGAACTAAATTCAATTAAAACAAAAAATGTCGTTGCTGCTTTCGCAGCCAAACTGCTTCTGCACAAAAAGAATATGGGCAGACGTGAGTTTCACAATTTTCCGAATTTATCAGTATCCTGCAGTAACGACGACTTGTTTGCCTACTGCCAACATTTGGAAAACCTCCACATTGACTTCACCGAACGATACCAGGACATTTTAAACTTGGAAATACCAGACTGGGTGTTGGATCCGTTTTCAAATGTCAACACAGCAATGTCACCTCAGCTGGAAGAAGAACTTATAGAATTGACAACAAACGAAGAAATAAAAATCAAGTTCAAAAATGGATATCAAGAATTTTGGCTACAAAAACCGATCCCGCAATTGTACCCTGGATTGTGGTTAATTGTTCAACGATTCTTGATAGCATTCCCATCGTCATATTTGTGTGAACGTGGATTTAGTGCTGTGGCAACGCTGCTTACTAAAAAGAGAAATGGTTTGCGTGTTACCGAACGTGGCGACTTGCGGCTGTTTTTGAGTAAATTGGAACCTGATATCAACAAACTTATTGAACAGCATCAGATTCAACCTTCACATTAGTTTTTATATAAGAATTGATTATGTTTGTTTTATTTTCAATAAAAGACACTATGTCTGAATACTATAAAGTTGCGTTTCAATAATCAGTTATAAGTACTTAGCGGTTTTTAAGTATGTTTAAAAAGGGGGGCGTTAAAAAATAATTTATTCTTAAAGTGGGCAGTAGACAAAAAAAGGTTGGGAACCCCTGAGTCTAGAACATCTCTATTTATTTAAAAAAAGTCCAAGGGGCCTACCGCCCATCGCTCTCGCTATCGTGCTCTATAGTTTATGGTGTAATCTTGTCATTTCCAAAGCGATATAAAAGCAATATCGAAAGCTATACGCTATAGCTTTCGATATTGCTTACATATTGCTTTCATATCGCTTTCGAAATGACAAGATAACGCCATAAACTATAGAACGCGATAGCGAGAGCGATGACGATATAGTTAGGCGGTCGGGGGGCTGTTCGTGCGCAATAATTTAAAAAAAGGCAACATCCTTCCATACAAATCGCCCATTGCCCTTTAGAGGGAATAAATGATGAAGAGCTACCTTCCCGCGCCACTGCAGCCACAGCTTGAAGATGTCGTTGTGGCGGCCGCACTGGATCACTTTGTCGCCGGTGTCGTACCGCGGGTCGTAGATCTTGTCGGTCATGAACAGGTACTCCGCCGACATCGCGTTGCAGCTCAGCAGGATGCCCTGGGGACACCACATCATCACAGCACAGTACAACAACACCACGCACAGTAGGATCACATACCTACTATGTAACGTTTATTAAATTATATGTTATTACTATTATTGTGTTCTGTACTCATGTTTTTTTATTATCTGGGGGCAAGGCAGTGCCCCCGCCAAGTCGAGCAAAAAATTTCTTTTACACGTACTACACGACATTCATAAACGCACTATTGTGTCAAAATTGAATAAATATTTTTCATTTAATTTCGTCATATCACCAGCTGCCCCACTGCTGGGGTACGGGCCTTCAATTAAACAATTTGGTAGCAATTTTTAGCATTACCTAAGCCAATTTCAAGTAGTATTATTAAAAGGCAGTAAGACAAATCTGGTTCACCACGCAACTATGAACAGGGTGCACAGAGAATACTATAAAATTATCAAAGCATGTAACATACATATCTTCGCAGACGAACCGCAGAGATTTAAGCGCAAAATATTGCAGTCATTCGCATTTGAACCTGGTTGATTTCTAGTGTTTATAGTTATTATATTATAAAATGTTTTTGTTTTGTTTATATAATTTTAACGCAAATTTTGTTGCGATACAAATTACAAAAACACAATGTTGAAAAAATTAATAAACAAAACAAAAACATTTTATAAATAGCTTGCCTACTTCTTAAATGATCTTTAGTATTTGTAAAAATATTATGATCAGATGTTGATAACGGTAGTTGTTGACATTGAATTGGCGCCTTTGGCTTTCAAAGTAAAAAAGTAAATAGTGTTGAATAATTTCGGCGGGCTGGTAAGAACCACGATAGCTCAATTGGAAGAGCACCTGACCCGGTATATCAGTAGGGTGCAGGTTCAAATCCTGCTCGTGGAAATTTTTTCAACATTGTGTTTTTGTAGTTATTATATTATTTATTTATAAAATGTTATCCACTGTACACGCCGTGGCAGCCCCTAGTTGAGACGACACCTAGCTTAAGTCTACAATATGTTCTGCTTAGTTATTGCTTGTAAGTGTTTGTCTTGTTGGTTGTCCTATATATAAATAAATAAATAAGTTATTAACTAAAAATTGGACGGTAGATTGAGTTAAAAATGGAGTCTCACAACACACGTTAAGAACTAAAATGTTTTTGTTTTGTTTATATAATTTTAACGCAAATTTTGTTGCGATACAAATTATAAAAACACAATGTTGAAAAAATTTCCACGAGCAGGATTTGAACCTGCACCCTTCTGACATACCGGGTCAGGTGCTCTTCCAATTGAGCTATCGTGGTTCTAACCAGCCCGCCGATATTATTCAACACTATTTACTTTTTTACTTTGAAAGCCAAAGGCGCCAATTCAATGTCAACAACATTTTTGTAACGTTAAGAACTAGGTTGAAACTCCTTTTTCAATAGTGCAATAGTAAAATGTATGGGAGTGGAAACTGTGACGTCACTATTTTGTTCTGTCAATTAAGTCCTTTTTAATAACTTTTTAGGTTACAGGACTACATGCTTAGGTCAAATAAAAAATTGGTCAATGTTTTGAAGAACTGTTACGTGATTTCATTTATACGGTTTAATGTTCTGGAATTAATTATTGTTGTTGTCAACATCCCTATTCGACATGTTTATTTTCTCATTACAAGGAATAACGTTTTAGTACAACAACTTAAAAAAATAATATTAATGTTAATCTTACAACGAACAAACGAAATGTCAAACGTAATCCACGCGACGACTTCAGACATCAAAAAGGACCCCTTTCAAACAGCGATACTTGCCCACCGTGTCTATACGTCATTACATCTGTAAATACATTCCTACACTCCAACCCGCATACCTTCGGAATATTAAGCATTTTCCGGACCCCTAAAATCAATACACTAGCATATACTTAAATACAACCTTATTTGTATGTGACGTAAAGTTTATTGTAGAAAAACTGCCAGCCTTTCGTAATATGAACCTTATGGTGAAGAAATACGGGCGTTGTAAAGTGAAGCAGCGGTAGGGCAGTATGCTGTAAATGACAACGCAGTATGCTAAGTAATAAATTGTGTGACTCCGCCCCCGCCACTAAGTTTTTCGGCTAGTGTTGTGGGAGGTTGTCGATATATCGGGCTATCGATAGGTGGGTGTCGATACTTCTACTACTCTTATTCACTAGGTGGTTTTATGTCCCCACTGCTGGGGCACGAGCTTTCGCTATGGATTAGCACCACAGGAAGAACGCGCCGTAAATAACCACGGGGATATGTGGTTGTTAACGACTGCTAATGTAGCCGGGACCAAAGGCTTTGCGTGCCTCCGAAGTACGGTTTGTCAATACATGGGTTGTTTATAGGTAAGATGTCGATAGAGATAAGAGAGACAGTTTCTCATTAGTAGAGGTTTCCGGGTGAAGTGTGTAAGCACACTCACACATTCGACCTTATTATTATCTTTTAACATCAGGCAAAGATGAAGACCAAGTGCTTAATAGTAAAGAAATTAAAAAAAACATGAATCATAATTGTTTTATAAAACTATGCAAAATTTTCCAAAAATGTATGAGTTAAGAACAACTAAAAAAACATAAATGAGAAAAAAATTCATTCCACGAGCAGGATTTGAACCTGCACCCTTCTGACATACCGGGTCAGGTGCTCTTCAGGTGCTCTCTGCCCCAAACTGACCTATATAGTAAGCTCACCCCAAATATCGATAGCACCGCTGTACCCACACTAGCCCGCACGTGGCATATTTAATTAAATTCCTCCACCGTCATTTGCAACCATATGTTGCCAATTCCACCCCTATCTCCTAAACCAACCAACCTAAAACCAACCTTAAAGAGTAACAAATAAGACACAACCAACTTGTTAATATGTACTTGTATTTTGTCTGACAAAGAAATAAGGCGTCTTGGTCTGTATAAATGACTTAAACACAGCAGTTGACTTTAATGCTTCGTTATAAGACTTTAAGGTTGATTATTGTTTGTTTTAGTGATTCTAAAAGACATTATCTGCAAGCCGTAGCCTGTATCTGCATTTAATTGATTTGCTCAATGTTATGAAGCTAATTTTGCGAGTGGCCTCAACATTTTTGGAGGGTTGGATGACAAATTGTGCTATGAAATTGATGGGCGTAGTAGCTAAGTCGCTTTCATGAGCAAAACAGTTGGCTTACTGATAAATCTAGAAAGAGTTTCATCGTATAATCGGTGCTTGTCTGCCAGCCGGTCGGTGAGGACAAGACAGATTTTTAATTGACACAGTTGTTCAAAAAAGGCAGAGGGACTGCACCATACACTTAAACTATTATTTATTCTGTGACCATACAGCCTTAAATGAAGTTTGTTTTGTTTGTAATTTTATAATTTAATGTATTTAATTTTGTTGTCTAATTTACTTTTGCGTGCTACCCTAGTTAGCTGAATAGGATGAGCCTAACAATGTTATAACATCGCCCCATGTACCCGGTACATACGCAAAATAAAATATTCTATTCTATTCTGAGGCAACATAAAGAATATGACTATCGTAGTTGCACCTGTGTTCGACATAGTGGCCCAGTTTTCGACATCAGGTTTCAACGCCAAAAATAATGATAAATAAAATAAATAAAAATTTGTTTATTTGCCTGACACATACAATAAAAAGAAATTACAATGATATAAGTAACGCTTAGTGACCAACATAACTTGTCGTGACAAAAGGCCGCAGGGGACCCGCACGCAGCCTCTGTTTATTCTGCCATAACCAATAACAATAAAAACAATCGGTGAGTATATTACTGAATTATAATTATCAATAACATTTCATTTTATCAAAATTTTACGATAACCGTTAGGAAGCAGCTGGTCTGTTGGTATTCAATTGTTACTAAATACTAAAATCAGTTACAGACACCTATTTTTAAATGTTTAAAGGAAAAATATGTCGATCAAGGTTTCTGTTGAACACCGGTGTAGAATTAAATATACGCCTACAACTTAAGGAAAATTAGTTCTTAGATGTGTCAAGAGATGGCGCCACTATTAACTTTTTTAGATGGCGCTATTAACTTTTTTACGTGGTTGCTATATAGGAAAAACTTTGTTTAAGTTAAACTAACTATTTCATTTATTCTTCCTATGGGTGCCTTAGTACGAGTTTGTACAACTGATGCCAATCATCATCATCATCTCAGCAAAAAAACGTCCCCACCCCAAGGATCTCCACAACGACCGGTTTTGTGCTGCTCGCATCCACCGGCTTCCTGCGACCTTCACCAGATCATCGCGTCGGTCCACCTTGTTGGTGCCAATACCTGTATATTAATATTTCCAGGTGTTTCTTACCTCGATTTTGAAGTGCACGGTGGAGCACTGCAGCAGGGTTCCCATCAGCTTGTGAGGGTTCCAGGTCACGGAGTCAGCCCTGCAGACAAAAGGGAATGCCATCGCATTATCTTTATTCTAATAGTCTTTATTCTAATCTTTATTTCTAATAGTGAAAGAATTTTTTAAATCGGTTTAGTAGTTTTTGAGTTTATTCGTGGCAAACATACAAAAATACAAAGCTTTGTTCTTTATAAAATTAGTATGATAAATGTTGTGTGTGTCCCTTTTTGAACGCTAACAAAATGTTGTTAATAATTTTTTTTTTTCATTAAAATTACGTTTACACTATTTACGAAAGGTCTAGGCAAGGGTAAAATTAAGGACCGTTAATAAGGACCGTTTTTTATAAATGTATTTTTTTTATTTACCTAGTTAGTATATTAAATACATATAAACACCTTAAGTAGTTACAAAAACACAAATGGTTCTTCTGACATACCGGGTCAGGTGCTCTTCCAATTGAGCTATCAACAAAAACATTTTATAAATAGCTTGCCTACTTCTTAACTGATCTTTAGTATTTGTAAAAATATTATGATCGGGTGTTAATGACGGTAGGTATTGACATTGAATGGGTGCCTTTGGCTTTCAAAGTAAAAAGTAAATAGTGTTGAATAATTTCTGCGGGCTGGTTAGAACCACGATAGCTCAATTGGAAGAGCACCTGACCCGGTATGTCAGAAGGGTGCAGGTTCAAATCCTGCTCGTGGAAATTTTTTCAACATTTGTGTTTTTGTAATTTGCTTCGCAATAAAATTTGCGTTAAAATTATATAAACAAAACAAAACCACCGTAAGTTAGTGCTGGTAAAAAAAATCGCCACCATGTTGGATCATCACACCAGCTCATTTTATGTCCCCACTGCTGGGGCACGAGCCTTCCCTTTGGATGGATAGGGAGAATGGGCCATAAACCACCACGCGGGCTCAGTGCAGATTGGTGGTTAGTAACGACTGCTAATGCAGTCGGGACCAACGGCTTTACGTGTCTTTCGAAGCGAGGAAGAGCTCGAGATGAAAAATTTTGGTCACCCATCCGATAACCGGCTTCTGCAAAAGTTGCTTAACCTTAGCAATCGCAGACTGGGCGCGTTCACCATTGCTCCATCAATACCCTCAAACGCCCTGGTTGAATAATAGTGAGCTATAGATCACTGTTATCACATGTTACTCGTATGATCGATCCCCATCTGAAGTTAATCACCGAATAAATAAAAATAAATTAGTTAGTGAATAGTTTTACATTTTTACTAAATAAAAACGAATTGAAATCTTTTTAGCGTGATTCAGGTGCAACGCTATCTGTGACAAAGAGCAATGAGCGATTTGTATGGAGGGTTATTGACTTTCTCAAAATTCTTGCGCACGAACGGGTTTTTTTGTATGAATAGAGATATTTAGACTAACACTTGTATATTATCAATAAAGATGAGCTACAAACAAAAATCAGCAAACCACAAATTCGGCTTAAACCTAATCATATTCCATTGGGCGTTGATCGCTAAGTCAAACAGAGTTATCATCTATTGACTCAGGCCCGCAGCCCTTCCAAGGGGTGTGGTGTGAGGCGCGATGCGATGCATAAATGAATAGTTAATTAATACACAAATATGTTACTGATATATAACAGTGACACAATAAAATACGATATAAAACAGCTAATTAATCGTTTTCAGCCATTTTTAAATTACTGTCACTCGTTAAACATTCAAAACATACAAAATTGATATTCATTCACTCATTCATTTATCATTTCACCATCATTCACAATTCATCATGTTCGTATAATTTAAAATCTTACAATTTTACCACAGAGTTACTAGTAACTACGACTTAAGTTTGCTGACATTTATGTCGATTGTTTAACTAAGAAGTGACTATAGATTACCGCACTATTTATATAATTAACAAACTAACAACGAACACTACACATTGAAATGAGTCAACTTTTACAGACCTACTCGCGTTTATTTTACACATTAGTTTAAAATGGAACAACTTTTACGGATTATTTTACACATTAGTTTTAATTAATATTTATCCTGACGTTTCGAACCCTTTGCAGGGTCCATGGTCACAGTGAGTCTGAACGGGAGGGTACAAGGAGAATGAGGGCATACAAGCTAGCAATTATGAGACGACCAACACCTAAGTTTCCCTGTGACCACGGACCCTGCAAAGGGTTCGAAAAACGTCAGGATAAATATTAATTAAAAGTAATGTAGTTAACCAGTGTTCGACACCAGTTCTTGTTTGCCAAGAAATAGTACCTATAGAATTTCTTTGAAATGTTACTGGATTACAGGTCGCGGTTGCTGTATCCTCGCTTTTGAGTGGGTGACCTAACGACTTATCTATTTGTTTGTGCTCGCACGACGGGCGGCTCGGACACTGTCGGCAATGTTCGGCTAGCTAGATGCGCGTGACGTTTCGGTTATTGTATGCCTAGTTGTTTTTTCTGTTTTTTCTGTGCTTACCGCCTAACAATACTGTACTTGCCTACCATAATTGGTAGGTTTTGCGTACGAAATGTGTAAAGACGATCTTAGTGTACGAATAAACCCTTCTGGTTTCTGTTGCACTAATAATTTGTAATATTGTTTAATACATAAATAAAAATAAAAAAAAACTAAGGAGCAGGTGCTCTGTCTTCAATTGTTGCTAAAGCTAACTAAAATCAGTTTCTGACCTCGATTTTAAATAATTAAAGAACACTAATGCCACTACCCCAGAGTGTGCGTTTATTAGTTAATCGCCTCTGTGGTCTAGTGGCTAAGACCACCGGTTTAGACCCAGAGGTCCCGGGTTCGATTCCCAGCGGGGAGTACATGTTTGTGTACTCGGTTTGGTTGGTGGTAGGGCTTGTTTGTCCGCCTGGCTAGCTACCACCATCTTATCTAAATATGTCGCCATAACATCAATGTTTGTAGCATTGTTGTGTTCCGGCAGCTAGAGATAAGATAGCCAGTGCCTCAGTAGTTGAGGATCCCGGGTGAAGTGCACTTACATCATTGGCCTTATCATCACTTAACATCAGGTGAGATCAAGGCACTGTGCTTACCCGTTAATATAAAAAAAACATACATTAAGGATAATAGTATCACGTTTGCCAAATACGAGTTGGTTTTTTTATATTAGTAGGCAAACGAGCAGGCGGGTCACCTGATGGAAAGCAATCATGGACACCCGCAAAACTAAAGGAATCTCAGATGCGTGATTGGTGATTTGGTGATCACAAACCCGGGCTTTGCATTGAAAAAATCCGAAACATGGAAATTGAACCCAGGTATCCGAGCCGGCGGCCGAGCGCTGTACCACTCGACCAGGGAGGTGTGATAATACATTATTATACAGAATAACATTATTTGAAATATAAATATAAACTCGAGCGCTCGCCAATATTCTAAACTGTAGCAAAACAATCAGGCCGTTTGATAAATGAGCCTCCCCAAGTGAGTGACGCGGGAGTGCATGCGTTTTTTTATCGCCGGAGGGCCGGGAGGACGGCAAGTAATCGAGGGGAGGGGGTGATCGCTTTTTGAGAGATTGTGCCGTACGCTTTTAGAGATGCGAAGTTAAAAAATGACTACTGCGTAATCAATTCAATTAAATGTTCGACATAAGTTTTTGCCACCAAAAAATAACATTGAGTTTCATTGAAATTTGGATGTCAGCTAGGAAAAAGGTGGTCTGTGTGCAATAGTTGCTAAAGTCAAAATCAGTTGCGACCCCTATTTCTAATGATTAAAGGAAAAAGCACTCGATCACCGGTGTCACTAGCCCATTAAAAACTTTGTTCATTAGACAAGTAATAAACTTGGCTTTTTTTAATTTGAAAAAAAGAAAGTGTTGAAAACATTCTACGAGCGGGATTTGAACCTGCATCCCATGACATGCCGGGTCAGATGCACTACCAACTATGCTATGTGACTCTATCCATCTCGCCGAAATTATTCAACACTTTGGTTTGGTTTTTAATGTTAAGCAAACTACATAGCATAGGTAGGTATCATATGCATACCTTGACACACAAGTTTCTCAATTGATTATAAGAAAATCCCTTTTATTAATGGTTTGTAGTGGCCAATTACATATGGTAAACACTGTTCTTGCTTGACGGCGAAAAACTGAATGAGACAGCCATCTTGACACGCTCAGTGCTACGGATTACGTCGGAAAGAGGGGTAATACTTATAGGAACGAGAAAATGTATTTTTCTAGGGCAGGTTTTAACAGCTGACGTATTAATAGCATTCCCGAGCCCGTCTCGAGTGACGTGCGAAAGCTCGCGCCGCTACGACAGCGACGAGTGCTACGCGCTACGGGCTACGGGTTTGGTTTAATCTTTGATGTGCGCAGGGCTGGCGATAGTTGTTTGTATTGTTTTTGATTAATATAATTTGTAATATATTGTGTAACTATTCGTTTTGCAAAGGAATATAGATTCATCCGTAAAAAAAAGGTCATATAAATAAATAAATAAATTATCAGACTATGATTGTAACTTCGATCATAATATTATATGAATGAAAATATTATTATTTGCGATTTCATCCACGTAAACACCATATTCCCTTATTTAATTTTAATAGTGTAGTCTGCAGTAACATCTGAAGAACTCGACTTGTTCTGTACTAGCTGTTTAAAAGTTAAACGTGTTTTAAATGAACAATATTTTAATGAATAAGCATCACTTAATATGTAGCCATTTAGTGTAAAAGAAACTACCTTTATGTTTAAAATTAATATTTAATTATTTTTTTGATTCTTAATTTTTTAATTTTATTTTTATATGTGAGTTACAGTCTTTATACTTATATTACTGCTTAACGTGGAAATTTGTTATTAGCATCTGATTGTATACAGTTTTACTTATGTTAGTTATATGTCTCTAAATTTCCCTAAAAAAATAAAAATAAATAAATAATTTATCAGCAATGGTTTTAAGTATTCGTTTGCACATAAGGTGTGAAGAAGCTACTTGCGAGTCAGCTGGTGAGGAGGAAAATGTCCAAATCATTACTGACTGACACAAGATAATGGACGTTTTAAAATAGCAGAATCGACGCCCTGATGGAACAGTTGATCGTTTACTCGATGATTTCAATAAAATGCTCAAATTGATTTGTGCCAGCCCTACGCCGCTTGTCACACGCTCCGCCGCGTGCGCTGTTTTCTGCCGGATTTGACCCTCCGCGGGCCCCTGCCGCCGCACACCCCAGTGACAGTAGCCATTATGTTAAACAAAGATTGGAGAGTCCTAAAAGTTTTGATATATTGAAAAAAAAATTACACGACAAATAATTCGTAAAAAAGTGGAAATGGTGAAATGGTTCCGCCTCTTCACGCCTCGTTTGATTCAATCGTCAATCCTCGTTTTATCAATGAGTTTGCTATACAATAGCAGTCTATCTGGGCTATCTTTACAGCCTAGCCATGCTTATGAGGGCTTGGAGGAAACCTGTTACCGGCTGAATAATTAATTAAAAAAGTCTAAGATAATTAGAGAGAGTGCTGATTTTTTAAAATATGTAATAATAATAAACCATTTCCAATTAAATTAAATTTAATTTCAATAATCAATCTCATACGATTTAATATCTATAAATCTAAGCTAGTTGACCTGACTGAGAGTAAGTGGAGTTACAAAATCAATGGGCCAGTGAGTAGCTCCTCCATGCCACGTAAAAGAACACGTATTGGGCCATTGTGGTGGGTGCTATTCCTATGAGAAGGCCTAAGCCCAATAGTGGGACGTTTAAAGGCTGATAATAATTATAAAAAAAGTATTGCTCAAGCATTTTTTTTAAAACATTCTAAAAGTAGTTTGCACATCAAAAGCGCAGCGTCGTAGTGATTTGTTCTGCAGCCAATGATGAGTGGAGTCAATTGTAGGAAGCATTTGTGTTTTTTTCTACCTATACAAATACCTAAGTACCTATGCATTGAATTTCAGTGTTCCAAATAAACAATATAATTTTTATGTAGTTTTAAATGTATCCTTGCTTCCCATAAACCATGGCCCCCCGGCATTAAGTCTGTCGGTATTTAGAAGCATCTGGTGCATGATGGATGGGCTGCGATTAATCCGCGGGCCAAAGTGCCTCTAATAGTCTATGGTCGGGGCTTACTGTCTATGGTTCAGGGATTTCCCCGGCTGCCGGGTGCAAAATAATTTGCTGGATAATAGATTTCTTCTGTACTTAATAGTGGGCTTACTGACACGGAATAATCTCTGTTCCTTTCTTTCTAGATTCTAGTTTAGCGTACTGTAATATTATTGCAGGTATAAAAACGAGATACGTGTCACGCCACTGCCCTAGGGAGGAGTTAGTTCATATGCGGAGGCAGTAGAAGTCGGGCCTCATTAACCATCGGTGCCTTGACGGGGCACTATCTATGCCACAAAACAAATGCACGACAAAATGCATTTATCAGTGAACAGCTTGTAGAGCGCGAGGAGAGTAAACAAAGCCAACGCGCCACCTACTGTGCGACTGTCTGGCTAGGAGAAGAATGGAACTCCGAGGATCGGCCTAATTGAAACCAGAACACTTCACGCTTCGCTTTCAAAGACGTTGCCAGACTTATGGCATCCATAAGCAAGCAAACCATCACTGATGTTATCACTTCCACCTCGGAGCATTTTTAGCCATTTTATGCTAAATGTGGCGTCTTGGTCACAAACGGCAAGTTTACAAAACAGTTGGTGAATTTGTTGCTCCGTCTGCCCTTTTTTGAGAGAAGGTCGTGATGGTATGTAATGTATGGTAGTGCCACCAGTGTTCCCACCAGTTTGAGGAGCTCGATGGCCGCCGTGGTTAACGCGCCCGGTCTGCGAGTGCTGCGGTTAAGCTATTTTCGCAAAGGCCGGTCATCGGATGGGTGACCAAAAATTTATCATCTCTCGCTCTTCCGTGCTTCGGAAGGCACGTAAACACGCTGGTCCCGGCTGCATTAGCAGTCGTTAACAACCACCAATCCGCACTGGGCCCGTGTGGTGGTTTATGGCCGTTCTCACTATCCATCCATAGGGAAGGCTCGTGCCCTAGCAATGAGGACGTAAAAGGGGTTCAGTTCAGTCAGGAGGAGGAAATAGTGTCGAACACAGGTTTTTGGCGACTGTTTTTTTGTAAGTGCCACTAACCTATGTACCTATGTGATGGTGAACTTACCTCTCGATGCCGGTGAGGCGCGGGTGGCGGTACTTGGTAGAGAACAGCAGGCCACCACCCCAGGCAGCCTGCGAAACATAGCGTATTGAAAAATACAACCCTCACATGCTAAACAAGCCCACAGGTTTTGGATTTAGATGGAAAGAAAAACTCATTTTTGTTTATACGGGGTGTACCAAAATTAGCACGTCACACTAACACCGGAGGTAGGTGGGCCTCAGATGCGTCGAACAAGCCTAACTTGTCCATAGAAAAGTTTCATGAGTTTAGAGATTTGACCAACCAATTTTAGATAATTTTTGTATCGGAGTATTTTTAGAGAGCGCTTTATTTAACTTTTTTTACACGTCTTTGAGAATAATTATTTAATGATGAAACAACATTATTTAGATCACTTTATCACACAAAAACAATGGCTTCGACTTTGAGCAGCAACTGAAACTTACTTCAAACTTTTCTATGGACCTCCGGTGTCAGTTTGACGTGCTAATTTTGGGACACCCTGTATGTGGAGGTTTGTTATCAGCTTGTAGATGCTACTTAGTTGTACAATTACCAATTACAAAAAAACACAAAATATTGTAAAAAAAATCCACGAGCAGGATTTGAACCTGCACCCTTCTGACATACCGGATCAGGTGCTCTCCCAATTGAGCTATCGTGGTTCTAACCAGCCCGCCGAAATTATTCAACACTATTTACTTTTTACTTTGAAAGCCAAAGGCGCCCGTTCAATGTCAACAACTACCGTTATTAACATCCGATCATAATATTTTTACAAATACTAAAGATCAGTTTAGAAGTAGGCAAGCTGTTTATAAAATGTTTTTGTTTTGTTTATATAGATTTAACGCAAATTTTGTTGCGAAACAAATTACAAAAACACAAATGATGAAAAAATTACTAATGTTGGCTGTGAACCTTCTTTTGAATAAAATAAGGTCTAAAACTACAAGTCAAGGAAACACAGAAGGTAAGCTTAACAGATACCACGCTCGAGCAACGCACACATGCACCCTCACAGACACGGATCTCAGAACCATGAACCTGGTTATATCTACAGCTTAATGCTCAGAACAGAGCAGAACAGTCCGCGGGCAGCTGTTGCGAGATTCCGTGTCCGCGACAGGTTGTTTAATCAAAAACACTTATTTTTAATTTATTTGAATTAAAAAAAACCGGCCAAGTGCGTGTCGGGCCACGCGCAGTGTAGGGTTCCGTAGCTCATCTCAATAATGCGGACTCTGAGATGAGGGCTTTTATGCATATTTATTTAACGATGGCTCATATACTTAAATGTAGACACTACCGGTTTCACACACCTGACAACGTTATTGAAGTAGTTCCCAATGAGGAATTTGTACTGCGCCAAGTATATTTTATAAGTTGGTCGACTGTTGCTCGTAAACTTGTAAAGCATACATAGCTGTGATAGTTTTCCTTTTAACTTCGTCATATATACAACTACCGTGAATTTTATCACGTATCTAAAAACAACCATTTGGCTGGCACGGGGGGGGACACTCGACTCTAACAAAATTTTGCACTTTTAAGCCTTATATAGTTCACAAACGGATGCCTCAATCAAAAACTGTTTTGACAAACCAACAATATTTATAACATTGCTATCGACCAAACGACACCCCACACTATGGGGTAGACAAGAAAAAAATTACATCCCCACTTCACGTGTAGGGGAGATAACCTAGAAAAAGTATTTTTCAAAATTTTACTTTTTCACTTTGTCGGCGTCATTAATATGTACATCCATGCCAAATTACAGCTTTCTAGTACTAAGAGTCTATGAGCTAGACAGGGGACATATAGACAGACAGACAGACTGACAGACGGACATGGCGAAACTATAAGGGTTCCTTGTTGACTACGGAACCCTAAAAAGGCAACTCTATCTCCCCCTAATTTTTTAAGTCAAAGGAGCTCAATATCAGCAACTACGCAATCCTCCGATCCGAGCCGATCAACATCCGAAATCAAGGATCTTTAAGAAAAAAGTTATTTAGTTAGTTATTTATAAATTATACGTAAATTTTGTTGCTAACAAATTACAATTCGGTATTTCGAGTTTTCTTATAAGTTCGCTTCGCTACGAAAATTATCTCACGTAGCACGCTACGAGAGCGTTACGAGGAGATACGAACGCAACGGTATCTGCTTCGGCTACAGTATTTCTAATCGTACAATGTGGTCTATTATTTAATATTATTTGTGTTAACGTTTTTGGTTGTCCTATTTAATAAAATAAATAAATAAATACAAGCTACTCACATCGACGTGCATCCACATGTCATACTTCTCGCAGATGTCGGCGATGTCCATCAGCGGGTCGAACGCGCCCAGCACCGTGGTCCCCGACGTGGCGTTCACGAAGAACGGCACCTGGACGAAACAGAACAGATCCAATCACACTGTAATAGCACTCAGCTGAAAATATGTTTTGGAGAATATATTCGCCAGTTGTCTTCGCATCTTGACTCCTTTTCCAGTTAACATCACCTTGACGACTTGGTCAATTACCACAAAAGCAGACTCATTAAGTGCTTACATTGCCACTGTCTTTATGGCAGCGCTTTATGTAACAGGGGACCAGCTTGTCAAGTCTAGATCAAAACAAAGCTGACTTACGCCGCCACGGTCCTTGTGGTAACGCACCAGCCGCTCCAGCTGCCTGGCGATTATCTTGCCGACTTATTAACGATGTTAACCCAAAAGGTGACTCCCTAAAGTCCCTAGATTGCCGCGGTCTTTATGGCAGTGCACCGGTCGCTTCAGCTCGCTGGGGATCATCTTGCCGACTTAGTATATTTACCCAAAAGGTAATTCCTAAAGTCCCTAGATTGCCGCGGTCTTTATGGCAGTGCACCGGTCGCTTCAGCTCGCTGGGGATCATCTTGCCGACTTAGTATATTTACCCAAAAGGTAATTCCTAAAGTCCCTAGATTGCCGCGGTCTTTATGGCAGTGCACCGGTCGCTTCAGCTCGCTGGGGATCATCTTGCCGACTTAGTATATTTACCCAAAAGGTAATTCCTAAAGTCCCTAGATTGCCGCGGTCTTTATGGCAGTGCACCGGTCGGTTCAGCTCGCTGGGGATCATCTTGTCGACTTATTAACGATATTAACCCAAAAGGTAAATCCTAAAGTCCTTAGATTGCCGCGGTCTTTATAGCAGTGCACCGGTCGCTTCAGCTCGCTGGGGATCATCTTGCCGACTTAGTTGTATAGAACAGCTGACTCCTTACCGGATCATTATGCTGACTTACTAGATTAGCAAAAAAGCTTTCTCCTTACGTTGCCGCGGTCCTTGTGGTAGCGCACCAGCCGCTCCAGCTCGCTGGGGATCATCTTGCCGCGCTCGTCGCTCGGCACGCTCACGCAGTAATCGGTGCCGAGGCCGCACACGGAGGCGCACGACTTCACGGAGTAGTGGCACTGGAAACAAACGGACGGTCAGGGGAAATGGGTAGATTACAAGTTTACCAATGGGGTGACACCTCAGCTGCTGCCAAGACGAAGTTCTTTTATAGAAATGTTATAGAAATAGCGAGCAATGACACCATCAATGTGCTTTATCACTTAACTTTTGGATAGAGTTCACTTGCTTTATAAGGGAGGGGGGGGGGGGGGGGGAAAGAAAATTGTTGAGAACTGTGGAGATACTAAACAAGTCCTACTACGTGTATTGGTGCTGACCTGGTCGGAGGTGAACATGACGAGGTGGCCAGGGATGCTGGAGAGGCCCTTCTCCTTGTATTGCGGGAACTTGTAGTGGCGCGCCGCCAGGAACGCGTACAGGTTGGACACCGAGCCGCCTGCGACAAACCATTTGCTAGAGTTTCAACTATAAGGTAAGTGAGATATGTCAGTGTTGTACAGGACTTACGTCTCATAAGTCTTTTCAAGATACTCGTCTCTATACAACACGAATTTTGAGCACAGAAAACAACAACAATAACAATTAGTTATATATTTAGTGTTTATATATATATAAGCTTGTATGAAAACGAAAAAGAAAATACAAACTTGTATTTTTGTATTTTCTTTTTATATAAATAAATAAAGTGTGTTCAGCATCCTTACACCTGGAATGGCGCGGGGAGGGTATTTTGATTGAGCAGTGGTTGTTTTTTTTATTATTATTATTTTTGTTTTATTATTATTATTTTTTCAAATTTATTTTTTCTCGTATAAATTCACATTTTTAAATATTAAACAAAATAAATAAAACATTTAAAAATATAAAAAAAGGGGTCCGCCGGCATCGGGACCAGGGTCCAAGCTACCGGTGGTTAGGGCTCCAGAGACAGGAACCTCACAATGCGTGCCGTATCGAGGAGAACTGCCTTCTGAATCAGGCCCTTTATCCAGCCGCCTAACGAGAGCCTCATTAGATGTTGATCGAGGCTCTTGGCCATCAGGCCGTTGGCCGTAACAACAATCGGTACGATGACAGCCGAATCGACATTCCACATGTCAACAACCTCGTGTGCTAAGTCGAGATATTTGATTTGTTTCTCTTTCTCAGCTTTCACGAGGTTCTCGTCATGGGGAATGGTGATATCGACAATCATCGTGCGGCGCGCTAATCGATCTATCACCACAATGTCAGGCTTATTGGCTACAATAGTCTATATAATTATTATTATTATTTTTACGTACTGAGTTTATGAAATAAGTTAACTATCCTAATATAATAAAGAGGAAAACTTTTTTATTTTTAATTGTATGTATGTAGGTTTGTAACAAACAAACTCAAAAACTACTGGACCGATTTCAAAAAATATATCACCATTAGAATGCTACATTAGCGCTGAGTAACATAAACATTAAAAAAAAAACTCCACCCGTGCGAAGCAGTGCGAACCCGTGCGCGCAGGGACGGGCCGCTACTTTTGAATACAATTATTCATTTAATTATAATTGTACGTTCTACTTTGCCTCTTATTCCTAAATACAAGTCCGCCTTTTCCCTCGCTTCCTTCCGTTACAGTATGGTTAAGGCTTACCCGGGGCGAGGATAGAGTCGCCGCTCCTCCAGCCGATCATGCTCCTCATCTTCTCCAGCACAACGACCTCCATCAGGATGAAGACCGGCGCGATTTCGTACGTGAACATGTTGGTGTTGGCCGCGGCGGTGAGCCACTCGCCGGCGAGTGAGATGATGTCCAGCCCGCAGGACAGCTGGTTGAAGAAGTGGGGGTGGCCTGGGGGGAAGAACAGCTCACATTATATCCTAAACACCAATCAAAATGAGACAATTAGACAACATCGCATACATTGCAACCGTTTGACCGTGCTTCAGAAGGCACGTAAAGCTTTTGGTCCCGGCTACATTTGTAGTCGTTAATGGTCGTCGTTAATTCGTGAATTAATTGTTATTCACATATAATTAAACGCAAATTTTGTTGCGAACAAATTACAATTTAAAAAAAAGACTAAGTGTTGAAATATTCCACGAGCGGAATTCGAACCCGCACCCCATGACATGCCGGGTCAGGTGCACTACCAACTATGCTATCGTGGCTTCAATCCAACTTGCCGTAAGTAAGGTTAAAGTTATGTTCGATTGTTGTCGAACATCAAACCCACAACCGGGTGAATTGTGGACAAACCAATTTCGCGGGCGGCCACACCGCCACCGGAAGCAATAGCGCGCGCCATTGCGCCGCGCGATTGTTTCCGGGACCGGACGTGACGTCGTCCCTATCTTGGAAATAAGAGCAAAATCAAGAAGTTTTGAGATAAGATAGCCAGATCCTTAGTAGTTGAGGACTCCAGATTAAGGGCGCTTCGACCTTCGGCTTTATCATCATTTAAAATCTGTTGGGATGAACAAGCCAAATGCTTAAAAACAAAAAAAATGTTCTAAAATTAAATACCCATTGTAAAAATATCAGCACTCACGCGCAGAACTTACGGAGCTTTTGTTATTTATTTTGAATGGGCAGTATGAGTAATTGTGACACTATAATATTTATGGTGTTCTAAGGTACCAACATACATTTAGCGTTTATTATCCATTTATAATCAATACTTAACGTTGTGGCTATAAAATCTTAAGATGGCTATCGTAACCCAAGCCTTAGTTCCTAAGCATAAGATAATCTATAAAATCGCCATAAGAATATTTTATATTCAGCGGAGAGCGCATTATCTAAATCGCCTCTACTGAATCCTACTTTATTACGTCATTATTAGACATAAAGCGGCCATTTTGGAAGGTTTGGCGGGAAACTGCGGCCGCCATATTGGGACCGCCATTACAGAGTATGATGATAATGATATTTGGTTTCTTGTTAAGCAAGGTTAAATAATAATAATAATATTAAATTTATTGGCACTTAAAATTTTTGCACTACTTACCTACACTTTTGCACTACCTACCTACACTTTTGCACTACCTACCTACACTTTTGCACTACCTACCTACACTTTTGCACTACCTACCTACCTACCTCTATGTTCTGATTGTTTAGAATCAACGATGGCATATCAGATTAAGTAATACATAATATTAGTCACACCTATTCTAACTATTTTTATGATTTATTTAACTTTTGAGATCGATATGAAATGCATGATCGTGGAATCACTATAATAGTAATAACTTATTACCCTCTCCCGCTTTTTCTATTGAGATCTTTAATGGAATTAACTTTCTTCGACTAAAATTAAATAGCCTAGGCTCTTTCCCATAACTTACTCAACCTCAAAATTTCCAAGTGCCATAAACAAGCCTCCACTCCTTATCTTCCCACAGAACCCTCCAAGCATTCCCAGGGGCCACAGCTAGTGTATTTTTGTGCTATTTACACTTTTTATCAGCCACGCGACCTACCCATAAACAAGGACAGATAATATTCTGTCTATGACACATGGGAGTGACGCGTTTTTATCTGTGCCACGAGTTTTGGAGGGGAAATTGAATTGTTATCTCTGCCTTTTGGTTGCGGAATTGAACCAACAATATGTTAGGAAAAATAACTTAACTTTTAAGTTTTAATTGTGAGACACGCATTATACATCATATCTTCTTGCACTATGCCCTATGTAATGTTTTTATTGTTTTGCTACGCAAAGACTACATATTATTTTTGAATATTTATTTTGAAAAACTCTTGAAAATAATAATCACTACCGGGATTCTAACCCGCACCCCATGACATACGGGGTCAGGTGCGATACCTTTGTGTTATCGTTGTTCTGTCCATGAAAGTAAAAACATTGATAAATAAAAAACATGTTGGCGTTTTGAATCCTTTGCAGAGTAACGAGACAGAGTTGTTAGTTGTCCTTACATTAATTTGTAACTATATAGCTGCCGGCACCTATCACCTATACTTTACGAAAAACGGAATAAACCCGATTGTAAATACTATAGCCGTAGCAATACCCGTAACGGCTAGTAACGCTCTCGCAGCGTTCTACGAAGTATTCGTAGCGAAAAACTAATAAGAACTCTAAAAACTCCGAATTGTAATTTGCAGCAAAAATTTTTTTTGCATGTATGTGTAAATAGCCTCTATACTGTCCCACTGCTGGGCAAAGTCATCGCTACAATTGATGGGTATTAGCTTAATCACCACGGTTGCCAAATACGGTTTGGTAATCACTAACCGGGCTATGCATTCAATTTTTCGGCAAAACTTATAAACTTATATACTTTCGAATAAATTAAATTCCAATTTCATTTATTAACGAGAAAGGTGTTATATTTAAAAACAATCAAATATGATTCGCTAATTTAGCATGTATTATCAATTAGTTATTATTGTGTTTTAAAGTTAATATCCATCATATTTATGAACATCTTAAGATGAAAAGAGGAAGATGATGATAGTGAAATTGGTAGTCCACAGACCCGGTATGTAACAGGGTTCAGATCCCGCCCGTGGAAATGTTCCAAAACTCTATTTACGACATTATGAATGGGAATTCGATTTTAAACTAAAATCACATTATTCAAATCCATGTTTACTTGTAATATTGGTAATACCATCCCAATCTCATTTCGCGCCAGCATCAAGAAGCGATGTTGACAATGCCTAATTTGAATATCCCACAATGGCGTGATTTAATTCGGCTCGCAACCCTTGGTGCGGTGTGATAAGCGGGCCCCGGGGAGCACACTTACTATATCAATTGACAATTTTCTTCCCAACTTTGTGGGGTGAGAATTGTAAATAAGATAGAGGACCTTTTTAAAGTTATGGATGATCTAAATGTTTTTAATAGTCTGTGTACAGAATAAAATAGTTATTTACTGAGTATAAGCAAAGAAAAAACACATACCAAAACCGTCATCGTCAGGTGGAACTTTAGCCGCCTCTATGGTCTATTGGTTAAGACCCAGCGGGGTGTACATGTCTGTCTATACTCGGTTTGGTTGGTGTTTGGGTGTGTTGATAAATAAAAAAATTGTCGTATAAAAAAAGTATCATTGACTGAAACTCATTTGTAGCAATAAGACCTCATGTTTATTCAATTTTTTATTTGTGTATATTTTTCGTGTAAGTACAATACTCGTAGACTACAAAGAGGGCATCCTTTGCTTGTTTAATCTGAATCCTTCACTTTACCATTTTAAACTACATCGCCCTCATAGGGGTTGTGTTAAATGAAAAAACAACACACATCACAACAATTTTTTTTAATCAATCTCTCCCCATACTGATGGAGGCAACAATTCGCTCGCGTAATGCCCATTGTAAAAACCGACCCTCGATGTTGCCCTAAAATGCAGATTAAACCGGGATTACGGCAACACCTGACGCGAACTAATCCGGGCCCATCTGCTCGCGATGGCGCGGGACGGGATTATTATTTTGGGGAATTATTATTTTTCTTGTGGCAACATTTGGGGAGTGCGTGCCCAACCAATACGAACTTATTGACTTCGGTTTGGAAACTAAGACAAAACGAAGAACAGCAACATATTTTGAACTTTATAATTGAATACATACAGACCACCTGCTTCCAAGCCTTGTCTGCCGACAAAATGCTCAGCAGTTTGGCAGGACATAATTTTTTATCACAAGCGTAATTATGAAGTAAATAAACTTAATTTAATTTAAAAAAAAAGCTGTTGTCCAGTTTATTAATGTAAACAGCATGTGAGCAGAGGCTATCTAATTTCTTATCTAATTATTAATCTTCTCTAACCATTCTGAAAGCTGATACGTTTGTGTTAGATAAGATAACATAGTTATTAATTATATTATCCTATTTAACTAATTTTATATTATTATTGAGTATTGATTATTGACTATCCTGTGGTCTTTAATTATGATGTCCATAAATGCCCAGTCATTGTACCGGATCTCATAACCTTGAACCGTTTATTTTCAATACGACAGACAAGTTAATAGATTGCTTGGAGCGTTTATCTCGGCCGCACGGGTCCCCGCAGCTCCGGGAAGTGCCGGGAGGGTCCCTACGGAAGCCGGGAGTACACAGATAATAAATAGCCGGGCTCCGAGGGATTGCCAAAGCCGCTGTAAGGAGTATGTGATTCGGATTGATTAAAGCAAGGCTTCTTTTTTATGATGGTCGATTCTAGTCTCTAAACATGGACTCCCAAAGTGGTTGTAAACATCAATATAATTTGGTTCAAAATAGAAATGTTTGCTTTACAATTAGTAAGCACAGTATATCATCGAGAGGTTGACGACCGAAACGGACGGACGGAAACGGACACTTGACGGAGAAAAAATTGCCTTCTGAGTTTCTTGCCAGCTCATAACGATTGACTTGATTACAGTGATGGAGGCCTTGGCCCACCAGTGGGACTACTGCTGCTTCTCAGTTGAAAGCTCTCCCAAAATCAAACATTTTATTTAGAATTTTTATAAAGTTCAATTAAAATCAACCAAGTGACGTGAAGGCTTAAAATTGAATAAAAAAATTGAGTTTAACACTAATAACCCCCACAAGTGTATCAATTAGTTGTCATTGGAGCCACAGATGACATTAGTCCCGTGGTCGGGGCGCGGGATTGCGGGCTCGTGTCACGCGCCGCGGGATTCAATTACGATACGAGTCGTGCTTGGTGCCGGGCGGGCGTATTCACTTGATGAAGCGATTGTTGTGTTCCTCAGTTGCAATATCTAAGTTGTAAATAACGAATATTATAACTTTAATAATAAATGCATTATTTTAAGAGCTTTGAATATCTTTTAAAATTTGGTAACATTATGAATGGCATTTTTATCAAGAAATTAAAAAATTCAAAGTTAATCTTTTATTCAGTTTAGGGCTACAAGTAGCTCTTGTGAATGTCACTATACATACTATGGATGCACGCTGTCCGAAAAAAAAGTTTTTTATTTTTATTTTTTTTATTCTTTTATGTTATCGGTTCGTAAGTCAACACAGGGCGTGAGACCTTGTACTGAGAAGAACCGTTAAGCAACTCAGCAAGGGCGTTTCTTACAGCGTTAAAATCGGTAAAACTAACCTGTACGCGGATTGGCTAACGCGCATTAGGTAATCAACTATAACTATAGATACTTGTACTAGACAACTTTATCTGTATTACCGCTACGAATTTACCCTGTGAATTTACCTACATATAATTTACATACATATACAAATAACGTTACTTAGCGATACTAAATTGGTGTTTTTATAAGGGGAATTTTTAACTGCACCTCTATTTAGAAATTTAAGCAAACAAAATTTCTCCACTAATAACCTACTGCATATCAAATAAATGACTGTACTACAAATTAACTACTTGATTACCTAAACATGTTGTACTAATGAATGTTAAAAATTCATCAAAATCTGATGGCGTTATTATCTAATTTTACAGCAAAAGAGCTTTCTAGCTGACATCACAGATATACGCATTTTGAAACAATATTATTCACCGTAACACAAAAATACTGATTTGCACACAAATTATTCAATATGACAACGGAATTTCCAAAATTATTTTCTTAATTATTCTAAATTATTTTTTAAAAAGGGGATTTACAGTTAAAGTATTAAATACCACCCTTTTTATAACCGTGTTAGTAAAAGTAAAATTAACGTAAATAAATAAATTAGGCACCATGAAATAATTCTTAAAATTCTTGTAACGAAATGGAAAATATTAATTATGTACTAAGTAATTCTTCATAGGTATATTATGCTCTAATGTATTTTAAGTGAATAAATGTTTTATGATTTAAAACAACAACAGAAAATCTACTCAAACTGAATAGAATAGCTCCGATAGGGCACAAAATCGATCTATAAAGCTACTCAATATGCGATGGACGGACGGACCATCCATCATACTATGATAATGCGGCCACAATGGCTTCCCAGGCAGGGCTGCTAGCTATACAGATGCATGTGTGTATACAGGGCCTTATTTTTTGAGGGAGAGTTTGCTGAAAGAAGGAAATTGCCTCAGACGGCTTAAAAGGTTCCTCAAGTAGTGTGTAACGAAGCACCTTTGGAGGTTTTCTAGAGGGAACGGCATCACCCACCAGTGCGTGTTTCGGTGCCCTACTAGATTCTCCAAGGGGTTCGGATCGGATCGGGGAGCGGAACAACCCGAGGGCGCCTCTAAAGGCTGGACCTCGGCTCGGATTGACCGGGCCGTGGTGGTGGGGAGAAGCGCTCAGGTACAAGGCCTTAAGCTTCAAGTCTGATTTTCATTCATACATACATACATATATATTTAAGCCTTTATTGTACTTTGAAATTACAGTTTAAAATGCATATTATTATACATATATACATACATACATACATACATACATACATACATACATACATACATACATACATACATACATACATACATACATACATACATACATACATACATACATACATACATACATATATATGTCCTATCATGTCCTTCTCCCAAAAAGGGGTCGAGACAACATAGAAATCACTATCTCCGTAGCCGAGGGGCTTGCACGCCGGACTTTGGGCAGCGCTAACTCTGAAATTGATTAGACCCGGGTTCAAGTCCCGGTCGGGTCAATGTCGAAAACGAACTTTTCGTGGTGGTTGGTGGGTGGTTGTGGTACCGTCGTTATTTCTGATTTCCATGAAACGAGTGCTTTAGCTACTTACCTTGGGATCAGAACAATGTATGTGACATTGTCTAATATTGTCAACCAAAAAAGAAACAAGAAATAGAATAAAATGGGAAATACTTGAAACGAGTGCTTTCCTACAGATTTCCGTGGCCGCAGCGGCCCCTGCGGCGTGGTAATCCCATGATTTGCGTTCCATCGCGGAGGGTCTGGGTTCGATGTGGATTTTACAATGGCTTTTATAGTTTATAACTTAAGCCTCCACATTGCGAGAGGGGGGACCGCGAGCAATGTTACAATATAAAGAACTGAGGGGCCTACCACTACCTCCTGCTATAACCAATATGCAGTTAGCATTGAGAGTTAACACCTAAGACCCTAATACTTAATACGTAAGTACTTAATGATAAAACTACAAAATTAAATTATAATAAACTAAAAATCTTTATATAAATATAAATCTTCTGTGCGTGTGTTTCTAATTGAACTCTTTCTAAACGGCTGGACCGATTTGAATGAAATTTTTGTGTGTGTTCAAGTGGATTCGAGAATGGTTTAGATTTACAATTGGAGCCGGCAGGTGGCGCTGCAATAGGGGTCCGTCGTGGGGTACGGGTGTTTTCAAGCGGACGAAGTCGCGAGCGTGCCACTACTTTTATATTATTATTTTATCCATGGTCAAAAGGAAACTGAAGGCGTCTCGTTGGTAAACTACCGTCAATTAAGTATTTTAATGGTGCTTCTATTTCACGCAGAAACTGAAAGAAGCAACACCGGTGTTCAACAGTTTTACTTTACTATACTAATATTATAAAATATTAAAAAAAAATCCACGAGCAGGATTTGAACCTGCACCCTTCTGACATACCGGGTCAGGTGCTCTTCCAATTGAGCTATCGTGGTTCTAACCAGCCCGCCGAAATTATTCAACACTATTCACTTTTTTACTTTGAAAGCCAAAGGCACCCATTCAATGTCAACAACTACCGTCATTAACACCCAACATTTGTGTTTTTGTAAAGTGTATGAAGAGGAAAGCTTTGTATTTTTGTTTGTAAGAAATAAACTCAAAAACTACTAAACCGATTTAAAAATCTTTCACCATTAGAATGCTACATTAGCGCTGAGTAACATAGGCTATATTAAAAAAGAAATGTCCACCCGTGCGAAGCCGGGACGGGCCGCTAGTAATATTATTAAAAAAAAAGGCAGTTTTTTACTTAGCTTCTCCAACTGTCATCCAGTAAAATATCGATTAAACTGGGTAGTTGACTGGTTAGTCAATATAGAAACTTTTTGACAACTGTCAAAACGATTATTTTTGATAGAAATTGTGTGGGATTAGCAAACTATGACGTCACTATTTTTTCCCGTCAATTGAGTGTTTATTAATAACTGTTTGGGTCACACAAATTCATGCTTAGGTCAAATAAAAAATTGGTCAATGTTACAAAGAACTGTAACGTGATCTCATTTATACGTTTATTGTTCTGGAATTAATTGTTGTTGTTGTCAACTACCCAATTCTAGTTATGTTATTTTTGGTGACGAAAACAAGTGCCAATCACTGCTCCCTCTATCGGACACTGATGCAGGACGTTGTGCACCATTACTCAACAATAAGTAAATCTATCGCAGTTGGTAAAAAAGCGCCGAAAATTGGGCTCGGTGGCATGCATTAGAAGAGACCGCAGCAGTGGACTGATACGGGCTGATTATGACAAAGATGACGATGACCTTATTAAATACTAGCTGACCCGGCCTGATCATTTGTCCTTAATTATATTATATTGTGTAGAATATGTGTGCAAAATTTTATGATAATACAATTTTATGTTTACAATATGTGTATGTATGTATATACATTATGGTTATATAGTTTAAGTACATACTTATATGTATATGTATCAGTAATTAGTCCGTAGAATAGTCCCGCAAACTTTCGTTCCACACCACAGCTAGGGTTGGCTGGAAGAGATCTCTTCTAGAGATAAGCTCACCTTTGTATATGTCTTGTATAACGTCAGTTTTTAATGTGTTTTTTATATGTGCAATAAAGAATTAAATTATAATTATCGCTTGAATAATTTACGCGTGAAAGCGTATGAAACAACACGCAAACAAACAAATTCACTGACGCATTTAAAATATTAAAGTTAGGATTACAAAAATTACATAACGTTTTATTTTTCTTACACGAAGTTGGCTTTTTAAATGTTTTATGCTTCATTATGACTAGACAAATGACTCTTTTCCACTTAATGGAAGTTAGTTTTATAAATAACTGAGGGCCTGCCGTGGAGTTTAATATATAGTAGGTAACTGTCTACCGTAAACCCTAGGATCGGAACCGGAATGAGAAGCAGCAGCCAAGCGCAGACGCAGAGCTCTACATTTCATGCCCTATTCATTGTATTCGAACTATTATCTCCCCCGCACAATATTTCCTGTCACTAGCAGATCAAAACGTCGAGCCTCGAACCCGGCACGCGCGCCGTGGAGCGTATGATGTGCAGACTGGGCCATCGTGTGTGCAGCGGGCCGCGAGCAGAGAGTGGAGAAATGATGGGTTTGAGATTAATATAGACATATTTATTATATAGGAGGGTGCAGGTTGAAATCCTGCTCGTGGAATTTTTTTCAACATTTGTGTTTTTGTAATTTGTTTCGCAACAAAATTTGCGTTAAAATTATAAAAACAAAAACATTTTATAAATAGCTTGCCTACTTCTTAACTGATCTTTAGTATTTGTAAAAATATTATGATCGGGTGTTAATGACGGTAGTTGTTGACATTGAATGGGCGCCTTTGGCTTTCAAAGTAAAAAGTCCCGCACAAGAAGGGATGATGCAAAACCCTTAGTGCGGCAAGGTGGAATACCTACGACAAAGCGATGGAGACCCTCGCGACGTCTTGTGGTTGGTGACTTGTGGTGGTGGTGGTGACTTTTGGATCAAGTGTAACATAGTACCTTCGCACTATGGGAAGTATAAAAAGAAATAACGTTTAAGTAATAAAAGAAAATCTTCCTTCTTTTTGTCACAAAAGTGACTTTCCAAAACAGAATATTTAAAAGCTACAACCACACCATACATTGTGCCAGCCCAGTTCCTTCCCATCCCCCCCTCCCCCAAATGCCGCTGCTGCCGTCCAGCAAACAATCCAATTACTTGCACAAATGGCGCGGAATGATCTATATTACTTATGGTCGGTGCGCGGGAAACTGTAATTGTAGCATTCAGATACAATCATACGAAGCAGGGGTACGGTTGAATGGAATTTCGTCGATAGAAAAGGGATATTTTGAGTACGGGGAAACAGGGTAAGCGTCTACAAAACAATGTTAAATTAAGGGTTAAAATTACTTGTCGGTACAAACAGCAACAGTGTGATCAACATAAGAATACCTATATCAAATATTTTTGTTTTGTTTATATAATTTTAACGCAAAATTTTGTTGCGAAACAAATTACAAAAACACAAAAGTTGAAAAAATTTCCACGAGCAGGATTTGAACCTGCACCCTTCTGACATACCGGGTCAGGTGCTCTTCCAATTAAGCTATCGTGGTTCTAACCAGCCCGCCGAAATTATTCAACACTATTTACTTTTTTTTTTGGTAGTTGTTGACATTGAATGGGTGCCTTTGGCTTTCAAAGTAAAAAGTAAATAGTGTTGAATAATTTCGGCTTTCGATTTTCGACTTTTTACTTTGAAAGCCAAAGGCACCCATTCAATGTCAACAACTACCAAAAAAAAAAGTAAATAGTGTTGAATAATTTCGGCGGGCTGGTTAGAACCACGATAGCTCAATTGGAAGAGCACCTGACCCGGTATGTCAGAAGGGTGCAGGTTCAAATCCTGCTCGTGGAAATTTTTTCAACATTTGTGTTTTTGTAATACCTATGTCATTTAGTGTATGCCGTGGAAAGGTGGGGCTACGGGAGGGGGGTCCTGGTGGGATCCATCCCGTCGTCACCGCCGGACCATCAGGGCTGCTGGTACTGGGTCCTGATGGGATCCTACCGGTTGGTCCTCGGCCTGATATAGAGAAGGTGAGCGAGGGCAAGGCGCCAGGTCACAGGACGGGCCACCGCAGGCGTAGGGCGAAGCTGTTTAAGCAGCGAGCCGAGGAGGAGCAGGCTGCGGTGGAACGCTCTAAGCGGCAGAGGGAGGTCAGCAGTGAGAGCCAGGCGGCGGCGCTTGATGCTAAACGCGTTAAGACTCACGGGTCTTACGCGGGAGCAGTGAGTGCCTTTAAGATGGCCATCATTGCTGATGACTACCCGGCAACCATGCTAGGGGAGAGTCACTATGTGGCCATCCAAGGAACCATTTGGGACCTGCTGGAGGACACACCTGACCCTCTCCCAGTAGTTAATATGGGAGGCATTTCGTCGGGAGCCATACTCTTCACATGTGAGGGGAGTGGCTCGGCGAAATGGCTTCGAGCTCAGGACGGCCTAACCGTCGAAGGCGTGCTACTCAGGGTGGTTGATGCCAAGGACCTTCCAAAGCCAGTAAAGATGGCATGGAAGTCCCGAAACATCAGCCGCCTTGACACGGGCAGAGTCTTGAGGATGATGCAGAGGTGCCATCCCGGTTCGAAGACCTCGGGCTGGAAGATCGTCGACACTAAGGTCGAGGGTCTGACAGTACGGAGGGTCATACTGATGGATGGTGCCTCTGCAGCATTCATCAAGGCGGAGGGCTATTGCCTTAACACGGGCGTCGACAGGAGCGTCTTTAAGCTTCTGGAGGAGAAGCTTACGGGCGAGCCTGTCGATGCCCAAGGCGATGGTGATGGAGTCGTGGCGGGAGTGACTGGGGGTGAGTGCTCCCAGAGCGCACCAGTGGTGAGGGTGCAACCAGGACTGGGTGCTCCTGTTGCTGCTGTAGGGGATGTTGGAGAGGAGATGACACCAATGGAATGTGGTGGGATCTCCTCCCCAAGATCTGAAGACGTTGTGGGGGGGCTCACCCTAGATGAGCTCCTTCTGGGAGGGTCCTCTCCGTTGGGCGCGCAAGCGCACACGGATGGAGAGCTCGGCTCGGAGGATGGCCACTAGACAGCAGAAATGGCGGGTTTAAGGTGTGTACAGATTAATTTGCACCACTCTAAGGCTGCAACTGCCCTTCTGGCACGCGAGCTTAAAATGAACAAGTTCGATATTGCCCTAATTCAGGAACCCTACCTTTATGGGGGACTGATAAAGGGCTTAGGTGGAGCTCCGGGTACTCTTTTTCACAACTGTTCCACTAATGATATGAGGACTTGCATTTATGTCAGAAATGACATACATGCAATGCCTTTAATCAAGTTCTGTTGCAGGGATCTGACAGTTGTCAGGATCCACACAGGGGAGGGGGGGACTAAGCGAACGGTAATCTTATCGTCAGCTTATCTCCCTTACGAGAAGGCAGACCCAGTATCACCACAGATACGGGATCTGGTAACCTACGGCAGCCGAGAAAACTCAGATGTCATCATCGGCTGCGACGCGAACGCGCATCATGTCGTTTGGGGCAGCTCAGACACCAATGAAAGGGGGGAGAAGCTTCTGGAATATCTGGTAAGTTCACCCATGCAATTACTTAACAAAGGTAGCAAGCCTACATTTTTCAACGCCCGCAGGGCACAGGTGATCGACATAACCATTGCTAACAATAGAGCGGTAAGGAACATCACAAACTGGCATGTGTCGGATGAGGTCTCCCTTTCCGATCATAACTACATATGCTTTAGGTACAGACTAGGTGTAACCATAGAAACTGTGCGTAGGAAGAACCCTAGGAACACTAACTGGGAGGGCTTCAAAAAGGACCTCAGAATGGATCTGGATGGTCCTAGCTGTAAACTAAACTCAGCCTTGGACATAGAGTTTGAAGCTGACAGAATTACAGAAGCACTGATGACGGCCTGGCAAAATAACTGTCCAGAGACGAAATCAGTGGCAAAGAGGGTACCATGGTGGAACCCGGAGCTGGCTCGAATTAGAAGAGCTACACGACAGGCGTTCAATGAAGCGAAAGCAAGGAACGACTTTAGCGACTACAAGGAGGCCTTAACGCGGTATAGTAGTGCGGTACGTAAGGCAAAGAGATCTGCCTGGAGGAAACATTGTGACCAGATTCAATCTGTTCCGGAAGCAATGAGACTAACCAAGGCTATCTCTACAACAAAGGCGATTCCATTAACCACGGTAAGGAAGGAAGATGGAGTACGTACAGAGACAGGGAGTGAGACATTGAAGGTTATGTTCGACACTCATTTCCCTGGATCAGAAGTCATCCAAGACGATCATGATCCAGTCAGCTGGAAGGAGCAGCAGAGAAGAACCTCCAAATATGACTGGATAATAGCGAAAAGGGTAGTAGATGAATGTAAGGTTAAATGGGCTCTGGGGAGTTTCCAACCGTTCAAAGCGCCAGGACCTGACAACATTTATCCCATTCTACTACAGCAGGGCGCCTCCATCCTGGGACCCCATCTCTGCAGGCTGTATAAAGCATGCATAGCTTTTGGACACATTCCCAGAACATGGAGGCGTGTTAAGGTAATCTTCATACCCAAAACGGGAAAACCAGATTACGAAGAACCCAAAGCCTTTAGGCCTATAAGTCTACAATCTTTTCTCTGAAGACCCTGGAGAAAATGGTAGACAAATACATCAGAGCGGGTCCACTGAAAAGATTCCCACTCCATGGACTTCAATGTGCATATCAGGCAGGGAAGTCAACAGAAACTGCTCTTCATCATGTGGTGAGTCGAGCGGAATTTGCGCTGGAAAACAAAGAGATTTGCGTCTGCACATTCGTAGATATCGAAGGTGCATTTGATCGCACTACCTTTGAATCCATCAAGGTTGCAGCCAAGAACCATGGTGTGCCACAACCGATCTGTAATTGGATTGAATGCATGTTAAAGGGTAGAATTATCAACTCTGAACTGCTAGGAGACAATCTTATTGCACGGACAACCAGAGGATGCCCGCAAGGAGGGGTTCTCTCGCCTCTTCTGTGGAGCCTTGTGGTTGATTCAATTGTAGTAAGGTTGAATAAAGGACCATTCTATACGGTTGGTTATGCGGATGATCTGGTCATCTCAGTCAGTGGGAAATTTCCCTCTACGGTATCGGGGTTAATGCAACGTGCCTTGGGTCTGCTAGAGGAATGGTGTAATGACCATCACCTCTCTGTAAACCCGGGGAAAACGACAGCCATCCCCTTTACAAGAATGAGAAACACTACGGGACTGGGTAACCTAACACTCTATGGCACCCGGCTTTCTTGGTCCAAAGAAGTGAAATATCTAGGTTTAACGCTAGATAGGGAACTTACTTGGAAACAGCATGTGGACACGACCATAGCCAAGGCTTACAGAGTCTTTGGCATGTGTCGGTCTACATATGGCAAGATGTGGGGACTCAACCCCAGGATCATTAGGTGGATCTACATGACGATGGTGAGACCGATCCTCACATATGGCAGCATCGTCTGGTGGCCCAGAACCAGGCTGAAGATCTGTAAGAATGCTCTTAGCAAACTTCAGAGAACAGCTTGTCTGGCAATCACTGGTGCCTTTCGAACCACTCCAACGGCAGCGCTGGAAGTCCTCACAGACCTTTCACCACTGCACATTGTGATAGAAACAGAGGCAAAGAAAGCGTTACATAGACTAAAGGTGGCCGGACTATGGGACGCATCTAAACCTCTGACCAGACACACAAAATGGGATCCAAGTGATATTCCTGACAGGGTCATGGAAATGGGGTGCGATAAAATATCCCCCATATTCATGTTCGAAAAGAAATTCAAAGTTTATGTCCCAACCAGGGACGAATGGAAACGAGGGCCACCGTCTCCGGAGAAAGATAGCCTAATCTGGTATACTGACGGATCAAAAATGAAGTCGGGCACAGGAGCAGGCGTCTATAATAATGACTTCAAGCATAGTCAAAGCATGGGAAAATTTGCTACTGTTTACCAAGCAGAAACTTTTGCAATTCTCCTATGCGCAAAGCAGAATATAGAGTTAGCTATGAAAAAGCGAAATATATTCATCCTGAGTGACAGCCAGGCTGCGCTCAAGTCACTCATATCGCCCAGAATCGATTCTGGCCTTGTTCTAGAAACCACTAAAGCTCTAAACAAGCTAGGTAGACATAACAAGGTGCGATTGATCTGGGTCCCAGGCCATATGGGAATCCACGGTAACGAGATGGCGGATGCGCTTGCCAGGGAAGGCTCGGAGACCCAGCTCATTGGTCCTGAGCCGTTCGTGGCACTTGCACCAAGTACCATTAACAAGGCCTTTAAAGATTACATCAAAAACAGGCACGGCATCGAATGGAAAGAGCAGCCGGGTATGAAACACTCCAAATCCTTCCTTGGCGAAAACGCCTTAGGACGGAGTAAGTTCATATGTGGAGGCGGTAGACGGCAGGCCCGACTAACCATCGGTGCCTTGACAGGGCACTATGCCACAAAACAAATGCTTCATAGAATGCACCTTTCAACAAATAGTTTGTGTAGGGCGTGTGGAGAGGAAACGGAGTCGATGCAGCACCTACTGTGTGACTGCGACTCTCTGGCTAGGAGAAGAATGGGACTCCTGGGGTCGGCCTATCCGAAACCGGAGGACTTCAGGCTCTTCGCTCTTAAAGATGTTGCCAAACTTATGGCCTCTATCTTTACAGAGGAGGAAGAGTGAAAGGATGGGGTTGCACAAAAGATCCCGATGGGTCGAGGTGTTACTGCGAGAGGGAAACCTCGGCAGGCCCCACTAAGATAAGATAAGATAGTGTATGCCAATATTGCCAATATACTAAAGGTGCGTCCAGTATATGAGAAAACACGTATAGCATAAGTTATATTATACTTATAGATATAAAAAGGTCCCATTACTGGGCACATGGGTCTTAGCCGACTACTCTAAACTAGTCACCATTAAATGATTCACCAGTTTCACATTGTGATAAGGGTCTTCGTACAGCCCTCCAGTAGTTAAAACAGCTACCCTTTACTAACAGCAAATTGGTAATTCAACACACCAGTCTTGATCTAAGTGCTGATGTGGCAGTGGTATCTCACAGATAGCCCCCAAGCACTCTAGAACGACTACTCTGTAGTTACCAGCACAGATAAACGACTAACCAGTCTTAACTTGCAATTAAGATTAACCTTACTACCATTCAAATGGCATAATGTACCCCAAAAAGATTGAATAGTCTACCAGCACCCATTTTCTCTCCTTCCTATGACATGGAGGCGTGAAGAGGCACCTTGTGGGCCGGCAGGGTGAGGGTGACTGATACTGCGTTGTTTTCACGCTGCACCAGTTGTCTTTGCGTCTGAACTCCATTGTCACCTAACATCAGCTGGAGTGGAGTCATATGCCGTGCTAACCAAAATTGGAAAAGGTGACTTCTGCTTCGTGAAATTAGGAGATCAGTACACAAAACATCCTGCGGTCCTATGTATTATCTTTGAAAGCTAAGTTTAGTCCATTTGAAGTCGTCCAGCCAATTGTATCTCGGAGCTCTTTTTCCCGGAACTCTGCCTTCAAGGATAAAACTGTATAAATAGGCAAATGACTCACCAGTCTTGACCTGATGCTTGAGGGTCATCTTGCAGTCCTCGAGCAGTTGGCGCAGCGGCAGCGGCTCGTCGTGCAGCTGCAGGTCCAGCAGCTTCAGCATCTCTTCAGGCATCTTGAACTCCAGGATCTGAGCGGGAGTGTTTAAATTAGGTTGGTTTAAGGTCAACATTGCTTGAAAATAAATAGGTTTAAGAACTGACTTGACCATTGGTTAAAGAATAACTCCTGTAAGAGTTATTATTTATTCTAAAACAGGGTTCCGAATGGCCTTTTTATTACCTGAAGTAGAGTGATGATAGGATCGAAGGTGAAAGCAAGGGTGAAGTCACCCTTAATCCTCAACTACTGAGAAGCTGAATCTTATCACTAACCGTTGAAACATAACAATGCCACAAACATTGGTGTTATGGTGACATATTTATTTAAGATGGTGGTAGCTAGCCAGGCGGGCAAACAAGCCCTACCACCAACCAAACCCACACATAAGTACACAAACATGTACCCCCGAATGAGTTGAACCCGTGACCTCTGGGATCTGAGGCCGGTGGTCTTAACCACTAGTGGCCGGTCAACATATGGGTGACCAAAAATGTATTACCTCGAACGACTTTACGTGCTGTTGGTCCCGGCTGCATTAGCAGTCGTTAACAACCACCGCACCACACTGGGGCCACGTGCTGGTTTAAGGCTCCTTCCCTTTAGTGATCCCATCCACAGAGACGGCTCGTGTCCCAGCAGTGGAAACATGAAATAAACTGGTGATAATGATGATAATCAGTTATACACAGCAGCTGGTACCTTCTCGTTGCGGTCGTTGACCTGATGCACATAGTCCAGCAGCACGTCGATCACGCGCGCCAGGAACTCGCGCGTCTGCGGCTGCGCGTCCTCGCGGTACGGCAAGATGGCTGCAAACAAAATGGCCGCTTTAGCATTGACACATATGAAAAACATCGGTACATCATTAATCGACCATTTACATAATTCGATCGAAGACAACAAATTACAATTTACGTAGTAGACCTGTTAATAATTTACAAATGTATGGCCACTAACACAGAGTGACGAAAACATGGCGTGGAGCTCGAAATTGTTCCGCAATATCTGATTTTGTTTGTACTAACTACTAGCTGTTGCCCGCGACTTCGTTCGAGAGGAGTACAGTAACCAAGGTACCTGTTATCAGGATAAAAGTAGTAGTAAGTCTATCCTAGTCCGAGAGTCCGACTCATGGTATGTCTATGTATCTTTTAGTTTCGGACTCGGAAAATACCAAAAATGAGATGACAGTTAGTTGTGCGAGCGACAATATAAGGAAATTGAATATTACTGGCCCGTATAGATTGCTAGCATGTTTTATTCTGTTACACCTTTGATTCCTCTGCCATTCACTATCGCGATACTGAGAAAAAAAACGATTCCCCGTCGCGATTAAAACGAGACCAGACATAGCAGGCATGCCAATTAACCCTGCGAAGTTTCTCAATGTTTTTTTCTTTGTTGAGTTGTCAAAGTGAAAACTGCGCAGAGATGAGAGAGTCAGTGATCACGGACAAAGCGGGCGGGGCTCGGTAATTCTGCATTTCTGATTAAAAACGCTGGTCTAATACCGACGACGGCCCGGGGTTGAGCGACGCTGTCTGCGTTTTTTGGCGAATGACAGACTTTTATTTGGGCGAAAAACAAGAGATATTTAATAAATGTGAAATTAAACGTACACACGTATCCACATAATATTTAGGCTTATATTTTTAATTATGTTTTTTTTTGTTTTATCTGCAATTTTTTCAACATTGTGTTTTTGTAATTTGTTCGCAACAAAATTTGCGTTAATATTATATAAACAAAACAAAAACATTTTATATATAGCTTGCCTACTTCTTAACTGATCTTTAGTATTTGTAAAAATATTATGATCGGGTGTTAATGACGGTAGTTGTTGACATTGAATGGGTGCCTTTGGCTTTCAAAGTAAAAAGTAAATAGTGTTGAATAATTTCGGCGGGCTGGTTAGAACCACGATAGCTCAATTGGAAGAGCACCTGACCCGGTATGTCAGAAGGGTGCAGGTTCAAATCCTGCTCGTGGAAATTCTTTCAACATTGTGTTTTTGTAATTTGTTTCGCAACAAAATTTGCGTTAAAATTATATAAACAAAACAAAAACATTTTATCTGCTATATTATTGTTTTCTGGATCTGAGTCCTTGGTAGAGGCCTTTGTCCAGCAGTGGACGTCTTTTGGTTGAGATGAGGATGACGATGATGATTGCTTAACGTGCCTGTTTGTTGTTTTTATATATACGCATTATTGATCTTGTGATAGTTCGGAAAAGTGTTGAAACAACAAACGGTTTGGTTTTTCTCAAATTGAATTGCTTGAAAAGTATTTTGCTTCTTTATATTTTATAATCGCCTTTCGCATTTATGAATAAACTAGCACTTTGATCACGACTACGTTCTGATTTCGTATTTTTCCGTATAAAATTAATACAGCATTTTTAATATCATAATAAAATATAGCCTATGTTAAACGTAAGGAATATACAAATAAACAAAGAATAAGCTTCAAATAGTTATTCAGTGTTTTGTCTGTTTTACTCAAATTTTAAATGACGTATAAATGACAGGAACAAAACACGGAATAACTATTCGTACCTTATTCTTTGTTTATTTGTAAGGGGCTAATAGTATAGATACCCCCGGTAATGCAAGCGTCGTAGTTGTGTCAGGCAACCGCTCTTCAGCAGGCGGAACGTACGTACTAGCTTTTGCTCGCGGCTTTGCTCACGTTGGCTACACGACTTCTGTTAATTCGTAAAAAAAATATGATTTGATAAAATCATAATGTGAGTGTTGCCATAACTATGACAACACTCTTTATGACAATGAAAAAATATCGTTTAGACACTGCGTTAAAAAGTTTACGAGTATCTGTTGACTATGACATCATCACTGCATTCACAGCAGACGACAGGTTAAATCATATTTTATCTACTTACAGAATAGTCACACATGAAAGAATATCGAATGATTGCTAAAAAGTATATCTATTGACTAACTTGACTCGTTTCTTAGTAACACCTCCAAAAGGTGGAATAGTCTACCAGCACACGTTTTCCATCTTTCCTATGATATGGGGTCCTTTAAACGAGGCGTGAAGAAGCACCTTGTGGGCCGGCAGAGTGAAGTTGACTGATGCTGCGTTGTTTTCACGCTGCACCAGTTGTCTTCGCGTCTGGACTCCATTTCCACTTAACATCAGGTGGTGTGTAGTAAGTATATATATAAAAAAATAATAACTAGTCGCCCCTTTACTCATCTTTATAGGAATAATACTTCATACATATATCTACCTACAGTACACCAGACAATATAATAAGATTTAAATGATCAGCTTAACAGAAACAATAGCCTCTCATTAAATAGCAGTATATAGGAAGTAAGTGTGCCAAATTACATGAGAATTCACTTGGAGCCGGGGGCGGGGGCGCAACCCTCCGGCGTTATAATCGCAGTTGATACTATCACTCGTCTGTCAGACGCAGCGGCCCGTCCCACGGACGACGGAACAGTGGATGTGTTATTTTTAATATTTTTTTAAACTTAAAGCAGCTTAAACTAAAATTGTATTTGTATGCTTGTTAATTTTTTATTGTAAATTAAAGTTAACTACACTATGTTTAATTGATATTATATTATATAATCGATGTTTTTAATATTAATAATTGTGGTCAAGTTGTTAAGTATATATACCACAGGTCCAATTCAGAGGTTTCGAATTCTATTCCCAGCACGGTTTAATATGGGTTTGGTTGTTAGCGAGAGGGCTTGTTTTTTTTATACAAAGCTCGGCAAATGACTCCATCCCACCTGATGTTAAGTGGAAATGGAGTCCAGACGCTAAGACAACTGGTGCAGCGTGAAAACAAACGTAGCACCAGTTAACCTCGCTCTGCCGGCCCGCAAGGTGCTTCTTCACGCCTCTTTTGTTACCACTACACTGGATTAACTACCACAATCTTTCTGATCCTGTCGCTATAGCAACCATGTTTGAATCATAACTGTATTCCGACAGTTTCAGATAAGATAGCCAGTTCATCAGTAGAAGAGGTTCATGGACAAAGAACAGCCACCAACAAAGTACCACATCCATTTCAAAAGTTCCTTCTTTGCACGTCTGTCGTTATCAAAAACGAACCTTTACGCAACGACTTACAGTTCTCTTTTAAACAACCATTCTTGAACAAATAGTAAGTCTCTGAAGCTCATGGGAGCATTTATTTGTCAAGCATTACATCAAGCTGCAGATGCCATTCCATTATTCAAACCTTGCGTCCTGTTAAACCTGTTTTCAACGTTATAGATTTGATTCAAAGGTGATTGAAGCTGCATCAGGACTGTGGCAGAGGGTAAGGATTTGTGTAAACTTATGTCGGGAACGTCATAAGCCGATTGTCACTTTAGAAATAGGATGTACATTTCTTTGCTATCTCCATTTGTGAGGGTTAAGAGTTGTTGGAGGACTTTGGTAGGGCCAGAGTTTTGACGCGCTTTTCTATTAAAAGGTCGGTGTATTTTAAACATTATAATGGCGTAAAATACTCAATAAAATACATTAGTATTAGCGTAATTTACAATTTGTTCATTTAATGCGAACGTAAATTAGTTAGTATCAATGTAGAACGACATACTTTAGTTTTTCTTTCACATTAAAAAAAATAGGAACACTTAAAACTCAACTTTATTTTGAAGTGTCATTTTACCCGCCGAAATTATTCAACACCCGTTCCGTTCAATGTCAACAACTGCCGTCATTAACATCTGATCATAATATTTTTACAAATACTAAGCAAATAGTGTTGAATAATTTCGGCGGGCTGGTTAGAACCACGATAGCTCAATTGGAAGAGCACCTGACCCGGTATGTCAGAAGGGTGCAGGTTCATATCCTGCTCGTGGAAATTTTTTCAACATTTGTGTTTTTGTAATTTGTTTCGCAACAAAATTTGCGTTAAAATTATATAAACAAAGTAAAAACGTGTCATTTTACATTCATTCATATTTACATCACCGGCTTTGTGGTGTAGTGGTTAGTCCTAGAGTTCCCGGGATCGATTCTCATCGTAAATAGTGTGCACTTGAGTAATGTGTATGTGCATCTCGCATTCTTATTTTTAATAAAAGCTTTTCCGAACAGACAAAGGGATCACAAATCAGAAATGTCGAAAAATAATATTCGGCAAAGTTATTTCTGCGGATTTTTTATTAAAAGTTAACCCTCCTACGGCGCGGTGGAATGTGTGGAATTCGACTCTCGCTGGGGTCTGGGGGACCCCTCTGGCCGATTTGTTACACTCGACTGTGTACACAGGGAACGTCGTACACTACACTAAGGGGTACTGTTTCTGCAATTAGAATCAGGGCGATGTGCAAATACAACATTTTTTGTTAATTACTATAGACTAGTATTTAACGTATCTAATTTCAAAGTGATTTCAAGAATTGAGCACATAATGGAGCACATAGCAGAACTTAACCCAATTTAATTTATTGTATCATGATTTTTAATGTGTGTTCTGCGAGTGTACTAAACAAATAAATACGTAATTTATTTATAGATTTTATTGTGTAGTTTTAGTTTATAGTATATCGATGAACACAACCCAAAAAATCGAACTCGAAACTGAAATAAGCAGCACTCTTGTATTCCATTTATTGATAAAACTTGTTTGTAACGCCTTTATGTTATATACATAAACCTATGTTAAAAAAAGAAACACGCGATTTTTAAATTTTGTCACTCATGCGTTGACCCGGAACTGGGAAAGTTTAACTCACTTGATTGTAGTCATCAAATTAAATACTCCTTTAATAAACAAGTTTAAAAAAAAATATTTTCCGTTTTTTTTTCCAAGATCTTTTTTGTATCTCCCTCTCCCACGTCGCTAAGTTGAGCGGTGTGCTTAAAAACAATTTATAGTGCTCAGCTGTGGCCTTTTAATTAAAGCATTCCAAACCAGCCCTCGGAACTGTGCGAAGTTATTTTGACGTGAATCTATATTATTTAATATTGGTTTAATGTATGTAGCTGTTTATTTAAAAACAAAATATTACGACGATATTATGATGTAATAGCTAATTATTAGCATTAGCAATATTTATCTTTTCGTTATTTGTATAGATAATTAATCGCCCACTTCCCAACTCGACAATGTTAGGTCAATATAGCGGAGTGAAAAATCGAAGAAAAAAAGAAGAATACGAAGCACTCAGCCTTGGGAATCGAACCGAGCGCTTTTCCAAAATACTATCGAGGCATCAATAAAAAACATAATTTGTAAAAAGAATACTTAGTTATTGTTAGGAGTTGAAAATGTATGACATTGGGAAAAAAAAAATTAAAGTAGTAACTGATATAAAGGAAACTTAGATTATTTTCCTTTGTTTTTTTTTTAACATGCTGTGATTGTCCTTCATATTTACCCCCTTACAAATAAACAAAGAATAAGCTCCGAATAGTTCTTTCTTTTGTTTCTTTTAGTTGATGGCTTCGTGCGATTAGCACATTTAGCCAGTGTCGAAAGTAATTTTTCTTACAAGTAATACATAAATATACAATATGATGATGATGAATGATAATAGAAATGAGAAGTGAGAAATGATATACCCCCCAACCCCTCGAGTATCTCAGTAAAGATGTGGGGCTTTACTAATTCCTCGGGCGGACTTCTTGAGAGAATTTGAAAAGTGAAGTTGCACTGTTTTGTTTCATTTGCCAAACACTCATGCGCACTCACGAACGCTTAACGGTTAATAATCCACCATTATTTCTCATTAATATTCGACATAACACAAATTTTAGAAATTAAAACAAAACTCTTCACTTTCCCGCCAAGAAGTCCTCCGGATAGTTTTTCCCTGTTTTGTTCCTGTCATGTAAACGTCATTTCAAATTAGAGTAAAAGAGACAAAGTACGGAATAACTATTCGGACCTTATTCTTTGTTTATTTGTGTACTATGTGTTTTAATTTTTGATGGAAAGTGTTCTTATATAATGTATATGGCATTATCCAATATTTAACGAACGTAGGTGGAGCGACGACCTCCGCAAGGTGGCTGGCAAGAGCTGGGTGAGAGTAGCCGCGGATCGTGCTCGGTGGCGTGCACTTGGAGAGGCCTATGTCCAGCAGTGGACTGGTATAGGGTGATGATGATGATGAAGAAGAAGAAAAGAAATGTCCTTGCTGAGTTTGTTGCCGGTTGTTCTTAGTACAGGGCCTCCCGCCCAGAGAAGACTTACAAACCGATATACGAACCGGCATAATGACGTTCATAAGAGCTATTTGTAGCCTAAACTGAATAAACGATTTGGAATTTTGTTTTTTTTTTTAATTTTAAAGGATATTGTTTAGATTGTTCAGGTACCTATTGGAGATGGCTTGCTTTTACTACTCTTACTTAGAAATCGAGTAACAATGCAAATATCAAATAATGATACTGTTTTTCTATCCAAAATCTCCCACACATCCTCACACACACGCTCATCTCTCACAAAAACCATTACCAATTAATATCTCTGAATGCAACCCGACCATAGACACCGCCACAATCTATCAACTCGTAGAAAATCATCCGCCATCCATTACTCTCCCCGGGATCTGCTGGATGTACGCGGGATTGATAGACCGAGGATTAAGGGATTTACTCGGGGAAATAGTTTTTTTTTATGGTTCCCTTCTATTGAGCGCGTATTGGTTTGTGAAGAGAATGGTTTTCGTAATAATTATTCTAAAAGAAATTTCTCCTGTGTTTTTCGAGTCTCGGTGGTCGAGTGTTAATTACCCGATGGTTATTAACAATTCCCAGGTCGGGTAAAGTGTGTTTCGGATTTTTCGATGCACAGCCTGGGTTTGTGATCACTGATCACCAACCCGCATTTGGCAAGCGTGGTGAATACCAATACAATACAATACCCATCAATTGTAGTGATGACTTGATTTCAATGATGGAGGATTGGAGGCCTTTGCCCAGCAGTGGGACAGTTATAGGCTTTACTTTATTCTTTTTGAGTTGGGTCATTTTGGTGACTGTGAAAATTAGTGACAGATTTATAGTTTCTCATGCCGAGTGATATGTGGCCACAGTTTTGGTTTTTTAATTCTTCCTTATGGGTAAGCAGTTGGCCTTCGTCTCACCTGATGTTAAGTCCTGATAAGGCCGAAGGTGCAAGCGCACTTCACCCGAAGTCTTCAAGCACTGAGGAACTGGTTATCTTATCTGTCTCACTATCGGAAATCCAGAACACAACAATGCTACCAACTATTTAGATTAGCCAGGCGGACTTGTTTCTTCACCGCCAGCATTTTTTATGTCCCTACTGTTGGGGCACGCCTACGAATGAATAGAGATAACCAAGCCTCACCACCAACCAAACCGAGTACAAACCTCCCCGCTGGGAAGCGAACCCGGGACCCCTGGGTCTGAGACCGTTGGTCTTAACTACCACTAGTCCAACTCAAATTTGAAAAGTTATTTGTTTTTCTGTGACTATTTTTTAGGGTTCCGTAGTCAACAAGGAGCCCTAGCTTCGCCATGTCCGTCTGTCTGTCTGTCCCCAGCCTAGCTCATAAACTCTTACTACTAGAAAGCTGATTACAGCTTCAATTTGGCATGGATATACATATTAATCTCGCCGACAAAGTGGTGAAGTAAAATTTGAACTTGGCGCAGTACAAATTCCTCATTGGGAACTACCTACTTAAATAACGTTGTCAGGTTCGAAACCGGTAGTATCTACATTAAATAAATGTTCCTAAAAGCCCTCTTCTCAGAGTCCGCATTATCGAGATGGGCTACGGAACCCAACACTGCGCGTGGCCCGACACGCACTTGGCCGGTTTTTAAATAGTAAATTAGCAACTGGATTTATAATGAATTTTTAAAAGTCAAAATCTTTTTATTTTTTTCCACAGTAGACACAAAAAAGACAATCAATGGTTATAACTTCATACAAAATACCCTTACCATGCGATTTGAAAATTTCTATATTAAATTACACGTATAATTGTATTGTTGTGTCATTTGTCACGTTTATTACATACATACATATAATCACGCCTCTTTCCCGTAGGGGTAGGCAGAGAAAGCTTCTATCCACTTGCTACGATCCTTACATACTTGTTTCGCTTCGTCCACTTTCATTATTCCCTTCATGCTCACGTTTATTTATCTAAATAAATTAAAAATACTAATGAACTATTTCATAAGTATTTTTAACATTGTTTAACACACTCCTGCTTCCCACCGCCATGCAAGCGCCAACTTATCAATTAGTAAGCCGACACGGAATCCCACTTGCCGCTAATCCCCCACCCTCCGGCGGAAGGCAGCTTCGAGTCCCGGTTGAGTAAAAAACGGCTCACGGTAGACCGAACCGTAATTAAATCTGTAAAGTTTATTGACGCTTTTTTATGGCGCTAATTTATTGTAGATGTAGCTGATGGTATTAAAAAACCGGACAAGTGCGAGTCGGACTCGCCCGCCGAGGGTTCCGTACAAATTTATGGGTGTGGTGTGAGGCCAACAAGGACCCTATATATAAAATATATTATATATTAAATACTTATATATTTTAGACAACATCACATACATTGTTCTGATTCCAAGGTAAGTAGCTAAAGCACAAGCGCCGCCCAAAGTCCGGCGTGCAAGCCACTCGGCTACGGAGGTCGTCAAACATATTATATAGTTCAGGAATCGAGTCTCGTACTTTTCCCGAATGTTAGGTACTACATACACCAAAGCTATTCGGTACCTTTACATTTAAAAGAGGGAAAAGGTATTTATTTTTCATTCCTCGTGATAAATCGAAAACTATACATGATAAAAATAATTAAAAATCTGTTTAAGCTTGTGTAAATGAAGCCCTTTCATACGATACCCCACTTGACACGTTTAACTTACTTCAAAATTTGGGGTCCAAATTTTGAAGTTCCTCGCATAAAGACCCTGTTTTGTTGTTAGCTAGAAGGTTAACCAAATATGTTACAGTACACATGCAATGATTGTAATCTGTTTATGTCTCTATAGAAATAAATAATTAATAAATAAATAAATAAATAAATAAAATGTTTTGTTTTGTTTTTATAATTTTTAACATAAATTTTGTTGCGAAACAAATTACAAAAACACAAATGTTGCAAAAAGTTAAGTTAAAAGCTACCTTGCCTACTTCTTAACTGATCTTTAGTATTTGTAAAAATACTATGATCAGATGTTAATGACGGTAGTTGTTGACATTGAATGGGCGCCTTTGGCTTTCAAAGTAAAAAAGTAAATAGTGTTGAACAATTTCGGCGGGCTTGTTAGAACCACGATAGATCAATTGGGAGAGCACCTGACCCGGTATGTCAGAAGGGTGCAGGTTCAAATCCTGCTCGTGGAAATTTTTTTAACACTTGTGTTTTTGTAAATAAATAAATGAACTACTATTATTATTTTATAATTTTTTTGATTTAGATTTTTTTCTTTAGCGACAGAATAGTTGCAGAAGAGAAGAAAGGGAGGGATAAGGAAAAGGTTCTTCGGAGTACCATGGCGAGTGCTCTACGAGTGCTCTACAAGTGCTTTGCGAGTATACCGTGCAACATTATTTTTTTATAAAGCTCAAAGATGTATCGATATTGTAATGGCACAAACCCATACGACATAACGGATGCTTGCCAGAAAATAATAACACGATCACCAAAGTTGCCAGTGCCAAATAGAAACATCCCCTATTCCACTCTTAAACATAACCAAATCCTTGCTACCATTAAAAGAAAATCTCCTAATAACGCAGTCACTCCAAGGAGATCCACAAATAAATAATCGTAAAATAAATCCCTCCCCCGCAATGTCATAGACAAATAACCGCAATCTCAGACTCTATGGTCGTAAATAAAAAGAAAACAATTGTCTATGGACTGTCTGCGCAATGGCCGCGTAATCCTCCGCATAAATTTGGGTGCATAGACTATAAAGATATCAGAAAAGACTGGACTGCTATTAACTGCACCTTATTTAAACTCATCATCATCACCAGCTCATTGTACGTCCCCTCTGCTGGGGCACGAGCCTTCCCTATGGATGGAAACACCACAGTGAGAACGCGCCGTAAACCACCACGCGGGCCCAGTGCAGGGCTGTGGTTGTTAACGAATGCAGCTGAGACAGAAACATTGTAATTACGGCGACAGACTAAGAAAAGAAGAAAGGCAGCATGTAAAGCGGACTTAAGACCTTACCACAAAACTTAATTCATTTTTCGTGTTATTAACATTTTTTAGTGTTACATACTGTAATTGTAGTTACGTCTACTAAATAGATATGTGTTAATTTTTATTTATTTATTTCAACTAAATGTTTTTGTTTTGTTTATATAGTTTTAACGCAAATTTTTTTGCGAAACAAATTACAAAAACACAAATGTTGAAAAAATTTTCACGAGCAGGATTTAAACCTGCACATAGCGTTTACTATACTTATTGTTCATTTTATATAATACCATTTGAAATAAAACTCATTTAATATATCGTTCATTTCATATAATTTTGTTTGATATACGCGTAATTTTATATAACTATTATTTAAGATAATAACGTTTCAAATAATATATAACTGATTGATATAATCTTCACTTGCTATAACAATCAATTGACAATAATAAAATAATAATCTGATAATAATAATCTGTTGGTATACAGTGTCAGTGACAGAAACGAATCGCTGCAAAACCGACTCCACGTAGTCTTGTCTGCCCTACCCCTAGGGTGTAATTTACGCCCGCGTAGGCGCGGAGGGGCGAGGCGGCCCGCGAGCTGAGGAGCAGGTGGTTTCAAAAGCTCGCCGCCGCGGCTGAGGTTGGCTGGCAAAGCCGGCCAGCAAGCCGAATTGCAGCTATGTTTTCTGCATGCTTGCTTGCTTGCTTGCATGCTGCGTGCTTGCCTGCTTGTCTGCATGCTTGCTTGCATGCTGCATGCTTGCTTGCATAATGCATATCTAAATGAGTAGTTGTTATTAGGTATGTTATTATTGATAAGTTAATTTAAATTAGGTGATCAGTTGATAGCAATGAGAAAAGAATGATTTTATACGAAAAAGTAATTTATTAAATACGTACGTAGCAACAAAGTACCCTACTTAACTGATTTTAAATTAAGTAATCATTATATGTTTTAAGTATTATATAAAAATAGAGTTATCGAAAATGAATGTTATACTAGATAAACGTTATGTGTTTTAATTATTATATCATATAAATGTTATATTAAACGGCTGTTATATTAAATGAGTTTAGCTCAATCGTTTTTTATACGTTTCAAAATTATGTATTTTAAAACTATATCATTCCATATATTAAATAAGTGTTATATTAAACAAAACTGTATTATTTGATTGTGTATGTTTTGATCATTATACGATATGTTGTTATAATTGTTATACATTACACACCCGTTGTCTTGGTTGTCTGTAAATAATTCCTCTTTCCATTTTATATTAAATTTAGTTATATTTCCTGTCTGCAAATAAGTTAACTCTATGGTCAACCATCCACTATAGAAGCAGTAAGTAATTCTAAAACACATCTCTTTCAGTTAGACGCAGTCGGTTAAACATATTTTCCATTACACAGGCAAAGCCGGGACGTTTCGCGTATCTCCGAGGATTTGGCGCGAAATGTTGACTATATCCCTGGAAGTTTATGCTGGGTATATTACGACACAAACCCCGAGACCCTGGATCCATTTCCTAGGTCGAGCGAAGTGTGTTTCGGATTTTTCGATAAATGTTGCGTTTCCGAGCTATATGCTTTTGGTGGGGGGGGGGCTAAGTGGGTTCCCTCTACTTTTATTTTTTTTTGTTTTGTAAATGTCGTTACTATCATACCTAAAAAAATAGACGTTCTGTATGGGAAGTAGGTAAAAAATGTTTAGACGAATCAAAATTGTTTGTTGTTCAGTTTATTTAAATAAAAAATTTTGACTTTGGCTTTAACTTTGGTGGACAAAGGCCTACCCCAAGGATGTCCACAACGACCGGTTAGGTGCAGCTCGAATCCAGCGGCTACCCGCGATCTTCACCAGATCCTCGGTCCACCTGGTTTCAATGCATAGAGTATTTATAACAACCTAGGATCAATTACAGCGAAAACTTGATTTCAATGATTGATACACTTGGAGAGGTCTATGTCCAGCAGTGGACTAATTATAGGCCGACGATAAGAATGATGATGATGGTTCAATATGTTTATGTCAGTATAATATTATTGTATAAGTTCCGCAAACTTGCTTACTTCACCTCCGCTAAGGTTTGCTGGAAAAGATCTCTTCTGGAAATAAGCTCACCTTTGTATTTGTCCTGTGTAGCGTGTTTAAATGTAGTTTATTTGTACAATAAGGGATTCAATAAAGTAGGAGGAACTCGATGGCGCAGCGATGGGTCATTGGATGAGTGACCAAAAATTTATCATCTCGAGCTCCTCCGTGCTTAGGAAGGCACATAAAACCATTGGTCCCGGCTGCATTAGCAGCCGTTAACAACCACCAACCCGCACTGGGCCCCCGTGATGGTTTATGGTGATGGTTCTCCCTATCCATCCATAGGGAAGGCTCGTGCCCCAACAGTGGGGACATAAAATGAGTTGATGATAATGATGAATAAAGGATTAACAATAATGGTTTCAATTGCATTCCTGTATGCAATAGATTTTCGCAATGTAACGCCTGATTCCATTAATTTAAAAATACAACGTCACGATATCAAACGTAGCTAGCACTCGGCTTCCATTGAAGCTGAGTGGCTGTTACCCTGATTAATTAATCACTTGACTTTAAAACGGAAATGGGTGCTGAAAGCGTCGCGGGATTAATCAATTGCGTACTACAGTGTTTGGGGCATATGTGGGCGTGGGATGGCGGTTTGCGACTGCGACATTGAAGGGTTAAACTTGTACTGACAAATAATTTAATGCGAATTGCTGACGAACGCATATAGTTACGTTAATGTGTTGCTTCTTATGTCAATTACTGATTAACGTTACTCGTTAAAATTAAACACTTTTACAAATTGTCCTTAATTTTACGTATTAGTTAAATGTAAAATTAAACGCAAGTGGATGTCCTAACGTATCTAACCGCCTCTGTGGTCTGTGGTCTAGTGGTTAGGGTGTCTCAGGTCTTAAACCCAGAGGTACCAAATTTGGGGTACATTTTTCTACCCGAGTAGAAACATGTACCCCAAATTAAGTACCGATACTTTAACTAACGAAACACAGAAAACTTTGCAAACAAGTCAGTCGAACGGCCATCTTTCACAACTTATCTAAATTTTGACGACCTCCGTAGCCGAGTGGCTGGGGGCGGGGCTAACTCTGAGGTCCCGGGTTCGACTCCCGGTCGGGTCAATGTCGAAAAACGAACTTTTCGATATTGTGTCGGGTCTGGGTGGTTGTGGTACCGTCGTTGTTTCTGATTTCCATGAAACGAGTGCTTTAGCTACTTACCTCGGGATCAGAACAATGTATGAGATGTTGTCTCATATTTTTTAATATATAAAGCTGAAGAGTTTGTTTTTTTGTTGGAACGCGCTAATCTCTAAAACTACCAGTCGGATTTGAAAATACGACGTACTAGCCGACGCGGGTGCGACGCGGTGGGTCTTGGAACTGCTTGTCTATACTATTAGAGTACTGTAGTGGTACTGTATGACATTGTGGAAAATGGAACTTTTACCTGAGGTAAATTTGTTAATTTAGGTTTTTAATTTTGTTTTTTTACATGTGGTTGTCTTTTATTTTTTTTTTATTTTTTGTGTTTATTTGTGATGGAAAGTGTCCTACTAAAATAGGGCATTTTCCAATATTTTTGACGCTGTAAGGGAGAAAAGAGCTGGACACTTGCTGAGTTTCTTGCCGGTTCTTCTCAGTACAAGATCTCCCGCCCAGAGTAGACTTACGAACCGACGGCATAGTGACATTCACAAGAGCAAAGCCTAAACTTTCCATTTTTTGATGTTGTCCAGCCATTTTGGTATTTTTTTCCAAAGCTACATTCCTTGCGGTTAATATAGGCAACATAGCGACATGTAATTTAAACAAATAGTTATATTTTTAAATTTCAAATTCACGCGGATGTAGTAGCAAGCAAAGTGTTAATATTTTATAAATGTCATTCCAAGGTATCACATTCCCTTATCACGCAACCCTCTTCCTGCGTGGTTGGTAACTTGGTACGTAATTTCCGGAGACAGTGGCGCCCTCCGGAAGATTGATAGAGGGTAATCGTAATCGTGGAAGTATTACACGACTATTTTCCAGTTGATCGATTCGTTTTTTGATTTATGAGATTTTCAAATTTCATTTTCTCGTTTCAAATCGCTTTTGAATAAACGTCTTTTCTATGTTTCTACTACGTAACAGGTATTTAGATATCTGTATTTTTCCATTAAAATCTGGGGGTTTACTATCTAATTTCAACCTCTATCACGATACCTTTCAGAGGTATTTACGCTTGTCATTTGGCATAGACGATTTAAATTAAATATTGTATTATTTGGTAACGAGTTTCTTGCGCCCATTCTTCTCCACAGCTAAAAAATACACGTCCTGTTTGGGTAGTAGGTTAAAAATGTTTGGACGATTCAAAAGCACTTTTCTTAAGTATATTTGAATGAAAAATGTTGACATTGACTTATTCCAAATTAATGTCAAATTGACGATGTCGTTCATTCAACATCATTCAAACACGCGTCGCGAGTATGAAGCTGTAGATGATCGCGATCGCAATGCACTAGTGAATTAGTTTGTAGTTCTTGAATAGCTTTCAAAAGTCACCTTGAAAGGTATTTACGATAGGTATGTAGAAAGCCTGTGGTAGTGGTAGGGAGTATGCCACTTTGAGGAAAGATGGAGGGATGATCTTCCTCCGAGCTGGGTGGTATAGCTCGGGGACCGAGGTCTAACGGATGTTAGTTGGAGGTGCTATATATAGCGAAGGAGATAGTGAAACTTCGCTATCGCGATGCAGGCTTCCCATACTTTTTTTTTTTGAGAGAGATTGCTGATTGCCGCTGCGGCATTTTCAGCTTTTTTGGGGGCGACGAGGAACGTAAAGGGTCCCTCAAGCCGTGTGAAACGAATCACCTTCAGAGGTTATCTAGAGGGAACGGCATCGCGCACTAGTGCGCGTCCCCGTGCCCTACTAGATTCTCCGAAGGGTTCGGATCGGATCGGGGAGCGGAGCAACCCGAGGGCGCCTCTAAGGGCACGGACCTCGGCTCGGGTTGACCGGGCCGTGGAGGAGGAGAGAACCGCCCAGGTACATGTCTGTACCTGGTGTAGAGCGAGTGTGAACCGGTTCTTCGTACCCTTGTTCTACGAGTACGGTGTCTTGGGCCTAAACTGGTGTGCATGTTTAGTGTATTCTGTAAATGTGTGCTGTCATTTAGAGGATCGGGCGGGGGGCTTCCCATACTATTTTATCGACGTAGTATGGCGACGTCGTTGGTATGCGTTTGTGGCGCCATCTGTTGACACGGTTGAGAAGGTGTTTGCTTCGTGTCGATTAATGTGCGGCGTATGCGGTAGGTGACGCCGCCACAGGTATTAGAGGTAGACAAAAGCCCCCAGATTAGTAATTGGTTTCAAAAATTGAAGCTTCGAAGTTTTGAAGAACATCGAAAAGTATAAAAGACACTTAAGTTACAAATAACTTATAATAAATACAAAAAAGTAGTAATTATTAAAAGATATGTCTGGAACTGTTTTAAGTTGCAACTAAGTATGTAAGTACTTACAGTCATAGTAGAGGTTTCCGACGGCGGACGTCAGCTTCGGGGTGCCCTGGCCTGATAGAGCCGCCATTCTCTCGCCCTGTGGACAGCCACACATCATCATCATCAGTTTACACACTAGCACGAAAAGGAAAAAGGACTACTCGTTTATACGAGAGTTGCGGTTGAGGTTGGGAGGTTTATGCGAGGTTTTTAAGGGTTATCCCTTGTGCTTGCCCAAAGCGGGATAGTACACATACACGCCTACACATCAACCTACCATAAACTGTCAAATTTCCTTAATTGCCTTGAATTTTTGGACCTGGGACATGGGGAGCCACGATAGCATAGTTGGCAGTGCACCTGACTCGGCATGTCATGCGGGTTCGAACCCCGCTCGTGATGGAATTTTTCCAACACTTTGTCTTTGTCAAATTAGTATGGTTGAAAATGTATTGCGTTAAGTTAAGCTGGAAAGACGTCGATTGATAAGGTCTACGCTCCGTCCTGCACCCATCCAAATCCAAAACCCCGAAAGCTTTCAACTCGAATTGCAGAATCGCTTCGAGTGCCTAAATGATTGCGAAAAAGTGGATGAATACAGCCACAGGTTTGTGGAAACTGTCCAAACGGTTGGGTCCAAGTTCTTTTAAACCCACCGTGCAAAAGGAACCAAAAAGTTCTCAGATCATACCCTAAAACTAATGGAAGAACGGCGCGCAATGGTTTTGCTTTCCTCAGGTGATGCGTCTCAGTTTCGGCGGCTAAATAGGCAGATCTCGAAGTCTATGACTCGCGACACGCGCCGATTTAATACTAACCGTATTAAAGAGGCCATTGAGCGGAATAAAGGCTCAAAAGTGTTCGCAAGAGATCTGGGTATTGGGCAGTGCCAACTGACGACGCTGAAAACCGATGACGGCAGAACTGTCACGACCAAGTCCGATGTTATGGGAGAGGTCGAGAAGTTCTATGGACAGATTTACATATCCACACGGCCACCTGTACAAAGCTTAGCTAAAGACCCTAGAGCTAAGTTAACCCAGCACTATACCGAAGACATCCCGGACATCAGCTTGTACGAGATTAGTATGGCTCTCAAACAGCTCAAGAACGGCAGGACACCAGGTGCTGACGGAATTACGGCCGAGCTTCTGAAAGCAGGCGGAAGACCGGTACTCGTAGCTCTTCAAAAGCTATTTAATTCTGCGGTACTGTTCTTCAAAAAGGGCGACAAATCCCTGCTGAAGAACTACAGGCCCATCTCACTTCTAAGCCACGTCTACAAGCTGTTTTCGAGAGTCATAACGAATCGTCTCGCACGCAGGTTTGATGACTTCCAGCCTATCAAACAAGCCGGTTTCCGAAAAGGCTCCAAAGCCCACATACATACGCCCACACCAAAGCCCGCATACATACGCAGCGGCAGGTTATACAGAAGACCGAAGAGTATAACCAGCCTCTTTGCTTAGCGTTTGTGGACTATGAAAAAGCCTTCGATTCGATCGAAACATGGGCCGTGCTACAGTCTCTCTAGCAGTGCCAAATTGACTACCGGTACATCGAAGTGATGAAATGTTTGTATGAAAGCGCCACTATGTCAGTTCGCCTCAGGACCAGAGCTCGAAACCTATCCAGTTGCAGCGAGGAGTGAGACAGGGAGATGTGATATCTCCGAATCTGTTCACTGCTGCACTGGAAGATGTTTTCAACCTTCTGGACTGGAAAGGACTCGGCATCAACGTCAACGGCGTATACATCACTCACCTTCGATTTGCTGACAATATATGGCTGAGACCCTGGAAGACCTCGACACAATGCTCGGTCACCTCAACAGAGTCTCTCAATAAGTGGGTCTTAAAATGAACATGGAGAAGACGAAAGTTATGTCGAACTCACGTGTCGTACCCACTCCTCTGAAGGTTGGGGACTCTGCCCTTGAAGTTGTGGATGATTATGTTCACCTGGGACAAACGGTCCAGCTTCAGCAAAGAGGTCAATCGTCGAATCCAATTAGGCTGGGCAGCGTTCGGTAAGCTACGAAATATCTTTTCGTCCGATATACCGCAGTGTCTCAAGACGAAAGTCTTTGACCAGTGTGTGTTGCCAGTGATGACATACGGGACTGAGACTTGGTCGCTCACTATGGGCCTTATCAGAAGGCTCAAGGTCACTCAAAGAGCAATGGAGAGGGCTATATTCAGGGTTTCTCTGCTTGATCGAATCAGAAATGAGGAGATCCGCAGAAGAACAAAGGTAACCGACATAGCCCGAAGAGTTGCTAAGCTCAAGTGGCAGTGGGCAGGGCACATTGCTCGCAGGACTGATGGCCGCTGGGGCGGAATAGTCATTAAATGGCGACCGCGTACCGGAAAGCGCATTGTGGGCAGGCCTCCAACAAGGTGGACCGACGATCTGGTGAAGTTCGCGGGAAGCCGCTGGATGCAATCAGTACAAAACCGGTCGTTGTGGAGATCCTTGGGGGAGGCCTTTGTCTAGCAGTGGACGTCTTTTGGCTGAGATGATGATGATGATGATGATGATGAAAATGTTTTGCAGAAATCTGTCAGTTTTTGATAGGATTATACGTGTGATAGTGGCACAAGGTGTTCGACACAGTAAACCATATTCGAAACCAGTTTTCGTCGCCAAGAGATAATTTAGAACCTGGTTTAAATTTCACTGAATGATAACTAAGAAGCTGGTGGTCTGTGACCATTGATATTATGATAAGATGGTGGTAGCTAGCCTGGCGGACCAACAAGCCCTACCACCAACCGAGTACACAAACATGTACCCCCCGATGGGAATCGAACCCGGGACCTCTAGGTCTAAACCGTGGACAGGTGTTTTATTGTTTCTATGATTAGAGGGAAAGAATTTCGATTACTGGTTCTTGTCTCACACTGCTGCCACTATCACAAGTAATTTTAGTTACTTTTAATCCGTCCCCTAGTACACACGCCTGCACATCAACCTACCACAAACTGTCAAATTTCCTCAATAGACTTTGAACTTTAGCACTAAGCAATGTGGTTGAAAATGTTTTGAAGTAATTTGACAGTTTTGGATAGGTTGATGTGCAGGCGTCTGTACATGCCTATTATATTTATTAAGCATAGATATTTATAAAATACAGTGAAATAATTAAGGGCGGCTGCACTGACCATTATGCTACCGGGACGAGAAAACTAGCTTCAGTGCAGCAATTAGCATTTAAAAATAAAAAAGTAATATTTAAGTTTAGATAATTGTGAGAGTTAGAGGCCTTTGTTAAAAGACAAACTGTGTGGCCGTGTAATAATAAAATATATTTTCTTTTAGTCTTAAATAGTGAAAACAGTAAGGTTCATAACCGAAATAAACGGCTTTTATAGAATTAAGTAACCTTTTTAAGTGTCGTCAACTTCCTACGATCTTAACCAAATCTTTTGTACATACTTTGATGAAGATCAATAAAGTTTAAGAATTAACTAGATTGTGCCTTTTTCTAATTATTGATGCGTAAAACTGCGTAGAAATATCATCGACTCTCGAAATATTATTAGTTGTAGTTATACATTATGGTTAAAACATTAAAATTTCACAAGCAACACAAGAATACTTATCTTTACTATTGTTGTTAAACATAATTTAAGTTATTTAAGTAGATAAGTTTGATGTAGTAAGTTCAGGGTATGATAGGACTGACATGGCATGCTAAACGTCCCTAAAAAAATAATAAAAAAATAATACGTATCTACTTCATTAAAACTATTGAAGAAAACAAAATAAATCAGGAACCTTACAATTTTAAAACAATATCGAAAGCTTTTCTAATTACAGTGCAAACATGCTTTAGAGGTGCATCAAAAAAAAGGTTCGATCGACCATTCCAGAAGAACAAAGAAACAAATCCAAGATGGCGTCGAAGCGGGAAATCAATATGGCCGCCACACGGCGAAGAGAAAATGGCAGCTAAGTAATAATTGAAATGAATTGAGAACGAACCAACTGGATATGTTCGGCAATTTGCTTGCAGTACGAAAAAAAGCCGTCCAGTGATAGCTTTGACATAACTCGATAACTTCTATTCTATTCTGTAAAGAGAAAAAAAACGGTGAGTTAATTCTTTTGTGGCAACCTCCTTTGTTTGTGCAACTAACGGTTCTAATGTCAGCCTTGCGAGTTTAAAACTCCTTTGTAAAATCGACGTGGTATACATTGGCCAATTCCATTTTACAATGAGACTATTCTGCGCAGACGTCACTGCACATGCGCTAAAAAAATCCATACTAAAAGGTCACAGTTGACATTTCAAATGAGAAAGATTTGACTATTCAAAATCAAGAAGATGTGAAAGAAATGAACATCTAAAAACTACATAAAACAAAGTAGGTTACGTTAGAAAAAAAGTTTTAAAAGATTGTACTGACCTTTTATGAACTGCTTCTTAAATTTAAATATACAACAATTTATTAACTGGTTAAAATTGGGAAATAAAGTATACTAAATTGGCAACACTACATATACGATATGTTTTTTGTGGAGAAACAGATTAGTATATGCCGACGCGGGTCGTTTACCAAATTATATAGGTAGAGAGTGCGTTCGCGTAATTTGGAATTTTTAAATATGTTTTTCATATATGAAGGAGGTTGACACAAAGAGTTTTTAAAAAGATATTAGTCAGCTTTCGTAGCTGTGGTCAGTCCAACAGTGTTGGAGGTAGACTGAAGCGGCTGGGTGGAACTTTCAGGGGTTTGTAGACGCGCCTGCGCGTTTCAAAGGTCGTAGGGCAAATGGGGGGTGTGGAACTAGGCCGTGGGAGGGGGGAGTGACCCGTTTGGCACCGAATCCATAACGCTGTGGCCACTGGTGAATTGAAATCTCCTGTGATTACTCCCGAATGATTTCAGCATTTCACGTAGTGACAGTTAATCAACATTGTTGATTAAGTTGTAAGCACTGAATATCTTTATAAGTTTTTAAGTACACTCACTCCAACGAACCCTAAACTTTATGCACACTAATGTAAGGACCCCACAAATCTACTGTGCCAGGTTCGGACCTTGCTATTACTGACAGGATTAAGTACTTTTTTTTTTATACTTAGCACGGCAAATGACTCCACACCACCTGATGTTAAGTGGAAATGGAGTCCAGACGCGAAGACAACTGGGTGTTATAATTGATAAAACCCTTGCTTTTAGGCACCATATTGAAGCTTTATGCTGCAGAATACGGAAATCAATATTTGTTTTTAAAAAACTACGCACGGTTGCGGATTTAACATTAAGTATGTTTATCCGTTGTCTAGTAACCATTTAACGAGTTTCATAACGAAGCTTCTCTTGGGCTAGATAATTGGTGTGAGTGAAGGAGTTTTTTTTTATGCATGTGTGCTGCAGAAGCGCTAAAGGGCGGCAGCATAGTGGCTGATTCACAAAAATACATAAGTGTATTAGCAAAGTACTGGTATTCTGCTATTAGCCAGAAGAGGGTACACAAACAAAACAAAACAACCTGTGTGTTGACCTTTGTCTACAAAAAAAAAGAAATGGGCAGGCTATCTTGTCCATCCGAAAGTGTTTTTGTTTTGTTTATACAATTTTAACGCAAATTTTGTTGCGAAACAAATTACAAAAACACAAATGTTGAAAATTTTCCACGAGCAGGATTTGAACCTGCACCCTTCTGACATACCGGGTCAGGTGTTCTCCCAATTGAGCTATCTTGGTTCTAACCAGCCCGCCGAAATTATTCAACACTTTTTACTTTTTTACTTTGAAAGCCAAAGGCACCTATTCAATGTCAACAACTACCGTCATTAACGTCTGATCATAATATTTTTACAAATACTAAAGATCAGTTAAGAAGTAGGCAAGCTATTTATAAAATGTTTTTGTTTTGTTTATATAACGGCCTTTGGATTTCAAAGTAAAAAAGTAAATAGTTATGAATAATTTCGGCGGGCTGGTCAGAACCACGATAGCTCAATTGGGAGAGCACCTGACCCGGTATGTCAGAAGGGTGCAGGTGCAAATCCTGCTGGTGGAAATTTTTTCAACATTTGTGTTTTTGTAATTTGTTTCGCAACAAAAGTTGCGCTAAAATTATATAAACAAAACAAAAACATTAGATAAATCTAATTACGTTGCTCTAAAATGAAAATTTGCATTCGGCCATGCGTTAAGTTACATAATATTCAGAGTATTGATTGAAATCTCAGTGCATCGGCGTGACCGAGTTCACGTAAATAGGTCACAGCGAGGGTTGCTATATTCGCGGACTCCCAACTTTTGGGGTAATTTCAATATTAATAAGATTAATAAGACAAAGACAATGACTTTTTGTTTCGCTTGAAATATGGTACTACATACGTGGTCTTTATTATAAAAAAACGTTTAGAAGATTTGATCTGGTTCAATACCAGCAGTGTGTGAGTTAACAAAAACATATTGATAACATTTTTAATTAACTTCTGGTTCTGTAGAATAAATTTTAAGGATTCTAGAAGATTTTCTTTTTAATTGATTTATAGTGTACCTTTTACTTAATAACGTGAATGTGAATCTGTTGTGAATTTGTATTAGTGTTCTTCCCTAACATCTAATACAGTTTTGTTGTGCGTACGTATACTTTTATAAAAGTTTTAATAGAGCAAAAAACAATAATAATTTGTTTATATTTTACTTTAATTGCATACTCTCTACCATTACGTATAACGTACACACGCCTGCGCATCAACCTACTCAAAACTGTCAAATTTCTTCAAGCCTTAAACATGAAGTTCAAAGTCTATTGAGGAAATTTGACAGTTTGTGGTAGGTTGATGTGCATGCGTCTGTACCTACTGTTTTTTGATTATTTTGTGTTTCTGATTAAAAATAACCTTTTTTCACTATCTCTCTATAGTGTCGAAGTTCTTTCATTTTCCTTACTTTTCGCATCATCACACTGATCCATTCTCGGTAACCTAGTTAGGTTGGAACCACCTACAAAAATATTTATTGCAGGTATTGCAATACATCTACATACAAGAATTCTACAGCTCTTAGAAAAGGTCACAGGGTCAAAGGTCGTATTAATAATCAACCCGTGGACACTCCCACACGTCTGCCATTCTCGCCCACAGCCAAAACCTACCGCCACCCACGCAACGTGCCCATGACGTATGTAACTAAATATGTGATTAGAATAGAATAGAATAGAATATTTTATTTGTTACTAATATGGTTGGTATTAAATGGTCATTTTATTATAGTTTCACGTATTCATATTCATTATCTTACCTTGGCAACAGAATAAACACCCCACGCGTTAGGTCGTATCTACAAATTTATGATTTTTCACGAGAGCGATTATAGGTAACTTTAAACTTTGGACCTACCTATCCGTAGCGGGTTTAATAACATTAAATAAATATGTTTATTAAAATTAATATTGCAATTTCGAAATTATAGCATTAAAACTAAAGTTACGACTTTATGCCCGTTGTAAAAAGGTCGTATAAGAAAGTTACAACCTTTTGAAATAGATCAGCCCCCCGACCGCCTAACTCTATCGCTATCGCGCTCTATAGTTTATCAGTACATTAATTCCAATTAAATCCTTATTTAAGTACTAAATAAAATAATTAAATCTTATCTATTCTAAAACTATTTAGTCTGTGGCACTCAAAAATGCCAAAGGTCGAGCATTTTAATTAAAACAGCGCAGCCTCCAACCTTACAATGTAGACGAGAAATAAAAGAACAAAGAATCCGTCAAAGGGAAGCTGCAGACATTCTCTACATGGGGTGTTCAGAGTTTTAGACTACGCTTTGAGCTATTTGTGGATGCGTTCCTTAGCGTTCAAAAGGTCTCTTAAATTATAAAGGTCAAGTGTCATGAGGTTGCGTTTGGATTCACAAAGGTCATGGGTTATGAACTGGTGAGAAATCTGAAATTTTAATACAAAATTTCAATACAAACTAGCTTTGTCTTATAACATTGACATAAAAGTAATTATTAACGGGATTCTTACCATGTTTATTCATTATATAATTACAGTCATTCAGTGCATCCGTGATCACGACGCATGCGACTGCGCCGGAATATCGAATACCTACTCACATATAATAAACATGGTAAGAACCTTATCGTATTGTTTCATGCATTAATGTTTGTAATGTTGTGTTTCAATAGTTTTGTTAATGTTTTTGTTCCGTGTCGTCTCGACCTCAGAATACCAGCGCTCCAGCGGTTATTGTCGCTGTAGCCTATGCTGAGGCTGGGGCCTAGTTGGCCACACTAAATGTTACCTACTTATTTGTAAATTATTTATTTTTTATTTTCTAATGTTATGTACAATCTGTTTGTGGTCAATAAAATGTTATTCTATTATATTATATTCTATTCTTTTCCGTTAATATATACTGTAATGCAAGTGACCATGATAGTTTTAATCGTTATAATGTCATAAAAGGTAGTGACATACAGTACCAAATTCACGTAAAGGCCTTTCGGACAGAGATAAAAGAGTTTTGTTGGCTAAGCCTAGAATCATGCAGTGCCTTAATCCAGTGCCGGATTAGGCATGTAGCATGAGGCAGCAAATGCTACGGTCCCCGAGCATTGGGGCCCCGCGCTCGTTCGAGACACTAGTCTTAAAAGTACCGGGTGAAGAATGCGCTTCGGCGCGTCCTGATCCAGCGTTATGACCTGACGTAGATGGTCCCATGTGCTTTGTAACCGTAAGGTTGGTGTCAGTATAAACTTTAAAGTCGTGTGTAGCGGGGTGTCCCATTAGAGAGCAATAGGCCTCCAACATTAATTAAATCTAAATTAAATCTTCTTAAGAATATTATTTAATACATTCTACGCTCTGACTATGACGGTTCTATTTTTGGTCTGTAGATATGACTTTATTATTTCTTATCTGTGAAACGAGAAATGGAACCACGAAGATTGGAACGCGCAGTTTTTAAAACCTTGAAATGATTCTGTGGAGAGATATCTTTGCATTTGGAAGACTGGTAGCATAAGATTATTTTATTTTGTAGAGTTTCGTCTCATATAGTAACGTCTAAGTAGAAATAGTTAGCGACCATGTTTACTTAACGTAAGCGTTAAGTTATTAATGTAGCTGTGTTTGTAATATCTATGGTATTATAACTAAATCATTTTATTACATAAATCACTTTATTATTGGAAAAATTTAAATGAAATAGAAACTTGAGATAATAAGTGTTTTTTTTTTATATATTTTAGCGTTTTATTAACGCTTAAATATACTTAAGTAAAATTTAAACACTGAAAAAAGACGACAACCTCAGGCGGGAATCGAACCACGCACCTTCCGCATTCCGGGCGGCTGCCTTAACCACTTGGCTACCGAGGTCTGGCTTTCACCCGTCGAAATTTTTCAGCCTTAGAAGTTTTCACCTCTAAGATTGATGAAGCAATGTTGACTAAAAAACATAAGCATCAAGCACTGAAAAATTTCGACGGGTGAAACCCAGACCTCGGTAGCCAAGTGGTTAAGGCAGCCGCCCGGAATGCGGAAGGTGCGTGGTTCGATTCCCGCCTGAGGTTGTCGTCTTTTTTTCAGTGTTTAAATTTTAAATTTTACTTGAGATAATAACATAACTAGAATTAACCTAACGTAATTTGAAAATGTTTTTGTTTTGTTTCTATAATTCTTAACGCAAATTTTGTTGCGTCAAAAATTCATGTATGTATTCAGGTAGGTATGTCAGAAGGGTGCAGGTTCAAATCCTGCTCGTGGATTTTTTTTTCAACATTTGTGTTTTTCTAACGTAATTTGTTAAACCCTAAGAAGTAAAACCGGGCGAAAGTGCGAGTCGGACTCGCCCACCGAGGGTTCCGTACAAATTTATGGGTAAGTACATATTATATAGTTAAGGAATCGAGTCTCGAGCTTTTCCCGAAATTCAGTTTCCAAGGTATTTCTCTTTTAATTCTTCGTCATAAATCGAAAACTATACATCATAAAAATAATTTAAAATATGTTTAAGCTTGTGCAAACTAAGACCTTTCATACGATACCCCACATGGCACGGTTAACTTACTTAAAAATTTGGACCCCCGTTCCTTGCATAAAGACCCTGTTTATTGTAGAAAAAACAATTTTTTAACCCACTTCCATTTGTACCACAGTATTCTGTACCAAACAATCACAGCCTGCATAAGCATCAATCAGAGATATTCCGAAACTTAGAGACGTGAGCTTGGCGCTTACAAATAGGCCACTGTCCCCTCTCCCTACCACCCCCCAACCCCCTTCTACAGGGGGCGCACCCCGTGGGCGGTGACGTCAAAAGGCACGCCCTGTATCTGTGTGGTTGTAAGATATTTAACGTCCTCCAGTGTTCAGCAGGAACCAGCGATCGACACTTTTTCCTTAAATCATTATAAATAGGGGTTAACAACTGTTTAATGAGTTTCAGCATCTCGGTCAGAAGACGTCCACTGCTGGACAAAGGCCAAAGGTTTTTTGAGTTTAGCAACCATTGAATACAGAACGCCTGCTTGCTAGCTGTCAACTTCTCTTCGTATAAGTTTGTGTTGTACTATTTAAACAATTGTATTACATAGAACTTTTAGCTAATAAAAAAAACAGTATTTTTTTATAATGAAACCTGATGGCGACCACGGTGCCAGTACCCAATGCCGAATCATTTCATTAGTTTTCGAATTATGTCAAGGGGATAAAGTTACAATTTTGATGTCCTTTTTGAATTTAATGCAATATAATTGTGAATCGACGATCTGGTGAAGGTCGCGAACAGTACAAAACCGGTCGTTGTGGAGATCCTTGGGGGAGGCCTTTGTCCAGCAATGGACGTCTTTTGGCTGAGATAATGACGATGATGATGATATTGCCCGAACTCTACAAAGGGTTAAAGTGGTCATCATCGAGTCGGATTCTGTGTTGAATCCTTAAAATTGTTATCCTATATTTCACACAATTAGACGCTTTGCTGACGGCGGGGCGTGTCAGACTTTTTGACCGCGAAGCAACAAAGACCGCGTCTGTCCGTCGATGCCCGCGGCTGCCCTCGCCGCGAACACAAGCCACACGAGGGACAGAGGCAACTGGTTCCATAGATAAGAATAGGTTTGACTGAGCTAGCCGCCCCGCGCCGCCGTCTGCGTTACTGCATACAAACTGGTTTGTGATCCATGGCGGGCAGCCACGGACACGCCGCGCGTCTTTTTGCCCTCTGTGTGCGTTGGTAGTATAGGATTCCTTTTTGCGCTATCGTTCCCGGTCAAATTGACCGGAGGACCGACCGCCTAACTTTATGCTTAACTAATAGCAATATGAAAGCAATATCGATAGCTATAAGCTATAGCTTCCGATATAGCTTTCATATTGCTTTCGAAATGACAAGATGACGCCTCCTCCTCGCCTCGCCTTCAAAGCGATCGAGTTAGGCGGTCGGGGGGCAGAGACGGCAGCCTCGCCGCCGTCTGCAAAGCGCCTCCTTAGGCGCTTTGCAGACGGCCTTCTTACCTTACCTTCTTACTCTTCTTAGTCTAAGGAGACTGGAAGGTGAAGGACCTTCCAGTCTCCTTAGACTGGAAGGTAAGCTTCTTACAACGCACGCAGACAACCTCTCGCCGACGCGGAGTCTCGCAACACTGCGCTCGGACGTGCTTTACCACAAAACGATCGCTAAAGTTAGAAATGCTCAAAACAGACACACACCCCAACACAACTCTTTTATATTTTGTGTTTTTATTTGTGATGGAAAGTGTCTTTTTATGATAGGGCATTATGCAATATGTTGACGCTGTAAGGGAGAAAAGAGCTTGACACTTGCTGAGTTTGTTGCCGGTTCTTCTCAGTACAAGGTCTCCCGCCCAGAGAAGACATACAAACCGATGACAGCTCTTATGAACGTCACTCTATAAACTGATAGTAGTAAGTAAAGCTTCATCACAGAAAACGCAATAAACCAACCACAGTCGAGCGCCAACCTGCTGTACTTCCATATATGAAAGGTGTCACTGACAAGATTGGACATATCTTAAAGCGAGCTTCAATCAACACTTACTTCAAGCCGCCGAAGAAGATCAACCAATTTTTACGATCTGTCAAGTGCAACAAACTGGACTGCGACTGTGGGCTCTCTTACATCGGGCAAACAAAGAGAAGTGTAGGAACCCGTGTTAAAGAACATATAGCCGACGCAGTATGCGAATATTCCCTTGAGGGGAGTAACCATTACATCAGATTTGATAAACCACAAATACTCGCTAGAGAACAACGATTCATCCCTAGAATGATACGCGAGGCAACACCATACTGCCAGACCAAAAGATACTGTAAGCTCTTTCTGCGTAAAACGGAACGCACCTGATTAAATTTAAATGAGGGTATACAAGCTACTAACTAATTATGAGACGACCAACACCTCAGTCTCCCTGTGACCACGGACCCTGCAAAGGGTTCGCAACGTCAGGATAAACACTAATTAAAACTAATGTATAAAATAAACGCGTGTAATTCCGTAAAAGTTGTTTCATTTCAATTACCTAACTAGTCCCCTGATTTTGTGTCTATTTATTATCAGTTGCTAAAAATATTTCTCCAATGAGAGATATAAATAACAAAATGGCTACCGCGGCACTGATCAGATACGAGCTTCGGCTAAAACGTTTGCTCTGAAAGGTTGGTGATAGCGCGCCTTATCTAAAAGCTAGCCTGCACAGAGCAATAAAGCGAAACAGATTAAAAAATCTAATTCAGAATTTTAAATCACTAAATATTCATAAAATTTTATAAAATACAGTGAAAAAATTAAACGCCCACTTTTTTTTTTCACTGTATTTTATAAAATTTTATGAATATTTAATTTAGCTTCAGTGCAGCAATTAGCACTTGAAAATAAAAAAGTAAAATTTAAATCACTACATACTTTCTATCCTTTTTTTATTTTTCTTTGGTTTACATCCGATCCGTCTTGGCGAGTCCTTTGGTGCTAGATGGTAGCCAGGGGCCCGACCGCCTAACGGATCGCTTTGGCTACGTGTATAGTTTATGACGTCATCTTGTCATTTCGTACCCCCTATGAAATCAATATCGAAAGCTATAGGCTATAGCTTTCGATATATGGCTATACGTATTAGCTAGATGACAAGATGACGTCATAAACTATACACGTAGCCAAAGCGATCCGTTAGGCGGTCGGGGGGCTGGGTCTGATGATGGAGCTAGAAGACGGCCATAGGAACTCGGTAATTAAACGATACAACCCGATCGAGTTTGATTTAGTTAATCAAATTATTATTATTTTTGTATAGTTACGGACAGTGTCACACCTGGGCAAAAGCCTCGACCATTGAACTCAATAATTGCAAAAATATTTAACTCGAATTTTTGCACGTATGCGAGCAGGCCGAACAAATATACTCGTATACCATTGTAAATCTACTTTAGGAGCTATACCTAACTATGTTTGCATCGAAATCTATTCAACACGACATCGCTGGTTGGCGATCACAAACTCGGGCTATGCATTGAAAAATACTAATTAACACAATAAGTAGGTATAGTTTTTTTTCTGTGTTTAATGTATTCTATTGTCTCTGTCTCGTTGCCTACTCTGTGGCTAAGTGATTTTTGTCAGTGGTACACGTATCAGGTGAAGTGGACATGGGTTTCAATCGCGTGACGCGACCGGGCAGGGAAACATTTCAATGTAAGTATATTATATAGATTTTTTTTTTTTTTTGGGTCCAATCTATTGAAACCGCCTCTTTGGTCTAGTGGTTCAGACCGCCGGTCTCAGACCCAGAGTTCTCGAGTTCGATTACCGAAACTTTACTGGCTGACAGCTAGAAAGCAGGCTGACCCAAATGTTTAATGATTAATGGAATAAGTGTCGATAACTGGTTCCTGTCGAACAATGGTGCCACTCCCCTACAGTACTACCATGTGGTATACAATAAATTATTTAAATTATATTTGATTCAAGCTTATATGCGTATATCCCAAAAGCAGTTTGTTTCCAAAGAAAAAAACCACGTAGGCTCGTAGACACCCTCGTAGATGTTTTGGTTTTGGTAATATAATTTTAACGCAAATTTTGTTGCAAAACAAATTACAAAAACACAAATGTTTATTTATTTATTGGGGCAACCAACAAAGCAATTACACACAAACTTATTAGAACACACATTGCAAATACAGTTGGCATAGTGATAGATTTATTTTGTGATATTTTTTTTTATTTACATGTTGTGGTTGTCTTCTATAATTTTGTGTTTATTTGTAATGGAAAGTGTCCTGCTATGATAGGGCATTTTCCAATATTTTTGACTCTGTACGGGAGAAAAGAGCTGGACACTTGCTGTGTTTCTTGCCGGTTCTTCTCAGTACAAGATCTCCCGCCCAGAGTAGACTTACGAACCGATGGCATAGTGACATTCACAAGAGCTACTTGTAGCCTAAACTGAATGAATGATTTTGAATTTTGAATTTTGATTTTTTTTTTTTACATTTTAACATGGGTACGTTTTGGGAGTATATACATATTACCAAACAACCTGTATAGGTACAATCATAAATACAGCTTGCCTAATTCTGTTGCTACTCTCAAAATACCCATTATTGTCTGCAGGCTTTAAAAAACTCACTCTTAACATCCCCCCTTCTCCCTTCCCCCCATGCGGGAGCGAGATGATCAGAGCAGGACAGAACACGTATTGATCCGACCCGCCGACTATGTACTTGCAATTATATTATGTACTCGACAGCTATGTGCTTGCGGCTTACAGAACATTTCAAATACATACATGTTATATTGTATATTGATAGTTCAAAGGACTAGTGGGTACAATAAAATGTTGTTTATTAGTATGTGGGTAATTCATAATGAATAGTTTAGAGGACATTATGTTCATTAGAGAAAACATTAATTGAATGTAATGAAATTCTGAAACATCTACCTAGTCATTTTAGTTCTCTTTCTCACCCTGGGTATGTTCTTCTCTTCTTCGTTCCGAGTGGTGAATTAATGAATCTTAATCATCATCAGTCTATATTAGTCCACTGCTGGACATAGGCCACTCCAAGTGCACGCCACCGAGCACGATCCGCGGCTACTCTCACCCAGCTCTTGCCAGCCACCTTGCGGAGATCGTCACTCCACCTAGTCTGATGGCGTTCAACACTATTTGAATTAAAAATTGATTGAAAATAAAATGAAAAATTGTGTATTTGTGTATTGTGATCAGGTTTGAGATAAATTTTTCCCCTCTTTGATCATTTTTCATCTCGTCCTCCTTGGTGTTTGTGAAGTTTGGAACAGCTTCGATATCCTTTCCAACTTTACCAATTTTCATAACATAAATACCTCCCCTCTGCGGGAAAAGTTTTTGTACAAGCAACGACACACAATTTTCAATTATGATAATAAACATTAAAAAAAATTTTGAATTACTTATCATCATGAAGACCAAATGCTACTACTGCTTACCCGTGAGAAATAAAATAACTGTAATACGATATTGTATGCTAGGGGGACCCAACCACTAGTTACGTCAGATTCAATAAACCTTGAATACTCGCTAGAGAACAACGATTTATCCCTAGGATGATCCCGATGCTATTGAAATTAAAAAAAACATCCTAATTTCAACAGAGGAAAAAGGCTGGAATTATCACCACCGGCCTGGGTTCCGATTATAAAAACTATGAAATCTCAGCCCTTAACACTATGGTGTTATACTGCTAGACCAAAAGATACGAAGCTCTTTCGTTAATTAAAACGGTAATTAGAACGGAACACACCCGATCAAAGTAAAATGAGGGCAATGTATGCAAATTACTAATTAATTATGAGACGACCAACACCTTAGTCTCCCGTGACCACGGACCCTGCAAAGGGTTCAAAACAATATAGTAAAATAAACGCGAGAGATAGTAGTCATATTGGAGTAGGTTATACCTACTTACAAATTCTCCTTCGGCTGTGTCCCACCATCTTTTTTATACAAGTAGACATAACCATAAACACATTTATTCGCCAGAAACATGGTAAAGAATGGTAGAGAATTCGAGATCGTTCCAAAAAACAAATTATTTTTCCACTCGACTGTAGCCATATTTCACTGACGAAACTTCTGGGAACTTTCACATCTTCCAAGGCATCTGCTGAAAGTTGTGGCGACAAACTGCGGCGTAATAACTATGATATAATATATAACATTTACATTATGTACCTAATGATATAATAATAATAATAATAATAATAATACAGAAGGCGGTACTCTTGGACACGGCGCGGATAGTCCGAAGGTTCCTGTCTCTGCAGCCCTAACCACCGGCAACTTGAGCCCTGCCCCGTTGCCGGCGGCACCCTAGGCTAGGTTTTTTATAATATTTTTATGTTTTGTATGTACTTTTGTATTTTACTTTTATATTAATATTATAACAAACCTAGGCTAAGAAAGAAAATAAATAAAGAGTATAATAATACTGGTTGATATCACCATACCTAATGATGAGAACCTCGTGAAAGCCGAGAAGGACAAGCTCAGTAAGTACCTTGACTTAGCTCACGAGGTGACCGCCATGTGGGATGTTGATTCAACCATTATTGTCCCGATAGTCGTTTCAGCGAACGGTCTGATAGCGAAGAGACTCGACCAACAACATCTTAAGAGGCTCTCGCTTGATGGTTGGATCAAGGGTCAGATTCAGAAAGCAGTACTCCTTGACACGGCACGTATTGTCAGGAGGTTCCTCACTCTGCAGCCCTGACCACCGGTAGCTTGGGCCCTGCCCCACTGCTGGTGGTACTCTAGAATTAGGTTTTTATAATGTTTTATTGTTTTTATATTAAAATATTGTAAAAATCTAGTTTTAAGCAAGAAAATAAATAAAGAGTATAATAATAATAATATGGTCCGTTGACGTTGTCAAATTCTTTTTTTATCAATTTTCTATATTTTTATTGAAAAAAATATTTTTTTTATAAATATTTATGAAGAACGATTACAAGGAACAGACAGCTAGAGACAAATCCGGGCCATAACACACAAAGCGCACGACCACTACCCTCGTCCGCCTCGTCCTACTCTCCGTCTGGCGCGTCATCGGCCGACAATTTTTCCACCGCAGCCGACACCGACGGATCGAGCGACGAGCGCGGGCCGACGCCGCCACCGCCGCCACGACCACCTGCGCGACGGGGACGACCACCGCTGCCGGCACACTTGGGGCCGGCGGGACACAATGCCCCGCCTACGGCTCCCGCTACCGGTGGAGTAGTGCGCCACATGCGATGGTCTCAAACTATGAACGAGAACTGCATGCGAGCATACTATGAGGCTACAGAGGGGGGAACCAGGCTGTCTGCATATCGTGACCGGATGCTGCCTCTGTTTCGGGTCCTTGAACCAACGATAACTGTGACCGCGCAGAGGCTATCGGAACAAGTGCGTGCCATCCAACGGCTGAGGCGGCTGGATGTCTCGATACTTGATCGGCTTCGCCTAGAGGCCTTCTCCGCTCGTGCGACCTCCGCCTCGGCGCAGGACCCGCCCGCTACGTTGCCGAACACGATGCCCACACCCAACTTGGTATCGGAGCCAATGAGCAACTAAGGAGGGCTCTGGAAGAGGCGATTATGCGGTATCGCTCAACACAAAACTCTAGGCCGCGATTACCACGTTTGCCTATGAATAGACGTAGTCTAGCGATAATGGGAGCCCTGAATGACCTACTTGCCCCGTATTTACTGGACAGCGTAGGTTTAGATGATACTCACTCGATCGTGTATTGCGGGGCCATCACGGCGTGCCGTGTTGCTCGAGTCAAGTTTCCGGACGCTGACCGTGCACCTAGGGCTGCCGGAGGTGTCCCCGCCTGGCAACTACGGATCGAGCGGCGTATCAACTTATTTAGGACGCTCATTGCAAAGCTGATCTGCTTCAGGGGGGGCAATCATCGGCCCCTAGTCATGCGCTTTGTGAGCCAAGCCTTCGCTGGGACTGGTATTAGACCATGCGATTACATGGCTTGTATCACAGAGCGGATCGACTTTTTGAAACAGAAAGTCTATGCATGGGCAAACCGTATTCGCCGCTACAGGGAACGTGTAGACCAGACCCGCTTCCAGAGTGACTAAAAGAGGGTATACCGAAAGTGGGAGGGAACTGATCTTCGTTTGTCCGATGCGCAACTGCCGGATACTACGTCAATGGTTAACTTTTGGCGTAGTATTTGGTCGGTACCTGTCGAGCATACCGAGGGCGATTGGATGACCGCTGTCGAACGTGAATGTGAATCCATCGAGTCAATGGGGACCATCACCATCAGCCCCGACGACATCAGTTGTGCCATCCGTAGGGCGCCGAACTGAAAAAGTCCGGGACCGGACGGATTGCACAACTTTTGGTGGAAGTGGCTGCGGTGTTCATACAAACGGTTGGCGGTGCAATTTCAACAGGCCCTCGAAGATGGTTCTCTACCGCATTCCTTAACAACTGGTGTAACCTTTCTGCTCTATAAGTCCGGTAGTACCACGGAACCAAAGAACTATAGACCCATCACGTGCTTGCCCACTATCTACAAGCTCCTTACATCCATTTTGAGAGCAAAAATTAACGCGCACATTGCTACGAACAATATCTTGGCCCCTGCTCAAAATGGGTGTAGGGTTGGGTCACGTGGTACTAAGGAGCTCCTCCTCATAGACATGGCCATTTGCCAAATGGTCCGTCGGGGCAAGGGGGCCCTCTCGGCCGCTTGGGTTAACTACAAAAAGGCCTATGATTCGGTCTGAGCCCCTTATGGTTCTGCCTAGCCCTGAATCCGCTCAGCACATTGCTGAAGGATTCAGGATTAGGTTGCTGGCTTCGGAGAGAAGGTGAGGTCATTTCTCATGTTCTGTATATGGACGACCTCAAGCTATTCGCTCCGAACGAGCAACATTTGCAGACACTACTCAAAATAACACATGTTTTTAGTAGTGCCATCAAAATGGAGTTCGGTGTTGATAAATGTGCGGTCGTGCATGTGCAGCGGGGGAAAGTTGTAGATTCACCAAGTTTACAGCTGGACAATAATATGGACGGTTGACATAATGTTGGGCATGCCACCGTCCGGGTGAGTCTATCAGACATATTATTTCTGGCTGTTTTCGTCTGGCTAACAGCGAGTACTTGCATAGGCATGACCAAGTGGCCAGGATTATCCACCAGCAACTTGCTTTGAAATACAAACTTGTGGATCCTGAGGTACCGTACTGCAAGTATGTACCCGACCCAGTTCTCCAAAATGACCATGTCACGTTGTACCGGGATCGATGTATCGTCACCGACAGGACTATTGTAGCCAATAAGCCTGACATTGTGGTGATAGATCGATTAGCGCGCCGCACGATGATTGTCGATATCACCATTCCCCATGACGAGAACCTCGTGAAAGCTGAGAAAGAGAAACAAATCAAATATCTCGACTTAGCACACGAGGTTGTCGACATATGGAATGTGGATTCGGCTGTCATCGTACCGATTGTTGTTACGGCCAACGGCCTGATGGCCAAGAGCCTCGATCAACATCTAATGAGGCTCTCGTTAGGTGGCTGGATAAAGGGCCTGATTCAGAAGGCAGTTCTCCTTGGTACGGCACGCATTGTGAGGAGGTTCCTGTCTCTGGAGCCCTAACCACCGGTAGCTTGGACCCTGGTCCCGATGCCGGCGGATCCCTATTTTTTTATATTTTTAAATGTTTTATTTATTTTGTTTAATATTTAAAAATGTAAATTTATATGAGAAAAATAAATAAAGAAAATAATAATAATAATATAATCGATCCACTGGCCCTTCGGAGAGATGTTGCGTCTCTCTGTAAATTTTATCGCCTTTATCATAGGGAGTGCACTGAGGAATTGTTCGGTTTGATCCCTGCCGGTGATTTCCTGCACCGCACTACACGCAATCGACTGTATTTCCATCCTCACCATCTTGATGGATGGCGTTCTACTACTGTGCGATTCTCACGTAATTTTTCACCACGAACTACAGTGCTGTGGAACCAGCTCTCGGCGGCGGTATTTCCGGACCATTACGACGTAGGGATCTTCAAGAAACGAACCTATGCCTTCCTTAAAGGCCGGCAACGCATCTGCGATTCCTCTGGTTTTGCGGATGTCCATGGGCGGCGGTGATTGCTTCCCATCAGGTGACCCGCCTGTTCGTTTGCCTCCTTCTAATATATAAAAAAAAAAGTATATACCTACGCTCACTATATTTCATAACTCTAGATGGGGTAGCAACATAGTACCGTGCTTATTTAAATTCCTGCCAAGAGTAGTTCTCTGCAGCTCTGCTTAGCATTGTGAAGTAGTGGTGGATTATTAACCGTTAAGTTAAGTGTTCCCGAACTTAATCATCATCATCATCAGCTCATTCTATGTCCCCACTGCTGGGGCACGAGCCTTCCCTACGGATGGATAGGGAGAACGGGCCATAAACCACCACGCAGGCCCAGTGCGGTGCGGTGGTTGTTGGCGACTGCTAATGCAGCCGTCACCAATTGCACGTAAGTGCCTTCTGAAGCACGGACCTCGAGATAATAAATTTTTGGTCACCCATCCGGTCTTTGCGAAAGTTGCTTAACCTCAGCACTCGCGTCAACCACTGCGCCATCGACTTCCCGAACTTGCACGAGTACAAATGAAACAAACAGTCACAGAAAGTCACTTGTCTAATTCCCTTATATATGATTCGTGCGTGAGGTCTCAGTATAGTCGCACATCATCATCTACTTCATGGACTTTGGAGAATATCATAATTTTTGCCATCACTCATTGTGGTATACATTTGCATGCCTACAAATATAAGGCAGATTATTGTCGACTCTGCTGAACATTGTCGCTCATCTCAATGTTCAATACTTACATGTTCAACCATAGGCCATATACATAAAGTTCGAAGTCTATTGAGGAAATTTGACAGTTTGTGGTAGTCTGATGTGTATTGTGCAAATAAATGTTTGACTTTGTATCTATTTCATAGCCAGATCATGTTTTATGTTAAGCCCGGTGAAGTTGAAAATGCCGCAGCGGCAATCAGCAATCTCTCTCAAAAAAAAAAAAAATGTTTTATGTCCCAACGGGTGGGGCACGAGCCTTCCATATGGATGGATGGATGGATGGACGGGCCAGATCAAGAATGAGGTCAGATCTTGTGGTTTTTGGCAGTAGGACCGACACATCTGGGAAAACAACTCGATTCTCCACAGCTGACTTTTCTCCCAAGTGCAATCAGTAGGTATGAGCTAGGCACACTGCCAAGACGTATACTGTCGAAGTCTGGTGAAAGATTTTTCATTGTGTACGTACGACCTTTAATTATTTAAATTTCCGCCAAACAAGGAGCTCGATAGTGCAGTGGCTATAGCGCTTGGTCTACGATGGCTGAATTTAAGCAATTTTCGCAAAGGTTGGTCATCGGATGGGTGAACCAAAATGTATCATCTTGAGGGTCTCCGTGCTTCGGAAGGCACCTAACGCCGTTGGTACCGTCGGTATTAGCAGTCGTTAAAAACCACCTATCTCATGTCCGCGTGGCCGTTTAGGCGCGTTCTCCAGCGGTGTTTTCATTCATAGTGAAGGCTCGTGTCCGGCAGCATTAGTACCCACAATATTAACTGGCGATGTTGATGATAATTTTATTTTCATTTATATAAGAGGTACACAAATAGCAATACATATTACACATTCATAATACTGGATATAAAGGTCTTAGTTCTAATATGTTCGCGCGCGGACAGGTATACCTACACAGCATATTATATCTAATGATAAGTTTAATTTTAAAAAACACATTTTTTTGTTATTAACGCCATCGTGCCCTTTTGCCAATGTCAAACTTAGGAAAGATAGTGTAGAATAAAATTGCTGTAAGTATTCTTATGGACGATTTATTTATATTTGACAGTATGCCAAGAATGTTTCTATCAGAACAAAGGTTCTGATATGACAATGTTCTCATACGAGTGTCATACCAATTAAAACTGCAAATCCTTCTAATTGCCCCCAAGACAAAGGTATTATTTGCAGGCAGCCATTTCAATTTACAATGACGTCATATAACTTCTCTGTTCTACAGATGCTGGTGATCAGAATTCTCGGCGTGCTATTGGGCGTGGCGCTAGGGGTGGTTCTGAGCGACCAATCAGACTCGAGCGGCGTTGAAGACGCGCCAATGGAAGAGCAGCAGGAGAATTACGCGGGAAAGAGACGTATAGAGACGCCGGAGGTGGTTTTACAACTGAAATATGATAGAGGGGGACTGAATAGGATATATCTGGCGCAGTTCAGGAAGGGCAAGAAAGTCTGGAGCCCCTCAGTGTCTGCCAGAAGCGAGCTGTGCTCGGACCTCTGTCACGCGGGTGCGTGCTTTTTTGTTTTCGTTTTTTTTGTGTTGTTAGTGATGTGACGTGCTGTTTTAGTGTTGTGATTTTTTTATAATTTTGTAGCCGATGTTAACGAAAATAAGCAGGTGAGTTGAGAGTAAGAAAAAAACTAGTTATTAACAAAAATAAAAACAATGTTAAATAAATATGTAATATACACTTGCGTGCTAAGAAATCGAACGACCATTACAACTAGCTTACTTTAAAAGTACTTTTACGTCCTGACGGATCCCTGGAATGATCGGGTAACTCTTTTAGAGAAGATTCATAACGGTTGTCAACTCTATAGATTGTTTGAGCTGTGTTGAAGCAATGACTTACATTAAAAAAGTTACGACAGTAATAGCATTGCAATGTAGATTAATTCTAAAACCAAAATCACCGAGCAGTTTTCAAATTCAAATTCAAAAGAAGTAACACAGTTGGGCACCGATCCTACCCGCACCTCTCGGAGAATCTAGTAAGTAGGTAACGGGGACATGCCATTCCCTGTAGAAACCCTCTGGCGGTGTTTCTGACACGGCTTGAGGTGAGGAACCCATTAAGTTATTTGACGCCGCCCCCAAAAAAAACCGACGTTGAAAAAGTCGGCTTAGGCCATCAGCGAACTCTCTCCAAATAAACAGTTGAGTTGGACTTAGGTTCTAAACTAATTCTCATGCTCATCTCATCTCAGAAAAATCCGGAGCTAGAGCGTTCGCTGCGTCAAGCGGGCACACGCCGCGGACGCCCGCTTGGCTTGTCTGTTTCGTGTCAATTCATAGAGCAGCGCTGTATGAGGTGGGTCGCCCGTCGCACGTGGCGCGGGTTTTTTAGATGAAACAGCACGCGCCGGCCGCCCCGCCGCCCGCCGCGGACGCCCGCGCTGTTCGCCTGCGTCGCTGTATGCCCTTAACATGGCAATCGAACCCAGGATCTTTGGACAACGAGCCGCGAGCTTTGCCACTCTGCGTTGCAGGCGTTATATACCGATATACTAATATTATCAATAGAAGACGATGCACCGTATGACAAATCAATCGTCTGTTTACGAGCTGAAAACTAAGCGGATATTAATAATTAAAACTAAAATGCTATGACGAATTGAATTCTACTTAGGTAGCGTAAGTTGCAGCTTCAAACAACTGCAACGCAGATATTCAGAGGAGCCCGTGTTAAGTCAATTTTAATATTAAATGTTATCAATAATTTATAGATAATTATAAAGAAGGGCGTCTAAATTCAATTAAAAACCAAATCAAATCAAATAATATATTTGCATAAAAATGCAAGGATCCTGAAAAAGTTGTAATAGAATATTATATTGATTTGTTATCATTATATTTAAATTTAACTTTATGGTACAACCGACGTGTTGGGTTTCTTTATAGGATCTAGACCTACTCCGTTCAATATCTAAACGGTTACCATCCAGAAAATATTAGACAACATCACATACATTGTCCTGATCCCAAGGTAAGTAGCTAAAGCACTCGATTTATGAATGGTGGTTTATGGCCCGTTCTCTCTATCCATCCATTGGGAAGGCTCGTGCCCCAGCAGTGGGGCCATAAAATGAGCTGATGATGATGATGATGATGAAACGTTAAAACAGTGCAACGTCACATTTAAAAGTCCGCGTGAGATTTCAGTATAGCCTTACTATTTTGGTTTTGGGTAGGAACATCACTTATCCATAATGATTTCTATTGTCAATAATTGTCATATTAATATAACCTATACATAAGGTTGTTGACACTTTGTGCTATTATACTTTCCTCGGGCAGTTTATTCCAGGCGTCAACCACTTTATTTGTCAAAAATGTAATATAAAATGTTTTTATTTTGTTTATATAATTTTAACGCAAATTTTAACATTAATATACTACTCAAAACAAAATAAGGGCCACGAGGTATTTTTTCATTTTGGTGTAAATTATTAAACATTTACATATTGAAAGTAGTAAAATATTGAGTATACAAACTCTTTGATACCTAAACTTTTTAATATTGTAGTATTCATCTAATGCTGGCAACAATTTTAAATAAAATTTGATTTAAAATTATTTTTGAAAATTTTGATTCCATTTTCTTTGACGTTTTGCTTTCCTTAGCTTCTTGGTTTATTAGAAATTATCAGAGTTCATTGATATCTCGAGTCAGAAACATCTTTTGCAATATGCCACAAGCACGCAGGCGTCATATGGACTCGCTGACAGCAACCAGAGCCGTTACGATGATTGAAGAAGGTCATTCGCAGCGATCTGTGGGTTTGCAATTGGGATTTTCTCGAAGAGCTATTCAAAATCTATGGAATCGTTTCCAAGAGACCGGCAGTGTTAGAAGAAGACCTGGTTCGGGCAGAGTTCGCATTACAACAGCTCAAGAGGATCGTTACATTCGATTAAGTGCGCGCCGAGATCGCACAACGACGGCCCGCAAGCTGCAAAATCGTTTACGGCTCACAACGGGTACTCGTGTCAGTGACCAAACTATTCGTAATCGATTGCATGAAGACCAGCAGGCATCAAGAAGGCGAGTTGTCCGTATTCCATTAACCAGAAATCATCGTGCAAATCGTTTTAAGATTTTCCCGTCAACATTTGGACTGGGACATAAACCAATGGGGCATGGTGCTCTTCACAGACGAATGCAAAGTTAAATTTTTTAACGACGATCGGCGTATTAGAGTATGGAGAAGACGCGGCGAGAGATTTTCAGAAGCCTGCATCCATGAAGTCGATCGTTTTGGTGGTCCAAATGTAATGATTTGGGGCGGGATAAGCTTACACGGCAAAACTGAGCTCGCTATTTTAAATGAGGGTACTGTTACTGCTCAGCGGTATATTGAGGAAGTCGTCAGACCACATGTGATCCCATTTGCCCAGCGAGCGGGTCCTGGATTCATCTTGATGCAAGACAATGCTCGTGCACACACGGCTCAAGCGACTCGGTTTGTACTGGAAGCGTCTCAAATTCAAGTCTTGCCGTGGCCGGCGAACAGTCCGGACTTAAATCCAATAGAGCACATGTGAGATCAGTTGAAACGAAGAGTTAGAGACGGTGATCAGGAAATCCACAACCAACAGCAACTCATCAACGCTGTTAAAAGGGCCTGGGAAGAGATTCCAATGGAAAATGTCAGGCATTTGATTGAGAGCATGCACTCCAGGCTTCAGGAGTGCGTAACGAAACGAGGGGGGCATACCCGTTACTAAAAGATGAGCATGGAGTATTTTCTTTTGTTTTCAGTAACTTTACATTGTTTTTATTTTTAACCTTAAATGTGTTTTTTCTTTCAAAAGCAAATAAACTTTTTAATCATTATTATTGGAATAAATTTATTGGTCTACACGGTAAAAACAACATTAGATTTCGTTATGGAGACAAAAAAAATAATATTGGTTTTATTATTTTCATGGTACAGACAAAATACCTCGTGGCCCTTATTTTGTTTTGAGTAGTATATTATGATCAGATGTTAATGACGGTAGTTGTTGACATTGAATTGGCGCCTTTGGCTTTCAAAGTAAAAAAAGCAAATTGTGTTGAATAATTTCGGCGGGCTGGTTAGAACCACGATAGCTCAATTGGAAGAGCACCTGACCCGATATGTCAGAAGGGTGCAGGTTCAAATCCTGCTCGTGGAAATTTTTTCAACATTGTGTTTTTGTAATTTGTATCGCAACAAAATTTGCGTTAAAATTATATAAACAAATTAAAAACATTTTATAAATAGCTTGCCTGCTTCTTAACTGATCTTTAGTATTTGTAAAAATATTATGATCAGATGTTAATGACGGTAGTTGTTGACATTGAATTGGCGCCTTTGGCTTTCAAAGTAAAAAAGTAAATAGTATTGAATAATTTCGGCGGGCTGGTTAGAACCACGATAGCTCAATTGGGAGAGCACCTGACCCGGTATGTCAGAAGGGTGCAGGTTCAAATCCTGCTCGTGGAAATTTTTACAACATTGTGTTTTTGTAAAAATGTAATATGTTTAGCGAGCTTACGAATATGTCCTCTCAAAGAACGCACTCCATGGACACTATGATCTTGAAGGCTTTGATAAACAAATGGTTCAATACTCAACAAATACATATCTTAGAGGACACCATCTTAGACTATTAAGAGTTTTACCCCAGTCCCCTATCCGATCCGAACCCCTCGGTGAATCTAGTAGGGCACGGGGACGCGCACTAGTGCGTGATGCCGTTACCTCTAGAAAACCTCCGAAGGTGCTTCGTTTGACACGACTTGAGGAACCGTTCAAGTTTCTCGCAGCCCCCAAAAAAGCGCGGTGAAGCTGAAAATGCCGTCTCGTCCTAGACAATAAGCAGACTCTCTCCAAAAAAAAAATGTAATAAGCGTTGTTAATACACCATTTTTTACTCAATCTACCGTACAATTCTTATCTTATAATAATACTAGCTGTTTGCCCACGACTTTGTTCACGTCGATTTTGATTTTTTTTCAAAACCCACGAAATAATTTTTTATCGCAATAAAATATAGCCTACTAGTTGTTGCCCGAGACTACGTTCGCGAAGACTACAGTAAAAAAAAAGTAAAAAAAAAAAAGTATCCTATATGCTGGTCTGGGTCATGGTCTGTATATGAGGAGTTTCATTACAATCCATTCAGTAGTTTCTACGTGAAAGAGTAACAAACATCCATCCATACTTACAAACTTTCGCGTTTATAATAAATTTTAGTAGGATATACCCACAAGGTATATACTTAGCATTCTATCAGTGAAAGAATTTGGATTTGGACCAGTAGTTCCAGAGATTAGAGCCGACAAACGAACAAAAATAGTCACAAACGTTACCACTTCATTAATAAAAAAAAGACGAAGATATACCTACAATATAATACCACTTGAAATTGGCTTGATGCTAAACGCGAATCCATAAATTAAAATATAATAATAAGCAATAAAACTGCATCACATAACAACCAACACGAGCAAATTCTTAGCCGCCAAGAAACAGATAGCCTGAAGAAGCAGCACAAAGCATGAACCAATTTAAATACAGGCTGGACAAACATTCTAATTTAGTAAAAGATGTTGAAGAGAAAACGGGATACCGACTAGTCCAGTTATCTCAACTGCTTTGTCTGTAATAATGTGGGTGTTTGTTTTTTGTTTTTGTTAATAGGATTTTAGCCATAAGTCTAATGTCTTATGTCTGATGGCGCAGTGGTAAACGCGCTCGATCAGCGACTGCTGAAGCTAAGCGACTTTCGAAAAAGCCCTTCATCGGATAGGTGACCAAAAATGTATAATTGTAATTGTAACCCGCTCTCCATATGATTTTTTTACCCATTGAGAAGGCTCTTGCTTAAGCAGTGGGGACATTAATGATCTGATGATGATATAACTAATATTAAAACTTTGGCCCAAAATCATCAATTCAGTTTAGGCTATTTATGAATGTCACTATGCCATCGGTTCGTAAGTCTACACAGGGCGGGAGACCATGTACTAAGAAGAACCACCAAGAAACTCAGCAAGGGCATTTCTTTTCTCCCTTACAACGTCAACATATTGGACAACGCCCTAAGTCTAATGTATTGTTTGTATTTATAATTGGTGCTCGTCTGCAGGTCTGGGCGGCAAGACGTGTGGAGCCACGTGCGGCGAGCTGACGCCGGTAGGGCTCCACATGGCGCTGCACAATGGCAGCGACGCCGGCCAGGCTTACGGCCAGCCACGCGTTGAGGTGTGTCCGGCGCTGTGCCAGAACATGCTGGGTGAGTGACAAAAAAGCTTTATCTTCTTTTTCTTTTTCTCTCTTCTTAGTAGCTGGTCAGGCGACATCCTTGGGATGGACGAAAGACATGACGGAAGAGATGAGGCTTGCACTGGACCGGCTATGTTGGCGTTTTAAAGGATTATATGTTAATGATGATGTAAAAAGACGGTGAAAGCGCCACGTGAAGAGAGCTGATGCAGTCTATTTGTTTTTCTTCTTTCACTGCTTCTTTTTGTTCTCTTCTTATTGATGATATCGCGCCCTAAGATTTAAAAATAAATTTTCTTAAAAAAAATATTAAAAGAAGCGATTAAATAACCATCATAAACATTGTTTGTCTTGTGTTCCGTAAAAAGGCGAAGTATCAGAAAGAAAAGCGCACAAGCAGTGACACATTCGCTCAGGGGGCAAACTTTTAGTTTCTACCCGAATATCCCGCGAAGTCCCCAAATGTATAATTAATGTTTTGTTCCCAGGTCAACCTCTTTGCAACTGCGAAACGGAGCCTGAGGAGCAGTTCCCCGGCGTGGACTGGTCCGGCATCTGCAGCGCGTTCTGCGTCTCCGACAATTACATGCTGAGAGGTACGTGGCTGACTATGGAAGAATAATAAAAAAAATATTTTCAAACATGCTATCCGCTTAAGTTTAAAACTGTGTTGCGGTTAATAATAGAACATTACAGAAATACATTTCGTGTCGTATTTCTAAGAGAAACAGTCACGCAGCACGAGCTGGGCGAAGCTAGGCGCAGCTGAGCGGAGTTGAGCAGTGCTGGGCGGAACTGAGCGGTGCAAGGAAAAGCGGTGCCGAGCGAAACCGTTAAAATAAAGGTCTCTGCCCATTAGACCGTACCTGACCGTGCAAGGAATGTACCAGGCACGGACTACTATGCCCACTACAAAGTATCAACAGCGTATCATATCCATGCATAACGGGCAACTGTTCTGTGCAACCGTCAACAATTGTTGGCGAAAATGTTTTGCCGGTGCCGGTTGCCGGTGTTGGTCGGTTTAACGGAACGGTCCAGTAGGCATAGTCTCATACCTACTTCTCAATACAAATAATATTTTTTGCCTGATACGAGACCTAAGGACTCTCTTGGTTGATTTCCACACAGCTCAGCTCCGCTCCGCCTCAATGAAGGTTGTTTTCCCTTTAGTTGATGGCTTCGTGCGATTAGCACATTTAGCCAGTGTCAAAGTAATTTTTCTTACAAGTAATAGGTACGATGAATGATAATATGATTATGATGATGAATGATAATAGAAATGAGAAGTGAGAAATGATATACCCCCAACCCCTCGAGTATTTCAGTAAAGATGTGGGGCTTTCTTTACTAAGTCCTCAAGACTTCTTGGGAGAATTTGAAAATTGACGTTGCACTTTCATTTGCCAACACTCATGCACGCTCACGACCACTTAACGGTTATCTAATAATCCACCATTATTTCACATTAATATTCGACATAACACAAGTTTTAGAAAATAAAACAAAACCGCAGACATGACTCTTCACTTTTCCGCTAAGAAGTCTCAATGACGGTTAGATTTAATAGCTGCTCCGACCAGCTTCGTCCAGCTCATCTCCGGTTCAATGGAGTTTCACACTAATCGCTAGGGTTTTTTTCAAATTTGGAATGTCGTGTAGGTTGCCCCGCGTGCGAGCCCGGCCCGTTTGCGCCGCAACATGGCGCGATGCGCGCGCTCGACACGGCCGACGGCTGGGTGGCGTGGTGCAACGTGCAATGCCGCCAGGGGCAGGGCGGCGCCGCCTGCAACTGCGACCGTGCACCCTTGTAACAGAGATCCTTTTCTAATGCCGCCTTCATGGAACGACACATACGAAATTCAAAAAATTAAGAACACATTATGTTGCCATTCTTCTTTCTTTTGAAACCTTTTTTTGTTTATTCAATATCTTTTTAATTGAGCAACAAATACGAAATTTAAAAAATTAAGAAAATAAACTAAGCACGCTTTCTTTCGAAACTTTTTTAAAAGGTATGTACTAATTCATTGTCTTTTAAAATACTGTGGTTACTAAAGTGGAAACGAAATTCGGAATGCATCTATAAAGTACTTTAGGTGCATATTTCTGTGTCGTTTTATCTTTTTAGTGTGTACAAAATGTTATTTGTGATTTAATCACTACTAAAACTTCAAACACATAGTCATAGACAATGTAATTTAGATTGGAACTAAATATCAGTATTATTAATTAACTGCTTAATGTGTTATATAAGCGAGAATTAAACACTCAATGGACTTTTCATTCAGTTAGAAAACGTAAAATTATGGTTTACTTACTTACTTACTGAAGTTTCATTCAAAATGCCTAGTTGTTTAAAAATTATTGAGTTTAGATTACGAAATGTATGAGAGCATTTTAATTTTGATAGATTTAGGTGAACATGTAGGAGTATGCATCGTAGACATATACCACTAAAATAATGTAATATTATGTATAAAAAACTAAATTAACGTAATAATTAGAAAAGTTACTGTTTACATGGCTCGAAAATAAGTAATATTAATATACCTAGTATTTTATTAAAATAATAAATATTGTAACTAAAAAACAAAATACTGTGCGAACGACAATATAAACCGTAAATGTTATATAAATAGTATATAATTAGCTATGTAACTTAACTTATGTAACTATTAATTTTTCTTTCAATGTAACTTAGACCTTTTATTTCGTCTTTCATTATTGAACTTCATTGACTTATTAAACTTTTTCTTTCCTTTATTTGTGTTTTCTTTTGTTTTGTACTATTTTCGTTTGTTTTTCACGTTTTACCCAACCTGCAGTCAATTATTACAATTAGTATTATTTGACTCCCTAAATTTTTCAATTTTAACAATACCGTGAGGTTTAGAAAGAGAATACTTAGCATTAGTTTGTTATGTCGTAGTTTGGATGTTTTTTGACACTTGTAAATACACTAATATTAATATATTGGAATTATAATAAATTAAGTATGTACAAAACAATTATGTTTAAAGAAAAACTCGAATTAATGTCTTCCAAATTATGTGACTTCGTAAATTATTTTAAAGTTAAATAACCGTTTCTTTTTTTATTGTTTTAAATACTTATGAGGTAAGGTAGCGACGTGTATTATATTTAATATTTAAATTTCATATATTTTGTATTTATTACTATAATAATTAAATTATACTAATATAGGTATTAATGAGAGCATATAATTATAAGTATGTTATAAAATTATATTTTTTTATTAAGATAATGACAATTAATAATATACTTATTACGGTTGCAGAGTAGGTTATTTTGACACTAGACACTATCAGCCTATAGTGTGGTTCAGAGTTCTACATGCGAATTTAATTCAAAATTCGATCATGCTCGCGTTCAAAGAAGTACCTATTTGCAATAACAATAGTCTACCAACGTCTTCCCTCCTTCCTAAGACGTGGGCTCCTTCAAACGAGGCGTGAAGAGGCACCTTGTGGGCCGGCAGGGTGAGGGTGACTGATGCTGCGTTGTTTTCACGCTGCACCAGTTGTCCTTGAGTCTGGACTCCGTTACCTTTTAACATCAGGTGGAGTGGAGTCATATGCTGTGCTAACGTAAAAGAATCAACAACCACAATCAAACTCACACACCTAAGCACTTTTTGAGCAGCAGGAATTCCTGGAATATACTGCCCGAGGAAACTATAACAGCACAAAATATTAACCAGGTTAAGATCAGACTTGCCCTAGATAAAAACGAAATGAAACTAATAATTCAGTGTTAGATTGGATACAAGCAACAGCCTGCCTGAACTACCTTAGATATCTAGGTATAATTATAATAATAATAATAATACGAAAACAAAAAAGAGAAACCTCGTGAAAGCCGAGAAGGACAAGCTCAGTAAGTACTTGACTTAGCTCACGAGGTGACCGCCATGTGGGATGTTGATTCAACCATTATTGTCCCGATAGTCGTTTCAGCGAACGGTCTGATAGCGAAGTGCCTCGACCAACATCTTAAGAGGCTCTCGCTTGATGGTTGGATCAAAGGTCAGATTCAGAAAGCAGTACTCCTTGACACGGCACGTATTGTCAGGAGGTTCCTCACTCTGCAGCCCTGACCACCGGTAGCTTGGGCCCTGCCCCGCTGCTGGTGGTACTATAGAATTAGGTTTTTATAATGTTTTATTGTTTTTATATTAAAATATTGTAAAAATCTAGTTTTAAGAAAGAAAATAAATAAAGAGTATAATAATAATACTCATAAAAAACCAACTTGTGAGATCACAAATATTTTCTGAGCAATCGTTTAGTGAATGCGTGGAACAAGCTCCCGGAAGAAGTGGTCTCAGCTCAAAACTCAACCAATTTAAAAACTGACTCAACAAATATATTCTCAATTAAATTAAATAAAAGATAATATGATAACTAGTGGTGTAAAGCAGAATATGGGCACTTATCATTTGTTTCAAATGCCTGCCTGATGTTTATAATATAATAATACAATTATTTTTAACCTGTTTCAAAGTTAAAAGAACTCGCACTATAGGTACACACTGTATTACACTATACATTCTAATTGATGTCACGTTTAACCTGTATGCTTGTGTCAAAATAGCCTGCCTTAGGCGGTTCTTCACGCCACGCTACGACCGACCGAGACGTCGAGACTACACGCGACGCGTCGTCGTCGGTGCGCGTCACTAACGAATCGGCAGGCGTTTTACGGAAATAAAGCAACCAGTTGCTAATTGCACAATGGCAACGCGACTGCTACTAGTTGCGTTCGCTACAATCTGTAGATTTATTTATTATATAGCCTGCCGCTCTCACGCGCCACATCGCGTGAAGAAGCGTTGTCTACTTGTAAGCACAAACTAAAGGGGGACCCAGAAGGTAAACTCCATACATACCGCGCTCGAGCAACTCACAGAGAGCTGAGTCGGAGCTCCGGCCGGCAGAGTGAGGGTAGCTGACAACGCGTTGTTTTCATGCTGCACCAGTTATCTTCGCGTCTGGACTCCATTTCCATTAACATCAGGTGAAATGGAGTCATTAGCTGTTCTAACTATATAAAAAACAAAAATATAGACCTTTTGCACGGAAACGGATCTCGGAACAGCGCGGAACAGAGCTCTGCTGTTGCGAGATTCCGCGTCCGTGAGAGGTTGTCTGTGTGTGTTGCTCGAGCGCGTTTGTATGAACCTTCTGCAATCTCCTTATTTTGTGTTATAAGTGAGTTAATTCAATTCAACGTTAAAAAACTTGTAGCCGCGCACCGTCAGTCGTCTCCCTGTACGATCCGAACCCCTCGGAGAATCTAGTAGGGCACGGGGACACGCACTAGTGCGTGATGCCGTTCCCTCTAGAAAACCTCTGAAGGTGATTCGTTTCACACGGCTTGAGGAACCCTTCAAGTTTCCCGCCGCCCCCAAAAAAGCCCGGTGAAGCTCTTAATGCCGTCTGAGGCAATCAGATAACTATCTCAAAAAAAAAAACCGTCAGTCTTCGCGTGGCGAGCGCGACACGCAGCAATGTGAACACTTCCTTGGATAATGAAAAATAAATAGGTATATATCTTAGTAGTTAAGGTGTGAATGGTGATCGAATATTTGGAAATTAAATTTTGCTTTGAATTATTACTTAAAGAACCTTAGTTAACCGATGATGTTCGTCACTCCAAGTCGCTTGCTACTTTTAAGATTAAACTTCATTCTTTTCTTTTAGCTAGGTCTAACAATATATATTAGTACATATTATGTATATATTTTATAAAACATATTTGTTGCGGCTTCACCTACACAAATTCACCGAACTAAACGGCGGCCGCAAAACATTGCTCTGCTGCAATCGCAGGCGTTAACATTTATTGTGATGGTACTTATATAAAATGTGATCGGTTACCATTCACCTTAGACGCATCAACGACGTAACATTGTTCTGTAAATTACTTTCAAAGATTAAACGTTATAATAATAAACCTGAGTTTACCTGCTAGAAGACCATCACAAATATCCAAACAACGATTCAAGTAGTGTTTATGAAAATTAAACATAAAAAGTGGCGACCGTGACAGGACAAGTTCGCCTGAAGAGGTTAATTGTCTGCGAAATTGCTTCAAGAGTACAAAATCTATTGAAACGTTGAAGAAGGACGATCAAATACCACAAAGGGCATCGGTACAGCTAAAGTATCGACCCATCTGTGCAGAAATAATAACTAAAGTGCTTAAAGTTATAACAAAAAGCCAGCTGTCGGCCGTGCTCACTATAAGTTAAGTGCTATTCCCTTTTTTCACCATCTTATTACCTTAAATATCTTACCTAGAATCCCAACCTTTCGTTATTTCCAACATAAAATAAGCAAAGTTTAAACTAAAAAAAAAAGTGTTAAAATTGCTTCCACAGTGCAAACGGGTTAACTAGCAGTACAAAGGTATTTGTAACATTTTGTTTTTAAGTGTCTAACGACAATCATAATCTAATAAGCATCAGTTTTATTCTTTTGATATTATGTTTAAAGTTAAATACGTCTTTATACCTACCTTCAAAAGTAAAATTATAAAAAAATATATATAAGGATTATACTTTATTCGTTGTTTAACATGATTGAATAAGTATTTTATTGTTGCATAAATTGAATATAGGTCAATCGAACGATTGTAGTAGAATTGTTTCTTGCAAAAATATTCACACCAATTAACGTGCATTCCAGGTGCGTGGGTAGTACCTATGTAAAAGTAGGTCAACGAAACATCAACAATACTTATCGAGAGCTGCGATCCCGTCTGTCCCGAGTTGGATTTTCCTGCGTATGCTGTCGCATTGAGGAGCGTGAGATATTTTTGTTTATTGTTAATGCGAGCTTATACCGTACATTAAAGTAACTTTTCAGTATCTACCTACTATAAAATAGATTTTACATCTAGTGTTAAAGTTTTTTTTAATTGCTTTCAACTACTTAAATACCTAAAGGTAATTTCGCATAATGATGGCTCAAGTTCAAGACTCTGATGTTAAAAAACTAAAGGAATTTATTGTACGGCGTAGCTCAATCAAGGGTCAATTTACCAAGTTTAAAAACTATTTGGATAAGTTAAAATTAAATCAAAATATAACAAATGTTGAAATAGCAGAATTAACAATTAGAGTTGGTAAAATTGAACAATTGTCTACAAGATTCGACGACTTGCAATGTCAGATTGAAGTGTTAAATTCTGACAGTTTGGACTCAGAACTTGAGGAAAGGGAGAAAATTGAATTGGAGTTGGTGATGTCACTGGCTTCAGCAAAAAACGTTTTAGATCGATTTGGTCAAAGTAGACAGTCTGTCATTGACCTCCCAACACCTGATCCTCAAGACACTGGCGTCAAGCTGCCTCAGATTCAAATTGCCAAGTTTGACGGGGCATACTTTCGTTGGCTTGAGTTTAGAGACACATTCCTAAGCTTAATTGATAAAAATAAGCAAATTTCGTCCATTCATAAGTATCATTATTTAATATCTTATCTTGAAGGAGACGCTGCGCGAGTCATTTCAAATCTTGAGGTTTCTTCTGAAAATTATAAAGAGGCATGGAATTTGTTATGCGAACGGTATGATAATAAAAGATTACTCGTAAATCATCATTTAAAATCGTTATTTAACATACAACCTTTTCAGAAAGAGTCTGAAAAATCGCTTCGGTTCTTGGTTGATCACGTTACAAAAAACTTAAGAGCACTGTCTAGCCTCGGACAGCCCACTGAACATTGGGACACCCTAATAATTTTTCATTTGTCATCTAAATTAGACAATCGTACATTGGTAAAATGGGAAGAATTTCGCAATGATTGTGACAGTATGCCTACGATGGCAAATTTTAAAAAGTTTTTAGTTGATCGTGCGGATGTTTTGGAGGCATTAAATAGAAACAAAGTTGACAGCCAAACTTATCAACCTCATCAACCAGCGCACCGGAGTCAGCCAAACTTTTCTAGAACAAATCCGAACACTCCTTCTTATAATTATAATCATAATAGCAAACATGAGCGGCGGGGTAACGTTTTAAATTCATTTACAACGGCAAAAGGCGATAAATACAACAATTCATTTATGTGCGTCATTTGTAACGCCAATCATAAAATTTACAACTGCTCTATTTTTAAATCAAAATCATTAAATGAAAAAAAGGCAGACGTAGAAAAATACAAATTATGCATCAATTGTTTGAAACAAGGACACCCTTCTAGTGAGTGCCGCCTTGGTCCATGTCGGGAATGCAAACAATTGCATAATACCTTATTACATAATAAGGCTTCAACATCACTAAGTAGCAATGTAGCATGCCAGGATGTTGATGCTTGCGTCAACTTAGCCAACCAAAATACTTGTGAGGTTCTTTTATCCACTGCTGTGGTAGAAGTTCGTAATCCGCTTACAAATCAATATGAACGGGTTCGCGCCTTACTTGACAGCGGAAGTCAATCCTCGTTTGTCACCAAGTCTCTGAAAAATAAAATATCACTTAGTTCACGTCCAGTTTCAAGTCTCGAAATTATCGGCATAGGCAATCAAGCTTCGCAAAAAATAATCGAGAGTTGCACAGCTCAAATGCAGTCTCTCGATGGTAAATTTAAGGTGAATCTTAATTTACTCGTATTAAATGACTTAACTGGTCAGTTACCAAAAAATCCAATTGATATACGTAACTTGAATTTTCCAAGGGGCATTGTACTGGCCGATCCAGGGTTCAATCAACCGTCTAAAATTGATATCTTGATCGGTGCAGACTTGTTCTGGGATGTACTGAAAAACGAGCAAATTTCACTAGGTCCATCTAATCCAAAATTAATAAGAACTCACTTTGGCTGGTTAGTGACTGGTCCAACCACTACAAATAGCAACATAAGACGATGCAATCATGCCTTTCTAAAAAACACTAATGCCCGTTTTCACCATCGATCACTAAAGTATTCCCTAACTAAGTGTTTCCTAAGCTAAATTATCCCCTAAACCGCCCCCTTCCTAAAGTTCGTTTTCACCGTGCTAAGGTACACTTACATAGGGATTACTTTGTTAGGTGACGTTTCTTCTTATGCTAGTGTCGCTTCGCTGTCGGTATTTTCCGATAATATATTTCATTAGGCATTATCTATCGTATTAAAGGTAAATAAATTACATTAATATTAAATTTATATGAACAACATAATAATAAATCAAAATTATATTTTGTTTCATATTTTAAACAAACATTTTATAAAATATTGGCAGTATCGTTAATTCTTTTGCCTACAAAAAAAGGAAACTTACATGACAGATATGTTTGTCATTGAACTTCAGTTATTGTTTACTGTTTAATTATTTGCATAATCTTTTGCGTGGTGTTTATTGGTAAATATAGATAGTCATACATACACGATGGCTGAGAAAAGGAAGCGAGGACAAAACTTCTCTCTCGAGGAAAAGGACAAATTAGTCAAAATTTTATTGAACTATAAAGATTCAATTTTAAATAAAAAGACCGATGGAACTACCAATGAAGCTAAAAATAAGGCATGGATATCAGTAACCGATACTTTTAACTCAACGGCCACGATTTATAGGTGAATATCTTCTTTTTACTTTACTTGGGCATTGCCATTGTTATGATTTATATGAAATATTGTTTAAATAGTCTAGTTAGGTAAGTAGGTATACAAAAATACCATGCCAGACACGGCATTAGTTTAGACATTTGTAAAATAATACCACGCTAATAAATGCTATTATAATGTTTTGTTAATTTAAATTGCAGGAATAAAGAGTCACTTATGAAAATATGGGAAAAGCTAAAATCAGAGAGCAAACTTTATTTTAATGTTTCCAAACAAAGCTCTATCAAGACAGGTGGTGGCCCATCTATAATTAAAATAGATCCAGTGCTGGAACAAGTGTGTGGAATTCTTGGCAGAAGCTGTTCTGGCATATTAGGTGTGTTAGATTGTGATGCTGACGAAGATAGCAGTGTGAGGGCTCTTCCAAAAATAATTGCCTTAGAAGATGCACCTACAGTTCACTATGATTTAGATTTGCCTACAGATATTATAGAAATCCCATCCGAGGAAGTCAGACACGTAAGGCCTTCCATCACTACTACTTGTTGGGTGTAAGGTTACCCACATGATATATAATGTTTTGCTTTCCTGATAGGTATTTTTCAATCAACACAATGTTGTCAAGCGCTCTGCTTGATATCCGAAGGTCCCGGGCTCAATTTCCAGGTCCGGCAGTGTGCTTTCGTATTTTTTGATGCATAGTCAGGGTTTGTGATCACCAACCTGCATTTGGCAAGCGTGATGATTAAGTCAATACTCATCAATTGTAGCGATGACTTGATTTCAACGATGGAGGTCTTTGCCCAGCGGTGGGACAGTACACAGGCTGTAATTTACTTTCCTTTGCAAATAAAATACCTTTTATTTACTTAATAATTAATGCAATTAGAATAAAATAATTTTACCCACATTATGAAATGTGTATTCCAGATATCAGAATATACTGCAAATACCAGCGACCAACCAAAAATGTATAATTTTGAAAAAAATAAAACACCATTATGGTCCAGGCGACGACCACAAATGTCTCAAAAAAGTGAAAGAACTGAAGCTGTGTCTTCTCTTTGTGCAAGTTTCCAAGAGGTAAACAAAAAGAAAGAAAATATAGAAGATTTAAAAGTACAGCTTCTGCAAAATGAATTAAGTTTTAAAAACCAACTCTATAACTTACAATTAGAGGCAGCAAAAAAGGAATTGGAAATAAAAACTGAGATTTTAGCCCAAATAAGAGGTAATTTTTTATTTACATTGAAATACACTTATTACATATTTTCGTAGTAATCGGTTATTTGGTTTCTTTGAAAGCCATATGTTGGGTCATTGACTGTTATTGGTATGCGGGGTATTTGTCCAGCTTCAATCAGTGCTTCTAAATTAGGAATAGACCCGTCGTTTAAAGGCTCTTGTTCTTTCTGTATGATGCATATATTGTGCAAGATACAACATGCTATGATAACATTGATAGCAGTGGACAGTTTAAGACGTATGCCAACCGCTAGGACTGGAAATCGTCGTTTTAAAACCCCATATTGTCTTTCCACTACATTTCTTGTCTTGATTTGAGCTTCATTATATTTTTGTTGCCCTCGAGTTATGGGATTTAAATATGGCGTAAGAAGATGGCTCTGAAATATAAATTATGTTAATTAATAACCAGTATAATATTTAACTTATATTAACATGTTAGTAATTTAATATTTTATTTCACAGGTGGAGGTTTAAGCTTACAAAGCTTGTTTGGAGTTCCACAGAAGGAAGATTTAAATACTGTAATATAATGTTATTTAATTTCTAGTACATTTTTATTTGAACATTATTAATACATTTTATTTTTACCTTTAGAGGATATCCACTGTCTCCTAATAAATATGCCCCTCTATAATCACCCCTTTCAAATTTCCTGAATATATTACTAGTCTGATAAATTGTTGAATCATGTGTTGATCCTGGCCAACGAGCTACAATGTTTGTTACCAATAGATCAGCATCACTTATAGTTTGAACATTTATAGACATATAAGATTTGCGGTTCCGAAATAATTCAGCATCATCTCCACCTACAATACAATAAAACTAGATCATAATCAGACACCAATAGGGTCCAATAGTCAGCCTTTTTTGTGGTTATTTGGAATACAGAATAAGTATTATATTAGCTTAAGCACTTACCTGGTGATTGTATCTTTATATGAGTACAGTCTATACAACCTATGACATTGGGAAAGCGAGCTATCCTATAAAATTTTTCTTTCACATAGGCTTGTTCTACAGGTGTATTAGGAAGCTTGATATATTCTTGACGTAATGCAACAATAGCTTCAGAGACTCTTTTAACTATTCTACTACATGTCGCAACACTTATGCCACCCATATCTGCCACTGCAATTAAATGACTACCAGTGGCGTAAAATCTTAACGCACACAATAGTTGACCAATTGGTGATACAGATTTATTTCTGTAAAGAAAATAACATTGCGATCAATAACATAATTTTACATAACATACATTAGTTATATAAAACACCACACAATCACTATTATGTAGGTTTGCTTTAGGCATATCAAATTTCTATTAGGTAGAAGCAAAGTTATGGTGTAATAAGTAGGTAATGCACTTTTGATTATATCTATGGTGTAATGTGATGTATCTGAACAAAGAACAGATAGAAATTAAAATTTTACTACATAGGTACATACCTGTTGTTTGGAAATTCTAAATGATGTTCTATTTTTTCCAATAAAAATAACACACTCTCCTTGGATAACCTATATCTTATGAAAAAATCTTTATCGTCATATTTAGCAAAATAATCCTGTCTTTCACGATAAATATGTGGCCGCATGAATACCCTAGAGTTCAACACTGTTTCCACTGTCTCAATTGCATCAAAAGCTTCAAACAAATAATTTATTTCAGAATCCATTTTAATAAAGTCTTCGTGTTCTACAAATATAACTGTCACTTAACATTCAGGGGACCGGATATCGGGTCCCTATCTTAAAGTGATCCCTTAAGACCTTAGGTGTCCCCTAAGTGTTGGTGAAATCGTAACTTCTGTTAGGTGTCACCTAAAATCACATAGGGGCTACTTAAAAGTTAGGGATTGATGGTGAAAACGGGCATAACTCCACTAAAGAGGAGAATCGAATTGACAATTTACTCACTAAATTTTGGGAGATTGAAGAGCTCCCTCCAAGGATCATTCTTAGCGAAAAGGAGAAGGCCATTGAGCAACATTTCCTGCGAAATACAGTACGGTTAGGCAATGGCAGATTTTGCGTCAAGCTGCCTCTAACTCGTGCATCAGAAAATCTAGGCGAATCTTACAATATTGCAAAAAAACGCTTCCTTAATTTAGAAAGGAAATTCATTAAAAATCCTGCCCTAAAGTTTCAATACGTGCAATTTATGAAGGAATACGAAGACTTGGGTCACATGTCCGAATCCCCTGTTACTAAACCATATCCTTCATACTTTTTATGCCACCATGCAGTCTTTAAAGAAAATAGCGAGTCAACCAAGCTTCGTGTGGTGTTTGATGGCTCAGTCCCTACATCAACCGGCCTCTCCGTCAACGACATTCAGATGGTGGGACCAAGTATACAAGACTCACTCTTTTCTATTCTCATTAGAGCCAGACAATATAAGTTCTTATTAACAGGGACATCGAAAAAATGTATAGACAAGTGGCTGTTGACGAAACGTCAAAAAATCTACAACTCATTCTATGGAGAGAGGATAGTTCCTTACCCATCAAAACCATGCAATTAAACACCGTCACCTATGGTACCACTAGTGCAAGTTATTTAAGCACTCGATGCCTTAGGCTTGTTGGTGAGGAATGTGAGGATGAACTTGTAAAAACAATCATAAAACATGACTTCTATGTCGATGACCTCATAACGGGGGCAGACGACGAAGAGCAGGTCCGTTACCTGCAAAATTCAATTTCTTCTGCTTTAAGCACAGCATGCTTTCACCTAAGAAAGTACAAAACTAATATGCCTGACTTATTTGAAAATTCTTCTTTGAATACACAAGAAAATCTTACTTTAAGTGAAGCTTCTAGCACTCTAGGCCTGGGGTGGAACCCTAAAGTTGATAACTTAAACTTCCATGTACAAATCTATACTCAAAACGATGCAATAATAACAAAAAGATTCATTTTGTCAAATTCTTTTAAAATTTTTGACCCACTAGGACTTCTAAGTCCTTTTATTATTCAAGCTAAGGTTATGCTCCAGATTCTATGGACTCAGAAGATCGACTGGGATCAGCCTGTGCCTCCAGAAATCAAAGAAAAATGGTTAAGGTTTTCAGAAAATATTCCATGTTTGTCGACATTGGCAATCCCAAGAAGAGTTTTGTGTGACGCACCATGCTCTATAGAAATCCACTCCTTTAGTGATGCATCTCAAATAGCTTATGGGGCATGTGTTTATGTGAGAAGTGTGAGGGATACTGGTGAAACTTATGTGCGACTATTGTGTGGCAAGTCAAAGGTAGCGCGTATCAATCCAATGACAATTCCTCGGTTAGAGTTGTGCGCTGCATTGTTGGCTGCGAGGCTTTGCAATAGTGTTGTCGAATCCCTGAGATACTCACCTTCCCGAATAGTCCACTGGTGTGATTCTAGTGTGGTTTTGAGCTGGATGAAAACAGACCCCACAAAACTTAAAACTTTTGTTGCAAATCGAATAATGGAAATATCTGAGTTGTCAAATAAATCGTCATGGCGTTACGTGCCCACTAATTGTAATCCAGCCGATCTGATCTCTCGCGGCGTCGATGCCGATCTTTTGAAAGATATGTCACTATGGTGGGTTGGTCCTGAGTTCTTAACTGAAAATGAACAGGGATGGCCAGTGCTGTCCGCATCTAAGGCAAATGAGTTACCAGAAATCAAAATAACAAAAGGTTCTAAAAATACAAATAAATCAAAATACTCACCTGATGCTTGTAGCTCGCAGCCTCCTTTGGCAACTTCAAAACCTGTAAAAGAAAATACACAAACAAAACAAATATTAGAAAATAAAATAGAATCTGAAGGTGTAAACAAAAATATAAATAGTTATGTTACGATTGAAGATCAGTCGCTTATAAATATTGATAAATATTCAAAACTTACCTTTATACAAAACGTAATAGCATTCATAAGGAGATTCATCTTTAACTTGCGAAATCCTAAATCTAAAAGGGTAGGAATTTTAACCATGAACGAAATCAATGATTCTTTTCATTATTTGTGCCTTTTATCTCAGCAAGAGTGTTTTCGTAATGAATACAAGGCTCTTCTTAAGGGAAAAAGTGTACCTCCAAAATCTAAAATTATATCCTTGTCGCCCTTTATTGACGAAAATAATTTAATTAGAGTGGGGGGACGTATAAATGCTTCTGATTATAGTTATGGCAAAAAACATCCAATACTGCTTGATTCTTCTCATCGTTTGACCAAAATGTTATTTAATCGTGAACATCTCCGTCATTTGCACGCTGGGCCACAGTTATTGTTGTCCGTGATCAGGCAAACAGTATGGCCTTTAAATGGAAGACGATTGGCGCGACGTACAGTTCATGATTGCGTGTGTTGCAAACGCTTCAGAAGCAGTACGCTCACCCCAAAAATGGGTGATCTACCTGCTCAACGCATAACAACAGGCCTACCATTCCAATCGGTTGGCGTAGATTTTGCTGGTCCGTATTATATCTTAAATAGAAGGGGCCGCGGGGCTAAGTTACAAAAGTGCTATCTATGTCTATTTATTTGCCTACGCTACAAATGTTTGCATTTGGAAGCGGTTAGTGACCTCTCTAAGGATGCATTTGTAATGACTCTGCGCAGATTTATTTCCCGACGAGGTAAACCTTTCGAAATTTTTAGCGACAATGGTCGAAACTTTGTAGCTGCAGCCAAAGAAGTCGCAAACTTTTTAAAACTACATAATAACGCTTTTACTGAATTTGCATGTCGCGAAGGCATTACATTTAATTTCACTCCTACTTACGCTCCTCACTTCGGTGGCATATGGGAGGCCGGTATAAAATCAGCAAAGTATCACATTAAGCGCGTTATAGGAAACACTCATCTTACCTTCGAAGAGATTTCCACGTTGTTTGCACAGGTGGAAGCAGTTCTAAACAGTCGGCCTTTGTGTCCTATGTCCTCTTCCCCTGATGATTTCCTACCTTTGTCCCCCGGGCATTTTCTTATAGGAAGACCACTAACGGCATTGCCAGCACCGGACTTGAATAACATGAAGGAAACCAATCTTCAACGATACGCCCGCATTGAGCAAATACACCAGCACTTTTGGCAACGTTGGCAGCGCGAGTACATAAGCGAGCTCCAGCAGCGATTAAAATGGAAGACTAATACCAGAACACTTAGCATCGGCGATCTGGTCTTGCTCAAGGAAGATTTTGTTCCTCCACTTTGTTGGCGTCTTGGAAGAGTTGTTCGTCTTTTCCCGGGCAACGACGGAATTGCAAGAGTAGCTGACATCCAAACCACTAGAGGCTGCGTTCGTCGGCCCTTTGTAAGATTGTGTCCTCTTCTCACCGCCGAGGACCTGCAAGGTTGAAAGCCTGGGACTTTCAACGGAGGGGAAGATGTTGCGGCTTCACCTACACAAATTCACCGAACTAAACGGCGGCCGCAAAACATTGCTCTGCTGCAATCGCAGGCGTTAACATTTATTGTGATGGTACTTATATAAAATGTGATCGGTTACCATTCACCTTAGACGCATCAACGACGTAACATTGTTCTGTAAATTACTTTCAAAGATTAAACGTTATAATAATAAACCTGAGTTTACCTGCTAGAAGACCATCACAAATATCCAAACAACGATTCAAGTAGTGTTTATGAAAATTAAACATAAAACAACAACAAAAAAATCTATTAACTATTTATTATGTATAATAAATAGTTAATAGATTTTTTTATTTATTTGCTAGTTGCCGGTACACCACCTCTGATTATCTCCTAATCTGTACTATGCCACAAAGGTTGTCTGGAAGGGATCGCTTTAAGCGATAACACCGCCTTTGCCTACTATTATTTTAAAATTTCCTGTTATTTGTTTTGTGTATAATTGTGTAAGCAATAAAGTGTTTTTCTATCTATCTATCTATCTTAGAATGATACCATGAAACCGCTGGGACCGTGCGTCTTATAATAGTGGAGTAACCTGCGTCTACTGACTGGCTTTCTGTCAAGCGCGGCGTGCTCGTCTCTCCTCCACCACGGCCCGGTCAACCCGAGCCGAGGTCCGAGCCTTTAGAGGCGCCCTCGGGTTGCTCCGCTCCCCGATCCGACCGGAACCCTTCGGAGAATCTAGTAGGGCACGGGGACGCGCACTAGTGCGCGATGCCGCTCCCTCTAGATAACCTCTGAAGGTGATTCGTTTAACACGGCTTTAGGGACCCTTTACGTTCCTCGCCGCCCCCAAAAAAGCCCGGTGAAGCTGAAAATGCCGCAGCGGCAATCAGCAATCTCTCTCACAAAAAAAAAATAAAAAAATAAAAAAGCGCTCGTCTAGCTTGTCTGCTAAAACAGCCAAAACAAAATACATAGTACATTTTTTGGCCGTTGAAGCTAAGCGGGTCTACTCTTCCGTGAAATGTAACCGAAAAAAGTTTTATTACTTTCGGAGACAGTGGAACCTTATTTATTTAGGTCTTAATTATGTATGACTAATGATATCATTTTCCAAATTATTATTTTATTTTATAGAAGAATAGGCATATTATGTCTCCGCTTTACCAGGGTGCCAAGTGCGGGTTTCATTCGCCATTCGATCACGTTAACGAAAACCGACTTTGTGGTCTAGTAACTAAAATGAACCGGTAACAGACCCAGAGGTCCCGAGTTCGATTCCCAGCGGGAGATACCATATATGTGTACGCGGTTTGGTTGTTGGTAGGGCTTGTTTGTCCGCCTGGCTAGCTACCACCATCTTATCTAAATATGTCGCCATAACATCAATGGTTGTAGCATTGTTGCGTTCCGGCAGCTAGACAGATAACCAGTTACCATTAAGATTAATTTTACGCAAATGTTGTTGCGAACAGATCTTTCAACATTTGTAAAAATCTTAAGATCGGATGTTGATGACGTAGTTGCTTGTCGACACTAAATAGGGCTCCTTTGGCTTATAAAGTAAATAGTGCTGATTAATTTCGGCGAGTTGCATTGAGCCACGATAGCATAGTTGGCAGTGCACCTGACCCGGCATGTCATGGGGTGCGGGTTACGAATCCCGCTCGCGGACTTTTTTCAACACTTTGACTTTTTTCAAACCGTTTCCAATAGTCGAGGGTTCCGGTTGAAGTGCGCTTCCACCTTCGGCCTTAACATCACTTAATATCTGGTGAGACGAAGGCCAAGTGCTTACGTGTTGCTTAATGTAGGGCGAATGAAACTTGCTCTAGGAATCCTTATGTTGAGAGAAAGCGGAGTCCAGACGCGATAACAGCTGTAAGTACAATAGTGTGTGAGAAGATGTATGTGTGAGTTAGCGTAACAACCAAGAATAATCACAACAAACAATATCACGAAAGTCTTCCATTAAATAAGGATAGTGTAAGTTACTATAAGTTGTAATAGTTTAGGTTAAAACTGTGTAAATACATAGGGGTAGTATATAAGTAATAATTAGTATAGTATATAGAGTTAGTTATCAATATATGGTTTGTAATAACAGTTTATTGAAATTGAAATCAAATAAATCATTTATTTTAAATACCGTTACATCACATCATCGTTCTATGTTTCTTTTTATATCGTTTCAATTTTTTTTAACAATCTTTATTACCCAATTTAAGTGTTTTTATGTTTTAATTCTATCTGTTCTTATTTTGTGTTTGTGTTTGTCAATTATTATTGTGATGTCAATAAATGTTTTTCTTTCTTTCTTTATATGAAAAAAAAATACATGTTCCACCACAGAATTATAAAACCAATATCCAACAAGACAAAAAAGTTAATATGTAGGCACTTATGTATTATTACCATATCAATATTGTGACAGCTTTATCTGCAAATAAAGTTTAACAAACACGGAAAAAGTAAATTAATTTAGCACCTAAGTATACCCAGTAAAAAATAACTTAATGCTATATAATTAGATATTAAGTCATAAATATGAAATTATAATACAGAAAATGCATTGAAATAGTTTTTTTTAATACTTTTTCTGTATTAACTACTATCATTGGAATGAAACAACTTTTACGGATCTGCTCGCGTTTATTTTACACATTAGTTTTAATTAACGTTTATCCTGACGTTTCGAACCCTTTGCAGGGTCCGTGGTCACAGGGAGACTGAGGTGTTGGTCGTCTCATAATTAGTTAGTAGCTTGTACACCCTCATTTAAATTTAAAAGCAACTAAGTAAAGTTGTTTTATTTCAATGTGTAGTCTTCGCGTAAACTTTAGAAAACAATATACTTTCATAGAAGTTAGATATTAACGTAAGTTTGATTCAAAGCGCGTTTTACCTTTTCAAAGTCAAATGCAACGCACAATAGATCATTAAAAGTAAGTAGATTGTAGAAAATTGATAACGTTTATATAAAAATATGTACTATAGAAATTTTGTCTGCTAATATTATGCTTGAAATAAATGCAAACATACATATTACATACATACATAAATACATAATACTCTCACGTCCTTTTCCCAGTAAAAAACAAAGGTCAAAAAATCCGAAGTACACTTTGCCTGACTGGAATGAACGCAAGACTTTCGGTTCGGATAACCGGATTGCCACTCCGCCAGAGACGTTAAAACATAATAAGAGGTTTATTTTTATGTAAAATAAGAATTAACAAAACTAATATCAAGTCTCATCTCTTTGTCGACTGTAGACTGTGGTAGATCCAACTAATATTACAAACGCGAAAGTTTGTAAGTATGGATGGATGTTTGTTACTTTTTTCACGTAAAAACATTTTTGCTTTTTTTACTGTAGACAAGTACAATAATAATGTATTAGAAATTCAGAACAGCGCAGGCAGTGCAATAACTAAAACTTTAGATAGATATTATTCAGTCATAAAAATGTTTATTGAATGAGCAGGCACGCCTTCATGAGTAATCGCCTTGCGTAGGTCTTACAACTAGAGTTCCCGTGTTCGATTCACAGCAGGGCGATATGTACAGTGGCGTATATAGATACACTTAGTTTAGCTCTGGCTAGCTACCACCATCTTATCTAAGACCTTATCGTGGTCCGACAGATAGAGATTTAGCCCTTTACGGGATTGGAATTGGCAAAATGTTTGATTTATTTTTGTAATTGACTGGTCAGTCAATAGAGAACCTTTGTAGCAAATGTCAAAAATATTTTTTTAATAGAAATTGTATGGGAATGACGTCACTATTCTGTTCCGTTTATTTAGTGTTTATTAATGACTTCCTAGGTTACAGAAATTCATGCATATTATGTCAAATAAAAACAGGTCAATTGTTTGTAAGGAATTGTCACGTGATTTCATTTATTTGTTTTGTTCTGTAATTATTTGTTGTTGTTGTTGTTGTCAACGTCCCTGTTATGGATTTTATAATCGCCGTTAGTCAAGCTCATATCAAGTAAAACTATATCACTAGTAGGGACTAATAAAATATTTGGTGTCTTTAAGTTTTTGCTTGTCTGTAAGCGGTAGTGTGAAGAAATATACTTAGTAATGTGTTAGTGGCACCTACTGCCGTGGTCAAGGGTTGGATTTGCATACATCTTTAAGTTTTAGGACTGCATTATGGCAAAAATATAAAAGGATAAATGTCTACCTATAATATGGTAAAGCAAGAAAAAACAACACAATTATTAAACATACTACAGGCCTTTGGCTTTCAAAGTAAAAAGTAAATAGTGTTGAATAATTTCATTTCGGCGGGCTGGTTAGAACCACGATAGCTCAATTGGAAGAGCACCTGACCCGGTATGTCAGAAGGGTGCAGGTTCAAATCCTGCTCGTGGAAATTTTTTCAACATTGTGTTTTTGTAATACTACAGATAATTAGAAAAGAAAATAATAACTAGGTAATACATTGCATTGTAAACATCATTTTAAACAGTCACTAGAGTTGCTATTAGTAAAAAAAATTAAACTATGACTTTTTCTTTCGTCTGCGATTTTCAATGTTAAGTAACTTCCGCAAAGGCCGGTCATCGTATGGGTGATCGGGAGTGTTCGTCTCGAGCTCCTCCGTGCTTCGGACGGCACGCAAAGCCGTTGGTCCCGGCTGCATCGTAGCAGTCGTTAACAACCACCGCCCCGCACTAGGTCCGCGTGGTGATTATGTGGTCCGTTTACCCCGTGCTGTTTCCATCCATAGGGGAGGCTCGTGCCCCAGCAGTGGGGACATAAAATAAGCTATAACTAAATGGAAAGTTTACCAAACGGGATGTCCTTTTGCAGACTTCAAATAGTTATAAGCTCTGTATTGTAGTGTTTTTATGTTAAGCTTCGTTTTTATATAATCGATTGTGTTATTGTGTTAAGTAGCTCAATGTTGTGAATTAAATGTTCTGCGAAATTATATGTATAGCAAATTGTGTCTTTTCATTTTTATGCAAACCGTAATAAAAACTTGTAACCGAGCGTTCTAAGGGTTTTTTTTTATATCTACGGGTAAGCACAGTGCCAATGATGGAAGCGCACTTCACCCGGGATCCTCAACTAGTGAGGTACTGGCTATCTTATCTCTAGCTGCCGGAACACAACAATGCTACAAACATTAATGTTATGGCGACATATTTAAATAAAATGGTGGTAGCTAGCCAGGCGGACAAACGAGTCCTACCACCAACCAAACCGAGTACACAAACATGTATCCCCCGCTGGGAATGGAACCCGGGACCTCTGGATCTAAACCGTTGGTCTTATCCACTAGACCACAGAGGCAGTTAAGTTTGTGGTAATCTGATGTGAAGGTGTGTTTAAAATCAACATGCGTCCATATGTCAGCTCTTTCATTTCTCTCCAATGGACCCTCATCGAATCTACGACTAAGAGAAGCCAATCAGGCTTCCTGCTGCGTACCTCCTCCTCGTACTTCACTGCACATGGTCCAGGACCATCAAACAACGTCAAACAATGCCATCTATTGAGTGTTTAACATCACTATCAAGCCAATCTACCCGACTTATGAACTGACCGATCCTTTGCTTTTCTATGAAAAAACCCACCAATAGTATCACTCCATTTTACACCGCAATGAAAAGAAAGTGTCTTATTGGCAGATTAATTTCGCGCACTCCGCTTGCACAGCTGTAGTGGAAAAGCAGGCTATGGGGAAACTAGAGGGCGCTTATCAACGAGTGGGGTTGCAATATTTTTTCGCTAGGAGCGTTGACGTTAGTTGTAGAAATAAAAAGTAAAGGTTCCTTTAACATATTGAAAGGTTGTGATGTTGAAAAATAAAAAATACAATAATAATCAAATATATTATTTTAATACAATTAACAGAAATGATGTGATATTATTGTAATAATACCGCAAACACTAAGTATTTTGCATTTACGCCATTTTACGAAACTGTACAAAAAAGTTCATGACTATTTCAAATCATATTTTTTCGCATTCACAATGCAACCAAGTTTGCATATTTATCTATATAAAAATATAGAATTAGTTAACTTCATCCTAATCATGTCGGCCGTTCTTAATTGATGCACTTTCCAACAAACCGCATTTCATTTTTATTTAAATTTAAGATACAAAAGCTTAAGGAGATGGACCAATCGCATGCCTCGCTGCACCAAAAATAAATGGAGTAATCAGGTCGACTTGCAAGCCAAAACACAAAAAAAAATATTAAAAAAAAAGCATTGTTTTTTAACACTGACTTTTTTCAAATTGACGTTTGTTCGCAACAAAGTTAGCGTAAAATTATACATAACCATAATCATTGTTACTCAGTTTTAAAAACACCTTATTTTAAGTAAGTGTTTTCCTTGCAGGCATCGACGAGGTAACAGTCTGGTACCTACCCACACCTGCGCATCTGACTACCACTAACTGTCTAATTTTCTCAATATAAATATTTATAAAATACAGTGGAAAAAAAAATTGGATTGATAATGATAAATAATTATAAAATATAGTGAAAAAACTGGGTAAATATAGTGAAAAAGGTTGCACTGACCATTTCCCGGTAGGATAGCGGTCAGTGCAGCCGCCCGGATTGCGGGAAGACCAAGGTTCGATTCCTGGCTGGGTCGGGTGGGCATTTAATTTTTTCACTGTATTTTATAATCATTTAATTCAGCAGTGCAGCAATTAGCACTTAAAAATAAAAAAGTAAAATTCCTCAATATACTTTGAACTTTATGCATATTAGGGCATATGGTTGAAAATGTATTGAAGAAATTTGACAGTTTTGGATAGGTTTGGCGTCTGTACCAGAAACGGAGGTCGACAGACGCGAAGGTTAGAGCACAAGCTCAAGATGACCCTAGGGCCATCCTGGACCGTTTTTTTTTTGAGAGCGTTTACCGATTGCCTCAGGCGGCACTTTCACCGGACTTTTTTAGGCGGCGAGAAACTTAAAGGGTTCCTCAAGCCGTGTGAAACGTAACACCGTCAACGTTTTCTAGAGGGAACGGCATCACGCACTAGTGCGTGTCCCCGTGCTCCACTAGATTCTCCGAGGGATTCGGATCGGATCAGGGAGAAGAGTAGCGTCTGACAGACGGCAATGGAGATAGTTGAAGGAGGCCTGTGCCGAGAGGCGCGCCGAGCTGCGAGATATGGTTGAAGTTGTAGTGGCACCAGTAACAGACAGGAACCAAAGATGGACATTCTTTTTCTTTAAATCATTAAACATAGGGTCAGCAATTGGTTTTAGTCTTTAGCATCAATGGAATACAGATCCTAGCTCTGTCGCGCAATTTATGAACGCAGCGCAGTAAATAACATGTGAACAGTTTCGAGGAAATAGATCGTAATGTCAGCAACTCAAATATCACAATCACAAACACAGTAAGTTGTACGTACTTACTGCGTTCATAAATTGTGCGGCAGAATTCAAATGAAAATCTATGTTATTTTTTGGCGACGAAATGTTTGATGCCTCAAACGGCATTTTCAGCTTCACCGGGCTTGTTTGGGGGCGGCGAGCACCTTCAAGGGTTCCTCAAGCCGTGTGAAACGAATCACCTTCGGAGGTTTTCTAGAGGGAACGGCATCACGCACTAGGGCGTGTCCCCGTGCCCTCGAGATTCTCCGAAGGGTTCGTATCGGATCGGTGAGCCACTACAATACACATCGCGTAACAGAAAGGTGTGGTCAAAATGAAAAGATCCAATGTGTATCCGATCTAGATCTTGTATGCAGAGTTACTAACTGCCGTACTCGGTGACATCAATTAAGTTTAATGACAATTAAATAAAAAAAAATAAAAAATTATTGCACGGTAGTAACATTTTTGAAACATAGAAACATACATTATACATTAGATTATAAATTAGATTAGATACTAATCATCAACGTAGAATATCTTCCGTGGAGGCATAATCCAGTGATAATAGCCAGGTTGTCAAATCTTTTTTGCCTGGAAACAGAACAAGATACCACACTGCAAATGTCTTTCCTTCTCTATTTAGCACTATACATAAGAAAGTGACAGCAAGAGACTTAATTGTCATTAAAAATTAATTGACGTCTCTGAGTACGGCAGTGAGACATCATTAATTGTAACAACTCATTTATACTTATGGAGAGCAATAAATGATTGAATTGAATTGAATTGAACTTTAATTCGTCATGCAATTGTATATTAAATATTTATATAAGTGAAGTGATGCGCGTCAGGTGCGCATAAGCAAGCAGCAGTGATCATAAATGTAAGTACACACAGGTAACTACACCATTAGGGTTGTGAAAATGAAAAATGAAAAATGAAAAATATTTATTTCAAAATATTACACAGTGTAGGTACCTTAAAGCAATATTACATCCCACTTTGTTGTAAAGGCATATCAACCGTTTACCTGTGTCTATTTATTTTGATGTAACGTCACAATAGAAATGTTTGTTTCAAAATCGCCTAACAAGTTAAAATTAATAATTATGTCATAATAACTCCGCATACAGGATCTAGATTGGATACACTTTGGATCTTTTCATTTTCAACACACCGTTCTGTTACACGTTGTAATAAATTTAATGTCATTAATAAACTCAGAATAAAGGCTATTTTCTTTTATTTATGTTACAAACAATCAACCAACTTTTGGTGGGTAAGTATATAATTTTTACAACTGTTTTTATTAAATAATAATTATTGTGAAGATATATATTACCAGTGTTACTAATTTTACTATAGTTCTATTATCAACAATTTTGATACTATAAAATAAAATGTAAAATTAAATAACTTTTAGGTTTGTCTTGCTAATTATTATGTAACGATAATTATTATGTAAACGATTGCTGTGCACCCTTATAGTGGCGACCAGGGACAGGTCTCGTAACCCGTTCAGGGGTTTTTGAAGGGGTTTCCATGAGAGAACATGAGGCTGGCCATAGAGATCGTAACAGGACACTGTCGACTGAACAGACATCTGACAGTGATGGAAAAGCGACCCCATATGCCCGGAGTGCACGGAAAGTGAAAAGACCAGCCGCCACCTACTAGCTGAGTGCCCTATGTACTCACTGATAAGATGGGAGCTCTGGGGGTCGGATGCTCTAGATATAGAGGACTTGAAGGATCTGAAGGTGGAGCAGACCGCAAGATTCACCAGAGACTAAAAGATTCGACGGGGCGCCGTGAAAGCTGGATAAACCCAAGAACTGATCATCGCAACAATGTAGCCGTGACGTACCTTTCGCGGCGAGCTTGTTCATGCGAATGCTCGCATCGAACATGTTACGATACGGTAAAATGCCCGGTCAGTCCACCTTTAGAGTAGCAGGAAGTAGCCTTTTCATAATATTTTTACTTTTCATTTGATTTTATTATTATTATTATCTTTATTTATTTTTTCATTTTTAAATATTTTCTAAAAAAAACATTTAAAAATATTTTTTTTAAATTGGGGTCCGCCGGCATGTCGGGACCAGGGTCCAAGTTACCGGTGGTTAGGGCTCCAAAGACAGGAACCTTATTACTAGCAACATAGAATAATAATTATCATTATTATTATTAATTTATTAATTATAATTAATTATTATAATAATTATTAATTATAATTAATTATTATAATAATTATTAATTATAATTATAATAATTATTATTATTATACAGGTAGTTATGAAAACTGTTTTATTCTGTATCCTGTTTTCTTCTTTTTACATCTCTTTTTAAAATCATATTGAAACGCCTCGGTGGCCGAGTGGCAAAACCCGATACCCGACGGTCCCGGGTTCAATTACCACGTCGGGCAGTGTGATTCGGATTTTTCGATGTATAGCCCGGATTATTTGTGATTTGTGATCACCAACCCGCATTTGGCAAGCGTGGTGATTATGCCATCATCGATTGTAGCGATGACTTGATGTCAATGATGCAGGCCTTTGCTCAGCAGTGGGACAGTCATACGCTATTTACTTTTTTGATATTTTATATCATATTTGCAGTGCACAAGCCAATCAAACCAGCAGTTTTATTACATAAACAGTTTTCTATAGTGTCAAAAACATAGATAAATTAAAAATATTATGAAAAGGCCACCATCATCAGCTCATTTTATGTCCCCACTGCTGGGGCTCGAGTCTTCTCCATAGGTGGATAGGGAGAACGGGCCATAAAACACCACGCGGGCCCGGTGCGGGCTGGTGGTTGTTAACGACTGCTAATGCAGCCGGGACCAACTGCTTTAGCCTTCCCATCACCCATCCGATGACCGGCCTTTGCGAGAGTTGCTTAACCTCAGCATTCGCAGACCGAGTTTACCGTTGCGCCATCGAGCTCTTCTTTTGCTACTCTAGTTATGTTAAAAATGAAATCTTTCCCACACAGTTTATCAACGACATATCTTCAACTAGCTTCATTCTCTTGTTTTATAGCTTTCTTCTTACCCCTCTTTGAGGGAATCATGATTTTGTTTTTCCACTCTTCAGTACCAACCGGGTCTAGCACCTGCATAATCTGCCCTGTTTCAGGGTTCACAGGAAACACACCGTCCGGGGTGATTTTCTTCTTAGACGTATCTAAACCATGTCGTCTCTTCATATGCTTATTATAATTCGACCAATTCGTGAACTCCATCCCACAATTCTGACAAGAGTACGGTTTGGCACCGGTGTGTTGCCGTTCATGGTTCTTCAGTATTTGCTTGAAACGGAACGCTTTGTTACAGTACTGACAAACATATGGCATAGAATCTGTATGCACTATTTTGTGGGCATTCAATTGGTATTGCAAACGGAAACACCGTCCACACTGCTCACAGGAGAACGGCTTCACACCAGAATGCATCTCCACATGTCTCCGTAACATGTTTGGGAATAAGAACGACTTGTTACATATCCTGCAGACATGCGGTCGTACCTTGTCGTGCGACATAATGTGGGAAGTCAACGTGCCTTTATTGTAAAACATTTTACCGCATCTGTCACATGTGTAGTTGCGTTTACGATCGACCGTGTGCAACTTCATATGGTCACGGAGACTGTTTGGGTTCTTATAGACCTTCTTGCATAGAGGGCAGGTCAGCTCCTCTATCGTGATTGGTGTACCCGGTTTCCGGCGCGGTCTCCGCTTCCGTTTCGTTAAACTGTACTCTTGTATATGGCATTTAAGACTCTCCTCGTTTTGTAAGATTTCACCGCACAACACGCAAGCCACTTGGGGTTTCTTGACATGTTGTTTCACGTGTATACTTAAGGTTACAAATTTTTTGTCTATCAACTCGTGGCAGTAGTAGCAATAATTTCTGAAACGAAAAATACGAAAAATTAAATACTCATAAAATTTTATAAAATACAGTGAAAAAATTAAACGCTCACCCGACCCAGCCAGGAATCGAACCTGGGTCTTCCGCAATCCGGGCGGCTGCACTGACCGCTATGCTACCGGGAAGGCTGACGTAAGCGCTGAATTTTGTCACTGCTATTTTAATGTTTTTGAGTGCTTTTTTAGCGGCACTAGCGCCATCTATCCAAACGGTCGTTGCAACCGATGGCCATGCAGATTCATCTTTGCAGATGAAATACCACAAATTTGATAACACAACGCTATAGTAAATTTTACTTTTTTTTTTCATTGTTTTATAAAATTTTATGAATATTTAATTTAGCTTCAGTGCAGCAATTAGCACTTGAAAATAAAAAAAAAGTAAAATTTAATACGAAAAATGTTAAATAGTATTTTTCGTATGAAGAAATTACTAGTATTATTTGCAGCAGAGAATTGCCTAATGAGGCAGTATCAGCACAAAGCGTTAACATATTTAAAAACAGGCTTAGACAAACATTTAAAATTATAAAAAGATATGTAAAGAGTCTCATCTTAAACCAGTATACAGACTAGACCAGTAGTCTGAACTACCTGTCTGTTTAATAATAATCATTATTATAATAATTATGTAACATTTTTATTTAGATTCTTTGAGCGTTTTCAAATAGTTCATCGTTCAACAAGACACTGTTTGGAATACTGTATTAACTAGGTTATTATTTATTTATAAGTAGCTTTTTATGTCCAAAATTCAGTAATATGTATATTGCATTTCAAGTATTTTCATTATTTTTATTCAGTGCACCCTTTGGCAAATGCCTCCTCCAACCCTTTCCATTCTTTCCTATCTCTGGCCAGTTCTATACAAGTCATCAAAACACAATTAAAAATTTTAAATGGTTTCCTTTCCTTTTAGAAATGTTGTTAATTAAAAATAAACAAAACAATTTTAACAGATGTGAAAAGTGATGGGAGACACTATCTTAGCTATGGTTTTTCCAAGTACAAATGTGAATATTAAAATGAATTAAAAAATATTTTGTATAGGTTCAAAGATGTCATTAAAACAAAGATGACTACGAGAGGTGATAGGTGAAAAAAAGTGACCATAAATTTGGATAAATTACTACACACCTTAAGCTCTTTCTATGCTTTCTAACATGTTTCAAAAATGAAGTCAGGTTATTTATCTTTGTTTCTTTACAGTCAATACAAACAAACGCTGAGCATTTGCCATGAACAATTTTGGAATGGGATCGCAATGTGTCCAAGTCTAAAAACTCAATATTGCAAAACGCACAAACCCACGGGTAATCTTTCCACGTTTTTATATCTCTCTTTTTAATTTCGGAAAAGTCTTTAGCATACAACACAATATTTGATGGCCCATTTGACATAGCAACTTCTAGAAGATCATGTACATTTAAATTTAGGGAATGGTTTTCGATTTGGCCATCTTCGTGATTCAAAGCTTCAAGGATACTGGCATCTGTTATCTCTTCTTTAGGTTCTTTTTTAATAACAAGAGTTAATTCATTTTCGTCATGGTTTATGTTCGTTTGAAGTGCTTGGTCAGGAGACCTAGACTGCACCTGCATTTCATAATTCTGACGGTCTTCCACCGTATCATTACTGAGATAATCTTCAAATCCACAACTTCTCTCATCATCGGAAACATCGGGTTTGTAATCTTCGTTGGCGGATAAAAGGTTTGTCAACACTTCCTGAGCTCTCTTGACTTCAACGAGGAACTCATAAGCTTTATTCAGAGAGTCGTAGCATATAAAACAAACGGTTCTTGGTAAAACATTATCACTATTCACGTTAACGTAGAGAGCGTTTACAAACGCCAGCTTCAACAGTATTTCATTGCATTTCTCTACATCGTCCTGCAAGTTTAATAATTTGTCTGCCCCTTTCGGCTCAGCACAAAACCGGCAGTATTTGTAAATATCAATGTTATCCATATTCTTCGGCCATGTATTTGTGTTAGTGAATTCTAAATTCTTTATCAAAAATCTGAGATGTACATACGATAGATTATCACAGAAACAAACACACAGAGTAAAAATTATTTAATAGACGTCATTTGATCAACATGTTCTGTCAACAATAGTGATGAATGCCATTTTACAAGAAATTGAATTGCATTACTTTAAGTCTACTGGCTACAAAAATAGTTAAATCCAGTATTAATAATTCTTGCATTAAGTAAGATGCGAGCAGATGCGATATCTATTAGTTCCATAATAAAATGCAACAAAATAAAACCACAGGTGGTTTGGGAATGGAAATATTCCCTAGGAGGATGACATAATTATCAAAAATTTGCAAAACTTTTCTACAGTCATACAGGGTGTAATCGTTAAGTGTGCACAGGCGATTATTCCGAAACTATGAGAGATATCAAAAAACTTAAAACTGATAACGAAAGTACGTTATCTAATGAGTAAAATGGCATCAATAACTTTTTAAAAATCAAACGAGAAGTATCCAAAATTTTGACATTAAACACTCCCATACATTTAGTATGAGATTAGTAAAAAGGTTTTAGTTTTCTTATTTTAAGTGGTCTAGTACTCATTTTACCTTAATCATATTTTATGATTACGTATGATATGAATTATCATATACATACCATATTCATTTGAGGAGTAATTATTAAATTACTCCGCAAATGTTAAAGAAAGTTCATTTAGAAACTGTAAATAGTATCGCACAACAAGGACGTCATTTCGAACATCTACTTTGATTGCAAAATTTTGTGCTTTTATACAAAGATATAAATATTCAATTCAAAGATAATATTATTATTTTTGATATACATTATTTTGTTATGTTAATAAAACTAAATTAACCATTTAAAACAAGGAAACTAAAACCTTTCTACTAATCTCATACAAAATGTATGGGAGTGTTTAATGTCAAAATTTTGGATACTTCTCGTTTGATTTTTAAAAAGTTATTGATGCCATTTTACTCATTAGATAACGTACTTTCGTTATCAGTTTTAAGTTTTTTGATATCTCTCATAGTTTCGGAATAATTGCCTGTGCACACTTAACGATTACACCTGTATACCTACAATCTTTCTAGTTGAAATGATCTAGCTTTAAGATAGAACGGAACTAAACATAGTTGCATGTTTTTTTATTTTAACCTTCCTTTGGCGTCATAGTTTTCATTCCCAAACAAAAACTTTTAATAAATAAAAACGTGTTGACAGATACTTAGCTCAGAATAATAACTAAAGCCATTAGTCCATGTTAAAGCTAACTGACAGCGTTTATAAAACGCAAAATTATAATTTTACTTTCTAATTTTTCCGTGTATTAGCTACCTACGGGTTATTGGCGGAATTGTGTGTTCGGCAGTAAACACAAAGTCGGTTTATCGGACTTCTTGGCGGGAAAGTGAAGTCATGAATGCGGTTTTACATTTATTTTATTTTCTAAAATTTGTGTTAAGTATGTCGAATATTAATTTGAATTTGAAATAATGGTGGGTAATTAGCCGTTAAGTGTTCGTTAGCGTTTAATCTGTTGGCAAATGAAACAAAACAGTGCAACGTCACTTTTTAAATTCTCTCAAGAAGGCCGCGTAAGGTCCTATCAGAGCTTCATATTATCAGAATAATAAATTGTTTTGCATAGAGAAAAGTAACATTAAGGAATAGTACTAATAACTTATAACATGATTCATAAAATAATTATTTACTAAACTTCTGTTTTTTTACAAAAAAGTACAAAGAAAGGCAAACCACTTTTAGTAAACTTCTAGTCAATTTTTATCTTGTAATAAAATAGCATTGACAATGCTATCAAAGTGGAAATTAGTCACAAAGTTACAGAATTATTCGGTCTCGCGTTTAAAAGTTATAAAGGGTTTTTTGTGGTACAGCTGCGCTGACGCGTCAGTACAGCTGTGCCACTTGTATCTCGAGAATGGAACCACGTAGCGAAAATCTGATTGCATAGCGAATGGAAAAATAACGATGGAAAAATAAAGGTGGATTATTAACCGTTAAGTGGTCGTACGTGCGCATGAGTGTTGGCAAATGAAACAAAACAGTGCAACTTCACTTTTCAAATTCTCTCAAGAAGTCCGCCAGAGGAATTAGTAAAGTCTATTATCATTCATCATCATCATACAGAAAGGAAATATTGTTTATTTATGTATTACTTGTAAGAAAAATTACTTTGACACTGGCTAAATGTGCTAATCGCACAAAGCCATCAATTAAAGAAAGAAAAAAAATTAGTAGGTATTTTTTTTTAATGGCTTTATCACTGAGCAAGTAATAACTAGGACTTCTTGGCGGGAAAGTGAAGAGCATGTCTGCGGTTAATTTCTAAAATTTGTGTTATTAGTGTTATTAATGTGAAATAATGGTGGATTATTAACCGTTAAGTGTTCGTAAGTGTGCATGAGTGTTGGCAAATGAAACAAAACAGTGCAACGTTACTTTTCAAATTCTCACAAGAAGTCTGCGTGAGGACTTAGTAAAGCCCCACATCTTTACTGAGATACTCGAGGGGTTGGGGGGTAATATCATCATCAATATTGTTTATTTATGTATTATATAATAATATGAAGATAGAACGAATGAATAGGCTTGATTGATTTCATCCGGAGCCGTAAAACAATACACAAAAAAAAAACATTATAGGTATTATTAGCTTATTGACATTTTTGTTTACTAAACAAAGTTTTTTTCTATAATTTTCGATGGAAAACATTGACATTTACGAATACTGCCGGTTTTGTGCTGAGCCGAAAGGGGCAGACAAATTATTAAACTTGCAGGACGATGTAGAGAAAAGCAATGAAATACTATTGAAGCTGGCGTTTGTTAACGCTCTATACGTTAACGTGAATAGTGATAGTATTTTGCCTAAAACTATTTGTTCGGTATGCAACGACTCTCTAAATAAAGCTTATGAGTTCCTCGTTGAAGTCAAGAGAGCTCAGGAGGTGTTAATAACCCTCTTTACCGCGAACGAAGAGTACTTACTAATAGTTTCTGATGGTAAGAAAAGTAGTGGATTTGATGATTATCTCAGTAATGACGCGGTGGAAGACCGTCAAAATGATGAAATGCAGGTGCTGTCGAGCTCTCCTGACAGAGAACTTCAATCGAACATAAACCATGGTGCTAAGGAGTTAACTTTTCATACGAAAAAAATACCTGAAGAAAATATTGTGTGGAAAGATGAAGACTTTTCCAAAAAGAAAATAAAAGATATAAATTCGTGGAAAGATTACCCGTGGGTTTGTGCATTTTGCAATATTGAGCTTTCAGACTTGGACACATTGAGATCCCATTCCCAAAAGGTACATGGCCACTGTTCTGCATTTATATGTATTTATTGTAAAAAGGATGATGTGTACAATTTTACTCCTTACGTCAATCATGTTAGAAAACATAGAAGATGTTTAAAGTAAGTATTTCGGATATTTATGGTCATTTCATAGATTTTTCAGTATCTTTTAGTTGTAGCTCTCTGTAAAGGCGCTCGCTTCTAAAAGTACACTTTGATTTATTGGGATCTTTGCACCATCATTCACAGCCATCAGCCTTAAACAACTTACTGTAGGCTAGGTATTTCAATACAAACAATAGCACATGGGAAGATCATGCTAAATGTCAATGAACTAAACAAAATGGTGGAACATCTTATGAGCTATTTTCATATGCATTTGTCATAGCTAGTCCCGGATTGCCTACAATATACAACATCCTTCTTATAACTCAAAAATCATAAAATTGGGATGACAAAGATTTTGTATAAATTGTTGTTTTGTGTATTTGTTAATCAATGAAAACAAAAGGCCACCATCATCATCAACATCATCACCATTTTCAGCCCATTTAATTTTAAGATTTTATGGCCACCACATTAAAGTTTTTTTTTTATTTTAATAAATGTTGTCATTGGTCAATTAAACAAAGGAACTCTGGTCACCTTATGCATGCAATTTTTTTTTAATAGAACATGAATGAAATGAAATGTAGTCATAAATGCACTATAATAATGACATTACAATCTCTCTTTGTTACAGATATTTCTGTCAGTACTGCAACATGTACATCAAAAACCAAAATTTGATGAAAGAACATGTAACCGCTCACACTGACCACCAGAACCCTCCATGTGAGCGTTGTGGAAAGATCTTTAAGACTACCATGCAACAGAAAGACCACATGCAGCTATTCGTCCCTCCCCGCAAGTGTTTAACCTTAACCAAGGAGGATTATACCTGCAATGTGTGTAACAAAGAGTTTACATCAATACCTATATTAAAAAGACACTGCAGAGAAGTTCATGACCCAAACAGAGAGAAGCGCCACGCCTGTAAATTTTGTGACAAAGCATTCTACGACAAACCGACTTTGAAAGCCCATTTAATATTGCACAGCAAGAAGAGAGTGAAATGTCATATATGTCACAAGAAGTTTCATGCGAAATCTTATTTGAAAAGTCATTTGCTGGTTCATAAGAATATCAAGCCGTTCACTTGTGCGGAGTGCGGGAGGCAATTCAGACTGAGGCGGCAGATGAATATCCATATGCTAATTCACTCAGGGACAAAACCTTACAAATGTTTGATCTGCGACAAAAAGTTTGGACGTCCTACGAATTTGAAAGTCCATGAAGCACAGCACACTGGCTTGAGGCCGTATTCTTGCACGTTTTGCAGCTGGAAGTTTATGACTTGGAATGATTGTCACAAGCATATGGTTAGGTTGCACGGTACACCATTAGGGAAGACGAAGCTGACAGCTCGCGGTCGTGTGTCTATTACTGCAGTAACTCCAGTTAAATGATCAACCTGGGAACTGTGAGTGTTCAATAGCACATTTCTGAAGTGAGAACAGATGACCGAATGGTGGTTAAATGAGATTGGAACAACAATGCTTTCTTCGCTTAACAATTCGGAATTCACATTTTTTGTATTCTATTACAAACTTCAAATCTTACTTTTAATATAATTTTAACCTCAAATTTTCTTTTCTTTTATTATTGTCACTCATTTTGGTAAATGTTGTGCACAATTTTAATTGGGCACAGGCATGCTCTTTTAAATTGTGTCTTCATGGATAAATAAAGAGGGGTTTGAAGTGAGTGTTTGAAACTTTTTATGCCTTATATAGTGTAGCCTGACCAAAGCGTATCTTCGTACTTCTTGGCGGGAAAGTGAAGAGTCATGTCTGCGGTATTGTTTTATTTTCTAAAAGGACATCATTCAGCGTCCATACATTTTTGGGCTAAATCTAAAAGTGCCTGCCAAAGAAAAATTATTTTATAGCCTGTTAGAATATACAAATAGATATATTTTTATATCTATTTGTTAGTATGAGACCAAAGCTGTAGGATCATTCTTTGCTATGTTATGTGGATTTGAAAAATATTATTTTAGCATTTTCGGCCAAAATATTACAATACAATAATGTTTATTTTTTTATAACAACGCCTTGAAAAATAACGCGCGCAGGCTCTAATTGGCTCGGTATTTAACTTTTTACTTGGTGCGACCATTCTCGCTGCACGCCCGGCGCCCGCCGTGAGACAGAAAAATACTAGCGCCACGATAGAAAAGAGCGAGTCATGGCGTCCCACCTTTTTTTGCCGGATCACACAACTTTAGTGGGAATAGAGGCTTCCATCACCTTCATTCACCTTAGTTCAGTCGGTAATCCATCCAATAAGAAAACGCGACGGTTGTTATATTGCGCACGCGACTATTGACTAAGTATCGTGTTATTCTTGTTCGTGTTTTGCTTTTAAGTAGTGGCCACAGTAACCGAGCACAGAGTCACATCATAGAGTATTTTAAAATTGCTGCAGCAGCTCTATTAATTGATTACCACGTTCTGGCTGACAGTAATGTGCATGCTGAAGAGCTCACAAGAATTATTAATGAAAGAATAACTCTTCCTAATAGATTAGCAGATCTTGTGATTACTAATAATTACCTACAATAGAAGGAGAACACACTTTCAGTCCATGACAGCCAACATGCCGTAATTCAGCCAGTTCCCCAGACTTACGGCAGAGCAATTGACATTGTTTGCTTTGGGCAGCTATCAGATCAAGCAGGCTAGGAGCTACTATGGGGAGTACGTTCAACCTGATGGTGCGTTCATCATAGACCTCGGCGGGGACGTGCCGGTTCAAGATGTTAGGGAGCTGGATGGAAGAGATCCATCGCATCCAGTCGAGACACGTTCGAGCCAAAACTTACTACGTTTAGGTACATCGCTGTAGAGTGTTCTCTAAGTAGAAGAGGAGTAATTCCGCACTATTATTGTAGTTGCAATATCGGAAAACGCACACTGGGATGCTGTGCGCATGTCATGACAATTATACGGTACATGGGCTTTGCGCGGCATGAGCCGACCGTAATTCCTAATAGTCTATAATTTCTCACTTCTCATTTTTATTATCATTCATCATCATCATCATTACCTAGGTACTTGTAAGAAAAATTAATTACTTTGACACTGGCTAAATGTGCTGATCGAACGAAGCCATCAACTAAAGGAAAAAAAACCGTAATACCATTCGCGGCGAGTTTAATACATATTCTGTGACGTCTTTGCTTCAAGCTAAAAAATAGCTAATAATTTATGCTATGGGTCGTAAGTCTATAAACAGTTCGGTTTGCACAAGCGCTGTCATGGACACAACACAACCGATGTTCTAGAGGTTGAAAGAAATAAATTTCGTTATAAGCATGGACTAATAATGGGGAACCCGGTATCAAAATAGAAATTGTGGGGTTCATATTATAATTTCCAAAATGTTTTTGTTTTGTTTATATAATTTTTAACGCAAATTTTGTTGCGATACAAATTACAATAACACAATGTTGAAAAAATTTCCACGAGCAGGATTTGAACCTGCACCCTTCTGACATACCGGTTAATGACGGTAGTTGTTGACATTGAATTGGCGCCTTTGGCATTCAAAGTAAAAAAGTAAATAGTGTTGAATAATTTCGGCGGGCTGGTTAGAACCACGATAGCTGAATTGGAAGAGCACCTGACCCGGTATGTCAGAAGGGTGCAGGTTCAAATCCTGCTCGTGGAAATTTTTTCAACATTGTGTTATTGTAATTATAATTTCCATTTTTTATTTAATTAAATATAATTACTTTTTGAGGAGCTCGATGGCGCAGTGGTTATCGCGCCCGTTCTGCGAGTGCTGAGGTTAAGCTACTTTCGCAAAGGCCGGTCATCGGATGGGTGACCATAAATATTTCAACTCGAGCTCCTCCGTGCTTCGGAAGGCACGTAAAGCCGTTGGTCCCGGCTGCAATAGCAATCGTTAATGACCACTAATCGGCACTGGGCCCGCGTGGTGGTTTATGACCCGTTCTCTCTATCCATCCATAGGGAAGGCTCGTGCCCCAGCAGTGGGGACATAGAATGAGCTAATAATGATGATAATAATTTATTTATTTTAATCAAAAATAAAAGGCCATTGCAACAGTGCAAATTGTTTATTGCGTGCATTAACTGTACCTACATACAACACTAATAATAATTGGTCTACTACTAACACATTATTTTGAGTAAATAAATGTAGACATTTAAATAATAACAGTTGATCCTAAAACCTCTTACTACCTAATTATGTTTTTTTATATTTATACTTACACTAAAGTAATTTGAACAAAATTATAATGTGTACAATAATAAGCCAACTTTATACCATAGCGAATGATATTACGTAAATGCGTTACATGCATACAAAACCACCGCAAAAAAATAATTCAAAATGTTTCGCTTTTTAAATAAAATAAAACCCTTTTTAAACAATCGTAAAAGGGATAGCTTAATTATAGCAATAGGAACGAAAAAGACAGCTAGTGTTTGTTACTTGGCATTTTACTAATCATATTATGAGGATTCCGGTCCTCATCTACTGAGGCACTGGCTATCTTATCTCTAGCTGCCGAAACACAACAAAGCTATAAAACATTGATGTTATGGCGACATATTTAGATAAGATGTTGGTAGCTAGCCAGGCGGACAAACAAATCCTACCACCAATCAAACCGAGTACACAATCATGTACGCTGGGAGTCGAACCCGGGACCTCTGGGTCTAAACCCGTGGTCTGAACCACTAGGCCACAGAGCGACGGCGACGTTTGGAGCGCCTTCGGGGTCATTAATCATAACATGCACACTAATTGAAATGGCTTACGTTACATATTAAGTAAACATTGGTTAATACCCAGCGAAGACACACGTACCACAACCACAACACGCGGCCGCTAATTTGTATGAAAATTAATAGTTGAATTCACAAGGGCCACATTTTGCCGTCATTATTGACCGCGTGTTTGATACCGACTTCAACGCAGCCACGTCGCAACCACAACGCAACCACCAGCGACACTATTCACACGTAACCACAGCCAGACCTTTTGTCGCGACGGTGTGGTGTGGTTGTGGTACGTGTGAAACAAGCCTTACGTTACAAATAAGTTTTTGAGAAACTCATGAAGAGGATTTAGTAATCATTAACTGCACTGGCCTTAGAAAACAACATTGACCAAAGAACAAGGCTAGGACAAATAACTTTTAAACATAATTATCGCAATCGACGTCATTTTTCTCCGTCAAAAATTAATACAGAACTTAATTTAATTTTTTATTTCATTTTGGATGACAGCTAGGAACCAAGTAGTCTGAATTCAAATGTCGCAAGTCACAAATCATTTGCTAATCATTGGTTCCTGTCGAATACTGGTGCCACTACCCCCCCATTGTTACAGTACCTTACAAATTGCAGTGAACTTTAACTTGATCGGAGCAAACTCGCGCTGACCTACACTGCGTAAATATATGATAACAAAATAACATTTTCTCATATACAATTAAAGTGTATGGGATTGCTTAAACAAATAACAATATAGTTAATTCACAATCTATAATATGTATATGTAACGTATGTAAGCCCATGCTGAATCACTTATAACTATTCCTGTTAATTTGAAAAAAGACAAAGTGTTGAAAAAAATCCACGATCGAGATTTGAACCCGCACAATAATATTAAAGTTATACACGTAATCTACAATCTATATATGTATACTAGTGGTCTCCCGCCCGCTTACATAATGGATCAATGAATGCTAATCAAAATAATTATTAGGTTTACCAACATCACATAATATAGCCTATCATTTACACAATCTCATATTCTTACTACATACAAATTTTTATCAAGAGCCGTCACCCGACCGGTTCAACTTGTGAATAAAATTTCCTTTTTTTTATAACCTATCATTTGCACAATCTCATATTCTTACTACATACAAATTTTCATCAAAATCGGTCAAGCCGCTCTTGAGTTAAAAGTGGACATACAGACAGACATACAAAAATCGTAGAATTGGTGTCAGCGAGTCATAAAAACACACAGAGCCTACAGATTTATATAGTAGTATAGAAGTATAGATATTTAGCCTTATCCGATACCTTTGGATAGGTTGATGTGCAGGCGTGTGTACGTCAAATTTGGTGCAACCGGCTTTGTTTTTATTTCAAATTGTAAATTGTTCGCAATAAAATTTGCGTAAAATTATAGGTAAATAATCAGTAACCTCCTTACTTATCAAAACTATTTAAGCATTATTTATTCAAAAATTGTTTTGTCAACGTCACACACACGTTATTCTGAATTTGAGAAAGAGAGACAAAACTATGATTAACAAAATAATGCTTAAATAGTTTCTATAAGTAAGAGGGATTGTTGTTAAATTTGACCCTTGCTATTCATATTTCACCATTCACAACTTGTTCTTACATTTACAACTACTTCTGTAGGTCCGTTCTGTAGGTGTAAGATGACATTACACAATGAGAATGTCATTGCGAAATACACTTCCTTTACTTTTCCACTTTTGTTTTTAATGACCCTAATTTCCTTTTTATTTGACCTAAGAATTAATTTAACCTTAAAAGTTATTATAAACACTCAATTAAAGGAACAACAAAATGACGTCATATTTTTTTTCGCATACAATTTCTATTGATAAACATCGTTTCGACATTAGCTAAAAAGTTGCAAAATATTATACCTGTATTTACTATTACGCATAGTAAATACAGGTATAGAGACAATAAGCCACTAAAATATTTTAAATATTTTATTTTTATTAAATTAGAATAGAATATTTAAAATAAATTCTAGATATTATTATATTTGACAAAAAATTATACTATTTATATTTACAAGATATATTATTATTATTATTGTAATGCAAAATTTATAATGTTAACAAAATCAATTTCACTTCAAAAACAATAATCATCTGCCTAATAACTAGACACTGGCTAAATCATAGCGAGAGCCATTATACACGAAATTGATTTGAATTAGCACTTTGGACAAGAACATACAAATGTCGGAAAATAAAATGCTCTTTAGTCATTTAAAATAATTTTAAGGTTTACCAAAATATTTTCTTGTAATATTTAAGAGATCGTTCGAGATATTATGGAATATGCAAAATGAATATCATCAATGTAAGCACTCCATAATAAGTAACATTGACATTTCCCCATTTATGTGCACTTTCACAGCGGTTTTCAAAATAAACAAAGTAGTAATAATTGTTGACATACTTGTTAAAACTTTAAGTGGAGTTTGTTTTTATTCTTATTATTTATAGATAGTTTGGCAAATGAATCTGGTAGAAGCAGTCACAGCTAGTGGAGCAGGATTGTGCCTCACTAAGTCACTAGCTGTCCTCACCAAAATTCATAGAATATATTAATAACAGGTATACACATTGAATCAATTGTGAACATTTGGAAAACAGCTCCATAATATTTTAAAACATTCAAAGTTGTGTCTCAGTGACCAGATTTGATTTTGATTCGCATGGCTGAATAAGTTTTTATTTACACTTTAACACTATAATGCAGATATTGCCACATACCTACCATTTGTTTCAACTACCTGCGCGATGTTTTAAAAAATAATGAAGAAATTAATAAAACCCTAACAATTCCAAATTGTTCAGAAATCAATCAATATTTTACGTGAACTTAGTCATATCGAGTCTCATATCCGACGGTAGTCTCATATCTGATCCCAATCTCATATCCGGTCCCATTCTCATATCTGGCCCCAATCTCATTTCACCAGCCATTCTGTCATCCGTCCTCATTTCAGAACTGTGCGGTTGAGTGCTCATAGTTCCCATGTTTAGCATCTCTGGAGTCACCGCATCGATGGCTATACGACCGTGAGCTGTTAGCTTGGTCTTCGCCAATGGAGTACCGTGTTTCCTAATCATATGCTTGTTACAATTGGACCAGTTACCAAACTTCCTTTCGCAAAACTTGCAAGAGTACGGCATCACACCAGTGTGTTGTACTTCATGGACTTTCAATTGTGTACCAACTCTAAACTCTTTGCCGCACACCAGACATTTGTAAGGTTTGATGTCGGTGTGAGTGAGCATATGGCTCTGCAATTGCCTCTTCAGTCTGAAATGCTTCCCGCACTCCGCACAAGAGAACGGCTTTACGTTCGTATGAGTTTTCAGGTGATTCTTCAAATACGGTTTCGCATGAAACTTCCTGTTGCATATATGGCATTCCTCCGTCTTCTTGCTGTGTAGTTTCAAGTGGTTTTTCAAGTTGGTGTTATCAAAGAACGCTTTTCCGCAAAAGTCACATGTGTATCGCTTCTCTCTGTTGATGTCATGAATCTCTCTGTGGTTTCGCAACGTAGCTTTTGTTGTAAACTCTTTGTCGCACACTTCGCAAGTCAGATCTTCCTTGGTAAGGGTCGAAGACTTGCGTGGAGGGTCGTAGAGCCTCACGTGATCTTTCTTTTGGTCCATGGTCTCAAAGATCTTCCCGCAACCCTCGCACGGCGGGAGCAGGCGGTCGGTGTGCGACGTTATATGTTCGCTCATTAGAATCGGATCCTTGATGTACATGTTGCAGTACTGACAGAATTTACTGAAACAAAACAGATGTAATTAAAGTTTCATTTGTCATTGTTTTAGTTCATTCCGTGTCGCAATCATGTAATGCTTAACAGAATCGATGAAAACATACAAACTATTTAATACTATTTATATTTTTTACTGAGACCATATTGAAAACCAGGTTAAAAGATCACTATCATCAAATCGGAAATGAGCAATACTAAACAAAACTGCTGGGGTATATAGGTATTAGAGTAGTCGCTGTCCAGTTAGTCAGCCAATCAGACAATAATACCACCACTAAATGACGACAAGTGACAAGTGGCACGAGGGTATTATTTCGACCAGAAATGTATAATATCAGCAGTTAAGCAGTTGGTCAAGGCTGCATTAGCAGTCGTCACACAACGGTCAATTGGGACCGCGTGGTGGTTCCATCCATAGGGAAGGCTGATGCCCCAGTGAGGGGGGACTGGAGACATACAAAAAGCTAATGATGATGATGATGATAAAACACTGGACATAAATTTTATTAAGCAAAGTAATCTCAGGTACATCAGGTCATGTACGTAAGCGTCAGTTAATTGTATTTAATCAAAATAATTATTGGAGATTGACTGGAAGAATGTTTGTTATTTTACACAGTCGGGTCATAAGTATTGTCACACAGTAAAAACTTTTCTTTTAGAATGCTGGCCACAAAAAAGTTTAATGAATTCTAATTTCGAATTGTTCATGAAAATACAAATGTATACATTTTAGAATTTTACTCATTTTTAAATATGGAGTGGACGCTTATAGAAGACCGTGTTGCAGTTATTGCGTTGCATCGTTGCGGTTACGCGCCAATTCAAATTTTTGACATACTGAAAAATTTGAATTTAACCAAAAGATTCGTTTATCGTACCATCAAACGATACAATGAAGACTCTAGTGTAGATGACAGGTCAAGAAGTGGTCGCCCTCGGTCTGTTAGGACTCCAGCAGTGATAAAAGCTGTGAAGGCGCAAATTCAAATAAATCCCAAACGTAAGCAGAAACTGTTGGCACTTCAGATGGGGTTAAGCAGAACCACGGTGAAAAGGGTGTTAAATGAAGACTTAGGGCTTCGGGCATATCGAAGAAAAACAGAACATCGTTAGAATGCTCGTCTAATGGACCGAGACTGAAGAGATGCCGCGCTTTATTGAAGCGGTACGCGGGAAAAAAATATCGGGAAATTCTTTTTTCGGATGAAAAATTTTTTACCGTAGAAGAGAGCTACAACAAACAAAATGATAAGGTGTATGCACACAGTAGTGAAGAAGCGAGCAACCGTATTCCGCGTGTTCAACGAGGTCATTTTCCATCCTCGCTCATGGTATGGTTGGGAGTTTCTTATTGGGGCTTAACAGAGGTACATTTTTGTGAGAAAGGTGTAAAAACGAATGCAGTTGTGTATCAAAATACAGTCCTGACGAACCTTGTGGAACCTGTCTCTCATACCATGTTCAATAACAGGCACTGGGTATTCCAACAAGATTCGGCGCCAGCTCATAGAGCGAAGAGCACACAAGACTGGCTGGCGGCGCGTGAAATCAACTTCATCCGGCACGAAGACTGGCCCTCCTCCAGTCCAGATTTGAGTCCGTTAGATTACAAGATATGGCAACACTTGGAGGAAAAGGCGTGCTCAAAGCCTCATCCCAATTTGGAATCACTCAAGACATCCTTGATTAAGGCAGCCGCCGATATTGATTTTAGACCTCGTTCGTGCTGCGATAGACGACTGGCCGCGCAGATTGAAGGCCTGTATTCAAAATCACGGAGGTCATTTTGAATAAACTTTATTGTCATAAGAATCTATGTTTTGTTAAGTTATTTTGGTATATAAATGGTTACATAATGAATAAACTTGTCTCAATTATTTTATATTAAACATGTGACAGAATTTATGACCTGACTGTGTATAAATGTTTTTTTATATTATTACTATTAACAAGAAGTACACAAGTACCTACAAATCCCAACAATTATGGAGGATGTATAAAGGTCTTATACGGCCTACAAACAAAGGTTATTAGACAAACACTATTAGACAGTAGAAAGTCTACAACTCGGCTAAAAACCACCTCTGTGGTCTAGTGGCTAAGACCATCGGTTTAGACCTAGAGGTCCCGGGTTCGATTCAAAGCGGGGAATACATGTTTGTGTACTCGGTTTAAAAAAAACGAATAGCCTCAATTTGATTAAAGCATAGTGAATCTTATTAATGTGGATAAGCTCAAACTTATTAGTTTAGTAGTTAGTAGAAATGAACAATCATGATTCAATCAATCTGATTGTTCATTTAAGCAGTAGCTCCAGGGCTGATTGCAGATAGATAAAATTATTTAAAAATATATATATATTATTAGTAATAATACTAATATTATTACTATTTATAAAGATAATTGTGACTTACTTTAGCAGCGGCCTATGCCTCCTTACATGCGTAACAAAACTACCGTAGCAAGTCCGTACCAGGAGACAGTCGACACACTTCATCGAGAAACACTTATTATGTATCTGCTGGGAGTGTTGCCTCAACGCTTCCAAATCAGGCAACTGAGCACAGCACTGCAAACAAGTCCACTCGTAATCTGACCACGATCTCAGCATTTCTGGCTCCATGTGTTTGTCGTTATACTCCGGGATAATTACGATGCCCTTGCGTCTCGAGTGTCTGGCGATGACTTTCCTCTTGAACGCACGCCGGTGGCGCTCCAACGATCCTTGGTCGGGTAACACTTCGCCACAGCGATCGCAGACCTTTTGGGTGCCTTCCCAGTGGATGGCTGTGTGGTCGAAGCAGGCCGAGTTGGAGTCAAATCGCTCGTTGCAGTATTGGCAGTACAATCTGAAAATTATGATATTTTTGAATTATTAAACTTCTGGATTAAGGTTGTCATGAAAGTTATACAACTTCCATATAAAAAGATGCGTGGCAATATAGAAATAGTAAAGTGTCACCACAAGTAACATAAACGTAAAATGGTTTAATCCGCTTCTGTAATATACTGGGATTTAACCCGCTCCTGTTAAAACCCAAAGCTCCTGGTTTCGATTCCCAGCAGAAAGTACATGTTTGTACTATTTGGTTAATGGTAGGGTTCCAGTTACAATGCCATTATTAAGTAGATTAGACAATCAGAATGAAAAAGTTAAAGTCATGGCCAATACAAACACTTTTACAACAAACCATCACTATCATCTATTCTCTTATTATTATTTGGACAGGCAAGCAGTTGCCACAACTGATAGTGCCTGTATCCTAATTGTCGTAATATACTGTAACACAATAGTAATAATAACAATAATAATATATTGTTAAAAAAACAGGCAGCATTTAGCCTTAATTCTGTTTTCTCCTTATTCAATTTTTATATAAAATTTGGCTGGTCCCCAGAAAGAAATGAAAATCCAATGTTTTGCCAGTCAATTGAACAGCAACAGGCAAGAGCTGGACGAGAGTAGTCGCAGATTGTGTTCAGTAGCACTTATGAGCATTTATGATGAGAGGCCTATGTCCAGCAGTGGACATGTGTAGGCTGATGATGATGATGATGAACAGTTACAATATTTAACATTCGACACAAAAATAGAGAATAATTATGTAAAGGTACATTTTAAGACTATAAAGATACACCTACCTCAAATTTGGCCTGTGTCTTCTAACATGCTCAATAAAGGAGTTAAATGTGTTGAAATCGTCTTCACAATCAACACACTTGAACCCATAACAAATATTATGGGAATCCTTGCTATGACCCCTAAGCTCGTACATTGTATCGTACTTCATGTTGCAATGTATACAAATCCATTTGTACAGATTCCAGGACCCTTTCATAACTTTAGGTTTTTGCTCCACCGGTTTGCGCACTCTCGGTTTCCTATATACAGTGCTACGTTTGCGTCTCAGCTTTTTCTTAGGTTTTGGCTCAAAATCAGCTTCACCACCTGAGGAATTTGAATCTGCTTCAGAATCAGCACAATGTAACTCTACGATAGGTACTCTAATCGCTTCTTGGGTGGAGCTGGTACAGTCTTCTAAATCACTTTGAAATGGTTGGTTACTATTGTCCATAACACTTGGGCATTTATCTTGTTTGACCAATGTTTGTGGTTGTGTTTCCTGCTTTTGTATTTCAGTTTTCCCTTCTCCGTCATTGGACTTCTCATTGTTTATATTTGGTTTCATGTTGGTCTTGCCGTAAAAGGACTTTAGAAACACCTGGGATTGTTTAACCTTTTTGAAAAAGAAAAATGCGTCATTCAACGCAGTGGAACATGGCTCGCAAGTAGTTTTCGGCAAATCGTCAGACCATGTAAGATCAACGAAATCAACTTTCAAAAATGCTAAAATTTTCACAAACTCCAAGTAGGTTTCGTCGTGTACAGTCAAATCTAATAACTCATCTCGCCCTTTTAGTTCAGCACAAAATCTACAGTGAGCTTTTGAATCGTACTTGTACTCTTGCTTAATATCGATGACATTCTGAGCTGTTTTATCGGTGTTCGCCATTTGGCAAGCCTGCGAGGACATTTAGAAGTTTATCTCATCGTTGAGCATCGTTATGCTTGTATGAACCATTTTGTCATTTTGTGGCGCACATACGCACGTCAAACCAAGTTGAGATGCTGCGACACTAAAAGTCTTTGCAGCACAAGAAACTTAACACAATTTAAATTTAATTAATATCTGTATATTTTATTTAGCACTGATTATTATCTCTTAACTTATTTTCATTGAAATACACAAAATAATCGCACAAAAGCACAAAGCATGAAGCAAAATGCATATTTCTTTTCTTTCTTTTATTTGATGGCTTCGTGCGATTAGCACATTTAGCCAGTGTCACAGTAATTTTTCTTACAAGTAATATATAAATATACAATATTTCCTTTTTGTCTGATGATAATGAATGATAATAGAAATGAGAAGTGAGAAATGATATACCCTCCAACCCCTCGAGTATCTCAGTAAAGATGTGGAGCTTTACTAAGTCCAGACTTTGCTTTTCGAGGTTGAGTGCGTGATCGGTCGATCGGTTCTGTTGAAGTACTACTGATTTATTTTGTGTTTGTTTTTGTCTGCTTTTTGTTTGTAGTGTCTGTAGTAAGTATTTACCTAGTTACCTACTGGCAACAGAAAACGTGCTCAAAAGACAATCCCGTTATATCAGTCCCGGCCAAAAAAACAACCATTGCCCAAGTTGTTGGGTCCGCCCAAACAACTTATACGATACCAGAATATATGAACAACAAAATCAGTTATTCTGATGATGATGTCGCTCCTTTTGTTGTTCATGTAGCCAAAAAAGAAGAAATCGCGCAGGGAACTGTGTTTCGTGCTATTCAGATAGGTAAATTCCTGCACATCAATAAAATTAACAATATAATTACAGATGGAGTTAAGAAGGCAGGTTGAAATCGCATCTCGGTAGAGTTTAAGTCTGCTGTGGATGCTAACTCTTTTCTATGTCAGCCGGCATTAAATGACAGCAACTTTATTATCAACATTCCCTCGTTTAATGTGTCCCGCATGGGCATTATTAGAGAGTTACTGTTGATTGGTCCATGGAGGAATTGGTTCAAAATATACAAGTACCCCAGGTTATGGAAAAGTTTTTCGTGCCAGACGATTATATCGTAAATCTACCTCAGCAGGTTCTGCCCCTACATGGATTTCCACTCAAACAGTGGTGCTAACAGTTACAAGTAAAAAGTTGCCACAACATGTTTACTGCTACTTTACTTTACTTCCTGTAGAAATTTATCGCTTACCAGTCGTCCAGTGTAACGAATGCTGCAGATTCGGTCATGTCAAGTCTCAGTGCCGATCTAAAACTCGCTGTTTTAAATGTGTGATGTGTGATGGTGAATCATGCCTAAGCCAAGCTCCTCCTAAGTGTGTCCTATGTTCTGGTGACCATTTAGCAACGTACTTTTCATGCCCAGAGCATGAAAGACAAAAATCTATCAAGCTGATAATGTTACAAGAAAGTGTCTGATACATGGAAGCTTCGGTTAGGTTCTCTCCGATAAAAAATCTTTTGCCGATACTATGCGTGTCTCGCCCCCACCCTCAACTCTGACTCAGTCAAACGCCACTTCTAAAACCCCAAGTACATCCTACCATAAATCCATAGAAATTCCTCACCGTCCCAGACTCCCTGCATCTAGCCATGGTTATGTTAAGAACTCCCACTTTGAAATTATCTATTCCCCAAGTTCCTCATTTCCAAATGGCTGTGCCTATATAAGCAATCCTTCGGTTCCACCGGAGGGTAACGATAATTTGCTGGAAATACTATTTTTACAATTATCTACTTTAATTAACTTTTTTCAACGTTTTAATGATATAGAATAGAGTTACCGTACAATATTAAACGAAAACTTACTGAGCTGTCTTCATTTAACAATAAAATTCACTCCAATACTTCAGTGGAACTGTAGGAGCATTAAACACAAAAAAGCTGAATTAATTTATCTCATAATTACTTATAAGCCTGTCGTTCTTGCCATCCAGGAGTTGTGGCTTAGACCTGTGTTCGTCTTTAGGATACCGGGCTACGCTTGTCTGCGGGATGACAGGAGTGACGGTAAAGCCGGTACTGCAATTTTCATCTCTAGATGTTATAGTTTTTCACAGTTCGCCTTCCCATCCCAGAATGACCTTTTTAACTTGGTAGCTGTCCGTGTTATGGATATAACGTTTATATCATTGTATATCCCAAAACCCAGCTTATCTATTTTAACAAACATATCTAAACTATTATTTCATCCCTACCCCAGCCACTCATTATTTTAAGTGATTTTAACCTACACAATGAAATCTGGGGTTCTCACAATTCCGAATCCCTTTCGTTTAAACTTTTAGACATGTTGGACGATTTTAATCGAATTTACTGAATGATGGTTCCCCAACACGTCGGGTAACTCCTTCCCAGAATTTAAAAACTGCTGTGGACTTAACCTCTGATAATGTACAAGCACAATATAATGTTTTCAAAAATGCGCTCCTGGCAAAATATATAAAGAGTGCACTGCTGTATGTAAAAAGCTCAAGGAAGCAGAGCGAACATTATACTTTTTCGATGAATACCCAAAATTACCTTAACTGTCAGAGGATTGCAGCCGAAACAGTATTACTTTTAAGAAGTAAAAAGAAAGCAGGATGAGGCACGTTTTGTATGTCATTATCACCAAAATCATATCCATCTCTTATATGGAAAATCATTAAAAGACTTCGTGGGGCACTTGTAAACAATAATAACAGCTCTCTGGACGCATCCTCATGGATTGAATCTTTTAGTCAAAAAATAGCCCCGCCATCCGCTCCCTCGTTGGAAGAGATTTCAGTATTTCCGTCTGTCCCATCAGCAATACATGACATATTGGTATCCCCTTTTTCCCTTGAAGATTTGTCGTGGCTTAAAGACTCTGCTTCGGTGCTTCGGGAGTTGATAGAATACCTTATTCCTTCATTGTTAAAAGTGGAGACGAAACTAAAATGGTCCTAAAAAAGAAAAAAAAAATTTTTATTCAGAAAAATCCTTACACTTTGTTGACGGGGCTTCCCGGTTAGTAATCAGAGATACTGGTGCAGGGAATGCCTCGCTCTTCATCCATTGGTTTATATCTAGGATTTTAGTGTACAGCTTTAATGTAACCCAACTAATTAATTAAGCTAAGCTTAAACAAACAAGTAATTCCTAAGTATGATTAATTTGATCTTAGAGTCTGGATGTCCTCCTGATGAATGGAAGACCCAAATTATAATCCCTATTTTAAAAACAGGCAAACCCAGTGACGACCCTTCAAGTTACCATCCTATCGCTCTGTCAAATACTATGGCAAAAATTTTAGAACATCTTATCAAGAACCGTTTAAAGTGGTTTTTAGAGAACAATAATAGATTATCAAAAACTCAATTTGGTTTTCGCAAGGGATTGAGCACCGTAGACAGTCTCAGTACATTTATGACTGATGTCCGTATTGCTTTTTCAAAACGAAAATCGGTAGTAGGCATATTTCTGGACGTGGCGTCTGCATACGACAATGTTCTTCTCCCGATGCTCAGGCAGAAAATGGTGCAGCTGAACATTCCTGAGAAGATTGTTAACTTTAAGTGTTTTTTATATATTTTAGCGTTTTATTAACGCTTAAATATACTTAAGTAAAATTTAAACACTGAAAAAAGACGACAACCTCAGGCGGGAATCGAACCACGCACCTTCCGCATTCCGGGCGGCTGCCTTAACCACTTGGCTACCGAGGTCTGGCTTTCACCCGTCGAAATTTTTCAGTGCTTGATGCTTATGTTTTTTAGTCAACATTGCTTCATCAATCTTAGAAGTTTTCACCTCTGAGATCCGAAAGAAAATATTTTTACAAATATTTGAACATTCGGTTAAGATGAAGCTGCGTTATAGATAAGTGTTTTTTATATATTTTAGCGTTTTATTAACGCTTAAATATACTTAAGTAAAATTTAAACACTGAAAAAAGACGACAACCTCAGGCGGGAATCGAACCACGCACCTTCCGCATTCCGGGCGGCTGCCTTAACCACTTGGCTACCGAGGTCTGGCTTTCACCCGTCGAAATTTTTCAGTGCTTGATGCTTATGTTTTTTAGTCAACATTGCTTCATCAATCTTAGAAGTTTTCACCTCTGAGATCCGAAAGAAATATTTTTACAAATATTTGAACAATCGGTTAAGATGAAGCTGCGTTATAGATAAGTGTTTTTTATATATTTTAGCGTTTTATTAACGCTTAAATATACTTAAGTAAAATTTAAACACTGAAAAAAGACGACAACCTCAGGCGGGAATCGAACCACGCACCTTCCGCATTCCGGGCGGCTGCCTTAACCACTTGGCTACCGAGGTCTGGCTTTCACCCGTCGAAATTTTTCAGTGCTTGATGCTTATGTTTTTTAGTCAACATTGCTTCATCAATCTTAGAAGTTTTCACCTCTGAGATCCGAAAGAAATATTTTTACAAATATTTGAACATTCGGTTAAGATGAAGCTGCGTTATAGATAAGTGTTTTTAAGGTTTTTAAGGGTGTGGTTAAGGCAGCCGCCCGGAATGCGGAAGGTGCGTGGTTCGATTCCCGCCTGAGGTTGTCGTCTTTTTTCAGTGTTTAAATTTTACTTAAGTATATTTAAGCGTTAATAAAACGCTAAAATATATAAAAAACACTTATCTATAACGCAGCTTCATCTTAACCGAATGTTCAAATATTTGTAAAAATATTTCTTTCGGATCTCAGAGGTGAAAACTTCTAAGATTGATGAAGCAATGTTGACTAAAAAACATAAGCATCAAGCACTGAAAAATTTCGACGGGTGAAAGCCAGACCTCGGTAGCCAAGTGGTTAAGGCAGCCGCCCGGAATGCGGAAGGTGCGTGGTTCGATTCCCGCCTGAGGTTGTCGTCTTTTTTTTTCAGTGTTTAAATTTTATTGTTAACTTTGTTTTCAACTCTCTATCAGACAGGTCAGTTCTTGTTTGTTCTCAAAATTCTACGCTCCCACCGAGAAGAGTCTGAAAGGGCCTTCCCCAGGGATCAGTCCTTAGCCCTTTACTGTTTAATGTTTATACCTATGACCTAGATCAGACAGTCAATTGTTTTTGTGATGTTCTGCAGTACGCAGATGATCTCGCTCTGTATATGGCTGCAGATAATATTTTTGTTTCTGTCAATAGACTTAACTCGGCTATTTACTATCTTAATGATTGGTTATTGGATCATGGTTTGTCCCTCTCAATCTCAAAAAGTAGTGTGGTAGTTTTTTCAAGAGCTAGGGCTATTCCTGACATCGAAATATCCTGTAATGGTCAAATTTTTCCAGTCCACAACAATGTCTGATGCACATCACTTGAATTATATTTTTTAAAAATGCGAAAAAAATATCAATACTGAGAGCACTCTCTGGGGTTTGGTGGGGAGCTCATCTACCCAGAAATTACTGTATAATGCGCTCATACGCATTCTACTGGGTTATGGGTATTTTCTTTTAGAGCCATGTAACAGAACTTCTTTGGTCTATTTAGATAAAATCAAGCAAAATGTCTTCGGATTATTCTTGGTGCTATGAAGTCTTCGCCTATTAACCATTGTACTTTTCAAGCCATAGATTGCCATTGGCACTGCCAATTTTTATATTATTCTAGGGACCAATCATTGAGCCTTGACTTGACCAGTAGTAGTGATACATAGTATTGGCACATCACAAATTTAGTGATTAGCATTGCCAATCATTATACTTATATGGGTGACAATGATAGTGCTAAAAGGGGTCAATTATTCGTGTGTTTTTTTATATTTTTTTTTAATACTCAATTTTTTATTATATTTGAGTACATACCTACTCTAAATTAAGTTAGAATTGTTGTTGGATGTTGTGATAACAGTAAATCAAAATTATGCTGTCGATATTATAATTTATTTATTTTCTACGAACATTCAAAGTGAGAAGTTTGTTTAGGGTGTCATTCATTGTACTTGTACCCTCTCCCCTATTCAACATTATAGTTGAAAAGAAAACGCAACTATCTTTATTTTTATCCTTACGCAACGACAATGCCAATGGAAAAGTAGCTCTAGAGGAACTTTTTCAATAACGTTATTTGATCGCGTTAAATAAGTTCCCAGCGTCACGCCTTTGGTCGACACCGGTGTCAAAACGTGGTCAAAACCTACCGCGATACGGATTTAAAATGGAAAACTTCGATCGCTCGTTAGCTCCAAAGATCGATCGTTGCGCCAACGTATTTCCCAAATCATTGTCGTTATAATATTTAACGCGATACGAAATGTGCTGAACGTGACGTTTTTGGTCGTGGTTTGGTTTTGGTAATGTCGTTGAACGTCGTTTCCAGTTACCGCGATCGAGGCCTAACTCCTACTCCCCCAGCGCATCTTACGCTATATAAAAATGGATCATATTCTATGGCCGTTAAAGTGTATAACCATTTGCCAAAAGACCTCCAGTCCAGGGTAGTAATGAAAGGGAGCTCAAAAATATTCTTATATCTCATTCTTTTTACATGAAAAAATATTTTGAAATTAAATTCTATTAGTTTAAAAATTATGTCGTTACCATAAAGTTATGGTAGTAACATAGTTTAATATTTGACAGTGCCTTGAAAAGGTAAAGTAACAAACATATCATCTTATACTTACCCACTTTTATTGTAGTAGTACTTATTGTTATAAATTTTATTTATGGTGAATAATGAATATGAACATTAAACAAATGAATTGGGTTTCTTAGAGCCAGTGTGGTTGTGAAAGTGTTGAATAAGAGATCTTCTTGCTTTTATTCTTTATAAACTCTCCCCATTATACCCATAATTTACGAATTTATTTATTTATTTATACAATTAGAAAAATTCTTAATACGTCTATATGTTGTATGAATGAGCACAGATAATAATATAATAAATAATAATATGAAACAACATCACATACATTGTTCTGATCCCAAGTTAAGTAGCTAAAGCACTCGTTTCATGGAAATCAGAAACAACGACGGCACCACAACCACCCAGACCCGACACAATATCGAAAAGTTCGTTTTCGACATTGACCCGACCGGGAATCGAACCCGGGACCTCAGGAGTTAGCGCCGCCCAAAGTCCGGCGTGCAAGCCACTCGGCTGCGGAGGTCGTCACACACGAAAAATGAGCACAGATGAAGAAAGATTGTATAAGTCAGATCCTTTGGTTAGTTTGTCCAAAATAAGAAAAAAAGAACCAAATAAAACAAAACGCATATTTTTTGCTGGTAACACCATCTTTCTTTACTCAGTTTGACTGGAGCATCACCCTACTGACCAAAGGGAAGTGGTACGCTGAATTACAAAAGGACCTACCGACTACACCAGTCTTTCCCAACGTGGGCGATAACGCCCCCTTGTGGGCGCTGCAGGCCTAAAGGGGAGCGGTAAGAGACCCAGAAAAAAAAGGGGGCGTTGTGTAGGGCTTTGGGGTTGATTTATAATTTCATCTACCTAGCTAGGAAGATTCTTAGACACCGACTGAGCTCTCGACTCTCGACTACATCTTGTGAACATCAACTAATATTAATTAAGATATAGCTCAAACTCGGTTCGATATAATAGACCGCGGGCAATCATGTTTTAACAAGTTTTTGTTAAATAATCCGATTTGTACATTCCTGTATCAATCGGCTGGTTCTATAATACTTGTTCTTACTTGTCGAGTACGATTGGGCGTCGAATGAGATAAACGAGTTTATGCACGTTTGTCTTATTCCTGTTGGTGCGTGCTGCTTATGCAATCCTATATAAACGACGTAAATTTATTTTATTTTCATTTGCGGTTTCGCGCTTAATAGATAAGCAGTACTTGATTTCAACACTTACGTATTTCTCAAAACAAAACAATGTCGGAAATAAAAAAGAAGAGACGGCAATACTCTGCGGAATATATTAAATTCGGATTTATTGAAAATCCCACAAACCCGTCGTCGCCTTTGTGTCTTCTATGTCTAAAAACATTTTCAAACGAAGCAATGAAGCCTTCAAGACTGCAAGATCATTTGAATAAAATGCATCCAGATAAGAAAGACAAGAATGTAGCATATTTTCAAGACCTAGAGAAAAAGCATAATACTCAGCCAAGTGTATCAAAACTATTTTCGGCGGCTGCTAAGCAAGATGACGACGGACTTCGAGCTTCGTACAATATCTCTTTGTTAATTGCTCAAAAAGGCAAACCACACAACATCGGAGAAGAGTTAATTTTGCCAGCAATAAAGGAAGTAATAACTACTGTGCTTCATAAACCGGCCGCAAATATTATCCGAAAAATTCCTTTGAGTAATAATTCTGTGCAAAGACGAATTGATGAAATGGCTGAAAACATTGAAGAATCATTGTGCAATCATCTGAGGACTAGTCAATTCTCAATTCAGCTCGATGAGTCCACTTTACCAACTAATGAAGCGTTGTTGCTATCTTACGTGAGGTTTATTAAAGATGAGAAAATACGTGAAGAACTATTGTTTGCCAGAAATTTGGAAACAGATACAAAAGGCGAAACCATATTCAATACATTGGAAAAGTTTTGTGAAGAGAAAGAGATTCCTTTGAAAAATATTATATCAGTTGCTACGGATGGCGCTCCGGCTATGACAGGGCGCCATAAAGGCTTCATAGCGTACTTAAAGAATAAAATTCCAGATGTCCTTGCTATACATTGCGTTATTCATAGACAACATTTGGTTGCTAGAAACTTAAGTGAACGACTATTTCAATCACTGCAATATGTCATCAAAGCAGTCAATAAAATCCGTAGCAGCTCTTTGAATGGTAGATTATTTCATCAGCTTTGTGTTACTAATGACGAAGATTTCAATCGTTTGTTGCTTCATACTGAAGTTCGTTGGCTGTCAAGAGGCAATTGTCTGATTCGAATTTACAACCTGTTTGACTCTGTGATAGAGTTCTTGGAAACTAAAGATACAGAACTGCGCAACAAGCTCATAACATCAAAGAATGATATAGCTTACATGACAGACCTGTATAAATTGTTCAACGACATGAACCTCCAACTGCAAGGCGATGAACTAAATTTAATTAAAACAAAAAATGTCGTTGCTGCTTTCGCAGCCAAACTGCTTCTGCACAAAAAGAATATGGGCAGACGTGAGTTTCACAATTTTCCGAATTTATCAGTATCCTGCAGTAACGACGACTTGTTTGCCTACTGCCAACATTTGGAAAACCTCCACATTGACTTCACCGAACGATACCAGGACATTTTAAACTTGGAAATACCAGACTGGGTGTTGGATCCGTTTTCAAATGTCAACACAGCAATGTCACCTCAGCTGGAAGAAGAACTTATAGAATTGACAACAAACGAAGAAAAAAAAATCAAGTTCAAAAATGGATATCAAGAATTTTGGCTACAAAAACCGATCCCGCAATTGTACCCTGGATTGTGGTTAATTGTTCAACGATTCTTGATAGCATTCCCATCGTCATATTTGTGTGAACGTGGATTTAGTGCTGTGGCAACGCTGCTTACTAAAAAGAGAAATCGTTTGCGTGTTACCGAACGTGGCGACTTGCGGCTGTTTTTGAGTAAATTGGAACCTGATATCAACAAACTTATTGAACAGCATCAGATTCAACCTTCACATTAGTTTTTATATAAGAATTGATTATGTTTGTTTTATTTTCAATAAAAGATACTCTGTCCGAATACTATAAAGTTGCGTTTCAATAATCAGTCATAAGTACTTAGCGGTTTTTAAGTATGTTTAAAAAGGGGGGCGTTAAAAAATAATTTATTCTTAAAGTGGGCAGTAGACAAAAAAAGGTTGGGAACCCCCTACACCATGGTACAACAACTTCAAGTACAGCGACAGGAAGTTCATCACAGTGTTGAATCGCTTGCGTTATGGACATTGCCTAGTTCCTGCCCATCTATATAGACTTAAAATCATCACCAATAGCAAATGTACACATTTTTCGAAAGAAAATTCGGATATTCACCATATTTTATTTGATTGTACAGCTTTTAACATTCAACGACTTCTTTTTGTAAGTGAAATTGTTGCCATTTCGGAAAAAAACAGCTGTCCAAGATCTTTTATCTAATGCAGTTTATTTCAAGTCTATTTATAAGTTTATATTATGTACAGTAAAAAAAGTTTAGTGTGATTATAACGTAAATTCAGTGTTTCAATGTAACTAAAATTTTGAGAAACGTATAATTAAGTTTTCGACTAAAGGACTAGTATCCATGGTCATGAATAAATAATAAAAAAAAAACAAACTCAGTTTGACACATGGAATGGAACCCTGGACTAGGAAAATTAGTACAAAATTGTTTTCCACAAACAATTTACGAATAAATTAATATGGACACCGCATACTGTAGACTTTGTGCAGAGCTGAAGCCAAACAAGAAACTAGTTGATGTATACAGAGATGCCGACACTAAGTTGATCACAAGTAAATTGGTTCGTATAAATGCCAGTACCGATTTCAACATCGAAACATTGCCAAAAACTGTTTGTTTTGTGTGCCTAACCGCGTTAGACAGAGCTTACGAGCTCGTAAATGGTATTGAGGCGGCTCAGGCAGTACTCAAAGATATAGTATTAGTGCAACACATTAAAAAGGAAGCTTTATCTGACAATGAAACATGCGCTACAATTTTCTTTGACTCAGAGGATGATGTCAAATTCGAGAACGCAATCACTGTAAAAGAAGAAAACGAGCAAAGCAACAATCAGCTGCCTCAGAACGTCAGCAAAAAGAGATTATATAAAACAGCGTCAAAACTAAAAGCTAAGAAAAAGATTGTGTCATCTACAAAAAACATTCTAGACACAATCCCTCTCTCGCAACTGCACTTGACTTGGAAGGACTTTGACTGGGCTTGTTCGTATTGCGGAACCCAATTTGCGACTTGCGACGAGCTCAAAGAACACTCCCTCCAAATACACAATTGCTGTAACGCATATCGTTGTCCGGATTGCAATACGCGCAAGTTACGATTAGAGAAATTTATTCAGCATATGAGAATTCATAGGAAATATTTAAAGTTTTCATGTTACAAATGCTATCTTAAGTTCCCGACTCCCCACGAGGTGAATAAACATAGGAAGTGTCATATTACAACTACCTACGTTTGTTCTGGGTGCAATTCATCATTCGAGAATCAAGAAGAGAAAATTAAACATTGTTCGGTCTACTTCAGGGACTTGAGGTCTCGTCAAATTCCATTGGACAAAATTGGAAGTGATGGTGTAACTTGCAAGGTTTGTGAGAAAACGTTTAAACGTAAGACCTCCTTGCATACCCATTTATTGACGCACACAGAACGCAAAAGGAATTACACTTGTGATCAATGCGGAAAATGTTTTATAAGCAAAAGTTGCCTCAGTGGCCATATGGTAGTTCACTCAGACTTATCTTACACTTGTGAAATATGTAAGCATCAATTTAAATCGCTCACAAAGTTAAGGAATCATGTAAAAGTTCACGATCAGGTAAAACCCCATGCTTGTAATCAATGTGGCCGTTGCTTCAGACTGAAAAAGCAGTTGGAATCACATAGCATCATTCACACTGACTTGTTGCCACATGTCTGCAGTTACTGTAATAAGGCGTTCCGTTTTAAAACAATTCTGAATCAGCATGTACGTCAGCATACCGGTGTTAAGCCGTACTCTTGTGAAATATGTTCTAGAGATTTCACAAACTGGCCAAACTTTAACAAGCACATGAAACGGCGTCACAACATGAACATGGCTAAGAAAAAGCATACGGCAGAAGGTATTTACCCTATCAATCCGGTTACCGGAGAAATTATGGTATTTCCAGAAACTAATACGACAATGGAATGGAAGAAGAAAATGTTGGTACGTAGACCACCAGGCCGACCGAAGATTACAGGAGATATTGCGCCTGAAACCACTGAAGAAAGTATTGATACTAAAGTTGAGTTAGAAAATTAATTGCTTAATAAGTCGATGTGTGAAATTCTTATTCAAACAGAGGTGGAATATACCGATGTGAAACAATATATTTGACCCGATGTTCAAAATGTGTCAAAGTTTCCTCTATAACTGATCAAGTGTTGGCATTAAGTGATAGATTTGTGCAAATTCAACCAAATGTCTAAGCAAATCATAGAGAAACTATAATAACAAATAATAAGAGAACTTATTATTTGTTCTACAGCTTGGGGTAGAGTAATTTTTGGAGTCTACATTAATTTATTAATGTAAGAAAATGAATCAATATTATTTTATCTTATTCAGTTTATTTTTGAAGGGTAGTTATTTTGTCTCCTACCTTGCCCATTAAGGCATTCGAATAACGAAATAAGAAACGAATTAATAGGTATGTTAATATTTTTACCTCTTCTACAAACGCGAGCGGTATGCGACGCGGCAAGCGATTTTGTAGTTCATAGTCGAACGATAGAAAGAACGCACGAGCGACTTGCGTTGCGTTGCGACGCAGAGAGCGGTGCTAGTTCATTGCGCGTTATGCTTCGGCATTCATAGTCAACGATCATAGAAAGAACGCAATGATTTAGAAGTCCACTTGCCGCGTCGCAGAACGCTAGTGTTTGTGGTCGAACAGCTGGCTTATTACCGAAAAAAGCAACCAATTGTTAATTGTACAATTGCAATGCAACGCGACTGCTCTATTTACGGTTGATAAATTGGTATTACGGACAGAAATCGCTCAATGTATGCAAACTATTACATACATTTTAATCGCAAATGCACTAAGCGAGCGATCATCGAGCGATCTGTGTCCGTAATACTTCGATCAAAAATCTAGATAAAGGATTCAGAACAAAAATACTTCTCAAAAGTGGTCCTGTTTTCCCGTAACTATACATTTAACCACCACAGACCACGGACCCTGCAAAGGGTTCGAAATGTCAGGATAAACATTAATTAAAAGTAATGAGTAAAATAAACGCGAGTACCTAGATCCGTAAAAGTTGTTTCATTTCAATATACATTTAAATCTCGAATAACAAAATCTGAAAAAAACATTGCATAGCACAACATATCTTAAACATAAAGATTCATTATTAAGGTTGCAAAATATTTTGACTTAACATTTATTGTCATCGCCGCAAACGTCATTGATTTTCAAGCGCATAACGGGAATCTAGTACATAATAAATAATTGATCGAAGCCGTAATAATACCAGTTGATCAACCCCAACAAGAGCAGTCGCGTTGCAAATCAACAACTGGTTGCTCTTTTCGGTAATAAGCCTGCGGTTACACTCGAAGAGCGATATGTTATAAGTTGTTGAAGTTTTTATTAACGGAGAATAATATAGTGCCCATATTTTATTTGTTAACGATAATTCTATCGCTTTTATGTAACAGATTTTATCTCTTATTTGATTTAAGTTAAACATTGTTTTGAAGTTATGTTAGCAATTGTTATTAAAAAAAAAGATTAACAAATGAAAAATAAGACAATGTGTTTTATTATTTTATTTTTGAGTTCAGGGTGCGTAGTGAGAGTGTTGTTTGTCATACGATTACGTTAATGAAAACTAGAATTTGCAACAAAGTAGTGCTGGGCTTCAAGCACAAAATAGTAGCTGCGTTCGGGCTGACTGTGGTACGAGATCCTTGTCCGTGCAAGATGTCTACGTGTGAGTTGCTCCACGCGGTATTTATTAAGCTTAGGTACATTCTGATTTTGTGCCTCAAGTCTGTTAAATCAATAACTTCTCATTATATTAGTGTATCGGTAGCCTAATTTTGAAATTAGGACTTAGGAAATCTGTCAAAATTACGCCACGACTTTCAAAATAGTAGAATTGAGGCCGAACATTAAACTGGTAATACCTTAGATACGTTATTAGTTGGTTTCATAAGTTTGACACTAGGTGGCGCTACTTTGAACACAGGATTTGTTGAAAACTAAATCGGTCGAATATTTTATATAATTTAATTTGTTTTCAAGTCTGGTAACGTGTTCTATCATGTTTAATTTACAAATTAAATGATAAATTACTGTTTCAAGACTAACAAACAATTTTTACTGTATTGTTTTCTTTTACACGAACACTACACATTAAAATGAAACTACTCTCTGACAGAATGACAGTCTCCCTGTGACCACGGACCCTGCAAAGGGTTCGAAACGTCAGGATAAACATTAAATCTAATGTGTAAAATAACCGCGAGATCCGTAAAAGTAGCTTCACTTCAATTTTTACTGTTTATGACAAACCTAGCTCTGTAAATTAAAGCATTGGGCACTAAATGCTAAAAAGAAAAGAAAACATTACTACTGAACACAATTCACTTTATTTCTAACATTAACAAAGTGTATATACTATGTTGATATTTTGATGACATAAATATAAGTTTTTTCTCGGTAAATGCTTCTTGGCGGTATCTCAAGCCAAAAGATGTTTTTTGAATAAGTATTTTTAATTATTTGATTTTTCACATTCACAATGCCAGGTTAGGTAGGTATATGTAGACAGTTACAAGATAAAATTTGAATGATGGTTTCACAGTACTTCCTAGATTCTCCGAGGCGGTATTTCCAGACATCAAGAGCGGAAAACCTAAGTAGTACCTACTACTTAATGGAAAGGTTTTAAAGATTTTACTGTAGGTACGAAGTATAATTCTGGAAAGTACTTATGTAGTTCTATCTATAGGATAGGTAGTAGGTATACTTATTATTACATAGGATAAAATATGGTACCTATTTATTAAAGAACACATTTCTCTACAGGAAGTAGTATAGTCTTAGTCAGTTATTTATTAGGCTATTTCTGAATACATGATTATCATTGTCTACGAATTGATATAGGTAAATTATTGAACATTTGAGGACTACAAATATTAAAGTCGAAACATGCATTAAGTGTATAAATATGTACTATTAAAAAATATTTCAACGTACAATTTGAAATACATAATGTATAATAGGCAGTGTTTATAATTAGACATTGTCAAAATTTTTATTAGTTACATACGCCCTTCCTATTCTCTTAATGTTTTAAGGCAACGATATACATACTAAGTACTTAAACGTATCCTTATACCACATTAAAAAAATCATAAGGCGACTTTTTAAAATATTTTACGCGTAAACACAGAAACCTTCATCTCACATTCTCACCTGAAGTTGGGTGACGACAAGGCGAATGGTGGAGGCGCACTTCACCCGGGATCCTCAACTACCGATAGCCTGTAGAGTTTGCTACATGACATAGGGTAGTGAGTGACACCAGTGTACAACATTTTTTTCTCTTTAATCTTTAAAAAAATGTCAGCAACTGATTTTGGTCTTTAGCAACAATTGAATAAAGACCACCTGCCTTCCGGCTGTCGTCCCGTAAAATTTCAATGTTATGCTAAAGAATTAAAGAAAAAGAAAAGCGATGTGACTTCTTGGCGGGAAAGTGAAGAGTCATGTTTGCGGTTTTGTTTTATTTTCTAAAATTTGTGTTATGTCGAATATTAATGTGAAATAATGGTGGATTATTAACCGTTAAGTGTTCGTGAGTGTGCATGAGTGTTGGCAAATGAAACAAAACAGTGCAACGTCACTTTTCAAATTCTCTCAAGAGTCTGCGTGAGGACTCAGTAAAGCCCCCACATCTTTACTGAGATACTCGAGGGGTTGGGGGTATATCATTTCTCACTTCATCATATTGTATATTTATGTATTACTTGTAAGAAAAATTACTTTGACACTGGCTAAATGTGCTAATCGCACGAAACCATCAACTAAAAGAAAGAAAGAAAAAAAGAAAAAAGATGTGACATTTCGGTGAAAATTCTGACCATTAAGGTTTTGCTACAGTCACAAGCCAGGGCAGCTGGTGAGTCAAGCCCTAGATTCCCTCCACAGAAGCAGTCAGGCCTCATGGTATACGAATTTGTTGGTATTCTTTTATTTCACCATTATCATCATTAGTCTATATTAGGTCACCGCTGGACATAGGCCTTTCCTTGTGCACTTCACTGAGTACGATCCGCGACTACTCTCATCCAGCTCTTGCCAGCCACCTTTTGGTACTTGGTCTTCATATCACCTGATGTTATGTGATGATAAGGTCAAAGGTGGAAGCGCACTTCACCAGCAATCCTCAACTGAGGAACTCGCTATTTTATCTCTAACTGTCGGAACACAACATGGACGTTTTGGCGCCATATTTAGACAAGAACTTTGAGGAGATCGCCACTCCACCTAGTCTGTGGACGTCCTACTTACTACCCTAAGGAACTCCACAGATAGAGCAACTTAAGTTGCAGAAACTATCAACTTTTTAAAGTTTTCGTTAAAGGTTGCCAGTTGCAGCAACAAAAGTCCCAGTTAACAGTTGCCGCAATTTTAAATAAACTTTTCAAATCCACAGTCAACAGTCAGTGTGTGCCAGTTGGGGAAACCAGCTACTTGACACAACTAGTACAAATTTAACATTTGCTAGTTGCAACAATTTAAAACTAATTCCATCATCGAGTGCCGTCACTGAAAACTGTTGACGATCATCGAAACTCGCAACAAGAGTTGCTATTTCTGCACAGTTTCTTTAGGTTATATGGAAACAGCGAGTTGCCTTGCCTGTTGCAGCGATACATAGATCAAAGTTACAAGATAAAGTTTTGACGTGACAACGTCTTATAATTCGATGGAGCCGGCTGCACGCACGAAAAAACATGACTCATGCGGCGTTACCTCGCTCTGAGGCGTTCCATTTAAGGCTTGAAGTGCAAACGAGAGCGCGGAACGAGCGACAAAGAGGCACAATCGGCCTCCGCGTTCGGCAGCGTTCGACATGTCTCTCTCATACTTGAGTGAGCGATGCGTCCGCGTGGACGGATGCTATACAATAATACATTTACATGTTTTCGTCAAGTATGAAGTGCAGTAAAAAGTGAATGTGGTGTCAGTTGTTTATAGCAACGATAATTGCGGCGATAAAGGTAATGATTATTTCGATATTATTAATATATGTTCAGTGATATAACGTTGTCACGTTCAACTATCGTCAGTAAACCGACTTTACAGACAACCGATTTTTTTTGTCAGCGAAGCGCTTTACTTATTCGCTACTAAAGCCATGCATCTCGGCGAGGAATGTTCATTAAAGATCTTCTTGTAGCAACAATTCTTCACGCCATTCTCCTTCAAGAAGACCAGCCGATCCAACAGCACATAATTCTCCGCAAGCGGTTGCAAATACTGCTGCATAAAAATATAGATTCCCGCCTTCTTGAACGTCAAATCTTTCGAAATGTCCCTCCATATTTGCCTTATTTCGGCCATATTGAAACCGTTGATAATTTGTTTGTCTTCTGATACGTTCTTAATATCTTCGTGATTTTCATTTTTCGGTGTCAATGTGAATCCGTTGGTAGCAGCTTCTAGAAGGTACGATTCGAAATCGTTCTGGTCCTTCAATCTGACGGCTTTTCTTCTGTTCCTCTGTATGTCATAGTCATCTGAAATACGTAAAGAACATCATCATCAGGGTGCCAAGTGCGAGTTCCATTCGCCATTCGAAAACGTTAACGAAAACGAGAATTTGTATGGCAAAATGTTAACTCCTTTCGTATGCCGCCAGGAGGCGCCGTTTCAATGTCATACTAATTTTCGTTTTCGTAAACGTAATCGAATGAATACGAATAGTAAACAAGACCCACACTAGGCCCCCAGCTGAGCCTCAATATGCTAATTTAAAACTCGTAAAGAAAGATTAACATAAACTGACATCAGTATCACAGGCCGGGTATAAAGTAAAAATATATATTTGGAAATATTTTTGTTTTGTTTATATAATTTTAACGCAAATTTTATAATTACACAAACGGTTCAAATCCTGCTCGTGGAAATTTTTTCAACATTTGTGTTTTTGTAATTATAAAATTTGCGTTAAAATTATATAAACAAAACAAAAATATTTTATAAATAGCTTGCCTACTTCTTAACTGATCTTTAGTATTTGTAAAAATATTATGATCAGATGTTAATGACGGTACTTGTTGACATTGAATTGGCGCCTTTGGCTTTCAAAGTAAAAAAAAGTAAATAGTGTTGAATAATTTCGGCGGGCTGGTTAGAACCACGATAGCTCAATTGGAAGAGCACCTGACCCGGTATGTCAGAAGGGTGCAGGTTCAAATCCTGCTCGTGGAAATTTTTTCAACATTTGTGTTTTTGTAATATATATTTGGCTTTGGACGTGCACTAGCGCTTAACCTGAGAGGGGGTCAAGTTACGTGGGGCTTACGCTCCGTTCCTCTTCCGCCCAAAACTCCCCAAAGGGGCAATAGGAAGGGAGGGACCCACTACAACCCGGGGGTTTAATAAGCGACGTGATAACTATACTCTGTCTAACGTTTCCGTCAAAAACTTTTAAAAATGGAATGGTGATGTTTGATACTGTTTCAGTGGCTGATTCTGACATTTTCCCAATAGTCCAATTGTCAAAATAAAGGCGCCGAGGCATTGTGGAAGTTTTTAAATATAGCATAATCTGGGGCTTAGGCATCTCTATAAATAAAGTATCATATGGATAAACTATCCTGGACAGTGCTGTTGTGTTCGTGTTTTTTACACTTGCCAAACGCGCTAATTTAACTAGAAAGTAAACTAGTAGGTAATTTGATTGCTTGAATGCCATACATATCTAGTTTACGCTAACTCGGTCGAATGGTGAGATGTATTAATCTGTAAAAGGTAAATATTAATATACTTATAATGATATTAAGATTTTCCCGAAAACTTACTTTTATGCGCATATAGTTGCAAAACAGCTCTGGTGAGCAAAATGAACACAAACTCGTACAGATCCCCGTATTCGCGATAGCCGTGCGCTGCCAGTCTCAGGAACGTCACCCCCATAAATTTATGAGCATCAAACTTTTCAAATATATCCTTCAAACTGTTACTGAGTGGAAAATATTTAATTTTTTCGCCATCTAGCGACATCTTGTGGTAGCAACACGGCATTACCGCCAAAGACTTAGCATCCGCCATCTTTAAAAAGGTGAAGATCGCTTCAACTGTCAAATCCGCGCACGCATGCAGGCCGATTATGCAGAATTGGCCATGCTTAGGAAAAGTGTCCTCCAGATACTCAGCGATTTCGATATGCGAGTCTTCCGTGACTGTGTGCTTCACATATCTCACGTTTCCAGTCGAGTCCGTGTGGTATTTCGTTTGACGTTTCTGCGCACTATCGTAGTGGCTTTCATTGCTCTCCAAGCCTAGCACTTTGTAATTCGTTATTTCGTAGATCAGTTGGTCTAGGTAGCCCTGAAATCATTGGTTAATTTCAAAATACATCTAAATAGGGAATAACTAATTCCTGAACATTAAGCGTAGGTATAAATGAAGTCACGTAACAGTTCTTTAAAACATTGACTAATTTTTTATTTGACCGAAGCATGAATTTATGTAACCTAAAAAGTTATTAATAAACACTTAAATGTCGGAGCAAAATAGTGACGTCATAGTTACCATTCCCACACAATTTCTATTGAAAAAAATGTTTTTACAGTCGCTAAAAAGTTGTTCTATTGACTAACCAGTCAACTTCCCAATTTCTTTTCGAGAAATATTTAGTATAAGTAATATTATCAACTTCAGCCAAAAGGCGTCCACTGCTAGACGTCTGTGGGAACAAGGATCCACAACGACCGGTTTTGTGCTGCTCGCATCCAGCGGCTACTCGCAACCTTCACCAGATCGCCGCCCGCCGCCCCGGTCCACTTACTATAAATTATTATATAATAGGTATACCAACTCACCAATCCAGAACCAAAATCCACAAGCAACTCGCACTGGTTTTCCTCACAAATGCTACCGAGCTCTTTAACCAGATTAATGATTTCATATCTTTTCTTAGGACTCAAGGGAGCGTCAAAATCCTCATCAAATTCTCTCACTTTCACTTGCTCAATCATAACTTCCAATTTTCCCAACATGGAGAAAAATCGTTTCAGGTAATCATCTTCGTGTATCAATGTGGTAATATCGAAGTTTCTATTGAAAATGTTAATATTTTCAAGGTTTGAAACCTTGATATTATCAAAAGCATTTTTGACCAAGACATCGGTGTTTTGGTGGCAGAAGATATAATCAAATTCTTTTAGAAATATCATACATTCCTCAAGATAATCTTCGGCACGCTCAAACGTTGATGGGAAAGTCATTGAACTGAAATAAGAGAACTGTTTGCATTTAATATTCGCTTGATTGATATCTTTTCTTAAATGGATAGCACGGCAGATGACTCCAATCCACCAGATGTTAATTGGAAATGGAGTCCAGACGCAAAGACAACTGGTGTAGCGTGAAAAAACGCAGCATCAATCACCCTTACCCTTCTCTCAAGGTGCCTCTTCACGCCTCGTTTGAAGTCACCTACATACCGTAAGAAGGAGGGAAAACGTCTGCTAGTAGTTTTACATGAGACAAGCTGACCGGCGGACTTCGTACCGCTTTGACAGTTTCCATGACAACAAAACAACAAATCATTCGTCCGCTTCTAGAAGAACACCCGTATCCCGTAATGGACCCCTATAGCAGCACCACCTACCGGGTCCAATTGTGAATCTAAACCATTCTCGAATCCACTTGAACACATACAGAAAATTTCATACAAATCGGTCCAGCCGTTTAGAAAGAGTTCAGTAACATACACACGCTTAGAAGATTTATATAATTACTAGCTGACCCGGCGGACTTCGTACCGCTTTGACAGTTTCCATGACAACACTACAAACAATACATTTTGTATTGGAAAAATTTCAAAAATCTAAAAAAAATTTAGGGGACCACCCTTAACATTTAGGGGGATGAAAAATAGATGTTGTCCGATTCTCCACCCTAGCCGATATGCACGCTAAGATTCACGAAAATCGGTCGAGCCGTTTCAGAGGAGTTCAATAACGTACACCGTGACACGAGAATTTTGTGCTTATAAGTATTATTTTTATGTTATATATAAGTGCGCCTACACCTAATTTAAGCCGGCTATAACTAAGTGCAACCGGCTAAAACTAGGTGTAGCCGCACTTATCTTCGTTGTAAAGAGCTAGATTTCTGTTGCCTAATAAAAAAAAATAACCTCGAAATTCAAGATAATCGCTACGCTGTTTTTTTTTTTGAGAGAGATTGCCGATTGCCTCATACGGCATTTTCAGCGGGCTTGTTTGGGGGCGGCGAGGAACGTACAGGGTCCCTCAAGCCGTGTGAAACGAATCACCTTCGGAGGTTTTCTAGAGGGAACGGCATCGCGCACTAGTGCGCGTCCCCGTGCCCTACTAGATTCTCCGAAGGGTTCGGATCGGATCGGGGAGCGGAACAACCCGAGGCCTCTAAAGGCTCGGACCTCGGATCGGGTTGACCGGGCCGTGGTGGAGAGAAGCGCCCAGGTACATGTCTGTACCTGGTGTAGAGCGCGTGTCTTGTTCTACGAGTACGGTGTCTTGTGCCTAAACTAGTGTGCATTTAGGGTATTCTGTAAATGTGTAGAGGTATTTAGAGGATCGGGCGGGGTCGCTCGCTGCGCTTAGCGATTGTCTTAAATTTCTAACCTATCACGTGACCTACAGGAGTAGGGCAGCTAGTAGTTCTGTTGTCTATTATATAAAAATACATTTTCTGCCGTGCAGGCGGTCTGTGCCCAGTTCTATAATGGTCTTCTTCTAATTATGACCAGTTCTGGTTTTGACCACTTCTTTATTTTTCCTCTTAGTGTAGGGTAAGCAAAATATATATTCATCTCGAAGTTTTTAACAGCTTTATTTTTAGGGTTCCGTACCCAAAGGATAAAAATGGGACCCTATTACAGTGCGACTCAAATAGGATGGCGGCTGTGAAGTTATCCGTGGTTATGCGTAGAAGTATGCCCCGCACCTTCCCCTCTTCCACCCGCTGACACCTAAATTAAGTAATGCGCAGCCACGTGAGCCTAACTTCACAGCCGCCATCCTGCTTGAATCGCACTGTACTAAGACTGAAGTTTTTTTTAACTTTTTACAAAAAAATTAAACCGACTTCAAATATAACACTCAAAAGCGAGAAATAAAAAAAAATAAGTAACTATATATATATATATATATATATATACGAAATAAAAAAATAAATAAAAAACAAATAATTAAAAAAATATATAAAAAAAATAATGTAAATATATATATTATTCTGTTTTTAGTATTTATTGTATTTGCGGCAACAGAAATACATCATCTGTGAAAATTTCAACAGTCTAGCTACCACGTTTCATGAGATACAGCTGGTGACAGACAGACGGACAGTCTATTGTTCTGTGCGGACAGTGGAGTCTTAGTAATAGGGTCCTGTTTTTACCCATTGGGTACGGAACCCTAAAAATAAAGCTGTTAAAACTTCGAGATGAATATAATATTTTGCTTACCCTACACAAGGAGGACAAATAAAGAAAATGGTCAAACCAGAAAAGGACTTCCTTAGTAGTGGTCCTAACAAGTAGTGGTCGAATCCAGAACTGGTCATTATTAGAGGAAGACCAATAAAGAACTGGGCGCAGACCGCCTAAACGATTTTCTGCACCTAGTTTTAGCCGGCTAAAACTAGGTGTATGTAGCCGCACTTCGACTATTAGCCGTAACATATATGTATACAGCGTGTGTATTCCATACGATCCTATATTTTAAGGGCAGTCAGATAAGACCCTAATTAACGTAAATTGGTACATTAAGTTAACAAAAGAAAACATTTTTTTTCATACAAATTAATTCGGCACGCAAAGTATTCAAATAACCAAGTCGTCTACGTAAGCACTTTAATAAAAGTGTCAAAATTGTCAACTCAATATTTGCATTACATTGCTGGCCGGGAAAACTTTCATTATCATTACCAGTGATCGGAATAGGTAGAGCTATTTAGGTTCATTGACCGCAAACATTGATGTTAATATGGATATTCCACGGGATTCCGACTAATACTCCGGAATTCGATTATTATAATTATTTTTATCAATAAGTATAAAAAATGGTATATGTAAGCCCATTTGCACACGAGTGACGTTGTCAATTTTACATCGGCAACACGTTGCCAAAGTTTTTATCAAACGCGCGACGTTTTTTTTTTTTTTTTTTTTTTTTTTTAATGCAGCTACTCCCCGCTATTTTTGCAGGACTTTATTTTTCTATTTTATCTTTTTTTGTATCTCTTTTTACAAGGGTTATTAAGCTTGAGCTTGAAGAGCTCTACTCATTTTATTTATTTTCTCTTTTTTTCGTTTCTCTTTTTTGTTTCTTTTCTTTTCTTTTTACAATGTGTCTCTTAAATCTATTACATTTTTCTGTTCTTTGCTTATTACATCATTACATTATTATTCATTATATCACTATATTATTACCTTATTATATTATTACATTACATATTATTATATATTGCATTAATATTATATTACATTATTATATTATTATTACGTTAATTCTGATACATTGTACTTTCTTATTTTAAAAACATATTTTATATACTTATTATTCTTACCCATAAAATTACATACTTTGCTCTCTTTTTTATAAAATCCCACCACTTGTGTGGTCTTGCTTACAAGTGCTTACATTATATTACTTACATTAAACGTCCTTATTTCTAAAATTTACTTTACTAACGATTTCTTTGGCAAATTTCATAAATATTTTCCTTTCTTTTTTGTTGCTCATTATTTCCTTAAGGGTGTCTTTGCTTAATTTTGTGTCTATGCTCTGTTGCAGAGTGTACCTAATTTGCGTGTGTATTGGGCAGTCTAATATTATGTGGAAGATGTCCTCGTCCTTCGTCGGGTCACAGGCACATGCGGGGCTGTCCCTGCACTTAAATCTGTGCAGGTATGCACAGAATCCCCCATGACCTGTCAAGACCTGCGACGCTAGCCGGTCGATGGACATCTTCCTCACGGTGTTATATGCGTCCACCCCATTCGGGAAAAAGACCTTGGTGGTCGCGGCTGTGGTTTCGGTCCTATACCTGCTGTCCCATTGCTCGATCGTTCCCGCCCGTAAATGACGTTTAACGTACGAGATGGGGCAGCAGTCATAGTCCGCTCTGGTCTTCAGTTTGAGGGCGGCTTCCTTCGCTAATTCGTCCGCTCTCTCGTTCCCTCCTACTCCGACGTGGGCCCGTATCCAGTATAGAGAGACTAGTTGGTGGTTGTCTCTCAGGAATTCTAGGTTACCCTGTATCGCCTTCGTGATTGGGTGCGAGGATTCTGGATCCATTAGCGTCTGGAGAGCCGACCTCGAGTCGCTCAGAATAGCCGCTTCTTCAAATTTCTTGCCAATAATAATTTCGGTCGCTTGGAGGATAGCATATAACTCGGCTTGGAAGACCGTACAGTATGGCTCCAGTCTGAATTTTCGGGTACACATCTCGACCTTCCCTTTCCAACAGGTCAGGGCGGCTCCGACTTTCCCCTCCAGTTTACTGCCATCAGTGTAGATCTTGGCCAAGCCTTCTGCCAACTTGCTATCCTCTTCTGCGTTTTCCAAAAGGGTAAATTTCGAATTTAGCATCCTACTGGGGTGGGTGTTCTCCGTGAAAGGTGCGCGCTGCTCGACCCTCCTGCCACTTAATACTGCCTGGGGTTTCCCGCGCTTTGCCTCAAAAAGCCGGGATGCTTCTTGGATCCGGAGATCCAGCGGAAGCAGCCCCGACAGTATTAAAGCAGCGTTTAGGGAAACTGTTCTATTACTCTTTGAAATTTTCTGCGCGAAGCCTCTTAACACTACATCGAGGGCTTTCCGGGAGACTGCCTTCTTCGCTTCTTTGGACCAGACGCTGGCTGCGTACAAGATCACAGGTTCGATAACAGATTTATAGATCGTCCTAATGATCTCCGGGTGCAGTCCCCACGTAGCCCTCGCCGCTCTGCATACTCCTTTGTATATATTTATTGACTTTTTGCAAATATATTTTATGTGGTCATTAAAAAGGAGTTTGTTATCTACAATGACACCTAAAATCTTGATGCTATCGACCAACTCTATATCCGTCCCTCCCATCTCCAGGCGGGGCGTGTCGAACTTTAGTTTTTTGGTTATTACCATTGCCTTTGTTTTTTGTGGCGCAAAGTTTAACTTGTTCGACTCGCCCCACTTCTGGACACGGGAGAGGACGGAGTTGGCCTTACTACTAATTTCTCCGGCTGTGCTGCCCTCTATGATCAAAACGATGTCGTCTGCGAAGGCCTGGCAGTATATGTCGGTGTCGGTGAGTTCGTTGAGCAGGGGGTCCAGAATTATATTCCACAACAAGGGCCCGCCGATGGAACCTTGGACGCAGCCCTTGTTGGTACTCTTACTGTACTGTTCCCCCGTATACTTCACCGTCACCTTCCTATCCTCCAGGTAACTGCCTATAAGCCTTCGCAGATTCACCGGGCACCCCTTTATTTTGAGCTGGCATTTAATTTGGGGCCACCACGCATTATCGAAGGCCCCCTCTATGTCCAGCGAGATCAGGACCATAATTTTCTTCTCTACCAAATTATGCCTGATCCGCTGTACCATGTCATAGAGGGAGTCTTCGGTACTGCGCTGTGGCACAAAGCCGTACTGGTAGGGGTTTAACTTGGGCAGCACATACCATCTTATTCTCTTAATTAGCATCTTTTCGAGTATTTTGCCTAGTATTGCCAAGAGCCCTATTGGTCTATATGATTTGGGGTGCGTGTAATCTTCTTTATTTGGTTTCCTTAGCAGGATTATCGTTGCTACTTTCCAGGGCTTGGGGAAGTGGGAGAGCTCAAGGCATTTATTGTAAATAGCTAGGGATAAGTTGGGGTCGGCTTTTATTGCTGCTGCGCATATGTCGGCCGTAAAGCCATCACTACCCGGAGCCTTTTTGGGGTTGAACGAGTTCACCGCTTGAAGAAGTTCAGCTTCCACGAATGGAGGGTCGCAAAGATCATCTTTGCTTCCCTCATTCGCTTCAGCTGCCCTTCCTCTCACTTTTCTGTGGTCCTCGTTCTCCCCCACTTCGGTATCCTCCGGGTAAAAGCTTTCGGCCATGATGCGCACCGACTCCCTTGGGCTGGTGTTTTTGCCATCCCTAGCTATTGGAAGGTCTTCATATGCCTTTTTTGTTCTCCCAATTACCCTATATATCCCTTCCCACATAGATTCCCTGTCCTGCTTTTCACAAAATTCCTTCCAACTTCCGATCCTGGCCCTTTCCATCTCTTCCTGATATTTTTCTTTCGCTTTTACGTACTGCTCGACGACTCCAGCCATCCGGTTTGGCGCTGCCCATTTTATTTTTCTCTTCATCCTATTCTTTTCTTTCTTCATACCCTCTAATTCCTCGGACCACCATGCAATCTTAATTGTTCTTTTCATTTTTTTCTTTTTTAATGTTCTATTACAAGTCTCTTCTATACATTCTATAAATAATCCTACCTTTACTTCCAATTCATCTACTTCTTTGATTTTACTTACCTCTTCTACATCAATCTTTCTTTTCTCATATTCTATATTACATTCTTCTTTAAATTTACACCAATCTGTCTTATTTGTCTTATATTTCCTTGTAGTTCTTGTATCTTCTCTTTCTTTTATTTCTTCTATATTTATCTTTATAACTATTGCATTGTGGTCCGAGGTCGTCATCCCTTCATCAACTCTCCATTCTTGTACCATCTTGGCCAAGCCGTCCGAGCAGCACGTCACGTCTACCGAGCTTTTATACCTTTTCCCTCCTCGCCAGGTATCGAAAGTTGGAGTATTCCCTTCATTCATAATTTCTAACCCTAACTCTGCAAATAATCCTGCTAACTCCGCACCCCTACTATCGCTTCTTTCGCTTCCCCACCACTCACTCCAGGCGTTCGCATCTCCTCCGACTAAGAGCAAACCGCAACCCAGTTCTCTTATCATCTCCTTCAGAAGCCGCACGTAGGTATCTATGTCTGTGTCCGGCTCAAAGTAATACGAAATTACTCCGATCGTCCATTCGGCAGTTACCAACTTAGCCGCTACTAAGTTGGTAGTTGTGAGGTTGGGAAATTGTAAGATGTTAATATTATTATTATGTACCAGTATAGCGGCCTTGTTATTTTTCCCAACCTCATGTGCCGCCTGGACGATCCGCGCTCCGGACACATCACTCATAATACCTTTATTACCCACGTACGGCTCCTGAATGAGTGCAAAACATATATTCCTGTTGGCTACTTCCGCCAACAGTTCTGAGGTTGCGTTTTTGCTCCGTTGGAGGTTTGCCTGCACTATCTCGTATACTTTCTTATCCTTCTGGACTGACGCCATGCCCTTAGCACCTGTACGCTACCCTTGCCCTGGCCAGCCTGTCCCACTTGGATCTTATTGGGCAGATCTCGTTAAAAGTGTTGTGGGACTTATCTTCTAGGCCGGCTCTCTCGCAATTAAGGCAGCGGGGGGGACTTAATTTTACCTCACACGCGGCGTACAAGTGGTTACCCCCACAATGGCTGCAGCTGTCCAGCCGCTCCTGACAGACCCGCTTGATATGGCCGTAGCCCAAGCAGCGGGAGCACTGGATTAGCGGGGACTGATCTTCTACCTTGGAGACTCCCCATTGCAGTTGAAGAGTCCCCGCCTCTGTCAGCTGCTGCCAGATTGCTGGGGTCACCTTGACCACTATGTGTGCTACGTGTGGGTTTCTTGTACTCTTCTCGTATATCGCTTCTATTTCCTCTTTCCCGTCTTTGGATTTTATTTTCCCAACCTTCCTCCTTATTGCTTCTTCTACTTGTTCCTTTTTCTTGTCCCCCCTTACAAATCTTACTATCACTAGCGGATTTTTATTCTTGGCTCTTTCTATCTTTAGAGTGCTCTCTTTCTCAAGTCTCTCTTTCAGCATCTCTACATCCTTTTCCGAACCGCACCCGATGATGATCTTCTGGTCCTTTGCCTTCCTGACTTTTTGGACCTTAATCCACTCTCCTTCGGGGTCAACTTCCGCTGTCTTCCTGACCGTTTCCATGACCTGGTCACTGGTCAGGTTTGCGTCGGTCGACGCCACGATGAGGGAGTGGAGTGTTGTTGGTGCGGTTCTCGCCCGACCTTCCGCGGTTGCCCTTGCATACGTTGCCTTCTGCGGCTTTTCCTTTGTCTCCATCTCTTTAGCCAAGTCTGTAATCTTCTCTGCGATTTTCTTATTCGTCTCTTCCTGCAGTAACGCGCGACGTTGCCGCTTTGTTGATACTCGTGATATCGCTGCATTATGCGCTCTTGCTCACACGTACAGGGAGTGTCACGGGTGTGGCTAGACTAGAGTAACGCTCCTGTTTTTGTCTCTTTCTGCAACACTGGCATTCATTGTTTACCGAAAGTAACATGTTGCTTAATGTTGTCTCACTCGATTACTTCGGTTCCCAGAGTGCTTCGATTTTTGAGGTACAAATAATTTGTATGGTATGTTCTTGTACAACTCCAGAATGAAAATGTTAAATGATTGTTGATTCTTGTATAAATATAAGAAATTGTTACATATATATGTTATATACATATATGTTACATATATGTGGTTTAATTTTTCAAGTTTCTATCTATTTATTCTACTATCCTTATACTTATAGGAAGTGTATGCTTTTCATTCGGGGAATATCCATATTATTCTATCATATGGCAAGTACATAAAATAGCTCTACCTATTCCGATCACTGATTATTACGCTTAATTGTTGAAAGTATTTGTTAAAATTTATTACTGTACTGCTTAAATCTATCATATGTTAAAATTTAGGATCGTATGGAATATACACGCTGTATAAAGATAGCTCCAAGATTCAACCAAAATCGTTGAATTTGAAGTTGCAATTACAACCTAATCATGTCTGTGTTATTATTAAATAATAATATGCTACTTACTACTTCAACTGAAATTAATGAAGATATCATGGATAAGCGTTACTATATCTATGTTGACAGGAGCTGAATTAAAGTTAAATGATGAATCTTTTATGTGGACGACATACTTTACAGAGATACCGATAGCATAACAATTTCAACTTAAAAAATAAATTGGTAGATACTTACGTCGTCGTAGTAATGAAAAGCTCGAAAATAAATTAAAAGTAGAACTTCATTGCTTCACAGGCTAAACTAGTAGAAGCTCGCAGTAGAGAGCTCCTCCGTGCTTCGAAGTCCCATAAAGCCGTTGGTCCCGCCCGGCTACGGCTGCATTAGCAGTCGTTGGTGGTTTACGACCCGTTCTCCCTACTTGCTATTTGTGACAGAATCACTTGATTAGAATATTAGAGAAGCATAATCTGACTGACAGTCAGTAGCTCTCCCTAATCCCTTCGGCATTAGCCGTCGAAATTTTACCGAGATAAAATGGAAATTAAATAAAATCCTTCAAATCAAAAATAACATTTAATAACATATATCAACTTGCTATACTCTGGAATAAATATAATTGCCAATATTACAAACACCAGGATGAATCCTGTTAATATAAGATCTTTCTTGCTTTAGATAACCTTTTTCAAAGGATACTAACCACATTGATAATTAGTAATCTCTAAAGATCGCAATGTACACTAGAGACTAGCATTAGTGATAAACGTTTGCATTAAGAACTATTAAAAAGTCTTCATAAAGAAACGTATAATAACTAACTACGATTGTCATTTTTTGCCAACGCCATAAATACATTTAAATGCACTAAAACATACAGTATAATTTTAATACGAACGGCGTTTATATATTTAAAATAAGGGTCAAAAAAATTCTCAACCATGTTAAAAAACTATATCAGTAACCTCAAAAAACTTAAAAAAGTAATTTCTATAACCATTCTTGATGCATAGCTTTTCCAAATGAGAATTAGCATTTTCATGCCCAAGCGATAAAGTGGTTTTTCTGTTACACAGTAGATTACAATCTACTTGTACACTTTCATTATCATTATACACCACGGTATATAATTCTTGGTTATATGTGCTATTCAAAAAACTGTTTAGAATCAATGTTTTCATTCACTGCTGCGGCCCACTGACTTTCTTCCAACGCTCTTCACCTTTGCCCAAGTCTTTGGTTCCTTCGCCGATAACGCATTTGCCTGCCCATGCGTCATAATTAAGGTACTTTTCGCAAGCCTCTATCAAATCCTCCTTCTTAACAGACAATACGCGCTCTCTTTGTGTCTTCCAGATGTCGTAGGACAGACCATAGAGGAACAGATCAATTCCTTTCATGTATTCCGCGATGGGTTGGTCCATCTGTTGAAGAATAGACAATTTAGCTTCAAATAGGTTTTGATCGTCAATGAGTTGGTGGTTCTGCAGTAGCCAATTTGAGGTTCCATCGAAAATGTCTAGCGTGACTTTGGAATTCGGGTCTCTATACGAATAGAAGTTGAATATGCCATCCATATTTATCGCTGCCCCTCCTCCGTACGCGCCGTTTTGCTCCCTCACAATAGGGTGTAAGTATTTCGAGCCCAAAAATCTCGATAGCACCCTCAGCTTAGCGTAATCAGGGTTGGTATATGGCACTGTTGGTATCGCTTTCGCGCAGAAGTTCACTGGGATGTTCATAGAAATGTGGATACCTAGTTTCTCGACAGGGATTGATCCACATTCCGTCCAATTTATACGATTTAACTCTTTGTTGTCATCGCCTTTGCATAATGTCTCGCAGAAATTGTTAACAGAGTCATGGAGATCTTTATTCGTGTTGCAGTAATGGAAAGCAGCTCTCAAATTGTGCCCTTTTAAGACATAACGACCTATTTGATCGACAACAGACGTAATGTGTTCAACATCGTAAGTCTTTTGGACTTCTTGCATGTTGATTACGTGTTGCAAACCAAGGAGATTTTCTTTGCATTCGTCCACTGAGGAGACTAAAGACCTTGCTGCTTGCATTGCGTACGTGTGACCGCTGTCAATTACCCCATTTGATAAAGAGGAACAATAGTTGGTGAATAGCATCGCCATTCGTTCCTTGTTCTCAAAATTAGGTTTGCTGAAGATTTCACTCCAAATGTCTAGCATTTTCGGCAAGTTATGGTCGAGGCAATGGCTGCTAATCAAGATACCTTGCTCGTATTGGCCTTGCTGATCGATGTGCTCCGTTATGTGGGTAATAACACCCAATCCTGAGGTAGTTTTGCTAACATGTTTGTCAAAGTCTCGATAATTGAACGACCGCGTATCAAATTTGTCGAGAATATAGTTGAAGAATGGCAGTAGTTGTCTCTGCTTTTCGTTTAAGCACTCAGTTCCTAAAATGCCTTTGAAGTATGTTACTCCATTGGTATTAGCTTCGCATAACTGTAGGGGCACTGTCACGGAAGCAGTGTGCTTGAGAGATGGAGCAGTTTTATTTACGGTTATTTCGTCAATCTTTAGACATGGAAGGATATCTAAATTTTGCACTTGTTTTTGGACTTTGGATAACTCTAAGCCATCCTTGTAGATTTGTTCTTTCTGCTCCTCATTTAGTGCAATTACTTTTGACTGTAGTAACTTCGCTTCAGCGCCATTGAATTGATCGTCGAATTTAGGATCTGGCTGCATAGTCATTATGAGTTTATGATTATTTAGAATGAAATACTTTTCAATGACATCTTTGATATATCCAGGATTCATTAAGTCAGTCTTCAGTTTGCTAAGCAAATCGTTTACTTTTAAAGCATTCAACACAGGCCCATTGTGATTCCAGAGAGGCATAATGTTGAATAGCACGTTCAGCCCAAACTTTGGCGACTGGTGTTTGATAGACAGCTCAAAACCATGCAGCACGCTTTCAATATGAGACTTTTCAAAACCCTTTTCAAAAATCCTTTCAAACGTTTGATTCGTTATATTTTCTACTTCGCCGAAGTTCAATGTTTGGACATCCTTAAGACCTATAGCGAATAACGTGTCCCTTATTTGATTGTCGTATCCCGTTAAGCCGTTGTAACCGCCAGAAATGTTTTTCTCGATGAGACTTTTGTAAAACGCGGAATTCGGGCCGATTATCATTAATTCCGCTAACGCTGTTAGCATAAAAGTTTCATAGACACTCGTGATGTCAGACATAACCAATCCTATAGCAATTTGATTTTGCTTCTCAATAGGTCCTCCGTATTGGTCGACTCTACACAATATTTCAGACCGTTTCGGCGTCTTCCACCTCTCCTGACGAGTGACGATTGTATCTCTGGGATCCAAGAAGTCATATTTGTTTAAATAAGCTTCGTTGACAAACTTCAAGTTGGCTTCTAAAGGAAAGTTGCCGTAAGAGAATATACGCGCGTTGCTAGGGTGGTAGTGGGTTTTGTGGAAATTCTTTAAATGCTCGTGTGTCAACTCTGGAATGTGCAATGGATCGCCACCCGACACGTAGCCATAAGTACCTTTAGGCAAAATGGCGTTTATAAACTTTTGACCGAAAAGGGCGTTTGTCTCCGAGAATGCGCCCTTCATTTCGTTGTAAACAACTCCTTTGAAATTCAATTGTGAATTCTTATCGTCTAACTTTGTGTGTTCCAACCGCCAACCTTCCTGCAGGAAATCCAACCTCGCCAAATTGGGCTTGAACACCGCATCCAAGTAAACCTTTTGAAGGTTTCTGTAATCGATTTCATTTTGAGATGAGAATGGGTAGAACGTATAGTCAGGGCCAGTCAGGGCATTCATAAACGTAGCCAGTGATCGATTGAGCATTTTGAAGAACGGATCGCGAACCGGGTACTTCTCTGAGCCACAAAGAACAGTGTGCTCTAGAATGTGAGGTGTGCCCATCGAATCCAGCGGCGTGGTACGAAATCCAACCGAAAACACGTTGTTCGCGTCGTCTCTTTCTAAATGCAGGTATTCAGTCTTCGTCTTCTCGTGTGTGAGGAAGTAAGCTGTCATGTTGTACTCCTTGATGTGTTCCACTTCGGAGCAGAGGAATCCGTGCGCGCTCTTTCCCGGCAGAATCTGTTTGGCGACTGACTCTTTCTTTTTGAGGATGCTGCTGTTGTGACGACAGGAGATGCCGACACGGCGATGCACGCTTGACGCATACTTGTTCAGTCTTGAATACATTTTCTTATATATCCTGAAAACACATGGCCGGCTGGTTTTAATGGTTTTGATAGTTAGCGGGTTTGGTTTCAAGAACTGTGTGAGGCACATTAAAAGGTTATTGCACCAAATGTGTGTATGCGTAAGTGTGCACCGTAAAAAAATCTTGTATAGAATACTTTTTACTTTGTTTTTTTTTATATTAGTAGAAGGCAAATGGGCTGGCGGGTCACCTGATGGGAAGCAATCACCGCCGCCCATGTTTAAGTTTTTTTGACCCAGCAAAAGTGAAAAGGGACAGGACACATGGAGCAGAATAGTAAAGAACTGGTAATCAAGAGAAGGCTCTTGCCGTAGAGGAAGACAGCATAAATAATGGAAAGTAGAGCTTAATCTCACAGTGGAACCCAACTGGATTAGGGTTGCCCAGGAAAAACAACAGTAATCCAATAATTCCAATTCGCAAACATAAAATGTTTAAATGTAGTACCTAATTATTCTTTTCATATACACTTATCGTAGGTCACAGTCTAGTTTGTGATCTTTTAAACTTTTTATGCTGTTATTTATTACAAAAACACAAATGTTGAAAACATTTCCATGAGCAGGATTTGAACCTGCACCCTTCTGACATACCGGGTCAGGTGCTCTCCCAATTGAGCTATCGTGGTTCTAATCAGCCTGCCAAAATAATTCAACACTATTAACTTTTTTACTTTGAAAGCCAAAGACGCTTATTCAATGTCAACAACTACCGTCATTAACATCCAATCATAATATTTTTACAAATACTAACAATCAGTTAAGAGTAGGCAAGCTATTTATAAAATGTTTTTGTTTTGTTTATATAATTTTAACGCAAATTTTGTTGCAAATCAAATTACAAAAACACAAATGTTGAAAAATTTGTTATTTATTGTTTGTTGGCTTTAACTTGTATGTGTTCTTATTAAATAAATAAATAAATAAATAAATAAATAAATAAATAAATAAATAAATAAATAAATAAATAAGTAAGTAATAGATTTTTTACATTTATATTTGTGATGTACCAAATAATTGTACCAAAAGAAAGATTCTTTCTATTTAAATTTTTATTGAATAGTTGCTGGAGGCTTTTGCCAAAGGTTCACTGACCTAAGAGACATTTTACAAAAAGGGTAGCAGAAGATAGAACTGCTTAGGGAGCATATTATTGTCATATCAGATGTGTTCACTTATAAAAATTAACCATTTAGTTAGGATTATGATTACTATAAAAATGAATAATCTGCCTATTGAAATCTGCAGGAAGAGCATATATCTTAAGATTCTATACCTTTGGTCTGTTTAGTTGCAATGTTTTGCTTGGAAACGTAAAAATTACCAAGTCATGAGAGCGAATGATCGTTAAACAGATACATACAACCACATTATCACCAGCAGGGACTGCATATTGGTATAAAATATATGTATAGTACTAGTAAAAATATGAGTACCTTCATAAATTCAGTACGGGACAAATTTCTGTACTCATATTTCTCTTTTCTACATTTATTTACATGTTTTATTAAATTTCTGTACTGATATTATGACGGTGCGTGAGTGTGGGATGCGGGGTACGAATTAATTATACTATGAAAGTTTTCGTTTCATACAATATCACTCGCCACTTCACATCACAACAAGCAAGGAAGCACTGAAAAGTGGTGTGTGCTTATCGTATATTTCATAAAACAAACTCAATACACACCCGAGGTCAAAGTTTTGTGACAGTACTGCAATTAATAACTGTATTAACATTTTACTTTCGCTATACAGAAAAAAGTATCTGCACTAGAATTTAATGCTACCCAAATTTAAATGTACGACATCGTACAGAAAAAATTATACACTCATATTCATACCAGTATACAGCCCCTGGTCACAAGAGTCACAACTAAAGCTAACTGGTACCCAAAGAGTGGAAAGTGTACACAGCAGGGTAAATAGCAAGCAAAGTCAGTTCCAAAGCATAATTATATCGCATTATTAAGAGTTAAGAACATAATTATTTTCCAATTTAGATAGACTGAAAGAAAATACTCAATAAATAAAGTACCTACTCGGTTTTCGATGAATCGCAGTAAATTGGAATAAGTATAATATTATATGGGTTATTAAAAAAATTATAAATAACCCAATAGGGTTAATAAAATATTATTCGTGAGTCTTTAATTTCGGCGTAAAGTAATTTTATATAAAATAACTTATATAGGGACTAGCTTCTCGAGTCGCAATAGTAATAGTAACGCTTTGTTTTTAGACAAAATTTACATTTTACTAAATAATCTCTTGACAAAAGTCGTGGAAACAAATGAGAAATGATGCAATAAATACTTACTGTTATTAAGGCCCTTGCGTTGAAATAATAGTACGCCTTACTAAACAAAGATCCCTGCTGTTATCTTTTATTTCTATTCCAGTTGTAGTTCAAAACATTTTTATTTTGTATATTGGAAAAAGATGGAACTTGACGAATCGAAAATTCACAGCCAGAGAACACTGACATTTGTGATAGTGTTGCATTAGTCAACTCAAAAACGCAAATCAAATGTTTTATTTCACACTAGTAACATTACATTAGCCGTATATTTAGAAGTCATTTCTACGTCACACGCTAGCCGTATTTAGCTAACCAAACAAATGAAGTTCAATATTGTGTTATATAATTACAAAACTGGGAAATATTTAATAGTAAATATTCAATAAAAATTAGGCTGTATAAGTTAGATCTCTTTGCCTATCGTAAAGAGGGAAGCAAAAACTAAAACACTGACTGACCGCAGTGACAGCTGATTATGACGTTTCTTTCTTTTTTAAAACACGTGTAAACGTGATGCACTCGTGCAGAGCGATTTTTATTGAGAAAATTGTAATAAAATAAGTTAAAATGAGTTTATACAACTTCAAGAAAATAGCTGTGGTTCCTACAGCAAAGGTTAGTAACATAATTGATGTAAAAACACAAATCAAAAGTTTTTATTCTGTGATATAGTTTATAACCTTCAAAATGTTTATTTTGCTTTGAATTTCAGGACTTTATAGATATTATATTGTCTAAAACACAAAGGAAAACACCGACAGTTGTACACAAGCACTACAAAATCTCCCGGATACGTGCTTTTTATATGAGAAAAGTGAAATTCACACAGCAGAACTTCCATGATAGGTTATCTAGGATTATACAGGTTTGTGATTAATATTTAGGTGTATTGTTATTGGTTAATATCTATTTGAAGAAAACTAAACATTTGTATGAAAATTTGGGTTTATATGATGATAAATGATGTTGCACAATATTTTGTATGTAAATTTTTATTATTAGGTATTTAAAAATAAGATGTTAAACTAACAAATAATATATATTGTATAGTGTAACTCAAACAAACAAATAATATACCTGTTTAAAAACAGGATTAACAAATGTATTAATAAAAATCAGGCAAAGATGTCAAGAGGAGATAGGATACAACAGACTATATAGATATTTGTAAAATTGCTATTTACCAAAATGAGAGTGAACAATAGAAATAACGCTATTTTTATTTATATTGTTAATATTACTATTTAACGTTAATATTGACATTTAATGTTTGTTTTCAGGAATTCCCAAAGCTAGATGATGTCCACCCGTTTTATGCTGACCTGATGAACGTACTCTATGACAAGGACCATTACAAGCTCGGCCTCGGACAACTGAACACTGCCAGACATCTTATTGACACGTGAGCACATGATCAATTTTTTATGGGATCCAATGCCCTCTGATGGCTAGTGGTATGTATGAGTAGTGGACTGTATTATGGGTGTTAATGATAATGATGGAAACAAGTATTTAAAGGTAAAGATATTTAATTACAGACCAAGGCAGACAAGTCACAACAACCACCAAGCATCTGTCTCAAAAACAGCCTTGACAAATCATATTTTAAAAACTAGTAAAAAAGAGAATTGACATTATAAATATACAAAGAAGGTTTCACCACAGTCAGTCAGCAACACCCTCCAACAGATATTTTACGTATGTTAGTAGTATCTCAAGATCTTAGGAAGTGGAGTGCACTAGAAGATACCTACACTCAACATTAGGTAGATAACCGTTGAGAAGAAAGTAGTATCTAAGGATCTATATATGTATCATGTGTCATTTTACTTTTATATATTTTTTTGTTATCAACCAAAGCTAGTTGTGTACATTTATATTGGCGTTGGCTGTTTATGTACCGATTAAAATAAAATAAATAAAAATATACTTAGGTACTTATTTTTTATATTTTTTTTTATTGATACATGATTGTAAATTGGTTTAAAAGATGGAGATTAAGAAAGGGTAGTTACGATGTATTGTTGTTGTGATTATGAGTGGTGACTGTTTGCAGGGTGGCTAAGGACTACTGTCGCCTACTGAAGTATGGCGACTCGCTGTACCGCTGTAAGCAGCTAAAACGCGCCGCGCTCGGCAGGATGGCCACCATCATGAAACGACAGGCTGCCAACCTCACCTACTTGGAACAGGTCAGCACAATATTATATTATATTTAGTTTCTTGCGCCAATTCTTAGTCATAGCTAAAGAAATAGATGTCCTTAACCCATTCAATGCCGGACCCCGCACGGGTGGGTGATGACAATTAAATTTCTATTTTGTCTGGTTTTGAAGCAGTCAATGTGTCAATGGGTAGTAGATAAAAAAATCAAAAGCAATTTTCTTAAGTTTATTTAAATAAAAAATTTTACTTTACCTTTGACTATAGCTTAATTAATGGCTTCATTAAGCCAATTAGAAGTAGAATTATCTATATCAATAAATACCAATTGCCACATGTATGTCTCTAAAGCTGCTACATAAATTTAATTTAATTTTGTTATTGTTTTATAGCTTTATATAAAAATAATTTGAGAGCTCTCTATAAAATTTAGTTAGCAGTAAAGGTTTTGATTCTGATATTGTAACCTGCTCCCCTAGGTGCGCCAACACCTGGCCCGCCTGCCGTCCATCGACCCGTACACGCGCACTATCATCATCTGCGGGTTCCCCAACGTCGGCAAGTCCAGCTTCATCAACAAGGTACATTATTCTGAATATCATATTTTTGTTTTGCTTTACGGATAGGCTCCAATATGTATTTCTTTGCGTTTAATGTAATTTTGTTTTAAAAAAAAGGTGTAATTATTTATTTCACCAACACTAACTTGGAAAGTGTGGTGTTTAGCCAATACCTATAAAATGTGTCGACAACTTGATTCCAATGATAGAGGCCTTTGCCCAGCAGTGGGACAGTATAATAATTATAGGCTAATACTTATATATTTCGTTATTTTAAAATAAACATATTTTTTTACCTTAGTTTATTTGTTTAATGACGTTTAACGTTTAATGACGACCTCCGTAGCCGAGTGGCTTGCACGCCGGACTTTAGGCTGTGCTAACTCTGAGGTCCCGGGTTCGATTCCCGGTCGGGTCAATGTTGAAAACGAACTTTTCACTAATGAACTGATTTCCATGAACTACCTTTACTTACCTTGGGATCAGAACAATGTATGTGATGTTTTCTTATATTGTCTCATATTTGATAAAGTATATTTGGTAGTAGCTGATGATGATGATGACGACGATCTTCATCATCATCATCATCATCATCATCATCATCATCATCATCATCATCATCATCATCATCAGCCTTACTCTAGTCCACTGCCGGACATAGGCCTCTCCAAGTGCACGCCACTGAGCACGATCCGCGGCTGCTCTCATCCAGGGGCCCTACCGCCTAACCGACCGCTTTGGCTACGTATATATAGCTATAGCCTATAGCTTTTGATATTGCTTTCATAGGCGGCACGAAATGACAAGATGACGTCATAAACTATACAACTAGCCAAAGCAATCGGTTAGGCGTTCGGGGGGCAGCTCTTGCCAGCCACCTATTTATTTATTTATTTACAAGTTTATGTATACACATAAAAGGGTTACAAAATAAGTTCTACAGGTGAATATAGTACAGTCAAAAAATTATTATAATAAATTTTCATAATTTTGACCCTTATTCCATTGTATTAAGAGTTACTTTGTTTAAAGGCCGCTGCTTATTACAGGTAAAGGAAACGTTATAAATATAGGTAGAATTAATGTGTACCTCCTGCAATGAGTAAAATAAACTTATTTAAATATTTATAATACACATAATAATAGACAAAACAAAACGAAAGATAAAAAAAATTAAAATACATAGTATGAGAGAATCAACTGGATAGGTAGTGTTCCTTCAAACGTTATACCTATCTTATCTTAAGATAATATTTCAGTGGCCCGATCGAAGCTGGCCGCAGTCAATACCGCGGCCAGTCAATTCGTGGCCTACAGCACTCCTCGCATAAGGTCGCATGCCGCGTGTCGTACGCGTCGTGCATTACCCATGCTAGGCACAAAAGCTTATTGAAAAAAAATATCATTCGTTGTTTATTTTCTATTTATTTGTGGCTACAAATATCCTACTAATATTATAAACGCGAAAGTTTGTAAGTACGGATGGATGTTTGTTACTCTTTCACGTAAGAACTACTGAATGGATTTTAATGAAACTTTCCTCATATACAGACCATGACCCAGGCCAGCATATAGGATTTTTTTTTTGCTGTAGTCTTCGCGAACGAAGTCGCGGGCAACAACTAGTATATGTATAAAATCAGAGTTTTGTAAATACACTTTATTTAATACTAGTTGTTGCCCGCGACTTCGTTCGCGAAGACTACAGTAAAAAAATAGTAAAAAAAAAAAAGTATCCCTGTATATTTTTAAGTTTCATATGTCGTTAACAAATTGATCCAATTGTCTTATTAACGAATGCCGTTTGTTTCAGATCACCCGAGCGGACGTGGAAGTCCAGCCGTATGCTTTCACCACCAAGAGTCTGTATGTGGGCCACACCGACTACAAGTATCTCAGGTGGCAGGTAAACCGTATTAACTTTCGTTTCTTCTCTCCTTTCTATTTATTTTCCAAGACACATAAGAAAGTACAATAAAAATATCACATTTATGATTCGAAACTCAGTCTCAGTCTTTTTTCATTTTCTCCATAAAAATACATTTTTTTTAAATACCCTACTATTTTATAAAATTTCTTATAGGTTAAGCAATTGGCCTTCATCACACCTGATGTTAAGTGATGGTAAGGCCGAAGGTGGAAGCGCACTTCACCCGGAACCCTCAACTACTGAGGCACTGGTTGCCTAATACGAGTTTCATTCGCCATTCGATCACGTTAACGAAAACAAAAATTAATATGGTATTGAAGGAGCGCCTCCTGGCGACATATGAGAAAGGTTAACGTTTTTCCATACAAATTTTTAGTTTTCTTTAACGTAATCGAATGAATACGGGTAGGATATACAAAATTCACACTCTGGCTCTGATATCTCTACTCTAGCTGCCGGAACGACAATGCTAGCAAATACTACCACCGACTTAACTGAGCACACAAATATGTACCTCCCGCATGATAAATCAATCTAACACGGGACCTCAGCGTCCAAGACCGGTGGTTTTAACCACTAGACCATAGATGCGGTAACACTTATCAGGATATTGTTACCCAGGTGATCGACACGCCCGGTATCCTCGACCACGCGCTGGAAGAGCGCAACGTGATCGAGATGCAGGCGGTCACGGCGCTCGCGCATCTCCGCGCCGCCGTGCTCTACGTCATGGACCTGTCGGAGCAGTGCGGGCACAGCGTGCGCGACCAGGTGGGGAAACCACTCACTCACTCACTCATCCACTCATTCACTCACTACAGCCAGTCACTCGCTCATCTACTCATCCTCTCACTGAAAGTCATTTATTCAACTACTCACTGAATTACTCTATTATTCATTCACTCGCTCGTCTACCAACTCACTCACTCATCTACTCATTCAATCACTGAGTAATTTATGCAATTACTTAGTGAATCACTCAATACACAATATCTCTGAATCTATTTTAATGCAAATAAGCATACAGATAGACGAAACGATTTTCAAAAGGCTTTAGACAATGTGGACCACATATTGCTTACGGACCAACTGACCTTTATTGTATATCGTAAGCTTGTAGTGTTAGATTTAAGTCTTACATATTCAATCGCATATAAAAAGAAAAAATCATGAGCTATTTTGTACCTGTCAACTTCGGCGTTCATCAGGGTTCAATTTTAGGTCTCTTGTTGTTTAAAGTTTTTATTAGTGGGACTTAATTATTTTTAAAATCAAAAACCTGTAATGATAGTTGTGAGTTTGTGTGTTAATAAATAAATAAATAAAATAAATAAATTCTCTTACTGCTTTCTATATGCAGACGTTATTATATCTTGCACAGTTTTAAAGAACACTAAACAATCCAGACCTATGTCCAGTAGTGAACTGCGCTAGGTTTATGATGACGATAAAATGTTCCAGCAAAATAAAGATGTATGTACAGGTTATTATGTAAAACCAACTTTCATTGGCCTGATCGAAGCTGACCGATGCTAATGCGTCGTGTCAGTCAATAACAGGCCTACAGCAGCCCTGGCATAAGGTCGCATGTCGTGTGCATTGCGCGTTGTGCATTACCCACGTCAGGTACATCTGAATATAGCTTGCATATCCTTACTGACAAATAATGCGAGAAATCGTTGTTTAGAAAGCTTTCTAGTTAAGTTAATAGGATTGTTACTGATAAATAATTATAAAATACTAGCTGACCGGCGGACTTCGTACCGACTTTGCAGTTTCCATGACAACAAAACAAACAAATCATTCGTCCGCTTAAGAACACCCGTATCCCATGCTGGACCCCTATAGCAACGCAACCTACCGGGTCCAAATGTAAATTTAAACTATTCTCGAATCCACTTGAACACACACAGAAAATTTCATCCAAATCGGTCCAGCAGAAAGAGTTCAGTGACATACACACGCACAGAAGATTTATATAGTATATAAAGACAGCTGACCCGGCGGATTTTGTACTGCTTTGACAGTTTCCATGACAACAAAACAAACAATAAAATTAATTTTGTATTAGAAAATCAAATTGTCTTTTTTAGGATTTTCCCTTACTTATTATTTATATTTCTCACCGTTTAAACCTTCCCTGAGCTTCCACAAATATTTCAAAATCAATATTTTTTTAAGATTTCAAAAGAAATTGAGCTGTGGTAGCACTGGCGGTCACAAAAAAAAACAAATTAAAAGTTAGTATTATTGGATACATTAGTCCAATTATGGAGAGAAAACTCGACTCTTTACAATGCCCGTACATTGACATTAGAGGTGAACCTATTTGCTGAGAACCCACGTCAAAACTGTAGCCTACTAGATTTTTGTAGACCAAATCAATCGAATCAAATGTATATAAGAATAATAAAAAAAGACAAAAAAAGTTCCGACAGACGTTGTATAGATAGTGAAAAAATTCAATACCTACCCAACCCAGCCAGGAATCGAACCTGGGTCTTCCGCAATCTGGGCGGCTGCACTGACATCCGATCACAATTATTCTCCTTTCTCACAACCATGCAACACGACGGCCGGCAGCGGCGGGCGTAACCTACATGCCCCACCCCACTTGACAAGCTTGTCACTATCCAGTTTTTTAGTCAAATGAGAAACCATTATAATTATTAGTAAAATGATTGAATCGATTTTGATTTAATAATTAATAAAAATTTTGTGATTTATCAATAAAATCTACAATAATCTTTTTTAATAAAAATAACACGCTGTAAGCTCACATACATAAATAAGTTACCAAATATATAATTTACAATGTCCTAAACAGTCGCTCGCATAACTAACTGTCCATTTTCTGTAGTTTGTCAGGACAAGCGTTTTTTTCCGATCTGTTCTGAACCCCTCGGAGAATCTAGTAGGGAACGGGGACACGCACTAGTGCGTGATGTTATTCCCTGTAGAAAACCTCTTGACGGTGTTTCGTTTCACACGGCTTGAGGAACCCTTTAAGTTTCTCGCCGCCCCCCCGGGCCCCCCTGCCGTCTAGTGAATCAGCAAACTCCCTCCAACATGGTGTCATTTATCAATATATTAATTAATGAATACTTGCCTTCCCAGATCTCCCTCTTTGAAAGCATAAAGCCACTGTTCGCGAACAAGCCTCTGCTGGTAGTTCTGAACAAGATGGACGTGATCACGCCTGAAGAGCTCACCGATGAGAAGAAGGTGATGGTGGACCAGCTGCTGCACGCCTGCGCCAAGGGGAACCTGGTCAAGTATGCACACCCATCTTTTTACTGACCATCGTGACTGTTGCTTGATTTTCAGTATCGCCTCCTATATTTTTTATCAGTGATTAAGTGACTGATTCAAAAGAACACGAATCCATAACGCCATTTATTAAGAGTAATCCAAATCCAATCGATTTCAGCTGTTTTTTTGAGTTTTTTCTTTTTTTTTTCTAAACCATCTTTGTATTGGAGCGAACAAAACAATATAAAAATTATTTAAAGACAGTCAAGCCGTTTTTGAGTTTTAGTGAGACTAACGAACAGCAGTTGACTTTTGTTTATATAGATTAATTTTCATGAAATTAAATTTGAATTTTGAATTTGATCTTTTTTTTTGTAAAATATTGTTTTAGCTTTTTATTACATTCAACTGGACAAATAATTGACTTTTATATTGTTAGTTAGTTTAAAGTATTTTTTTACGAAATGTTTTTGTTTTATTTATATAATTTTAACGCAAATTTTGTTGCGAAACAAATTACAAAAACACATATGTTGAATAGATTTCCACGAGCAGGATTTGAACCTGCACCCTTCTGACATACCGGGTCAGGTGCTCTTACAATTGAGCTATCGTGGTTCTAACAGGTGAATTGGCGCCTTTGGCTTTCAAAGTAAAAAAGTAAATAGTGTTGAATAATTTCGGCGGGCTGGTTAGAACCACGATAGCTCAATTGGGAGAGCGCCTGACCCGGTATGTCAGAAGGGTGCAGGTTCGAATCCTGCTCGTGGAAATTTTTTCAACATTTGTCTTTTTGTAAAACTGAGACTAGTTTATTCCGCAAAAAAATACTACTTTTTTATAACTTTGTTCTCGTCTTCGTTCACCTTAACCTTACCTCATATGCCTCAGCGCGGATTCGAACTCGGAACTGTCAGTGGTGCCAGTGCTTCGCATGTCGACTGTGACCGAGGCGGGAGTCCAGGACGTCAAGATCGAAGCCTGCGAGCGGCTACTAGGCCACCGCGTCACAGAGAAAATGCGGACTAAGAAGGTCAGTGTTTAAAATAACTTGTTATCCCTGGTTTTAGGACGTGAACACAATGCATCAGCTAACTAACTTCCCGTGCATGTCGAGAGAGCCGACTAAGGGCCGAGGGTTCCAAGATGCTCGCACATATACGATCGGCTAGTAACTTACACTGATGTCATCTATTCCTCCTCGGAGCCCTACTTTGATTATGCTTAATGTGGCGTCGAAGTCACTAACGGCGAGTTTACTCAAAATTGGTAAGTTTTAATGCTTTATCGACCCCTTTTTAAAAAAATGAAGAGTATGAATGTAATGTATGTCCTCTTGAAGTCAGGATGCCTACGAGTCGTGACGCTTTTGAAAAGAAGGTCCTTGGCAGAATCATCTCAGTAACGTATTGTTTATAAATTTTGTACGAAACGTTTATTTTTGTAGTATATTTGTAAAAGTAGTTTATGTAATAATATAATACATTATAATTGTTTATATTAGTATATATATATTCTTACGAGATTCCCCCACTGTGCAACCAATGTCAAGTGAAGGAGATGCCTTGGCGGGAAGCGTTTAGCTTCGCATCGAACGCTTGCCACTTTGGTTCAGGCGCTCGGACGGAACGGACGTGCTCTGTAGTGCTTTTAGTACATAGTAGATTTTGTTAACGGTTTTTCATTATTTAAATAAATCAATGTTCATAAAGGGTATTTTCGTTTCTCTTTTTAAAAAATCAATTACTTCACAGGTTTCCAAGAATATAAATATATATATATATATAAATTTTATATATGTTGGTATATATTGTGCGTTTTAGAATATATTATTTTTATTTCTAAAATTGTTGTCTTCACCCAATTGCACCTACCATGTTATTTCTGCACCACCCTGGTCTCACCCTGCCTCAGTGGGTAAATTGCGCTTCCACTTTTGACTTTATCATCACTTGACATCAGGTGAGACAAAGGCCAATGCGTAAGGCATAAAAAAATAGAAAAATAATAAATATCTAAATGTTACAAAAATCACACATATTGAAAACACAGGAACATCACTTACGCGATGTTCACTTACATCTAATGTATAAAAATTTTGTTAATACCATGTTTTATGCAAATAAAGATTTATTAATAATATTATTGTAATTGTGTTTCGTGTGAGACGATATCGGTGGCAAAGAGGGTACTCTGGTTAGGAAAAGAATGGGACTCCTGGGGTCGGCCTATCCGAAACCGGAGGACTTCAGGCTCTTCGCCCTGAAGGACATTGCCAAACTTATGGCATCTATCTTTACAGAGGAAGAAGAGTGAAAAGGTGGGGTTGCACAAAAGATCCCGATGGGTCGAAGTGTTACTGGAAGACTGAGATAAGATAAATGTGTTTCTTTTTTCTCAGCTTTAAGTTGATTTTCTCTGTAATTACGGGTATAAACCAAGTAAATGTATATATATTAAGTAAGTATATTTAGTAGTATATATTTTATTATTATTATGCATATACTAAACTGGTTTCAGCTAAGCAAAAAAAAAAAAAATGTGTATATTTCAGCAAGTTCATATTTTATACAGGTGGACGGTATCCTGAACCGTTTGCACGTGGCAATGCCCGCCCCCCGCGACGAGAAGCCACGCCCCCCCGTCATCCCCCCATCGGTTGTAGCGAAGCTGCAGAAGCAGCAAGCGAAGGAGAGCAGGAAGCGGAAGCTGGAACGGGAGATCGAGGTCGAGCTGGGAGACGATTACGTGCTGGGTGAGTTGTTTATTTTATTTTTCCGGTTCCGTAGTGTATGTGAAGAAACTGTGATATACAGAATGATGCGACCTACCTATCTAATTTATTTGATTTATTATTTTATTACTAAGGAGGCGTCCATAAACTACGTGAGGTGTTTTTTTGAATTTTCTGTCCCTCCCTCCCCCCCTGGTGAGATGTCGTGAGATTTTATTCAGCCCCCTCCCCCATCCCTCAATCTCACTGAGATTTTTCAAAATATGGGTTTCTTACGTAAACGCGTTGGATTGTGATTGTAAAAAGAAGAAACAAATTTGAAGTATGAATAAAATTATTTTCTTTCGAACGAATTAGTGAAAGATCTTAATCGTATTACGATTATGCTTAAGATTAAATCTTAAGCATGTACAATCTGGATTAAATGGACCAAAATAGTATAATTTTTTTTGTTTCAATCAGAAAAAAAATTGCTTGATATTTGCCGAGACCCCCTCCCCCCCATAAACATCTCACGTAATTTATGGACGCCCCCTAATGCTTTCATAAATTAATTTCTATAATATTAAATTAACAACTAAGTATATTATTACTATTTATACGTATTTATCAATGAGTTTAGTAACTACACGGTGCGTATAAGTGTTATTCTCTTTCTTTTTTTATCTATAAATACAGTTTAAAATTTATGTTAATATATTATTTTTGTTATTTATACAAGAGCAAATACGGATACACAACAATACCTCATTGTGTTAATCTTATGGGCTTCTGTTATGCTTATGTAGGAAATTTGTATTAATTTAAACAGGGAAACCTATAACTGGCCATAATCTTTACCTACCTGAAAAATTGTATACATTTGGTAACGCTGTTGGTTTTCTTAATAAAATAAATAAATAAATTTATTTTGATTCATAAATGAGCTTGGGAACGATGAGATTTTTTTTTTACCCTATAAAGTTATAGATCTCGTTATTATAATACCAATAGTTTTTATTTCACTTCAATACGATACGTATTTACAAAGTTAAAATACTTATTAATTTGGTAAATAAGCGAAGCGAGCGAAGCATATTAATATGCTTCGTATTCATAGTTTAAGCTGTGACTAAGAGAGATATTCGAAATTTTTGTTACATGTTTTTTTATTGTGATGATATCTGTGCCAATGAAACAATGTAAATAATTATTGGATCAAATAACGTATTTTCTTTAGTATTCTTAATTACCTATAATTCACACACACTGCACCGCTACCTACAAAGCTGCTGCGCAGCATTCTAGTAACACACACAGTCATAGCTATGGACACAGTGACATTATGATTTTTGAGTCAATGAGGGTATCTCAGTTTAAATTCGATAGACTCGTTTGATGATCTGGCTAACAAATCACTTGTTACAAAAACTTTTTACCTACTTAATTTGACTTTTCGTTTTTGTTCTGTTTTGTATTATTAAAATTATGTATAGCCTAGTTTAAATGCATGTTTGGTCAAAAGGCAATTTAATTACTTTTTATAATTATGAATCTCATGTAAGTGAATTCTGTATTCTTATGAGAATAAAGTTTCTTTAAACCTTAATAATCATTTTGTGGTTTTTAGGGAGTTGATAAATAGTTTGAGTGTTTCTGCCATATAGCGTAGAAAACTGTTTTACCACTCTCCGCAAACGAGACTTACCAATCGTTCTTGTAATCATTTAAACAGTAATTAGCAGTATTTAAAAAAATACCAAAAAAATACCGAAATTTCGGTATACTTACCGGTAATTGAAATTTCAATACCGGTATGAAAATCATTCCAGTATGCCATAATTTTAACAACATAAATAAAAATAGTTATTGATAAAGAAAGTTAATTTATATACATATAAATTAACTTGTCCTGACTGACTGACTCACCATCGCCGAGCCGAAACCGCTGAAGCTAATTAGATAAAATTTGGACTGTAGGTTAATTTAGTGACGTAACCAGCCACTAAGAAAGGATTGTACGGAAATCATACCCTAAGGGGGTCAAATAGGGGGTGAAAGTTTGTATGAAAGTCCGTCAGTTTTGAAGTTAAATACATGAAAATTGGGTTCTTGAAAATAATTAAAACATGTCTCAGAAATTTTGAATATTTTTCTTTAAATTAGTAAAAAAGGGAGTAAGGTTTTTTGAGGATATCGTTATTTTTAAAGTAATAACTATCAAAATAAATATTTTAATCGATCTATAGATTTTTCAACAAAAATAAAGAATGATGTGTTTTAGCATTTTTCGAAAAACCTCCCCTAGAGAGGTGAAATAGGGGTGGAAAGTTTGTATGGAAATCTGTAATTTTTAAAGTTTAATCCACGGACTGACCAACATGAAAGTACCTTTAATAAGTTTGGCTTTTATTACAAACAATCACACGTCGTGTAGCCTGCGAGAGCGAAGCCGCGAGCAAAAGCTAGTTATTGATAAAGAAAGTGATTGGAGAATAGTACAATAGCATCCCAAAAGAGTGGACAATTTAGTATCTTACTATTAATTGTTTTCACTCTTTAATTATATTTTTCTCAGTTTAATAAAACAACTTTTACGGATCTACTTGCGTTTTTTGACGTGACAACGTCTTATAAATTGGTTTGCCGGGTGACACTTCAAGAAACTGCGTTACGCTCCGCTCACGTTATGCGCTCACAATGAGAGCGAGTGAGAGGCACGCGTCCCTTCCACTCGGGCATGGTTAGCCCGCCTAAGAGCGAGAGAGACAGACATAAAAAGTGAAAGGTAAATACGTATGTATGTGTAAAGGTAAAAATAAAATTTTGTTAATATGAAATTCAGTGCGAGATTCTTTGTATAAATTAATGTTTTAAATATAATTCTTTGTATAAATAAATGTTTTAATTTGTTACTATTATTTCATCCTTCTTCCTACTATACGAATGAATATTCACATTAAAATTATTTTACCACTCAAAGTCGTTGTCACGTAAAACTTTCGCCCGTATATCGACTTTACAGGCAACCAATTTTTTTTTTACATATTGATTTTGCTATTCTAATTTTTTGCAATTACTATGGTCTAACTAAGTAGTTACAAGATAAAATTTTACTACAAAAAATCGACTTCACGACCCTTGGGTTACCGGTGCAAATGCTCTGACCGCTGAACTACCGAGGACCCAGAAGACTTGTTGAATTTTTCTAGTAAAACACAAATGTTGAAAAAAAAAGTATTTCTAGTAGTTTGTGATTTACTCTGCAAGCCAGCGGTATTAAGTCACTGTAAAGTTGCCCTCACAAAAAATACGTTGATTTTATATTATTTTTGTCAGTTTTTCATTGTTTTTATGATTGCTTCCAGACCTCCAGAAGAACTACAGCGAGATCGCGGAGGAGGAGCGCTACGACCCGATCCCGGAGTTCTGGGAGGGACACAACGTGGCCGACTACATCGACCCCGACATCTTCGACGTGAGTTACCGACCCCCGACATTATTTACTGACCCCTAATATGCGTTATTTTTTAAAGACTTAATGGTAAATTGGCTAAAATGTCGTATTTCACCAGTTAAAGTAGGTACCAAAATACTATAGTTCAAACTGGAGTTCCCCAGGGTGGCATTCTTGGACCGTCTCTATTTCTTTTTATAAATTTTGGAAGCTCTAGTATTTTTTATTAGTATGGGTTTATGTCAGTAGCTTAACGTGACTACGTGGATACTTCCTTTCATGATGTTAGCAAGAGATAGTACGGGATTTTGTAAAGTTTTCTAGCGTATCCTCTTTATTTATTTTTTTTATTCAGTCTCCGAGCTCGATTGCACAGAGGTAAGTGCGCTCCATTCGCGACTGCTAAAGATATAAATTTCGCAAACGCCGGTTATCGGATGGGTGGCCAAAAACGTATCATCTCGAGCTCATCTTTATTTGTTAGCAATCGTTAACAACCACCTTCCGCATTGTGCCCGCGTGGTGGTTTGCGGCCCGTTCTCCCTGTGGCGTTTCCATCCATAGGGAAGGCTCGTGCCCCAGCAGTGGGGACATCAAATGAGCTAGTGACGATGACAATGATATGTCCATCCAAAGGTTGTCTAGAAGAGATGACTCTTACCGCCGTACTCAGAGACGTCAATTAAGTTTAATGACAATTAAATGTCTTTCCTTCTCTATTTAGCACTATACATAAAAAAGTGACAGCAAGATATTTAATTGCCATTAAAACTTAATTGACGTCTCTGAGTACGGCAGTTAGTGATAAGACCGCCCTTTGTACGTGTACTTTACTATGTTACTTTGTGTCAAAATGTGTACGGTTAGCAACCGAACATTGGTATCTTGATTTTATTGTAATTAATAAGTAACCCCAATAACTATTACACGTAGGCTAACGCGCACTAATTGTCATCTAACGCGCAACACAAACACTACTTTGCTGTAGCGCTAACTCATTTGTGAACTCTATTATAAACTGAGTGACAGGATAAGAAATAGTGAGATAAGGAAACGTTATGGTCTGAAAGCAGATGTAGTGACCAAAATTGAGAAAGGTATGCTGAGATGGCTTGGCCATGTCGAGAGAATGGATGAAGAACGATTGACGAAAAAAGTGTATAAGGCGAGTGTGAATGAAAGTGTTGGTAGGGGTAGAGCTAGGCGGACGTTTCGAGATCAAATCAGGGACGTCTTGAAAAAAAGGCCAGGTCAAGAGTACCCTAAACCGAAGGGCATGCATGAAGGGAATAATGAGAGTGGACGAAGCGAAACAAGTATGTAAGGATCGTAGCAAGTGGAAAGAAGTGGTCTCTGCCTACCCCTACGGGAAAGAGGCGTGATTATATGTATGTATGTATGTATGTATTATATGTTCTTATCTACATAACTCAAACTCAACTCGTACAAAATGTGTTATACAGTGTGTGACCTAGGACCGGGGATAATATTGAAAACGAAGAGATTCTATAGGTCGCTAGTAATTGAATCATTATGGTCTCAACTAATTAAAATCAAAACTTTACCTTTTGTTTTTTTCTAACAAACTTAAATTCAATGTAATGTGTTCCGGTAGAGACGTTTGTGAGGTTGTGGTGATGGACGGCTCCATGGCGATGGTAAATAACGGCTGCGTCTCTTTAAGTGATGTATATTTACAGTGACTACATTGTGACTAACTTATTATCTAAACCTTACAAGGCTATTTATACAATATAGACTATGTATCATAATCAGATCTACACGCGATTAGGAATGCGTTTACAAACTCTTTAACCATACGTGACGATAGGAAATTAATAATGCAAACAATGCAATAGTTCCGCTCAACTCGATCGATTGAGTGCATTCTGACAACGTCTCTTTGGACAATTTATAGGTTGTGTCGTTGTGTGACACAACATGTCAATCTTCTGTACCTCGCCACGAGGTTGACAACGTTAGCGATAATATCGTTTTGCAATAACACACTGATTATGAATCGTAACTTTATAGTACATTACGATATTAGTGCGTTAAGATGGTTATAACATGCGAGGCGGAATTTCAGCCCGAGCCGAAGGCGAGGGCGTAATTGAGCCGAGCATGTTATAACCAATACGCACGTATATCGTACGACGTTTTTTAACACATTTGCGAGGAAACAGAAAAAAATACGCCAAAACTACATTTTCGGAAAATGACTTGGCATTTTTCATGTTTTTCCACTTCAAGAAATTTTCATACGTGGTTATGTATCTGTCCTTGGATATTGACGGCAGCAAGCTGTCGCATGCGGTTCGCGCTTCTGTTAGTATATCCGGTGGAGTTGAAGTAATATATTGTTCATCTTCATTATTGAAAGTTGAAAAGAAAAATTAAGAAAAATGGCGCGAGGATTATTTTCTGCCGTGGCTGCGTGAAAATGTTGGTAAAGACGCTAGAGCATGCAGCCAAGTTTTTAAATTACCGAATAAACTGTTTTTTTTTATTTTTAAATAAACTCAGGCCCGATTTTTCAATCCTCAGATAAGTTTTATCCAACGAATAACATTGTCATTGTGACATATTTCCTAAAGAGAATCTGTCATTATGTCAAAATTATTCAATGAATAAACTTTAACTGACGATTGAAAAATCAGCCCTTAATCTGTGAATGCACACTGTTGCTTTCCCGCCATTTTAACAGCGCGCTAGCGCTGCCTACTGACTGGCACCGCGCGGCGATTAGTTCGAAATTTGAATAGCAACAGCGCGCTGCTCACTAGCTGGAGTCGTGCGGCGGCGATCAGTTCCATATTTGAAATGGCAAATAATACTGTTATGGAATTTGTATGGACTATAACTTAACTATTTGCTTTGGTAACACACGCGTTCTTTATGACCCGCTTTACATATTTAAAACCGGTGGAATTACATCAGCTTTACGAGCAAGTGTGTTGAAAAAATCTTATTGTACGTAATGCATGGGTTTTGGTTAACTGGAATCTTTTCAGAAAAAAAAAGAGTCTCTGTTTTCAATATTATCCCCGGTTCTAGGCCACACACTGTATTTGTTTGGTGTACAATCACGAGCAATAAAATATATACACTTTTGTCAAGCTTTGACTCTTATTCCATTGTATTAAGCGTTATATTGTTTACATGTTAATGCTCGTGACTGTACAATAAAGCGTATTTATCTTGTCTTATCTTATCTTATCTTATCGTATCTTATCTTATCTTATCTTATCTTATGGTGATGATGATTGTCAATAGAAACTGGCTGAGCTGGAGAAGGATGAGGAGCTCCGCGACGAGGCTGGAATGTACGCCGCGCCCAAGATCGAGCTCGACGAGACCATGCGCGAGATACGAGACCTGGCGCGCCAGATACGGTCAGTTTGAGCTTAATCTCCTTTATGATTATTTGCATATACACAGTCAGGTCATAAATATTGTCACACAGAAAAACTTTTCTTTTAGAATGCTGGCCACAAAAAAGTTTATTGGATCCGAATTTCGATTTGTTCATGAATATAAAAATGTATACTTTTTAGAATTTTACTCATTTTTAAATATGGAGTGGACGCTTATAGAAGACCGTGTTGCAGTTATTGCGTTGCATCGTTGCGGTTACGCGTCAATTCAAATTTTTGACATACTGAAAAATTGGAGCAATTTGGCAACACTTGGGGGAAAAGGCGTGCTCAAAGCCTCATCCCAATTTGGAGTGACTCAAGACATCCTTGATTAAGGCAGCCGCCGATATTGACATGGACCTCGTTCGTGCTGCGATAGACGACTGGCCGCGCAGATTGAAGGCCTGTATTCAAAAGCACGGAGGTCATTTTGAATAAACTTTATTGTCATAAGAATCTATGTTTTGTTAAGTTCATTATGGTATATAAATGGTTACATAATGAATAAACTTGTCTCAATTATTTTATATTAAACATGTGACAGAATTTATGACCTGACTGTAATTTTACGCTAATATTATTGTCGTATCAAATACTTTGGCTTACAGAGTGAGTGTAGATATTCTATAGATATATTATTATTTTAATTATTAGATTTAATATTATTATTATTAACATAATTAATTTCGGCGAGTAGGATTGTGCCACGATAGCATAGTTGGTAGTGCACCAGACCCGGCATGTTATGGGGTGCGGGTTCGAATCGCGCTCGTGGATTTTTTTCAACACTTTGTCTTTTTTTTTTAATTGTAATTTGTTCGCAACAATATTTGTGTAAAATTATATGTAAACAATGATACATTGTTCTTGGTCGCCAACTTCATGATGCAACAAAAACAGAAGTCGAAGCATGTCAGGGTTGAACAAAAGTAATGAGATAAATTTACAAAATTGGGTTTGAACAATTAGGCACACAAACATAAGTAGAAATAGACAAAAGGTTAAATAAAAAAAATATCAACGCAAGAACATTATCAACACGAAATCACTACAATAATTTTATAAATATTATTTAAGTAAATTAAATTAATGACATGGTCAAATCAAATCAAATGTCAAATAAATATTAAAAGTTAATTATTACAATACATTAGATTAAATATGTCCATTATATCCATTTGATAATAATATTTTAATCAATTTAGATATTTGTATTAGGCAGTTAAGGTACTTATAATGACATTAACAAACTCATCCACAGAATAAATAAAATAATAATAATAATATTTTGTCAGGAGGTTTCTTTCTCTGCAGCCTTAATCGCCGGTAGCTTGAGCCTTGCTCCGCTGTCGGCGGCGTTCTAGGTTTAGGTTTTTATAAAAGTTATATTTTTGTACGATATTTTGTACTTTTTATATAATTTTTATAAAAAACCTAAATCTAAGATTTGAAATAAATAAAGATTAATAATTAATTAATAATTAAATGCTATTATAATTAATTAATTCTTATTAAAGTTGACAATTTTTTTACTTTTTTATTTTTAAGTGCTAATTGCTGCACTGAAGCTAAATTAAATATTCATAAAATTTTTATAAAATACAGTGAAAAAATTAAACGCCCACCCGACCCAGCCAGGAATCGAACCTGGGTCTTCCGCAATCCGGGCGGCTGCACTGACCGCTATGCTACCGGGAAGGCTGACGTAAGCGCTGAATTTTGTCACTGCTATTTTAATATTTTTTTTTTTGAGTGCTATTAAGCGGCACTAGCGCCATCTATCCAAACGGTTGTTGCAACCGATGGCCATGCAGATTCATCTTTGCAGATGAAATACCACAAATTTGATAACACAACGCTATAGTAAATTTTACTTTTTTATTTTTAAGTGCTAATTGCTGCACTGAAGCTAAATTAAATATTCATAAAATTTTTATAAAATACAGTGAAAAAATTAAACGCCCACCCGACATCGGTTGCAACAACCGTTTGGATAGATGGCGCTAGTGCCGCTTAATAGCACTCAAAAATATTAAAATAGCAGTGACAAAATTCAGCGCTTACGTCAGCCTTCCCGGTAGCATAGCGGTCAGTGCAGCCGCCCGGATTGCGGAAGACCCAGGTTCGATTCCTGGCTGGGTCGGGTGGGCGTTTAATTTTTTCACTGTATTTTATAAAAATTTTATGAATATTTAAAGTTGTCAACATTAAACTGGAATAAGTTTTCAGTTTGTTATATTTTTATTATTCACCATTCAATGTATACATTAGTTTTTAATTGGATATAGTTTAGAATAGGTAAACTTTAACATGGACGCTTATTATTAATCGTGTTGTGTACACATGTTTCAGATAGGAATTTAGCTCTTATACAATTTGTCATTCTTTTTTGTTATATTTTAATTTTTATCTGTTTTGTGTACCTAATAAATATATAAATAAATAATGCAACAAATATGTATGACTATGAGTAAGATAAGATAAGATAAGATAAGATAATAAATTTATTTGCTAGAACACAGTAAATTAGGATGTTACATTTTTTAAATTTAGCACAATTGTATTCAACCTGCAAGCAGGCGTGCAAAAATCTTAATTATTGTGACAAAATTATAGTCGTAGTATAGTAGTCGTAGTGTAGTTGTAGTATAGTAATATTATAGTATAGTCATAGTCCTGTATATGAATGGAGCGTGAACAATGTGCTTTTATACTACACCTGCTTGGAAAGTACCTTGATACTTTATCAAATTTACGGTAGAAAGTACGTCATTGCATATCGAACAAATATGCGGGGAGAAAACGCATCTGAGCGGGAGAGAAAAGTGTATGAAAATCCATTTCTTACGTGGTTTTTCTTTTTTAATTTTGGGTAAGACTATGCGCCGGTAACCTAAATATCAAAAGCCAAAAAGTTTTTACAGTGAGTTTTTATCTCCAAGTGCGCAAAATGACACTGGCCACTAGCTGTGTGTTGGATGGTGTCGGGCTGGCAGTGCGACCCTGCGGCGGCAGGATAAACAATTTGAAAAAAGAACATGTGAAAATTGCAGACGCCATTGGCGCCATTTCCAATTTGTGTGTTGTTTGAGGATTCAGTTTTCGTAGAAAGTAAAATAAAACTATCAAAATGATAAGTAGTGATAGTGATGATGAAGATTTTTTAACTCCGCCGCAGTTAAAGGAAACAGCAAAAATAACATTAATGGAAAAAGTGTTACATTAAGCTTCACTAACTGCAACAATTTCAATATAAATTTCAATTAGTAAAGATTTCGTTTTTTATTTTCCTTGTAGGTGTAGTATAAAGCACTATGTATCACTCGAGAGAAACTGCGATTCCCGATCTCAGGTGTTTCAAACGACACCCTCGACGGTAATCGGTCACTTTCTCCTCACGGTGAACAATGTACTATTACAGTAACAAGAAGGCGGTGCTCAAGGACGAGTCGCGCCTCACCAAGCAGAGCACCAAGCCGGTGCTGCCGCGCACGGCGCGCGCGCGGGCCCGCGGCCGCTCCGCCTCCGCGCTGCGCCGCGGCATGGAGGCGCTCGGTGAGAAAGCGATGCTTCCATATTTTGTTTATTGGACACACACGTCCTCTCGTCGCTTGGAAACTGTTATTTAAAAGAAAGAAAAAATATTTACCGTAGTAGCTTACGCGGGCGACCTAGTTGGCCTCACACCATTGATATAAGTTTATAGAATTAAAAGCAAAATTTTGTTTATTTTATTTGTTTCTAGAAAAGTTTTTTTTTTTTATGAAATTTTGTATTGGTTAGCGTATTTAACCTTTTATGTTAATTCTTTTTTTTATTTGTCGGTTTAGGTTAGGTTATTTAGGTTTTATTTGTACTTTATTTTATCATGTTCTTTGTTTTTCTTTTTATTTTTTTGTAAAGTCATTAAATGTATTTTCTTTATTTCTATTTATTGATTTCAATAAAACGGTAGCAAAAAATAAAATAAAGACAGTACAAATAGGACACAAATACATACTTCAAAAGAGAAAAGAATGTAAAAAAATTTTAAAAAAATCATAAATTTTTTACAGAATACAGATTTTTTTATTATTTTTTCTATAACTGTCTACATTGATAGAAGAAAACCGATTAAGTGGTTAAGTGTAATAATATGAGGTGTTCTTGTAAGTTGTGTTACAAGTTTAAGCGGCCCCATTAGATATTTAGCCATAACTGTGATGTTCTGGAATATTCGAAAAGGCCAATATTAAAGTGGAGACGCCAGGCCGCGCGCGGTGAAGAGACACGCAAGCGCGCTTTACACGCATCTTATATTTATATTTTATTTAATTTTATGCAGAAGGTTAGGAGTTAAAGTTTACATTGGTGATTGTACAAAACTAATAACAAACATTCGGATAATAATACATCCTTTTAAAACTACGATATTTTTATTATATATTATAAATTTTACTTTTTATTTTCAAGTGCTAATTGCTGCACTGAAGCTAAATGAAATATTTATAAAATACAGTGAAAAAATTAAACGCCCACCCGACCCAGCCAGGAATCGAACCTGGGTCTTCCGCAATCCGGGCAGCTTATTCAGATCTACCGTATACGGCTGGTTGGAACTTCGTTTGGAATACTTAAAAATCGGATGGTAGTATGAAAATGGTTTCAACGACACAGACGGTCGCTGCGAAATCGTTATGGGAATCGGGGGGCTGGTGGTCTGTATTCAATTGTCGCTAAAGACACTAATCAGTTGCTGATTCATATTTTTAGTGATTTACTGAAAAAAAAATGTCGGTAAATGGTTCTTGTCGATCACTGGTTCCTGTCGAACACTGTTGTCACTTACCATCGACATTGTGATCCTTAATTCTTATTTTAAGTTTAGTTGAATGTATTGGTATGTATGCCTTTGATCGTTGACTCTATGTAGTTAGTATTTTATTGATTTGTTACATCTTTCCTCTCGCTTTCTTTGTGGGAGTGATTTCGTGAATTGGGACGGAAGTGTGTAACAGGAAGTCGGGGAAGCGCACAACCGCGCGCCATTTCATTTGACGAATGAGCGCGCGATATTGCATTACTCTTAGTGTCAATTAAATCAAATACAATTTTCATTAAAAATAATTATTCTTTGTTATAAAAAATCATTTCAAATAATACTTGACCCATTTTTTTCTGTGTTTTTCTGAATATAATGTTAAAATTGTTTATTACTAAGGTGAGATGCCAAATGTTACACATTATATGCGGCTACTGTAAAGCTCGCTCGTTTTTATTTATTTTAATTTCTGCCAGTAAATTTTAGTATGTTTTATTTTATAAATTAAGGTATTGTTTTTTTTTCTTTAGTTTTTAACCTTAGTATATATAGAATTGTAAATACTTGTATACATGTGTGCAATAAATAAAGTTTATCAATGAATCTCCTGTGGCCAGGCGTGGACATGTCGGACACGAAGCAAGCCCACTTCACGCGCACGCAGTCGCGGTCGCAGTCGCGGTCGCGGTCGCAGTCGCAGGTCGCGGCGAAGCGTCCGCGCGTGGAGTCGCGCGCGCGCTCCGTCAGCCGCCCCGCGCGCGACGAACAGGGAGTCAAGGACGTTGTCGTGAGTATCATAGTTTCATCATCAGCATCATCATCATCATCATCATCATCTCAGCCACAAGACGTCCACTGCTGGACAAAGGCCTCCCCAAGGATCTCCACAACGACCGGTTTGTGCTGCTCGCATTAATTCATTCATCTCGTTTTTGTTATCGTTTATTTAATTTTGTTTATCTATTGGTAACCGTCAATTACAAATATTCTTGACGTACGGACGCCTGCACGTCAACCTATCCAAAACTGTCAAATTTCTTCAATAAATATTCAACCTTAGGACACATACATAAACTACAATGTCTATACTACTTTTACTACTTACTTTTTAAAGCTGATGTTTTTATTTGTGTGTTTTTAGTATTGTTAATAGAACAGAGATAGTATCAAAACCAGATTTTTTTTAATAATAATAAAACTTAAATTAAGATAAAAATATACATATTTTTTATTAATAACATACCTACGTTAGTAGTAATAAAAATAATTTTACTAACGGGATTATTACCATTTTTTTGTTGTGTGTAACTATATCGGAGTAAATATGTTTTGCCAACATTTTTTCTCATTTTTTTTGTTGTCCTCTCTTCCGCAGATGCAAAAGCGTGCGAAGAAGATGGCGCACGTGGCCATCGCGAAGAAGACGAAGCGCATGGGGCTGAAGGGCGAGGCCGACCGGTTCATCGGCACCAAGATGCCCAAGCACCTGTTCTCGGGCAAGCGCGGCGTCGGCAAGACCGACCGCCGGTAGACGTGCTTGTGTACTTGGTTACAGCAATAAAGATATATTTAAAAGCATAGTGTTTTATTTTACATTTAATTAAATATACTTGAGTCACAAGAGCTTCGTCACTGGTTGATTTTTTTCCAGTAAAAGAATGACTTTGTAATTACTGTAGTGATCGGGACTACTTGCTTGGGCGAGCCTACTGGCAGCCGTCGCGTTCTGCGTTTAAACTCATCTTGATTAAGAAGACCCCGCATAGAAGGAAACAGAAGAGGATCGCGGGGCTTCTACGTCAGCCCGTCGCAGCGATAGGGCAATAAATGTTAACTTGAGTTCTTTATTACCGATCGATTGTTTGTTTCTTTAACTACGTCTTCCCTGTAAAGTAGAGCCCCTTAGACTCTACAGTACATACAGCATTGTGAATGCAAATATTCATCATCATCATCATCATCATCAGTTCATTTTATGTCCCCACTACTGGGGCACAAGCCAAATATGCAAATATTAAAATAATAAAAATATAAAGATGTTTGGCTATGGAAAGACGAAGTCATGTGTCCTTTGATCAAACAACAATTGATTGAAGCATGTGTCAAATATTTTTGTGTCTTACTCCAAGTTACAAACGAATTTCACACAAAGACGGCTTCAAAAATTTGTCATTCACATACTTGTGTATTTGGCTGTGGAATACTTAAAAGATGACCAACAATGTTTTCATTTAAAAATTTGTAGCTAAATAACTGAACTGGTTTTGCTAAAAAATTGGAATTGAGATTTAAAATTCGGAAGTATTGATTTTCCTTGCTACCAATACCAATCGTGACTATCCGACCGCAACAACACTATCTACCTGTTTTGTATGCCAAGACATATAGATCCTAGTTTATAGTGACTTCTTCGTTCATACGATAATGAGGCATCGGGAGAATAACTAAATATTGTTCTAAGGGTGAGACGAGATACTTATGACGGATAATTGAGAGACGACAGATGATATTATTCTCCGATTTTATTATAATAAAGATGTAGTTTGTGTTAACGTCTGGGAAACAGAAATGTACCAGTCATCTGCAGCTGACCAGATAAACTCCACTGTACGTTACCAGATTCCCAAACTCTCAATAGGATCATAAATATAAAATAAAACACAAAATTAGCAAAATGAATGGCACATTTAATTAATATTATTCATTTTTATAATTAGACCTTTCTTGTAATTATAATCATTTTTAATCTATGCATTTGAACTGAAAACAAACAAATGCTCTATGATACAGTCTGGCTGTCTTCGGAAGAGGAAAAAAAATAACAAAAAAGCCTCATTTTGTACACAATCTCCGGGCCGTCAGAGAAATAGCTCCAGCGCCTTTACCATCCAAAAAAAAACTGAGCATTGCTTTGAAATAAATTACGGATTAAAGTACCGATTACATAAAAAAATGGTATCTTAACATACGTAGCCTTACGTACAGACAACAAAAAAAAATAATTAATAAGAAAAAACTTAAGTTATAACCGCTAAATGGAAGAAAAGGTCAACTAAGCTAAACTAAAGGGGCTCAAAAGTAATGATTTAAGTGACACTTATAACTATTTATAGAATACTAAAAAAATATTTTGAACTTTTCGAATGTGGACTTTGTGTCGTGGTGCGTAACGTTGACGGTCGCCTGCGCCCGAAACAGACGAATTTGGTGTAATTTTAAGACTTTTATTTCCCTTACATTTTGTGGATATTACTTTTGACATCATAAATTAGAATAAATGTAATACAGTGGACAATCTTATAAACGATTATAATCCATTCCATTACTATTTTTGCCCGAATATGCATTCAATAAAGTAATGATTGCATTATAATGTGCTCCTTCAGATTTATATTAAACCATATATTATCTCATAGATAACTATTTCAAGGTAGTAAACATCCACAAAGGGTAAGAAAAAAAGTCCGTCATATAACGGTACTCTATAGAAAAATGATCACATCTATACCACAGTCCATTATGAATCATTACAGTCAAAAATCAACCTTAACATCTATATAATACAGTTTAAACCGAAACTAAATTACATTTCACGTCGGGTAGTTCTCAAACTGACAGTATCGTACTATGCCGTAACTGGTTACTTCAGTACATATTGTAGCTTTCCAATTGTATTCAAGAAAAAAAATCATTTTTTCTAATATAATATAAAAAGAGGGCGTGATAACTAAACTAAAAATAATTTGTAACGGCAACATAAACTGTGTTTCTGTCTCATCTTACATTTACGTGTTGGAAAGAGACATAATGCTTTCAGTGTCGTTAGATGAAGCGTCGCTTTAAAAAAAACTTTAAAGGTCTTATTTCAAATCATTAAACCATTTCTATTATCTATTCATTCATTCATAATTTCTTCTCAATCATTAAACTTTCTATGCTTGATGAAAATCTAGACACTTCGTAATTTTTTTTAAGAAAGCAGTTTTATATATATACACATATATTGTGGTATTAAGCTTTTTATAGTAGACATGATTTTAAACTTTCCATTGTGAACTTTAAATCGTTAGAGATTACATTTTTTTAACATTGATATTGATATTTTCCTTGTATCCAGCATAGAAAGTTGTATTTATTCGTAAATTGATTTGAAATAAGTACCTACTTTGGAATTTGAATGGGACATCGTGAGGCGTGAACCTTTCAATGTCCTAAATTGGACTGATAAGATAAATAGAGTTATGTTGCACTACCCGCCACACAGCACTGTCATGTAGGGAATCACTAAAAAAATTAATTACAATCATTTGTCAGCCATAACTTTTTTTAAATAACCAATTATCATAGTAAAGTATTGAGCTTAAAAATCTTTATTTACAAAAAAAATATTTTCCCTTTTTTAGAGTACGATTTTGCATACATTTTTAATTAATAATTTTGCTTGTGCGCCCTGAAAGCTTACCGGCCGGTGTTGCCATGTTAACAATTACAAATTAAACTTTCACATATGGCAACTCTAATGGTACAATCCCAGCAAACAGTGCACCAAAGTATAAAGTTTAAAATATTTCAACTCATCAACAGAAAGTCAATTTCTCAACATGCAAAATCATTATATTTAATTTAAATAATGCGTGCGTTATAAAGATTTACAACATGCTTCACCGGTTTTCTGATTTTTAAAATAACCAAAAAAAATATATTCGTGATTCAATAATTTTAGATCCGCTACACAAAAAAAATACATTTTCATATAAAAAAATATACAAAAAGAAATAATGTTCAGATCACCCGGACCCAAGTATAAAAAAGGTAAAGTTTTGTCAAAAAACAAAAACCAAATATAATAATAATATGTCAACGATTTTTCACTGGAGTTTTAAGTGAAAAAAAAAGGAAGAAAGTGCAAAAAAGAGAATCTCTTAAGTACATTCTTAAGTTAGCAGCCATATTTCATAATTTATAAACAAATTCGTCAGTAAAACTGTGCAGTCGCGTGTACGAGCGACTCTGAATGATGTGTGACATAATTATACGCCAATTTTGAACACACAATTGATTAACTAAACTACATTTTGTCGACGTTTCAGACATCGCTCGCGCACTGAACTGAACACTTTTTTACATAAATCTTTTGCATACAACTCGTCACCCAAAATAATCACATGATTATTGATGATATTACTTTTATTTATAACGATTCGACGTCCATTTAAGAAGACTTTATTGTCAAGCTTGCAATAGAGGAAAAAACATCACATAACATCTGCCTCGCCCGATACAACAGATATGAGAAGCAGCGATTGTGTTATTACGATACAATATGTTTTTTTTATGTAAAATAAATCTTTGAATATTTTGTTACATATTTCCAAAATAATAAATTCCAACCCTCGAAAATGGACTGTGAACCATGGGACTTAAAACTACGCTTATGGCAGCGAAAAAGAAAAAAAACAATCATTTTAAAATCGTAATTAAAAATATCTTTTTTCATAGTTCGAACTATTATTATATACCTATACATAGACTGTTATTCTAAGCTAATATATTACAAAATTCAGGATTCCATCTCCTCGCGTCTTTGGGACAAAGACATACCTTTAAACTCTCAAAAAAATCTCGTTTTTCTCTTCATCTCTCATGGCGTTCTGTAGCTTTTATTGTATAATTATTATAATAATTATAAAACTATAGCCTATACGCTAGTAATATACACACTTACTTGGCTAGAGTCCGACATTCCTCGTCACTACGCACTGTTTCATATTTCTTTGGGATAGATCGTATTAAGGACCAATTTTTTATTAAACAAACATTTTAAAGACGCATGTCAATGATATGTAAAACAATATATTTTGTTAAAAAAAAAAACACCACAAAACGCTCTGTAATTTTAATAAAACTTGTCAACAATTCCTTTTTCTATAACGTTATGATAAAATTGTCATTTGTAACTTTTATATTTTATTAAAGTTACAGTACGTCGGAAAAATATAAAATGTAAAATTGTACATTTAAAAAACCACTGGTTTCCATTACGTTTTTAAGTAAAACGCCCGACGACAAAAAAAATATAAGCGCTTTTATTAAAAAAGGAAAAAGCGGCGACGACCTCTGAATTATGAGAATATTACTAAAAGAAAAACGCAACTTAAAGATTTTTAATAAGAAAAAAATTCATTAAAGTAATAAATAAAAATGGTAAAAATACCTATAATAAATAGAAATATATAATAAAAAAAAAGAAGAAACTTCATATATAATTTTCAAGTTACGTTTCTCTGCTAGCAAGCACGCTGTAAGAGTGTGATGACGAGAATTTAAATTAAAATTAAAATGTAAAAAATAAACTGCTTTAACTTTTAAGGCTTTGAAAAAAAAAACATTGAAATACCATATTAATATTTACAGTATTTTTATCACTATTATACAATATAAATTTGATTAAAAAAATAATCATCATCGCACTAACACAAAACACAAGTCACGGTCACAGAAAAAATACAATATTTTTGTTAACATCAGTTTTATCACTTCCTGAGTGCGTACATTGTTTTGTACCGTCGACAGGAGAGCCGGTGGCACTTTGTACATGGTCTGTATACAGTTTATCGTCTGCTTGTACCTCGGGCGTCGTAAATGCTCGGCGGCTGGCCAGCGCTCGCGTAGCCAGCGTAGCCGATGCCGACGTGGCTCGCGTGGCTCGCGTGGCTCGCGTGGCTCGCGTGGCTAGCGTGGCTAGCGGGGAGGGCGTGCGTAGGGAGCGCGGCGAATCGCTATTGGGGCGGCCCGCCTGTGGGGGGTTGGCCGGGCATTTGACCCAAACCCTGCAAATATAAATTGTTTTTAAAATTGGCATATTTTGATGATATGAGATATGACATAAATCGAAAAAAAAAGTTACATACAAGTATAATCTTTTTTTATTCCTTTTTAGTAGTGAATTAGGGACTTGTGTTGTATATTATACTGATAATAATATGCTTTTTGCAAGCAACTTGCTAAAACAAGTTTATCATTTAATTATTGATAGTGCAGGAAAAAGTGATGAATACAATATGCGCCCGTATTCGTTAGCAACGTGTGGGTGAGTAGTGGCATTAAGTAAGGACGGGGGTTAACATACCGACGTGGGGAGTATCAAAGTTTGAATGTCGGAGTGGGGGCGGGTGAAGGCTGCGGGGGCTTACGTACCGGCACGGGCGGGTATTAAAGTGTGAATGGGTAATGTGTATAACAGTGTGGCGGGAGTAAGGGGGCTCTGGGGGGTAACGTCGTACCGGCACGGGTGGCCATCAGAGTGTGATTGTGTATAGTGTGTCGTAGTGGGGGTGTTGGGGGGTGACGTACCGGCATGGGCGGGTAGTGCTGCAGCAGCTTGGGCGCCTCCTCGGCCTTCTCCTCCTCGCGCCGCTTCAGGCACGCCGCCTTCGGGTTTAGGTTGCGCTCTGGGAATACACAATTAAAATTAGGTTTTTATTTAAAAATAAAGGTGCTCCCCCACCAAGAGTGTTCGTCTGTAATGTAACGTTACAAATCCGAGCATTACATCAGTGAGTGAGGACAACCGAGCATGACAGTGCGCCTCTTGATGATACAATGTGTCATATTTTGTTGCATGTTACATTACAGGCGAATGCTCCTGGCGAAGAAGCACCTTAATAGACATGAAATTAAATTTTATTCAAGTGAATAAACGCTTTTAGACAGCTTTTTTTTAGCTGCCGGAACACAACAATGCTACAAACATTGGTGTTATGACGACATATTAAGATTAGACGGTGGTAGCTAGCCAGGCGGATAAACAAGCCCTACCACCAACCAAACCGAGTACACAAACATGTACCCCCGCTGGGAATCGAACCCGGGAATCTCTGAATACAAACCGGTGTTCTTAACCACTAGACTAAAAAGGCGATTGCATTAATTTGAAATTCTTGAATGGCTTTCAAATGTCAAATTGAAAGGTATTAGACAATAAGGGTGCAGCACGCTTTTTTTTTATACCTCTGCAAATGACTCCGCTCCACCTGATGTTAAGTTGAAACGAGTCCAGACGCAAGGACGACTGGTGCAGCGTGAAAACAACGCAGCATCAGTCACTCTCACCCTGCCGGCCCACAAGGTGCCTCTTCACGCCTCGTTTGAAGGACCCCATGTCATAGGAAGGAGGGAAAACGTGTGCTGGTAGACTATTCCATCTTTTGTAAGTGCGACAAAGATATGAGTCAGTTTATTTCTTTGTGCGCGATGGAATGTTCGAGACAGTACAGGTGTGACTCTGAAGAGTAGCACTTGTACTCCTCTGGAGGAAGGGAGAAGGTGGGATAATGTCAAAGAGTTCTTCAGAGCAATGTCGTGGTGTAAGCGATAGAAGACGCTTGGCTCTGTGAAGGAAAGGAGTCTCACCTCTGACTTGCTGCTCGAGCGTCATGATGACCTCGACGGCCATGTTGAGGATGCCGAGCTTGGTCTGCGGCTTGTCGCTCTTCAGGTGAGTCATGCACATGCGGCCCAGCTCCTTAAGCGCTTCGTTAATATCCCTTATCCTTATCCTGTCGGTGGAAGAGCAATGTCATATATACTGGAAATTCATTAGTTATATATTTTTTAATGGATTATGGAAAGCACTCTATAAATAGACTACTGAATTGAATATGTTGTGATATTTTGTCGGGTGTCTGAGGTGTTGGTGGCCTTATAATTAATTTGTCAGTAAAATAAAACCATTATTAACTATTATATCACAAAATTTAAATGTAAATTTTTTTACGGACACAAATACATATATAATTCTTTGACCACAATTTTCTCAGCCATACTAACACCTGTTTACGTCAAATAAACATTCTCACACCCCAGTTGGGATTCGAACCCACGACCACAACTTTAAATATTTCAATATCCACCATTAATCTACCTAAATAAAACATATGCTGAATATCATGTAACAATCTCCACAAATATCAAAATAAATAACATAAAATAATAAAGAGTCACAGTTTGCAATAGTTAAAATTCTCTAAGAGAAAATTTATATTTTATTGTGTTGCAATGTTCTACCGCTAGAGGCGACACTGGCCCAATCACATTTACGTATGAACCATGATAAATATTGTTATAAATGGGTGAATATAATACAGTACCTATATTGTATTTTAATTTGATTTGTTTGACCCTTATCTACATGACAATAAGGTTCAATTTATAATCCTGAAGGTGTGCACTTTCCGTCCTTATCTATATCCTACTCTTTTGTATGAATCCTGTAAAGTTTTAACAGTGCGGCAATTATTTATAAAAAGCACGATACTTAAACAGCACACGGCTCTTCCTTACAGCACTGAAATTACTAATAAATGGAGGAAGAACATTGTTTGCAATTATCTCATACATACATACATATAATCACGCCTCTTTCCCGTAGGGGTAGGCAGAGACCACTTCTTTCCACTTGCTACGATCCTTACATACTTGTTTCGCTTCGTCCACTTTCATTATGCCCTTCATACATGCTCTTCGGTTTAGGGTACTCTTGACCTGGCCTTTTTTCAAGACGTCCCTGATTTGATCTCGAAACGTCCGCCTAGCTCTTTCTTTTTCGTCAATCGTTCTTCATCCATTCTCTCGACATGGCCAAACCATCTCAGCATGCCTTTCTCAATGTTTGTCACTACATCTTCTTTCAGACCACAACGTTTCCTTATCTCACTATTTCTTATCCTGTCACTCAGTTTAACTCCTATCATACTTCTTAACGCTCTCATCTCTACTGCATTTATTCTGCTTTCATGTTTCTTCTGCCATACCCAACTTTCACTTCCGTACATGAGTGACGGAACCAACACCCCCCTATGCACAGCCAAACGAGCCTTGTTAGACACCTTCTGACTGTTCATAAAGGAGTTCAATTATCTCAAATGTATAAAATACGCTTTCTCATTAAGGTTCTTTATATTCTTAGGACCCTTTCTGTTTAACAGGATAAATGCTAAGTGTTATATTTATCCATTAAACACTATCAACTGCAAAAAGGTTGTACATGAAGAACTACAAAAATTTACCTACGACGATACGGAGGGGTTATTGACAGTTTTTAAGTAATTTTTTTGTTTATTTATTTCTGTGTGCATTAACTCATAATTATTTTATTTATGTCTTCATATTAGATTGTAACTTAGCGTATAAACTGTTATGTTAATTTATGTTTTGATTTATATTAAGCTTAGACTAAGCCCACATTCGCCTGAAAAACAGGGTTTACCTAGCTCAGGCTACAGCATTTAATGTATTTTAGATTATTAGTTTAGAGCTCTTTGTAAACAATAGATGTAAACGTATTTCAATAAAGATTTTATTTATTATTTATTTATATCGACACTGTTGATATGGGTTGAAGAGCCGAGTTCTATCACATCAAAAATATTTTTATGTCACCTACAGACTATTGCTAACATTTGCTATTATTACAAGCATCAGGTTTATTTCTTTTATTTATTTATTTATTTATTTGGAATGCTCTTAACTTTTTTACTCTTATTAATAAACATTAACCCCCTGTATTAATAAACAGAGTAAAAGTATCGAATAGATATTGTTTGGTTCTTGTCATTTAAACTTCATTTGAAATTAGAATAGTTAGGAAAAATAACCAGTTCATTTCATGTCCACATTGCTGGGGCAAGAGCTGCTGGGTGCTGATTCAAATCCTACTTGTGGCAAAAAAATTTCAACATTTGTGTTTTTTGTAATTTGTTTCGCAACAAAATTTGCGTTAAAATTATATAAACAAAACAAAAATCAGTTAAGAAACAGCTTGCCTACTTCTTAACTGATCTTTTTATCTGACTCTGATGATCTGACTGATTTTTTTCAACATTTGTTTTTTGTAATTATCTTGTAGTAAGAGGGTTAATGTTCTGGAATGAATTGTTGTTGTTGCCAACATCCGATTTTGAGCCCTATTCCTATAGCAGTAAGAGCTCACCTCTCCCTCGCGTTGTTGGCCTGCCGGCGTTCCTTCTCTCGCGCGGCCTTGGTGCGGGGATCGGCCTCGTCGTCACCCTCGTCCGCGGACGAACAACTGTCGAAGCTCACTAGTTAGGGCCTGGGGTCTCGTTACCCTTAACAAGTCTCTTCAGCATCAATAGGTCTCGTTACCCATGAGTGATTAGACTTTTATGAGGTCTCGATACCCTTATGAGATCTCGTAGGTCTCGTTAGCCTTATTAAGTCTCGTCACCTATGAGGGTTTATGATGAGGTCATGAGGTCATGAGGTCTCGTAAGCTTCACGGGGTCTCATTAGTAGCCACAAGGGGTATCGTTAGCCGCATGGGTCTTGTGAGCCTCATGAGGTCTCCTAAGCCTCATGGGGTAGCTAAAACCTCAAGTCTCGCAAACCTCACAAGTGGTTAAGCCTTCTGATGCTGATTACTGATATTAAACTTTGTACAGTTATTAATTACGAATAACAAATAGCAATAAAGATTTTATTGTGGAAAAAAAAAACTATTTCCAATTCGTCAGCCCAGTTAAGAGTGACATTACTATTTACTACAAAACCGTATTTTAGAAAGCCAACAGTATCAGAAAATCTCATGTACGTCGAAACCGAGCCAGTAAGAACGGGACAGAGCGCTCCGCTACGCACGTTAGAAAGAGACAGACGATGTTACCTCAGTCACGAAGGCGGCGCGAGAGAGAGAGAGCTGCTGACCTTCTGTCAAAACTTAGCCGTTAAACCCACAAGCTGATTTATTTTGACAAGCGCTGATGTTAAGATGAAATGATAAGATTTTAAACCCAGCTATATGGAGCATGAAACATGGTTAATACAGAAAGTCTTACTTTTAAATAGGTAGTTTTTTACATTATTTTTTGGATAACACATGTGTTTTTCGGTACGTTTTCGTTTCGGTACCGCCTCTTCACCGAATCTGTACAGATTGTTTACCGAACGCATGTAATCAAATGAGAGTTTTCAGGCCGAGTCGTTTCGGTACAGATTTTTTACCGAGCGCATACGCGCACCTCTGCAGAGAATCTGTACAGAGCACCCCCGCCAGCTCCGCCGCGCGCCTCACTCACAACACCAGTCATGTTGACGCGACTGTACAATAATATACCGTACCGAAAACAACCAGAGACTGTCAGGAAATGTTATTCAGCAGAAAATCCGTACAGATTCGGTACAGAGGCGGTACCGAAACGAAAACGTACCGATCCGGTGAGGAAGATGCCTTACTATGAATATGCAATTAATAAAAAAAAAATACATCATATACATTGCTTTGACTCCAAAGAAAGTAGCTAAAGCACTTATGTTATTGAAATCAGGGACAACGACGGTGCCGCAACCACTCAGACCCGAGAAAATATAAAAAAGGATCGTTTTTTACATTCGCCCGACCGGAAATCGAACCCGGGACCCAGAGGTAACTCAGAAGTTGGCAAAATTAGTAGCCGGCGTGCGAGCCGCTCGACTACGGAGACCGTCAAATTAATAGTTATAATAATAATTTCATTATTTCATTAATGTGAATTCAGCGTACGTAAGTGCGTGCGCAAGAGCATATGTACAGTTTTTATTTATATTAAAAATCTATTTATTTTAGCAAATGTTTATTGTTACTTTTTTATTTTGTTTTTATTTGTATACTGTGTATATTTGCGAGGCCCTGGTGACCTGTGCGTATCACTTCATACACCACACCGCATACTTCAGGCACCGCTCTCATACAACATTAGGATACGGTGTATCTTAATATAATATAATTCTTAGCCTTTTGTAATTTATTATTACGCAAAGAGATAAAAGTTATTATTGTTATTTTTAAGTTTGTAATTTATTTATTTTATAATTCAATCCGCATCGGTGGAAGAATCAAGTATATTTCAAAACACATTAATTGTCAGAATTTATTGATGTAAAAATTTTGTAAAATTATTATTAGGGATCAACTGATATATAAGTGAACGTAGATTTAAATGTACAAATATCATGTGTAATGATAAAGGCACAAAAAGTCTTAATACCATAAAATAGGTAGCCAAGGAAAGGTGACCTTTATGCGTTATATTATTGCATTCCCGCGAGTTTTGTTACAACTGCTTTAAAATGTAGGAATCCTAGATGTTCTAACTACATAAAAAACACAGAAAAATTTAAATTCAACTTTTTCTTAAGAATATAACGAATGAAACTTACCCCAATCCTAATAACTTCCTAATAATGATAAAGACACGGAAAGTACACGGAAAAATGATATTTATTGTACAGTAAATAGAGTATATTATTAATTATTACATACTGTGACCCTTGGTGTTAATGATGAGAAGCTGAAACTATAATACATGCCAATGTTAGTGTGAGTATTTGTGTGGAGATTTTTACACAATATTTACCGTTTTATAAGAAATCGATAAGATTTGTTTCCTTATTAGTCCGTAACACATAGACACAGATAAATTAGGGAGAAAGTTATTAGCACAACAAAAAAACCATTTAATGAAAAAAAAAATCAGTGTTAATATATATTTATAAATTATTGTTTTCTAAAGTTTAAGCGAACGCTAACCTTTTAAATATAACTACTTTTACGGATCTACTAATAATAATATAAATTAACGTGTAAAATAACAGCGAATAATATTTAAATTTTGTTTTATTTAAATATTCATAAAGTAAAAATGTATGCATTTTTTTTTGAAATTTTGAAATTTTGTTTTATTTAAATATTCATCAAGTAAAAATTAATGCATTTTTTTTATAGCTACTTATGTAATAACTTTCTCTCTAAGCCATTTATTCAAGCCATTGTGAGAAGACGTAACTGGGTAGGTCAGGTTGTAGGTATAGGTACAAAGTAACTGCCATATTTTATGAAGATACACAAGATAATATAATAAAATCTGTTCCGCTTTTGTATGTTTGATACCAACAATTTTATTATTAGAAAACACAAATTAAGTATATATTTGATATCGTGTACAATTAAAGAAGAAATATATATTTATTAATCAATGTCCAAACATACAAATAGGCTTTTTGGTGTTTGCTCCGACCTTTATTGATAATATGCAGGGCCTGAATGAACCCAAAAGTTTGGATTCAAATCACATCATAGACATTTTCAAAAAAAGGCTCAACCTTTTAACCGTTTTACTACCTAGATACATCCCCTCGCTACCCCCAAGTAGGGAGTAGAAAAATATGTGACATACATTTCTGTCGTGTCAGAAATGATTTCCGAAATGTCAAAAATGTAAATACACATCGTCTTTGGTGCAAAGAGGAGAATGCTAAAGCGCCAAAAATCTAAACTTTCGCGTTCCATAGTTAACAAAAAAATTTAAACGGGGATTAACGCAAACTTATCAGGCCGGTGTGATTTGGTCGAAACGTCCGTGAGATATAAATAAGTTACGATACCCTTACTAATTATTTTGCGTTAATTCCCGTTTAAATTCGTCGCCAAAAATCTATTGATGCTCCAAGAGCGCCCATTTGGCGCTTAAGCAGTTTTCTCTTTCCACCGCCGATACAATAGCCATTTAGGCCCGTTTGCAGAAAGATACTCGAAACGTGACTCCAGTTCTAAAGTAGAGATTTGTGAGAGAGTTTCCTTTCGTTTAGGAATACACTATAAGCCAAAATTATGGAATGCTTTTTATTATCGTTTTAATTTGTCTATTTGTAATTTATGCTATATTTCGTTGCTCGAATAAATTACTGTGCTATCTTATTTTAGTAATACGTCAGGATAAGCGATATGCTTTGTCCGCTACAATAAGTTATAGTGCAAGGAAAAAAAAAATGTTAACTAAAAAATTTGGTAAGACAGTTAGTTATACACTCGTGTAATCTCTACTCGAGAACTGGGAGTATTCCCTTGCAACACAGTCTTCCCCCATGGGGTTGAAGGAGATGGTAATGAGGGGAAAAAAAGAGGGGGTCTCTTCTCGAAAGACCGTCTTCTCTAGTTTTCACTTTTGTGTGATAGTGATTGGGTGTAATGCGACGGTGTGCGCACCTCTCGCGCACGTTGTTGGCCTGGCGGCGCTCTCTCTCGCGCGCGGCCTTGGTGTCGGGGTCGAGGTCGTCCTCGTCGGCGGACGAGCAGCTGTCGTGCAGAGCGTTAGTCGGGTGCTTACTACAGTTACCCCCCACGCGTTTAGTACGGGCACGGTCAGTAGTACCACGGTACGAGAGTACTAACTTAGTACTGTGTTCGGTGTGGTTGTGGCTTTTATGTAACAAAAGATCCGATTTTAATTGAGCTTATTCAGTCTTATTACAGAAAACGTAAACTGACGATGGTACAGGGTTTAGTTCCAGCTTTAAACCTTGGACTGACGACAACTTGATTACATGATTTCAACACAAAACAGCGAAAACATTCTAAAAACAATCATAACTATTTTCATAAACAGCTGAATAACTTACAATGCCAGCGATCTGGTTCAAGCGTTAAATAAGTGTCACTTTTTCAATACATTGAAATAGAATAAAAAACTATTGTGATTATTTGTGACATATTTTTATCTTGCTATTATCTAGTATCTAGAACTCTAAAGTATCAACAAACGAAACGGTGCTTTGAACGACGCTCGTATAAACGAATGAAAAGTGGTTTATTATCTGTAGATATTACTAAAATCATGGACGAACTGTCGTACTATCCGGTCCTTGTAAAGTATTCAATTTGAAATAAGATCCATTTCTGTTACTGTAACAAACCCAGACCATTTAGTCGACTAAAGTAATTTTTTGTACTAAGACGAGTTACGTTAACACAATGAGATTTCAAAAAATATTTTTTGGAAAAGCCAGAGTAAAGATTTCGGCGACAACCACACAATATTGTTGATAGTTCTATATCGGTTACAGTACTAAGATAGTACTCTGTACTAACTTTGTACTCTGTATTGGAATTACACATTATATTACCTATTTATACACACATAACTTAGTTCTAATTTAGCTTTGAGTACGCGAGCACGTTTATTATTTTAAGGAAATATTTATAAAATTTAGAAAATACAGTGAACAAATTTAACACAACGCTATAGTCAATTTTTACTTTTTATTTTTTAAGTTTAAGTTTACTTAAAAAAAAAGTAAAAATTTATTTTAAGGAAATTAATTCCATTTATACTGAACACTGCAATATTCATAAATTAATTCAACGGTTCAGTAATTTTTATTCAGTAATTTTAAGACTGTTTTATGACATTTTAATTAGAACTGAATTTGAACACTTCATACATAGTGCATATAATTCATATTACAAACAATGATTATGATGTTTCGTACATAATATATGCTTTATATATAGGTACTCCGCTAAACAGTACTCTCCACTTCATTAGAGCTAAGTTTAAATACAATGAAAAATACACAATAATACATTATTACAAAAAAATTATCAATTGAAATCTTTGACTTTTCAAACTCCTCTGTGATTTACTCATTACAGTTACAGTCAGACACAGAGAGTCCCGGGTTCGATTCCCAGCGTACGTTTTGTACTCGGTTTTGTTGGGCTTATTTTTCATCCATCTGGCTAACTACCACTATTTTATCAAAGTTGCAATAAAAACAGTCTTAGTAGCATTGATTTGTTTCTACTCTGAGATATGATAGCCAGTTCCTCAGTACTTGTTTTTCACCTTCGACCTTAACATCGCTTACCATCAGATTGAATAAAGGCAAAATGCTTCTATGCTAGTAGATAGAAATAAAACATTATCCAAGTAAACTGATAATGCTGTACACATATGGTTCTATTTATGCGCTTCGACCTTCGGCCTTATCATCACTTACCATCAGGTGAGATGAAGGCCGAAAAGGTTTCAGTCAAAGATAACAAAGTCATCCATGTAAACGATTGTGCGTGATTGTATAGTGTTTAGCGTGTGGTGTATTAATAAGTGTATAGCGTATAAATAAATCATGATTGAATAAACATATTTTATGTTAAAGTAATCTAATACTAAACATCTTAAAAGAGAATAATAGCCCTATGTGCCTGAACTGGGGAAACAGGATGTTTTCCTATTTTTATAATATATAAATTACAAAATTTAGTATATTAATTATTAAATTGAAATAGGTATTAAAAGTCTTAATATATATATAATAATATACACAATAATTATAGGCAGAGTATACAAAGTCTGGTTTTGATATGACGTTCAAAAATACTTGTAAAAGTTCATTTTAAATAGATATTATATATTTTAAAATTGAATATATTATAGTGTGTAGAGTGTATAGTGAGCCATGTGTAAGATGGTGCAGGTGCGGCGGTACTGACTATCTGCGCGAGCGCTTGCCGCCGGCGGGCTTGGCGTGCAGGTCGGCGGAGCCGGAGGACGACGGCTTCGAGTCCAGCCCCGAGTCGGGGGGCTCTTTGCGCTTCTCTGCAAGGCGAGCCAGCGGGTCAAAATGGATAAGGAACGACAATTAACAAAGGAAAAACACGTTAATCAATTAAATGTACGCTATTCAGTCTACTATAAAAAAATATATATATAAATTCAACGTTATTTAAATAAATATTTTCTTAAATCTCTTATTATCCTTTATAAAGTACTTTTTTTATATTCTAAGACATGAAGGATATTTTGACTTAATATGTGACACTGAAGAAAGGGAGAAATAGAATGCTCTTGCCGAGTTTATGAATTTTATAATATAATTTTTACAATATCATCACTTGACATCAGGTGAGATGAAAATCAAACGTTTACCCGTATAAACAAAACTAAACATTTACACTTTGAGCGTGATCGTTTTTTTATCGATCGCACTCCCGTTATCTATTAAAATTCATATCTGTTGATTGGTAGGGTATTAAAATCACAAATTTGCTAAACACAATTCACAAATTTTGTAACTTCATTTCCTGGAAAAAAAGTTAGTATAAGTTTCTCAGTTAAAATACTTTAATGGTAGTGACCAACACGGGGACCACCAAGGGTGGTTACTCCGGAAAGGACTGAAAGTGACGAATCCGGACGAGTGATGGACGTACACTAATTTATTGCTTCCACTAAATTGCACAATTATAAAATTATCAATAACGTTAAGCTTAGACATGTCATTACAACAACATTACAACCTCTATCACAATACTTTTCAAAGGTTTGTCGTTTCGTATAGAGTATAGACGATTTCAAATAAATGTCAATTTCAAGATGTCGTTCATTCGAGGAACATCGCTCAAAATATCACTGACATCACTGACACTTGTGAATTAGTTTAGCTTTCAAATGTCGAATCGAAAGGTATCGTGGTCAATATGAAAAGTGCGCAATGTTATGTGCGGCTAGCCCGTAGAAATAGATAAATTGAAACGGTAATACTGACTGGTGTTGGGCAGCGCGTGCCGCTCCAGCTTCACGGCCGCGTCGTGGCCCGCCGCCAGCCGCGCGCCTGCGACACACCGCGTTCACGTTTCTCAATTACCACATTCCCAGGCTTTTCACATTCTTTAAATTATCTATCGCATTCCTAGATTATAACATTTTTAGGTATTTACGTCATTACAATTCTAATTTTTATAGAAGTATTCTTCATATTTATTCAGTTCAACTTCATTAGTATAGTAATAAGTTATACAGGGTAGAAAAAATCTATGGGCCATGAAGGGCGACTTGCTTAAAATATTCTAGATAGGACATTTTGCCTCAAAGAGACATGAAAATTCAAACTCACTTGTATTCAAAATAAATTTCTTATAGTGAATTTACATATATTCAATATTTAAAAAAAATTACTTCGTGAATTTAGTTTTCTTGCTAAAGTCCCATTACTCATTGGTATTTCGGAAAAGAACACATAAGTCAAGTTCCAATGTAATTGTACGTCCGCTAAACGCTGTAAACAAGTCAACACTTCAAATTTGCCATCTGTAAAATGTGCAACAATTTACAGATGGAAGCGATTCCTATTTATTGCTCGCGAGTGTAGTTAAATAGCACATTTTTTTTTTTGCTTTTTTATAAAATAATGTTTTTGTCTTTTGTTTCGCAACAAAAACAAAAAACATTTTAAAATAATGTTTGCTTACCCGGGTGCGGCGGATGCTCGGGCGGGTAGAGGTCGGCGGCCTCCGCGTGGTTGCGCAGCACGTTGATCGCGTCGTCCAAACGCTCCTCCATGCGCGCGCCCTGGACACACGTAGGCATTACTCACCAGCTCCAAACTACTGGGCTGGGTTAAATCTATGATTTTAAAAGACTTTAAAAAGGTGGAGTCTTAAAGAGTCTCCCTGTCACCACGGACCCTGCAAAGGGTTCGAACCGTCATTATAAACATTAAAACAAATTAACGTGTCAACTAACCGCGAGTAGATCCGTAAAAGTAAATTTATTTCAATCTTAAAAAAATCAATAACTATAATAAAATATTTTAAATCAATAATGTTATAATGTAATGTTAATATCATGTAATCTTTTTAAATCGTTAATAAAGTTAAATATAAAAGAATAACATTCGTTATTTTAACAATTTAAAAATATTTTTAATCCTTTCAATCATATATTAATATTAGCATCGTCATTATTAACTCTCCACTATACACTACTCGTATAATTACATACTACAGAGCGCAGTTAAACAAAACCAACCATAAATCAAAAGAAAACTCATGCGTCAAACTGCTATTTTATTTAATCATAAATCGATGCGGAACTAGTTTATTTACAAAAAAAAAACTATCCTCGTAATTACTTAAAAAGGCACAACAATAACGATAGCCTCAGAATCATATCATAAAAAGCGTGTAGCTTCCCAACAGCCAAACTACTTATTTGCACACTAATCTTATAAAAACTAATAGCAGAACCAGACCCCTTCCTCTCGGCCTCTGCAACACTCCCACTCGGTTCGTATTCTCGCCCCAATCCACTTCCCTTCTACGCATATCCCCTCAACCTCCTCTAACCTCGCCCATAACAAAACAACCTCCTTCCCCTCAGTCTACTTTCCCCCCAACCCATCCCTTTTAAGGGAGGGAGGAAAAGAGGCAGGGCCTCCCCTTCAACCCCTGCTTCCCCCTTAACCCAATCTACCTTTTCCGTCCCCCCAACCCCCGGTACACTCACCCCCACGTCGGAGTGCTCCCGCAGGAACACCATCGCCTCGTCGAGCTGCCGCTGCTCCGCCGGCGCGACCTGCCACAGCGGCCGGTCAGCGGGGAACCCTCGCCCCGACACCACGGCCCGCGAGAGGACATACACACCTAACGACGAAGTCACTACCAACCGGTCAACCCGAGCCCCTAAGTCTTTAGAAGCGGCCCCGGCTTTCGCCCAGACACCAGAGGGAAAGACAAAGGGACATACAACACCTAACCCACAGTATAGGAAAAGAGTATTACATACAGTATTCTCTCTTCATACAAAGCGTCGCGTACGTAGGTCGTCCGTTTGTATAAAGAGAGAATACTGTATGTAATATTCCTTCCCCATACGGTGCCTAACCCCTACAGTCCCCGCGACTCAGTCAACCCGAGGTCCTAGTCTTTAGAAGCGGCCACGGCTTCCCCACCCAGACACCAGAGGAAACAACGAAGGGACTTACACGCCTAACGACTACAGTCCCCACGACCCAATCAACGCAAGCCGAACTCCTAGCTTTTAAAGACACCCTCGGAACGTTCCGCGACGGATCCGAAGAGAATCCACATCTAACTCTTACAGAAGAGTAGCGGGACAACCCATGGCAGAAGTGCTTAGACTGCCTTGCACCATCGGAGGGAGTAACGAGGGGATATACTCCTAACCCATCGCAGAGTATCCTGACAAACTTAACAAGGTTTATGTCGGTGTCGATACCATTACGAAATGAACATTTTTTTTTATTTATAAATTTTAAGTATAGAGCGGTATAGAAAACATGGCTACACCTAGCCTATTAAAAAAAATGGGGGAAGATACCATCCAATAAGTGTAGAGCTCCTTTTGAGAAGCCGGGATATGGGATATGGGATATGGAGGTATATGGGAATTTTAATTCCTTGAAGAAGTTTACAGCAATAGAAAATAAGTTTAGCTATCCCTGTTGAATAAATGCTGAACACAATCCAACACTATATCATCTACTTTCATAGAATAAAGCAAAACAGTTAGAAAAAATTGATTTAATTTAAAAACAATACTAGCATTATTTTTAAGGACAATTTAAAAAAAAATAATGTCCTAATCAAATTTAGTAAACACTAAACTATATTTTTTAAACAACATACTGTTCATAATAAAAATCTTTTCTTTCTATTAATATTAAACAGGCGAAAAATCAAATCTCTAATTACTTTACTTCGAAAAGAAATACAAAATACCATGCACATGATGTATGTTTCAAATACAATTAGTCATAATTGACATATCAATAGAGGACAGAGTTATGACAACAAACAAATTAGAACATCTATTTATAAGAATACTTGTACAATGTCTAATAAAGCCGAACAACCAAACAACAAACTACAGCCAGTGTCAGAGTAAAGGTTCCACACGCTGGGATTAACACAAAAACAAGGCTGACCAGATCAATAAGAAATTTCTTATAATTTCATATAATATAATTATATTCAACATTAAATAAAACAAAAACAAAATTTGTACTAACATTATATCTATATTGATGCAGTCAGCCAAAAAAACAAAAATAGTAAAAATGTGGTACAAAATATTATAAACATTAATTTCATATTTTACTATTGGATATAATTGGTTAATACAATTTTTTATATCACTTCGACAGTTGATCAGTAGAAACATAAGCTATTTTACTATTATTATAATCTTTATGCCACATTTAATCAAAAATATTAAACACAAAAAAGGAAAATAAATTAATTCAGTATTTATCAAAAACTATTAACAAGCAAAATATTAATTTCAGTTACTATACTATTATCAAATCAACACAAAACATACCTCGATCAAAATTATCAATTATTTTGGATATTTTAAAAACACTTTTTCAAATTCAGGAAGCGAAATCTATTTATTTACACTCATGCAAGAGCGCATGCTCTACAAATAATTTTGAAAATATTTTTCTATTACGTTATTATTTAAGTTAACCTATAAAAGCTCTAAACTCATGAAAGTGTAAATAATAAAATATTTTCCGCTTTTCAAATAAACAGGATACATTTTTATACGGTACACGGTTAAGTAAGACTTCTCATCTATATTACGGAAGCTCAATATATTTTTGCCAATACTCTTTCTCGGAGAAAGTCATTAAAATAGTATGGTTAGAACCAAACCCTAAGAAATTGTAAGTATTTAATAAAAACCATATTGTATTTTAAACCTTATAGAATTAACAATAAAGACTTATGTCAGGTCAGCAACAAAGTTCGCTGAATACTTATTGTACAGACGCTTACACATCAACCTATGCAAAACTGTTAAATTTCTCCGATAAATGTTGATCCATATGCCATATACATAAAGCTCAAAGTCTATTGAGGAAATTTGACAGTTTGTGGTAGTCTGACGTGCAGGCTGGTGTACCTTGTCAAAGCAAGTAATTAATCAAACAGGCGCTTGTCAACCTCTAATGATGTTATTATAATAATGGCGGAATAAGCCTCCTGAGTTTCTTGCCAGCTCTTCTCGGTAGCAGGCTCTCCCAAAACCCGAGCTGGTGGTAGATTCAGTAGATTTGTTTAGACTATTTTATTATTTTTTTATTATTATTTGGATTTTGTAGTTTTGACGTCAATAAGTGCCTGTGAAGGCTTATGTTGAATAAATGACTTGACTTGGACTTTGAATTGGATGGTACAGGTTCAGTGACATTTGTTGCTGACCGTACAATGTCCAATCAAAAATGGTAATACACAACCAGTCAGTACTCACCATAACTGGCGGTGGGAACACAGCGTGGTGTCCGTTGGCGAGGACGGGCGCGACCGGCGCACCCCCCGCTCCCCCGACCCCCCCGACTCCCCCCACTCCCCCCACTCCCACGCCGCCAGCGCCCGCCGGCGGGGAGGACACCCCGCTCGCCACCCAACTGGCCTGCTGGAAGGAGGATTGAACAAAAGTTTGTTTAAATGACAACTGGAGCAAAGCAATGCAAAATTATGATGCTTAGATCATCATCTCAGCCATAAGTCGTGTACTGCAAGACAAACCCCCACAACAATCTCCACAACAACTCGTTTTATGCTACTCGCATCCAGCGGCTACCCGCGATCATCACCAGATCGTCAGTCCACCTTGTTGGAGGCCTGCCCACACTGCGTTTTTCGGTGCACGGTCGCCATTCAAGAACAGTTCCGCCTCTGCAGCCATCAGTCCTACGAGCGATCTGCCGCCTCTTCAATAATTATTATCATCATCATCATCATCATCATCATCATCATCATTATCATCATCATCATCATCCCCTCTCGACCCACTGCTGGGCATAGGCCTCTCTTTGTTTGTTTATCCTATTCGCCTCAATCCTGTGCCAGTCTGGGTCACGTGCAACCCACGGTCTTGGTTATAGCGTCGACCCATCTCGCCGGTGGTGGATGTCCCCTTTTTCTAAATCCGTCTCTCGGCCACCACTTTCTGGTTTCTGGTCTGGCCAAGTGTCCAAGATTTCGGTGTTGGGGGGAAATGTCAAGCATGGCGCGCTCCATGGCACTCTGTGCAACACTAACTTCTTCAATAAAAAAAGAAGAAGTTTGAAGAACCGCAAGACTGACAAATAAAACCAATGAAGATTGCAGAACAATAAGATAGTAGCAAAGGATACCTTACATAGGTCGCCGCAGCATTTATAGGCTACACAAACAAAACGATAGCGCGACTCATCTGACAGACAGCGCTACGCTATCTCTTGACATTAATCAGAACTAAAAGTATTACAATGGTCTACTTAATAATGGTGACGTTTGAACCAGTTGGCACTGACCTGTGCTCCGTGTAGATGGTGCGGCTCGTGCTTGAGGTAGAGCCGCGTGTGCAGCGGCGGCGGCGAGTGCACCGGCGTGCTGGGCGCCGAGCCGTAGCCAGAGAGCGCCGCCTCTACGCCCACGCCCACGCCCACGCTGCCCACCGAGTGGGCGGCTGCTGTGTACATCTGGAAGGCACGCCGCGAACGGATTACAGTTACAGTCAGAGGCAACGCTGCAATTACCAAGTACCACGCTCTATGGCCAAAAATGTGGTCGCAAAAAAGGTTAGTCTCTTAGGTTGGTTAGGCGATTCATACCACGAGCTGTTTGGACCACAATATAAATGGCCTAAGGACCCGTTTTTGAATTACTCTATTCTCTCTCGACTAAATGTTTAAGCTAAAAACTTCTTGGTTAAAAGAAAATTGTGAATCACAAGATTCATTGAAGACTTACCGGCTGCAAAGAGGGCTTGGCGACCAGCATGGGGTCGGTGGGCGAGTGGTGCGGCGCGGCTGCCCGGAACGAGGACATCGGCGGCAGAGGCAGCTCCGCGCCGCCCGCCGCCTCGCCGCCGCCCGCCGCTACACCTGCACAAACATCAACAGCTCATTAAATTCGATACGAGCCTTCCCTATGTATGGAAACACCACAGGGAGATGGCTATAAACCACCACGCGAGCACAGTGCGATGCGGCGCAGTGCTAGTTAACGACACCAGCTCATTATATATCTCCATTGCTGGTGCGCAAGCCTTGCCTATGCGTGACAACACCATAGGGAGATAGCTATAAACCACCACATGGGCCCAAGTGCGGTGCGATGGTTGTTAACGACTGTTAATGCAGCCGGGACTACCGGTTTTACCTTCCGAAGCACGATGATAAAATGATAAATATTAGGTCATCCATCCGATGACGGGACCTCTGACCGTGACTTGGCGAACGTAACTTCAACATTCGCAGAACGAGCGCGTTTACCAATGCGCCGCCGAGCTCCTCCTGCTGGTACATTTCTAGTATTTATAACAGTTGGTAGTAAGCAGGGTTGATAGAAAACTGCGGGAATTGTCTATGCACGTGGAGTTAATCTCGAGTTTCTAGTACCCACTAGATGCTCTCCTGTATGTCAGAGGGAGAATATCACACGACCCAAATCTGAACCACCCCGTCAGTTACAAAAAAAAGGGATCACTAGTCTCACCTGGCGACGTGGCGTACGGGTCGTGCTGGTAGGGCGGGGGCTGGTAGTAGCCCGCGCCCCACTCGCCACCGCCGTAGTAGGGCTCCTGGTACGCGGCGCCCGCGCCTGCGCCCTTCGGCGACGCGTACCGGCTGGGCGAGTCGTGCCCGAACTCGTCGCTGCCATACTGCAAGGAAGGAGATAACAATTATTATTTACATGTTATCATAATTAACGCTGTAGCTAACGAATCCTTCTGCTGTTGCTGAAGTTAAGCAAAATTGGCAAAAGGCCGGTCATTGGATGGGTTACCATAAATTCATCATCTTGAGCTTCCGAAGGCACGTTAAGTCGTTGGTCCCGGCTGCATTAGCAGTCGATAACAACAAACAATACGCACTGGGCGCGCGTCCATAGCAGGCTCGTGCCCCACCAATGGACCCATAAAATAGAGGTGGTGATGAATAAAAAGACTCAAGACTAGGTGGAGTGACGATCTTCGCAAGGTCAGTCTAGAAGTAGACTAATATATGCTTACGATGATGATAAATTACAAACGTTGGGCTACGGATATAGAAGTGGTCGCAGAAAATGCGATCAGCTTAAACAGAACAGAATGGCGTGTACATTGCCCATGTCCAGCACTGGGTGGATACGGACGGGCTGTTAATGATAATGAAACACGGAACAGCTCAAATTAGGTCACCTATCCGATTCCAAAGTATCGCCAAAGTTGCTTAGCTTTTTAGACGGCAAGCCATTTTCGAGCTTTTTAAAAATATGACTTGTCATTAAATAACAAGTGAAACAGGAAAATCGCTCCACAACATCTTAAGAAACAAAATAAACTTAGCTAGCGATTCGCAGTTCGCAGTATTCGCGACCAAAAAGGGCATACGCCTATAAATAATTTACAACCATTTTGGGATAGGTGATTTACAAATAAAATAAAAAAGCTGTGACATATTGTGAATTCCGCAAATATGAAACACTAAACGAGCTCCTTTTAGCGAGACAGCATCATAAACGCAGCGCAGTCGATACATATATGGATTTAAAATAATCAGGCCCACTGAAAATGTTGGAGTCAGAGTGCTTTGTACTTGTAAGTGGTTTAGGATATTTACCTAATATCTATACCTACTTTGTTTAGGTGTGTACTTTTAACTTATATTTAAAAATAATTCACTTTTAATAAAATGACAGACATTTTTTTTTATAACAACTATTAACTTACATTAGGTAAGGTCCTACCCTGGTCATATGCCCTGGCATTGCGTTCATATTATATTAAAATAAAAATATAATCAGTTTTGATAAATATAAAGTTACGGAAACAATAAATTAAATTAATTAAAACTTTTTGTACATTTATATTATACAGTACATATTGTACAGTACATTTTATTAATAACCAGATATTTTAAAATATATGGATTGTATTAATTTACATAACGTAAATGTATTTCTGTATTTGTATCCAATGACGTGATATAATTCATTTAGATTTAATTGTACATAAATAATTGTTTAACACTACACATTTAAATATGAGGACTCCCTGTGCAGGGTCAGTGAGTCGCGGGCAACAACTAGTTTATATAAATATAAAAAATTCGTTAATGCAAGGAGATTTGTCCGATTGAAACCGACTGTATAATCCTGTATATATATAATAAGCAGAACATCTATTCTTTATCGTCCAACCATAGCCGTGCAACATTCGAGCACACTCCAAAAGGAGATCGTTCAATATGACTTCATTAAGCTGCTATATTGACAACAAGCTATATTTTTATAATCAATATCGAAGAAATTATCATTATAAGTTGCCTATATTTGCACAACTGCTTGGCTTGGTATTATCACTAGTATAATGGTGTTCTATGATAATAACAACTATTAATCACTCTCATACAACGTTTGGTATTAATAATGCAAACTGTATACAATCAAGGGACTTGCTGCATTAATACTTCAATATACATTATTAAGTTTGCAGTCACATAATTAAGCATTTGCTGCGTAAGCAATATTTGCATTAACGGGGGAAAAGCCTTTTTTTTTTTGAGAGAGAGATTGCTGATTGCTTCAGACGGCATTTTCAGCTTCACCGGGCTTGTTTGGGGGCGGCGAGGAACGTAAAGGGTCCCTCAAGCCGTGTGAAACGAATCACCTTCGGAGGTTAACTAGAGGGAACGGCATCCGTGCCCTACTAGATTCCCCGAAAGGTTCGGATTGGATCGGGGAGCGGAGCAACCCGAGGGCGCCTCTAAAGGCTCGGACCTCGGCTCGGGTTGACCGGGCCGTGGAGGAGGAGAGAAGCGCCCAGGTACATGTGTGTAACTGGTGTAGAGCGCGTGTGAACCGGTTCTTCGTACCCTTGTTCTACGAGTACGGTGTCTTGGGCCTAAACTAGTGTGCATGTTTAGTGTATTCTGTAAATGTGTAGTGGCATTTAGAAGATCGGGCGGGGGGGAAAAAGCCATAGCGATGACTTGATTTCAAGCCTCTTTGAAATCAAGACAACGCTACTATTATTGGGCATTGACTGTACGACATCCGTAGCTGAGTGGTTTGCAGGCCAGACTTTGGGCGGCGCTAACTCTGAGGTCCCGAATTCGACGCCCGGTCGGCTCAATGTCAAAAACGAACATTTCTATATTGTATCGGGTCTGGGTGGTTGTGGTACCGTCGTTGTTTCTAATTTCCATAAAATAAGTGCTTTAGCTACTTACCTTGAGATCAGAACAATGTATGTGATGTTGTCTTATATTTATTAAATATATTTTTATATTTTTACTGCTACCCAAAGGGTTGAGAGGAATATCATTTATCACTACTCAATGGCTTAAGTAGCCATTAATGATGTTGTTCGAAATATGAATCGTTGTGGATCACCACACGCTTGCCAATTGCGAGTTGGCGATCACACGTGCGATTTACGCATCTAAAAATCCTAGACACTTGACCCGACCTGGAAATTGTACCCCGGACATTTGCTATCCTGCTACCGAGGCGTTATATAAGCATCACCAGCGTCAATGACCAGTGTGCAAGCGCCATTTGTCCGCGGTTGCGACTTGCGACATACGTACTCTTGTGTTGATCGTAATTGCGACCATTGTGCAGGCACCACCGTTAGTGCACTGCGGGCCACAATAACTGCACACTCTGTTTGTAGTTATAATTAGAATTGTTTAATTTAAAATCTCTCTATGTACTGCACAATACAGCATATAGATTTAGTAGCACATATATATCTCGACGAGATATACATCTCTCTCCATAATGTAAGTATATGTGGAGGCGTTCGTAGGCTTGGATGATGATGACGATATTATAATTATAATGATAATAACAATAATAGTAATAAATAACTTTGTTTACCTAAAAACTGAATAAAAATACAGTTTACTTAAGAAGTAACATCCAAGCAGAGTACCGATTGGAGACAAAACTCTTGCACGAGACCAACAAACCCTGTTAAGATGTTAATGATTTCTGATGTTGCTGGCTGCAGCTAAGATATTAACTCATGTCAATACCAAAAGAACAATAAACATATTGATTCCTCTTCACCGCTCACCAGTTCACCACCCACGCGTATTTGTATATAACAATAATAATTCAGTTCGCCATGTGGTCCATTTTATTGTCGAGCCCAAAGTAATGTTACGGTTATTTTTGGAAACTATTATTTAATACTGAAGTCGTTCTCGGAAACAAAAATAAAATTAATGGTTGATTTAGTTTTTATTTCACACTGAGCTCACGATTCGTTTTAAGTTTATTTGGTTACAAAATAACTTTTCTGTGTCAACATTATTTGGCATGCAGTGTACGTTAGCAAGGTGTTTTCTACCGGTGTCCCATTGTAACTGCAATTAGGTACAGTTGACCAAAACAGCGTCGCACAAAAAATATATCCCGCCTTTTATAGACCGATGACTGTACAGAGAGCTTGTGAAATACTATCTCTGTGCACGGTTCTCAAACTGCGCGAAAAGCCGATGCCGATGCCGATCCGATCCGAACCCTTCGGAGAATGTAGTAGGGCACGGGGACACGCACTAGAGCGTGATGCCGTTCCTTCTAGTAAACCTCTGAAGGTGATTTATTTCACACGGCTTGAGGAACCCTTTATCTTTCTCGCCGCGCGCCGCCCCCAAAAACGCCCGATGAAGCTGAAAATGCCATCTGAGGCAATCAAACTTTGTCCAAAAAAAAATGCGCGAAATATAGGCTCTCTATTTGTTGCCACCTATATGCAGACGATTTGCAAATATATTGTCAGGCACCACTGGTCAATCTTACCGAAGCTATATTGACCACCAATGCCAATCTGGGACTTGTCGTTGATTGGGGTCGAGCTTTCGGACTTAAGAGTCAATCCTGGAAAAACGCAGACTATAGTAGTTGGCAGTTCCAGATTGCTCTGTAGGGTCGACTGGGAAACCCTCCCTAAAGTTAACTTTGATGGCGTGGACATTGCTTTCAGTCAATCTGTCACAAATTTGGGTGTGGTCGTTGATAGTTGCTTGGGTTGGGGGTCGCAACTGCAAGCTGTTAGCCGCAAGCTTTACGCATCGTCAGCTTCCTTGAGGAGGCTGCGCAACTTTTTACCCACTGCCACTAAAATTGCGCTAGCGCAATCTCTGCTGCTTCCAGTTCTAGATTATGCTGACGCCTGCTATCTTGATCTCACAGAGGACCAGCTAAATAAACTTGAGCGTCTTCAAAATGTTTGTATTCGGTTCATATTCGGCTTGCGCAAATGTGACCATGTTTCTGAGTATCGCTTAAAACTCAAGTGGCTTCCTATTCGTCTTCGCCGGAATACTCATATATATACTGACCCTTCCTTATAACATATTGTTTAATCCCACCTATCCTTCCTATCTTGAGGAACGTTTCAGTTATCATAATTGTTCAGGTTCGCGCTCATTACGGTCATCAGAAAACTTAAGCCTAAAGCACCCCCACACAGCACCACCTTTTATGATTCTTCTTTGACCGTCCAAGCTGTTCGTCTCTGGAATTCGCTTCCAGTTGCGATCAGGCGTGCGAAATCCATTCACATATTTAAAGAGCTCGTGAAAAAATTCTACCTTTCCGATAAACCCTGTCCAGCTGCAAAACTGCCATATCTGCTACTTTCCTCCCTGAGACTATTATTATGTTTAAGTAGGTTTATTTATATGTTTATCATTATTATCATTTTCATTATTATTATTTTGTTTCATTTATAAAATACACATTATTCTAGTATGTTTCCATAATTTCACCTCTTAAAGTTTATTAGCTCTCTCTATCAGACTGGTTGTCTGGAAGAAATCGCTTGAAAGCGATAAGACCGCTAAATTGTAACTTCATGTTCATGTTTATGTTTTTTAGTGTTGCAATAAAAGTATTATCTATCTATCTATCTCTCAAACACGTCAGCCATTTTTGTTAAAAAACGTACATAATACCTTTTTTATAGGTATTCTTTTCTCACAATAAAACGATACAAAAAATTACAGGCACTCCTTCGTTAAACAGTCGAAACAAACGAAATAAATACAAAAGTGTCAATGTTCAATTGCTCATTAAAAAAAAGGCTTATTGCCTTGACATCACTTTTTAATTTCATGTGTTACGACTGTTCAACGTCACGACGGAGTAACTGTAATTAACTAAGATTTATTTAATTTTAAGAAAAAAAAACCGTCAGCCAATCACCGATCCTTAACAGGTTCACTGTCCCGCAGACCACATATGGTCCGTAGCAATTGATTTAACCATTGTTATAAGTTTTGGACAGTGAACCTGTTAACAAGGGTGTGTCCAGGGTATGCGTCAATTACGTTACAAGTTTTATTATTTTTTAATTGGATGGCATCACGTTATCGTGTCCTTAACCTCTACTAGATTCTCCGCGGCATTCGGATCAGACCTACAATCCTACATATTGTATACGTCTCAGCCTAAACGCAAGATAAAATACGGTTTTCTTAAGTTATATACTAGACAAAAGATCCGAAACAAAAATACATCTCGAAAGTGGTTCTGTTTGCTCATACCTATACATTTAAAGGAGATGTTTAATTTTGTATGGAGAAAATGCCAACACCTTGTACACCCCCGCCCGACCCTCTAAATGACAGCACACATTTACAGAATACACTAAACATGCACACCAGTTTAGGCCCAAGACACCGTACTCGTAGAACAAGGATACGAAGAACCGGTTCACACTCGCTCTACACCAGGTACAGACATGTACCTGGTCGGTTCTCTCCTCCTCCACGGCCCGGTCAACCCGAGCCGAGGTCCGTGCCTTTAGAGGCGCCCTCGGGTTGCTCCGCTCCCCGATCCGATCCGAACCCTTCGGAGAATCTAGTAGGGCACGGGGACGCGCACTTGTGCGCGATGCCGTTCCCTCTAGATAACCTCTGAAGGTGATTCGTTTCACACGGCTTGAGGGACCCTTTACGTTCCTCGCCGCCCCCAAAAAGCCCGGTGAAGCTGAAAATGCCGCAGCGGCAATCAGCAATCTCTCTCCAAAAAAAAAAAAAAACCTTGTACACAATACCGAAAGATAGATAATGTATAAAATAAGCTTATTTGAAATGGTTTGCTTCAAATAAATTAATAGTTTTCATGTAAGAATTATCTGATGGCAACTTTCGTGATGGCAGCGGTATTCTGCCAATGTCAAGTAGCTGTCAAAACAACGATGTTTTTCGGTTTCTTATTACATTTTTACATAAAAACGATAAAGCGTATTGAAGTATTACTTATTTTAACTAAATACATGTCTTTTTTAAACCTTTTTTTAGTAAATGTAGAGGGTCTTAGCATAAAATTAAACATCTCTTTTCGAATAACTAAATCTGAAAAATCATCACAAACTTCAGCTTAATGTGAACCTTAAATCTTAAACATAAAGATTAAATTAAGGTAGCAAAATATTTGTACTTAATATTTAGTGTCATCGCCACAAACGTCATTGTGGCTGCGTGGCGCCAAAGTCGCTTACCGTTTTTCAAGCGCTCATCAGGAATCTAGTACAACCGCCTGCACATCAACCTATGCAAAACTGACAAATTTCTTCAATACATTTTCAACCATATTTTTGAGGTATAAAGTTCAAAGTGAGGAAGTTTGTGGTAGGTTGATGTGTGTACATAAACTGATTGAAGCTGAGAACAGTTCGAGCGCAGTTGTTGCGAGATGCCGTGTCCGCGAGAGGTTGTCTACGCGTGCGTTGCCCGAGCGCGTTTGTATGAAGCTTACCTTTTGCAGTCAACTTATTTAGTGACTAAAGTTTGAGAAGCCGCGGCCCCACCGTTTCGGCGAAGCACGATAATGTCTGTAGGGCTTACGCAGTCATTGTCGGGCTTAAAAGGCGGCTCGGGGGGCGGCTCGCACAGGTGGCGAGTGGCGACACTTCAGGGAAACTTGTTGAACGCACGCTATATTGGTGGACGCATGTGGGGCGAGCGTATTACCAGTTGTCACGATTTCATTCCCGAGCCTCGATATAACAAAGCAGGCTTGAGTAATTTGAGTTTCGAGCGACATATATCATCAACAAGTTCTTCAAGATATAGGTTATTGATTTCAGTTGTTCAGTGTTTCAGTTGTTGTTGATGTGCAGGCGTGTGTACTTACTATCAGTTAAAAATCAAAATCTTTTATTCAGTTTAGGCTATAAAAATAGCCACTATGCCATCGGTTATTAAGCCTAAAAAGGGCGGGAGACGTTGTACTGAGAAGTTTCGACAAGAAACTTAGAAAAGGCCATGAAAAGGCATTTCTTTTCTCTTTGCTTTTAATGCGTTAAAATATTGGAAAATGCCCTATCATAGAAGTCATAGGGTTATACTAACCCACCCCGAGATCAATGTTGTAAAGGACTCCGGTCTTTTTATTATGAGTTGACTTATCAAATCATAAGACATGACACTCATCTCAGAGCTTGAAGACTTGAAAATAATTACTTAACTACACTTCAACCTCGACTAAAACGTACAAAGCCTTTTACCTCCCCCAACATGATTAACGGGCCGCACTGGAACGCTCCCGTTGCCCAAGAAACAACGAGTATGATCTAATTAACGGTGACGACCTCCTTGGTCGAGTGGTTTGTACACCGGTTTTCATGGTGTCGCCATCTCTGAGGTCCCGGGTACGATGCCGGGCGGGTAAATTTAGCAATCATTGTTTTTCTCAATTGTCTCGGGTCTGGGTGTTTTCTATGTATAATAAGTATGTGTTTAAGTATTTTAAGTGTGTTTATCCGTTGTCTAGTAACCATTTAACGAGTTTCATAACGAAGCTTCTCTTGGGCTAGATATAATTGGTGTCAGTGTAGGAAATTTTATTTATTTATTATTTATTTAATTAAATTCATTGTTACTTGTGCCAATTACGAATGCATCCTTTAAATAGGGAACATGAATCACTGACGAATCAGCAATGCCTAACACTGAAACTAGAGTTCTTATGCCCTTGTCCTACTAACATTATAAACGCGAAAGTTTGTAAGCATGGACGGATGTTTGTTACTCTTTCACGTAAAAACTACTGAATGGATTTTAATGAAACTTTCCTCATATACAGACATTACTTGAAGTTCATAAGTGCAATTTATATGCCTAAATTGAATAAAGGATTTTCATTTCATTTCATATGCACTGTACAGGATAATTTCACAGGACTTAGTATAATAACGAATACATCCTATAAATAGTAAACAAAACGCGTGAGTCACTGCCGAGATGTTCCCAGAGTCCCGACTCGCGTTTCCTGTGACAGGGACTGAGGGCAACAAGACGTAAGAAATAGGCGTTTTTAAATTAGCTTTAGAAGTCGCACACATAACAGTCTTTATAAGTTTTGACATCCTATACGAACTTCGAAGTTCCGACTTTTTCTAAAAGGTTGGATGACCATAAATTATAACTTTTGATCAATTGTAATGTTGTACCACCATATGGGGCTTGCGGGACAGTGAAGCGGTTAATAAAACTTTCTTTGCTTAAAGAAAGTACAGGGACAGTAGAAAACATTAAAGGAAAATACATTTGTTCTATTGAATATATGCGATTCAAAACACAAACACAACAAAAGATCCCAATGGGTCGAAGAACTTCTGGGAGAAGCCCTCAGCTGACCCCACTAAGATATAATAAGATATGTAAGCTAAATTCACAATATTTTTACTATTTGTATTTCAAAATGGTCGAGCTTCCTGAGACCGGTAGTATTTTCTAGTTAAATTATATCTTGTAACTAAATCACAAATTATTTTCTTAATTGAAACGCAACGTCTTGCAACTTGCAACACGCGACAGGATATCATCTCAAGTTTATAAACGCCGAGATACATTCTTGATACACAATAACGGGAACTGGTATTGTGAGTTACGAGCGGGACGCATTCTCAGTCGTTTGCCTTTTTAAGATCACATGGAAAGTGTAACTTTATCTTCGCAATTGACATACGAGCGATTAGGTATAGTAGTACATAGTAATAATTATTGTAAAATCGTATTTGGAACACCCAAAGTTTATTATTAATATTATTATAGTTATATTTAAAATAATTGTTCACAGAAAAAAATTTTTCTTTAATTTTACGAAATTAAATAAGAAAAAGCATTTTGTCTTTTATTAAAATAGCTGAGTACTGAAAAAATATATTTTTTTTGTAAGGCCTCTATTTCTGATGTACAGCGATCTTCTGTCTCACCGCTGGGCAAAGACCTCCATCATTAGAATCAATTCATCGCTACAATTGATGGACATTGATTTAATCACCACGCTTGCCATCGAAAAGCTCGAAACACACTGTGCCCGACCTAGGAATTGAACTTGACACCTGTTGATGTCGGGCGAGTGCTTTGCCAATCGGCCACCGAGGCGAATTATACAAGTCGATTTTTTATTAGATTACATTTTTGTATGTACATATTTTAACTTAGTTACTTGGACAAAGTTGTTTCATTACATGAATGGAACATCGTATCGGGAACTCTGCTCGGATTCCCCGAAAAAAAAAAAAACATCACAAATGAACTTTGGTCCTACGAGCCGGATGTGAATCAGCAAGCGATTTTGCGTTTTCTTCGGCTGAATTATTATTGCGTATAACATATTCGTAATTGCAGCGAATTGGATCGAATCTTGGCATTCGAATTTTTTACTTTATTTCTTTATATTGCGATTTACCTGCAACGCGGGTAAATACTACCACAAAGTAAGGATACTGCAGAAGGCAAATACCGCACGGACTCGGAACTCGGAACAGCCAGGCAGGCTTTGGCAACGCGACTGCTACTAGTTGAGGTTGCTACAATATTCGCATCATCAGTCGACCGCTCAGTGCGAGTTCTAGTTCTATTTTTAGTTATTTTATTTTAAGTTCCGAATAGCTATTACAATGGTTTAATTTTTTCCCACATATAATACTAGCTCTTCTCCAAATAGTATGCAATGTATTTTGTATACAACTTTTAAAGAAAGTCCGGAATTTCGGAACTGAATTGCTTAATATCGAAACCCAATTCCGGTATTCAAAAACGGTCCGATGTTCAAGCCGTAAGTCCGAGCGCGCTGTTGCGAGATGCCGTGTCCGCGAGAGGTTGTCTACGTGTGCGTTGCTCGAGCGCGTTTGTATGAAGCTTACCTTCGCGTCTGCTAATTTCGTGGCCATATTCTGTCTGCATTTGAAAAGCCCTTCGCTTCGCTATACCAAAATGGCGCGGTGTCAGGTGGCAGGAATCCATTAGTTAGACGATGTCAAAAGTTCGGCGCGGGGCGCAGGAGTCGAGTTACAAGCACTCACGAGTACGACTGAAGACCGCGGGGGATAGTTATAGTTCACTGATCGATAATCGTAATGAAAATCTATACTAACATAATGAAGCTGAAGGGTTTGTTTTTTTTAACGCTTTTTTTTGGAGTTTGCTGATTACCGCGTGGTTCCTCAAGCCGTGTGAAACGAATCAGCGTCCGAGGTTTCTAGAGGTTTTCTAGTCTAGAGGCAACGGCATCACGCACTAGTGCGTGTCCCCGTGCCCTACTAGGTTCTCCGAGGGGTTCTGATGGGATCGGGGTTTTTTTGAACGCGCTAATCTTTAGGACTAACAGTCGGATTTGAAAAATTCTTTTTGCATTTGACAGCCCTATTTTTGTGGAAGGCTATTTAACATCACGCTATGACCCTTAAAAAGTCAGAAAAAAACGCTAAGCGAATACGAAGTACTAGAGGAATCGGACGATGCGATGCAACGCTGTGGGTCAGGGAACAGTGAGTATATAACATACCTAAGTAAGTATATTTATCAGTTACTAGCGGCCCGTCCCTGCTTAGCACGGGTGGACATTTTTTTAAAATATAGCCTATGTTAATCAGCGCTAATGTAGCATTCTAATGGTGAAATAAATTTTTAAATCGGTCCAGTAGTTTTTGAGTTTACTCGTTACAAACATACCTACAAAAATACAAAGCTTTCCTCCTTATTATATTAGTTAGAAGTATAGATAAGTATTTTAGAATTAGTCCCGCAGACTTCCTATCCACACCACAGCTAGGGTTGGCAACAGATCTCTCCTAGAGATTGTTTCTGTGTATTTTGTATGTACAATAAAGGACTTATTATTTTTTTTATAGTGGAGTTGACAAATAAAGCTCTACATATATTTATTTTAAGAAGATATAAGAGGCAGGTTTAAATACATAAAAAAATGTCAACACTTTTCAAAATTATTATTTATTTGCATAAATTTTACATAGATTAACATTTACATATTACTAGCTAGCTGACCGGTGGACTTTGTACTGCTTTGACAGTTTCCATGACAACAAAACAAACTAAACGTTGACAGTTTCCATGACAACAAAACAAACAAATAATTCGTCCGCTTAAGAACACCCGTATCCCATGATGGATGCCTATAGCAGCGCCACCTACCGGGTCCAATTGTAAATCTAAACCATTCTCGAATCCACTTGAACACAGAAAATTTCATCCAAATCGGTCCAGCCGTTTAGAAGGAGTTCAGTGACATACACACACACGCACAGAAGGTTTATATATATACAAAGATAAACATAATATAATATAAAGTGCTACGTGCGCTGTAGAGTCGTATGTACAGACAGACACCTGCACTTCAACCTATACAAAACTTGTCAAATTTCTTCGATAAACAATCAACTATATTACATCTATATAAAGTTCAAAGTCTATCGAGGAAATTTGACAGTTTGTGGTAGTCTGATGTGTAGGCGTGTGTGCTAACTACAAACACGAGTTGCCAGGCCTATAAATAGTTGCCTATTAATATTGGACCGTGCATATAATTGTTGGTGGCGGCGAGTGGGCGGCGTGGGGCGGCGAAGCTATAGTATAGTATCAGTGGCCAATTCACTATGCCACCTGCTATGTTAGCTAGTAAAACTGTAGGGAAATGATTGGTGTTAACAACGGGTTCGAAAAATTCAATAAAATATTTTGTTGGTATTAATCACTCTATGTCAAGCCTACTCGTCGACTTTAGTGATAAAGAAACTGGGATTATTTTGTTGGTATTAACCACTCTATGTAATGCCTACTCGTCAACTTTAAATAAGATAACGGGATTTAAAAAAAAAACATTAAAATATTTTTTAGGTATTAACCACTCTATGTTAGACCTTCTAATCAACTTTAAATAAAATACCGAAATTTAAAAAAAATATATTGTTGGTATTAAATTAACCACTGTTTTTCATACCATCTTGCAACTTTAGTTAAGTTAGCTCCACCTATCCCAATCACTGCTTTTGTCCGTAGATAGTAATAAGTAAAGTGGTAATTATATGTTTCGTATATTTTAGACGAGATTACAAAACCCTCGTAAAAATAAGAAAAAAAAAGCCTTTTTTAAACAAACTATACGTTTATTCTTCAAAGTTATCATCTACAGCTTATAAACGATAAATAAACACATCATTGTTGGCAGTATATAAAGGAGTCAAGATCCTTAGCAGTGAAGAAACAATTTCGAATGATAAGAGAAAAAAAATCCTTAAATTTAGGTGGTTTTAACCGCTCTATGTGGTACCACGTCGCCAACTTTATGGAATCTAAAAATAATATTCAAATAAATACTAATAAAAAAAAGAGGACACAAGTCCCAAGTTCCAACTCACCCCACTCTCCTGGCTGGTAGCTGCCGGCGGCATAAGCCCGTGCTCCTCATTGTATCTCCGTCTCGCTCTATGCCTCAGCAAAGCCGACGCATCAGGTTGACCAAATTGGAACACATGGTCATCCTTCAAAAACACCTTGTCACTAAAGTCTGTGGTCACAAACTCCCTATTGTCCTTATACACTTTCTCGTTATAGTCATTGTAGTCGGAGCGTACGCCGTCCAATATCTCTGAAGTTAGCCGCAACGAGTCTGAAGTTTGCCGCAAGTTGACGTCACTGTCAGCGCGATAGTTGTCGCATATCTGGCTGAATGTGTTGAAGTATTCTGTGGCCAGGTCCGTCTTCGGCGGGTAATGGATGTCGGATAAAGGCGGCGTGTCGGCCGGCAGGAACGACGACGTATCCATAACGTCATGTCGCAGTGCCATCTTTAAAAGCGTAGTAGCATAGTCTTAGACGGGCAACAGAAAAATAATAAACTATTTGAATTTAAACTTTTTACACTTACGCATCACTTTTGTTATTTGTAAATTTTTCGTTTATAACAGTTACAACAGTTTGGAAAAAGTTTTTACCAAAATATAGGTATGCTGTGGAATAGAAAATTTGTTTTATGTTTTGTTTGCTTTTTTTTTTGGTTTATGTCTTACGTACGTGTGCTGTCTTTCAAGGATCGGTAGGTAATTGTATTTTTTTTTATAGGAGCATATTGAGTTTTTTGCCAGACGCTTCTTCATAGAAGACTGCATTCTGAATCTGTTGCAGGTTCATGATGACTATGTTGAAATGCTTCTGGAAATGAAGTTACTTAAATAAAAAAGTTATTTTTATATTTTACTTTTTGCTCCACTCATAAACGTCTATTAGCTTTCATAATAACTTATTAGATACCCAAAGAGTCAAACAAAAATAGTAATCCAGATCAAACCATTCTAAGACAACTCTACAATAAAAAAAAAAAACCCGCCTGCGTAAAAAATAATAAATAAATAGAAAATCAACTGAAAAGGCCGGAACAAGATAAAAAAATATTTTTCACCAAGTCCAATGGCGTAGCACAGCCGCCATGTTTGTTTTTTTAACGTCACCTATCTAAGAACACTTGGGCAGCTAAGACGAATCTAACCATAACTCAATTATGTAAATCCGTTCAGCGGTTCTGGAGATACGAGGTAATAAACAATATTACATACATACATACAAGATACGCGCGAAAAACAATACCCTTCCTTTGCAGTCGGGTAAAAAGATCTCATTTCCTGAGATAAACCAACAAGAAAGTAATGTAATCCTAACAACAGATTAACCAAACCACTCGTCTTACCACAAACTGTGGCGAGCGCCGACAAAGCAGACCACCCCACAGTGAACAGTGGACTCGCCAGGAACCTAAACAATAACTGCCAACAAAAAAAAAAGACCCATTTCGCCAATCGATTATCGCAAGCAAGGTGCAAACTGTGGTTTCTCTACGTAAACGGTTAATTCCAATTCCTATCGCACAAAAACTGTGACGATTACAGTCAGTTACGGCATCACATCACTGAAAACTTAGTGAAAGGAGAGAAATTTAAGAAATCCTAAGACTAGGCGGCTGGATAACTGGAGGGTAACTTTATATTTTATATTATTAAGTGCTAATTGCTTTTTGGATATATAGGAAACGTCACCTCGCACAGGCCCTGCCAGAATACCAGCGTCGTTGCGATGTGGCTTTGTCACACCGTAGCGACATATGCTGAGGTGGGGTCCTGATTGGCTCCTCACACTTGTGTTCTTTTATTTGTTAATTATTTATTTATTTTTATTTTTATTTTATTTTTTTGTGTCTTGTATTTCATGTCTTTGTGTCTGTGTATGTGAGAGCCAATAAATGTTTTTTCCTTCTTTCTATTGCTGCACTTAAGCTGAATTAAATAATTATTAAATATAGTGAAAAAAAAAATTAAATACCTACCCAGCCAGGAACCGAAACCGGGTCTTCCCTTATTTTTTCTTTACTTTGATTTTGACCGCTAAAAAGCAGCCAAAATCAAAGTAGTGATACAATTCAGTGCTTACGTCAGCCATCCCGGTAGCATAACGTTCAGTGCAGCCGCCCAGATTGCGGAAGACCCAGGCTCGATTCCTGGCTGGGTCGGGTAGGCATTTAATTTTTTTTTTCACTATATTTTATAATTATTGAGAGTAATTTTTAATTGTGACTTTGCGAAAGCTTAACTTGCAAAATCGCTAACCGAATAGACCGATGATGACAGCCAGATTTTGTTTAAACATAAGTTTGCATAAACTTTAAAAAACAATATAATATGAAGTATCATTATAAGTCACAGATATACGTAATTAAGTAGTGCAATGTATGAATGATCGGTAAGGACTGGTTATAAACATTTGTAAAAGGGCGCATCCTTACTAATATAACGTTTCAGGTCATTGACCCTTTTCGATACCTACTGTTCGTTACAAACAACCGCCGCCGTTTAATATGAAGACTGACTCCAAAACTACAAGTTAAAAGGCTTTCAATAAAAGTATCCAATATAACCAAAGTCCCACGGGATCTCGGTTCGGCTTCATGGGAAAAGAAAGGGGTCGAAAGAAAAGAAAGCAGGTACGCGAAAGCACCTTGCTTCCGTCGCTAAATCATATTGATACATCAACGGGAAGCGAATTGAAATATGAAATACCAAATGTCAGCTGACGTGTGTTAGAGGGTGAATGGGGTTTGAGAGTCAGGTTAAAGTGCTTTATATTTAAACACAATATGATTCATATAAGCTTATATTGATTGTTAGGTTTGTGTTAAATAATGATAGCTATTTCGACTGTATTTATAAAATGGTTCCTCAAGTTTTTTTTTTATATTATATATTAGTACGTGAAGAAAAAACTACAAATGCTCTATCCGTAATTCCAATTTGAGATAGAAATTTATAACTACATAAGCAATTTAAAAGAAAACATGAAATATATAGATGGAGAAGACTGACACAGCACAAACAATTTATAATAAACTGGAAAAATGGAATGGAAATGGAAAGACAGCATGGAAGTAGAGAAAAAAATAAACTAAAAATATAACAAGAGACATACTTAGTGAACAATCTCTGACCTTAACAAAGAGACGCCATGAACTTATTAATGTGAAACCAAATACCACTAAAAAAAAAAATACAACTTCGCTCTATATAGAAATTACTATAAAAAGTACAGGTCAAAATTAACCACTGCACATTAGAACGTGTTTGACATCTTAGTAAAATTGTGTGGCGGTGTTTTGTAACAGAATTACCGTGTTTATGTACCTACGTATTTCTCTAAAAAATGTAATAATTGTGTTTTTTCTCATGTAAGTGAATTTATTTGTAATTCTTAATAATATTCAAATTCAAATCATTTGTTGCATATCACATTAAAATATAAAAATAGTTGGAATATTTAATAAGGTATTCATGTGACACCCTGCAAGCGCACAGCAACAGCATCAGAGAGCTTATTAAAAAAATTTACTTACCTACTTATCTAGTTATAATTATTATACAATATTTAAAGTAAATTCATAATAATTTCAAATTTTTAAAATTGTATTAATAATTATTCTCCGTTTTATACAAAGGATTTCAAACCATTTAAACAATTTAATGGAACAAATGAAAAACAAAAGAAATATAATTAGGTATATTTTTGATAATGCAATTGATTTATAAATATTAATGTTATAATAATAATTGTGACATTGTTAAGTAACTATTAATATAAATAATTATTTTAATCAATTAATTAATATTTATTATTGTAAATTTAAACTAAAATCTAATAACAATATGCCCCAATATGACCAACCAATTTTAACACCAGCTATATTCTTAGCAAATTAGCAAATAAATTATTGAAATATTCTATCTATATAACCAATCTAGAGCTATTAAAGTATTATTGTATGTGAGTAAAGTGTTAATTTTAACCTATCGTTAAAATATTCATTTAGACTATAGAAGATTTTCTGATTAGATTTTTTTTCAATTCATTATTAAATAAAGTTGATTTATCTATGTATTTTATGTAGTTCGGTAAGTGGTTATATATTTTAATTAGCATATAATGAGGGCTCGATGTTACTAGTTTTAATTTAGAAAAAAGTAGAATTAAGTTTGTTGAAATTTCTGTTATTTCTTTTTATATCAGATATCGGTATGAGTATAGGTATTGATATTTTCTGACAAATTTACATGATTCCAAAATGTAAATGGAAATCAGCGTGGGTATTTGATGTTTAATAAAATGTCTTAAACCATATATTTAATCGAATGTGAAGTAATAATGGCTTTTTTATATTTTATTTTTATTTTTATGTCGAAAAAACTCTCATCCAGCACTTACAAAGAGGATATAAGTGTTTAATAAACAAAAAAAAACGCAAAAATAATTACTTGAAAGTGACAGTATCAATTCGAAAAGTCCTTTCAATATTTTCACTTCATTGATCCGACACAGCAGCGCGCGCGCACACAAAAGTGTATCGCCACGAAATAACGATTCGCAAAAACTGTTCCACAAAATTGAAATTATTGACAAATCAAAAGAAATATTGTCGTGTCAGTGAGAAAAAAATGGTTCACGGACACCAGATTGCTTTTGTGTCTAAATGACGGACGATCATTGTGCAGATCCTCGGTGCAGGTAAAAGATGGTGTCGAATTGAGAACATGCTTGTGCCATACTTCGATATTCCCGTATACACTTCTAAGATCAAGATTTTTCAAACATATTATCAATTATTTTAATGAATCATTCTATGCAAGATTATACAGAGAAGTTAGTTGGTAGAGAAAACACTTTAAATAAATGTTAATTTAACTGTTTTTATACAAAGTAATGCAAAGTCTTAACATCAAAAATATATAATTAATGTCTTGTTACTTCTATTAAAGGTTTTAAACGCCCTTTTTTCTCCACAGCAAAAATCTATATTTTAAGTCTATATTTTTGCTGTTTTTGTCTACCCTACGGTAGGGTAGGTAGGTAGTAGGTAAAAAAAAGTTTGAACGAATCAAAAGCACTTATTTCTAAGTTAATTTGAATAAAAAAATACTTTGGCTTATAGAACATTTCAAATAGCCAAAATTCAGTTACTTCTAACAAATATTTTCTTACAAATAGACCACTGTATTTCCTTATGCATATATAACAGTGTTTCATTAAAATTAGCTGGTGGTTTAAAAACTGAAATGAATGTATCCTATGATTTCAAGCTCGAATTGACGACATGTGGTTAAAAAAATGGTATTATACGACCTGGATTCTAGTACTTCAGTCGGAGACTTTTGTTAAAAGCTGGAGTAAAAAAAGAGAGAGACAGAGATTTGTTTTCGAGTCAAAGAACTCGTATCCCAAATGTATAAACTTTTTTCTTTATGGACTGGATGGATTTTCTTTGTGTTACATCACTGGCGTGACAGCGAAAGATAAGGATCAAGATGGTTTATGCGTCTCCTACAAGGAGACTAATTTATTTACCTTGTAATAAGGCGCGACTGGTTATGGTTGGCAAATGACTGCTTTCTGACCTGATGTTAAGCAGAAGCGAGCGAAGTCTAGATGCTCCAAAGCTAGTGGAGCAGGACTATGCATGGTGATGCAAGAGACTCGGTCCTTTATAAGGCTTTTAATAAAAATTCGCCTTAATTATACACTACTAAAGTCCGAATTAGAGTTTACAGTAATAAGACTTAGTCGTTACACTAAAAGACTAACGACTTGAGCTGTTTTTAAAAAGACTAACGCCTGAGTCGTGCTCGGCTCGATATTCAAAACAGGTCAAGGTTAATATATTCCCGATCCAATCCGAACCCCTCGGAGAATCTGGTAGGGCACGGGGACACGCAACAGTGGGGATGCAGCTCCCTCTAGAAAAGCTCCGAAGGTGATTCGTTTCACAATTGAACTTGAGGAACCCTTTAAATTTCTCGCCGCCCCCAATAAAGCCCGGTGAAGCTGAAAAAGGCCGTGCAATCACCAAACTCTCCAAAAAAAAAAAAGGTTAATACATTTAGTTAGCAATAAAGATTTCTATTTTTATTGTATTGTTGTTAGGTTGGTTTGTCATATAAGTCCTATGTATTATTCTGTAAATAAAAATTAATAGTACTTAAAAAGACTCGACTCACGACTCCCAAGGCTTTAAGACGCGAATCCTTAGTTTTCCTTACCTTTTTTAGTTTACGACTTAGTTTAAAGACCTGAGGTTAAAGGATTTCCGACTCAAATTAATCTTCAGTTTTAGTCTTTGAACTCCAAGACTTGAAGTTTAAAGTCTAGCCTTTCTTATGAGCCTTAAAATACTGAGTATCTTGCATCACTAATTGTGCCTCACCAGCCGGCCTCACGTTGCTGACCCGCAAGTTGCTTCTTCATACCTCGATTAAGAACCTTTTTAGGGTTCTGTACCCAAAGGGTAAAACAGGACCCTATTACTAAGACTCCGCTGTCCGTCCGCCTGTCATCAGGCTGTATCTCATGAACCGTGATAGTTAAACAGTTGAAATTTTCACAGATGGATGTATTTCTGTTGCCGCTGTTATAACAACAAATACTAAAAAACCGAATAAAATAAATATTTAAGAGGGCTCCCATACAACACACGTGATTTTTTTTTCCCGTTTTTATAGATAACGGTACGGAACCCTTCGTGCGCGACTCCGACCCGCACCCGGTGTTCTTACGCAGCGAACTGCCGATGACCAAATGACACATTTCTTGTGCGAAAAGGCTCTCACGGTACAAAGGCTTCGTGTCGTCTGACGTTCGATGTTACCGTATTCAGTAACATGAATGGACGATCGCAACAGAGTGCGTGTTCGCTACACGTTTCATTCACTAATCGACAGAGTTAGCGCTTACTAGAATTTGTATGGAACCGTAGTTATTGCAATTTTATTACGTTAGTTCGTCACTAGTTTAGCTGAGCTTCACAACACCATACAAATTGTAAGTAGACTTATAAAATAGTGAGAGAATCACGCTCTCGGCACAAAGATAGGCTTTTTGCGCCACAACTCATAAACAAGGATTACTGTTAAGTAAACTGTAAATAATCTTTGCGGAAACTTTTTACGCAAAATGAGCTTATTGTGTTTTTTGGTCTTGCAGAGTGGTGCTGAGCGGGGCCTTAGAAATATCAACTCGTATTCTGTATTAAAATTCGGATGTTTTTTAATTCAAAGCCCCACGTATCACCGTCATCCTTGGGAGGAACCGTCGTTGTCTCGCAAGGTTTGTTATTTTTCATGTATGGTTGGGTCCCTCTACGACCCGCCCTTTGTACATATGTGAACTTGGTAGTAAACAGTATCAGTGAAGACTGTCAAAGGCGTGTCGATGCAAATACATATTTCCCACAGCCCACTGCCCCCATCAGCTGACTCAGCGCGGTGTCGGGTTACGCTGCGCCGGTGGCGACCGCCGGGGTGTGGGATTTGATGCTCCGACGACGCGTGTAATTGAGCGTGCGATGTTATTTCGCTTAGATTAATAAGCGTTTGGAGAAGGATGGTGTTATAGGTTTATTAAGTTGTGTATTACGGGGGTTAGAGTTTAATAAGCTATCGTGGCATTTAGTCACCTTATTTTTAATGCACTTATTAACACATTAATAATAGTCCTATTAAGGTAATATATATTTTCTTCTTGGCGGGAAAGTGAAGAGTCATCCGAGTATCCGTTAAGTGTTCGTGAGCGTGGAAGAGTGTTAGCAAATGAAACAACAGTGCACCGTCACTTTTCAAATTCTCTCAAGAAGTCCGCGTGAGGTCTTAGAAAAGCCCCGCATCTTTACTGAGATACTCAAGGGGTTGGGGGGTTTATCCTTTCTCACTTTTCATTTATCATCATCATACATACATACATCATCCATCACACAGGATGGAAATATTGTTTATTTATGTATTACTTGTAAGAGAAATTACTTTGACACTGGCTAAATGTGCTTATCGATAGAGCCATCAACTTAATGAAAAAAAAAAAAAGTTCTATACGAGCATCTTTCCAGTCGGCTAGCGATGACGCTTCAAATTGACTTCAATAATATTAAAACAAAACACAGCAATAGCTTATGACTCTCCCACTGCTGGACAAAGGCCTCCACAATTGAAATCAAGTCATCGCTACAATTAATGGGTAATGGCTTAATCACCACGTTTGCCAAATGCGGGTTGGTGATCATCAGAGGTCGGAATCTGCCGGTCATTCCAGGTCCGCATTCAAGGGTACATCGGGGGACCCTATTTTAAAAATTTAGATGTCATAATGAAAGAAAACTACTGCAGATAGTCTTTGCTTTGTGTTTCAGTATTCGAAAGGAACCGGCGATCGACATATTTTCGTTAATATTTAAAAACTGAGGTCAGTAACTGATTTTAGTCGTAAGCCACGATTAAATACAAACTTCCTGCTTTTTAGCTGTGCTTCTGTGAAATTTCAATAAAAGTGTAATACTATAATTAAAGTTGACTTTTTATTTTTAAGTGCTAATTGCTGCACTGAAGCTGAAATAGATATTAGTTAGCCTTCCTGGTAGCATAGCGGTTAGTGCAGCCGCCCGGATTGCGGAAGACCCAGGCTCGATTCCTGGCTGGGTCGGGTGGGCGTTTAATTTTTTTCACTGTATTTTATACATTTTATAGATATTATTTTTATACCGTGTTTTAGTGCAAATAAATTATGAATTATCCAAATTACATGCGATAAGATTTAAACTAGTCCATCTACCACCAGTTCCGATTTTGGGAGAGCTTTCGACCGAGGAGGTTGGCAAGGAACTTAAAATCTCGCTGTGTTGTTCACCTTTGTAAATACTAGTGTGTTCTGTCAGGTCCCAGCTGTTGGGTCACTGACCCCACGCGGGAGTTGGTCTAACACATCTGGTGGCACACCTGACTTCTGTTTACCAACAATTAACACATGCGATGGGTGTTGATAAATTACTTATTCGGATGACAAGAGGATAAAAGGATGTGTTTTGCCATAGTCTGCCGAAATTCATGAAAATGGCACAAGTTGTCTTTCAAACTAATTATACCATGTACTGAATTTGAACTACCTAATTCTTATTAATTCTATAATTGTGTTTTAATAGTTATTTTATTTTTTATTTTTTTAACATCGCCTTGGTTTGTTTGTACTGTAATGGTGTTTTAATTGTTACTAAATAAATAAATTAAAAATATTGTTTTTTTTTTTTGCGATACCAATACTTAGAGGAGATTCAAAAAGAGTCCTTACGCTTTCATACCGTGGTCCAAACAGCTCGTGGTATGCGTATGACGGGCCTATAGACCCTAGAGGAGCTCGATGGCGCAGTGGTAAACGCGCAGGTCTGCTATTGTTAGAGTTAAGAAACTTTCACAAAAGCCGGTTAGGGATAGGTGACCAACAATTTATCATGTACCTAAAGCCGTTGATCCCGGCTGCATTAGCAGTCGGTAACAACCACCGCACCGCACCACCGCACGGCGTGGTGGTTTATGGCCCGTCCTCCCTATCCATCCATAGGGAACGCTCGTGCCCCAATACTTACGTTACCATTACCATATCATAACTACTTTAATACAAATTCTAATTGACGAAACTAGCACTATAAGAGCTAGATTCCAACACACCGCGTGTGTCGATTGTTGTAGAACCATCTGGCAGGTGTCGTACGACTTGTGAGCACGTGCCGAGGGTTGCCGCTGACAGATGCCAATGTCAAGGCCACGGGAGCAGACAGACGTAAGTCCTAGGGCTGTTGACATTCGGAAGCGGGTTCACAGGTGGACCGGGTGACGATAGCCATGGCCATAAGGTTCTATTGTGATTGTGGAGTGGTGTGCACTGGAGTAATCTGAGTTACTCATCTCGCTACTGCGCTCTTAATTGACAGTGACGTCTCACAGACTCCCTCATAAATCTCACAATAGTCCACTAACGTACCCTACCTGTGAGAAGTTGAGCACACCACATGTATGAAATCACTACATATGAAATCGTTTGAAACCCGTCTCCATAACAGTTACACCCGTATTTATAAACGAGTATTATAACAACTTTTATTTCTTTAGTCAAGAAAACTGATGAAGTTAGAAACGTCAAAGTTAGAATTCCTAGCCAAGCAACAGTCGAAAATGTTTTTACTCAAGCAATCTAGATTTCTCTATGACTTCATACAGAAGAGCTAGTATTGAGTAATGTACGTTAAAATGTTTTTGTTTTGTTTATATAATTTTACGCAAATTTTGTTTTTGTTTTAGAGCCACGATAGCTCAATTGGAAGAGCACCTGACCCGGAATGTCAGAAGGGTGCAGGTTCAAATCCTGCTCGTGGAAATTTTTTCAAGATGTGTTAATGTACGTTACTTGCTTATAGAATGAAATTTTAACAATGAATGACTTTACAAAGTTATTGCTAAGTAGCGGAGTAATGGCTTGTTTATAAATGCGGGTGATAGACTCTAAGATCCTACCCCGAGAACTTTCCCTAGGCTGCGCAGATACAGTACTTTACAGTGACGTCCCACAGACCCTGCCACGTACCTCAATATAATGCACCTGCCTCACATGTAAGCACACTAATGTGTGCTTAATCACATGTATACTCGTATTATGTACAGACGCCTGCACATAAACCTATCCAAAACTACAAAAACACAAATGTTGAAAAAATTTTCACGAGCAGGATTTGAACCTGCACCCTTCTGACATACCGGGTCAGGTGCTCTTCCAATTGAGCTATCGTGGTTCTAACCAGCCCGCCGACACAAATGTTGTAAAAATTTGTAATTTGTTTCGCAACAAAATTTGCGTTAAAATTATATAAACAAAAAAAAACTTTTTATAAATAGCTTGCCTACTTCTTAACTGATCTTTAGTATTTGTAAAAATATTATGATCGGGTGTTAATGACGGTAGTTGTCGACATTGAATGGGTACCTTTGGCTTTCAAAGTAAAAAAAGTAAATAGTGTTGAATAATTTCGGCGAGCTGGTTAGAATCACGATAGCTCAATTGGAAGAGCACCTGACCCGGTATGTCAGAAGGGTGCAGGTTCAAATCCTGCTCGTGGAAATTTTTTCAACATTTGTGTTTTTGTAATTTGTTTCGCAACAAAATTTGCGTTAAAATTATATAAACAAAACAAAAACATTCTATCCAAAACTGTAAAATTTCTTCAATAAATGTTCAACCGTTTGCCATATTCATAAAGTATACTAGTCTGTTGAGGAATTTGACAGTTTCTGGTAGTCTGATGTGCAGGCGTGTGTACACACGAAAGGGTTGGCATCCCGTCTCCATTAACACTGTGAAACCTCCCAGACTCTACTTTGATCGACAAAAGTACACCAATTGCTGCGTACACAGACGGCTACGACTTAACAGATGAGTCTCACAGACTCAAAATTCAAAATAATTTATTCAGTTTAGGCTACAAGTAGCTGTTATGAATGTGACTATGCCATCGGTTCGTAATGTCTACACAAGGCGAGAGACCTTGTACTGAGTAACCGGCAACAAACTCAGCAAGGGCACAAACCTTACGGATAGCCTATACCCCATCTGTGGCCATAGCGGCTTCAGACACAAACCACATGTATGTAATGCACATACGAAAACATCGGAACCCCGTCTCCATAACAATAACGTGCTGCGGCTGCAGACCGACCAGCATTAGGACATACTCCGCCACAAACCTCACCACAGTCCACCCTGCGTTGATTACACACCACGTGTATGTACAAACGATAGGGTTGGAACCCCGTCTCCATTTGATACAGAGGTATCTCCTAAACTCTACTTTGATCGACAACAAAGTACACCAAGGGCAGCGTACACAGAAAGCTACGCATGTCATATACGTCTCACAGACTCCGCCACAAACCTTAGGATAGCCCACACCCCCCACCTGTGGCCATAGTGTATGTACATACGAAGCGTCTGAAACCCGTCTCCATTACGTGCCGCAACCGACCGACCACCGACCGCCGCGCCGCCGGTCGCCGGCCGTCGACCAGTGAGCGCGTTAGCACCTGCCGCGACGCCAGATGCTACGTACGGCCGATCCGACCGGTTCGACTCTGGGCGGGGGCACGCGAGGTGCCGCCGCGACAAACGATATTTGGGAGCTGCTACTTTTGCGTGTGTGTGATATTTTGGTATCGCGTGATTTAAATTAGCATTAAAGTTGTTAAGACTTTTATCAAAGCATTCATTTATTTATAGTTAACCTTCATCATTGTTATTCCGGAAAATGATGGCTACGGCTGATATGATATGATAAAATTGTTATTATTAAGAGTATTTTTGATACGTATAAAAAATATTAATAATGACAATTAAAATACGGCCCAAGATGGAAGCGCTTTTTACCCAGACTACTTAAATTATTCAGAATGACAACAATAATGTTGTTAACTAACCATCAACTGTTAAAAACGAAGCCGTATATTTCTCAACCATGTAATGTCAGACTTCGAATCCATAATAAAAAAAGGGCAGCAGACAGGACAAGTAACAAGAGCACAATAAAGTATCTGGTGATGACCAGTCACCGATACAACCAAGTAACAAACAACTGAACAGCTCCCAATCACTGGATATTAAAATCGCTGCACCGCCCTCTGGCCAATTACATCGCGGCTCGATTGTTTTGACCTGAATTTTTTTTTAACGTTTTCTAAAATGAAGCGAGCGGAATGCGGGGTACGCCGGCGTATTACAAGTTACAACTAACTAACTACACCGGGCCGTGAGACGAGTCGGAGATAAGGCGCAAGCGCAATGTCAATGAATGGCAAACACTTTTTGTTTTCATTCTTCTTAGATCCCTTTGTCTTTCCTACATAAAAATGTGGGGGAAAGCAAATGGATCTAGCCTGTACAGCCTTGACTTTGCTTACTAAAAAAATATATTATTAGTAAGCTAATATCGCAATAAAATGTTTTAAGAGCATTTCGTTTCCCTCGCATTTACAATAATCTGGTCAAATTGTGTGATATAAAGCATTGTCAACTTCAACTAGTCAAATCAAGAATTCTGTCTCTGCTATTGTCTTGGGATTACGCTCAATCCAAAGAAATTTTAAAAGTTACGGCTTAACATGGCCTTCCTTCAGGTAGTGGACGGCATTGGTGCTTATCACTGCTGTCCGATACCAAGATTAAATCGCAGGGCTACCCTGACCCACACACGCACTTAACTCATTCTTACACACATGCGCACACTTGCGCGTTGCACCGTCCAATAATTAATTAGGTAATTTATTAATTTTGTTATTGTCAGAATCATACTGTGAATCATAATTGTTTGTGACGAATAGCCACAGTGTTACCCTGCTAACCCTAAAGAATGGACCCCCACGAGCCAGGCCTAGCCTAGTGTGGGAGTCATTGTACACACGCCTGCACATAAACCTACCACAAACTGTCAAATTTCCTCAATAGACTTTGACTTTTTATGCTTTAACTATATGGTTGAAAATGTATTGAAGAAATTTGACAGTTTTGGATAGGTTTATGTGCAGGCGTCTGTACACTCTTGTAACACGGCTTACTATAAATTTTTGGTATTAATTTTTTTTTAAATAGATATAAAAGCCCGTGCGTGCACTTGGATAGGCTGATGATAATAGATGATCCATGAAGGACAATATTCCTTTCAATGCCTTATAGTTTCAGTTACTTTATTGCTATCCCATACGTGAAACGAGGATCTTAATACAATATCAGAATATACCGGATATCAGTTAAGATGCGGGACTTTTCTGAGACCCCACGCGGACCTCTTCAGAGAATTTTAAAAGTGATATTACATTGTTTTTATATGCTTACGCTGAGGCAGGGACCTAGATGGCCTAGTTGGCTTCAAGTTAATAGTATTAAAATCAAAATTATGTTTATTTTACTTGTTTGTTGTAAAGGCTTCAATTTCAATTTCAATTTAAATTTATTTGCATCCAAAATGTTACATAGTTGTTAATGTATTAAAATTATTGACAAAATTTTGGACCCTGTTGGGCACAGCAATTTAGAAGAGAGTATGACGCCATTTATACATAAATTATAAGAAATAGCTTATTAGATTCAATATTATTATTAATGTTTTCACTATTGTACAGTATTGTTACAAATATATTATGCAATTATAAAAAGATTATTGTATTATAAATTATTATATTATTAATTAATAACAATATTATTGCACTGAATATTATTTTTAATGTCCAATTTTATTGATATTATAATTAAATTGTATATAGCTTCAATTCTTTGTCGTTCAAGTATTCATTAACTGAAACTGATTAAGAAAATTGTTGATTTTACTATTTTCCTCGTATTTTTAACGTTTTTTCTCTCCATAAGAACCTTCCTCAGACTTCATCAAACAACAAAAAAGAAATCAGCCAAATCGGTTCAGCCGTTCTCGAGTCTTGCGATTAGCAACACATTTAGCGATTCATTTTTATTTATATAGATTTTGTTGTGATTTCAATAAATGTATTTTCTTTCTTTCTCTTGTTTCTATTAATTATATACTCGGCAGCCATCAAAATCCCTATTTACTAAGTTTAAGACACGTATTAAGTATACGAGTATATAATAGTAGCGCCCCGTTCTGGCTTCGCACGGGTGGGCTTTTTTTTAATATAGCCTATGTTACTCAGCGCTAATGTAGCATTCTAGTGGTGAAAGAATTTTTTAAATCGGTCCAGTAGTTTTTGAGTTTATTCGTTACATACATACATACATACAAACAAAAGTTTCCTCTTTATATATCGTCAACACAACAACTATGTATTTAATGCGTTTAAATCAAATTAGTCATAGCTAATTACGTGACATTATCGCATTTCAATATTCCAATTATTTATAGAGAGAGAAGTCACTAAACACCGTAGCCTTATAAACAGACTAGACATGTACACATGCCTGCACATCAACCTACCACAAACTGGTAAAGAATATTGACCATTTATGAAATCGCTTTGTATCAAAATCTATCACTATCTTCGAATGTTGCCAGTATTAAAAACCCTATAGCGATTGATAATCTACTAATCAATAAATGAATTGACGAAGCCGTTAGTGAAACGTGTAGCTTGTGTTATTATTATTATATTGTTGTACATTTAATGAATTTATTAACAAGCAATAAGTACCGTATATTTTGTGCCCATAGCCATAGCGTCGTACGACGTTGCCTCGTTTAATAATATTTTATTTTAACTCGATTTCCACGAAACTACTTATAATATGTATTGTTTTGACACTGGAATTGCAAAAGCAGCTATAATTAAAATCGAAAAACGTTGTTTTCGATGTGAAAAATACCTATAATTTTATGAACTTCATAAGTCAATTTCTTGTGATTCCGACAAACTAGAGAATTGAGGTTTTTTTTAACTTAATTTTAAGATAAAACTCTACAAGATGAGGGTAGGTTTCATAGAGGTACATAATCGTACAATGTAAAACCAAAGCCCATACTTCATTAGTCAATCTCCTTTCCTCAATAGACTTTGAACTGTATGTTTAAACGTTTTGGTTGAAAATGTATTAAAGAAATTTGTCAGTTTTGGAAAGGTTGATGCGCAGGCGTTTGTACATATTAAAAATATATATATATTAGACAACATCACATACATTGTTCTGATCCCAAGTAAGTAGCTAAAGCAATCGTATTATGGAAATCAGAAACAACGACGGTACTACAACCACCCAGACCCGACACAATATCGAAAAGCTCGTTTTCGATATTGACCCGAGTTAGCGCCGCCCGAAGTCCGGCGTGCAAGCCTTAAGTAACTACCTTTAGTACGACTGCACTAATTTCACAAATGGACAGACATAGGTATAGGTAGTGCAATATATCAACTACCTTAAATGCTAAACATATAAGGATGGATAAGTCCTCCGAACAGATCGCCGCAAGTTTAGCTTCATTCGTAACAATTTCATAGAGACTAATGAAACAATCGCTGCTAATAAAACAATTTAAACGCGAAATAATTGTGATTTAAACGACATGCCGTGTCTAGCCACTCGCCGGTCTACGTCGCGCACACGCTCACTGATTGAATAGTAACGAGGTGAGACAGACCGCTGGTCGCCATCGCGGGCATGACGTAGCGGATGTGATCAACACACAAACACACCCCCACACACAGTTACACACACGCCCACACACGCACGCACGCAACAACGAGACGCTTCCCTGTGTGTGTGGCAATGAATACTATGTGGATACTTGATGCGATACGTTAAATCTATGTCATCAACGTCAGTCTATAATCGGCTCGCAATTATTGGGCTCGGAGACCCAGCGTCAAACGGCACGGAACACGAACAATGGACCTTCCATTTTTAGATCGTCCAGCCGCTTCAAAAAGTTTCCTTCAGTTTGACTCTAACAAAATTTTGCAAAAATACAATGTTGAAAAAATTTCCACGAGCAGGATTTTAACCCGCACCCTTCTGACATATCGGGTCAGGTGCTCTTCCAATTGAGCTATCGTGGTTCTAACCAGCCCGCCGAAATTATTCAACACTATTTACTTTTTTTCACTTTGAAGCTTAATAGCTCACAAACCCGCTATATTTTTGAAATTGCTATCCAACGACACCTCACACTCAGGGGTAAACAAGAAAAAAAAAATAGCATCCCCACTTCACGTGTAGGGGAGGTAACGTAAAAAAAATATTTTTCAAAATTTTACTTTACCACTTTGTCGGCGTGATTAATATGTACATCCATGCCAAATTACAGCTTTCTAGTACTAAGAGTCTATGAGCTAGACTGGGGTCAGACAGACAGACAAAAATCCGAAACACACTTTGCCCGACCTGGGAATTGAACCCGGGACCTTCGGGTATCGAGCCTTTGGCGCTTTGCTACTCGGCCACCGAATTAAAAGTGATCTATAAAAAAATACAACATATTACGAGTATAGCAAAATTTTCGCTTATGCTCATAGTAATTGATAACTGCGTACTAGGTCACACTACAGTATATCTATCATAATACTAATATCTATACATAAGAATGCTGTATCATACAAAACGCACACCCACATTGCGTGTCTAATATAGGATTACTATTTGTTAATAATATCTTTACATACTACTGGTGTGGTATGGAAACGGAGTCCGGACGCAAGGACAACTGGTGCAGCGTGAAAACAACGCAGCATCAGTCACCCTCACCCTGCCGGCCCACAAGGTGCTTCTTCACGCCTCGTTTGAAGGACCCCATGTCATAGGAAGGAGGGGAAACGTGTGCTATTACATCTTTTGGAAGTGCGACAAGCACAGCGACGAGTCATCAAATTTTTTTAATTTTTTTTACCTGTCTCGGCAAATGACTCCACTCCACCTGATGATAGGTGGAAACGGAGTCCAAACGCAAGGACAACTGGTGCAGCGTGAAAACAACGCAGCATCAGTCACCCTCACCCTGCCGGCCCACAAGGTGTCTCTTCACGCCTCGTTTGAAGGACCCCATGTCATCGGAAGGAGGGGAAACGTGTGGTTAATACTGCTCTGCAGGCCGAGTGATGTGCCTTGAAGAGAGAGAAGGGGTAGGAATGGCGACATTTTTGCCGTGAACGCGCATACCTGTTTTCGTTACTATCCGTATTCATTCGATTACGTTTACGAAAACGAAAATTAGTATGGCATTGAATCTCGCACTAGGCACCCTGTTGTCTAGTGGTTAGACCGCAGAGCCCAGAGGTGCCAGCTCGATTCCCAGCGGAAGGTACACTTTTGAACTTGGTTGGGGTGATGGTAAGACTGATTTTGAAATGCGCCTGGCTAGCTTCCACCATCTTATCTAAACATGTCGCCATAACATTAAAATTAGCAAGATTCTTAAGTGCCGACAGCTATTAGAGAAAAGATAGCAAATTCAGCAGTTAAGAATTCCGGGAGCAGTGACCCCACCTTCGACCTTATATCATCATCATCATATCTTCAGGAAAACGAAGAATAGCCAAAAAACATGGAACAACATTATATAAATTAAAAAAAGAAAATAAATTATAACTATAAAATAAAGGAAGACTTCTTTGCGGGAAAGTGAAGAGAAATGTCTTTGGTTTTGTTTTATTTTCTAAAATTTGTGTTAAGTCGAATATTAATGTGAAATAATGGTGGATTATTAACCGTTAAGTGTTCGTAAGTGTGCATGGGTGTTGGCAAATGAAACAAAACTGTAACTTCACTTTTCAAATTCTCTCAAGAAGTCCGCCCGAGGAATTAGTAAAGCCCCACATCTTTACTGAGATACTCGAGGGGTTGGGGGGTATACCATTTCTCACTTCTCATTTCTATTATCATTCATCATCATCATACTGGAAAATACTGGAAATATTGTAATAATGTATATTCTCTTGTAAGAAAAATTACTTTGACACTGGCTAAATGTGCTAATCGCACGAAGCCATCAACTAATGGAAAAAAATAAAAATAAAGGAACAACCTGTCCAGGCATTGCAAGGGAGGTTTAGCTTTCCCCCCAACCGAACGCACAAGCCACTACGCCACCGCACACCTCAAGATACCAGCAATTATCATAAACTTAATAATAATCACTCATCGAACACAATACATAGCACAAATCCCTTATAAATCTTTACTTTCTAATATCAGCTAGAGCCAAGGAGAACTGGTGAGGAATGAAAGCGTCGCAAGCAATTCTGAACGTTCGCCCACTTGAAAATAAGACTGTTTTTAACTATTGAACCTTCGACAGTTAAGTTTCTATTAAGGGTACCAGATATTACCAACTTTCATGGTCATTTCAATTGAAACCGCCATTGTGGTCTAGTGGTTAAGACCACCGCACCGGTCTCAGACCCAGAGGTCCCGAGTGCGATTCCCAGCGGGGGTTACATGTTTTGTGCTCGGTTCGGTGGGTGGTAGGGCTTGTTTGTCCGCCTGGCTAGCTACCACCATCTGGTCATCTAAATATGTTGCCATAACAATAATATTAGTAGCATCGTTGCGTACCGCCGCGCTAGTTAGAAATAAGATAGTCAGTTTCTCAGTAGGGCAGCGGCACCAATTTTCAACACTATAGGGCCAATATCGACATAATTTTTGCCGCCAAAAAATTACATAGATTTAACGGGATGACAGCTAGGAAGCAGGTGGTGTGTATTCAATTGATACTCGAGATGATAATGTTAGTCACCCATCCGATAACCGGCCTTTGCGAAAGTTGCTTGCTTAACCCCAGCACTCGCATACCGGGCGCGTTAACCGCTGCGCCATCGAGCTCCTCTGTACATACATAAATATTGATATCTACTTTAATAAATAATTATGTAAGTACCACTGTTCTTGTACCAAATAAAAACATTAAATTAATAAATAAAAAAAAAACACATAATTCTCTTTACAACAACGTGGTTCAACCCCACCACCGCCACGTCAGTTAAAAGCGACCGCTTACCAGTTAATTATTTAAAAGAATTAAATGTATTGGCCGCTTTAAATTACACGGTAGCTCAAAGAAGGGGTGGCTCCTTTAATACTTACGACTTATTTTTATTATAGGGGAGGAAACGGTATAATTCTATTTCTAAAATTTATAAAATACAGTGAAAAAATTGAACGCCCACCCGACCCAGCCAGGAATCGGTTGCAATAACCGTTGGATAGATGGCGCACTGTGCCGCTATTAGCACTCAAAAAATATTAAAAAGCAGTGACAAAATTCAGCGCTTACGTCAGCCTTCCTGGTAGCATAGCGGTCAGTGCAGCCGCCCGGATGGATGCAACGTCCGCCTAGGTTCTACCCCTACCAACACTTTCATTCACACTCGCCTTATACACTTTTTTCGACAATCGTTCTTCATCCATTCTCTCGTTTGTGTTGACGTCAATAATTGCCTGTGAAGGCTTATGTTAAATAAATGATTTACGTTGAGTATGACTTCATTATTAAAACACTTTTTGCCAGAATTGCGAATTTAAGAATAACAATATTTTATTACATGTAACAATAATAAAAAAATTATCACAAAAGAAAATAGTTTATATAATATGTTTATATAATAGGACGCCCCGTGGAGGGGCGAAACACGTGTCGGGTATCGGTGTCTCCTACATTTGCATACTTTTTGCGGGCGGGAGGGCGGTGCATGCGTGCTGCATCCAAGCTGGATATACGAGTGAGTAAACGGAATTAACACTACATATTATTTAAATTACATTTTTTTGTACCATGGATTTCCGCAAAATAACGCCTGATTCCATTAATTATCATTTATTATCAGACAAAATAATCCATACATTGTTAGTACAATGAATCTAAATCTAAGTGCTTCCTCGCGATCGCGAGTGTCGGGTTCGATTCCCGTAACAAAATACGCGTCAGGGAGAGGTGACTTCCGCCCGCGCCGCGCCGCCGCCGCCGGTCGCATCCTGTGTCGCCGTGATTTTGACACGAAGGGTTTTTTCTTCTCCCAAGAATGGGGGGTGGGTCAGGTACGATCCACGATACAGGAAAAGTAACATTATCATACAATTTTCTTTTCGTTTTCATATTCTTTATCTGTAAGTTTTCTTTAAGAATTTGAAAAAGTAATGAAATTGTTTTTTGGGATACAGTTGAAATTTTTTTTGCATTATTTTTAGCGTTTTGGAGATAAGATAGCAATTGTTAAGGAATCTGGGTGAAACGCGCTTTACCATTGGCCTTATTTATCTCTTACAGCATCACCGGACTTTTTTGGGGGTGGCGAGAAACTTAATAGGTTCCGCAAGCCGTGCGAAACGAAACCATCAGAGGTTTTCTAGAGGGAATGGCATATCCTCGAAACCATCAGAGTTTTTCTAGAGGGAATGGCATATCCTCGTTCCCAACTAGATTCTCCGAGGGGTTCGGATCGAATTGGTATTGCAAAGCTGCTTCGATATCGCATTCAAATACCGATTCCTGACAATCTTCTATTTATTAGCATTCGATCTCTCTAGGAAACTGATCGCATGGCCGTCACATATTTTGTACCTGTTAGTATGTATGTATGCGTACAAGATAAGCTGACAGCAGAAGGTAATCTTCATACAAACGCGCTCGAGCAACGCACACATAGACAACCTCTCGCGGACACGGAATTTCGCAACAGCCGCGCTAGACTGTTGCGAGCTGTTCCGAGATTCGTGTCCGTGAAAGGGTCTATGTGTTCGATGCTCGAGCGCGGTAAGTAAGTATTAATTGCACACCGAAAAAATGCACCAACTTTCGTCGAATAGTTTAAAACTATAATATGACTCACTAAACGGAAATGTGGTTATAGGTAAATTCATATCTTTATCTTGAATTTGCTAGCTCAAATACACGATTGTAAAATTTTGACACGATCATAATTATTTTCGAAAACACCTCTAAAAAATTACTATTGTTGAAATTACAACGAAATTACTGAATTTATGTACCTACCTACACCAAGAATAGCAAATATAAATTTGTATTTGGAAACCACTCAAATACATTGAGAACATCGATATTCCTAATTTAGTAGGCTCGTGGAAATTTTTTCAACATTTGTGTTTTTGTAATTTGTTTCGCAACAAAATTTGTGTTAAAATTATATTAACAAAACAAAAACATTTTATAAATAGCTTGCCTACTTCTTAACTGTTCGTTAGTATTTGTAAAAATATTATGATTGGGTGTTAATGACGGTAATTGTTGATATTGAATGGGTGCCTTTGGCTTTCAAAGTAAAAAGTAAATAGTGTTGAATAATTTCGGCGGGCTGGTTAGAACCACGATAGCTCAATTGGAAGAGCACCTGACCCGGTATGTCAAAAGGGTGCAGGCTCAAATCCTGCTCGTGGAAATTTTTTCAACATTTGTGTTTTTGTAATTAGTAGGCTGCATACTTTAATAACTAAAAGCAATTTTTTTTTTAATATTTTAATATTCTGTTAATTCCTAAGCGGTGTCAATCGTCGCGGGCGCAACTTATTTTGGACCTTATGACAGCGCATGTAAGGATCAGCCTATTTTTTTTTTACTGCTTCCTCCAACAGAATCGGAGCCTGTTTTTGCTACTCACATTCATACCAGTTCTCGCTTTTATTCCTCTCGCACTACTTACTCATTCATCCATCACCTTTCATTCTAGGCAGTGGGTGTTCTGCTTTTATTAAGTCTGTCTATTTTTTTTTAAATTAATATAATTGTTTAATTACTTGGGGTAAATAAGTTTTTCACGCATTTTTTAATAAGCACTTGGGATGCATCTCAGAGAGTTATTTTACAGATTGAATGTTCACGAACCGAAGTGTTGTCTTAAGCTTACCTATTGCAGTCTGTTTATTTTGTGGTATGTATGTATGTATGCGGGTGTGTGAGTGTGTGGGCGACCACTCACCTTTTAAGTTGCTTGCCATTTTCTATGCCCAAACGGATCGAGCCATTTGATTACTCGTATAAGGTAGGCATGATCCATATTATCTTGTAAATAGGGTACGATTTCAATATAATTAAAATCGTTTAATTCAAATAGAGATAATGATCGAACAAGCGTAAAAAATAAACTAGGGTAGTGGCATCAGTAATCGACAGGAACCAGAGAGAGAGAGAGAGAGAGAGATTATATTTGTGTGAAATTTTTTTTTTTTTTAGCGATGAAAACTGGTGTCGAACACCGGGTGTGGGAGTGGGAGTGGCTGAAAACCAGCGTTGCCTATTCCAATCGCTTTCAGTTTCAAATATTATATTCTTATATAAGTATATATTTTTTCCCATGTGTGATGCCGGGGATAAAGAATTGCACCAACCCATCTCTTGCCGTGGGTGTCGTAAAAGCCGACTACGGGACCATTCCAGAGGATGGGCAGCAGCATCTCTCCGCGGTTACCATCAAACTGCTGCGATCGCCAACTCGCCTGCCAAGCGTGGCGATTATGGCAAACTCCCTCATGCATCCTCGGTGGCCTTTGCCCAGCAGTGGGCATCTCTTGGCTGAGATGATGTACTTGTATGTCGCAATAAATGTTTTACTGATTTACTCACTACGACATACTAAAAAAACTGTTTGTTATTTTACAACGGGGAAACGGGGAACCTTTACACACCTGATGCTAACAGGCCTGATGGTAGCGTACCTACTCTAACCTGGAATCGCCATTTTAAGAACTGACTATCTTACCTCTACGGCGGTTATGGCGGCAGACTTAGATAAGGTGGTAGTTATCCAGGTACAGACGCCTGCACATCAACCTATCCAAAACTGTCAAATTTCTTTAATATATTTTCAACCATACAACTTAGTAATAAAATTCAAAGTCTATTGAGGAAATTTGACAGTTCGTGGTAGGTTGATGTGCAGGCGTGTGTACATAAAAACCAGCACAAGTAATCATACCAAGCAACAATATAAATATATAACACTCACTAAGAATAGAACCCGGGGCTCCTAGCTCAGAGACTGGAAGCCTAACCACTAGACCGTTAAAGACTTAAAATTTCGGCGGTTGGATAGAGCCATGATAGCATAGTTGGTAGTGCACCTGACCCAGTATGTCAGAGGTGGGGTTCAAATCCCGCTCGTGGATCTATTTCTACACTTTAGCAAAAACACTTTAAGTTCAAAACTGCATAGCGTATTTAGCACTGACACAGAATGCAACACTAAGTGCCGCGTCTAACGATAACAGTCGCAAGCGTTGACCCCTGAAGGCCTCAACGGACGTTCGAACCCGTGACTCGTTAATCAGCTATATGTATTCTAGCCACGTCGCTGCCCGAGCACAGTCCTATGGAGGCTTAACACGTACCGTTCTTACTACAATACCTATAGACTTCTATTTGGACTAAAACTTTAAGTTGCAGAAGTAAATAGCCTAATAGTAATAGCCTGTCCCACTGCTGGGCAAAGGCATCGGCATCTCCATCGTTGAAATCAAGTAATCGCTACAAGTGATGGGTATTGGCTTAATCACCACGCTTGCCGAATGCGGGTTGGTGATCACAAACCCAACCTATGAATTGAAAAATCCGAAACAAACTTTGCTCGCCCTGCCCCCCGACCGCCTAACTCGATTGCTTTGGCTACGTGTATAGTTTATGACGTCATCTTGTCATTTTGTACCCTATGAAAGCAATATCGAAAGTTATAGGCTATATACTATATATACCCTGCCTCCCGACCGCCTAACCGATTGCCTTGGCTACGTGTATAGTTTATGACGTCATCTTGTCATCTATCTAATAGGTATAGGCATATATCGAAAGCTATGGCCTATAGCTTTCGATATTCCTTTCATAGGCGGTACGAAATGGCAAGATGACTTCATAAACTATACAAGTAGCCAAAGCAATCGGTTAAGCGGTCGGGGGGCTGGTCGACGGGCCGAGCGCGTTGCCACTCGACCACAGAGGCGTAAAAAAGTAATATATTGTATTCAATATAAGTTTTCACCGGCACTTATTGACGAGAATAACTATTAAATGTTCCAAATTATAATAACCTAAAAAGCAGTCGCCAATCTAAACTACTGAATACCAGGAGTTTAGGAGAGCCTTTGACAGGGAAAAGCTGGCAAGAAACTTAAAAGGGTTTTATTTCCCATTTTTTATTAGGAAATATATTGCGTTTAAAAGTTTTTTTATTTCTCTTCTTTATTGTTATTCATCATCATCATCATCAGGCCCGCTCGACCCACTGCTAGGCATAAGCCTCTTTTAGCTTACGCCATTAAAATTTTTAAAAATCATCCTACTAGTATTATAAACGCGAAAGTTAGTAAGTACGGATGGATGTTTGTTACTCTTTCACGTAAAAACTACTGAATGGATTTTAATGAAACTTTCCTCATATACAGACCATGACCCAGACCCGTATATAGAATACTTTTTTTTTTTACTGTAGTCTTCGCGAACGAAGTCGCGGGCAACAACTAGTAAATAATAAAGAAAAACAATTACATAAGGAATAAACAATTATATAATAGGTTAGTACGTACAAGCAGTGTAATCATATGGCACGGCATGGCGAGAGTAACTCTTCGAAGCACCGAACCGCTGCTGCATTAAAACTCTTGAATAAGTTAGTGACATAGCGATCCTTGCGAATCGGTGTTGCCAGATGCAAAAAAAGTTGCAAAATTGTTTTATTTTAACGTATTAAGAAAAAACAGAAAAATTATCATCAATTAAATTTATGTCCCCACTATGTATGGAAACACCACACGGTAAACCACCACGCGGGCCCTGTGCGGGGCGGTGGTTGTTAACGACTGCTAATGCAACTGGGACCGAAGGCTTTACGTGTCTCCCGAAGCACGGAGGAGCTCGAGACGATATATTTTTGGTCTCCCATCCGATGACCGGCCTTTGCGAAAGTTGTTTAACTTCAGCACGTTTGCAGACCGAGGGCGTTAACCACTGCGCCATCGAGTTGCTCGCTAGGTGGGTAGTGGTATTCATATAAGAAGACCTGACCCAAGCGGTATTTCAGCAGGCAGCTGTATAAAACAATTTCCCACAAAGACAATTTATTTTTAATCTAGCAACATTCCCATAATTATTGGGTACAATAATAAGCACTGATGACTACTGATCGATTTTTATTTGCAACGTCATAAAATATGCAGTAAACGATGAGCTGACGTGGTCCTTGTGAAGGGGGGGGGGGGGGGGGGGGGCGATCGTCTGTCGTGGCCTTTAATTATTCTCTAATAACGTAGCGAATACCTTGCGACAGTCAAGGAATGGGCAGAGAAACTATGTCAAACGCTTAAGTTAAATCGAAATATTTAATGCAGGATGAAAAGTTAAAAAATATTCACATTAGTGGCTGCTTCAACTTAGTTAGTTAATGTTAAAAGACGCATATAAATATAACAAAATTAGTTCCAAAATTCGTTACTAGATGGGGTGAACCGTATTCTGACTGAATCGCGCTATTTATTTATAATTTTAATAATGATATTTACACATTTAAAAATCCCTTTTAACATGCAAACAAAAATAGTTTTAAGTCGGATACTTGAATGATCATTTATGAATGACATGTTAATTTAACTAAATTTGACAAAGTATTCGGTACACTGACCCTTAATAACAATTATTTCACACATTGACATGTAAATAACGACAGTCAGCTCCTACGACATTACAGAGAATATTATTTAGAATTTCAGTTCACACTCGACACGATATCGATCAAATTGGTAAAAGTCACATTCAGCCCATAGTAAATGACCTGACACGTAATTGGTTTGTAACCTGTCAGTTGGTTTAGGGTCTACCCAGACATTAGGCCGTCAAAGACGCTGGTGTACACCAATCACCGCTTGAATTATGCATCGTATTACATCAAAGTGGCACTGAGGACGTTATTAAAGGTATCAATAGCCATTTCTTGTTTATTGCTTGAAATTATTATTATACAGCTATCGTTATGTTTGTACCAATCTGTGCAGTAATGATGATAGTACTAAAATCTTTATTTGGACCATAGTCAAAGTCAAAGTCAAAGTCAAATCATTTCATTCAACATAAGCCTCCACAGGCACTTATTGATGTCAGCACTATAAATAAAAAAATTGTTACTGAATCTATCACCAGTTCGGATTTTGGGAGAGCCTTCGAACGAGAAGAGCTGGCAAGAAACTCACGAGGCTTATTTCTTTTTCTCCATCTTTTCAACCAAATTACAATCATGTAATATAATATACAAATTTTGTACACATTAATAATAATATTCAAGCCATTGCAGGCGACTTATTTCCACACGCATTTGTTTTGTCTGGTATATAGTCATTTACATTATAATAAGGTTTCTTAATTAAAACATGTTAACGTGCGTTTTGAATTGAATATCTGTTAACGCAGTTATATCATCCATCAGGTATTTTATTATAAAATCGAAATGAGTTACCTTCAAAGGATTTACTACTCTCTTGCTGAGTCTGAGCTTCGGCGCACATAATTGATAATCAATTTATAATGTTATTATTATTATTTTGTTATCTTATATAGTTATGAATGTGATTTTTATTTAATATTTTTTAAATTCTTTATTTTTGTAAGTGTTTTTATAATTTCTATTTGTAAAACTAACTCTGCTATCGCATTAGGTACCTGTCATGAAAGTTGTAAGTGTTCAATAAATAAATAAAAATTTATTCTGATTCCTTGTATTAAGTCCGTGAACCTCGTTTTTCGTGGTATAAAGGTGTAGGTTTTTACGCACATATATAATATTTACAAATATATATAATGACGGTTAAGTTAAAATATCTATATCTTTAAATAAATCCACTAAGAATCATGTGGCTTTAACTGGTATATAAACCGGACTGCCCTTTTCTGGAGAATGAAAATTCGACCTATGTTGCTGCTGATCCCCATAACAATAATCCGTATGACATATATATATATATATATATATTTCTAAGTTTCTCGCATCGCACTCAATATTCAATGGAGAAAGTCTTGTATTTGAAGGTGAAAATCTAAGCAATTTCGTTTTTTTAGCATTTAAGTACTAAGCCATTGAGACACTCTTTTAAGTGTATCGTTAATTATTTCCTCTCCAGTTTTAGAGTCTTTTCTATCTAAAGAAAATATTAAAGAAGTGTCATCAGCGAATAGTGCTATTTCCGACATTTTTTTAACCATGAACGGAAGATCATTGGTATAAACAAGAAACAAAAACAGATCGAGAATCTGAGAATCCGAGACCGTGAGGCACTCCCATCTTTACAATTGAACCCTCTGAAACTGACCACACAAAGAATATATACTGTTACCACATAAAATGTATACATGAGTCAAATTGTAAGTTAGTTTTATTACCTACCTATTTCATTTTGATGTTTTGACGATATCAAGACTATCATCATCATCATCTCAGCCAAAAGACGACCACTACTGGACAAAGGCCTCCCCAAAGGATTTCCACAACGGCCGGTTTTGTGCTGCTCGCATCCAACGGCTTCCCGATAAGAAGACTAAATAATATAAAGTCTATATTACGTACTAATTGTCAAAACTATCTTAAAAGTCGAGAAATGAAAAATTTTATTTTTGACTTGGAACAGGCAAGATTGCCTGGTTTATTCCTTAGTCAGTCAAGGATTGCAATTTTTAAACATTACTAAATGTTAATATTTTACAGTTTAATTTTCCTCCGCTTGGTTTAAAGAATGTGAATTCTTCTATAACAAATAAATGGGTCATCCAAGAAGAATCTCAACAATCTTTGCGCTACAACGTTATCATAATAGTGACATCATTTAAAACAATCCGCAGATTCGCAAAGATAACGTTATGTGTTACGCAAGCGCATTAATCTTTTGTTTGAAAAATTGTCATTTGGTACCTATTTTGAAGCGTAAGATAAACTATGGCCCGGCGATTTTAAGTCGAGATTCCGTCCGAGGGACTTCGCGATCTAGGTCTGAAAAGGTTATGGACCAAGTAATAAATTGGGGCATTTTTCATAATGCCCGAGCATTACGAATAACGCGACAAGCTACTTTGGGCGAAGTAAATAATTACATATTGTTTTCTAAAGTTTACGCGAACACTACACATTGAAATGAAACATCTTTTACCAGTCTCCCCGTGACCACGGGGCCCTGCAAACGGTTCGAAACGTCAGGACAAACATTAATTAAAACTAATGTGTAATATAAACGCGAGTAGATCCGTAAAAGTTGTTTCATTTCAATAAATAATTATAATTTGAACTTCCTTATTTTTCACATTGCCTTGACATTATGAATATTATTGCCATGTGGTTTTTGGGCAATCTGATAATATACCCTGTGTATTTTACATTGCACGAAAAGGAACACAAGGGGTTCTATGATGTTTTACACACAATTCATTAGACAATTTTCATTCCACAAGCATCATTTTGTGTTATATAGTGACAGGTTATCTATCAATAGAGATAAAGCTATCGCCTTTCGTGATTAGTTTTTGTATAATTGGCATGTTTTGAATTTCTTTGATAGATTCAGGTATTATAACTCACCAAAAAGAGTTTATTATGGAATAAATTAAAGAGAAGGCGATCGTCGCGCCTTATAAAGAAATAAAAGAATTAGCTTGGGATAGAGATGAAAGAGAAATACTACACTGACAAGATCATACCTCTTAAGCTTCTTAGGCTTAAGAAGAAGATTCAGGAATTGTTTTGATATCATCGTTCAAGTATTTTGATAGTATTTTTTAAAACATATTTACTACACTATTATAAAAAGCTCATAAAGTCAAAGTCATTTTTTTTATTTAAATAAACTTAAGAAAAGTGCTTTTAAATTGTCCATACATTTGTACTTTTTAGCTGTGGAGAAGAATGGATGCAAGTAACTCCAACCCATAGTTATTTCATATCAATCTTCTCCGTCCTTATGCTGTCTGGAGTTTTAAAGGTGATTACGCCGTCCTTGTTACGACTTCTAAAACTAATTTTATAATAACGCGTCTGTAATTATTTACAACAAAGAATATATTCAACGTTCTGTTGTTATGATAGTATATGTATAGTGTTGTAATAAGGGATAAACATTAAGGTCAACCATGTTAATTGTAAACAGGGATGATTGTAACCATCAACTGTGTTGCCATGTTGAAATTTACAAACACCCGTTTCGTTCCGGACTCTCCAAAATTATAATAAAAATATAATTTAATTACACCCACCACCTATCTTTCTTCAATCAAATGGACCACTACAATCGAATGTGACATTTTAAAAAAGAAAGTTATTTCGAAAAAAAAAATGTGTTAAAATCTTTGGTTATATGATTGATGGAATCATCATCTTATTCTTTCAGGGTATAAACCTGCCTTTGCTTTTACCACATAAATGGTTAAATAAACTTTATTTCTAAAAACAAATTATAAAAAATTTACTTAAAAGAGAAATTTACAAAAGGTACATTACAAAATATTTAGCACAATGAGCGTACTCAATGTTTAAAGATTAAAATGGTCAATAAAGGAGAAATTGTAATGTCGAAGAAAAATAATAAGCAATAACCACCAGTCATGTTTCTCGTTGAACGAGATTTCGAGCCCAATAAGGCAGAATAAAATCTGCGATTAATTTCACCACCATTTCGAACAATGCAATCTGTATTGTGATTCAAAGTATCGAGTTTCGAAAACCTCCCTGCGTTCAGAAAGCAATATCACACAAAACACACAATAACTCAGATAAAATGTCGAATTTTATAGTAATAAAAGAAAAAAAACTATACTATAAAAAAATAAATAGAAAGTTAAAAATTACTACAAGTAAAAAATAAAATCTAAGACGAATATAAAGAGAAACATAATGGTTATGTGAAACAATGCAAAAACACTCTTAAATCTGTGGCACTTCAAATAGGACTGACGATAAAAAATGCGATTTTAAAGAGACAGCTTTAGTTTTCTAAACAAAATATATCACCACTTTACAATCTATCGGTGTCTTTAACGCCGCCACATAAATTGTCAAGACGTACTGCCTCGCCCGAACATAAAATAGGCTATTTGTCCCGACTATCTACGACTTCTAAATTCGATTTTATTGCTAATAGACGCTTGAGTATAAGCAACGTATACGACGTTAACAGTTAGTTTAATTTTAATTCTTCCAACAATGTTATTTTTGAAAGCAGACTGGTCTTTTTAAACCAATTATCACAAAATATCGAAAAATCTTTTAAACGTACGTCTAGAGTAAACATCCGAGACAAAGACAACACACGGGCGCACGCACAAAACTCTTTGGTGCTGAAACTTTTCACGTTTCGCTATACAAACTTTATGCACCACTCAAAAATTTTCTTTATCCTTCTTCTATTTGTGAACGCACTTTTGAATTCAGAGTTTCACTTGAATGCACTACGTCACTTGGCCCGATTGGGCATTATCGCGAAACAATTGCGAGTCGAAACGTAAACACGGGGACACAAAAGTGTTATTACACAGATAAATAGTTACATCACAGAAAGTTTTGTACGTGTTCCGGATCGCGAGCCGCGTGCGTGCCGCGCGACGCAGCGATGCCACCGCTACTGGACTGTCATGGAAAGAGACCGCTCACTCGCCGACTGGTGTTGCCACACTACAATTCGAAACACCCCGTTATCACAAAGACGCCTTACTGATAAACATCGACGTCGCATTTTAATTCAAATTGTAACTAGGAAAATAAGTCACGGATATATTAAACTGGAAGAATGTTAATTTCTGGACCATATATATACACGTTTTAGTGTATCCTTAGCTTAGTACACTTATAATAAATGTAAATAAGAAGAAGAAGAAAATTCGTCAAACAGTAAATTAAAAATGATAAAAAATGTTTGAAATGCCGTTAGTAAAAGTCATCCAACTACTTAAGATATAAAATGTTACCTATGCAGTTGGTACGTAACTGGTTAGGAAAATTCTTAGAAAGATGACACTACCAAATTATACAAATGATTACAAAATCGATTAATATTGGCAATGACTTTGATAATTGTTATCAGATATGTTGAAGGGATTAAGGTTGATAATTTGGAAAATTGATATTAAGTGAAAACATATTTATTTTGTATCTATTAGATGATGTCAAAATAGAAAGATAGCAATAAAATTATTAAATTAAAACATCATTGTTGTACTAAAAATAAGATTCCATTCTTTCTTAAACTCAAAATATAGAAACGCTCAATTGAACCGTACTACTTGAACGCACCCATATCTATTTGCGTTACCCCAAAAGCAAGAACGGAAAGCGCGCCTCCGCCTGGTAACACCGAAAATTAAGCGACGTTGCCAACCCTCCGCACTAGGGCGTACGACAGAGCGAACATAACAATAATGAGGTTAAGTTTCCCAACTCGAACTTTTTTTTTTAATTTTCAGTGGCACGCAAATGACGTTCATCCCAAATCCAACGGTAATTAGTAGTAAAAAGTAAAAACTCCTTTTTGATAAATGAAAGCAAACTTTTTTTTCTTTTTCGGGAAGATAATAAATAATGGAGTACGCGTAAGAGTTTTGAGACAGCCAAAGTGCCGGGGCATCATAAAACTGTTATTAATGGCAGTTAAAAATGTTCCGTTGACGTTAAACTCCGCGTAATATATGCTAATGCTAAAACTTCTAGGTGTATTTTTAAAAGGACTAATGGAGATAACATTAAATCGTCCCTGGCGATTATGCAAAGGGTTCGCGCCATATATAAATACAGTTACGAATTGTAAAGATTATTAATATACCTAGTTTTTAGTAAACACAAAAAAGTAATTTGAGAATTTATGGAAATTAACTCAATGATTTTCCTAGTCAGTCAAAAGCTTTAGTGAGATCAAACGCTTATCGTCTATTGAATTCAATATTTGGAGATATTAGGTTGGGGAAAAAGTCTTTTCGCATATAGTATGTATGAACTTGTAATAAAATCTCTTTGGCTATACTATTTGTATTTGGCTGGTTTTGGTAGGTACCATCAAAAGTTTAAATTTTAAAGAAGATAATTCTAAATTCAAACTAGGAAAATGTGTAATTTTCATTTGTTTTTCATACTGTCAAGATAAGTGAAACTAATGAAAAAAATCGTTACATTTTAAAATTTTACTACAAAAAAGGTAAAAATGTAACGCAAACCGCGAAAAAATTTGCGATGTTTATGGACATAGTGTAGTGTCTGTGAAAGTAGCACAAATTTGGTTTAAGCGTTTTCAATCCGGAAATATTGATGTCAAAGATGCACATCGCTTTGGTCGCCCTATATTACAAATAAATGGATAAAATGGATATCATTTTTGAAAAAGTGGAGCAAGATCGGCATATCAGTAGTTACGACGTAGTTGAAGAACTGGGAATTGACCACAAAACAATTTTGGCGGATTTGAAAAAAACGGTACACAAAAAAGGTCGATATTTGGGTACCTCACGAGCTCACTGAAAGAAACCTAATGAACCGTGTACTCATTTGTGATTCTTTATTACGACGTAATGAAACTGAACCATTTTTGAAGAAGCTGATAACTGGTGATGAAAAATGGATCACGTACGACAAGAACGTGGGTCAAAGGCCGGTCAGACTTCACAGACTGTAGCGACACCCGGGTTAAGTCGCAACAAGGTGATGCTGTTTGTGTGGTGGGATTGGAAGGGCATTATTCATTATGAGCTGTTGCCACCAGGCGGGACCATCGATTCTGATCTCTACTGCGAACAACTGATGAGATTAAAGCAAGAAGTTGAGAGAAAGCGGCCGGAATTAATCAACAGAAGGGGTGTGGTTTTTCATCATGATAACGCTAGACCTCACACATCTTCAGCCACTCAGCAAAAATTAAGAGAGTTTGGCTGGGAGGTGTTAATGCATCCGCCGTATAGTCCTGACCTTGCACCTTCAGATTTCCACCTGTTTCGGTCTCTTCAGAATTCTTTAGGCAGTATCAGGTTAACATAACGAGAGGACTGCCAAAACCACTTGTCGCGGTATCGCGGTGATCAGAAGCCCCAAAATTTCTATAGCAATGGGATCATATCCCTACCTACAAGATGGCAAAACGTTATCAAACAAAATGGGACCTACATACTTTAAATAAATGTAAATAAAAAATAATAAATAATAAAATAATATAATATAAATAATATATATAATAAAATAATAAAAAAAATAAAATACATTAGAAAATGATTTGAATTTTCGTAAAAAAAATCCCCAACCTTTTATGTCTCACACAATACCCCAACCGTGTTGTAAGATGGAGAATACGTGTGCTGGCAGAGCATTCTTGACCGACAAACAATAAGACTTCTATTTTTTCTGTTTCTGAGGCAGTCAATGTGTTAAAATTACTTACCATCAAGGCTTTGATTATTCTGTTACAATACGTCAACAATAGTGTCACAGTGGACTGATTCTGGCATTTTTCCTATATAGTTCGATTGAAAGAAAAGGCCAAAGAGACACCAATCTGGATGTTTGAAAATAGCAGTTTCTTGGCCCAAGTAAGATATCGCTTATACCATCAGGACTTTGATTTTGCTATTTCAGAATGCCTACTATCATGTCTGATTGGAGTAGTTCTGACACTTTTCCTATAGTCCAATTTTCATCATCATCATGATCACCCAATCTCAGTCCTCTGTCGGACATAGGTATTTCCCAAGACGCGCCACTGAGCCCCATCTTCGGCTCTCCGTATCCAATTTCTGGCAGCCGCCCTGCGCAGATCGTCGCTCCATTTGGTCGGGGCGGCGTCCCACATTCCACTTGCCACCAAGTCGAAAAGTCTACATGGTTAAAGTTAAAGTGGACGTTTCGCAATAGCAGTTTCGAGGACCCACTTACATTTATCGCTTATACATATAAAAGCCTTTTCAAGAAAAAATATATTATATCAAAAACACATCGCTGATTGAAATCTATTTAAGATATGCTACGTAATCCATTCTAAATGCCGATAGTATTGTTTGATCAGCCGCTTTGCTTGCCCATTTATATATGAAGAATGTGTTGCAAAACTGAAACAGCAGAAGTTATTTTCAATAATAACACTTTTTATGACGACAGAAGACTACACTGGGGTATCATTATCATCATCAGCTCATTATTATGTCCCCACTGCTGAGGCACGAGCCTTCCCTATGGATGGATAGGGAGAACGGGAACTCACAATCCGAATCATGGTTCAATCCCCAAGCTCCTAGACATTTTACAGCATTCAAGATGGGTTAAAAGTACTTTTATGAATATATTACCTGGTATATCGTTAATAATAATAATCATCTTTAATTTAGCAACAATAAACCTTATAAAGAGTTTATAATAAATACAACAGAAGATGCACCTGCATTACAAACTCAAATTAAAACCATATATCATGACAAAACTAATAGAACAACAATTGCACTTAATGGTTAGTATTAATTATTTACATAACCTTTACCCGTGTAAGGACATCGACGTCAACAATAAACTGCAAAGGCGTTTTAATGAATAAGTTAACAAAGAGGTTGAAATCCACCATCACGCCATCCCGCGTGGTGGTTTATGGCCCGTTCTCCATATCCATCCAAAGGGAAGGCTCGTGCCCCAGCAGTGGGGACATAAAATGAGCTGATGATGATGATGATGATTATGAAGATAAGAATGCGTATTGCTACTTTTATTCTCAATTCAATAACGAAGTGAACGTGAATTTGTATGACATTCAAGCAGTGCCTTCTGATAAACGAGGAGAGTTTTGAAATTGAAATTTTGCCTTAAAATTCTTCTTTTGTAATTCATTTTATAAAATGAAACTTTTATAACCTTACGTGCCGATGCGGCTCTACAATGCAACGTTAATAGACATACGAATAAATGCTAGATTATGTTAAAATCTAACTGAATCGACCTAAAAAACGAAATAAATGTAAAGTAAGGAAATAAGTAAACAACTTTTAAGTTACATGCAATTTTTTTTAAAAGCGAATCGTTGTTTGCAACGCAGATACGCAATGTTGAGAAAGATATTACGAGTATGATAAATGATAATTTAAAATTTAACGAATAATTTTCGACTCCCACAATGCAATACCATGATAACATTAAGTAGGTAACTTAGTATATTTTGAAGATGGCACTGTACCTTTTAGTAATTACGAAATGAAATGAAATTAAATATATTTAATTTGCGCTTGAGAAAGGTACATTTTTGTGGTCTTAATTTATTTTTCTTCTCTATCTCAGCTGACCATGTAGCATGCAAACATCTTTTACCTTTTTAATTTTATAAATAACAATGACTATTCTAATTACATACATATTACAAAATTAACACACCAAATTGTCAAAAACTAATTAAATTACATTACAATAAAAATACAAAATTAATATACTAGAAATTGTTCATAATCAATAATAATATGTCAAAACAATATTATAACCTGGCAACCTAACTTATAATATATGGAGCTTATAAACTTCACTTCTCTATGGCAGTCCATGGAGGAAAAAAGAAAAGTTTGTGAAAAGTTTCGCAGTTGTCAAAAGTTACTATTAGCAATTCAATTAAAAATACAGAAATAAAATAATAATTGTCAACGATAGAAAAAGAAGCGAAAAATCTCGCGCGACAATTATTCACAGTCCAGGGAGACATTAAGTCTGCAACCTTGCCACGCGACAAACACTTTATGATAGCAATAAATATGCACTGATAAATAAATACATATCATTATACATAAGCTTTACACTGCAATATGTTAAGACGACTATGAAATAAGGAGGCGATAAATCAAATAGCGATATTTAATGGATTGGCTTTAATAAAGTTTAGTGATAATTAACATGACATGTATAAGTATGACCATGTTTCGATTTTTCGAGCTCAGCGCTGCCAATTCGCCGGCGTAGAGACTTACACGTTCTTTCCTTTCTGTATACTGTCCTCTTTCTACTCACTACACCTTCATATCTTCAAAATTGTTTCTCCTTCCGTTCCACTTCCTCAAGCCATACCTTGCGTTCTGCGTATAACCTTGCTCTTTGTGACTCCTCTTCATTCAACTAATTTCCTTTCCTACTCTTTTTCTGTGCATGCTGTCCGGTTATGGAATTCTTTGCCTGACCGGTTCTTCTCAGTACAAGATCTCCCGCCCAGAGTAGACTTACGAACCGATGGCATAGTGACATTCACAAGAGCTACTTGTAGCCTAAACTGAATAAATGATTTTGAATTTTAAATTTTGAATTTTGAATTGACCGCATCAGAAGTGCTCGCACGTTGGAGTCGTTCAAGGGTCAGGTTCGGAGTCATTTTCTAAATTCACCTTAGCTATGTTAATCTATTTATTTTATGATTTCTATTGCATAAACTCTGTTATTTGATATTATTATTATAATTTAGTTGATTTTTACTTGCACCCATTTTTGTTTGCTTAATTTTATTATTTTTTGACCAAGGTTGCCTGGAAGAGATTACTATCTTTTCTTCAATTTGTCTGTATCTGTATTTTTTGTGTGCAAATAAAGTTTATTATTATTATTTTTATTTATTATGGAAGATGTGTATGATTAGGCCTTACCATCACTTAACATCAGGCGAGATGAAGGCATAGTGGTAACCCGTAACATATTAAAAAAAAAATGTTATCAACAACAATATGTTCCTCTCTAACAATAGTCGCAATAACACTTCCATAATTTATCAGTCGCAATAACACTTTCACAATTGGTCATTCCTTCAGCAGCGCTTATTAAAACCATGCGCATGCGCATGCTCATTTGTCTAAACAAGGAACAAGGAACAATTGGCCCAGTTCGCTAAATAGGGAGAGATATATCGCTCGGCGCTATATGGTCATTCCCATAGTGCAGTGTCCGGCTTCCAACGCCATTTGTGCGAGTAAGCTAGCGTCAAAAATGGTGCTACTAAATGTTATATCCGAAGCATTACCTTTAAACATAATTATAGTTGAACAACCTGTGATGTGGGCCACAATAAAAAAATAAAATTTTAACTTGGCTCCAAAAGTATTAATTTCAATTTGATTAAAACTTAACTTAATAAAATTAAATACCTTAAAACTAAACTTAATTTAACTTAACTCTTAACCTCTTTTTTAAGAGCATTCCTTTTCTGAAACTAGAGAGAGAGAGAGAGAGAGAGAGAGAAACATTTATTGACCACACACACTAATATACATAAAAATAAAAACAAACAACAACAATAGGTCAATCAGGACCCCGCCTCAGCTTATGTTGTTGCGACGTTGTTGCGACTAAAGACACTTCGAATCAATATGTATAAGCAAGCTCCTTCGTGCCAGGGAAGGCACGTGTTGCTGTCGGTACCGGCTGCATTAGCAGTCGTTAACCACCACCGCCCCGCACTAGGCCTGCGTGGTGGTTGATGGCCCGCTCTCCCTATCAATCCATGGGGAAGGCTCGTGCCCCAGCAGTGGGGACAATAAATGAGCTGGTAAAGACATTCAACACAACATAAATTTATAAAAAAAAAAGAAACAATTTTACAAACATGTCTCATTATTTGTCCGCCAAGAAGTCAACAGAAACTTCTGGTGCCCGTTACGTAAAACATACGAACCAATTCGACACATCATAACACCTGTCAGGAGACACAAAAAATGTGATTTCACAAAGTCACAACACAACTGCTCATGTCCAGACACAAACAAGTCTCGAACATAGCAATGACAAAACTAATCTAAATGCCGAAAACACAATGTTGAAAAAATTTCCACGAGCAGGATTTGAACCTGCACCCTTCTGACATACCATCGTCATTCTGTTAATGACGGTAGTTGTTGACATTGAATTGGCGCCTTTGGCTTTCAAAGTAAAAAAGTAAATAGTGTTGAATAATTTCGGCGGGCTGGTTAGAACCACGATAGCTCAATTGGAAGAGCACCTGACCCGGTATGTCAGAAGGGTGCAGGTTCAAATCCTGCTCGTGGAAATTTTTTCAACATTGTGTTTTTGTAATTTATATCGCAACAAAATTTGCGTTAAAATTATATAAGCAAAACAAAAACATTTTAATCTAAATGCGTATGAAAATATAATCTGGGTGCCTAATGTTAGTTTTATTCGCAGTTTCGATCACGTTTACTTTAATTCGGACTCTACTACTGTTTAACATCAGGCAGAGGAGAAAATGCGCTGAAAAGGCCCAGTAGCATAGCGATTTAACAAACTCTCCAAAAATAAAGGACGGAAGCAATGATAAACTTGATATATGTTGTTGAAGTTGGTGACTTTCGCTAAAGCCGGTCATCGATTGGGTGACCAAAAATGTATTAATCTAAATACTCAATAATTTATTGCATTCCACATATGATATGAAGATGGTAGGTAAAATTACATTAAGTACATTGTAGACCCTGAAAAGGGCACAGCAAAATATATTGAGAGGACGACTTATTCTTTTACAATAACATTAATTTTTAAATTTTTGATTCTTTATCTTGTATAAATTCTGGAACACCATAATAATTTCTCTAAAAGTAGTTTTTTTTTTAACTTTTTAATGAACAGATTGCCTCTTTTTTCATCAGCTAACTCTTTTGGCAACTTATTAAATATTTTTATTGACATTATAGGAGAGGGCTGGAGGAGTTCATGTATTGAGATGGAATGTCTCGTCGCTTTGTAGTGGATCTCGAGATCAAAATCGAGTATCAATATGAATGCCATAATCATGAATTGAATCGAATTGAAGAGTAAAGAGGTTACGCGATTTTTACCGTCGTCGCCTCACCTCCGGCCCGCCCGCGCCCCGGCGAGCGCCGCGTGATCTGTCAGACGCAGGGGCTGTTCCAATCGTTGGAACACTAGGTACCGAGGTTAGGTACATTGCGTAAGCAGGGAGGTGTGACGTCACACGCCAGTACTGGGCCCAATACTGGGATGTCAGTCAATCATATACCTACCAATGTGAAACTTAATATTTGAGTAGTTTTGAACGTCGTTGGAAGACCAAAATGTGGTAAGTACACTTTTTGAGCTTTCAAGGATTTTTTTACCATTTTCTTCCCATTATTCCGATTTAGTGAGAACTGGTTGATATGTTGTTATTAAGACAGGTATTTACGTAGTCCAGGCATTAGCCTCACACATCTGCACTGAGAAAGTGCACTTATATTTAATACGTAGACATTACTTTTGACAATGACAATACTACTAGATCGCAACCGTAACGCGAAAGCCGATGCGATAATAAACTCATTTCCCTAAATGTGTTGTTATTTTTTTTATTCAATGAAGGTAAGTCTTATATCTCAAGTAAAACTAAATCGTACATTTACTAACTAATCTGTGCTGAGGACACAGATAATAAATTATTACTTAAGAAAAAAAAAGAACATCAACAAAGAAACTTTCAAAGTTCGAAACAGAAAATGAGCGCGTCTTTTTGCGGGCGTAGCAGTCGCGTCGTAAAGCTACGAAGTTCTCCCTTCGCGTCGCCGCTCTCCGTCTGTTTGTATCGCTCTCTCGCTCTACCGCGAGGGGGGAGCGCGCTGGCAACGCCGCCAACTCGCCGTGATATAACTCGGCAAAGTTGTGTTGTCTCCCGCGATCTTGATAGAGCAACTTTTTGACAAATGACATCAAACGTAATATGGTTGTATATTACTTTTGTTCTTTGGCGTTTGTTGTGTTGTGTGCAACTAAATGGGTGCAAGGGAAAGTGAACTTAATTGCTGGAAGTAAACAAAGTTTGTCGGCCAGGATTCTAGTGAGGCAAACATCCTGCTCTGTTACCTGGACTCAGCTCCTGCTTAACATCAGGTGGAGTTAATTCATTTATTATTGTTTGATATTATTACAGGTAATTACATAGTGCGTGCACTATTTGGCTACTATTAAATTAAAAGAAAGAAAGAATCTACATAGAATCGGTAGTTGACTAGTTAGACCAGAGAGATACATTGTTGAGAAACTGTCAAAACGACTTTTTTGACAGTCGATAAAGTAATAGCAACACTGACGTCACTATGGTATTACGTCAATTGAGTGTTTATAAAAAACTTTTTAGGTTACAGAAACCATGCGTAGGTCAAATGAAAAATAGGTTTACGTTTAAAAGAATTGTTACGCAATGTCATTTATACGTCATTGTTGTTGTCAACTTTCTCTTCGGCTGGATGGCGACCAACCCTGACACCTATTCCTTCCACCAAGCAGTTTTGAATTTCTCTGTTCCGATTTGAATGTAACTATAGATACAATCAAATGACAGGGCATAGAGACATGAGAGCTAAAGCTCCAAGCACAACATAAGGAGACAGCAGAAGGTTCAGCTTCACACAAACGCGCTCGAGCAACGCACTCGTAGACAACCTCTCACCGACACGGAATCACGCGACCACATCGCTCGGACTCGGAGATCCATTTCCGTGAGAGGGCCTTTTTTATACTTAGCACGACATATGACTCCATATCACCTGATGTTAAGTGGAAATGGAGTCCAGACGCGAAGACAACTGGTGCAGCGTGAATACAACGCAGCATTAGTCAACCTCACTCTGCCGGCCCACAAAGTGCCTCTTCACGCCCTCGTTTGAAGGACCCTATGTAATAGGAAGGAGCGAAAACGTGTGCTGGTAGACTATTCCATCTTTTGGAAGTGCGACCATCCATCCATCTTCAGAACACTCGCCGTGGTGCAAGCGATAGCGAGGGTCTATGTATGCGTTGCTCGGTATTTAGATGACCTTCTGGGTCTCCCTGTTTTGGGCTCCAGGGTCGGCAGCGCGGTACCCTTAGTGTCACATCCATCGGACTGCGGTGGCCATCAGGCGAGCTGAAGCTCGTTTGCCAGGTCAGTACCATACAAAATACCCATCATCATCAGCCTACACGCGTCCACTGCTGGACATAGGCCTCTCCAACTGCACGCCACTTAGCACGATCCGCGGCTACTCTCATCTATCTCTTGCCTTTTAAATACCAGTACAATAATAATTTAGAGGAGCTCGATGGCGCAATGGTTACCGCGCTCAGTCTGCAATTGCTAGAATAAGCACTTTCGCAAAGGCCGGTCAACGGATAGGCAACCAAAAATATATCATCTCGAGCTCTTCCGTGCTTCGGAAGGCACGTAAAGCCGCTAGCAGCTGCATTGGCAGTAGTTAATAATCACCAATCCGCACTGGACCCCCGCGACGCGTTTTCCCTATCCATCCATATGGAAAGCTCGTGCCCCAGCAGTGGGGACACAAAATGAGTTTGTGATGAATAATAATTACGCGTAAAATTCTTGGAACTTCCCGAGGCATTGCACTATATTCAGACATATACAAACGTATTGATAACAATATTTACGCGGAATATGACGTTTTGGATACGTGCTATTGTTTGTCATATATACCTACACATACATACGGTGTGTAATTGTGTATATGCGTAATTCATATGGGACAGTACCTATATAGTGAAGTCCGATAGTATAAGAGATTTATTTAATAATCACTATGTTTACTGTGGACTTACAGTTGTGACCACAACGTCGTTCAGTAATATAATATTATTGTACAAATAAAAGCATAAATAAAAATAGGGAAAGAAGGAAGGAAGGATATATGGAAATTTGTTTTAAGGTACTGTAAGACTTTGGTAAGTATGTCATAATATTTTTTCTAGAAATTGACAGGCGCCTGTTAGATTCGACAAAATACTAGTGTTTGTAGACTGTCCATGTCGTCGATATTAAAGTGTAGTAAAATTGCCCTCGATAAAAATAAAAATAATGAACAAGAGTACTTGTCGTTTGCGTTACGAATGTCAATTAAGATGAGAGCGATATGAATCTCGAACTTCGCAAGCAGTAGAGAGTTCAAAATATCAGACTAAAATAACTTTATTATATAATACTAGCTTTTTGTTCGCGGCTTTGCTCAAGTGGGCTACTTGACTTGTGTTTGTACGTAATAAATAAAAGCCACACTTAACAAAGGTAAATAAATATGATAAGGGTATAATTAATAAGGGTTAGACAACTCAACATGTCACGTCATTTAAACATTAAGTTTTTCATTTTGTATCGTTAAAAAGCCCATCCATGCGAGCTAGAATTAGTAAGAAGTGTAACACAAAACCGCGTAATAAAGATCACTCTGTATAACAAATTTTGGTTCGTACTGAAACCTCCTGTACAAATTGTCATCCCCTACTTAAGGGACCGTTTTCCGAAAATCCTGATTGTCATCCCCTACTTAAGGGACCGTTTTCCGAAAATCCTGAAATTCTTCGTAATTTCTAACCAGGCCAAATACCGAAATTTAAGGAATGACAGATTACCATACAAACTTTTCACCCCTATTTCACCTCTCTAGGGAGGGTTTTTCGAAAAATGCTTAAACACGTCATTCTTAATTTTTGTTTTATTATTTATTTATTATTATTTTTTTATACTTAGCACGGCAAATGACTCCACACCACCTGATGCTAAGTGGAAATGGAGTCCAGACGCGAAGACAACTGGTGCAGCGTGAAAACAACGCAGCATCAGTCAACTTCACTCTGCCGGCCCACAAGGTGCTTCTTTACGCCTCGTTTGAAGGACCCATATCATAGGAAAGAGGAAAAACGTGTGCTGGTAGACTATTCCATCTTTTGGAGGTGCGACAAAGAAACGAGTCACCAAATTTCTTTGTGCGCGATGGGATATGTGTGACAGTGAAGCGGTGACACCGGAGAGCAGCACGTGTACTCCTATGGAGGAAGGGAGAAGGTGGGATAAGGTCAAAGAGTTCTTCAGAGCACTCGCCGTGATATAAGCGATAGAAGACGCTGAGTGACGCTATATCTCTACGCAATTGCAGGTGTTCGAGAGTATTAGTTACCTCTGCATTGCCGATAATGCGTACAGTGCGACGCTGCAATCCGTCTAAGGCATCGAGAAGATACTTTGCGGAACCGTCCCAGATGTGCGAGCAATACTCCACGCAAGACCGTACCTGTGTCTTGTACAAAAGACACAACTGGTCAGGCGTAAAGAATCGCCGCACTCTGTTCAGCACACCGAGTTTTCGTGAGGCTGTTTTGATCACGGCTTCGATGTAGTCCTTTAACGTCGATATAAAGATCGATTAAAATATTAATTTTGATAATTATTACTTTAAAAATAATGATTTTCCCAAAAAAAAACCTTTTTCCCTTTTTTTAATCATTTAAATAAAAATAAACAAAATTTCTGAGACGCGTCATTCTTTAATTCTTTTCAAGAACCCAAATACCAATTTCCATGTATTTAACTTCAAAACTGACGGACTTTCATACAAACTTTCATCCCCTATTTGACCCCCTTAGGGTGTGATTTCCGTAAAATCCTTTCTTAGTGGCTGGTTACGTCACTGAGTTAACCTACAGTCCAAATTTTATCTAATTGACTTCAGCGGTTTAGGCTCGGCGATGATAAGTCAGTCAGTCAGGACAAGTCATTATATGTATATAGATAAAGAAAAATACAGACGAATTGAGAACCTCCTCCATTATAAAGGCGGTTTTAAGAAAAGAAGAGTCTTGATTACCAGACAGGTCAGGCAGGACTGCGGACTTAAAACTATCCACATGGCACACACAACCCAAAGTTTCAAACCACAGACATACCGACAGAGTACCTACTAGAACTCTGAAATGTTACAGGCTCATCATGACGTATTTCGGCAAGAGATGTTCTGAAAATCCCACTAAATCGTGAGAAGTGAAGTGAAATGTCGCAGGCGGTCGCTGGTTTATAAATCGAGTTTCATTACAACGTTAAGTGTTCAAACTAAACGTACAAAACAATAACTTGAAAAGGTTAACTATTACAGAATACCTTTGAACAAAAGCGACGCGGGGCGACTTGTAAAGTGGGAAGAGCCTCCAAGTTGCAGGGCAGTTTAAAACGACGCCGAAAGAATCGTTCCCAACTTTCACCGCGGCCCGTATTTATTATACGTGTTGCTTGATACGGTGATAGTTTACATTATATTAAAACTTCTAAATATGTAAAAGGGAATGTTACTTGTTTGTCCCCAATGAGTTTGTAACTTATTCATGCGATTTGACTTTGGTAAGTTGTGTGCGCACAACTTACCCAACTTGCCCGTGAAGGTTTTATACATATCTACACTTTCCAAAAATGTCCAGTTCGCACAATGCCTGAAGTGATCTTATTAACATGATTATCAAATAAGCATTCTCATATTAATTAATATGTAGTGTTAATTCCGCTAACTCACTCGTTTATCCAGCTTGGATGCAGCACGCATGCACCGCCCTCCCGCCCGCAAAAAGTATGCAAATGCAGGAGAAACAATGAGTGCAAGCGAACGTGCACACCGACACCGATACCCGACACGTGTTTCGCCCCTCCACGGGGCATCCTCAGGAGCTGTTAACTGGTCGAGGGCTGCGCACCGACTGTTACGGCTACCTTATGAAGCGCCATCGTTTGACATTTGTGACGTACTACCCCCGATACCCGGAATTAACACTACATATTATTTAAATTTAATTTTTTTATTCTTATATTATTTATAAGTGTCCTGAATTGATCCGCTTAACTCTGACATCAGACTCACAATCACCATCGTCATCATCAGCTCATTTTATGTCCCAACTGCTGGGGCACGAGTCTTCCCTATGGATGGATAGGATGTGTTAGCGACGCGCTCCTTTAAGTTTAATTATTTATTTTTGTTAACTTGGCAAGGGTAATACGATGTCACTCCGGCGGGCGTACTGCGATAGCGGCCATTTAACGGCCACCAGTCTGCTGCCAAACGTCCTCGGATCGACACCGTATTACGCCTCGCGAACTAAATTCCACTTGTTTCCATTATCTCTGTATAAACGTGTACAATCGTAATAAATCGATTAACGAAATAAGGCGTATTCACTCCGACATCACCCAGCACCCGTTACTCGGAGAACGGGCCATGAACCACCACGCAGGCCCAGTGCGGATTGGTGGTTGTTAACGACTGCTAATGCAGCCGGGACCAACGGCTTTACGTGCCTTCCGAAGCACGGAGGAGCTCGAGATGATAAAGTTTTGGTCACCCATCCGACGACCGGCCTTTGCGAAAGTTACTTAACCTCAGCACTCGCAGACTCCCTCCTCGAGACTCACAATCATTACATGTGAATGCCAAATATTGTATTCCTATCCTTTACTAAGTTTAAAAAAGGTTTGTAAAATACACAAATTACTTACTTAAATTATTATTAAAACACTTTTGAAATTAAAAATAAAAAACCTTCCGACAATAGCAAAGTCTTTCAACGTCCAAAGCCATAGACGTCGGAGTCTATCGCGACACGGCATTCGGCCCGCCTAAACTCGCGACTTCGTAACTAACTTAGGCCTCGGAAACATGGCTGGGAGTTATGCATTCTTTATCAGCACACTTATATTGTTACCCACTTCCACTTGGCTTACACGGAGCCTCAGTTATTAAGGAGACATTGGAGCGAGTTGCGCCAAAATTATCCAAGTAGTCGTCGTCACAATGTCGTCGACATCGGAATAGCCGCAATCAACAATCTTAAAACTGCTGTAGCTATTTTCTAAGTAATTCTAGAGCCCAGAAATTAATGAATCTTAAAAACAAAGAATTCTTTACTGTGACTCATCAATGTCCACCAACCAAAAATCCTTAGACCTACAATGCTGCCCAACGGCTTAATATGCCTTCCGAAGGAGGCATAGGCAGAGGATTCCGAACGGAGGAGCTCGAGATGATACATTTTTGGTCACCCATCACCTTTGCGAAAGTTAACCAGTGAACCATCGAACTCCTCGTCATCAATCAACTACGGTGAATAAATTGCAACAGTCTGCAGACGACTCTTCTCATTCATGGCTGATGCTCGCTGATATACGAGCTGCGTCTGAGACGCCTCCGGGGGCAGACAATAGCTGGCGCGGAATTTATCGCCCGCCTCCTTGGTAATGAAGAGACAGATTCGCAGGAGCCGAGCTATTTAAGACGACTTTCAAGGCTTTTTTTGTAAAGGTATTGCTTCAGACTAGTTAATCTACCTTCCTAAACCTAGACGGCTTCCTATTTCTATGGTACTTGCAGAGTAATTTGAAACTGCGTGGTTCCTGAAGCAGTAGTGACTGGTCAGGTCAACACTCGAAAGTTTTTAGAGTCTGGTTTCAGACAAGTCTAATACCAGACTATGTCTACACCTTAAACCCTCTAAAGCGATAGCGTCGAATGAAGAGAGTGGAAAATACAAAGGCGCCTTAAAGGCTAGAACCTAAGCTCAGCAAAAAGTTTGTGTTCTAACGCTTAAGCGATAAGATAGCCAATTCCTCAGAGGGTTCCATGAAATATGTCTTCTATCGTCTTCCTAACCATCACTAATTAGAGATATCTTATATGTCATTATGTCAAAATTATTCAATGAATAAATTTTAAGTGACTATTGAAGTGTCATTTTGGGACTACAGTTTAGAAATTATTTATAAGTTTTTCGATCTTACGCATTACAGATCAATCAAGCCGAGATATCCAGAATCGATTGAAGACTGTAACTGAATTATTGTCGTAAGCATTAGAAGCGCTTACAATCTTACATGGACAACAAGCGCGGAAATAGTTTCGCCTCCGTGACAATTGAATAATGCTCGAGCAGAATACGATCTCACCAGACGCACACAGAACGATTCATTTCTACTATTAGATACTTGTGCGATACATGTAGTTGTCATTTCATTTTCAAGTGAAATAGTGCTTACGTTGATTTCGTCAGAGTTTGCACTACACTTTCCCACAGCTGGGAAAATGCCTCCATCATTGTAATCAAGTCATCGCTACAATTGATCACCACGCTTGTCAAATGCGGGTTGGTGATCAGGATCACTACCCGGCAGGCTTATAACAAGTTACAATAAACCGACCGATTGTAGCAACCACCGCAACTAGAGCAGTCGCGTTGCCATTGTGCAATTAGCAACAGGTTGCTTTTTTTTCGGTAATTATCCTGCGGGCTATGTATTGAAAAGTCCGAGGCTTAACAACCACACGCCAAATGCGGGTTGGTGATAATTTACTTGAGCCATGCATCGTGAAATCCCTTTGGACATCGGCCCCATCCATATACCATACCCATCAATTGTAGTGTTTACTTGCATACTTGTCTTATTTTTATTATTAATAACTATAGTTTAAACTTTGTTTTTTTTTTCTTCGACAGGTTTTGACTTTTACTAGTACTGTTACTACATTGTAAAAAATTAAACTGGTAAATGGTGTTTTTGCAAACTTAAATATTTAATTAATTATTTTTTTCTTTTTTGTGGTTTTTTTTACAAGTTGTGATTGTCCTTTATATATTGTGTTTTATTTGTGATGGAAAGTGTCCTTTTATGATAGGGCATTTTCCAATATTTTTGACGCTGTAAGAAAAGAGCTGGATACTTGCCGAGTTTCTTGCCGGCTCTTCTCAGTACAAGATCTCCCGCCTAGAAGAGTAGACTTAAGAACCGATGGCATAATGACGTTCATAAGAGCTATTTGTAGCCTAAACTGAATAAATGATTTTGAATTTTGAATTATGAATTTCAATTATGGAGGCCTTTGGCTAGCAGTAGGACAGTAATTATGAGGATTAAAAATATTTATAATAATTTTATAAAATACAGTGAAAAAATTAAACGCCCACCCGACCCAGCCAAGAATCGAACCTGGGTCTTCCGCTATCCGGGCGGATGCACTGACCGCTATGCTACCGGGAAGGCTGACGTAAGCGCTGAATTTTGTCACTGCTTTTTAATGTTTTTAGAGTGCTTTTATAGCAGCACAGCGTCATCTTTATCTATAGCGCCGCCCGGATAGCGGAAGACCCAGGTTCGATTCCTGGCTGGGTCGGGTGGGCGTTTAATTTTTTCACTGTATTTTATAAAATTTTATAAATATTTAATTTAGCTTCAGTGCAGCAATTAGCACTTGAAAATAAAAAGTAAAAATTATGAGGATATTACTATTTACAATTTCTTTATCATTGAAAGCTACACCAGCCATATTGGCAACCTTTCTATTTGTATCATAAAACGTGTTCTCGTTTCATCACGAAGGCACGTCACCTTCGAAATACCAGCGTGCATCATTGATAAGTCATTACCTCTGGGTAATGGGGTCATGCATGGGCGATGTCTAGGCCTACCGTAGACAAGAGATAAGGCTATTTCTTTGTGTGTTTTTATTTATTACTAGCAACTGCCCTCGACTTCCTAATAACTAGTTAGGCTTCATTCAGAACTGAAGTTTTAGTGTCTTCAATGTACATATGTATGTATGTACATATGTATGTGCATATGAAATCAAAATCGGACACGCAGAACTCAGACTTCAAATACGTGTTGACTTGTGTAAATCTATATCTATACTATTTCAATGAGGAAACGTTTGTTTGTATGTCGGGGCTAATCTCTGGAACTACTGGTCCAATGTCAAAAATTCTTTCACTCATAAAAAGCTACATTCCATGGTAACATATGCCATATTTTATAAAAAAAAAGAGTTTCTTTCCAAATCTCAAATCCACGCGGACGAAGTCGCTTCGAGAAAACGAGCCGGAGTGAAGTGCTAGCAGCCTATAACGACCACGAAACCAAGTCAAACAGTACGATGAAACGTTTAATCAGGTCGTCGACTCGTAGAAACGTGGTGGAACGTCCGCGATAATCTACCCCGGTCCACCCTCAACGCTACCTGTACAAATCTCTATACAGGACTTGCGGAGTTGGGGTTCACAGATCAGGCAAATGCAGAAGGCACTTGGCGTTCATCTCCCTTCTTGTTAAGTGATGATACTTAACAAGAAGGGTGATGTATGATTATGATGATGATGATGATGATGATGAGGTATGATGTATCTACTACTACTACTATGGCCATCGCTGGAGGTGGAAGCGCACTTTAATCAGAATCTACAGCTACTGAAGAACTGGCTATCTTATCTCTAACTGTCGGAACTCCACTACTACTAACGTTGATGTCATGTCGTTATTTTGAGATTAAATAGTGGGGTGCATGGCTTGCTATGCGGATTTTAAGCAAGCCCTACCACAAATTAAACCGAGTACAAACACTTTTCTGGGTATTAAACCCGGGATCTGCGGGTCTGAGACCGGTAGTCTAGACAAAACCACAGAGATGGTTACGGAAGGATTACTACGTAAACCAGTTTTTTCCTATATTGTTTTCTGCTGTATCGCCTGTAAGTAGGAACTATATCTATTTGGAAAGTAAAAATCTAAGCGAAGTTACCCATCTACGCTCCTACTCTACGTCCCATACAGGTTTTGCCGACGCACGCGCCGCCGGGACAGATGTTCGCCGTCGGCGCCGCTCGGCAACACTCGGCGTCCCTCGGGCGGCCGGCGGACGCGCACTTTTTGCCCGTTTCAATGGATTCCGGGTGAGCTTTCGTGGTATGCGTATGCGCGCACAATGGGAGGATAATCCGCCATTGTGGTGCCAAGAAATAATTAGTTTTTTATTTATAAATAAAAAATGTAGACTTTGAAGAACTTAAATTGTAGACGAACATTATTTTTTCATTAAAACACAGATAGGTAAATGATAGCTTTTGAAGATATACAAAAAACATTAGTGTAACGATCTAGAAAGTTAAGCAATTTCCGCAATGCCGGAGCACATGATTGTTGACCGAAAACAGGACAGATGTAATCCTGTCCTGTTTTCGGCCTTTACGCCTTTGGAGGAGCTTGGTAGTGGTTAATAGAAACACTGTTCAAGATGGAACACCACCACTAAGGACTGTTCAGTCACTACGGCTTGAGTTTCCTATCAAGCTTCTCACTGCCCACAGGCTTGGTGAGGCTGTAAAGGCCGTAAGAAGTCAACAGAAAACTCTTTACTAAAAAATGCGGCTGCGAGACAACGCGCTACCTAGACTTAAGGAGTCATCAAGTTATCGCCAAATAACCAGTGACACTGTCACTGTCATCTGCAGCCAACGACGTAACGAATCATCACTAATAACCTTTACATCACTGGGTATTATATTTTTTTTTATTTTCTTGACAACATTACAAATTAATTCTCTTTTTTATAAGAAACATTAATATTTTTTTTTTTTTGTGTACTATCCTTTGTCGTAGAAACAAACTATTAAAACATTATTTATTCAAATCGAACAAATCTAATGCAGTTACATACAGCTTAATATCAGTGTAGTTATACTTGGGTGCTATACATAATGTTATATTTTTCATAAATTAATATAACAGCGTAAGTGAACAATTACTTTTTGAGAGGCACACAAACTCGCATAGGTATAGGCGATGATCACTCAACAAGCCACCGCTCAGAGGGCCACGCAAGCCCGACGGGACGCTACACAAAGGGAACCCCCATGTTAGCCTTTTAGGGTTCCACGACTAGTGGCACTCGCGGCTCGAGTGTTTGTTGAGAATGGCCGGGCTAACACAACCATTGGAGTGGTATCAAAATAGAAAGAGTGCTCTCGGTAGGAAAATTGTTTTCCCAACTTACAGGTTACTGTGTGACTTGGCTTGAAGTTACCAAACTTTTCAGTCAGTAAATAGCCTGTCCCACAGCTGGGCTAATCTATTATCGCAATAAAGTCATCACTACAATGTAAATAAATTGTTATTATCATGCGACTGTGAAGTAGAAGCCAATTTTTTTTTTGTTTCTACTCCTTCTACGGGCCGTTTGGACTGTTTGTAGTTTGTTTGTTTGTTTGTTTGTTTTGTTTATATAAATTATAAATAAATATAATGGGGATGATCTTGCGGTAAAGAGCGTATATGAGACAACTTACAGAGATGCCGCCCAAACGTTAGGCCTAGTGATAACTAGGTCTAACAATCAGCAGATCAGGTCGCCAAGGATCTTGCGAAGCTGAGAGTCCGAATGGTCCTAATTACCACATGGATGAAAATAATTCCGTAGATTTAGATTTCGCAAATTGATTTATTGCAAGTTACAAGTTAAAAAGATGGTACAGACAGCCTGCACATCAACCTATAAAAAATTTCGAATTTCTTCAATAAATGTTTAATCATATGCCAAATGCGTAAAGTTTAAAGTGTATTGAGGACATTCGACAGTTTGTGGTAGTCTGATGTGCATACTTAGATGTCCTCTATTGCCAGACACCATTCGGGTCTCTAAGACAGTAAATAAGCACGTCAATGTATATGGGCAAAAGTAATGCCTTTATTATGTTAGAAATATGTAATGCAATTTTTTGACAGAAACATATTTATGTTTAGATGCAAATGTATTTTGTTAATTAACTATTTAATAGAAAAGTTAAAACTACATCTCTTGTTTGACATGTAAGTTTTGATAAAAAGTTCAAATCAAAAATAACAATTCCCTTTTCAATTAAATTATATGCAGAACCATTGACAAGCAACCTCACGCCCTTTGAATTCGGTCGTTCAACTTGTCTTTTGAACTGGATTAAAGCGATTATTTTTTTACGATATTTAAGACTTACGCCGCTCTGCCGTCGAATGGTGAAACTAAAGAGCGTATTGAAGAGGACATTTTTATTGAATTGCGATACGCGGTGCATTTTAAACTCAATTCTCAAGGAAGAAGAGTGGATATTTGGATTTGCATTTTTATTAAATTTCAATATGAATACCGTTTATTAGCATTTCTTTTGTGAGGTGGTCTTGTTAACCCGGCTAGTGGATATGGTCCTAAGGGCCCGCGATTTGTATCTGCGCCTTTGTCTGGGAACTGGTCTTCTAAAATTAGTTATTTGGGGTTTATTTACACATCATAAAGGTTCAACTTTTAAATAAGTATAATGGTCACTAGCTTTATAGTTTTATCCGGGATCAATTTCTATATTTTTTATTATTTTCATTATTTGCATTCAGCTGAGCGCTGGGCTCAGGTCCTCGGTAGCTCAGCGGTCAGAGCATTGGACCGGTTATCCAAAGGTCGTAGGCTCGATTCCCAATTAAGCTTCAAAATTTTATATTGTAGTTCCGTTTTTTAATGAGTTTTTAGTTTTTTAGTGTCTTCAAATACTAGGCTGCAACTAAAACATCTTGATAATGGCTGATCTTTATATTAATACGTGAAGCAAAAACTTCGTTTCGTATCCGTTTTTAAGCCTATTGCGCGCGCGAATGCTAGATTTGATAGAGTTAAAAATTATATGGAGACGGAATCCCGAAAGATAAAATTTATGTACAATTTATAAACATATTATTGTACATTGTACAAATGGCGAGTTACGGTAATTTTCGACCATTGAGCAACCATTAGCGATAATGAAAGTACGTACCTTACTTAACCCACATGCTTATTCTATGAAATACTTTATTTAAATTATGTTTCGTAAATTTTTGTATTTTATTATTTTTATTTTATATTTTTGTAATTTGTTTAATGTAATTTAGTGATTGATATTCTTGCCGATGAAGTCATTTCTCATTTTCATTTTATCTGACATTTTATTTTGTTTAATTTTTGCATCGATAGATACAGTTAGTTATTATTTGTTATCTTATTAGACATAATTTCCCGTTTGCCTGTGTTAGAATTTATAATGCTGTGAATTGCTTGTGTTTTGAATGAATGAATGAATGAATTCGTTTATTTTCACGCAACAATTTAAAGTTACAAAATAACAGGCCCATAGACAAATACCTCATAGACTAACATATACATACTAATAAACAATTTTTGTTAGTACATAAAATAACTTAATAACTATAATTGGATATAATAGTGTAAATTTGCATGACAATGAAATAAATATGCATATTTATATTATTTTGAATTTTACATTCACAATGCTATAATATAAATATTCATAAAATTGTATAAAATACAGTGAAAAAATTAAACGCCCACCCGACCCAGCCAGGAATCGAACCTGGGTCTTCCGCAATCCGGGCGGCTGCACTGACCGCTATGCTAGCGGGAAGGCTGACGTAAGCGCTGAATTTTGTCACTGCTATTTTAATGTTTTTGAGTGCTTTTTAGCGGCACGAGCGCCATCTATCCAAACGGTCGTTGCAACCGATGGCCATGCAGATTCATCTTTGCAGATGAAATACCACAAATTTGATAACACAACGCTATAGTAAATTTTACTTTTTTATTTTTTGGCTGGGTCGGGTGGGCGTTTATTTTTTTCAGTGTATTTTATAAAATTTTATGAATATTTAATTTAGCTTCAGTGCAGCAATTAGCACTTGAAAATAAAAAAGTAAAATATGCTATAATATAGTTACAAGGTGTTTTATCTTGTAAACTATTTTACAAATATATATTTACTACTAATATACTACTTTTACTAGAAAAACCTTAGGAAGCTCTATCGGCAATCGATTCCCACTAGAGCATTCTGAGGCTAGTTGATTTTATTTCTAGTAAAATTTTACCTTGTAAATATGCATAGGTAGGTGGTGTAGTGTCAAATGTCTTCAATAAATGTCTAATCGTATGCCATAAGCATAAAGTTCAAAGTGCATTGAGGAAAGACCGCTTGTGGTAGTCTGGGCGCCAAGTGCGAGTTTCATTCGCCATTCGAACACGTTAGCGAAAAAGAGAATTTGTATGGCTATATGTTAACTCTCCTCGTAATTTCCGTTTTCTTAAACGTAATCGAATGAATACGCTAGGCACCCTGATTTGCAAACGAGTGCACATTCGTAAAAGTAGTTTCAATAGTACCTACCTATCTAATATCTATGGAGTATAACCTAACTACCATTACTATCACTGATCGCGAAAGAACCTTGCCGACTCCGAAACACACCCTCCTTCCCTTCACCCGACGCACCAAGCGAATAACAACCCTACGCTGTACGGTGAAACGTCAAACTCGCTTTCCCAACCTCAATGTAGTGAAGTCACTTAACCTCTTTACTAAACAAAACTGAACTCTAACATTTTCATATTAGAGTTGAATTTTGTCAGCTCTGTTGTTGAACACAGGATGGTGTCAAGTTTTATTTGGACAAAAAAGACACCTATATTGAAGTACTTTAGAGGTGATTGTCGCTTGCTGTGTTGTTAAAAACATGATTTCATGAGTAGGTACACCTGCCAGCAGCGCACGCCTCCGTAGTATGTAAATCTACATTTCTACACACTAAGTTCTGTAACTGTACAAAGTCGAATTTCGAACCCGGGACTTTTAGGTCTGATACCGGTGGTCTAACTACTAGACCACCAGCAGCTAGATTCGACTCCCACTGGGGTTTGCATTATTATGCTCAGTTTGTAGGTGGAACGGATGGTTTTAAGTCCGTCTGACTAGCTACCACCATTTTATATGAGTAAGTCGCCATGACGTGTGCCAACAGTTGGATACAATAGCCACACCGATCTGATCAGAAACTCTCTCAAAAAAAAAACAATACCCAGTTCCTCAGTTAAGATTCCAGATGAAGTAATTAAATTAAAAACAGTGATGTACTTATATAAATAGTCAAAAAGTTGTGTTTTTACGATTTAACAGTATCTAATTAAAAAGACATAAGACTAGAAATTAATAATATTTGCATACAAATTATTAAATTAAGGTTAAAACGACCATCTTCACCTTACCCATATAAAAAAAATAATAATTTAGTAAAAATGTGTGAGCGCGATTGAGTTTAAGAAGCTCTGTGTTGTGTCTTCTTGCAACGATCGAAAATTTAGGCGTTTTTAGATGCGTATTGTAACCGGATGGGTGAGAAAGCATGTTATTATGTGCCTCTGTTGTCTAGTGGTTAAGACCATCGGTCTCAGACCCAGTGGTCCCAGACTTGATACCCAGCGGGGGGGGGTACATGATTGTACTCGGTTTGGTTGGTCGGTGGTGATATGTCGCCATAACATCAATGTTTGTAGCATTGTTGTGTTCCGGCAGCTAGAGATACGATAGCCAGTGCCGCACTAGTTGAGGATTCCAAATGAAGTGCGCTTCTACCTCCAGCCTTATCATCACTTAACATCAGGTGCGACCCGTAATAATTTAAAATGGCGTCAACTCTCCTAGCAACGTCGGCCGTCAAACCTGCCTTCACCGCATACGACTCAATCAAACAGACAAGACTATTTCTTAAAGCACAACTACTAATCGCTCCATCGCTAACCATTAATACAAAGGAACTTACACAGCTGATACTATACAAAACATGCATACAGAACCAGTAATGTACATCGAACATAGGTGGTCACACGAGGTTTTTCGAGTACGAAGGTAAGACGACTAGTTCTCGCGCATCTGTCTCGCATAGCAGCTAATTACAATAGCAATTACAAGCGAATAACAGCCTCATCTCGAATAGTTTATCGGCAGTGGTTCCCAACCTTTGCTGATCATGGACCACTTAGCTCGTTTGGAGGACAGGCTAAGAACAAGATCCTACTGAGATGATTAGGAGAAAAAAACGCCGTTAAAAGTTTAGAATCACATATTGTTTTCTAAAGTTTACGCGATCACTACACATTGAAATGAAACGACTTTTATGGATCTACTCACGTTTATTTTATATATTAGTTTAATTAATGTTTATCCTGACCTTGCGAACTCTTTGCAGGGTCCGTGGTCAAAGGGAGACTGTCCCTGTCCATTTCATTTCAAAACTTTAGACGTTATATTTCCCTTATAGAGATTATAGAATGATGTAACGTTTATGTAAGATAAAATATTTGTTACTATTATTAACCATATTTTTGGTAATACCATATTTTTTTAGTTTCTGAAGAAAAAGAAATCAATTAAAACACAATTATAACATTTTATCACAAGTAAAAAACATTTTTTTGCTTGACATAATAATAAAACATTTTTAGCGAACCTTGTAAAAGCTTGAAAATCTTGAAATCCCCATTGCTCTGTCACACTACTGGCGTAAACCAAACCAATGCCAAACACTCGTCTATTTTGTCGATAAACCAGTGTTTCTCAAACAAGACATTTTTTACGACAGCTTGTGTTTGAAACACAAACTGTCATAAAATAAATGTCTTCTGTGAGTGAGTTAACAGGACTGTTATACAGGTTGAGAACTTCTGGTTTATCGAAAAAATAGATGAGTGCAAAGCAGGTCGGTCGCCGGTCGCCACTGTCCAAGACTCGATATTACATATCTTACTTGTTGTTTTTTTTTCGTTAACTTCCGCTCGCTGATAAATCGATTTGACAAAGAATAGAATAGTAATGTTATTATTACTATTATTTATTATCAGCCATTACTTTCCCACTACAGGGTAAAAACGGCTTCCTCTCCCTTCTTCCAACATCTCTATCCTGAGCTAGTTCAAGCCAATTTAACAAGTGGGAGTACTTACAATACGATAAATACTTTGACGATATGCAAGTTACAAATCAAGAGACGACCAACATCTCAAGTCTCGGGTGTGACCCCTGTAAGAGGTTCCCAATGTCACGCGATACAATATAAAATGTAAATTAAACGTGAGTAAATTCGTAATCAATGTTGCCATTTCGATTTTTATAATCTACTTTCGCTATAGACTGTACAGGGGTTTACTAATACCACAATATAACGACACTGCAGAAGGTAAGCTTCATACCAACGCGCTCGAGAGAGGGTGTGAGGGTGTAAAGTGTAAGTTAAAAAAAAAGCACTGATCACGCCCATAGCGACATATAAGATAAGATGGTGGTAGCCAGGCGGACAAACAAGTCTTACCACCAACCAAAACGAGTATACAAACATGTACCCCCCGCTGGGAATCGAACCCGGGACCTCTGGGTCTAAACCAGTGGTCTTAACCACGAGGACATCCGTCAAAGACAACACCTTTACAAAGGAACAGAAAGAAATTGATTCAACTTTACAAAGTGGACCACTCCAAGCTTTGCAAAGTTTGGAGTGGTCCTTGGTGGACTGAGGCCTGCTATTAAGCTAATGATAGAGCCACCGTCGAACTGATGAGCCATAATTTCCCGGCAGCGGCTCTGCAGAATGGAGGCGCGGAGGTCGTGGCGGGCGCCAATTACCAGATCGATGGTAAAACGCCGCGAGTGTTTGCGAACAACACAAGCAAAGAAGCAATAATACTTTCATTTCGCATCACAACAAGGATCTAACCATTTTTATTTTAATACATTGCTTGGCAAATGACTTCACTCCACCTGATGTCACATGGAAATGGAGTCGAGACGCGAAGATAATTGGAGCAGCGTGAAAGCAACGCCGCATCGGTCACCCTGGCCCTGCCGGCCCACAAGGTGCCTCTTCAAACCTTGTACAAAGGACCCCACGTCGCAGGAGGAAGGAAAAACGTGTGCTGGTAGACTATTCCATCTTTCGAGCTCGACAAGCAGTATTTCTGGAATGAGTATCGTCTCGCTTTCACAACCACAACGACACTGCTACAACACATACTGCTTTAATACTCATGATAAGCCACGTGTACTTCATATAAGTCCCTTACCTTACGTACCTTCATAAAAGACTTCAGATAAGTGTCCGAGCCGTCATCCGTACTACATTATTGAAGGCAGAAAACTTCGTATTCATCATCATCATCAGCCTAAATCAATCCATTGCTTGACATAGATCTCTCCAAGTGCACGCCACTGAGCACGATCCGCAGCTACTCTCATCCAGCTCTCATCCTCTCTCCATCTCTCTTAAAGTTATGTATACGAAAGGTTAAGCGACCTGAATTGCCTAATTGAGGTGTGCCTCTAGTAGGTATACAATTCAGGCCGCAAGTCGCTACGTATCAAGCGGTTTCCTAGCCGCCAATCCTCTTTTTAGACATTTTAGCGCAGCTTCACTGCAGACACGAGCGCGTCTGCCGCTTATCTCATAGCGTAAGATTGCTTATCTAAAGTTTACGCGAAAACATCGAAATTAATCACTTTTATTAATTGCTCTTACTTATTTAGTTACACCTTAGTCTTCCTGTGACCATAGACCTAGTAGAAGGTTCGAAACGTCCGTCAGGGTGATATTATAATATGTAATTTTTTTTACATTTTTTAAACCTTGAAATATTATATTTCTTTAAGAAATTGACATTATAAAAGCCAATCGCATACAAAACATTCTCAAACTTAGAATAAATTTTAAAAAATCCCAAAAAGCCAACAGCATCATCGACTACATCAACAAATCATTTCCACCACCAGGTGCACGGCGAGCTACCGTCTCCAAGCGGCGGCCTCGGCGGGTCACCCAAATGTCACCAATCGCACACCTGGCACTATTAGCATAGCATAACTATCACCGGTCGCCGCCACAATAATGCGATGGCAACGTAAAGACATGGTGATAATGACCTGTGGGGGATTTACTGCTGGTTTTCGTCACATTTTTGATTTGATAGGGAATAAGGGATAAGTCAGGGAAGAGTGGAAGAAAAACACACAATTTGCGTTGACTCCAAGTGACATGAACCAGCAGAAAGAACAGGAATTATTAATTACTAATGTGTCTTTTCTAGACTCCTACCATCATACTTCTCTCCGAAAATCTAAGGAGTCCCTCCGGCATTGTCCACCGCACGAGGAACCAATTGTTTCCACCTCAGGCGCCCCGCGGCAAGCTACCGTCTCCGAGCGCATGCCTCGGGTCATCCAAATGTCACCAATCGCACACCTGGCACTATTAGCATAGGCCCTATCATCGGTCTCGAACCCTCTTGCAACGATAACGCTAAGATATCGTGAAGAAATGGTGACAATGACCTGTAGGGGATATATACTGATGGTTTTCCTTACACCTTTGATTTGATAAGGGACATTATGAATGGTAATGGTGAGGCATGTTGTTACTAATAGTCGTTCATGGTTAAAGACTGAAGCGGGAGATAACAAGAAATGATGGATGGACTGTGAAAGATGTTACTATGAATATAAAATAAGGAAGTGATAGTTGAGTAGAATTAATAATCACCAGGAAAGAGGATCGTGAAGAATTGTGAATGTATAACAATGCGGTAGTTTAGCCGACTATAGCCACAGTAAACTTATCTGGATAACTACAACATTCTCATACTTCTATCAGCTTCCAAGCCGTAGTCTCCTCAGTTGCTGGTCAGCGAGAAATTCAGAGAAAAAACTAATGATTAGACAGGCATTATAACATAAAAGAATAATGAGACGCAGATTAATTGAATGACCGCAAGTCCATGGACGCTTGCAACATGCGTGTTGCGGACCCTGAAGCTTCTCTATGCCCTTTAAAACTGGATCTAGAACCCTTCAAACCAAAACATATTGATGCGAAGCAAAGCTGCTTGGAAACAGTTATTACGGTGTTCGTTCAGAATCCAGAACGATTCTGGTTATATGAAGTCCCCAACTTGCCTATTAGTTAGCAGCATTGCATCACATTCTCACTCAAAAACTGTTGTAGCATCAATAAATCGAGTTCCAACGGTATCGCACCCGCTAATACCGATCCGATCGGACAATTATTTATGCGAAATTTGGGGCTAATAAGACGATTTCTATTCGAACCGGTCGACAGGTGTCCGGTTACCGCGGCGCACTTGGTTCGGGCGATTGATGATGATCGGCGACAAAGTCAACGCTGCTGTGACTTTAAACTTGACCTCTGCGTGTGCCGACTGGAGGTAAAGAGCTTTTAATTCGTTCATATTAATGATTATAACAAGCTAGCAGCCTGCTCGTGACTTCGTCCGCTTGAGTCAACACCGTGCCGGTTGACTCAAGCGGACGATCGTATCACACGATGGTCGAAAAGAATACCATATTGCAGCGCCACCTACCGGGTCCAATTGAGATCCATCCAGAGATCCACTCGAACACACACAAAAAGTTTTAACCAAATCAATCACATTATTATTCGACATAACACAAATTTTTGAAAATAAAACAAAACCGCAGACATGACTCTTCACTTTCCCGCCAAAAAGTCCGTTAGACAATGCTTAAAAAAGATGCTGTCACTTATCACCTTATCAGAGAATATTATTAGACAGACAGAAAAAAAAAATTTAACACGTATTTATTAACATAAAACTTTATTAACCTAACAAACAACTTGTATTGTTTAACCTAAAACACTGTTTTGTAGTTTTTTTTTTGAGAGAGATTGCTGATTGCCTCTGCGGCATTTTCAGCTTCACCGGGCTTTTTTGGGGGCGGCGAGGAACGTAAAGGCTCCCTCAAGCCGTGTGAAACGAATCACCTTCAGAGGTTATCTAGAGGGAACGGCATCGCGCACTAGTGCGCGTCCTCGTGCCCTACTAGATTCTCCGAAGGGTTCGGATCGGATCGGGGAGCGGAGCAACCCGAGGGCGCCTCTAAAGGCACGGACCTCGGCTCGGGTTGACCGGGCCGTGGAGGAGGAGAGAAGCGCCCAGGTACATGTCTGTACCTGGTGTAGAGCGAGTGTGAACCGGTTCTTCGTACCCTTGTACTACGAGTACGGTGTCTTGGGCCTAAACTGGTGTGCATGTTTAGTGTATTCTGTAAATGTGTGCTGTCATTTAGAGGATCGGGCGGGGCTGTTTTGTAGTACAAGAGATAATGGTTTTCGATGTGCACTACGGAGTTCGTGTGCGTGCGTGTCGCCGAGCGCAAGCAGAAGCAAGTAATCGTCACAAACGTGTGAATCGATTTAGTGCTTCACTTTTGACAGAGCGCTTTGTATGAAGACTATCTTTCTATACGTAATTATTCTAAGGTTACACAAGGTTGTCTAGCTATACCAGGAAATTTCCTATATTTATTAGTTTAAGTGTGCACGCCATATCATTATGTAGTAGGGAATGTGTGTCTTTCGTGTCTACAAAGAAAATTATAAGAAAGATGGGCTGAAAATCGATATACGATGAAAGAAATAAAGAAAATGAAGCGTAGAATAGAATTTACAACGTGTAACAGAACGGTATGGTAAAAATGAAAAGATCCAAAGTGTATCTGATCCAGATCTTGTATGCAGAGCACGTCATCACCAGCTCATTATATGTCTCCTATGGGGCACGAGCCTCCCCTTTGGATGGCCAAGGAGAACGGGCCATAAACTACCACACGGGCCCAGTGCGGATTGGTGGTTGTTAACGACTGCTAATACAGCCGCAATCAACGGCTTTACGTGCCTTCCGAAGCACAGAGGAGCCAGAAATGATCAATTTTGGTCACCCATCTGATGTCCGGCCTTTGTGAAAGTTGCTCAACGTTAGCACTCACAGAACGGGCGCGCTAACCACTGCGCCATCGAGCTCCTCGAGTATGCGGAGTTACTAAGACATAATTATTAACTTTACTTTGTTATGCGAATTTTAATTAAATATTTCCATTGTGACGTCAAATCAAAATCAACGAAAGTGTGATTGCAATTTAAGTAATGAAAACAAAGTTCCTATTAAAAATAGCGAAGTCTATTCAGTAACCGATTCATAGCAAACTACTTACAGGGTGTATATAAATAAATAAAGTACAATCAGCAACAAAACTAGCCGATCACTTTACATGTCATAAAAACTTACTTACTAAATTTATAATAAAATGTTTTTTGTTTTGTTTATATAATTTTAACGCAAATTTTGTTGCGAAACAAATTACAAAAACACAAATGTTGAAAAAAACCCGGTATGTCAGAAGAGTGCAGGTTCAAATCCTGCTCGTGGAAATTTTGTTCAACATTTGTGTTTTTGTAAATTTATAATATTTTTATAGACATTTTTTCCCCAACAAACAGATATTATAATCTGTGCGATAACACCTTGTTCAAACATAGCGACACGCCGCACGTGGCACTGACTCAATGTTTGCGTGTCTTATCGTATTTTTAATATTATCTTTAATAAATATATTAAGTATTGATGCCTAATAACGAGCAGTTTCGAATGTGAAGCGACGCTGAACTTGGTGGTCAAGTCGTCGACACATAACAAGCAGACAGCAGAAGGTATGCTTCGTACAAAAGCTCATACTCGTAGAATAACACATAAACGCAGTCAAGTATATACGAAGTAATAAATATCACAGTAAATGCACTTGCTCAAGTTAAAGCTATTTAGTTTATAGAATAGTGCGAAGTAATCAATTAAGTAAGTGTACATATATGTTACGGCTAATAGCCGAAGTGCGGCTATACCTAGTTTTAGCCGGCTTAAACTAGGTGCAGCAGGTGTATTTTTATATAATAGACAACAGAACTACTAGCTGCCCTACTCCTGTAGGTCACGTTATAGGTTAGAAATTTAAGACAATCGCAAAGCGCAGCGTAGCGATTGTCTTGAATTTCGAGGTTATTTTTTTTTATTAGACAACAGAAATCTAGCTCTATACACCGAAGATAAGTGCGGCCGGATAAGTTGTAGCCGGCTAAAACTGGATGTAGCTGCACTTCGGCTATTAGCCGTAACATATATAAAAAATTTCGTAAAGGCCAGTCATCGGATGGGTGACTAAAAAATGTATCATCTTGAGCTCCTCCGTGCTTCGGAAGGCACGTAAAGCCGTTGATCCCGGCTGCATTACCAGTCGTTAACAACCACCGCACAGCACTGGGCCCGCGTGGTAGTTTATGGTCCGTTTCCCTATCCATCCAAAGGGAAGGCCCCAGCAGTGGGCACACAAAATGAGCTGATGATGATGATAATGATATAAAAAGTTGAATACTATTTCATTGTCTTAGTAATATTCACACTCAATTGACAAGCGCATTGTCCCCGCGGGCCGGGGGTGGGCGCGAGTCGCGCGAGGCGCATGTGCGCGCGCGCACGCAATTTTTCGCGCGGTTCTTGACCCGGCTATTTCCGTGGCCGGTATTGAGACGGCGTTTTATCGCCCCGGCCTTTGTATCGGGAACGGTCCGCGGGTGGAGCGGAAGCGATTTATACGAAAACAACAGATAAAGCTTAAAGTTATGATAAAAATTGTCATACACCTAAATTTTATAGGTACGGTTTTAAAGAAATCAACGCAATAATTTTAACATCAGTTTATATTGATAGATACTACTACTACTGTCACATTATATATATTAATATAATTTATAATGAGGCGATATAACAATTTAAATACAATAACTGGCTTCTGTTCCACACATTTTCTTTGTTACAGAGGCAAGAAACTGTATACAGAGTGTTTGGTAATACCTGTATAATCCCGAATACGGCAGATAGGGTACCGTACATAGGACTCTGGAAAGTTATGAACATAACTGAAAGGCTGAGATATTGAGGTTCTTTATTACTAAGTAAAAGTGTAAAGTGGCAACCCTAGGTCAAGCTGATACGTTGTTCTTGGTCGACAACCTCATGGTGAAACAAACAGAAATCGAATCATTGCAGGAATGAACTAAATTTTTTTAATAAAATTATTAAAAATAATTAACCTTTTATTTATTTGTTTTCTTAAAACTAGATTATTACAATATCTAATATATAAAATTCTCGTGTCACAGTTTTCGTTGCCATACTCCTCCGAAACGGCTTGACCGATTTTGATGAAATTTTTTGTGCTTATCCGGTATATATGAGAATCGGCCAACATCTATTTTTCATCCCCCTAAATGTTAAGGGTGGTCCACCCCTAAATTTTTTTTAGATTTTTGAAATTTTTCCAATACAAAATGATTTGTTTGTAGTGTTGTTATGGAAACTGTCAAAGCGGTACGAAGTCCGCCGGTCAGCTAGTTTTAATATAAAAACAATAAAACATTATAAAAACCTAATTCTAGAGTACCGCCAGCAGCGGGACAGGGCCCAAGCTACCGGTGGTCAGGGCTGCAGAGTGAGAAACCTCCTGACAATACGTGCCGTCCTGCGTACTAACTATTATTATTCAATTTTAATTTAAAATTTTAAAATTTTAAGTTTTTTGTATGGAAAGACAAATTTACGTAAATATGATTTTGCATGTTATTACAGTGTTCTTTATACTTGGTTGCATGGCTATGTTTTGGGAATATATATCTATTGCCAGACATACTCATTTGTCATTTGTGTCGACTTTAATAGTTTTTTTTTAGTTACAGATTGTAGAAGTTTCTTAAGGTTGTTTATTAAAATAGCATCAAAATCATAAGACCAAATCAAAGTAAATCATAAGACAATAATTTATTCGTAGGTAACGCATTATTGGCAAGCCAGTGTATGGTACATATAGTACTTACTTACTTTTTCAGTGGGTATGCCCCCCTCCCTCCGTCAAGCATTTCATAACTGGGAGGGGCGAAGAGTCCAATATAACCCGGGGTCATCCTGAACCCCGATATATGCGTAAGACAACATTCCCTAATTTTAAAAAAAAGGCGAACAAAGACGCTACAGCCACGTTGTTCTGTCGACTCATCGACTGTACACTCTCGAACTCTATTACGGTCAAATTTCGACCACTGGCCGATCACTAGTACAAATAAATATACAAAATTATCAATCAATCATTTTAGTATTAACCCGTATACAGTCAATAAACATTTTTTTAAAATAAAAAATAAAATATTTATTTATACAAACCTCGTTCTGACAATACCAGAAATATAAAACAGCCAAATTAGCAATTAACTTTTATCAATACAGATTATGTTCACTAGACTGCTGTAAGACTAATTTGCTGTAATACTCCCAAACACATATAAACAAATAAATAAAAATGTTAACTGCAACTTTGACCTTAAAAATGTACAATGAGCTGGGGACAGCTCATTGCCATTGCCATAACAAAAAACCTTAGCGATATCGTAGCGACTTAGTCGTCGAAACCATTTTCATACTAAACGAACGTTCGAACGAAGTTCCAAATAACCGTATACGATATCTGAATACGGTTGGTTGGAACTTCGAACGAGTTTAAAATCGGCTCGATTGACGGATGTGAATACAAAAATGGTTTCAACGATTAAGTAGCTACGATATCTTAACGGTTTTTGTTACGAGAATCAGGGCACTGGCCTCGTCTCGTCCAAGAGTGTACAGTGACAGTACAGTGCAGGCGACATTGAAATCGCTTCAGCTCATGAATCGCGGCACCCCACCGGATGTGCGAACTGCATTCCGGATCGAGAGCGGCGCGGTCCTTACCAGTCATTGTGCAGACTGCCCGCGGGCGAGCGACTTACCTGCAATAGAATGAGGAAACGTTAATTGCGTGCGTAATCTCATAAACAACATGCTAATCGTACACATAATTACTCGTACATAAATTAATGAAATCAAAACCATTTGTACGGAGCTACACGTGTTTGTTTTACACTATTTATTAATTTATTTATTTTTCTTTAAACGAAACGGTATAAAGTATATGAGCTCGAGCTAGAGCTAGCTAGCGAGCTAGAGGAGCTCGATAGCGCAGTGGTTAACGCGCCCGGTCTGCGAGTGCTGAGGTTAAGCAACTTTCACAAAGGCCGGTAATCGGATGGGTGACCAAAAATTTATCATCTCGAGCTCCTCCGTGCTTCGGAAGGCACGTAAAGCCGTTGGTCTAGGCTGCATTAGCAGTCGTTAATAACTACCAATCCGCAATGGGCCCGCGTGGTGGTTTATGGCCCGTTCTCCCTATACATTCATAGGGAAGGCTCGTGCCCCAGCAGTGGGGACAAAATGAGCTGATGATGATGATGATATTTATTTATTTATTTATTTATTTTTGGCACGGTAACAAAATACAAATCAAAACATACAATTTTTCCCATACAATGATATTTCTAAATTTGCATTTCAGTAACAACCGAGCACAACATTTAATTTAAATATATTAAAAAAAAAAGATATAAAGGTACCATTTTCAGTCTTTATTTATGAAATTTAATTAAAATTATTTATTTGCTCCAAAAATACAGGCAAGCCTCTTAAGTTAAATCTACAATATATTCAAAAATTTTAATGGAAGCAAAACTCGGCACTGACAGCCAACTATATATAAGCTATACTAGCTACTATAAGCCGTCGTAATAAATAAAAATTAAATACGTGATTAAGTACATAGGTACACGCTAAACTACCAAATCTTAAACAAAGCATATATACCTATATATGACTCGTAGTGGTCGTAGGTCTAGTTTGAGCTGTACCAGATTGACACTTTAACAAAATACCAAAAAATATTAAAGCCGAAAAAAATTAAAACTTATTTAAAAAAAGATTAAAACAGTTATTAGCACAAAAATGCTACTACTCAATACTACAGTTTATGTCAGACAAAGATAATAAATAAGTTCTAAAACATGTCCACGGAAAGCTCACTCTCTGGCAACATTTTTAATTTTATATTTAGCATTAATATATAATAATAGTTATAATTTTGCGACGTCCTAACAAGGTTTGTAACAGGTCATCCCTATACTATTATATAACTATATTACTGTACGAAGACATAAGTGCAATAAAAAAAAAACATTCTTCAATCATATTTCCCTTTTCCTTCGTATACCTATATAAAAGTCTATATAGTATATACAGGAAGGGTTGCCCGCAGAACGCCAGTTATGCAAAACATTAGCTACGCACAATGTCAGTTTTATATGTATAAGGCATCTTGTATACTTGTTTTATTATCATTATTAACTTTACATTTTAGCTTTGTTTTCTTAAAAAAGAATGACTTTTACCAGTACGGTATCACATTGTGGAAATTTAAATTGGTACATGATGTAATATACTAACTTAGATGTTTTTATTTATTTAATTTCTTTTTTACATGCTGTGGTTGTCTCTTATATTGTGTGTGTTTATTTGTAATGGAAAGTGTCCTTTTATGATGGGGCATTTTACAAAGGATTGACATACAAAGACAGACGCTTCTTAGTAAAGGTTTCTTCATAAATTAAATTATTTAGTTTGTAATTAAGGAAACAAAAATTCGATGAATTTTACCCGACTGCAAAGGAAGGGTATTTATTGTTTTTCGCGCGTATCTTGTATGTATGTAATTTTATTACCTCATATCTCCAGAACAGCTGAACGAATTTACATAATTCATGTATCGTTAGATTCGTCTTGGCTGCCCAAGTGTTCTTAGATAGGTGACGTTAAAAAAAACCATGGCGGCTGTGCGACGCCATTGGACTTGGTGTAAAACAATTTTTTTTTCGAATACTCCTTTGGGTATCAAATTAGAGGGCTCAACACAAGGATTTCAAAAAGGTAGGTATATCATGATTATCATTACCGTAGTACTAAGAAAATAATACATCATCAGTCTACGATTATAATAATTATGTCAACCACATGATGTAAATTCTTTTTTCTTTGTATACCTAAGATTGTTGTTAGTTTCATTAACGTAAAGCATTTTGTACAACTTAGCTTTGGTGCGAGTATTGCTCCTTTGCTCCTTCTAACAGTGCAGACTTTTTAATTACTTTTCTGTTTTACGCTTTATGTTTGTAGCGATTCATTTATTACAAGGTTTTTTTTTGAGAGAGATTGCTGATTGCCTTTACGGCATTTTCAGCTTCACCGGGCTTTTTTGGGGGCGGCGAGGAACGTGAAGGGTCCCTCAAGCCGTGTGAAACGAATCACCTTCGGAGGTTATCTAGAGGGAACGGCATCGCGCACTAGTGCGCGTCCCCGTGCCCTACTAGATTCTCCGAAGGGTTCGGATCGGATCGGGGAGCGGAGCAACCCGAGGGCGCCTCTAAAGGCACGGACCTCGGCTCGGGTTGACCGGGCCGTGGAGGAGGAGAGAACCGCCCAGGTACATGTCTGTACCTGGTGTAGAGCGTGTGTGAACCGATTCTTCGTACCCTTGTTCTACGAGTACGGTGTCTTGGGCCTAAACTGGTGTGCATGTTTAGTGTATTCTGTAAATGTGTGCTGTCATTTAGAGGATCGGGCGGGAAGGCGTTCGCAACTGTTATGGGATCGTCGGGGTCATCTAGAACGTGCTTAGGACGCCTAGATATGAACCGTTTTGTTGGTTGAAGGAAGTGAAGGCTTTCAACATAGTTGGCGGCCGCCACAACAAGCGGGTTAGGGTGGGGGGCGTTTTCAAAGTAACGTAAGGAAACGTCCTTGATAAAGTCTGATAGTTATTACAAGGGTCGGTAGTTTTCCTAAGATAATAAAGAAAATAAATTATAATAATAAGACTACTAGCGTTATGCCACTAGTCTAGGCCCTCAAATACGGTAAGCGTATTCGTCGATTTACACTTTTGACACTATGCCTATTTGCCCGATCTACAGTGGATATAACAAATTTAATTAACTATTATCATAATCTGTGGAAGCAAGCACATAAAGGAAGTCAGAACCCTATCCTTATATCTCTACTATCTATATCTATATATATATAATTATCTATATATATCTCTATGTATATATATATATATATATATATATAAATCAATTGCTGTCCGTTTGTCTCGCTAAAACTCGAGAATGGCTGGACCGATTTGGCTAATTTTTATCACAAGTCACTTAAAACAGCCAATGAGTTATCTAAATAGATAAAAGACCACTCATAAAAAAGCCTTAAAAGAAAAAAATAATCAAAAGCTATATCCCTTATTGAAATTCCAAATTCAAATTCGGAAACGGAACGCTCTATGCGTGCGCGCGTTCAATTTTGATTTTTTGCTTTCAAAACGGGGTGCTTTGTTATACGGTCGTCCCGTTCACTCCTACGCGCGACACGCACCAGTCCCGCTCCCCCACGGGGGTGCCTACGGGGGTGTAAACGCCAGATGTTTCGAAGCTACTTTTTTCTTGAACAAAGGAATCGAGCTTGAGGATTTCGAGCATATGGCTTTGGTACAGGTATTTTTTCTCCATTGTTGTTCCATTTCTGCGATACGGTCAATCTGTTATGTTTATGAATTTTTGGGGAGTCTTGATGTGGCCGTCTGCGATTATTGGCTTTCAAATTTTGACTTAAAACAGTTCGAAGATATAACTTATAGAACTTTTTTATTGGCACAGACAGAAGTAATAGTTAACGCTTTCGGGAGAATAAGTGTGACATTGATCACAGCTATTAATCCTTCATTACCTGCTAAAATGAGTGTCGTAACGTGCCAAGCATCTCTAACTTAAACATAATCATACCATAGGTTAACCTTAACAAAACACAACTTTAAAGAACCTGTGGTCATTGTTACATTAGATTCAACGCCCGAAACAGTGGAAACTGCTAGTTAGGATAAAATTGAGTCAACAACAACATTGACAACCAGTCACATATCTATCTGCAAAATAGAGAGTGGACCATACGTGTCCATGGGGCAACTCTCTTGAGACGTGTCTCATGTCTCATGGGTACTGGGTGAACGCGTTTCGTGTTTTTATCTGGCGTTATGACCTGAAGGAGCTGATTACCTAACCTAACCCATTAGTTGGCTTAGTCAAAGTTGACGACAGAAACAGAAGTCAGAACTACAAGAGATAGCCACACCTTTCCCTCCATAGCAAACATAATCACCAATTCACCAACAATCGGCAAACGAAATCCAGTACCGAATCGTACCACACATCCACATACACTTGTGTTGGCATACAAGTTGTACCTGCCAATGGGCGACAAAGACGGCCATATTGGGAGAGCTGAGTGCGAGCGAGACCGGCAGACACCAACAGACAGATGTTCAGTATACTCGTACGCATTATGCGGGCGTTGTTTTTTTTTTTCTGAAATTACTTAGAGCATAGGCCATCCGCTCGCTTCCGACGACGACGGGCGCGGTCGGCGTGGGAAATGGTTCGTAGATCTGTACTGTGTAGTATGTTTATTATCTGCGCTGTTTGTTTTTCGCGCCATTTAGCGACAGATGTTTCGGGCTTAAAGGTGCGACGACCCGAGTTGTAAAATAATAAAAAAAAATATGACAATAACGCAATAATAAGTAGTTGCCAATTTACTTTCTTCGGCTTAAAATAGCAGGTATTTAACAGGTTAGCAATGATTTATTGTTTTAACAACTGTGAGAATGGAATAAGGAATAGACCCTTACTATTGAAACGAACAATTCATACTGTTGTTTTCTATAGTTTTGACAAAAGTTTAAAAGACTACACTTTATATGGACTGTTGTTGTCTGAAAATAAATGTTTTATTATTATTTATAACAGGAGTAAAGTTCCCATCCCGCTGATCGGTTTCTGGACACCTACAACCTGGACATTTTTAAGGCAAAAGTGCAAAAACAGCATTATCTAGGCAAGTATGCTGTACCCTAGGCCGCATCATCACTTACCATCTGGTGAGATCGCAGTCATATACTTAGCTATAAAGAATAAAGTTAAAAAAATCTCCGATTTCATAACATAGTTATTACGAAAACACAAATGTTGAAAAAATTTCCACGAGCAGGATTTGAATTTTTTCAACATTTGTGTTTTTGTAATTTGTTTCGCAACAAAATTTACGTTAAAATTATACAAACAAAACAAAAACATTTTATAAATAGCTTGCCTACTTCTTAACTGATCTTAAGTATTTGTAAAAATATTATGATCGGGTGTTAATGACGGTAGTTGTTGACATTGAATGGGTGCCTTTGGCTTTCAAAGTAAAAAGTAAATAGTGTTGAATAATTTCGGCGGGCTGGTTAGAACCACCATAGCTCAATTGGAAGAGCACCTGACCCGGTATGTCAGAAGGGCGCAGGTTCAAATCCTGCTCGTGAAAATTTTTTCAACATTTGTGTTAATGTAATTTGTTTCGCAACAAAATTTGCGTTAAAATTATATAAACAAAACAAAAACATTTTAACATAATTATTGTTATATTCGGTCCTATGCGTCAGAATAATACAATATGTTAAAATGGACGCGTGATATTCATATAAAATTCTTAAATTTCAATGTCAAAGAGCTCATAATGATACATTTTGGTTGCCCATCCACTGACCGACATTTGCGAAAGTTGCTTACCTTCTGCTTGCGTAGAGCAAAACTATTTACCATTGCGCATTAGACCTCCTTATGTATGTATGTATGTATGTAATTGAATTTTTATTTTTTTCTAGGCTAGCAGAGTTCTGTAAACCTTCAAAATCTTCAAGCCCCACTCAACAGGTTACAGTTGAAACTCCAGTTTAATCTATTATAGCATCTCACTCCATATCAACCCTACGGCCCCGTGTACACTCAGCGACATAATACCAATCGTTGTATTATCAAAAAATTTAATTAACTTTTTTAGAATGTAAAAAAGAAACTAAAGTACAGCCTATAACTGTCCCACTGCTGGGCAAAGACCTCCATCATTGAAATCGAGTTATCACTACAATTAATGGTAAAGAAATCCCAAATACGCGTTGGTGACCATAAACCTGGACCATCGAGAAATACGAACACACACTTTGCCCTTTGGGAATTGAACCAGGACCTTCAGGTATCGGACCGAGCGCTTTGCCACTCGGCCATTGAGGCGTTAAGAATTAAATGTAGTATTATTAAAATTACTATAAGTAAGGACCTACCTAAACCTACCGTACATACTTTGGCTTTAACGTTCTATCTAACCAATATTGCAACAACTCATGTATACTTATGGAGAGCAATAAATCATTGAATTTCAATAGCAAAGCAAAAGATCGCGTAATATAAGACATAGAAATAGACTGGGTCAACCTTTCACTAAATTACATATGGCTCAGGACCTTACCATATGTCAACAAAGATATATAATAGAATATCAAAAGAAATCCACGTTGTTTATTTGTTTATTTGTTGTTTTTGTCATTGTTAACTTAGTAATACCCTAGAATTAATACTTTGTTGTATAAAAAAATATATTAAAAAACCCCAAACTGTTGCAATACCAAAACACAAATGTTGATAACATTTCCACGAGCAGGATTTGAACCTGCACCCTTCTGACATACCGGGTCAGGTGCTCTTCCAATTGAGCTATCGTGGTTCTAACCAGCCCGCCGAAATTATTCAACACTATTTACTTTTTAACTTTGAAAGCCAATTCAATGTCATTAACATCTGATCATAATATTTTTACAAATACTAAAGATCAGTTAAGAAGTAGGCAAGCTATTTTTAAAATGTTTTTGTTTTGTTTATAATTATATTAACGCAAATTTTTGTTGCGAAACAAATTACAAAACACAAATGTTGATAAATGTTGATATAGTCCCTTAGCAATACCCTTACAGGGTCATGCTAAGGGACTATTTATAATATTGTAAGATCTGTACCATACCAACATGATGCAATAAATAATTATGACTATGGCTATGACTATGACTATTGAATTGAATTGACTTTGATTTACTTATAGAGACAAATACACAAGATCGCAAAAACTAGTCGTACTGGAGACAAGTGGTCACAGGCAAAAACAAACACATATCCTTCCAGAGTCATATTTGTACATTTTAACAGTCTCTGTGGTCTAGTGGTTGACCATCGGTGTCAAACCCAGAGGTCTCTGGTTCGATTCCCAGCGGGGGTACAATGTCGGAGTATTTTTGCAAAAAAATATACACACAGCTAATATATGTATGTGCGGGTGACTGTACTTCCACCCTACTTATTCTACCGTAAAAAGGGTCGCCCGCGCACCCTACGTCGTCATCCCTGTCTAACTCAGTCCATCTCTTTCACACGGACAAAATAAAACTCATTTCAATACTGTAGCTTGGTTTAATCAACTTTGTCCCATATGTCGATTGCAATAAAATTGATATTTAGTTGGTGTTAGATATTTTTTTTACTGTGTATTTCGTAATTTAGTGTGTGGGATTAATGTTGAGTCTACTTGTACACAAAATAGAAAGGGTTGCTAGCGCGCATATTCCATTTTAATTTCTGAATTTTAAGTATCTTATACTAATCAAAACGAATAAATAGATTTTCTAAAACAGTCAGGGGATTCAGAGTAAAAACAGTGCAACGTCGACTTTTAAATTAGCTCAAGAAGTCCGCGTGAGGTTTTTTTTTATATCTTACGGGTAAGCACAGTGCCTTCATCTCACCTGATGTTAAGTGATGATAAGGCCGAAGGTGGAAGCGCCCTTCATCCGGAATCCTTATCTACTGAGGCACTACACTATTTCTAGCAGCCGGAACACAACAATGCTACAAACATTGGTGTTATGGCGACATATTTATATAAGATGGTGGTAGCTAGCCAGGCGGGCAAACAAGCCCTACCACCAACCAAACCGAGTACACAAACATGTACCCCCGCTGGGAATCGAACCTGGGAACTCTGGGTGTAAGCCGGTGATCTTAACCCTTAGACCACAGAGGCGATTAAAAGGTCTCAGTAAAGTTTCAAATACCTGGCCGAGTTACTTGCCGGCTCTTCTCGGTACTAAAATATCCGCTCTGTAGTCTTAAGAACCGATAATATATTGACGTTCATAAGATCTCAATCATCATTGCGTAAACGAAAACCCATGCCTATGATACACATTTCAAGCAGTTTGCCGTAAATTTGTTAAAAAACTTTGTTTGGAAAAAGACATTCTGAATTTTGTATTTTTGATACAAAATGTCTGATAAACCGTAAGCAATACAAGACTGATCCGCAGCTAAAAGCATGGAAAAAATATACAAATCCAACAGAGAAAGCGTGCGCGTACGCCGGAGTCTCGTGCGCGCGCGCACGCGATTGGCGTAAGGGAGCCAGGTGGGACCGCGGCCGGGAGTTGCGGGACTCGGATGTCGCGGGAGGGAGGCAGGTATCGACAATTTCGGTATCGATAAAAAGTTTACTACTCGTACTAACATAGGAAAGGCGTGAAGCTAGATGGCGCAGTGGTAAACGCGCCTGGTATTCGGTTTCCAAGGTTATGAAAAAGTATCGCAAAAGCCCTTGCAGTAGCGCGCACTGGGCTTGCGTGGTGGTTTATGGCCCGTACTCTTTATCCATCCATAGGGAACACTCGTGCTCCAGCAGTAAAGACATAAAATCAGTTGATGGTAGGGCTTGTTTAAAATCCGGTTGTCTTACTTCCACTATTCTTAACAGTAGTTCCAATTATCTCGGGTGAAGTGCGATAGCACTTTCGGCCTTATCATCACTTACCATCAAAGTGAGATCAAGGCCAAGAATTATTGTGTAAAAAAAAAACAAGGCAGAGTGCATTGTTTTTTTTCCGGTACACAATTAAATAATTGACAAATTCGGAAATAAAATATTTTCGAGTCTTTTCAACAGATAAAAAGTTAAGTAGCATGCATGTGATTACCAAAGTAAAGTGACTTTTGATTACTGTCGCGAATCAGTTGGTAATGAGCAAAAAAAACAATTACAAATGAACAATGCGAGTGGTGAGACCGCACTGAAATACTAATTATTATAAATGCCTTTATTACAATAGTACGATTTCAATTTACGATTAATGGCAAATGTTTTTTGTCAGATACACTGATGTCCTTCAAAATTTGCGCCAAAAATATAATTGAAACTGGAAATAGCCTCAGGTGCTTTAAATTTCAATATAAATAAAGCGGTGTAAATGCAAAATTATAATTTCAAAATCATTACTATATTATAAATATTGTGCCTTTGGGCCAATTTAAAATAAATTCTACAAATGCAGTAATAATAATTACATACAAATAAAAGCAATAATAATATTTAAGTAGATAAATAGCTCATAATAATGTCCCACTGCTGGGCAAAGGCCGCTATCATTGAAATCAAGTCATCGGTACAACTAATGAGTATTGGCTTTAGTTACGTTGGCAACATGCTGGTTGTTGATCACAAACCTGGGTTTTTCATCGACAAAATCCATAGCACAATTAGTCTGATCTGGGAATTGAGCCCGGGACCTTCGGGCATCGGGCTGAGCGCTTTGCCACTCGGCCACCGAGGCGTTACCTACCTATACGATAGGCTAATAATATTGACATGATTACTTATTCGATCCGACCTTTCGAAGAATCTAGTAGGGAACAGGGACTTGCGTGACGCCATTCCCTCTAGAAATCTTCTGACAGTGTTTAGATCACATGGCTCAAGGAATTGGGCGCATTATGTTCCGCACATCTCATAGATTATAAGTAAGCGTAAGTTATTTTAGCGCCACAAATTGCAAACACCCTTGCAGGGTGTCTCATGCTCACATATTGGTATTGTTGTCATCTTTTGTTTTTAACTATGAGACCATGCAATAAATGAATTTGATTTGAACCCTTTAAGCTTCTCGCCGCCCCCAATAAAGTACGATAACGCTGAAAGGGTCGTCTGAGACAATCAGCCAACTCCTTCCAAAAAAAAGACTAAACCCTGGATATTCGAATACTGAGCCGAGCGCTAAGGCACTCGGTCACCCCTATTTAGGATAGGTTATTATTATTGACATAATTATTAATTTAACGATGTATCGATATATCTCAAACAAAATCTATCGACAGGACAACACTACTGGAGACACAAAAAAATGGAACGTGCCCTTTTCTCACAGGTATAAATGACGAGAGTGGGTAGATGGGGATCGTTATCAGGAGCTCTATCGTTTCATTACGTTTTAGATTTATCAAAGAAATACGCCAACCAATAAACTCGAGTCGAAGATAGGGAAAATTAGCAGAAACTAACAGTAATATACAGTCATCATCACCAGCTCATTATATGTCCCCACTGCTGGGGCACGAGCGTACCCTATGAATGGAAACACCACAGGGAGAACGCGCCGTAAACCACCACGCGGGCCCAGTGCGGGCGGTGCCGGTGGTTGTTAACGACTAATGCAGCCGGGACCAATGGGCTACACGCCTTCCAAAGCACGGAGGAGCTCGACATATAAAACTTTTTGGTCACCGATCCGGGGGCCTACCGCCTAACTCTATCGCTATCGCTCTCGCTATCGGGCTCTATAGTTTATGGCGTCATCTTGTCATTTCGAAAGCGATATGAAAGCAATATCAAAAGCTATAGGCTACAGCTTTCGATATTGCTTTCATATCGCTTCATATTGCTTGCATTTCGAAAGCGATATACAAGCAATATCGAAAGCTATAGGCTACAGCTTTCGATATTGCTTTCATATCGCTTTTGAAATGACAAGATGACGCCATAAACTATAGAGCGCGATAGCGAGAGCGATGGCGATAGTGTTAGGCGGTCGGGGCTGAGGACCGGCCTTTGCGAAAGTTGCTTTTTAGAAATCGCAGACCGGGCGCGTTAACCACTGCGACATCAAGCTCCTCAATGTCAGTTCAGTGTGCAGTATGCTTTTGCCTAAAACCATGGCCACATGGAGACTTGAGGTGTTGGTCGCCTCATAATTAATTTGTCACTTGCCACCCTCATAAGCCATCTTATGGATTGCAATAAAATGATTGGTTCATTTAACTATTTTAATAAAGCGCGTTCCGTTTCACGCAAAACTAATAAACAAAACAACAAATAATTTTTTGCATAAGAGAGAGAGAAACCTCTTTCACCTCAAATTAATAAATATTTATAAAATTTATAAAATACAGTGAAAAAATTAAACGCCCACCCGACCCAGCCAGGAATCGAACCTGGGTCTTCTGCAATCCCGGCGGCTGCACTGACCGCTATGCTACCGGGAAAGCTGACGTAAGCGCTGAATTTTGTCACTGCTATTTTAATGTTTTTTTTTGAGTGCTTTTTACCGGCACGAGTGCCATCTATCTAACGGTCGTTGCAACCGATGGCCATGCAGATTCATCTTTGCAGATGATTTGTATTTTATAAATTTTATAAATATTTAATTTAGCTTCAGTGCAGCAGTTAGCACTTGAAAATAAAAAAGTAAAATCAAATTAATAAATTAAACATTACTGTTGTTGAGGAGCTCGATGGCGCAGTGATGAACGCGCCCGGTGCGATTGCTTAAGGTTAAGCAAATATGTATCAAAAAAAAAAAAAAAAACAAAAATCATTTATTCAGTTTAGGCTACAAGTAGCTCTTATGAATGTCACTATGCCATCGGTTCGTAAGTCTACTCTGGGCGGGAGATCTTGTACTGAGAAGAACCGGCAAGAAACTCAGCAAGTGTCCAGCTCTTTTCTCCCTTACAGCGTCAAAAATATTGGAAAATGCCCTATTTTAGCAGGACACTTTCCATCACAAATAAACACATAAAAATAAAAAATAAATATAGAAGACCACATGTAAAAAAACAAAATTAAAAATCTAAATTAACAAATTTACCTCAGGTAAAAGTTCCAATTTCCACAATGTTATACAGTACCACTACAGTACTCTAATAAAAGTCAAAAATTGTTTAAGAAAAACAAAGTCAAATTATAGTAAGTAATATTAAAAAAAAGATAAGTATGCAAGAGCAGACCAGCCTCCACAGGCGGCACCCGTTCACGAGTATGACATATGAATCAGCCATCGCTTCGCTCAACCATATTTTATCATCTCTCGCTCCGATCGTACGTAAAGCCGTTGGTCCCGGCTGCATTAACAATCGTTAACAACCACCAATCCGCACTGGGCCCGCGCGGTGGTTTATGGCCCCGTTCTCCCTGTCCATTCATAGGGAATGCTCGTGCCCCAGCAGTGGGGACATACAATGAGCTGATGATGATGATGATAAATATTATGATCAGATGTTAATGACGGTCGTTGTTGACATTGAATTGGCGCCTTTGGCTTTCAAAGTAAAAAAGTAAATAGTGTTGAATAATTTCGGCGGGCTGGTTAGAACCACGATAGCTCAATTGGAAGAGCAGCTGACCCGGTATGTCAGAAGGGTGCAGGTTCAAATCCTGCTCGTGGATTTTTTTTCAACATTTGTGTTTTTGATGGTGATGATGATTTAATTATTCTCCACTTTCTTCAGTTCAAGCATACGAAACATGTGTTTTCAAAATGGTTACCAATAATAAGCAAAAATTACAGCACTTTTCACGCGTCATCAAGTCATAGCATTCATAGTATATATGAATATGTTTGTTTGTATGGTATAAAAAAAATACATATATAAATACATACGATAAAGCAGCCTAGAAACACGTGCTTCTAAATTGGTTACAAACAATTAGCAAATACAATATCACGTGTTTCGGCGTGCGACGGACGGACAGACCGATTGCGAAAGCCAAATTACTTTAAATAGATTTAAAAATTAAAAAAAATTGCGTTGAAAAAAATCCACGAGCGGCACCAACTATGATATGGTGGCTCTGTTTAACCCGTTTGAATTAATCAACACTATCTACGCAGATAAGACAAAGACAACAGGGGATGCCACTAGATAGTATTAAAGTATTAATTACTGAGACAAATTTAACAAAATTTTTAGGATTAATGATTGACAGTGAATTAAATTGGAAAGAGCACATCGACTGTTTATGTAAAAGAATCAGCAGCTCTTCGTACGCATTTTACAAACTTGCTCAAGTTTTAGACACTAACGCTTTGCTTACTGCATACCATGGATTGGTTGCCTCCATTATTAGATACGGCATAATGTTTTGGGGTAACTCCACCGACGTATTATTGGTATTTAAAATGCAAAAACGCTGTTTGAGGTCTATGATTTTTTTTTATATTAACGGGTAAGCACAGTGCCTTGATCTCACCTGATGTTAAGTGATGATAAGGCCGATGATGGAAGCGCACTTCATCCGGGATCCTCAACTAGTGAGATACTGGCTGTCTTATCTCTAGCTGCCGGAACACAACAATGCTACAAACATTGATGTTATGGCGACATATTTAGATAAGATGGTGGTAGCTAGCCAGGCGGACAAACAAGCCCTACCACCAACCAAACCGAATACACAAACACCCCCTCGTACCCCCCGCTGGGAATCGAACCCGGGACCTCTGGGTCTAAACCGGTGTTCTTAGCCACTAGATCACAGAGGCGGTAAATAAAATAAAATGTTTGGTCTTAAGAGCATAGAAAGTTGCAAGCCTCTTTTTTTGAAACACAAAATTCTTACGTTGCCATCCATTGTACATCTATGAAACTGCTGTATTCATAAAATCACACTCTGAACTGTTCCCTAAAACGTCAGATGGTGTTGTCCGTAATAGACGCGGCAATGGCAGGTTACATTTTCACGCAGCTAATACTGCGTTGATGTATAAAAGTGTATTTTGTATGGGATCTAAATTTTTTAAAACAAAACTCCCAAGACACACTGAGAAAACTGCCTTTAAATCACTTTAAAAATATAATAAAATGCTTATTGATTGACAAATGCTACTACAATATTAATGATTTTTTTTAATAATAAACTTATTTAATTTAATTTATTTTTTACGACATTTTATTTTGACATTTGTGTTTTGAAATAATTGTTTGTTTTTATTGTTATTTGTAATTGTGTATTTGACCAGCACTTTTTAAATTGTCAATTTTTTTTTTACTAGTAGACAATAGAAGCTTTTTTTAAAAAATAAAATTTGTATTATTAAATTCTACTGCATTAATTTTAACTTTAATTTGTATGCCTAATAGGCTGAACACAGATGTACTTATCATTATAATATCTTGTAAGACCCTGTAAAACCTGTGATGTACAAATAAACATTTAATTTAATTTTATTTTATTTCATTTGTTCGTAACAAAATATACAAAAAATTATATATAAATCATAGGTTTACATCTATTTTTAAAGATTTTTCACAAACTATAATTTAAAATAATGTTAAAAAGTTGCAAAGTTTAATAATGATATAAATATATACTGAACTAATGATGAAAATATATACTATATACTACGAGTATACAAACAGATATACCAAAGAGCGATAACACCGAATTAGTCCATACTAGATATCTAAGAGCATTAAACCAACCGGAGACGCCATGACAGGCGTTCCCCATGCCAAAAGTATCCGCCGGTAGTGACCGCCGATCATATCGGTAATATAAAACTAGTTCCAGCGTGTTTGTTCCAGCGTCATTTGCAAATCACGGTGCAAAAAATGCCAAATTGCAGCGTGTTTTCATGTAAAAAGCGATCAGAAACGTCAAAAGTTCAAAAGGATAACATTACTTTTCATCGGTTAGTATTATTTTGTCTTAATATTACTGATTATAATACACTAAATCTGCAAAAAACTGAAACTGAAAAAATATTGTCAATCAAAAAGTGTTGTGTGTGTTTTAATTTTGTTTTTTTACATGTGGTCTTCTATATTTTTTTTATTTTTATGTGTTTATTTGTGATGGAAAGTGTCCTGCTAAAATAGGGCATTTTCCAATATTTTTGACGCTGTAAGGGAGAAAAGAGCTGGACACTTGCTGAGTTTCTTGCCGGTTCTTCTCAGTACAAGATCTCCCGCCCAGAGTAGACTTACGAACCGATGGCATAGTGACATTCATAAGAGCTAATTGTAGCCTAAACTGAATAAATGATTTTTGAATTTTGAATTTGAGTTGCCACTAAAACGTCAAGTTGTAACTTTGCGTAACTTTTACAATTGAATGTGCCAACATTGAATTACAATTTATATTTCACGTTCTTTTTCGTTGAAACTGTTTTCTTACTATAAATGCTTATTTAATTAATGATGAATTGATGATAGATCACTATTTATAAATTGTTACTTATTTTCTTTTTTAAACTAAATAGCCTTAAAAAATTGTCAACTGTATGTACTTCATTAATATATTATATTTACGTCCCGTCACTTATTCCGAAAATAGGAAATTTTATTATAATTACATTGGCCACACTGCAACAAAGTTAGAGCTGCGACAGTACAAAAACAAAATATCGATATCGACTTCATCATAATGATTATTCTGGCTATTAATTTTTCAGATTTCCAAAAGATGCAATTATTCGGGATGTAGATGTGGAAATCATGTTTTGTGGACTCCTTAACGCACTAGCACAATTTGCTCACAGCATTTTCAAACTTTTTGTTATGTGCAGTCCAAATGTAGCGAAAGCCTTGTTTACATCATTGTACAAATAAATATCAGAAAATCTTAACTGTGAAACATAATTTATAAATATTTGTATGTATTTATCTATACCTAGACTATATATATACCAATATTTTTCTATAAAACTTTGACTACATGGCACACATATAAATTGTCCTGAATAATCAGATAAGCCAAGATTCACTTATTTTGCATATCACATTTCAATAAATAAGATGTAATATTTAGGCAGGTATTTATGTGACACCCTGCAAGAGGAAAGCTAAACGTCTTAAAATTAGTTATAATACTATCAATACAGGTACTTGACTCAGGAGTAATTCTAGTTGGCTCATTTAAGCAAAGTAATTTTTAATATTTTACTTTTTTATGTGTTATTATATTATTAAAAATGTTTACATATTTAATATATATATTGATATATTTTGCAGATTCTGACTTATCTTAATTAACAACTCTGTCGATTTTAACGATAACGAAAAGCAAAGAGTCTACGTTAATTAACCATACTGAAGAGCCTGAATTTAAAAAAAAACTTTTCTCTTTATTATTGACATCGACAAATTTAATCGATAGTGTCAAGCATTATCAACGTTTACATAAAGCTGATGTCAGACTCGTGCACGGACAGGTTATCCCTGTGTGTGTGTGTATATATATTAGTGTGCGGTTAGTTTATGCTAGTGTTTAATAATTTTGTCGTATGCGTGCGTAGCGACGTCATTGAGAACTGTATTTGTATTTTTTTTTGTGCGTTGCCTCGTCCCCCGCGCAGACTTTTTTTCCATAGAAATTAGTGCGTGTGGCCTCTCTGGTTGGTTTAATGCTCTAAGCTAGATATAGACTATGATGACTGATTTTTCATCTGTGTGAGCAAAAAATTATTTATCTACATCTATTTGCTACAAAAAAGTGTTTATATGGGTTACTATATAAACGGATCGTGCTCAGTGGCGTGCACTTGGAGAGGCCTATGTACAGCAGTGGACGTGTGTAGGCTGATGATGGGTCAATTGTGATGCTGTTTTTATAGATTAAAATGTATGTCATGACTACATAGTTTGAAATAAGTATCAAAAATTCTAACTGACAGACAGAAATCGTCAACCTTTTGTCACTTTGTGTATGGTTGCCCTCCCACAGTTAGGTGTTCGCGGAAGACCAGCGTCAGGTTCTCCTATAGTCTAGGAGGCCTGACATCATGCTGAGCGGGCACCTTATAGTGCCACTTACCTATTTTGTGTTGTGTCTCTAATAAATGTTTTCCATTCCGTTTTGAACATAGTAACAAAAAAAAACCATTGAAATTCGTTTTTTTTTTCATTCTGCCTTGAAGTGCCAGCATATTATCAACTCATGCGTAATTCATATCATAACGCACACGACATTCGTCGCATAGTCGACGCGTGTGGGCGGAGCTGGTACCCTTGAAAGATGTCCACACATCCACACTTCCCCAAATGATAAATCAATCGTAAGTAGTAAATAGCCTATTCACTGCACCCACTGCTGGGCATAGACCTCGAACATTATAATTAATTCATCGCTATAAATGACGTTAAGACTCTTAGTCACGGAGAAAAAGGTACTTAGGAAAAGCTTGGGGCCAGCGCAACGAGACGACGGCAGCTGGAGGGTTCGAAAGAATGTCGAAATTGAAGAACTAGTGGCCGAGCCCAACATTATCGCTAGGGTTCGCTGGTTCGGCCACGTGGAAAGGATGGAAGATGATCGCTCGTTGAAACGCGTATATGCTGGGCGTCCAGTAGGGCGTAGACCAGTCGGTCGTCCACGTCACCGCTGGAGGGACGAAGTTTTTAAGGACCTTAGAAAAGCTTCACGTAGACGACTGGCAGGAAGCAGATCAGAACCGGGACCAGTGGCGCCGACTTGTATCAGGGGCCAAAGCTCACTTGGGTAGTAAGTAAGTTATAATTGATGAATATTGTTTGAAAAAAAAAGATAAAGTGTTGAAAAAATTCTACGAGCCAATTTCGAACCCGCATCCCAGGACACTACCAATTATGCAATCGTGGCTCAATACAACTCGCGCGAAATTATCAACACTATCTACTCTTACTATGTAAGCCAAAGGAGCCATATTTAATCAATGTCGACAACTACGTCATCATCAACATCCGATCTATATATATTTACAAATATTAAAGATGGATATTGGTGCCATCATCATGCGTGTTAGCGATCACAAACACGTATAATTCGGATCACACTTTGCCCAATCAGGGAATCGTACTCGGGACGTCTGGGTCTGAGACCGGTGTCTTGACCACTGGACCACATAGGCTAGGCGGTCTGGGAGGCGACGGGGCACGCTTGCATCATGCCATCCCCTCTGGAAAAACGGTTCGATCACATGATTTGAGGAACCTTTTTGTTGGAAGGAAATTTGTTGTAAGTCCGACTGGCTAATTACGACAATCCTTTTTTAAAGTATGTTGACAAAAAAATAATGTTTGGTAGAATTGTTGCGTTACGACAGTTAGATGTAAGATATCCAGTTCTTCATTCATTTAAGGATTCCTGGTGAAACACTTGGCGAATATACGACTAGAAAAACATTACTAAATCACTTTAAATATACACCTTTTATTGTGTACAAGACAAACTCGAGTACCGAGTACTAAGGTCAGTCGAGGTGACGTGCCTTATCTCCTGCCACGGGCGGGCGCCGGGCAAACTTATTGATGCACTTACACACTGGACAACATTGTGACACAACTAACGATTACATTGGTCACGGATTCAAGTCAAATGTTATTTTCATGTTCCAAAATAAATATTTTACGGGTAAGCACAGTGCCTCGATCTCACCTGATGTTAAGTGATGATGGAAGCGCACTTCACCCGGGATCCTCAACTAGTGAGGCTTGGCTATCTTATCTTTAGCTGCCAATACGTGCCAATATGTGCCAATAGCACAATGAAAAAAGCAAGACACAAAAGTATCTATTACAGGTACTTACATAAGAATATAACATATAGTATGAGCGAGTCAAAAAAGGACAGACAAACAAAAAAAAAAGCAATATCGCTATTCGGCAGTTTAAAACTTCAAACATCAAGTGTTTAACAAAATCTACAAAACTACACCACACAAAACACAAAGAAAAACCAGGGTACAAAGCGCAAAAACATAGAAACAGCTAGTGTAAGTACCTAAATATACTTCGATCGAGATTTTGAGGCAGAATATCAATGCGGTACCTATATAAAAAGCAGCCGCAACTACTGAAAGAACTACACCTAACAAAAATAAACTAGTGGATACACAACATAAAATACTAGTGATTAAACAACACAAAAACTAGTGGGTACACAACACAAAACACTAGTGGGTATTCAAAACAAAAACTAGTGGGCACACAACTAATAAACTAGTATGTACACAACACAAAAACTAGTGAATACACAACACAAAAAACTAGTAAATACACAACAACAACAAAACTAGTAGGTACACAACACAAAAACTAAACAAGTGAGCGACAATCGGCACAAAAAAAAACAAAACAGAGCACAGGTAAACGAACGGCCACATCTCGTCTCACCCATTGCGGCGGGACGTCGGCGTGCTGATGGTGGGGATGGTGCGGGTGGTGATGCCGCCTGTCCGGCTGGTGGTGGCCGTTGGACGCGGCGCATGATGTCGCCGCCACGCCGTACTACGGTGCAAAATTGCCGTTATGTGCGGGTACATCGTACGAAGGTACACGTTACAAACATTGGGTACAATGTAATAAAAACCGGTAATACGTCTTACAGACAGGTAATGCAAGGGGGCAGTTAATAAGATCAAATTTAATTGACGTACGTCGTATAAACAAAAGGTAAATTGCAAAAATAGTAAATAAGTGATCTTACAAACAGTAGGAAACGCGAAGGTACAGTGAGTTAGGTAAAATTTTAATTACAAAAGTCGTACGAAGAGAATGTACATAACAAAAAAATTGGGTACATCGTACAAACAGTAAATTGTTTTGTTAAACTTAAAATTTAAATTAAAAATTAGTTACTTACTTACACACTTACTAGTAGTTAAATAATACAAAACCAATAGGTAAGTAAGTAGAATCGTATAATACAACACGTGCACATTTTAAAAAATCTATTTGTAAAATTCTTTCTAAACAAAAAAGTTGCTAAAATTTAAAATAGCACTTGCTCCAGGTGGGGCCCGAACCCACGAGTCACCACCCTGTAGAATAAACTAGTTCTAGGCCGAGACGTCCCAGTTTCGATTCCCGAAAAGGGAACATGTTAGTACTCGGTTTGATTGGTGATTTGGGCTTATTTAAGATCGCCTGACTAGCAGCTACCATCTTATATAAATATGTCGCCGTAACTCCTAAGTTAATTGTAGTATTGTTGTAGACCAACAGTAAGAGATAAGATAGCCAGTTCCTCGGTAGTTGAGGATTCCGGGTGAAGTGCGATTCCATTTTTCTATCACTTAACACCAGGAGAGATAAACGTACCTTAGCACTTAACCTTAGAAATATCAAAAACTCGCCAAAATTTTGCATGAATTTTGTACATTTTATGTCAACGTATATGTGTAGGTAGTACGATGACTTTTCCTCCGTATTCCCACTCCCCTATCTGTCGCTACGTCTTTATAGTTAACTGAATGCCACCGTAAAACTAGCATCCCTAAAGCGCTGCGCAAACGTAGACACTTTACCGGAGACGCGACGACGCGACGTTGTGTCCAGTGTCAGACAGTTTTATTGAACCACAAACAAGTTTACAATATAGATTTATAATTATTGTTATGTGTAACAACGATGGTTACAGAAACCATTAAAAAAAGTAATAATAACAGTGAAACCCAGTCAGAGACTATTCCACTGCTGGGCAAAGGAAAATCATTTGAAATCAAGTCATCACTACAATTGATGGGTATTCGCTTAATCACCACCAGAGTGTTAAAGTGAATTAAATAATCAATGTAAGTGTGTACTAAATATATGAATTATGCAAGTGTATATACTATATGTATGAGTAAGTAAGTGTATATATTAAAGACTAGCGGCCCGTCCCAGCTTCGCACGGGTGGACATTTTTTTTAATATAGCCTATGTTACTCAGCGCTAATGTAGCATTCTAATGGTGAAAGAATTTTTTAAATCGGTCCAGTATTTTTTGAGTTTATTCGTTACAAACAAAAATACAAAGCTTTCCTCGTCATAATGATAGTATGATTCAAGCGGATGTGTGTGTGTTAGACGTATACAAAAATTTAATATTATAAATATTTTGAATAAACGAGGAAAAGTCTGAGTAGTTACAACAAATAAATTATAACAATCACTTTCTGTACACAGAGACAAAGTAGCTTGTTTCTGTACACAGACAAAGTTGCTTGGACACTGACTGGTTACATTTTGTTATTTACTTATTACATCTGCAAACGAGCACCCCGCTACACACACGACTTTAAAGTTTATACTGACCAACCCCACCAACCTTACGGTTACAAAGTTAGGTGTCAGACATCCTTGCGCAAGCACAAGGGACCATCTGCGTCAGGTCATAACGCCAGATAGAGACGCGCCGAAGCGCATTCTTCACCCGGTACTTTTAAGACTAGTGTCTCGAGCGAGTTGCTCCGTGGACACGTATAGTCCACTACCTAATATCTAGATAGGTTACCGGAGCTGTAAGCTCGCTCACTTCTCGTTGCACCAAGCGCACAACTCGCAATTCCACTGCTCGGGTCGTCAACTCTAAAGTCGACTACCAAATGTCCTCATTGATGGCGGAGTTGTAAGCCCACTCCCTTCTCAGTACCCATCCAGGCACCTCAAAAATCCTACGCGGCCGATTCAACCGGAGACATTGCATCTAGCGGGCGCCTCCAGACTAGTGCTGCAAATGTTGGAGGCCTACTCAATGAAAACTACCGAGCAACCAACTATGGACAACTCACGTGGCCGCCCCACAGATCCATTCGCTTTAGGGCCCCACCAAGACCGCTACTCGGATCCGCTCGCTGTGCACGAAATGGAAGCCTGGCCAGTCCTCAACCAGGCAGACAAACATTCCCACTTCTATAGCTAACCACATAGCCACCACGAGTCTAACCCATGTCCGGGACCTGCCGGAGACGCCCGCGAAGGCATAACCGGCAGGGGGCCTAAGAACCGGAACCTCCGTCCCTTGAAAAGACAGCAGGACCCGTAGTTCCAACTGCCATACCCTACCTATCAGGGTCAGTAGATAGGGAATGGGGAACAATAACAAATCAAAATATCAAAATCAAAACAATAGGGCAAACGAGCAGGCGGGCCCAGTGTGGAGCGGTAGTTGTTAACGACTGCTAATGCAGCCGAGACTAACGGGTTTTTGACCACCCAACCGATGACCGGCCTTTGCTTGAAAGTTCCTTAACTTTAGCAATCGCAGACCGACCGTGTTTACCAACTATCTTTTACTTTCGGTTGCCTTTTGCTTTTGTAGAACACAAAAGTTCACAAGACACAAAAGTGTCAACGTTTGCGCAGCGCCTAACGGGCGACTTCACAGGGGAATAAAAACACAATAAACAAGTACTTAGGTACGCGCGCGGGTCACTCGGCGGGAATCGGTCATTTGCCAACGTACTTAATAACATTCGTCGGAGGTCGTTAAGAGAATTACTTTTTTTTTCTTTTAGTTCATGGCTTCGTGCGGTTAGCACATTTAGCCAGTGTTAAAGTAATTTTTCTTACAAGTAATACATAAATATACAATAATTCGAAATGAGAAGTGAGAAATGATATACCCCCCCCAACCCTTCGAGTATCTCAGTAAAGATGTGGGGCTTCACTAATTCCTCGGGCGACTTCTTGAGAGAATTTGAAAACTGAAGTTGCACTGTTTTGTTTCATTTGCCAACACTCATGCGCACTTACGAACACTTAGCGGTTAATAATCCACCATTATTTCACATTAATATTCGACATAACACAAATTTTAGTTATTAAAACAAAACCGCAGACATGACTCTTCACTTTCCCGCCAAGAAGTCCGAGAATTACTTGGCTGTTCACCTTATCTTGTGTATTTTTTTTATATATCTTACGGGTACGCACTTGGCCTTCATCTCACCTGATGATAAGTGATGTTAAGGCCTAAGGTGGAAGCGCACTTCACCCGGAATCCTCAACTAGTGGGGCACTGGCTATCTTATCTCTAACTGCAGGAACACAACAATGCCACAAACATTGAAGCATTACATACAAAGCTGAGGCAGGGTCCTAGTTGGCCTTTACACACACTCATTGTTATATAATTATTATTTTTGTATTAGTTTTAATGTTATTTTTTTTTGTAATGTTCTCTTATTCATTGTTTTTTTTCTGTTATGTCTGTGTGATCGTCAATAAATAATTTCTTTTCTTTTTTTGTTCTTTTCATTGATGTTATGGCGACATATTCAGAATAGACGGTGGTGGTAGCTAGCCATGCGGGCAAACAAACCCTCATCAACATTAAGTGCCATCTTCATATTGAAATTTGGAGATCAGTATACAAAATTTTCAGCGGTCCCATAAAGCTTGTTTTAACTGGTGTGACATATTTAAGTTCAGTCCACTTTTTGATGTCGTCTAGCAATTTGCGTCGTGGACGGCCCGGAGCTCTCTTTCCCGGAATTTAGCCTTCGAGGATTAGCCGTGGGTGGTGATAGGGCATCACCAACCAAACCAAGTACACAAACATGTACACCCCCGCTGGGAATCGAACCAGGGACCTCTGGGTCTAAACCGGTGGTTTTAACCACTAGACCGTAGAGGCGGTACTTATTACGATAGTAATTATGATAATAACACTTTCATAATTATTAATTGATAATAACAAAAGATTACGCTAGCAAATGCTAACTGTATTCGAACAACGAAGGCTTACTAACGCACTCATACGCGCATGTGCGTATGAGTGTCTGCGCTTCTCGATAATGATTTAGAAATCCCTGTAGTTACTACATCGATTGTCAAATTAATAAAATACTTTCGAAACAAAATACAAAATATAAATTGATAGATAAACACTTTATTGCTTAAACAATCATACACAAAACAAATAACAGATAATATAGAAAATCGTTTTTATTTTGTCATAATCGACCAGATTATTGTGCATTCTTTAATCTCTTATACAAAATACAACAAATAAAATGATTATCTGTGAATTATCGAATACAGTTATCAAGCTGTGTTATTATCTTGATAATTTAAAACCCTGGTATAGTGGATCGAGGATTGTTTATTACAGGAGTTTAACTATAATGAGAATTTGTATGGCCTAACTTAAAGTTACGTTTTTCATCAGAAGGCGCTGTTCCAATGCCATACAAATTCTCGTTATCGTAATGTTGAATAACACTCACACTAGACTCCCTGCCCATCAAACTACTTTAGGGAGACGTTAAAGTAACGGCCCTCGAAGAGACCCCGAGGTAACCCTCCGATGCCCCGATAAACACAATTACTGCTTAAAGGACAACCCAACCATTTACTTATTACTCACTGGACGATATAAGATAAATATATATAAAAACATTTATTGCTTTCTAAGTGTACGTGACACTCTACGCATTGAAAATATATATATATATTTATATTTTTTTATATTTACGGGTAAGCACAGTGCCTTGATCTCACCTGATGTTAAGTGATGATAAGGCCAATGATGGAAGCGCACTTCACCCGGGATCCTCAACTAGTGAGGTACTGGCTATCTTATCTCTAGCTGCCGGAACACAACAATGCTACAAATATTGATGTTATGGCGACATATTTAGATAAGATGGTGGTAGCTAGCCAGGCGGACAAACAAGCCCTACCACCAATCAAACCGAGTACACAAACATGTACCCCCCGCTGGGAATCGAACCCGGGACCTCTGGGTCTTATCCGGTGGTCTTAGCCACTAGACCACAGAGGCGGATAACGGATAACGGATCTATATGCGCTTTCTTACGACCACGAACCGTGCTAAAGATTTGACAGTACGTCATCAGGACAATTATTATTAGATCGGCAACACAAAAGCAACACCTCCGATGTTGCTGATGTCCATGGGCGCAGGTGACCGTATACCATCAGACTACCAGCTTGCCCGTTTGCAGACATTTCATTTATAAAAAAACATCATCACCTCAGCCCAGCTCATTTTATGTCTCCACTGCTGAGTGAGGCTTATGTCCAGCAGTGGACCCTGTATAGGCTGATGATTATGATGATTGCTGTGGCACGAGCCTAAGGAAACACCACAGAGAGAACGGGTCGTAGACCACCCCGCTGCCCCAGTGCGGATTGGTGTTTATTAACGACTGATAATGCAGCCGGGACCAACGGCTTTACGTGCCACCATCGAAATCCTTAGATATTTTAATTTAAAATAATAAAAATAATGTATATTAACAAATAAGTGTATATTAAAGGGGTAGTTAATGAAAATGTTACATTAATGTTAAATTAACTTACGAAAAGTTCAAATATTTGTAAAAATATTTCTTTCGGATCTCAGAGGTGAAAACTTCTAAGATTGATGAAGCAATGTTGACTAAAAAACATAAGCATCAAGCACTGAAAAATTTCGACGGGTGAAAGCCAGACCTCGGTAGCCAAGTGGTTAAGGCAGCCGCCCGGAATGCGGAAGGTGCGTGGTTCGATTCCCGCCTGAGGTTGTCGTCTTTTTTCAGTGATTAAATTTTACGAAAAGTGCTTTTGAGTCGTCCATACATTTTTTACCTACTATCCATTCAGGACGTCTATTTTTTAGCTGTGGAAAAGAAGGGCGCTAGAAACTCCACTGCTCTAAGTGCCAATAATCTAAAATACTTACATAAATTCATACACTTCACTCCTTACAAGCATAGTATACAATGTCTTTATCGTTTTATATTTAGACATAGCCGATATGCATTGTGATGCCCCCAGAACATCTGCCACGCAGAGGGCGGCATTTATGAGCAACTGGTTTCAGCCCAGCGCTGGGCAACAACCTCTGATCATATTCAGTTTTGCATTAAGACGCGATTAATATTGTTTGTTGTTGACTTTACAAGTCGACCGGTAAGAGGGCGCAAGGTGTTAAGTCCGCCCTTTATTCTAACTTTAGTGCCATCTTCAAACTGAAGTTTGGAGATCACAGGAGAGCAGGTATTTCTAATTTAAAATACTTTTAAATCATTTTAAACTTGTAGGTATTATTTGGTAACGGCATACAATTTTGTAACTGTCGTTACTTCTAAATAAAGAGCTGTGGAGTTTCTCGCACCCATTCTTCTCCACAGCTAAAAAATAGACGTTCTGGATAGGGAGTAGTTAAAAAAATTTTTGAACGATTGTAAGGCACTTTTTTCACAAGTACATTTAAATAAAAAAGGTCACTTTTGACTTTGTTATATGTTTCTTACTTTTGAGACAGAACGAATTACCTGCGCAAAGTTGTTACATTTTGATTTTGATATCAAATCAAAAATTGGTTACCTATACATCACTACATAATATAAAACAAAGTCGCTTCCCGCTGTCCCTATGTATGTAAGTATCTATGCTTAGATCTTTTAAACTACGCAAAGGATTTTGATACGGTTTTTATTTGATAGATACGAGTTATTCAAGAGGAAGGTTTATATGTCTACATGCATAATATAGTAGGGAAATACTGATAATTTTAGAGGTTTCACATTTTTTTGCACTTGCATTGTAAACGCTGGCTGAAAACCCTACGAGATAGACCAAAATAATGTACTACAGTATTGTAACACCTTAAAAAGGTCTACAAAAATGTCCGCGATGGTATATGTCAATCTCTTAGGGATAACCCACAATAATATTTTTTTATCTTTTACTTTTTACGAGAAATAATGGTTTATTTACGAAGCGATTTTAAGCAATACAGCATTAATCCTTATCCAATTAAGTACCTTAAATACATTGTGCATTTAATATAGATCAATATGGCCCTTTACAGCATGTAATTTAAATGAATATTTTCGAAGATATTACATATTTAAAATGCAGGGGCATAGCGGTTGCGTGTATCAGCATTGCACCCGTGCGAAGCCGGGGCGGGTCGCTAGTATTTAATATAATGAAATCTTCGACAAGCGTTTTTTAAAAGCTTATATTTACTCAGGTATAGATTAGCTTTCTATAAGTGAAAAAGCTTTTTAAATTAGATCAGTAATTCCAGAGATACCTTATACAAACATACATACAAAGTAAGTTTACCTATAAATATTAATGTAGACCCGTGCATACTTTTTACTCAACATTACGCTATTACAAAAGCGATGTATACAATATCGCTAATACCACCACACAAGAAACGTGAAAAAAGACAAGAGAAAAAAATGTTGTATCTGGATATCGGTCCACCTGCCCGCGCTATAAGTCAACACGACAGTCGATCATCATGCAAACTGGCACCAAACCAGACATAAATACGTGGGATAGAGTAGGTACTTTTTTATATAACGCTTATAGTATTTATTCTAGGTGATTTCAAAACACCCTAACTCTAATCCCTGTACTAATAATCAGGGTGCCTAGTGCGAGAGCTCGATCGAATAGTGGATAAACTATCTCTCAGCATACACTCATCCCACAAAATAAGGAAACTGCAAAAGGCAAGCTTCGTACAAACGCGCTCGAGCAATGCACACATCGACTACCTCTCGCGGACACGGGATCTCGCAACAGCTGCAGCGCTCGGAGTGTTGCGAGCTGTTAGGAGATCCCGCCCGATCCGCTAAATGTCAATACAAATTTTACAGAATACACTAAACATGCACACTAGTTTAGGCCCAAGACACTGTACTCGTAGAACAAGGGTACGACGAGCTGGTTCACACGCGCTCTATACCAGGACTTTTTGATGTGTTACATCTTTCCGCTCCTTTCTATATATACAATTTGTGGGAGTTATTTCGTGAAATGTGACGGAAGTAGGTGTAACAGTGTGACAGGAAGTCGGGGACATGACATATTATTATTATATGTGACATATTGTGTCATCATTTTGATATGTCAAATGTCTTCTAATGAGTATTTACTGCATTTATTTTATAGTTATAAATTATGTAATACCTGACCCATTTTTTTTCAGAATATAATGTTAAAATTGCTTATTACTAAGGTGAGATGTCAAATGTTACACATCATATGCGACTACTGTAAGGCTCGCACGTTTTTTTTAAATATTTTATGGGTAAGCACAGTGCCTTCATATCACCTGATGTTAAGTTATGACAAGACAGATGACGGAAGCTCACTTTACCCGGAATCCTCATTTTTGTGAGGCACTGGCTATATCTTATCTGTAGCTGCCGGAACACAACAATGGTACGAACATTGATGTTATGGCGACATATTAAGATAAGATGGTGGTAACTAGCCAGCCGGACAAACAAACCCTACCATCAACAAAACCGACCCCCGCTGGGAATCGAACCCGGAACCTCTGGGTCTAAACCGGTGGTAAGCACTAGACCACAGAGACGGTTAAAGTATAGAAATATTGTACCTGGGCGCTTCGTCCCTCCCCCACGACTTGGCCAAACCAAACCGAGGTCTTAGCCTTTAGAGGCGCCTGTAGTTCTCGTTTTCGCTAATTTGGCGAGATTCCGTGTCGGTGAGAGGTTGTCTACGCGTGCGCTGCTCTCGCGCGTTTGTATGAAGCTGAACCTTCTGCAGCCACTTTATTTGCGTTAGTGTGGCGACACAAAAACGGGCCGATATCATGATTTACTATTACAAACGTTGGCGGTTAAAAAAAAAACGGTTGGCGCAGCGAAACCTTTTCCGTATCCTTCGGGGATTTATTGCCTTCCCAGTGGATGATGGCGGAATAGGTAAGCAGCTCGTTTCGCCTTTAGATCGAAATCGGCTACTTTTGTATTTATGATGTTGCATGCATTGCTTCGTCTATGATCAATCCAGGATATAGGTATACTCGGGTCAAATTCTATGTGGAATGTTTGTAAAGATAATTATTGACTTTTTCTAAATATATTTTTAATATTTCGTGAGAGATAGCCATTAAAAAAAGTAAAAAAATGTAGTAGATCTACCCTGTACCATTGGTTGGGAGATTCGAAGTCTGTAGCACTGTTAACAGTACCAGACCTCGGCTTCGGCGTTTCCATCTTTTAAATGTTAATATTGTATTGGCTAACGGTTGCTACGGCTGTCTACTATCGGATAGTGTGGTAGGGCATGTTTTAAAATACATAAAAAAATCGTTTTGCCGTTCATATATAAGGGGCTGAGACCATTTGATTTGTATCCATTCTTAGGTAGGAATATCCGATATTGTACAATTGTATCCGTTAACACGGACCATTCGGACGTCTCGGGTAACATACGCAATAGTCTATACCTATGTACGATTGCTTCCATAACATTACTGGGACTCTCGGACTATCTATAGTTATTGTACCCACCTCACTTACATCTTGTAACTTGAACCGCGAAAAAACTTACGTTGCTAATATACGCCGTTTGGCTTTAACTTTAAACTCCTTTCTTCTTTCTCCACCTACTACCCCGTTACCCCCGGTAACCCCCCTACAAACTGGCGTAGAAGTTATGGTGCTTGTAGATGTAGTTGCTTGTTACAATATGAATATTGTTACATCGCAAAAAGAAATATTTCAAAATAGGTACACATACGAGTACAATCACACTAATATTATGAATACGAAATTTTGTGTGTATGTGTGTATATTTGTTGCTTTTTCACGCTGCAACGGATGGATGGATTTGGATGAAATTCGGCATACAGATAGTTTATAACCTGGATTAACACATAGGATAGGATTTTTATCCCGATATTATTATTATTATTTTTTTATACTTAACTCGGCAAATGACTCCACACCACCTGATGTTAAGTGGAAATGGAGTCCAGACGCGAAGACAACTGGTGCAGCGTGAAAACAACGCAGCATCAGTCAACCCACGGGTATTCCCAAAAATGGAAGTAATTATGAAATAACATGCTTAATAAATAAAATTCAACTCACCATTCCATTGTCCATGCCTCCATATGGCGACTGGTATCCCGCCTTTTCTGTGACTGCAATAAACCATAGACAAGTTAGCTACAATCATGTCAAACGTTTCACTTTTTAATTCGTTGTTTGTAACACTATCACTCATCCGCATCTCTCGAACTGTTTCTTTGTGAAAATCCATGTGTGTTATGCCATTATCTATATACATACAATGACTTGTCTGACTGATTCATTATCGCCGAGCCTAAACATCTAAAGCTAATTAGATGAAATTTGGACTGTAGGTTAATTGAGTGACGTAACTAGCCACTAAGAAAGGTTACGAAAATCACACCACCCTAAGGGGGTCAAATAGGGGGTGAAAGTTTGTATGAAAGTCCGTCAGTTTTAAAGTAAAATACATGAAAATTGGTATTTGGGTTCTTGAAAAGAAATAAAGAATGATGTGTCTCAGGAATTTTGTTTATTTTCCTTTAAAGGAGTAAATCAGAGAAGAAGGTTTTTTTAGTGATGAAACGATCACTGTTAAGATTATTGCACCTAATAATCGCCGGTTACGATTATTTGTTTTTAGTAATAAATAAAACAAATTATCGATAAATCAACATAAGATTTATTTATTACCATAAGAAAAATCAAATAAAACTTATGAAAAATCAATAATTAAAATTAAAGTACACACGCCTGCACATCAACCTATCCAAAACTGTCAAATTTCTTAAATCGATATTGATCTTTATAACCAAACGCTAAGGTTCAAAATTTATTAAAGAAATTTGACATTTTGTGGTAGGTTGCTCTGCTGCCGTCTGTACTTTAAATTTTTGTTCAAAAAACATAACAGAGGTATACCACAGAGCGCATTTAAACAAAGGAATCACATTACAAAAACACAAATGTTGAAAAAAATTCCACGAGCAGGATTTGTTGACATTGAACTATATTATAAAGAGGAAAGCTTTGTATTTTTGTTCGTAACGAATAACTCAAATAACAATAACAATGTCGAAAAAATTTTTTCAACATTGTGTTTTTGTAATTTGTATCGCAACAAAATTTGCGTTAAAATTATATAAACTAAACAAAAACATTTTATAAATAGCTTGCCTACTTCTTAACTGATCTTTAGTATTTGTAAAAATATTATGATCAGATGTTAATGACGGTAGTTGTTGACATTGAATTGGCGCCTTTGGCTTTCAAAGTAAAAAAGTAAATAGTGTTGATTAATTTCGGCGGGCTGGTTAGAGCCACGATAGCTCAATTGGAAGAGCACCTGACCCGGTGTGTCAGAAGGGTGCAGGTTCAAATCCTGCTCGTGGAAATTTTTTCAACATTGTGTTTTTGTAATTTGTATCGCAACAAAATTTGCGTTTAAATTATATAAACAAAACAAAAACAAAGGAATCATAGTTTTTCAGCAGTTATCTACTATTTACCTATACTAATATTATAAAGAGGAAAGCTTTGTATTTTTGTTTGTAACGAATAACTCAAAAACTACTGGACCGATTTAAAAAATTCTTTCACCATTAGAATGCTACATTAGCGCTGAGTAACATAGGCTATATTAAAAAAGGATAAAAAAGAAATGTCCACCCGTGCGAAGCCGTAGCCGGGACGGGCCGCAACATGGAGGAGGCCTATGCGCAGCAGTGGGTAGATAGGGCTGAAAATGATGATGATATAAGGATAAAAACACGAAATTAATTTGTCTTATGAACGGACCACCAGCTTTATTTTGTCTCCACAAGTGCATATTATGAAAAAATCCGGTTAACACTATAGTTAACTAAAGTGTTGGTAGGGGTAGACCTAGGCGGACGTTTCGAGATCAAATCAGGGACGTCTTGAAAAAAGGCCAGGTCAAGTACCCTAAACCGAAGAGCATGAATGAAGGGAATAATGAAAGTGGACGAAGCGAAACAAGTATGTAAGGATCGTAGCAAGTGGAAAGAAGTGGTCTCTGCCTACCCCTACGGGAAAGAGGCGTGATTATATGTATGTATGTATGTACACTATAATCGACAGACTATAATTATAATAAATATGTGCCCAGCTATTTTTACCTAAATGCGGTTTTCAATTTTGCGAGGCTGGCGAAAATTTTTTTGTTCAATATTAATTAATTATAATCATTTTAAATTAATAATATGAGTAACGTAAAACACCTGCTACGCACATTTACTATCAACTCTGCTACACATAAATAAATCACTAAGAAAAGCGTCCAAAACAGTAACATTTTCATTTTAACCCTTCCGCCGGTGATCGGGTCTATCGGACCGGGCGACACTAAAAAATTAATTGTTCGGAAATTCATTCAAACGCGGCTTGTGTTAATCCGTTCTACAATAACATTAAAAAACACCCTCTCCAAAATGTATATAAAAAAATTATGAACTTATATGTAGGTACCAGTGCGGTTTACGTGACCCTACTAGTAGGACCGTTAGGATTATTTAAACTTAGGGCCGATTATTCAATTGACGGATAACTTATTCGTTTGATAAAGTATTATAATAAAATGGTGATATTTTAGCTTGATTGCGTAATACTTTGTCAGAAGGATAAGTTTTATTATCCGATGATTGAAAAATCAGCCCTTAAATAAATTGGATTGAGTTAAGTACAAAGGAGCTCAATAGCCAATAGTTTATTGAGTTCGTTACGATATTATTAATAGCTCGGTAGCGTTCATTAAAGGAAGTCACTAATAGTCCATACATCTTTGGCCATGTTTTACATTGAGGTACTAGATACCAAAATTTAGAGAAAAATTCGAGGATTCCGAAAACCGTATCATTTTGCTTTTATATTTAAATAAAACTAGATAATAAATTAGCAAAGTTGTTAATAACTTGTAACACATTTTTATCATGTGGTTACATTGGATGTTCAATTGCGTTTAGTATCAGACTTCTCCAAAACCTGTAGTGTTAAAAAAATATTTTATTTGCTGTTAATTATTGCTAATGCATCTACTTGTCGTCCACTTTTATCAATACATAATTTAATGGGCGTAAAACAATAAAAAAATAGAAAATAATAATATTAAAATCAGCAAATAATTGTCTCTCTGCAAATAACAAAACGCTACAAAATGTCAGAATACAACAAATGTTATAAATGTCATTCCGTTCGTTTCGGCGTTTCGGGGTGCTTCGATGTTTTCGTTTTCGATTCGTATTTTTATTTAATAACCTGGCTATTCCCTGTTTTTCCTCGTGACTTGTTTTTCTGTTGATTAATCGTATAACAGATTATTTAACATAGACATGGTCTAAAATTTCTATAGAGTATTATTATTAACTGGGCAGATTTGAGTTACGCAAATTTTGCAATGGCCGGTCTGCGGAAAAATGCAATTTTTTTTGTCGAGTAGTCGGCAAATGATGTCGTTTCCCTGATGACAGACAGGAGCGGGGTCAAGACGATCCACTAAAGAGCAAAATGCAAAGCTGAGAGGTTACTCATTTTGTCAACACATATTGTATTCGCTTATACTCGCTACAGACCGAAGAAGCTACGGTCGCTGGATCAAAATTACCCTATTAGCACTCAAAATTGCCGCTATTAGCACTCAAAAATTAAAAAAAGCAGTGACAAAATTCAGCGTTTACGTCAGCCTTCCCGGTAGCATAGGTCAGTGCAGCCGCCTGGATTGCGGAAGACCCAGGTTCGATTCCTGGCTGGGTCCGGTGGGCGTTTAATTTTTTCACTGTATTTTATAAATTTTATAAATATTCAAAATTACCCTTTTTGTATAATTTTACACGAACACAGTGTTAATGTTGCAAATAACTAAAAACACGAGTCTTTAGGTGCGCCCAGACTATATGACAAAACATGTTATATAGATAGATAGATACATACTTTATTGCTCACACAAATTAAAACAAAAAACAGGTACATACATAAAATCTTAAAGCTAGCATGGGCAAAGGCGGTCTTATCGCTTTAAGCGATCTCTTCCAGACAACCTTTGGTTTAGGAACCCAAGAGGGAGATAGAGGAAGTGCGCAAATACAGTAGAATACAATAGAAGCATACTCGTATACCAGTACATAAAAAGACATACATAATAATAATAATAAGATATACATAATATAGCATAGTTATGTAGCATGCTTTATTTGAGTGGACGATAAGCGTCAATAAAACAGTATACATACTTTTAGTTTTGTAACATGTCATTTAATATAACATACGTTTAGTAACAAGTTGGACTCACCTTTACAATGAAACAAGAAAGACTTAAAATGGCGGTGGATGTCTAGGCCAAAATATACTAAACATAAGATTCGGATGCCGTGACGTCAGCCGGGACCTCCGCTGAAGATTGCCAAGTTCATTACACACCAATTAGACAGTTAATTTGCTAAATTCACAATGTTGACAGCGCTGTGGATAATGTCTACAACGGGCACGTGCAGCGCTCACGGTATACCACGTTTGAATTTGAAAACAAGTGATATATCTAACAGGAACACGATGGCGCAGTGGTAAACGCGCACGGTCTGCGATTGCTGACGTTAAGCAACTTTCGCAAAGGCCGATCATCGGATGGGTGACCAAAATTTTATCATCTCGAGCTCCTCCGTGCTTCGGAAGGCACGTAAAGTCGTTGGTCCCGGCTGCATTAGCAGTCGTTAACAACCACCAATCCGTACTGGGCCTGCGTGGTGGTATAAGGCTCGTTCTTCCTATCCGTCCATAGGGAAGGCTTGTGCCTAGGGCATGAAAATCAAAAACCGGGTTGTTCGTATCATAAGTACATTTACGCCTTTTCGAAATGATCTCTATGATGTAACACGGTCAAAAAGTAATTTAATATGGTGTGGTGTGTGTACAATTCTTCTTTCTTCGGTTCTTAGCTGATTTCGTTGTTTAAAATTTTATAGATTAAGGACAAAATAACCGTTTGAGGTTCCTATTTTAGTTACTAAAAGCATTGACTGATTACAACTAAAACACTTAAAATAAAAATTTTATTGTGATTTCAAAGAAAAGAAAGATTATATGCCTTCTTACGCGTTAGCCACTAAGACCGATTTATTGTTAATATTAGGAAAAAAAGTTCAATTAATGTTAAGATAATTTTTATAATAGTCTTTAGCGGATTTTAAGTTATTAAAAGAAGAACTTATTATTACTGAAAGACTAAAATGACAAGACACAGGTACGGTCTTGCGTGGAGTATTGCTCGCACATCTGGGACGGTTCCGCAAAGTATCTTCTCGATGCCTTAGACGGATTGCAGCACCGCGCTGTACGCATTATCGGCAATGCAGAGGTAACTAATACTCTCCAACACCTGCAATTGCGTAGAGATATAGCGTCACTCAGCGTCTTCTATCGCTTATATCACGGCGAGTGCTCTGAAGAACTCTTTGACCTTATCCCACCTTCTCCCTTCCTCCATAGGAGTACACGTGCTGCTCTCCGGTGTCATCGCTTCACTGTCACACATATCCCATCGCGCACAAAGAAATTTGGTGACTCGTTTCTTTGTCGCACCTCCAAAAGATGGAATAGTCTACCAGCACATGTTTTCCCTCTTTCCTATGATATGGGGTCCTTCAAACGAGGCGTGAAGAGGCACCTTGTGGGCCGGCAGGGTGAGGGTGACTGACGCTGCGTTGTTTTCACGCTGCACCAGTTGTCTTCGCGTCTGGACTCCATTTCCACTTAACATCAGGTGGTGTGGAGTCATTTGCCGAGCTAAGTATAAAAAAAAAAATAAAAAAAAAATGTATGTTTTTTTTATATAATTTTAACGCAAATTTTGATGCGAAACAAATTACAAAAACACAAATGTCGAAAAAATTTCCACGAGCAGGATTTGAACCTGCACCCTTCTGTTATACCTGGTCAGGTGCTCTCCCAATTGAGCTATCGTGGTTCTAACCAGCCCGCCGAAATTATTCACCACTATTTAGTTTTTTACTTTGAAAGCCAAAGGCGCCCATTTAATGTCAACAACTATCGTCATTAACATCTGATCATAATATTTTTACAAATACTGAAGATCAGTTAAGAGGTAGGCAAGCTATTTATAAAATGTTTTTGTTTTGTTTATATAATTTTAACGCAAAATTTGTTGCGAAACAAAAACACAAATGTTGAAAAAATTTACACGAGCAGGATTTCTGACATACCGGTTCAGGTGCTCTGAACCCGGTTACCCGGGTTTTGACTACACGTAAACCCGATACCTGTGTTTTTAAAAAGTGGATCGGGCTTCGATGCCCTACTTGTGCCCCAGCAGTGCGGACGTATTATGGTTTCGGGGTGTGCGTTGTATTCTCGAGCGGATTTACCGGTGTACGGATCAAACTTAACGTCTTAGCTTCCTAACGTACACCAGTAAATCGCACGACATTTGACACACCTTTTGAACGCCACAGTCGGCTAAAACCGACAAGCGATGGCATGTCTTGCACGCCAACGACGGTAATGACCGACAAGTTTACAAAAAATACATAATATTTGGATATTTTGGAATCCCTATTCCTGTTGCAAGTTATGAATTGAATGCCTGGCGTACAGGACACGGCGTTGCATTGATGCTGTAGCGGTCAAAAGGTTTAAACGAGGTTAGAGGAGAAAAAGCAACTCATCTTGCGGATCGGCGGCGATAAGGCGACGACGACGACGGAAGTGAGGCACAATCCCCATCAGCTGTGGAGCATCTGGACTCCACTTTCGCTTAACATTACTCACTTGCCTTCAGCATCAGCGGAGGTCCCGGCTTACGTCACGGCATCCGAATCTTATGTTTAGTATATTTTGGCCTAGACATCCACAGCCATTTTATGTTTTTCTTGCATAACCATGTATTATCTATGGTTAAACTATTAATAATTAACCATGTTTATACTGCACTTGGCAATAATTGTTTTAATAATTATAATTTTTATTGATTATATTGATTTAAAGTTATTCGACATTATATTATTATTATTTTTATGTTTTCAAGTCAGTGGCATAAAATGTTTCATTTAATTATAATTTTAATAAAGGCCAAAACATGTTAGGACATCACTAACTAAATAATAAAACCTGCACCATGTGTATACTCATGTTTTAACAAATAAATATATCTTTATCTTTATTTTACACATTTACATTTACAGTCTCCCTGTGACCACGGACCCTGCAAAGGGTTCGAAACGTCAGGATAAAAATTAATTAAAAGTAATGTGTAAAATAAACGCGAGTAGATCCGTAAAAGTTGTTTCGTAAATTCTGTATCCAAGAAGAATTTATTCTAACTAAAGCGTTAAAAGAAGTTTATTAATTCCTGCTACTGCTATCCCGTTAACTGTGGCTAATTCTGCCAAAGCCGTGTCTGTCTCTTTGTCTTGGCTAACGACGAATTACCAGGAGTGGGAGGGCATTTTTGAGTCTGTACAATGCGACGAATTCGTCATAATGAGGCTTTGTTCGCGAGAAATAGTCGTTTAAGGTTGGAAGACAGCAACCGTTAGCAAAATACGCAGTGCGTCGTCCTTGGGTGTTAAAATAACAGATAATTATCCTTTTGATGTTGTGAACTGATCATCTTAAGGTATCTTAAAAAGAGATTTCTTTATAAATATTTGGAAACTCAAAATTGTATAAATATTGTTGGCTGGATGCAGCCGTCAGATCGCCATCTAAAGATAACCTACCTTCAGCTAGCAATGTTTTCGACTCGGTTTGTCAGGAATTACCATTATCAAATAAATACTTGTCAATATAAAGGCAAAATGCAGATATTAAGTCGAACGGCCATTTCATAACGAGACGTTGAGCTAAGAGGTTGTGTCACCGGCAAGAGCTTATTATTCTAAAGTTACCATTACCAAAAAGTAACAAATAAATTAATCAAGTCGAGAATAATTTTATTTGCTGCACCAACGTCAATACAAGTGCTGTACAAAATCCCACCCCATTTTTGTGAAGCTACCGCCCTAACGTGGACACAGTGGGCTACATAATAATAATAACAATCAGTCTAGTACCGTCACACTCACAAAATGGGCAGTGAATCTGAATTCAACACGAGCGGGGGGCGCCTAGACAATGAGAGGACCAAAATTAAAGTGAGCAAGCTGAATGTTGTTTTTTTATTAGTTATCTGCAGTGTCTATGTTGTTTGTTAATTATTTATTTGCGTATAAATTGTTTCTATAATACTCTTTTCTATTTCGTTATAGCTAGACCGCTTAACTGAGTCCTCGCTTGCGGTACGCGTACCTACCGCAGGCGAGGACTCAGTTAAGCGGTCTAGCTATAATTATTGAAGCTGAAAAATATTTCTCGGCTTCTTTGGCTGTGGTCGTCTCGACCCGACAACCAGAGATTTTTTTTTAAAATTGCTAACAGGTAAGCACTTGGTTTTTATCTCATTTGATGTTAAGTGATGATAAGGCCGAAGGCGGAAGCGCAATTCATCCGGAATCTTCACCTACTGAGACTTATCTCTAGCTGCCGGTACACAACAATGCTACATACATTGATGTTATGGCGACATATTTAGATAAGATGGTGGTAGCTAGCCAGGCGGACAAACAAGCCCTTCCACCAATAATACCGAGTTTACAAACATGTATCATCCACTGGAAATCGAACCTGGGACCTCTGGGTCTGAGACCGGTGGTCTTAACTACAGAAGCGGTTAAGATATCTGCCACTCGAATTATTACTAGTTTTTGATTAACCGCTCCGCAGAAAACCCACTGCAAAAGCGGTGTCATTGAACTAAACCAGTGGTTAGAGAAAGTACAGGCTATCAGCAGACAGGTAAATGATATGGTACAGTCCCAATCGGAAATAAATCAATGCCCCAAGTGGGGCAAACCAATTGATTGGTAATTAACTAAAACGATGGTGTATTTAGAAGCACGAATAGGAATTCTCTTACGGTTCGATCGAGTTAAAGTAAAGTAGTGAAAGCCTTTAGGCTCTTCGAAGACCTATCAAAGACTTTGCAAATTTATGGCATCCATCTTTACAGAGGCGACGATCCTTTACGTAATAGGATGGGGTTGCATAAAAGATCCCCATGGGTCGAAGCGCTAAGGTAAGCTAAAATAGGAAATAGTCCACTACTGTCCTCAGCCTATATCTGACGGCGGTGATCTTCCTGTGCTTCTACAGCAGGTGAAGAAGCAGTGCTGCTAGAAGCAGTTTTGACAAAACGAATTAAAAATATAGCCTAGGGGTTGTCCATTGGCAATTTAGTTTGCAAGCAAAAACAGACCCTAGCAACACGTGAAGTTTACACGAATTGCAACCGTAAGTCGCAAATGGTAGACATTAGTCAGCTTAACCCTATAACTTTGCAACGTCACGAGTCCCTAATTTTTGCTGCACAATTGTCGAGGGTGTAGCTAGTGCAATAATCCTCGGGCATCAACCCTCACACGCAACAATACGAATTATACGCTACCGCCAGCTATTGTGGCACCACGACAAACCCTCATAGCAAACTGTCATTATACATTTTAATGCGTTGCTATGATTCAGACCAGAGCAACGCTTTAAGCCAAATCAGCAAATAGCGGTTAGATCATCAGTTACCCTGTAAAGCTTTTGTTTTGTATTTTACTGTTCCGGTAAACTAGCATACGGTTTTTTTAAGTGTGATCTGTCAGCCTCATACGGCTTTTACAGCGTTACCATACCACAGATAACAAAAGTTCAACAGACTTTTATGATGGTAACGAAACAATTAAAGAGATCCTCAAGTCGTGTGAAACGAAGCATCGTCTCATAGGTTTCCTGCAGAGGGAATGGCATCGCGCGCTAGTGCATGTCCCCGTTCTCTACAAGGTTATCCGAGGGGTTCAGATCAGATCATGAGCGGAACAACCCGAGGGCGTCTCTAAAGGCTAGGATCTCGGCTCGAGTTGACCGGGACGTGGGAGTACGGAGAAGCGCCTGTACCTGGTGATGCTGGTGCTGGTAATGATGATAAGTAGAACCAAATTATCTAAATATGTTTTATGCTGGTAAGCTTCTTCGATAGCTTACAATAAGACAATACTTTTAAAATAACAAAGTATAATACATATATAGACTTTCTTTCCACAAACACAATTATCTCATTTCGCATTCGCAACGATTACAGAAAGAAAGGTAATAAATAACGTAATGGCCGACCTATTTCATTATTACAGGTCTTGTGTACAACGAAGACTATTCCAGCATTGATGTAATACAATAATGTCTTCGTCCATCTACTATTTTTCTATTGATAGCAATTAGTTTATAATTGAAGACAAATTATTTTACATAATAAAAGAAGTTGGAAGCCAACCACAGTACAGGAAACATATACGAGTACCTTCTAACATAATAGCAGCTAGTTAAAAACTAATATTGTCGCTTTTAATCCAGCAATTTATTGTCTGTAGTATAGTGGTTAAATACCGGTTAAACACCGGTATCAAACGCAGAAGTTGTAGCCTCGATTCGCAGCGGGTATTTATTATTCATATTGACTTTGGTATGGTACTTTGGTATGTCAGAAGGGTGCAGGTTCAAATCCTGTTCGTGGATTTTTTTTCATTGGCAACAAAATTTGCGTTAAAATTATATTAACAAAACAAAAACATTTTATAGCTTGCCTACTTCTTAACTGATCTTTAGTATTTGTAAAAATATTATGATCGGATGTTAATGACGGTAGTTGATGACATTGAATGGGCGCCTTTGGCTTTCAAAGTAAAAAAAAAGTAAATAGTGTTGAATAATTTCGGCGGGCTAGTTAGAACCACGATAGCTCAATTGGGAGAGCACCTGACCCGGTATGTCAGAAGGGTGCAGGTTCAAAACCTGCTAGTGGAAATTTTTTCAACATTTGTGTTTATGCAATTTGTTTCGCAACAAAATTTACGTTAAAATTATATTAACAAAACAAAAACATTTTTTTGAAGTCCACCTGGCTAGCTACTACAGTCTTATCTGAGTTTGTCACCACAACAAAAATGTGTGTTGTAGTGTAAAAAAAGTAAGCCAACTCTTTAGTTGAGGATTCCTGTTGAAGTACGCTTTCATCTTCGACCTTATCATCATTTTCCATAAGGTAAAAAGAAAGCCAAGAACTTTCCTGCAGTTGTGTAAAAAATTACAATTAAGTATGAAAATAAAGTTGAATATTGCATGTTACTGATCACTGTTATATACCGTGGCTTAAGCAAATGCGGTGGTATTCACTACAGAAGTCGATATTGAAGGACCGTTCAAATGATAAAGTAGCGATACATAATAACATTATAAATGTCAGAGATTAAAGCAACAACTATAGACTTTGTTTTTGTACGTGTTATTGTTGTCTTTTATATGTTGTGTTTATTTGTTATAAAAAGAGTCCTTTTATAATAGGGCATTTTCCAATATTTTGACATTGTAGAAGAAATGCCATTGCTGAGTTTCTTGCCGGTTCTTCTCAGTACAAGGTCTCCCGCCCTGTGTAAACTTACAAACCGATATGACATAACAGCATTCATATCTAACTTTTGTAGGCTAAACTGAATAAATTAGAAATGCTATTCTTAAGTCTTTTAAATATAGGCGGCAATTATACATAGCCCCATGTTGGGCGCCACTAACAAACTTCAATGAAAAACGGTTGGTTATGAAGTTAATTATTGTTTCGGGTAAGAGTTTGGCTTTCATCTCACCTGATGTTAAGTGATGATAAGGCCGAAGGTGGAGGCGCACTTCACCAGAAACCCTCAACTACTGAGGCACTGGCTATCTATACACTTACTGATGGAACACAACAATACTATAAACGTGTAAGTCAAATATAAACTTTGCACAACAAATGACTCCACACCACCTGATGTTAAGTGGAAATGGAGTCCAGACGCGAAGACAACTGGTGCAGCGTGAAAACAACGCAGCATCAGTCGACTTCACTCTGCCGGCCCACAAGGTGCTTCTTCACGCCTCGTTTGAAGGACCCCATATCATAGGAAAGAGGGAAAACGTGTGCTGGTAGACTATTCCATCTTTTGGAGGTGCGACAAAGAAACGAGTCACCAAATAAATTTGGTGACTCGTTTAATTTATACTACAGAGATTATAATTATAATTAAAGTTATTATAATTATAGTTTATTGATTTTAATGTAAATAAAATAATGAAATTAATTAATTAATTGGGATTTGATTGTTCTGGTTATATTATAGTTATTATTATTATTATTATAAAGTTTGTTTAAATTTATATTTATGTTTATTTATGATTTATACTCCAGAGATTATAATTATAATTATTTTCTTATATAGTTTTATCCGACAAAAACTCGTTTAATGTGTAATAGCTTTTGCTTATTAAAAAGTGTTTGTTTTTTTATGTAACCCGGCCAGTTCTCCTCGGATTTAATGCTGCTTGGTATTTTATTGTATATTTTAATTGACATTGCCAAGCGGCCAGAGCTTAGCATTTCTAGTTTTGATGATGGGACTATGAGTTTGTTATTGTCTCTTGTTAGAAAACGGCGAGGTACGTCTCCCTTTCTTGTGTACAACTTATTATTTTTTCGCACAAACTTACAGGCTTCTAAGATATAAATTGAAACTAGTGTCAGGATTGATAAGCTTTTAAAATGTGGTCTGCAAGTATCTGTACCTTATAAGTTCTTTATTATTCTGATGCATTTTTTCTGTAGTGTAAACAATGAATCGACGTCTGTACTGTTGCCCCATAAGACAATTCCATAGTTAAAACATGCGTATGCGTATGCATAGTACGCTGTTAATGCCGTTTTTTCATTAGTAGTTCTCGTAAGTTCCCAAAGGGCGTACGTAAACCTTGACAGTTTTAATGCAACTTTACCTACATGAGCTTTCCAATTTATGTTGGTGTCGATTTCGATGCCCAATAAGGTAAAAGTATTTGTGCACTCTATAGTTTTATTATCGTAAGTTAGATTTATAATTAAAGGTGGTTTTTGTTAGGCCTAAACTGCATAATTTTTGTCTTAGAAAAATTTACTTCTAAGTTAAAGTCCGTTAGCCAGCTTACTATATTGTCTAGTATACTTTGTAGGCTTGTATTTACGTCTAAATTATCGTGTTTTGAGTATGGTGTTAGAAGAGAAATGTCGTCGGCGAAAAGAATAAAAGTATGGTTCATTGCTTTAGGTAAATCATTTATATAAATTAGAAAAAGGAGGCATCCCAAGACGCTTCCTTGTAGTATTGAATGGGTAGTTTCTTTGATGTCTGATCTGATATCCACAATTTCTTGCTTTTTTTTATTTCAGCATATTGTTTCCTGTTCTGTATATATGTTTTGAACCCAGTTGCAGAACTGAGCAGGCAGACCGATGCCGCTTGGAGAAGAAGAGCTTGGAGAGAAGAGCTTTGTGCCAGACCCGATCAAATGCCTTGGCTATGCCGAGGCTAACAGCCACCGACTCACCACGCTTGTCAATAGCCTCACCCCAGAGATGTGCAACGTACGCTAGAAGATCACCCGTTGACCGCTTCGGCCGAAACCCGTATTGGCGATCGTAAACTTCCATGACGTCTAATCTTGGCCAGCAGATAGACGCTGTTCTGTCATTTGCATATTAACTTACACTACACAGTGAGTTCAAGATTTTTCTTTCCCTTAATTTTTTCAACACTTTGTCTTTTTCAAATTATATGTGTAAAACAACTCTTATTGCACCCATTGAAAATCTAATAAAAACTGATTTTATCACTCATCCCAACCCAACGCATTCAAACCTCTCAATTATGGCTAATTGTAATTCCCTTATCACTAATCCACAACGCTTTAAAAAATCATAATAAAAACTTCAACCCTCTTGTTGACCCGAAGACCGACCCTTCGAATGGATACATGAGGGGGATATCGTCAGCATAAAAACCTATAAATCTACGTTATTTTACGGTGGATTGGCAAGGAGAATGTGGAATTAAGCTTATGGGCACTGCTTGGTTTGGTACTGGCGATATTGCTTGTCATTATTTAGTACGTTTTTATTCATGTTATATTTTTATTTTTATTGCATGGTTTTGGACAAGAGGATGATTGAATGTATAATGACAAAGGAAGTGTACAAGGAAAAAAGAGTTTGTATGTACAAACAAACATTATATCAAAATTTTTGAAACTATATAAAAACTTACAGTATTTGCAATGTTTACACTTTTTTACCCAGCAGTATACCTACAGATTATTAAACACAATTGCTGGTTCCACACATTCATTTAAGTATCCAACTGCTCGACAAACGTCGTCGTCGACTGTGTAGGACAGGTATTTCGTAGACTATCACCAGAATTTGTTTAAATCAGGAGTCGGTTTGCTTGAGGATCTATAAAGTTCGATGTAGTAAGCTCGTAGTGTTCGACGACGTGAGGATGACTACTGACAGGCACCAAAGAGTTCCACTCACATATGGTATATTGGCGCGAACGCGAAGCAATCGAGATTCAAAAAAAGAAAACAAATAACGGCTGGAAACGCGTGCCGGCCGCGCGCCACTTCGAGTACACACACAGTACACACTTGTCTATGGTCTAACCGCGAGCGACAAAATAAGTGAGTGGTACTTGAACGGATTCTGGATATTTACTGAACGGATTTGCGCAACAGATAGTTTTAATTTTTTGTACTTTTTGAACATCTGTCATACTTTTTATTTGTGTAAAAAAAGTTCTGTACGCTAGGCGCGTTCAGTTTGTGATTTCGCAAGTTAAGCAACTATGCCGGGTCATCGGATTGGTGATCAAATTAAATTAAGCTCTCGGTTTCGGTGACACTTTAAAACACATACTGTTTATTGTCATAATTTCGATTCATTCAAAAAGCATAATATTTTTTGGCATAATATAAATAGTGTAATAATCGTTAAAATCTATATTTTTGTTTGACATAATTTTATTAAGCATACTTTAAAACGCATAATTTTACTATGCATAACTGTTAACCTTCATAATTTTGTTTTGACATAATCTTAAGTTTTTTTAAGGGGTGTATTTCATTTAATACAATTACAAATGAACTAATTTCAAAGGATGTAACGTTCATTGGATATAATTTTTACTTGGTCTAAATACACTTCTTATAACAACAATTATGTATTTTTTATATAAATAGCATTTTAACCTTAATTTGATTTAAAATATAGTCTTAAAAAGTGAATACCTACCTTGTGTTTTTAGTAATGTTGTGCTACAAAAGTCAGTGACAGAAACGAATCCTGCCTGATGCCTGCTGCATGTTGCATGCTTGCTTGCATGGTCCATGCTTGCTTGCCTGCTGCTTACTTGCTTGCATGCTTCATGCTTGCTCGCATGCTGCTATCCTGCTTGCATGCCGCATATATGGATTTTGTCAGTTTATGCTTATCAAATGTATGCCTTTTGAATATTATGCCTTTTAAATGTTATGGCAAATTAAAATTATGCCTTTTCTTGATTATGATTATTGCAATTATGCCTTTCCATGATTATGCCTTACAGATTTCGGCCATATGATGATATGCGTTATGAAGTTATGCTATAAAGACTTATGGCAAGTGACGATTATGGCCATGCACATTATGCAAATTCAAATTATGTCCAAAAACGTTATGCGTCTCAATAGGTAACCATCGGTTTAATATTTAACAATTTGAACCGCTGGAGCTGCATCGCAATTTTTTGCAGGCAGCTTACTTTCATGGCGTAGGCAAGAGATACGACGGGATTTTCCTAAGCTCGAACTCGGGATCGAGTGCAAATAAATAATTATCTCTCATACACACGCGTAAACACCTGCTATGAAGACGAATTCAAATTCAATATTTTATTGCGTCACGTCGCGGGCGCTTCCCTACGTTAATTAGGCACAACCTGTTCCACTAACTGTCTTCGACATCTACCGCTTTTGCTTAACATTAGGTGGTTGGTGGTAGGGTTTGTTTGTCCGCCTGGCTAGTTACCACCATCTTATCAAAATATGTCGCCATAACATCAATGTTTGTAGCATTGTTGTGTTCCGGCAGCTAGAGATAAGATAGCCAGTACCTCAGTAGTTGAGGATCCCGGGTGAAGTGCGCTTCCACCTTCGGCCTTATCATCACTTAACATCAGGTGAGATGAAGGCCAAGTGCTTACCCGTAAGATATATAAAAAACCGGCCACTTGCGAGTCGGACTCGCTTAGGAAGGGTTCCGTAGCATTATCTATAAAAACGGCAAAAAAATCATGTCTGCTGTATTGTATGGGAGCCCCACTTGAATATATATTTTATTCTGTTGTTTTAGTGTTTGTTGTTATAACGGCAGATTTCAACTGTCTAACTATCACGGTTCATGAGATACAGCCTGGCGACGGACAGACGGACAGCGGAGTCTTAGTAATAGGGTCCCGTTTTAGCCTTTGGGTATGCGGAACCCTAAAAAAGGGAGAGCGAATTAGTTTTCCTATATATCTACAAAAAATGTGTAAGCAGTTTGTCAAACGCTTTGCTTAATGCGTTGACATCGAAGCGGTCCACAAAGTTAACCGGTAGTGCGTTTGCCGGCCAAGCCACGTGCGCGCCACGCGACCCGTTGTTGCCAAATTATCTGCTAGTACCTATGTACAGACGCGTGCACATCAACCTACCCAAAACTGTCAAATTTCTTCAATACATTTTCAACCATACCGCTTAGTAATAAAGTTCAAAGTCTATTGAGGAAATGTGACAGTTTGTGGTAGGTTGATGATGATGATGATGATACTTCTACACAGTTAAAAGACTTCCTGAATCCTAGCTGTCGTTGCATTTTGCTTAACGTCACGTAGAGCGAAGTCGTTTGCGTACCCTTCACAAAAATATGCAAGCAGTTTATTTATTATTGATGTAACTAACTGCCTACCTATTTTATTTTCTGTTCTTTTTTTCTGCCTGTTCTAATTTTTTTTTTTTCGTTTATTGTTGTATAATTGTATAATTAAGTGTGTATGTTAATAAAAACTTTTCTATTCTTTTCTATTCTATTCTATTCTATTCTAACTATAACTATTTATGTAACCGCTTTGCTAAATGCGTTGACATGTTTGTAATGTTACAAAAACACAAATGTTGAGCAAATTTCCACGAGCAGGATTTGAACCTGCACCCTTCTGACATACATAGCTTTTTCAACATTTGTGTTTTTGTAATTTGTTTCGCAACAAAATTTGCGCTAAAATTATATAAACAAAACAAAAACATTTTATGTTTGTAATGTGTTTGACATCTTAGTAAAATTGTGTGGCGGTGATTTGTAACAGAACTACCGTCTTTATGTACGTATTTCTCTAAAAATTTAATAATTGTGTTTTTATCATGTAAGTGTATTTATTTGTAATTCTTAATGAGAACTAATGTCTTAAACCATAAACCATTGACATCGAAGCGATCCACAAAGTTAACGCAATGGTGCGTTTGCCGGCGAAGCCACGTGCGCGCCACGCAACCCGTTGTTGCCACGATAATTTGTTGACAAATCATCTGCACCTCACTTACGTACGACTGGGGGCGTATTATTAAATTATTTATTTAGGCTACATGGTATTTGCTTTATTTGGTATAAACTTCATTTCATACATTGAAATGAAACAATTTGTACGAACTTAGTCGCGTTTTATTTTATTTAGTTTTAATTCTGATGCTTCGAACTCTGTGGCCACATACTCTATAAATATAGATTAAACGCGGGTAGATTTAAAAAAAGCGTTTCAGTTTTAATGCGTCGTGTTCGCATAAACTTAAGAAAATAATACTCATTTTATTGAGTTACAAAAATTGCCTTACAAACACATCTTTGTTTTATAGTTCACACGCCAGCAAATCAGTCTACCGCAAACTGTCAAATTTCCTCAATAGACTTTGAGCGTTATGTCATAAACAAATGGTTGAACATCTATTGAAGAAATGTTACCGTTTTGTATAGGTTGATGTGCAGGCGTCCGAACATACAAACAGGCAATGGGCCATCAATTCATATAACCCCCCATGCTGGCTCAATGCGGGTTGGTAGGTTTCAATGACAATTATCTTTTGTCAACAACCGGGACTAACAACAGCCTGGTAAGCTGTTGGGTCCTAACTTTTAAATTGGTCACCAATCCGATGACCCGATTTTGATAGAGTTCCTTAACTCACAAGATCGCATCTTAAACGCGCAAGCTACTGGTTCTTAATGACAGCTATTCCTCAATCCCTCATATAACATTTGTCTACATACTATGCTTATTTAAAAACCGTCAAACTGAGCTTATTTACAAATTAGCCCAAAACTTATCTAACATACAAATCTAAAAGACCGACAGACCGATTACATCACGGCCACTCATTCCCATAACAACGGAGCTTTACAGAATTATTAACTTTACGCTAATCACAATAATGGTCTCTGTCAGAACCATTCGCATCGGACCTCTCGCTCTCACATACGGCGGAGGGGAGAGTGCGAGAGGGACAGGCGGCGTGGGGGATGAACATGATTTGTCGTAATGTAACGAATATTGTCGACCGTGAAGTGATTATTGGGGTACTGTGGGACGTATTCGTAGTCGGGACGTCTGTGTAATAATTATTTTAAATAATATTATTTAACGCTTTCAGCTCAAAACAAAAATTGCCGTAACATGAAAGAGGTCTATGCCCAGCAGTGCGTAGATACGGGCAGAAAATAATGAATTGTAGAGATGATTTGAATTGTATAAGCACAGTGAACAGGTTTCGGACATTTAAGGGTATATCTTTTGTAGTATCTTTTCTATAATACCGAATTCTTTAAAGATAGCTACTAAAATAACAACACGTTATACGAACTAATAATAAAAAGTATTATAGCGTATTATCTGTAGTATTATTATGTACGAAAAAACAATTATTATTACTAGTAGGATAACATACAGATACAATCAGTATCTCAGTCTAATATTTTCGTCATAGCAAAATTCATCTATTATAAAAAATATAATATAAGAATAGAGTTATTGTAAATTTTCTTTTTTCATTTTAAGTGCTCATTGCTGCAATAAAAAAATACTATAGCGTTGTGTTATCAAATTTGTGGTATTTCATCTGTAAAGATGAATCTGCATAGCTAATCAGTTGCAATAACTGTTGGATAGATGTCACTACTGCAGTCAAAATCAAAGAAGTGAAAAAATCAGTGCTTGCTTACGTCAGCCTTCCCGGTAGCATAATGCTTAGTGCAGCCGTCCGGATTGCAAAAGATCCAGGTACGATTCCTGGTTGGGTCGGGTAGGCATTTAATTTTTTCACTGTATTTGCTCGTGGAAATTTTTTCAACATTTGTGTTTTTGTAATTTGTTTTGCAACAAAATTTGCGTTAAAATTATATAAACAAAACAAAAACATTGTATTTTATAGTTAGTGTTGTTGTGTTATTATGTCTGAACGAGTGACGCATACTAGAACATTGACATCATGCATTTATACATTTATAACAGCCTTATGCATTAGAAATTAGTCTACATAATTTCCAGAAACAACAACTAGTTTGAATGGGAACATTCAAAACATAACTGTGACGGTATAAATTCAGCTATTTCATGACAACAAAACATTGAATTTGACTGATTTTTTTATGTCATTGTTGCAATTGTTAAGCATGCCTATGATAACGGTATCAATATACAGGTTGTGGTTTTGAACAGTTGCCAAATTTAAGGAGGCGATTATGTTAATGTAACTGATAATAAATCCATTAAAAAAAATACGTAAAAAAAAATACGTAAAAGATTTTGTTTCTGTTGCATGTCATTCTTTTGAATATACTACGCTGTGCTACTACTTTGGCTCTGCGCTAGGTGCGCAAAACAAATGCCTACAAATGCCGCCGCTTGCGCCGGCTTTTGTCGGCTAGCCGCCACCCGCCACCCGCCACCCGCTCAAAGCGGGAACCGACGACGATTCAACGGTCGCCGCTCGCTCAGTCTCCCGCTAACCGCGAGCGCGCGCTTGACAAAAAAAATCCGAGCCGTTTTCAAACGTAGGTGTACGATGTCGCGTTATTCTAATCACGACTACGTTGAAATGGTGCGGATGTATGCCCTCGCCGGTAACAGCTTGAGGGGTGCAGTGCAGATGTTCGCGGAGAGTTGGCCAGACCGACCAACGCCGTCCCAAACGACGATGCTGGCTGCTACACAACGCCTACTGGATTACGGGCAGTTCAGTATCCCAGCGCACGCCAGTGGTCGAGGCAACGTGGGCCTGCCCGTCGACTTACAGGAGCAGATCTTGCAGTTCTTCGACGACGAGCCACGCGCCAGTACACGTGATGCTGGGCGGCACTTTGGCCTTGATCACACCATCGTTTGGCGCTTGTTGAAGAAGAACCAGCAGCACCCATTCCATTTTCGACGAGTTCAGGATTTGCTTCCCACTGACCAGTCCAGCCGAGTCGAGTTTTGTACGTGGCTCCTCGAACATCAGCACGTTAATATTCTGTGGACTGACGAGGCGCAGTTCACAAGGGTCGGCGTCTACAACGTGCATAATGAGCATTGGTGGGCACACAGAGAACAGAACCCTCATGTCACAAAAAAAGACTCCTTCCAAAGACGTTTCAGCCTAAATGTTTGGGCTGGTATTATTGGCCCTTATTTACTGGGGCCTTATTTCATTGAAGGTCATCTCAACAGCCTTACCTACCTAGATCTGCTGCACCACGTTGTAGATGAGCTGTTGATGGACATTCCACTGGCATTCCACAGAGACCTCTTCTACCAGCAGGATGGTGCTCCACCACATTATGGACAAGTAGTGCGCAGCTACCTAAACGATACATTTGGATCGCAGTGGGTGGGACGTGGCGGTCCAGTGTCTTGGCCTCCTCGCTCCCCGGACCTAACACCGCTAGATTTTTATTTGTGGGGTGATGTAAAAAGGCTAGTGTATTCTGAGGAGGTTACAAGTGTAGTGCAATTGCGTACGCGAGTGGTGTCCGCTTTTGAAACGTTGAGAGAAAACATTTACGTTCTCAACCAATTAAAAGAAAATTCTCGGCGTCGTGCTGCTTTGTGTATCGCTCGTAATGGGGCACATTTTGAACACTTGTTACGAGTAACATAGGTAAGTCAAAGTTTTGCTTAAGCACATTTTCATTTCATTTCATTTCCATACCTACATACTAATAGCATAGGTACGTAGTTTATTTTTTTCTGAATCGAGTAATTCTGTCGAGTAACTGGGAATCGAACCAAGAAACTTTTAATAGGAAGTGGCTAAGTAACATTCATACCTAGACTAAATAACGTAGGTACCTATTTAGTTTCTAGGATGTAGTAGCGTTAAATAGCCACGACAGCAATGTTTGTTTAAGTTAACGGTCGTTGACCTCGGAGTAGTACATGTGAATTTCGAATAGAAACGTGAGATGTTACGAAAGATATAGGACACCAACCAATAGGTAATTTTTTTTTTAAATATTTTTATTTAAATTATAAGTATTTGTTCTACACTTGTGTACAATATGGCGACTGTTCAAAACCACAACCTGTATATGCTGATTTTCCATCGCGTCTGGCAAATAGATCCAATAAATTTAAAAAATATGTGCCATGAAAAGAAAATCTTTATGGCGACAATAATAAACAACTCCATAACTTCCAACGAAAAAAAGAGAAGAGAAGAATATTCTAACCATAACCATTTGCAATAACAACCGTATCTGTACATCTCACAATACAAATTGTAACTTGTATTTTGGGCATTATTCCTGATGCATAAAAAAAATAAAATAACACTTGAAAATCAACAAGCACTATTAAAAATTTAAGCTTTTTCGCTATGATTTTATAATCGGCATGATAATCACATTTCAACATTTCAATAGCACATACCGGTTTCGGTAACGAATCTTTAGCGACCGAAGCAGATTCAGCAAACAATTTGCTCTGTCCCTCCCAATGATAGCAATATGAAATACTAGTTGACCCGGCGGACTTCGTACCGCTTTAACAGTTTCTGTGACAACAAAACAAACAAAGACATCAAATGTTTCACAGCTAGGAACATTTTGTATTAGAACATAACATTGTCGTTTTCAAGTAAAAACAATTTTTTTTTTCTTTTAATTTTCTTCTTTACAAACCTTGTCCTGACAATAACAAACACAAAAAAAAGAATACATAGCGTACATACACTTCAGTGATTCATTTTTATTTACATATATACCTAGAAAAAAATGTAATTGAAATAATATGTAGTGTTAATTCCGCTTACTCACTCGTTTATCCAGCTTGGATGCAGTACGCATGCACCGCCCTACAGCCCGCAAAAAGATCAAGTATGTAGCACATGCAGGAGAAACAATAGGTGCAAGCGAACGTGCTCACCACCACCGATACCCGACACGTGTTTACAATTTTTTTTTTTTTACCATGGATTTCCGCAAAATAACGCCTGATTCCATTAAATCGAATTTAAAAAACAGTTTTAGTCCAGCACTATGAATAAGAGCCACACTCGGGGGCGTACAGTCGCGCGTCTAATATGATTAATCGCTACGTTTCACGGTGCATTCAGTCTGACTGATCGCGGGGTTGGAGATTTCTGAGTGTCACTGTACTCGCTAATAATAATAAGCAGGGCATAGAGATAGATACCTTTGCCTAGATGGGGGACGAAAAAAGTTGAGTAAAAACATTTTTTTATTTTATTTTTATTTTTTAATATCTTACGGGGTAAACACAGTGCCTCGATCTCACCTGATGTTAAGTGATGATAAGGCCAATGGTGGAAGTGCACTTCAACCGAAATCCTCAACTAATGAGGCACTAGCTATCTTATCTCTAGCTGCCAGAACACTACAATGTTACAAACATTGATGTTATGGCGACATATTTAGATAAGATGGTGGTAAGACTAGCCAGGCGGACAAACAAGCCCTACCACCAACCAAACCGAGTGCCTCCTGGCGGCATACGAGAGGAGTTAACATTTTGTCATTCACATAATCGAAATGCGAATGAAACTCACACTAGGCACCGGATTCCGTTAACGATAACCGTAGTGACTTAGCCGTCGAAACCATTTTTTTATTCACATCCGACAATCGAGCCGATTTTAAAATCGTTCGAACGAAGTTCCATTCCAACCTAGTTAGTAAGAAAATGGTTTCAACGACTAAGTCGCTACGATATCGTTACGCTTTTCGTTACGTGAATCGGAAGGCTGTTATCAAGCACTTTGCCTCTCGACTACTGAGTCGTTAGAGGGGACTCTATAGCCCCAATAGGCCACAATAAAGTGACAAAGCTTTAATGCCAATCGAACTCACCCGGCTAATGAGTCTCGCGGGGTTGCTTCATTATCGACCAGTCCTGGAAGAGCTGACTGTGTAAGTTGTTTGTATAGGCAGTTAGGATTTAGAGGAGCTGTTTTTAGGGTTCAACTGTTGCATTGCATTAACGAAGTTGGACGAATAATTATCTGACGAGTTTGACGAATAATACCTATTGCTATTGCGTGAAGAGAAAACTTTGTGCCCCTTTTAAGCACTTTGCGCCGATTGCGCGCACAGAAGAGTTTAAGATTTGGCATAGTTACATCTTTTATGGAGAAAGAGTCCCGAAATATAAAATTTATGTATAAATTGTATTTTGAATTTGAATTTGAGTTTTGAAGGATCTCCAAATCGACCAGAGTAGACTTACGAACCGACGGCATAGTGACATTAACAAGAGCTACTTGTAGCCTAAACTGAATAAATGATTTTGAATTTTGACCGGTTATGTGCTGCTCGCATCCAGCGGCTTCCCGCGACCTTTACCACCTTTTGAATATACAATGTTTATTGAATATTACAAAATTTTTATACTATATATATTTTTACACCAGCTGTGGAGTATCTAGACTCCGCACACGCTTAACATCAGGAGAAGTGGTGACATTAGCCTACTCTTCAATTAAAAAAATATATATCATACTGTGTACAAGGCGAGTGTGAATGAAAGTGTTGGTAGGGGTAGACCTAGGCGGACGTTTCGAGATCAAATCAGGGACGTCTTGAAAAAAGGCCAGGTCAAGAGTACCCTAAACCGAAGGGCATGTATGAAGGGAATAATGAAAGTGGACGAAGCGAAACAAGTATGTAAGGATCGTAGCAAGTGGAAAGAAGTGGTCTCTGCCTACCCCTACGGGAAAGAGGCGTGATTATATGTATGTATGTATAATAATGATTAATGTACCCTTACCCTGAATGGAATTCTTTTTCTTTTGAAGCTAGAAAAAACGTATTGCGCGTACCACCAATGCGTCCAGTAAGACACAAATGGTTACATTAGAACTGCGGATACATCCCGCCCTGGTAATCGAACCCAGGAACACCGCAAACCAAGTCAAGTCTAAACCATAAACTAAATTAAACTGTTAACCCCAAAGCACCTACCCCCAAATCCCTCCACAAACAACGCAATGGCCGTATAAAAACCTCTGCCGCTCCAGCCAGTCCAGTGTTTGTCAACAAACATTCAGCGGTGCCCAAACTGTTTGCCGTGTAAACACCGTACGCAGCCGTGGCGGGGTAGAGGGTTAGTTAGGGGGTAGTTCATTGAATGGATTTGGGATTGGGAGCTTGAAAGTCTGTGGATCTTTGTGCGTGAATCAATCGAATATTGTTTACTGAGGAGCTCGATAGCGCAGTGGTTAAAGCGCTAGGTCTGCGTTTTCCAAAAATTAAGCAACTTTAGTAATGACTAATCTTCGGATGGGTGATCAAAACGTATCATCTAGAGCTCCTCCGTGCTTCGGAGCACGTAAACCCCGGTCCCGGCTGCATTAGCAGTCGTTAACAACCACCAATCCGCCCACAAGGCCCGCGTGGTGGTTTATGAACCGTTCTCTCCTTCTCATGGGGACATAAAAAAATAAGCCGGTGATGTGACAATATAAACGTGTTAAATGTGTAATTAATAACACAATCACGTAGTGTACGCAAATTGTATGTAACTGAGCGCGTCATTGCTTGTGTACACACACAAATCAATAACATATTTAAAAAAACATTTCAACACATAAATGTCTCCAATCATCAAACATGTCTCCAATTACACAGTTAAAAGATTAATTTGGTATTTCAGACAGATAAATATGCATTAACGAGCCGATGACAAACAAAGTAACCCGATAGCTGTCGACGCGACCCCTTTGCGATAGTGTGTGCGTTCAAATCAATCTAGCTAGCTAGCTAGCAAGCTAGTCATAAAAATCAGCTCAATGTTTCTTTATTTTTGAAAAATTTTGCCTATTGCCTCTTACTTGTGCCGAAGTCAAAGAGTATGTTCCATTGTCGCACAGCTGTGCTGACGCACACGCCTCATACAGCCTGTTTAGCGTCCCCAGACTGTTTTGGGCGAGAAACTTGAAGAGTACGTGTGCTGTGTGATCGCAACACCGTCAGAGGTTTTCTAATGGCATCACACAAGCGTATCGCCGTTTCCTACTAGATACTCCGAGAAGCTTCTCTAAAAGCTAGGACCTCGGCTCGGGTTGACCAGCCCCCCGACCGCCTAACTCGATTGCTTTGACTACGTGTATAGTTTAAGACGTCATATTTGTAATTAAGCTATGTGACGTTTACCTTTATGACGTCATTTTGGCTATAGCTTTCGATATTGTATTCATAGGCGGTACGAAATGACAAGATGACGTCATAAACTATACACGTAGCCAAAGCAATCGAGTTAGGCGGTCGGCCCCCAGGCCGTGGTCGTAAGGGGTGGGGCAAATCGCTCTAAAGCGTGTGTGAACCGGGTCTTCGTACTTTTGTTATACGAGTACGGTGTCTTAGGTCTATATTAGTGTGCAACTGTGCATGTGTAGTGGTTGGTATGTAGAGGAACTGCCGGGACCCATAGCCTTATTACTCTACTGACGTGAAGTCACGTCTAACACAAGCACGTAAGCTTTCTAGGTGAGTTAACAGGACGGTTAATAATGTGTTAATAGAACATTAATATTTTTAAAGAGCCTATAACTGTCCCACTGCTGGACAAAGGCCTCCATCATTGAAATCAAGTCATCACTACAATTGATGGGTAATAGCTGAATCACCACGCTTGCCTCGATCCGATCCGAACCCTTCGGAGAATCTAGTAGGGCACGGGGACGCGCACTAGTGCGCGATGCCGTTCCCTCTAGAAAACCTCCGAAGGTGATTCGTTTCACACGGCTCGACGTTCCTCGCCGCCCCCAAAAAAGCCCGGTGAAGCTGAAAATGCCGTCTGAGGCAATCAGCAATCTCTCTCCAAAAAAAAAACCACGCTTGCCAAACGCCTCGATGGCCGAGCGGCAAAACTGGCAAAGCGCTCGGTCCGATACCCGAAGGCCCGGGTTAAATTCCCAGGTCGGGCAAAGAGTGTATCGGATTATTATCGAATAAACCGATCGAATAATGCATCGGCATAGCCCGGGTTTGTGATCACCAACCCGGATTAATAATAATGTTTAAATATAAACCGTCTTAAATATCGCGATCAGGGGCCCGACCGCCTAACCGGTCGCTTTGACTACGTGTATAGTTTATGACGTCATCTTGTCATTTCGTAACGCCTATGAAAGCAATATCGAAAGCTATAGCCTATAGCTTTCGTCATAAGCGTCATAAACTATACACGCAGCCAAAGCGATCGGTTAGGCTGACGGGAGGCTGGTAGAGTGAACCTGACGTAGGATCAGTGTAATTGTCCTAAGTACGTTATGATCTACGCAATTTGTTTGCGCAGCTGCGTGCGCGCATCGTAGCCGTTGCTCGGCGCCAGGATCGACAAAGAAGCGAGATTGGCAAATCGAAAGTGGCTTTTTACAGTATTAGTTTTATACTTTAAATAAGGAAGATCTAATTAACATTATATGTACTTAATCATATAGTAATTATAGACGTAGATAGCTAGACAATCACTAAATGAAAAAAAAAATGTTTTAAGACATATCTACTTTTGTAAAGACTGTAGTAAAACTAATTAATAGTGCTTACTTATAAATTTATTTTATTTTAATTTTAAAAAAACTGACTTTTAATAAAAACGAAATCTTCGATTTCTGTGATTGATTACAAACGCCATCTAGTAAGTGTTCAATTCAAAAATATTTATTCAGTTTAGGCTACAAATAGCCCTTATGAACGTCATTATGCCATCGGTTCGTAAGTCTACTCTGGGCGGGAGACTTTGTACGAGAAGCACCGGCAAGAAACTCAGCAAGGGCATTTCTTTTCTCCATTACAGCGTCAAAAGGTGCCCTATCATAAAAAGTATACTTTAAATCTCACAATCCCCATATCATCCCCTACCATCACCTTTTTTAACACTGTTGGGGCTAAAACAGGCCGTAAACCACCACGCGGCCGCGCGGGTACACTGTTGTGATGTGGTTTTTAAACGACTGCCAATGCAACCGGGACAGCTTTACGTGCCTTCCGAAGCTCCTCCAGCTTGCGATGGTTTTTTAGTCATTCTTAGACCAACCTTTCCAAAGTTGCTTAACTCCAACGAAAGCATACCGAGCACGTTAGCCACTGCGCCATCGACGTCTTCATACGTGGCAGAACAAAGAGCTGCGGTGCCGGCAAGTCTGGCCGGCATGCGCAAGCGCACTATCAGCAACTTGTACCGTTATAATTGGCAGATAGCCCCTGGGTTACTACGACTACACTTGTTAGGTCGCGTGTCATGTCACCGATAAAGATGGCAAGCGCTAATTAAATTGCACAATTATCTGTGTTTTCATCACTGTCAATTAATTGTAATCTAATTTTAATGTAAGTTATTTGTTTTGATTAAATTTGACTGTTAATATGCGTAAACACTGTTATGAGCTTTACTTATCTTATTTATTTGGGAATAACAACAGTTAAACATTACATGTAAATAAAATACTTGGAATGGTTATGCAGTATTTTGTCATTCTTCATACGATTTAAAATTATATTTGAGTGCCTATCGAAAATTCCGAAACACACTGCCCGACCGGGAACTAAACCTTGGCTTCCTTAACACTTGGCCAGACGGAGATGACAGAAAGCTGACTGAGTGGCGGCCGAGAGACGGTTACAGAAAAAGAGGACGTCTACCGGTGAGATAGGTCGACGATATAACCAAGACCGTGGGTTGCACGTGGCCCAGACTAGCGCAGGATCGAGGCGAATAGCATAAGCAAAGAGAGGCCTATGCCCAGCAGTGGGTCGAGAGGGGCTGATGATGATTAGAATCCAGTACCTATAATTATCATGCTGCGCGAGTCATACCACTCGTCTACAATATTTTTCCATTAGAACAAGAAAAAATTTGAAAAATCACAATATATGCATAATACAGAGATCGACATATCCTATGTAGTTTCTAAAGCTCACTTCACTTTCCCTCGACTGGTTTTTTCACTGGACACCGGTCTATACAATAGTATCAACAGTTTCATTGGCCACTTTCGGTGGTGCCTTCAAACGCGCCGTGATCAACAGCACACTATCCGAAGAGAGCTTCGATCAAAGCATATACCGTCACACTTGTGGACAAAGGCTTCCCGATACTTAATTCCCAAAATTTTTTTTTTTGAGAGAGAGATTGCTGATTGCCGCTGCGGCATTTTCAGCTTCACCGGGCTTTTTTGGGGGCAGCGAGGAACGTAAAGGGTCCCTCAAGCCGTGTGAAACGAATCACCTTCAGAGGTTATCTAGAGGGAACGGCATCGCGCACTAGTGCGCGTCCCCGTGCCCTACTAGATTCTCCAAAGGGTTCGGATCGGATCGGGGAGCGGAGCAACCCGAGGGCGCCTCTAAAGGCACGGACCTCGGCTCGGGTTGACCGGGCCGTGGAGGAGGAGAGAAGCGCCCAAGTACATGTCTGTACCTGGTGTAGAGCGCGTGTGAACCGGTTCTTCGTACCCTTGTTCTACGAGTACGGTGTCTTGGGCCTAAACTGGTGTGCATGTTTAGTGTATTCTGTAAATGTGTGCTGTCATTTAGAGGATCGGGCGGGGTAATTCCCATCACTTTCCCGAGCCACGTTATATACCAGTCGGTACGTTCCGCGTCCATGTCATATTATTATTATTTTATTATCACTTATAAAAAAATTATATCGTCACACACATTTAGATTAATAAAAATATATATATTAAAAGTCACATGTCACACAGCACGTAAATGATAAAATAATGTACCTACTGACGCGATAACGTTTCAATTACGAATACGTTGGAGCGTGGATCGTAAACAACTCCAAATGGGGGTTATCAGTTAAAAAAGTGACAAATGTATGGTGCCAATTAGTGGGGGCATAAGGTCATTGCAACAACGTGTAACATGCGCGTAACATTAAAAAGGCTTATACCACGGCGAGTGCTCTGAAGAACTCTTTAACCTTATCCCACCTTCTCGCTTCCTCCATAGGAATACACGTGCTGCTCTCTGGAGTCATCGCTTCACTGTCACACATATCCCATCGCGCACAAAGAAATTTGGTGACTCGTTTCTTTGTCGCACCTCCTAAGATGGAATAGTCTACCAGCACACGTTTTCCCTCTTTCCTATGATATGGGGTCCTTCAAACGAGGCGTGAAGAAGCACCTTGTGGGCCGGCAGAGTGAAGTTGACTGATGCTGCGTTGTTTTCACGCTGCACCAGTTGTCTTCGCGTCTGGACTCCATTTCCACTTAACATCAGGTGGTGTGTGGAGTCATTTGCCGTGCTAGGTATAAAAAAAATAAAGGCAGACCCTGAAAAGAAAAAGTAAATAAATTTCTATTGTTTTCTAAAGTTCACGCGAACGTTACACATTGAAATGAAACAACTTTTACGGATCTGCTCGCGTTATACGTACACATTAGTGTTAATTAATGTTTATCCTGACGTTTCGAACCCTTTGCAGGGTCCGTGGTCACAGGGAGATTGAGGTGTTGGTCGTTTCATAATTAGTTGGTAGCTTGTATACCTCTATTTAATTTATCCCATCATACAAAATATTAAATCCCAGCCCCAACACCATACTGCCAGACCAAAAGATATTGTAAGCTCTTTCTGAGTAAACGGAACGCACATAAAATAAATTAAAATGAGTACCCTCATTTTAACAAGTTACCAACTACCAACACCTAAGTCTCCCTGTGACCACGGACTCTGCAAAGGATTCGCAACGTCAGGATAAACATTAATTAAAATAAACGCGAGTAGATCCGTAAAAGTTGTTTCATTTCAATAAATAAATTTAATTTATTGGTATTATTTTTTCATTTAAAATGAAAATAAAAAAAATAACAGTCCCACTTTCGTTCTCAACGCAGCTATTAAAGTTATTTGTTTTAAACGATAAACTTACTACAAGAACAATAAAAACATCATAGATTACAAGCGCTCTTCTAAAAAGTAGTAAAAGGCCAATCAAAGGCTCCATTACCAACACCGCAGAATCTATATAAAAATTACCATCGAATGCTGTATTAACCTTGTGCGAGCTGTGTGCGAGTGTCGAATACTTCTGCGTGTGTCTAGGGACACAGTATCCAATCAAAACTATCGATATTATACCCATTAGTAGAATCGTAAAAGAAACATTGAAACAAAAGTATCGATACCTTAAAATATCGACAATAAAACGCTTTTTTTTATTTAATGTTTCGTTTTAGTTACAAATTAAATTATGATGTGAAAATGTGTTTTAATTGTCATTCTAGCAAAGAGGGAAAAGGAAGCACAGACTATACAGCCAAGTCTTGTAATAGGGCAGTTTTCAAAAAACATTAGCTAAGTAACGTTAGAGCATGACATGAGGTTTTTTTTAAAAATATTTTACGGGTAAGCACTTTGCCTTAATTTTACCTGATGTTGTGACGATAAAGCAGAAGCGCTAGCTTCACCCGAAATTCTTAACTACTGATGCACTGGCTAACTGATTTCTAGCTGCCGGAACACAACAATGCTACAAACATTAATTTAAGTCAACATATTAAGATAAGATGATGGTAGCTAGCTAGCCAGGCGGACAAACAAGTCTTACCAACAACAAACCGGATACACACGCTGGAAATCGAACCCGGTACCTCGGAGTCTGAGACCGGTGGGTCTCAGACTAGACCACAGAGGCAGCGAAACGATACGATATGATTCTGGCCAAAAAAAATACTAATGTATGTAATGTATTCAATAAAAAGTATTGTTATCGAAAGGAAAAGTATCGATAATTCTATCCATGTCTCTACGCAACAACGCAACGTATCGACCGAGTTATGTCAAATTATTTTTAAATGGGTTATTACGCCGATCGCTTAGCGAACGAGGATTTATTGTGTGAACCGATTCTATGGTGAGAGAAAATGGTGTTCAGTGGCAGACTACAACAATTAATGAACTTTAGTATAATTATAATCAAATTCTTATTTTTCTATAGGTACATAGCCTAGCTAGCTAGCTTTATAACCCGAATTTCCATCAACACCCATAAATTGTAGCGATGACTTCATTTCAATGATGGACGCCTTTGCCCAGCGCTGGGACAGTTCTAGCTATTTGTTAGACTTACTATGGTCAATTAAACAAAAAGTCATAATTTTTTTTTTTTGAGAGATATTGCCGATTGCCGCTGCGGCATTTTCAGCTTCACCGGGCTTTTTTGGGGGCGGCGAAGAACGTAAAGGGTCCCTCAAGCCGTGTGAAACGAATCACCTTCAGAGGTTATCTAGAGGGAACGGCATCGCGCAACCCGAGGGCGCCTCTAAAGGCACGGACCTCGGCTCGGGTTGACCGGGCCGTGGAGGAGGAGAGAACCGCCCAGGTACATGTCTGTACCTGGTGTAGAGCGCGTGTGAACCGGTTCTTCGTACCCTTGTTCTACGAGTACGGTGTCTTGGGCCTAAACTGGTGTACATGTTTAGTGTATTCTGTAAATGTGTGCTGTCATTTAGAGGATCGGGCGGGGGATCATTATTATGAACGAAGAAAGTATTAAACTATCATTTTTTTTTTTTTATTTATTTAAGGCAACAAACAGTCATTTCTACAATATAGTAATATACATTAATGATGGTTAGAAAGAAAGACCTATAGTGCCTATAACGTGTTAATATAATCTTAGTTATTTGAGCCATAAGACAAGACAATACTATTGTAATTAGAATAACAACTAGTCAACTAAAAGATAAAATTATAGCTATGTAGTACTATCGTAGTTACATTGATCAAATTTAATTATAAGAAGAAGCACAGAGAACAGTAAACATAACAAAATAATTAGTCACGACTCAAGCTTTCTGAGAGAATAGATTTTAGCTTAGGTAACGATGTATTAAATATGTCTATGTCGGTGCATTCTTTATTGTAAGTGTCAGTGGAACGGAATACATATGAGTTACGCGTATAATTGTTACGGTATCGCGGGGTGGCGGAGAGTGGTTTCGAACGTGAGCGCATCCCAGTGTGCTCGTGCTCGTGCATCGTGCTCGTCTCCCAGCGCACTGGGAGACGAGCACGAGATACAAAGGACATCTTGCTCAGTAGCAACGAAGAATCTACTAGGCTGTTGAGTATTTTATAGAGAAACACTATGTCAAACATTTTGCGCCTGTTGCGTAGAGATAACAAGTTATTTCTTTCTAAGGATGTGGTGTATGACTCTTTATTTATTATATTGTGGCGATAATTTAAGGATTTAATAATTTTTTTTTGAACTGTCTCTATTCTATTAATATGAACTTCATAACATGGACTCCACACCGTGCTGCAAAAATCTAAAAAGGAACGAACAAATGAGAAGTACAAGATTTTTAATGTGCCAGATCGATTAAAGGGTTTACTTACTCGTAGTATGAAGCCTAGATTCCGAAAAGCAGAAGCAAGGATATGATCAATGTGGGCGTTAAATGATAACCCTGAGTCCATGATTATACCCAGATCCCTGATTTGAGTCACTCTTTGCAATGCATTTTCGTTTATGTGGTAGTCGTAAGTGATTCTGTTTTTTTACGCGTTTAAGATATTGTGGATCATTTATTACTGTTAAGAAGTAGGTGATTCGACTTACAGTAGGTATGCAACTGATGTAGGTCTTCTTGGAGTTTGCCACAGTCGCTGACTGATCTAATGACACGATATAACTTGGTGTCGTCAGCGTATAAGAGATGGTGACTGTGTTTTAGGATATCACCGATGTCATTAATATACACTGAAAACAGCATTGTATTGTAATTTACTCTCTCGATAATCACGGAGATCGATGGCGCTGTGGTTAACGCGCCCGGCCTGCTATTGCCGAGGTTAAGCAACCCGCCTGCTCGTTTGCCTCCTTTTAACATAAAAAAAAACAGAAGGGTTGAAATACCGCTTTAGAAAAAAAATACAATACTGTTTTGGTAAAAAAAAATATATATATATTCTTTGTTTCAGAGAGCACACAGCATCTGAGACACCCAACACCTGGCTGCTGAGCTTCAGCATGTCAAGCACGTCCTACAGGACAATAAACTGAAAGTACCACGGCTTCGTCACAGAAAACGCACTAAAACACCAACCACAGTCGAGCGCCAACCTGCTGTACTTCCATATGTGAAAGGTGTCACTGACAAGATTGGACATATCTTAAAGCGAGCTTCAATCAACGCTTACTTCAAGCCACCGAAGAAGATCAACCAATTTTTACGACCTGTCAAGTGCAACATACCCCTTCAAGATGCAGGCGTGTACAAACTGGACTGCGACTGTGGGCTGTCTTACATCGGGCAAACAAAGAGAAGTGTAGGAACCCGTGTTAAAGAACATATAGCCGACGTCAAGCATAGGCGCGAAAATAAGTCTGCGGTATGCGAACATTCCCTAGCGGGGCCCAACCATTACATCAGATTTGATAAACCACAAATACTCGCTAGAGAACAAAGATTCATCCCTAGGATGATACGCGAGGCTATTGAAATTAAAAAACATCCTAATTTTAATAGAGAAGATGGTTGGAATCTACCACCAGCCTGGGATCCCATCATACAAAACATTAAATCCCAGCCCCAACACCATACTGGCCGACCAAAAGATACTGTAAGCTCTTTCTGCGTAAAACGGAACGCACCTGATTAATATTAAATGAGGGTATACAAGCTACTAACTAATTATAAGACGACCAACACCTTAGTCTCCCTGTGACCACGGACCCTGCAAAGGGTTCGCAACGTCAGGATAAACATTAATTAACACTAATGTGTAAAATAAATGCGAGTAGATCCGTAAAAGTTGTTTCATTTCAATATATTATTTATTAAACAAAAATAATCACATATTGTAAACGCTACATTCCCACGAGTTTAAGACGATACGATTATGCCAAGGGTGCTACCATTGCCTCATAGAGCAGCGCTATTGAAAATAATGAATGAATACCACAACATTTAAGAAATAAAAAATAATACTAGGTGGAGTGACGATTTTCGCAAGGTCGCAGCCGCGGATTGTGCTCAGTAGCGTGCACTTGAAGAGGCCTATGTCCAGCTGTGGACTAGTATAGGCTGATGATGATGATACCTATTTAGAAATAGAAGATAATTAAAAATTTATAACATCTTTAAATAATTATATTACAGATAAATGCTTTTATAAACTTAATGAATATTATACTATCGTGTCCTAAGTAATACCTATATAAGAAATTGTGTTTTGGGCCGCAAACACTGATTTTACAATGGTTGGACACATTTTAAACATGTATGAATTAATGCTTGCTGCAATGTTAAGTCCGTAGGGAAGGCTCGTGCCGTGCCCCAGCAGTGATGACATAAAATGAGCTTATGGGACACTTATGGCTGATATAATAATAATATTTTAACATGAGTACAGGTTTGAATGTTTTTATGAGAAAATAATATTTGTGAAAAACATCCCGAGGGAGGCCGTGGTAGACCCCTGCGATGGCGACAGCTCAGTATGATTGATGTAGCGCGTTCGCACACGCGTGACTGCCCTTACATGGGAGAGACATACAGGCTGCTCTAACGACCAGCTAGTCAACCCTGCAAACTAGTGGGATAGATCCCAGCAGCGATTTTTTAAATACTTACGGAAGCACTTGGCCTTTATCTCACCTGATGGTAAGTGATGATAAGGCTGAAGGTGGAAGCGCTCTTCAACCGGAATATTGAGATAACTAGAATACAACAATGCTATTAACATTGATGTCATATTTAAAGATAGGTAGGATAATGGTAGCTAACATGCGGACAAACAAGCTACTCACTAACCAAACCGAGTACTCAAATATGTCTCCCGCTGAGTACCAAACCTCTGGGACTCTTGGTCTGAGACCGATTAATCAAGTCCAAGGTTCTCATAAATTGAAATAGCTGCCTTTGTTAAGATCACCGTTCTTGGAACTAGGAACCCGGGTTTGATTCCCAGCGGAACTATATGTTATCTTATATACTATAATCATCAATGTTAAGATTGTTGTTCCGACAGTTAAAGAGATAAGATCTCAATAATATAAGTCTATTGCAACAAATGTGGTAAACCAGATCAGCCTGTACGTAAGCTCATAAACTTAACATTGCAGCAAGCATTAATTCATACAGGTTCAAAATGTGTCAATCCATTGTAAAATCAGTGTTTGCGGCCCAAAACACAAGCGGAGCGAATTCAAATGAAGAAAATTGCCAAATAGAATAGGCGAAAGTTTAGAATAAAATTATATAAGGACGAATGAGGGACAAGCTTTAGTGGCAGAGGGGAAAGTTTCATAGAGTAGATTGGAAGAAGTTGGTGGGATGATCTTGATGCCCCAAGCGCGTGCTTGGGAAGGGAAACCACCAAGGATCTAGATAAGACAAGACCTAAGAATTAACGAATGCTAATGTAGCCGGGACCAACGGCTTTACATACCTTCCTAAGCACGGAGGAGCCAAAGATATTAAATTTCTGGTCACCTATTTGATCCGGCCTTTGCGACAGTAGCTTAACCTTGGCAATCGCCGAGCGGGTGCGTTAACCACTGCGCCATCGAGCTCCCCAAGAATTACCATGAATACTGATATAAGGAGGTAAAGTTTGTGACTTTGTTTGTATGTCGGGCTAATCTCTGGAACTACTGGTCCAATTCCAAAAATTCTTTCACTGATAGAATGTTATATTTTTGCGGGTAACATAGGCTATTTAAAAAAAAAAAAAGAGTTTAATTTGTATTATATAACAAGAGTATTATTAGATTTGCGTAAGTTCGCTCGTTAGTAGCTTCATCCTATCACACAGACCGCACCCCAATAACGGTGGACGTAATGCCACAGTCCAAATAAGGCAACAGCTCAATGACGAGCAATTGTCATAAGTAAAAGCGCCGCTTGATCGATGGCCGATTGGCGCGTTTTTTGTGTAACGCCATGTAGGTATCTAAAGAGTAGGCACACTTAGAAGTCGCACTTCAAGATATAATAACAAAAACTAATAGCTGAGAAAACACTCTCATATCTCACTAATAATCATTTCTTGGTCGTACCAAAAAATGGAATGTTCTCCCAGCATACGCATTTCCTCGTTTCTATGGCATGAGGTGGAAAGAAGCAACTTGCGGGTCGGCAAGGCGAGGACGACCCGAGGCCTATGTCCAGCTGTGGACTAGTTTTTTTTGTATATTGACACGTCATAGTGACCACATCCTGCCTGATTGTAAGCAGCCGATGCAGTCCAAGATAATGAGAGCGCTCCTCACCGTGGAACAAGCACGGTAACAAGCGCACCCATTCATGACGGCCTGCATAAATGCCGTTTCACGCCCCGGGACTATCGGAGCTGGGGAACACATGCGCCGGCAAAGAATTCCAGAGCCGAATGGTCTTACAGAGGAACGACTTGCTTAGTGAGACACAATCCTGCTCCACCAGCTGAGAAGTATCTAAACTCTGCCGCAACTACCATAAGTCAGTGTGGAGTCAAGTCCCAACGGCATAGGCAACTCGTTAAGCTTGAGTACACGTTTTTTAAATGAGCTTTCAAGGGCCGCTTTCTATCAGGCGGGCTGTATGCTAAATTGCTAGCTTAGTTTATACAACCACTTTACTCGCGACATCGTCCGCGCGGAACTAAGATTATAAAAAGAAACTCTTTTTAATCTTTACACCAACCGCGCCTCTCGACCTTCGGGGGGCGTGCGTTCCGGTAGCCTTCGCAGCCCTTTTAAGGGCTAAAGGCGAACCCCAGGGTTTTTTACCGGGTCTGTCTTAATCCTTTTTTAGAAAAAGGACAAGGCAATCCCCGGATCTACGGAATCTGCGTGCAGATATTTGCCTAGGCAAAAAAAAAAATCTTTATATATTATATAAATCTTCTGTGCGTGTGTTAGTAACTGAACTCCTTCTAAACGGCCGGACCGATTTTGATGAAATTTTTTGTGTGATTGTTCAAGTGGATTCGAGAATGGTTTAAAGTTACAATTGGACCCGGTAGGTGGTGCTGCAATAGGGGGCCATCATGGGGTACGGGTGTATTCAAGCGGACGAAGTCGCGAGCGGGCAACTAGTATTAATATAAAATATAGCCTATGTTACCCGCAAGGAATGTAGCATTCTATCAGTGAAAGAATTTTTGGAATTGGACCAGCAGTTGCGAAGATTACCCTCCACAAACAAACAAACCTCTTTTTTTAAAGTATGAGAATGGCCACTCTCTGGTCTGGACGTGAAAATAACGTATCAGTCCAGTGCATCTCGTAAGAACCTGAGCCGACTAAGGCATATCGGTGCCATGATACTCGTAATCAGGCGATCAGCTAGCAACCCGTCATTGATGTCATCTATTCCTCCTCGGAGCCCTACTTTGATTATGCTTAATGTGGCGTCGAGGTCACTAACGGCGAGTTTACTTAAAATTGGCTATTTTGATGCTGTCTACTCCTTTTGGGAGAAGGACGTGACGTGAGAGTATGTTTGTTTGTTGCTCCCCCCGCCCGATCATCTAAATGCCACTGCACATTTACAGAATACACTAAACATGCACACTAGTTTAAGCCCAAGACACCGTACTCGCAGAACAAGGGTACGACGAACCGGTTCACACGCGCTCTACACCAGGTACAGACATGCACCTGGCCGCTTGGGGAACCACCACGGCCCGGTCAACCCGAGCCGAGGTCCGAGCCTTTAGAGGCGCCCTCGGGTTGCTCCGCTCCCCGATCCGATCCGAACCCTTTGGAGAATTTAGTAGGGCACGGGGACACGCAATAGTGCGAGATGCCGCTCCCTCTAGAAAACCTCCGAACGTTCTTCGCCGCCCCCAAAAAAGCCCAGTGAAGCTAAAAACGATGTCCTAGGCAATCAGTAAAATCTCTACAAAAAAATATGTATGTTTGTATGAAATGTAATGTATGTGAGAATTAACGCAACGCGTTAACTGGATCGCCAGTTTAACCAAAATCCGATATCGTTAAAAGTCACACGTATATACGCACCCCGCACTTCGCACCGCAATCGCCAACTATTAGCGACACTAATTGCGAACTAGTTCAGCCTAGGAGGGATGTGATAAACTGTCCGATACCTTTATGTGTTATAGATATGTTTTATTGTCGCTGTATAAGTATCTACAATGAATGAAACAGTTTATAAAGAAAAACAATTCTGCTCCCACAATACTCAATACTCAATAGATTTATTGTCAATCATAGATTATAAGGTGTTACAGGTGGGTATAGTAAAGATCATCTTATTATATTATATAATATTATTTTTATTATTATTGATAATATTATAATTATTATTTTTATTATAAAGTTTGTTAAAGTTATATTCATCTCATTTATCATTTATACTACAAAGATTATAATTATAATAAATACAAGAGCACAGAAGTTGCATGTCTATTGACTAATGTAGATAAAGAATTAAGCCAAAAGTTAAGTAATACTGTCCCACAGCTGGGCAAAGGCCTCAATCATTGAAAGTCATTGTTACAATTGATGGGTACCAGCTTAATCACCACGCTTGACAAATGCGGGTTGGTCATCACAAAACCGGGCTATGTCATGTATCGAAAAATTTGCCAACTTTGCCTGACCAGCAGTACAACCCAGGACCTCGGAATAACGGGCCGAGCGCAATGCCACGACCACTGAGGCGTTGTCTAAGCACCTTAATATTTCAAGACCGCGTTCTATCCTGAGCTCAATGGCGCAGTGGTTATTTATTATAGAGCTCGGTCTGCTATTGCTGAAGTTAAGCCTCGCAAACGCCATTTATCGGCTGGGTGACCATAAATTTATCATGTCGATCTCCGTGCTTCGGAAGGCACGAGGAGATACCCAGCTGCATTTATTAGCAGTCGTTAACAACCACCAATCCGCACTGGGCCCGCGTGGTGGCTTATGGCCCGTTCACCTTGTGGTGTTTCCATCCTCCATCCATATGGAAGACTCGTGGGGACATAAAAATTATTATGATGATGAGTTTTACCTTTGAACACTTTAAATCTTTAAGAAAGTTAGCAAGGGCTCACCTTCCCCGTTCGCTAACATACAAAGGCCATTATAAAGTCGATCCAAAAATAACACCTCGCCAATAAATCTTGGGCCGACGACGTAATGGTACATTGGTTTTAACTTTTAACGCGTGAGGAACTACACAAGGATGGTGGTAGGCGCTGCTATTATAGAGGTCGAATTTAACTCTTTCGGCTTTTTTTATTCCTTATTTTAGGTAAGACATTTCAGCTTTAAGTGCGTAACCGTACATTTTGTAGACGGCCAGAAACTTAAAGGGTTTGTGCTCGAAACATCCTTATAGGGATTCTAAAGAGGATGGCATCACAAAAGCGCGTCCCCGACCCCCTGCGGCCAGCTAAAAAGCCCAAGGTAAAAGAGGAACGCTGTCACCTGTGGAACGCGCTGCCTCATAAAATCAGGATGGCTACAAGTCGCGACGATTTTAAAACAGAAAGTCCCCTAGTTTTTCTAAATGAAACCTTGGCAGAATCATCTCAATAACGACCGATTTTTTAATTATTTATACATGTGTGTGTAATAAATGTTGAAATTTTTTTTTTGTTACACATTTTTCCACTTTTGTTGTCGCTCAAAATTCTTTCTATCTGCCGTGTCAGTATTGCACCGCCATATGGTGGACTGATAGAAAATGCCTCGGGCATTAATATAGTATTATTTTGTTGCAAAAGTTATAGGGCCAACGGGCCATAAACCACCACGCGGGCCCAGTGCGGGTTGGCGGTTGTTGACGACTGCTAATGCAGCCGGGACCAACGGCTTTACGTGTCTTCCGAAGCACGGAGGAGCTCGATGTGATAAATCATTGGTCACCCATTCGATGACCAACCTTTGCGAAAATTGTTTAACCTTAGCAATCGCAGACCGGGCGCGATAACCGCTGCGCTATCAAGCTCGAGTATTTAGCGCAAAATAATAGACAAACACCTTCACATAAACGATATTAGCTAGCATTCGATCGCGATAAAACCTAAACCGGTAGACTAATGAATCACTGTGCTAATCGGCCGCTATAAAAAAGTTTAATGTGCTATCAGTAGGTCACGTGACAAATCACGTAGCTGTTAAACTGCGAAATGGTTCAAACGTAACGTGCGTCTTTATTGCTTACGGGTAAGCAAAGCATTTGGCCTTGGTACAACCACCAATCCGCACAGGGCCCTCGTGGTGGTTTATGGCTGTTCCCCCTAGTCTCGTGTCCCAGCAGTGGGGACATAAATGCGCTGGTGATGATGATGATGAAGCACTTGGCCTTTATCTCACCTAACGTTGAGAGATGATAAAGCCGAAGGTGGAAGCGCACTTCACCCTTAACTACCCCGGCTATCTAATCTTGTTATGGCGATATATTTGGAAAAGAAAGTAGTAGCTAGCCAGGCGGACTTAAAACTAGATTTACCATCAACTAAACCTCCGTCGCTGGGAATCAAACCCGTCTGGGTCTTTAAGATTGCTATTGGCTGGCCCCCTATGGCTATTACAGCATAACCAGACGTTTTAGAGGCGACGTGAAACTAAAGGTTCCTCAAGCATTTGTAATCGAACAACCTCAGAGGTTTCGTACAGGGAATCGATAGTGTTACGCAAGCATGCCCCCCGTCCTCCACTAGACTCCCAGGAGTTCGAGTCGGTTGACGAGAGCGATAAAACCCTAGTGCGCTCTAACACAAAATGAGAAACAACTAGAAGGTACGCTTAAATACATACTACGCTCGAGCAACTCACACATAGACCCCTCGCACAAGCACGGATCTCGGAACAGCTCATCGGTTCAAGCGTTGGGAGATTCCGTGTCGGTGAGAGGTTGTCTACCTATGTGTACGTTGCTCGAGCGCGTTTGTGTGAGGCTTGCCTGCTGCAGTCTGCTTACTTTGTGGCTCTGCTTGGTTTAAACGTGGCGTGAGGTAGATGAGCAGAATAGCAAGTAGACTTTCCTTTTAGTCATTTCGCTGCACCTGACCCGGTATGTCAGAAGGGTGCAGGTTCAAATCCTGCTCGTGGAAATTTTTTCAACATTTGTGTTTTTGTAATTAAATTAATATTGTATAGAGACTGTAAACTACACATAAAACACTAGCTATTGTAACATGAAACTTTTTAACGAAATAAACTTTATTCTCATTGTTATAGAATGGGAATATAAGCCTCGAAGTAAAATCTTCAGAGGGTAAAATTTAAACACTGAAAAAAAAAAAAGACGACAACCTCAGGCGGGAATCGAACCACGCACCTTCCGCATTCCGGGCGGCTGCCTTAACCACTTGGCTACCGAGGTCTGGCTTTCACCCGTCGAAATTTTTCAGTGCTTGATGCTTATGTTTTTTAGTCAACATTGCTTCATCAATCTTAGAAGTTTTCACGGGTGAAAGCCAGACCTCGGTAGCCAAGTGGTTAAGGCAGCCGCCCGGAATGCGGAAGGTGCGTGGTTCGATTCCCGCCTGAGGTTGTCGTCTTTTTTCAGTGTTTAAATTTTACTTAAGTATATTTAAGCGTTAATAAAACGCTAAAATATATAAAAAAAAAAACACTTATCTTCAGAGGGTGTCTAGAGAGGATGGATAAAATCACGCGCGCATGTCCACGTCTCTTACTAGATTCTCCGGGGCGTTCAGATTGGAAGCTAGCTGGCTGGCCTTGTACTCGTCTGAAAGCGCTCTATCTCCGCTTGTGATTAGCGAGATTTTTTTGATGTGAGTTTTCTGATGACCTCAGACGTATTTTTCAGCGTCAGCAGGACTTTTCGGAGGCGGCCAGAAACTTAAAGGGTTCCTCAAGCCGTGTGATCGCAAACACCATCAGAGGGTAGCGAGAACGGCATCACGTGACACGACAAGCGTGTCCCTTTCCCCACTAGATACTCTCGAGACTGGCGGGCCGTATTTTTTTTATACCTAGCTCGGCAAATGACTCCACTCTACTTGTTGTTAAGTGGAAACGGAGTCCAGACGCGAGGACAACTGGTGCAGCGTGAAAACAACGCAGCATCAGTAACCCTCACCCTGCCGGCCCACAAGGTGCTTCTTCACGCCTCGTTTGAAGGACCCCATATCATAGGACAGAGGGAAAACGTGTGCTGGTAGGTAGACTATTCCATCTTAGGAGGTGCGACAAAGAAACGAGTCACCAAATTTTTTTGTGCGCGATGGGATTATGTGTGACAGTGAAGCGATGACACCGGAGAGCAGCACGTGTACTCCTATGGAGGAAGGGAGAAGGTGGGATAAGGTCAAAGAGTTCTTCAGAGCACTCGCCGTGGTATAAGCCTTTTTAATGTTACGCGCATGTTACACGTTGTTGCAATGACCTTATGCCCCCACTAATTGGCACCATACAGTTGTCACTTTTTTAACAGATAACCCCCATTTGGAGTTGTTTACGATCCGCAACGCAGCATCAGTCACCCTCACCCTGCAGCTCACAAGGTGACTCTTGACGCCTCGTTCGGAGGAAGAGGCGTTATCGTCGATGCGCGTCGGCAAGCGCTCTATGCCCGGTACATGGTACATTCTACAAAGCCATAATGCCATCAGCACCCCATTTACGTCAAGACTGTATACTGGAGATTTGACACAGCATTACACATAGCATGCAAGTTTATTTGCACAAGTGCGCGCGCCGAGTAATGTATTCCGTACAAAATCCACATTATTTTGTCACGGCTCGCACCGCACACTATGAGATATGGTCCCATTTAATACAAGAACATCCTATTGAACCATAAAAAATTATGTTCGCACAATATACATGTGAGATATAATAATAAAAAAAATAGAAGCGGTCCAATCAACTACGTTTTTAGGTATACATATAGACTCATTTTGTCACTGGAAAATTCATGTTAATAATATTTGCGCCAGAATCGATAAATATGTATTTGCTCTTAGACGTTTAAGTAGGTAATATCACTTCAGTAGAAGTAGCGGTCACAGCTTATTATCGCTATGTTTCGTCAGTATTAAGTCATGGGCTCTTAATATACGGAAACACTATGCATAAAGCTTTTTTGTAACAAAAAAAATGTACCAGAGCAGTTAGCAGAGCTCATTACCTTGAACCCTGTAAATCACTATTTAACCTTTTAAAAATTTTGCCATTGCCTTGCATTACATAAACCAGATTTGCATATTTGTTCGGGAGCACCTTGAATATTTTAAAAAGTACGGAGAAGTCTTACACATAATACACAAGGCACAATGAAAGACTGTATGTACCGTAAACTAGAACGAAATTTCACAAGGGCAATTCTTACTGTATGGCCATCAAGAGTCTATAACAAGCTGCCAAAGGACTTGAAAAACCTCCCATTAACACAATTTAAAAGAAAATTATAGAAATGGTTACTAGAGAAGTGCTTTGTTTCATTACATAAGTTTATGTTATATAACATTGTAAAAATAATATAATGATGTTATAACTGAAATTAATAATATCATTTATTTTATAATTTAGCTAATGTTAGTTTAGTAACGTTAACTTAATTGTATATTTACATACCATAATGGCAGAACGTACAGCTCAACTGTTTCTGTAACATCCTGTTCACTATATTCTAGAATATAAAGCCTATTTCATTGTGCCGTCTCTCTAGGAAATTATTGCTTCCTAGCTTACTTATGTTATTTATAGATACACCCATACGCCACCAGTTTACTCACCTATATTTACAATTACTAATGACTATTACAGGTACATAAGTATAATAATAATATACCTACAACTTATGTTTTAGAAGTAAAGTAGTATAAAGAAATAAAACAAATAATTAAATCTAACACTTAGTATCTAGTAATAAATTCGTAGCGCCTACATACCATAAGCATTCTCTGCAACTATCTCAAAAGTTTCACTCCGAATCAAAGAAGCAAGTGATAGCATAAAGATGCATGTACGTACTTACCAAAGGCAAGCCATTTTAAACTTTATTGCCAACAAATAAAAACCAATTTTGGTAATACAGCACAAACCAATCAATCAATAGAGTTCTATTGTGACAATTAAGATCTGGCCTTGTTCCGGATATAGAATATCAATAGCATCTTACAGGATATAACAGCCATTAACCACCAGTCAAAAATATTTGTTAAAAAAATATCACTTATCAAAGTATTTAAAAAAAAATAACTTTTTTAACAAAGAGAGAAGAAATCAAGATATATCTTTCCTATTCTTATTTTATTAATGTAGCTTTTTTTTATCATTTGATTTGATACCTAATTATTGGACAAAAATTGTCACCAAATTTGGCTAAAGAGATTTTCACATTAAACTAATACAGATGTCTTTCAAAAGATTAAATAAAAATATAATAAAATATATATAATATATTTAAATTAAGTATATTATTTATATAATTAAAAAAATATTATTTTTTAACAATAATTACAGAATAGTGCCATTATTCACCAACCATTTATAAGATTGATGTAAACCAAAACATTTAATATGTGACAGTTAGCCAAAATAGTGACCTATTATTACTATCATTTATTGTAGACATGAAAAACACATTTAAACAAACATTAGACCAGAGATAAGATCTCTTCCAGCCAACCCTAGCAGTGGTGAGGAAAGAAAGTCTTCAGTAGTATTTCTTTGACACTTATTTCTAAAGAAATAACTATAAATTGTAATTATTGTTTGATCCTCAAAACAAAAAGTTAGAAATAATGTGTGTTGCTTGCATAGCAATGTTTTTGTGATTTGCTACCTGTTAATGGTATAGGGTTGAAATTATGAACTTCAATGTGTCAACATCCTACTAATATTATAAACGCGAAAGTTTGTTAGTATGGATGGATGTTTGTTACTCTTTCACATAAGAACTACTGAATGGGTTTTAATTAAACTTTCCTCATATACAGACCATGACCCAGACCAACATATAGGGTACTTTATTTTTACTGTATTCTTCAGGAACAAAGTCGCGGGCATTAACTAGTTGAATATAAATATATATAGATTAGGTGCTATAGCGACGATGGTGATAGACATACTGATTTATATATCCAATGTTTGGTTTTGAGGCAGTCAAGTAAGTAAAACATATATTGATTCACTTTAACAAAAATATAAAACCTTTATGAGAACAAGGAACAAGGACATTATAAAGTCTATTTATGAAAATTATAACTTATGGCTGTCAAATAATTGAAAAAGCAACTACCATTATATTTTATGGTCTAAAAAATTCCACCGATACTGCAAAGCAATATAACAGCATTAGAAAGGTTAGTATTGTCTTAGAAATAAAAACAAATTATTTGAACAGCCGGTGTGATAATAAATAGCTTGGGAATGAGAATTATTCGCTTTTGTATCTAAAGATCAGTATAATACTTTGTGTTCGATCTTAGTATAATGCCTACCCATCCCATAGATACATACGTACGCACGCGTACAATGTGTAAATAAACAAAATTTTAACTGTAAACATGGGCGTACAGAAGACGTAAAATGGCAAACACTGATATAAAACCAGTAGAGTAACAATAACAGTCGCTGGCTGACTCCTCGCGATGCCATTGATACTAATTTGAAAAAAAAAATGCATCCACATTTCTGACGTACATTATATTCGCATGGTGCCCACGAGATAATTACGTTGAAAATAAGCAGTACGAAGATTATAAGATGAGTAACTGATTCAGAATTTAAGAGAGACGTTCACGTAAACAAATTCTGAGAAATACTCAGAAAACGCTCAGAATTTCATCTGTGGTACAATGGTTTAAGCACATTTGACAATTGAATGTGTGACCAAAACATAGCCTTTCCGTACGATTTACGGTACTTTCGGGCTCCGTAATGATACTTTTATACTTGCGTTAACAATAGTAGAGTACAGCTGAATGCACTTTACGGGCGTAACTTGCGTTTATTGGTTGCAATTTGAAAAAATGCTGCTGGTTTCCAACACAGTAATGGCATAACACGCAAACACTTTGCTTGATTTTCACAAAGAAACACTTCACGGCACCACGGTACTTGGTTCGAGAGATGCGAGACGAGCCACGGTATGCAATTTCTCACTCACCTTGTTGTTTGTTCGCTATTTTATTGAAACAGTTTTGAAAAACTTCATATAAATGCATAGGCTCGTCATCGCTCGTCGCCATTTTGGATTTTACTGTCCAAATAAAGCATAGACAATAGAAAGCAACAAACTGTCGGCCGTTCCAAATCATGGTTTTAACTTTTTACATTTAGGTATTTACATATAAAAAAAATCGCTATTTTTATATATTTTATTTTTAATTTGTTTGTAACTACCTTTTAAATGTAGATTAAAAATATTGGTGTAAATTAAAAATACGTAAAAATATTAAAAATCAATAATGTTACTGTCAAAGTGCGTACGTGACTCTCGGCGTGGCAGAATTATCGTGTTCCTTTGTCAAGCCATAGTGACTGTAGAAGTGAAAGACTTCGCCATATTTTTTGCTACGAAAATTAAGTTTGACGTAAGAGCCTACAAAATTTTCGAGTGCACTTCCAGAAAAAGAAAACAACAATTCATCTACATGTAACATGTTCTCATTGAATTCTATAAACACCCAAAATCAGGTAAATACGTTTGCTACGGTTATCACTAGTGTTGAAGACGAAATGCGAGGTGAAAACAAGTATTGTGTTTGTCATCTACATAACCTTTTCTGTCGTTTCAGATTTTAGTTAGTTTTAGTCAGCTATCCGCTCGTTATTCGTGCTTATTCAAGCAGAAGCACAGTAGTGGCAAAACCAGCCATGTGAGGAGAAAAGAGAGTGCAGCGGCTGTAAATGACGCAACCTTATGTTCAAATAGTTTGGAGGAGACAGTGAAAAATTTCGATAAGAATGTCCTAGCTGAAATGCGTAAGATTGATTTACGCTCTTTGGCGACTCTCAGCGGGGCAGTAAGAAGGCCGTTGGGCACCGGCAGAGAGCTACACACCACCAAAAAAGTGTCTTTCATATCAGCCGATTCATTTGAAAAGAATAAAAATGGTTGGTCTCCGACTCCTGCCAAGATCCCAACAGTCACGGTGGACCTACAGGGACATAACACCAGGTAACTAGCTTTGCTACTGAAAACAACCCTTTCCAATTGACATTAGCTCAAGCATGTATGGCCACTTAAATAAACATAGGTACAGATAAGACATAGACAAAATAAGATGTTTTTAATGTTTTTGACGACATTCTGCTATAGTACAAGTATTTTTATTAGCTACACTTGTTTATAATAATGGCATAATAATACTATAACATAAAAACCTGTTTATATGCAGACCACACTATACCCTAGCAATAGTTGACATTAGTTTCACTTTTAGTTTATTTGTGTTAACTATTAAACCTAGTAGCAGCAGTAAGCACCGCTGCTGCTGATTGTAACATAATTAAATTATATTACATTATGTGCCACCAACTGTCAGCGTCATACTGTTGTCTTTCATAAGTGACTATGTATTTAAGCAAATGCGACCAACGTATTCACTGACTGTTGGTCGAGCACTGTTTTGCAGTTTTCATACATAGCATGGATCAGATTAAGCTGATTTTATAAACTTGTATGATGAAATTTTATCCTATTATTAAGTAAAATACCTACTAACTTATTTTCTTATCTTTCGGGGCCTTACGAAGTTTTCCTCTCAGTGCACTTCGACTTATTGGGATCTTATGTGACAAAATATAGAGATAACATGAATTATGTATCATTTATTCAGTTTAGGCTACAAGTAGCTCTTGTGAATTGTAAGTCTACTAAGTGGTTGTGGCCAATGCCACAAAAACAAATAACAACTATTCGTTATTTCTGATTTCCATAACACAAGTGGTTAAGCTACTGTCTTCAGAGACAGCTATGTATGCAATAAATACATATTTTTTCAATATATCAGCAGGGGGATAAAAGTGTATAGAAACATACAACATGAGAGTTGTGCCCAAGAAAAGCTAGTAATAGGACAGAGTGGAAAGCCTTGGAGGAGGCCTTAGTCGAAAGTCAAGTCGAACTGTTTATTAAAATACATATAGTATAAGAATTTACTTAAAAACTAACTTTAACAGAAATAAATGGCTTTTATTATTCTTATAAAGTGTATAAATTTTTCTTGTTTCCAGGGTCAGTTTCACGGACAACTTCTTGGGACTGCTGGCGCGCAGCGTGCAATCCAACACGTTCAGGTACAATGTGCAGGTGCGCGGGTTCAAGACGGAGCGCGGCATCCACGCGGACCTTAAGCGGAACCCCAACATCATCAATAGATTGCGTAAGTTGTTCGGTTAGCGCGGACCACGTGGCTGACCCAGGTATTTAGTCTAGATCTCATCATCATTTTGAAAAAAGACAAAGTGTTGAAAAAATTCCACAAGCGAGATTCGAACCCCATGACATGTCAGGTCAGGTGCTATCTACCAACTATGCTATCGTGGCTCAATCCAACTCGCCGAAATTAATGAACACTATTAATTTAATTTAATTTTAATTTGATTTTAATTTTATTAAATTCGACATTTACATGCCCTGCGTTTGGCAAAACAGACGGTCAAAATCATAAAATTAACCACCAGCTAAAATGTACTTTGTTTTGCGTGAATAAATAATCATGTCATTTAATTTCATTTAATTTCTTTTCTATTTGCTCTTACTCTGTAAGCCAAAGGAGCCCTATTCAATGTCGACAACTACGCCATCAACATCCGATCTTAATATTTTTAGAAATATTGAAAGATCAGTTTCGGATTAGGCAAGCTATATTTATGATTGTTGCGAACAAATTACAATTTGAAAAAAGACAAATCGTCATTTTATGTTCCCACTGCTGCGGCACGAGCCTTCCCTATGTATGGATAGGGAGAACAACCATCACGCGGGCCCGGTGTAGATGGGTGGTTGTTAACGACTGCTAATGCAGCCGGGACCAACGGCTTTACGTTCCTTCCGAAGCACGGAGGAGCTCGAGGTGATACATTTTTGATCACCCATCAGATGACCGGCCTTTGCGACTCGCAGGCCGGACGCGTTAACCACTGCGCCATCGAGTTCCAGTTCTCGGTTTTGTTGTTGGTCCGCCTGGCTGCTACCCCCATCTTATCTAAATATGTCGCCAAAACATCAATGCTTGTAGCATTGTTGTGTTCCGGCAGCAAGAGATAAGATAGCCAGTGCCTCAGTAGTTGAAAATTCCGGGTAAAGTGAACTTCCACCATTGGCTTTATTATCACTTAAAATTAGGTGAGATGAAGGCAATGTGCTACCCGTTATATATAAAAAAAACCTTGAAACGGGCCCGCGGTGTCCAAAGGTTTCTCGATATGTTTTCGTTCATAAATTTTATCGTTATAACTTTTCATTATTCCTTTCCCGTTAGTAGTTTGTCATTGTTTCACAGTGCAAGAAATAAATTGTTTACCTCCCCTCTCTGCGACCCCCGTAGTGCAGCCATGAAACGATACCACTGAGTTATCGATACTTTTACTCGATACAGTGTCGATCGTTAAGTATTGATACTTTTACTCGGGATTGTACAGACGCCTGCGCATCAACCTACACAAAACTGTAAAATTTCTTCAGTACATTTTCAACCATACAACTTAGTAAAATAGTTCAAAGGCTATTGAGGAAATTTGACAGTTTGTGGTAAGTTGATGTGCAGGCGTGTGTACAAAAAGTTACTCGGTATTGTCCAAAAAGTATCGATACTTACTCGGTATTGCATAAAAAGTATCGATAACTTGTATCATTCGTTTTTTTTTGTAAAATTTTGTATAAATATAAGCATCAGCAGTTTTTCTTTCAACAATTTGTGTCTAACTTATTGATAAAGTGTCTTAATACAAAAAAAGAGTAAATAATTTTTAATTAATTAGGGCCTTACAAATAAACGGAATAAGCTGCGAATAAATATTCCGTGTTTTGTCCCTTGTACTGTTATTTGAAATGACGTTTACATGACAAGAACAAAACACAATGACTATCCGGTGCCTATTCTTTGTTTATTTGTTAGGCACTTAGTGTTTTAAACCCCTGAAATTTCCCATAGGTGATTTAGGTTACGCGCGCCGCCTGCCGTTACAAATGGCCGCGCGCCCGCCTAAAGGTTAATTGATAAAATCTCAAGGCCGCCAGACCTTACTTAACTTCTCAAAGACCAGTGTTTTATGTAGTGTTTGTACTTTCCTGAAATTAGCCATATTTGTCAAAACAAATCAAAATCAAGACGTGCTCGATGGCGTTAACGCGCCCGGTCTGCGAGTGCTAAGGTTAAGCAACTTTCGCAAAGGCCGGTCATCGGATGGGTGATCAAAAATTTATTGTCTCGAGCTCCTCCGTGCTTCGGAAGGCACGTAAAGCCGTTGGTCCCGGCTGCATTAGCAGTCGTTAATAACCACCCATCCGCACTGGGCTCGCGTGGTGGTTAAAGGCCCGTTCTCCCTATCCACCCATAGGGAAGGCTCGTGCCATAAAAAGACAGTCACAGTAAAGGACTTTCGAAAACGAACAACAACTTTGAGATTTCAATATCAAAACCTAGCTGCACACTGGAGTATATAAGACGACTTTGTTAAAAAAAATGTAATATAAATATTTATAAAATACAGTGAAAAAATTAAACACCCACCCCCGACCTGGGTCTGGGTCTTCCGCAATCCGGGCGGCTGCACTGACCGCTATGCTACCGGGAAGGCTGACGTGAGCGCTGAATATTGTCACTGCTTTAAATTGTAATGAAAATGTAATATGTATGGCACCAGTAATTTTTAATAAAACACCCGATAGAATAAAAGAAGAACCAATGAGGATATTTAAAAAACATCTTACAGCATTACTGTTGCAAAAATACAAGATTTCTTAGCCGATGAGTTACTTTAATTTCTTTAATTTGCATGCTATATGAGGTAGAGTGTACAAGGTTTCGCTAGCAAAACGTAACAACTGATTATTTGTACCTACATGCATTGCAAATAAATATATCTATTCTATTCTATTGAGTGTATGCATGTCTGTTAGCTTGGGTCGATGACTGATCTACAGATACAAAAGGTACGCAAAAACATGACTCACTTTTCTTATAGTCTCAATGCTGATTTTTATGTATGTTTTAGAGAATATTTTTAATAATTAATAATCAATACTGCCGGACGCTTTCCGTGGCTGGTAACTTGTCCCAGACGCTTCAAGTTTTCAAAAAACGCCTGTCAAACAAAGCGAACCGTTCCTTGTCGTCGTATTGTAGAATTGCAAGCGCAAACAGTGTAGGCGCTTTAGCCGCAACAGCTTTGAAGCGGCTCAAGTAACCCGCCTAAGGAAAGTGTCAGAGAGTATTGATTATTAATGTTTAACAATTTTCTATATAACTTACATTATAATCTGTGTATATGTGTAATGTAATGCACTGAGACTATAAAAAAAGTGGGTCATGTCCCAAAATACAGACACTGCAAAAGATAAACTTCTGCGAGAGGTTGTCTATGTGTGCGTATGTATGAAGTTCACCTACTGCTCTCTTTATTTTGTTGTCATGTTTTGCGTACCTTTAGCACTTTGCATCTCTGGACAGGTCATCCACTCAAGCTAGCAGGGGTCTTACAAATAAACAAACAAAAAACAAGCTGAAAAATAGTTATTCCGTGTTTTGTACTCTAAATGACGTTTACATGACAGCAACAAAACAGGGAATAACTATTCGGAGATTATTCTTTGTTTACTCGTAACGCACTCAAAGTACATACTGACACTACTTTAACCAACACATTTGGTCTTCGAGAAAATAAGTAACGTCCGGCGACTTTTCTGTCTTGCTGTATAATAGTGCATAGTCATTTGCCTACTCGTGGATAAAAAAAAATAAAAATAAAATTTCAATGTTTTGTCCCCCAGGTATGAACGTCTCTGACAGCGGCGACAAGCAAAACAGCCAGGGCCCGGACGTCGCGCCGCGCCTCGAGAAACTCCTCAACGAGGATCCGGTGCTCACACACCAGCAGAAGGACAAGATCAAGATCGCCTTCGCTGAGGGGTACTTGGCGGGTGAGGACACTTAGTATTGGTCGTACAACCAGGTAAATCGGCATTTAGATGTCAGTAAGGGGCTTTTGGTTAGATCAAGATTACCTTCGCTGAAAGGTACTTGGCTGGTGAGTAGACTTGGTAGACCTTGTACCGAGGAGAAGAAGCCACCAGTGGTCGCAATCCAGTTTGATTCTACTACCAGGCAAACCAGCATGCAGACACTCAGAGGCCTTGTCCTTCCTTACCTTTGCTCCACGCCTAAAGTAGCTTCTGAACAAGGACGCGGTGCTCGCTCACCTACCAGCAAAAAAGCAAGATCAAGATTGCCTTCACAGAAGGGTAATTGGCGGGTCAGTAGACTTAGTAGACCTTGTCCCAAGGTTTTACTTCTTCTCCACTTTTGGAAGAACACGCCAATGAAGTGTTGACCCACCAGTAGAAGGATAAGATCAAGATCGTTTTCGCTGAAGGGTACTTGGCGGGTGAGTACAGTACTGCCTGGAAGAACTCCTCGACGAGGAAATAAGTTTATTAGATTTTTTTAATAAATTAAATTTATATCATTGTGATAGAATAAAAAAATAAGATTTTTCATTTATTTAATACTAGCGGCCCGTCCCGGTTTCGCACGGGTGGACATTTCTTTTTTAATATAGCCTATGTTACTCGCTAATGTAGCATTCTAATGGTGAAAGATTTTTTTAAATCTGTCCAGTTTTTGAGTTTATTTGTTGCAAACATACAAAAATATAAAGCTCAACAGTTACAATTACAATACAATAAATACAATTACTCTTTATAATATTAGTATAGACAAGTTTTTTGATATCCCCCAGGTTCCCACCCCGACAACGTGCGCGGTACTAAAGCCTCCAAGTACCTGAAGCTTGTGCAGCAGCTGCTCACCATCGTGCTGTTCCTGGCCATCTTCGTCAGCCTCATGGCCTCCGTCAGCGGGACCGTCTTTAGGTAACTGTCTCACGGCTGTGGTGGAAGCTGGCTTAAGGCTGATTTAGGGAGAATCTTCCAGCACATATGTACCCTCCTTCCTAACACAGAGGATTCTTTAAACAAGGTATTTTCATCACGTTTCATTCACCATTTAACATAATGTTGAAGTACAAAACAAATGATGAAGTATACATGTAATGTGGATCTTCTACACCTGTGAACAGGCTACAAAAAAAAAATAAAAACGTTCCACACTTTACAAAATAAGGTATTTATTTTATTATAAAATAAAATAAAATTGAGTTAACTTCTTGAAAATAAATATACGTCAAAAACAATAAGGGTACCAGGAGTCCTGGGGTCAGTTTGGTCAACAAAAGTATCTACTTGGTAAAAACAATAATAAAATGAGGGGAAAAATAAAAAGCGTTGGTTAGTAGGTAAAATATCTGTAATGTTAGGGATGGGTCCTTGTTGTTAGCTCATACAGAATACCTCTAATGGGTCTGGGGTAGAGAAAGGTATGGAATGTGTCTCTGTCTTATCATTTGTTTACGTACATGTCTGTGTAATAATGATGAAGATATAAAAATAATGCCTCGGTGGCCGGGTAGCAAATCGCTCGGCCCGATATCCGAAGGTCCTGGGTTCAATTCCCAAGTCGGGCAAAGTATGTTTCGGATTTTTCGATCCATACCCAGGGTTTGTGATCCAACCAACCCGCATTTGGCAAGCGTGGTGATTAAGCCATTACCCATCGATTGTAGCTATGACTTGATTTCAATGATGGAGGCCTTTGCCCAGCAGTGGGACAGTTATAGGCTGTTTACTTACTTTGTACTTTTTAAAAAATCCTATTTACCAATGTCCTTGCTATAATCAGTGCTCTAAACGCAATTTTCATAGTATTCACTTGTATATTCATGGAACATACATCAACTGTATTCTGACTGACTTGATATCAAGTATGGAGGCCTTTGCCCAGCAGTGGGACAGTTATAGGCTGTTTAGGTATAATGTATAATTTTACGCAAATTTTGTTGTGAACAAATTACAATTTGAAAAACTGTCCCCAGCCTAGCTCATAGACTCTTAGTACTAGAAAGCTGTAATTTGGCATGGATATACATATTAATCACGCCGACAAAGTGGTTAAGTAAAATTTAAATTTTTTTTCAGGTGTAGGAAGTGGGGATGCTATTTTTTTTTCTTGTTTACCCCTAAGTGTGGGGTGTCGTTGGATAGCAATTTCAAAAATATAGCGGGTTTATGAAAAGAGTTTTTTTATTGAGGCATCCGTTTCTGAGCTATTAAGCTTTAAAGTGCAAAATTTTGCTAGAGTCAGAGGTCCTCCCCACCCCAAAGATTTTGGATACGTGAAAAAAGTTGTATATATGACGAAGTTAAAATGAAAACTATCACAGCTAAGTAGGTTTTACAAGTTTACGAGTAACAGTCGACCAACTTATAAAATGCACTTGGCGCAGTACAAATTCCTCATTGGGAACTACGTAAATAACGTTTTCAGGTGTGTGAAACCGGTAGTATCTACATTTAAGTATATGAGCCATCGTTAAATAAATGTTCATAAAAGCCCTCTTCTCAGAGTCCGCGTTATTGAGATTGGCTACGGAACCCTACACTGCGCGTGGCCCGACACGCACTTGGCTGGTTTTTTCAAATTATTTTACTTTTATAAAAATCCTGTTTTACAATGTCCTTGATACACTCAGTGCTCTAGAACGCCATTGTCATAGTAATCAGTTGTATGTTCGTGGAACATGCGCAGGATCCAGCTGGGCAGCCAAGTGGAGGTAGACCCCGAGGACATCTCCGTCACCTTCGATGATGTCAAGGGAGCTGATGAGGCCAAACAGGAGCTGAAAGATGTTGTGAGTTCTTGGGATTATATTAATGTTATGAAGAACGAATCATTGAGTCTCTGTTTGCACATTTAGCCATTGCCAAAATTATATATATACTTTAGGATACGAGTCTATATAACAGTCTTTATAATAGTCTAAATTTAGAAACTTTAAATAAATATTTTTATTATTTTGAATTTTGCATTGTTACCGAGACCCCTCAGCCGACCGGCCGAGCTCAGCGGTCCAGAGCATTGGACCAGTTATAAAAAAAGGCTGGTTGTAAAAAAAACTAGTAAAATTTTATCTTGAAATAAATATAGTTATTATTATGAATAGTTTCTTTATTTCATTCATTTCATATGTAAATGATTAATGATAAAATTAAGTGATCCCAAACCCCACGAATATCAGTAAAGATGAGGAATTTCAATGAGACGTCACGCGTTTTACAGAATTTGAAAATTGATATTGAGGTGAAACAAATTATTAAAGGAAAAAATGCAAACTTAAATTTTCCCTTTACGCCAAGAAACCGAAGTGTTTCAGTCTGCACTGACAACCACGATTTTCGAAAAAGTATACTTAATTTCATCGACGTAGTTTAGTAAATGAAAAAGATATACACAATTTATAATTCTGCATTCAGAAACGATAACTTTGTTGCTGCCATAGTCTATTAAAACTTGCATAAGTGAACGCATTTCACAGTTGTCAGCGCCTTAATTCTATAGACTCGACAGTGGTCTCGGTTAGTTGGAAGGACAAGCGCGAGTTGTTTAATTGTGGGTTTTGACTTTGATATTCAAATTACGTCAACGAAAACGAGGTTTTTGTATGGAGTTGAAGCAACGCCTCCTAGTGACAAACGAGGAGAGTTAAGATTTGATTCGATGCTATTTATTTTTTCAATTTCTTTGTTGTTAATCTGTGTATACATATATACGTGTTTGTGATGTAAACACTTTAATTTCTACATGGGATGACTGTATAAATTTATGTAATTTGTCGATTCTCAGGTGGAATTCCTAAAGTCCCCCGAGAAGTTCTCATCCCTGGGCGGAAAACTACCAAAGGGGGTACTACTGGTAGGCCCCCCCGGTACCGGCAAAACGCTGCTCGCGAGGGCCGTGGCCGGAGAGGCGCGGGTGCCTTTCTTCCACGCGGCCGGTCCCGAGTTCGACGAGATACTGGTGGGGCAGGGGGCAAGAAGGGTGCGGGACTTGTTCAGTGAGTACCTGTAGTGAAGCTTCTAGTTACACGAGATACTAGTGGGACGAGTGTGGGACTTGTTCGGTGAGTACTGAGTTTCTGTAGGGGCGCTACCAGTTCCACAAGATACAAGTGGAGCGAGTGTGGGACTTGTTCGGTGAGTACCCATAATGACGCTTCTAGTTCCACGAGATGCTAGTGGGGCGAGTGTGGGACTTGTTCGGTGAGTACCTGTAGTGACACTACTAGGTCCATGAGATACTAGTAGGGCGAGTGTGGGACTTGTTCGGTGAGTACCTGTAGTGACACTACTAGGTCCATGAGATACTAGTAGGGCGAGTGTGGGACTTGTTCGGTGAGTACCTGTAGTGACACTACTAGGTCCATGAGATACTAGTAGGGCGAGTGTGGGACTTGTTCGGTGAGCACCTGTAGTGACACTACTAGGTCCATGAGATACTAGTAGGGCGAGTGTGAGACTTGTTCGGTGAGTGCTTATAGTGACACTACTAGTTCTACGAGATACGTTCGAGGAGATACTGGTGGGGCAAGGGGCGAGAAGAGTGCGAGACTTGTTCAGTGAGTACCTTTAGTGACGCTACTACTTTAACGAGATACTGGTGGGGCAGTGGCGAATAGATACATACATACAAGTTACATACGTAAAATTATGCGCAAAAATTAGTTGGGAACAAGTTATAATTTGAAAAACAAATGTTAAAAAATCTACCTGGATTGTTACCTTGATTGAAAGTCTGTAAACCTACGGTTGACTTTGAACAAACATGTTGCCCCGGTGTATTTAGTACAAATACAAATACAAATAATTTATTTTTCAAAAATTTGTTACATAGTATGCACCAAAATTAAGTACAACAAAACGAAAGCTAATATAGTGACATTCTAACAATACAGAAAGCATAACTCGTGGGTCCCACACCAGGAGAGCCCCGTATCGTGGGCACCCACTAAAGTTTATGCGACAGATAGAAATATGATCAAGAAATATAAACACGAAGGCGTGTCTGCGTATGTATGTGTGTACGTGTGTGGGGGTATGTAGGGGTGTGTGTGCATGTGTGTGGGGGTGTGCGTGCGTGTGTGAGGGGGTGTGTGTGAGGGGGGTGTGTGCGTGTGTGTATGTGTGTGTCCATGTAATTTGTAGGCTAGACTAGACTAGTGTTTTGTATCTTTACGCAAATGAACTTACTTATTTTCATTATAATGTTGCTTACGCATGGCATTGTGTTGTGTACAGAGGCGGCTAAGGAGCGCGCGCCGTGCGTCATATTCATCGACGAGATCGACTCCGTGGGCGCCAAGCGCACCAACAGCGTACTCCACCCCTACGCCAACCAGGTACACAGCTTTGAGCTAATGACAATTATTTATTTGATATTTTTTAATATTTAATATTTAAAATATTAATATATAAATTTATTTAGAACCTTCGATCAATTATGTACTGTATATACTCTAGCCAAACTCGATAAAGAATAAATGTTGACAAACCAAATTAGGGTCATCACAAATCTGGGCAAAAATGTTTTTTTCGTATTATTACTTGATTACTGCATTTTACATAAAAGATATTGTAATACTTATTATTCTCACAACACATCTCACTTAAATCAGTCGCTCAACGTCGGTAAAAACGTTATAATACGAAGAACTTATAAAAAACGTTAACTATTTTCACTTGTTAACCCCATTAAACAATTGTCATTACTAAAATTGAGGTATTCTAAACATTACCGTTATTATAAACTAGCATTCCAATTGAAGATGACACTAGTATCCATATGGGGTCGATTATCTTAACTACCTCTGAAATCTGCAGCGTAAACAGTGCATTTGCAATGCAAAACAAACATTCATGAACAAATTGAATTGAAGTTAAAGAAAGTTGGATTATAACAGCAGTTGATTAATTTATGTAATAAATAAATTATTGAATCTCCAAGTGAAGTTTTTAAATTATTTCAAGGTAGTTTTTATTTTGCTTACATTGCAAACGCTGGCTGAACCCTACGAGATAGATCAAAATAATGTAGGTACTACAGTATTGTACACCTTAAAAAGGTCTACAAAAAAGTCCGCGATGGTATATGTCAACCTCTTAGGAATAACCCACAATAATATTTTTTTATCTTTTACTTTTTACGAGAAATAATGGCTTATTTACGAAGCGATTTTAAGCAATACAGCATTAATCCTTATCCAATTAAGTACCTTAAATACACAGCATGTAATTTAAATGAATATTTTGGAAGATATTACATATTTAAAATGCAGGGACATGGCGGTTGCGTGTATCAGCATTGCACCCGTGCGAAGCCGGGGCGGGTCGCTAGTAAATGATAATATACTATAAGTAACGAGCACGTTCCTGTTCAGACCATAAACCAGCTGCTATCGGAAATGGACGGCTTCCACCAGAACGAGGGCGTCATAGTCCTCGGCGCCACGAACCGAAGAGACGATTTGGACCAGGCGCTGCTACGGCCGGGGCGGTTCGACGTCGAGGTCAGTGCTCGCTAGTGTTAAGTCTTAACCGTTTTTTTTTTATATATAACCCCTTACAAATAAAACAAAGAAAATAAGCTCCAAATAGTTATTCCGTGATTATTTACATTTATTATTTATATAAACAAAACAAAAACATATTATAAATAGCTTGCCTACTTCTTAACTGATCTTTAGTATTTGTAAAAATATTATGATCGGGTGTTAATGACGGTAGTTGTTGACATGGAATGGGCGCCTTTGGCTTTCAAAGTAAAAAAGTAAATTGTGTTGAATAATTTCGGCGGGCTGGTTAGAACCACGATAGCTCAATTGGAAGAGCACCTGACCCGGTATGTCAGAAGGGTGCAGGCTCAAATCCTGCTCGTGGAAATTTTTTCAACATTGTGTTTTTATTTACATATAGTTTTACGCAAATTGTTGCGAACAAATTATAATTTTAAAAAAGACAAAGTGTTGAAATAATTCCACGAGCGGGATTCGAACCCGCACCCCATGACATGCCGGGTCTGGTGCACTATCAACTATGCTATCGTGGCTCGTGTATCGTGGATTTGTCTTTTTTCAAATACTTATTCCGTGTTTTGTTTTCTATCATGTAACTTCGTTTCAGATTAGAGTAAAAGAGACAAAACACGGAATAACTATTCCAAGCCTTCCCGGTAGCATAGCGGTCAGTGCAGCCGCCCGGATTGCGGAAGACCCAGGTTTGATTCCTGGCTGGGTCGGGTGGGCGTTTAATTTTTTTTACTGTATTTTATACATTTTGTAAATATTTAAAATAAATATTATCTATTTATATAACTTGTAACAACATTGCTTTGACACTGGCTAAATGAGTAATGAGTTAATTATTAAGGGCATTAAGTCCGCCTTTTGTACTTTATTTTATTGTATTGTGCAATAAAGATTAAATAAATAAATGAGCTAACCGCACGAAGCCATCCACTAAAAGAAAAAAAAACAGAAAGGTGTGGTTAAAATGTAAAGATCCAGAGTGTATCCGATCGGGAGATCTTGTGTGCAGAGTTGCCAAGACATTATTATTAACATCCGGGCGGCTGCACTGACCGCTATGCTACCAGAAAGGCTGACGTAAGCGCTGAATTTTGTCACTGCTTACGTCAGCCTTCCCGGTAGCATAGCGGTCAGTGCAGCCGCCCGGATTGCGGAAGACCCAGGCTCGATTCCTGGCTGGGTCGGGCGGGCGTTTAATTTTTTCACTGTATTTTATAAATTTTATAAATATTTAATTTAGCTTCAGTATATAGCAATTAGCACTTAAAAATAAAAAAGTAAAATTTAATATTTATTTTGTTAATATATGATGCATAATAATAATAGTAATGAGAAGTGAGAAATGGGACTTCTTGGCGGGAAAGTGAAGAGTCATGTCTGCGGTTTTGTTTTATTTTCAAAAATTTGTGTTATGTCGAATATTAATGTGAAATAATGGTGGATTATTAACCGTTAAGTGTTCGTAAGTGTGCATGAGTGTTGGCAAATGAAACAAAACAGTGCAACTTTACTTTTCAAATTCTCTCAAGAAGTCCGCCGAGGAATTAGCAAAGCCCCACATCTTTACTGAGATACTCAAGGGGCTGGGGGGTATATCATTTCTCACTTCTCATTTTTATTATCATTCATCATCATACTGACTGGAAGGAAGTATTGTATATTTGTATATTACTTGTAAGAAAAATTACTTTGACACTGGCTAAATGTGCTAGTCGCACGAAGCCATCAACTAAAAGAAAGAAAGAAAGAAAAGTGAGAAATGATAACCCCCAACCTTCAGTATCTCAGTAAAGATGCTTTACTGAGGAAGTCCTCACGCGGACTTCTTGAGGTAATTTGAAAAGTGCCGTTGCACTGTTTTGTTTCATTTGCCAACACTCATGCACGCTCACGACCACTTAACGGTTAATAATCCACCATTATTTCACATTGATATTTGACATAACACAAATTTTAGACAATAAAACAAAACCGCAGACATGGCTTCACTCTCCCGCCATATGTATACTTGGAAAGCCTTATTGAGTGGAGTATATCTATATACATATAATGACTTGTCCTGACTGACTGATTCATCATCGCCGAGCCTAAACCGCTGAAGTTAATTAGATGTGGATTGTAGGTTAATTGAGTGACCTAATAAACGAGTAAAAAAGGGAAGAGGGGTTTTTGGAGAAATCGTTATTTTTAAAGTAATAACTATCAAAATGAATAATTTAATTGATATATAGATTTTTATTGAAAAAAAATAAAGGTGGATGTGTTTTAGCATTTTTCAAAAAACCTCTTCTAGAGTGGCGAAATAAGGGTGGAAAATTGTATAGAAATCTGTCATTCGTTAAATTTTCGGTATTTGGCCTAGTAAGAAATTGTAGTGTTTCAGGTTTTTTGGAAAGTTATCTCTTACGTTAGGGGATGACCATTTGTTTTCTAAATGGATCATAATTACTTATACAGGTACTTTATTACAAACAATCACACGTCGTGTAGCCCACGTGAGCAAAGCCGCGAGCAAAAGCTAGTGGTGCATATTTGTGTGTGACTTTGCGCAGATAGACTTAGAATAGAATATTTTACTTGGAGAGCCTTATGTAGTATAGAATAGGGCGCGTATTTGCGTGTCGTGACTTATTACTTGTGACGTCGCGTCGCTTGTTTTATCTTCGTAGTGCGCACGCAGAACCGCCATTATGGTCTAGTGGTTAAGACCACTGGTCTTGACCCAGAGGTCCTGGGTTCGATTCCCAGCGGGGGGTACACGTTTGTGTATTCGGTTTGGTTGATGGCAGCGCTTGTTTGTCCGCCTGGCTAGCTACCACCATCTTATCTAAATATGTCGCCATAACATTAATGTTTGTAGCATTGTTGTGTTCCGGCAGCTAGAGATAAGATAGCCAGTGCCTCACTAGTTGAGGATCCCGGGTGAAGTGCGCTTCCACCTTCGGCCTTATCATCACTTAACATCAGGTGAGATGAAGGCACTCTGCTTACCCGTAAAATATGTTTAAAAGAACAATCTTTTTTCTCTAAATCCAGGTAAACGTCCCCACACCAGACTACGGTGGACGGCGCGAGATCCTAGAGCTTTACCTGGCGCGGGTGGCTGCCCACCCCGCCGTGGACTGCGACGTGCTCGCGCGCGGGACCACCGGCTTCACGGGCGCCGACCTCGAGAACATGGTCAACCAGGCCGCGCTCAAGTGAGTGGGGACATACGGATAGTAACTGGGGATAAACGGCTAGAGTCATTAGACTAAAGTAATGTGATTGGGAAAATGGGAACCCAAGCCCCGTGGCACGAGAGTAAGGTAGTATGATTGGGGACCAACGGCTAGTGACACGGGAATTAAGTATTATGAGTGGGGACTACCATGTAGGAAGCGGCTACTAACGGCTTCATGGTAATAATACACGAGCTGGTGAGTTGGGACATACGGGTACTACGTGTGGGGGGACTGCTGTCTTCTGGGGTTTAACGGCTAGTAGATGGGGACCAACGGCCTTTTAATGTAACTTTTTTTCCTTTAGAGCGGCGATCGACGGCGCCAAAAACGTATCAATGAAGTACTTGGAAGACGCTCGCGACAAGGTGCTGATGGGGCCCGAGCGGCGCTCGCGGCTGCCCGACGAGGAGGCCAACACCATCACCGCCTACCACGAGGGCGGCCACGCCATCGTTGCGCACTACACCAAGGTGAGCGTCAGCATCATCAGCATCAGCTCATTTTATGTCCCCATTGCTGAGGCACGAGCCAAACAAATAATAAATAAAACAAATAATAAATGTGTTGGAAGAACATACAAGCATTTAATTGGATGCTGGAACTGTCACTGATTACCATAGACCCTTTGATTATATAATCAAAACATACACCCTGAGCTTTAAGTGATGTGGTCAAGTGGAAACAAGACCTTTCCAAAACATGATTAATGACGGTAACCGGACGATAACGTACAGTCAATCAAGAAATTAATATGAAATAATTTAAGTAAAGTAAAGGTATGATGGTGTATGATGTATAGGACGGTAGTACTATTAGTTATGCTGTGGTATAGATATAAAAAAATATAATTTTGGAAAGATATTAGACAATTGGGTAGTTGACAACAACAACAATTAATTCCAGAACAATAAACGTATAAACGTATAAATGAAATCACGTAACAGTAATAGTTTAGACAGTTGTTAAAAAGTTTCTATATTGACTAAAGAGTCAACTACCCAATTGTTATTTAAACATGCACCTTCTAGATGAATACTGCTCGAGAAATTTTTGTAACATTGACTTCATTGGAAAACAATTACTATAAAAGAGGTTTGTATTAGTTATCTTATCTTATCTTATCTTATCTTATCTTAGTAGGGCCTGCCGAGGTTTCCTTCTTGCAGTAACACCTCGAACCATCGGGATGTGTGTGTGTGTGCCTTTTTTCAAGACGTCCCTGATTTGATCTCGAAACGTCCGCCTAGGTCTACCCCTACCAACACTTTCATTCACACTCGCCTTATACACTTTTTTCGTCAATCGTTCTTCATCCATTCTCTCGACATGGCCAAACCATCTCAGCATGCCTTTTTCAATTGTTGTCACTACATCTTCTTTCAGACCACAACGTTTCCTTATCTCACTATTCCTTATCCTGTCACTCAGTTTAACTCCTATCATACTTCTTAACGCTCTCATCTCAACTGCATTTATTCTGCTTTCATGTTTCTTCTGCCATACCCAACTTTCACTTCCGTACATGAGTGTCGGAACCAACACCCCCCTATGCACAGCCAAACGAGCCTTGTTAGACACCTTCCGACTGTTCATAAAGGAGTGCAAAGCTCCATTCACCATGTTTCCTGCATTCACTCTTCTTTCAATATCACTCTCACACTTTCCATCTCTTGTAAACTTTGAACCCAGATACACGACATTACATTATAATATAATATAATTTACATTATAATGTAACGACATTATAATTAAAATCTATTTTATTTCATTAGTGTTTGGAATGAGCCCAGATTGGTTGACAGCAAAATCGATATGTGGGGACATATCGATTTTGTTCAGTAACGAAAATGTTCAAAATGGCGGCGGCGACTTTTCCAATTACTGCCGACTTTTTTTTTTTGGCAAAAGACATTTATGTTTCTATTAATGCCCTCTATTGAATTTTAATGGTCGCGCGTCATTCTCATTATTGAAATATACGTAATCCCGGAAGCCCACGGTCATGTCCTATTGAGATCACTGCTTATGACATCGCTTTACAAATACATAATAAATGTGTTTCTCTCAGGACTCGCACCCGCTGCACAAGGTGACGATCATGCCCCGCGGCCCGTCGCTGGGCCACACCGCCTACATACCGGCTAAAGAAAGGTAATACTTATTTTTTAAATATTCATAAAATTTTATAAAATACAGTGAAAAAATTAAACGCCCACCCGACCCAGCCAGGAATCGAACCTGGGTCTTCCGCAATCCGGGCGGCTGCACTGACCGCTATGCTACCGGGAAGGCTGACGTAAGCGCTGAATTTTGTCACTGCTATTTTAATGTTTTTGAGTGCTTTTTAGCGGCACTAGCGCCAACTAACCAACGGTCGTTGCAACCGATGGCATGTTATTTTTTAAGATAATATTTTACTAGAAAACTAACCGACCGGCGGACTTCGTACCGCTTTGACAGTTTCCATGACAACAAAACACACAAATCATTCGTCCGCTTAAGAACACCCGTATCCCATGATGGGACCCCTATAGCAGCGCCTACTAGGTCCAATTGTAAATCTGAACCATTCTCGAATCCACTTGAACACACAACAATTTCATCCAAATCGGTCCAGCCGTTTAGGAGTTCAGTGACATACACACGCACAGAGATTTATTTAAATAAAGATATCTACCAGTCTCAGCAAGCTCTAGTAGGAATCGAAGCCACCACCCTTGGATTACCGGTCCGATACTCTGACCGCTAAGCTACAGAGTCTCGGTAGCTACGTATACTTAGTATTGCGAATGCAAAAATTTAAATAATAAAAAGTAAGATAAAATTTTACTAGAAAAAAATCAACCACCCTCTAGGAAGCTCGAGTGGGAATCGAACCCACGACCTTTGGATGACCGGTCCAACGCTGGCTGCTCGAATGTATATTTTATATTAGATGTATATACAACAAACACGCTTGTTTGAGCAGATACCACGTGACGAAGCAGCAGCTCCTCGCGATGATGGACACGATGATGGGTGGCCGCGCCGCCGAGGAGCTCATCTTTGGCCCCGACAAAATCACATCAGGTAAACCACAGGAAATTTAAAAAAAAAACCTTATTTTAATTGAACCAATGCATGTTTTTATTTATTTATATATTTGTATTTAGTGGAAATGGAGGAAGGCCTTTGCCAAAGCACTGGGACAATGAGGGCTAATAATAATAAAAATAATAATGTATTACTGTCAACTTATAAAGAATAAAGAATAAATTTATTTTCTGTATAAAACTTAGTCTAGACATACATCAAACTTATAAAATATCAAATGTTTTTGTTTTGTTTATATAATTTTAATGCAAATTTTGTTGCGATACAAATTACAAAAACACAATGTTGAAAAAAATTCCATGAGCAGGATTTGAACCTGCAAACTTCTGACATACCGGGTTAGGTGCTCTTCCAATTGAGCTATCGCTATTGAGAACCACGATAGCTCAATTGGAAGAGCACCTGACCCGGTATGTCAGAAGGGTGCAGGTTCAAATCCTGCTCGTGGAAATTTTTTCAACATTGTGTTTTTGTAATTTATAAAATATTGTTTATACATTATTACGGGCTATAACTAACTATTGATATTGTAAAGTTATAATATTAAGGTGAGTAGTGCAAAATAATGTAAATGATACCTGAACTAAGTAAATTTCTTTACCCGTACCTTAGGCATCTATTTGGTGGAAGCTTACTTAATGTTAAATTAAATAACAATGAATTAATTTTGATAACATTGGCATGTTTAGATTTGGACTAGTTTTAAGTTATAACTAATAACAGATTTTCTGTGTCAACATATGTTTTTCCTTTTAACCAATTAATTTAAATAATGAGTTTAGCAGTCCGTCTGCTAGCTCGGCTATATATTTTCAAATATATAATATAAACATAACTGTCAACTATGTCTCTGTAACATATCAATGCAAGGCTTTGAATACCGTTAAACGTTGGTATCGATACTTCTGTCAAACGAACATATCGGTAAAAAAATATTACCGGTATGCTTGGTGTCGTTACCTGGGTGGCATTTTTACCGGTAAATTAACTGCTCTACGCGGATTGGCTAAAATGCAATTTTTAACGAAAAAAGTAGGGATACTTTTCAAGATAACGTTACCTGCCATACCTTTATAGAAACGACGTTACTAACCGGTTCTTATAGTGGGAAAATGGTAACGGTCTCAAGCATCTGTTGTATTCTCGTACCAGGTGCCTCCTCCGACCTGAAACAAGCCACCTCCATCGCCTGCCACATGGTGCGCGAGTGGGGCATGAGCGAGAAGGTCGGCCTCCGCAGCATGGAGCCCCAGCGCGCCGCGCTCGCGCCCGGCGACCAGCTGGGGCCCTACGCCTGCGAGCTGGTGAGCTACCACCCCTACACTGTAGATAACACCCACCACCACACTATAGGTACTAGCCTGCGAGCTGGTGAGCTACCACCCCTACACTGTAGATAACACCCACCACCACACTATAGGTACTAGCCTGCGAGCTGGTGAGCTACCACCCCTACACTGTAGATAACACCCACCACCACACTATAGGTACTAGCCTGCGAGCTGGTGAGCTACCACCCCTACACTGTAGATAACACCCACCACCACACTATAGGTACTAGCCTGCGAGCTGGTGAGCTACCACCCCTACACTGTAGATAACACCCACCACCACACTATAGGTACTAGCCTGCGAGCTGGTGACCTACCACCCCTATACTGTAGATAACACCCACCACCACACTATATAGGTACTAGCCTGCGAGCTGGTGAGCTACCACCCCTACACTGTAGATAACACCCACCACCACACTATAGGTACTAGCCTGCGAGCTGGTGAGCTACCACCCCTACACTGTAGATAACACCCACCACCACACTATAGGTACTAGCCTACGAGCTGGTAAGATACAGAGGTACCACACACTAAAAGTACCAGCCAGGGGCGAGCTGGTTAGATACTACCCACTATACTGCAGCCCTGTGATGTATTTATTTATTTACTGATTAGATACTATCTTTGCAATATATGTATTAGCCGGTGAGCTGGTGCGATATCATATTAGCTATCTAAGACATGATAGGCTATTTAAAACGTATAAGCCTTTAGACTATAACAGTTTAAGCCTATCTGGAGCTAGCTCCAGATATCAGTAAGCTGGTGAGCTACTACCTCGCACAATATACCAGCTGGTGAGATACCACCAGACTTCCTATCGCTGGACTCTCATTTCTCACTCTTATTATAGTCTTGTGCTCGACATCAGAGAATCAAATCCCACATCAAACTCTCAATCCCAAAAGCCCTTTGGATTGAAGTCATCTGCGAATAAGATTTGCGGAATTGAAAAAATCACACTTTTGTTTTTCGCCAAAATAGTTTTTGAATTTCGTTAATTTATATTGTTAGGAAATTAGTTTATCTTTCGAGTAAACTAAAATTAGTTTGTTATTATTTTGTTGTTGCCAGGTGGACGGCGAGATCAAGAAGATCCTGTCGGATAGCTACGAGCGCGCCAAGGCCATCCTGCGAGCGCACGCCAAGGAGCACAAGGCGCTCGCCGAGGCGCTGCTCAAGTGAGCACCTAGATATTACTTTTATTGCAACACTATGGAACATAAAAATGAACAAAAAAAAATTTACAGAGTTACAATTTGGCGGTCTTATCACTTTCAAGCGATTTCTTCCAGACAACCAGTCGAATGGAGAGAGCTAATAACCACTAAACGTGTCTATCTAAGGACTTAGACATTATAAATCAAATCAAATAATTTATTTCTATTTTAGTTGTATACTACTCAAAACAAAATAAGGGCCACGAGGTATTTTGTCTGTACCATGAAAATAATAATACCAATATTAATTTTTTTGTCTCCGTAACGAAAACTAATGTTGTTTTTACCGTGTAGACCAATAAATTTATTCCAATAATAATGATTAAAAAGTTTATTTGCTTTTGAAAGAAAAAACACATTTAAGGTTAAAAATAAAAACAATGTAAAGTTACTGAAAACAAAAGAAAATACTCCATGCTCATCTTTTAGTAACGGGTATGCCCCCCTCGTTTCGTTACGCACTCCTGAAGCCTGGAGTGCATGCTCTCAATCAAATGCCTGACATTTTCCATTGGAATCTCTTCCCAGGCCCTTTTAACAGCGTTGATGTTGCTGTTGGTTGTGGATTTCCTGATCACCGTCTCTAACTCTTCGTTTCAACTGATCCCACATGTGCTCTATTGGATTTAAGTCCGGACTGTTCGCCGGCCACGGCAAGACTTGAATTTGAGACGCTTCCAGTACAAACCGAGTCGCTTGAGCCGTGTGTGCACGAGCATTGTCTTGGATCAAGATGAATCCAGGACCCGCTCGTTGGGCAAATGGGATCACATGTGGTCTGACGACTTCCTCAATATACCGCTGAGCAGTAACAGTACCCTCATTTAAAATAGCGAGCTCAGTTTTGCCGTGTAAGCTTATCCCGCCCCAAATCATTACATTTGGATCACCAAAACGATCGACTTCATGGATGCAGGCTTCTGAAAATCTCTCGCCGCGTCTTCTCCATACTCTAATACGCCGATCGTCGTTAAAAAATTTAACTTTGCATTCGTCTGTGAAGAGCACCATGCCCCATTGGTTTATGTCCCAGTCCAAATGTTGACGGGAAAATCTTAAACGATTTGCACGATGATTTCTGGTTAATGGAATACGGACAACTCGCCTTCTTGATGCCTGCTGGTCTTCATGCAATCGATTACGAATAGTTTGGTCACTGACACGAGTACCCGTTGTGAGCCGTAAACGATTTTGCAGCTTGCGGGCCGTCGTTGTGCGATCTCGGCGCGCACTTAATCGAATGTAACGATCCTCTTGAGCTGTTGTAATGCGAACTCTGCCCGAACCAGGTCTTCTTCTACCACTGCCGGTCTCTTGGAAACGATTCCATAGATTTTGAATAGCTCTTCGAGAAAATCCCAATTGCAAACCCACAGATCGCTGCGAATGACCTTCTTCAATCATTGTAACGGCTCTGGTTGCTGTCAGCGAGTCCATATGACGCCTGCGTGCTTGTGGCATATTGCAAAAGATGTTTCTGACTCGAGATATCAATGAACTCTGATAATTTCTAATAAACCAAGAAGCTAAGGAAAGCAAAACGTCAAAGAAAATAGAATCAAAATTTTCAAAAATAATTTTAATTCAAATTTTATTTAAAATTGTTGCCAGCATTAGATGAATACTACATTATTAAAAAGTTTAGGTATCAAAGAGTTTGTGTACTCAATATTTTACTACTTTCAATATGTAAATGTTTAATAATTTACACCAAAATGAAAAAATACCTCGTGGCCCTTATTTTGTTTTGAGTAGTATATATTGATTTTAAAATTTAAAAATAACTCCACAAAAGAACACTGCAAATAAACTTATAGTTAATTCAATTTTAAACAATTTTTTTTTAATTTATGCTGAAATTTCTATACTTAAAATGTGTTTGTTTTGTTTATATAATTTTAACGCAAATTTTGTTGAAACAAATTACAAAAACACAATGTTGAATAAATTTTCACGAGCAGGATTTGAGCCTGCACCCTTCTGACATACCGGGTCAGGTGCTCTTCCAATTGAGCTATCGTGGTGCTAATCAGCCCGCCGAAATTAGGGTGCAGGTTCAAATCCTGCTCGTGGAAATTTTTTCAACATTGTGTTTTTTGTAATTTCTATACTTCTTTGATTTTTGTCAGTGGTACATTCCATTGCAACAAAATTTCAGTAAGGCTCATCGTTAATGACGACAAGATTTAAGACTTTATTTCTCAAAATAATTTTACATAAAAATGACAAACTTAACTAGTTTAACATAGTTTCTCATTATATAAAAATATCACATTAAAAATAAATGTTTATATAATTTCTATATAAACATTTATTGTCGCACGAATAACGTCAAATTCTTTTGGTTAGGGAATACAGTACAAAAATATTGTATTTGCAATTGTATTCGTAAACACAGTTAGTGACATGACAAAGTGAATAGATTTATAATTTATAATTTTGTCAATATGACGGAGCAATCATGACTGCGTTCGACGCGTCAACGACAGCGACGACAGTGTGTAATAAACAACATAGTTCGGTACTGACTAGATGCGGCAAGCACGCTAATAGAAATATCAGAGTGTAGTCTGCATTTTTAATTAAGAAATCGTTATAGTTTTCTAAATTTGTAAATTGTATCATAATAGTTATTATTCTAAAAGCTCACCGACTTTACCTATAAGTGGCGATATTTTTACAACATATGTCGCGTCGATAAATTTCATGCTGAGTAAATCTACCCAACTTTATGAACAGGTATTTAGAATTTATCGGTTTTCTTAATAATCCAAACAAACCTTTCTTCAGATACGAGACGCTGGACGCCGAGGACATCAAAGCGATCATGAACGGCGACAAGGTGAAGCCGGAGCGCCAGGGCCGCGCCGCGCCCGCCGCCGCGCCCGCGCTGCTGCCCGCGCAGCCGCAGCCCGCGTAGCCGCCGCCCGCGTAGCCGCCGGTGAGCGCTACCATGGCTTATGTTAAGATGGTCAAAAACTACCATGACTAATGTTAAACTAGACAATAACTACCATGGTAAAAATAAAGTTGGTAACCAACTACCATTGTAAAATTTTGTTGGGATAAAACTACTGTGGTTAAAATATTGTTAGTAAAAACTACCATGGTTTTAACTTGGCTGGGTAAAAACTACCATAGTAATTTATTTTTGTTAAAAACTACCTTTGTTTTTAGCATATTTGTCGTAAAGCGCAGTCGTCAAGGCAACAAAGATTATTCGTTTCGCTCATGTCGCTGCAGCATCTTTGCAAACTTATCTTATAAAGATTGCCCAATAAATAAATATAACGATATTTATGTTTGTTTCAGAGGCCAGAACCGTGTCCCGTAGACTAGACAGTCGTGATATGTACAAATACACCGGAAAGTGTCATTGAAAATTTTGCAGGCGCCCTATATGCAATGTTATATTAAATTGAAATAAAAATAAGTAAAATCTTATATATATTTAGATAGCGTTTCCTTTCTAGATAAGCTGGATAAAGCGAACTTGCTTTTATTGCAAAACACAAAAGTAGTAGAAAGACTAAATGATTGATTACTCATAAATGCAATAAATAAATCTTATTTTGCAATTTCGTTTCTCTGTAAATATATTGAATACAGTTTATTGACCAAAATTCAAATTTCTTTCCCCTGTACTACAAAACAGTGTAAAAATGTTAAACACTGGCTAAATACGGTGTTTAAAACATTGTGTCTCTGTCTAATAATATTAGCTGAAAAGTGACGGCATCTGTCGAGCATTGTCTCTAAATTTGCGCGACAGACTTCGATATTTTTTTCTTTAATCATTAAACATAGGGTCAGCGACTGATTTTAGTATTTAGCAACAATTGGATATAGACCTAGCTGTCATTCCGTAAAATTTTAATAAAAAATCTATTATTTTTAGCGACGTAAACGGAGTCGAACTCTGGGCTTAAATGTCGAACAGTGGTACACCAATATGATATACAACGAATATTAAAAAGGTGTGGTGGAAATGAAAAGATCCAAAGTGTATCCGATCTAGAACTTGTATGTGTTGTTATTAAGACACAATTATTAACTTTAATTTGTAATGCAATTGTAAATTTTTACTTTTATTTTCAAGTGCTAATTGCTGCATTGAAGCTAAATTAAATATTTATAAAATATAGTGAAAAAATTAAACGCCCACCCGACCCAGCCAGGAATCAAACCTGGGTCTTCCGCAATCCGGGCGGCTGCACTGACCGCTATGCTACTGGGAAGGCTGACGTGAGCGCTGAATTTTGTCACTGCTTTTTAATTTTTCGAGTGCTAATAGCGGCACAGTGCGCCATCTATCCAACGGTCATTGCAACCGATGGCCGCCCGTTTTGCGGAAGACCCAGGTTCAATTCTTGGCTGGGTCTAGAGATTTAAAAAATATAGTAAAAAAAAGCTATTATATTTACTACCTTACATACAACTTATTACTTTACTGTTAAATATCGAAGTTCGTTATAAAATATCTTCCAATTTACAGTATAATAATTTTGTAAGATTATCAACTGAATTTTATTTCTGATAATAAATTGTTGGATTTGTAGTACGTAACAATTTTCAAAATTCAAAATCATTTATTCAGTTAAGGCTGTAGCTACTTGTAAGTAGCTCTTGTGAATGTCACTATGCCATCGGTTCCTGGGCAATTGATTTAACCATTGTTATACGTTGTGGACAGTGAACCTGTCATAGATGTTTTATCAAACTTACTAGTGGTCGCCCTCGACTTCGTTAGCGAAGACTACGCTATCCCACAGGAACCTGTTACCGGGATAAAAGGTGTCCTATGCCCTAGTCCGGGTCATGGTCTGTCTATGTGCAAAGTTTGCACAACAATCCGTTCAGCCATTTTCACGTGATGTGCGGTCAAACAAACAGACAAAAATTCTAAAAACTGTTGGAACGTGTCTATTAACGATTCTAAGTATTCCCAGCCAACTTTTTTTTCGAATATCTTTCATGTACAGACTTTCGACCCTCTTTAGGTTTATTATATGTATAGATAGATTTAATAAATTTTTACTTTTTTATTTTTCAAGTGCTAATTGCTGCACTGAAGCTAAATTAAATATTCATAAAATTTTTATAAAATACAGTGAAAAAATTAAACGCCCACCCGACCCAGCCAGGAATCGAACCTGGGTCTTCCGCAATCCGGGCGGCTGCACTGACCGCTATGCTACCGGGAAGGCTGACGTAAGCGCTGAATTTTGTCACTGCTATTTTAATTTTTTTTTTTGAGTGCTTTTAAGCGGCACTAGCGCCATCTATCCAATAGATTTAATAACCAAGATTTTGCTGTAAAGGATTTGGGTAGTTGTCGGTAATAAAAAGTGTGTTGTCATGTGTATAGTATATTTAAAGCTTCCGGTCGGCGGCGGCGGGCGCCGGCGGGCGGCGGCCGGGCGCCGCGAGCGCGGCCCGCAGCCGCCCGCCCGCCGCGCGCCACGCCGCGGCCGCGCCCACGCGCACCGGCCGCGAGCCCCTGCGCGCGACACGTCACAACATTATCATTTGGACAACAAAACATCAACACTCATTGTTTTTTAACTTTACGCGAACACTACACATCGAAATGAAACAACTTTTACGATTTTCACTTTTATTCGCATCATGCATACACCATACTGCCAGACCAAAAGATACTGTAAGCTCTTTCTGCGTTAAACGGAACGCACCTGAATTAAATTTAAATGATGATACGAGCTACTAACTTATTAGGAGACGACCGACACCTCGGTCTCCCTGTGACCACGGACCCTGCAAAGGGTTCGAAACGTCAGGATAAACATTAATCAAAACTAATGTACAAAATGAACGCGAGTGGATCCGTAAAAGTTGTTTCATTTCAATAAACAATTGTCATATTCAAACATATCATAACATTTACTAATGTTTATAACTTCGATCAATTAGGTCCTAGATAGAAGGATCTAAAGGATAGAGAAGAAGAATTTTAATGTATAGGACATTAAAATTTCGATTATCAAAATCTGAAAAAACATTGGACAGCATCAACAACTAACCTAAAATTTTAAATATAAACATTAAATTTTTACTTTTTTATTTTCAAGTTCTAATTGCTACGATTTATAAAATTATAAAAAATACAATGAAAAAAATTAAACGCCCACCCGACCCAGCCAGGAATCGAACCTGGGTCTTCCGCAATCCGGGCGGCTGCACTGACCGCTATGCTACCGGGATTGCTGACGTAAGCGCTGAATTTAATAATGATGGTGATGGTGCTTATTAACGGCACTGAGCGCTAACTGCGTGTTTCTTTTACGTTGATCATTGATTTGAATTTTGACTTTGGCTATTAATATCACACTAATATTATAATGCACTGCTTTTTAATGATTTTTGAGTGCTTATGATAGATGGCACTCAGTACCGCTAATAAGCACACACTAATAGAACACTTTATCGTACACAGAAAACATTAAAAAAACACAAAATTTTATAAAATACAGTGAAAAAATTAAACGCCCACCCGACCCAGCCAGGAATCGAACCTGGGTCTTCCGCAATCCGGGCGGCTGCACTGACCGCTATGCTACCGGGAAGGCTGACGTAAGCGCTGAATTTTGTCACTGCTATTTTAATATTTTTGAGTGCTTTTAAGCGGCACTAGCGCCATCTATCCAAACGGTTGTTGCAACCGATGGCCATGCAGATTCATCTTTGCAGATGAAATACCACAAATTTGATAACACAACGCTATAGTAAATTTTACTTTTTTATTTTAAGTGCTAATTGCTGCACTGAAGCTAAATTAAATATTCATAAAATTTTATAAAATACAGTGAAAAAATTAAACGCCCACCCGACCCAGCCAGGAATCGAACCTGGGTCTTCCGCAATCCGATTCGATTCCTGGCTCGATTCCTGGCTGGGTCGGGTGGGCGTTTAATTTTTTCACTGTATTTTATAAAATTTTATGAATATTTAATTTAGCTTCAGTGCAGCAATTAGCACTTAAAATAAAAAAGTAAAAAAAAACACGTTAAATTAAAATTATCATTTCCCGGATTGACTACAAATGCGTTTGCCATTTCATTTTAAGCTCGTATTATAATGTATTAGTTACCATTGTCTTACTTCAAATCAATTCGCTTCTAATTTTGGTACTTTTTTTAATTTGTACCAAAACTGGCACTCATATAAGGTTTTGTATGGAAAAATAAAAATATGTTAAAATTGTTTTGTGAAGCTTTTTTACTTGTTAGCATGGCCTTTTCACCATTAATATTTGTAATTTTAGAAATTGAATAAAGAATTTTTTTAAGAATGGCGACATACCCTATCCAGACTGGTGGTAGCGCGTCTTCGGGAACGTCTTCCGTCAGCTTCTCCGCCAGCGCGCCGCGGATCAACTCCTCGGCGAAGCACTTCACAGCGGAGAGCAGCACTGCGTGAACCGCACTGAAACACCATTTATATTATTTAAAAACAGTCAACAATCATAATTTTTTTTTTAATTTATTGATTAAGGCTTACAAAACAAGTTACAGTCTAAGCATACACTTAATTTGTATTACACTTTTGCATTAAACTAAACCGTAACTCTTAAGATGTACGCACAATAACATCCAAGTATGTATACAGGTACTAAAAATGAGGGTTAATACAGTATTATGGTCTACTAGGTTTATACTAGGTTCCCAAAGTAAAATTAAAAATAATAATGTTGAAATGTTTAGATTAAATAAAAATGTATTCAAAGATATTCAAACAAGGGCAGCTTGAACTTCTTTTTTAAATTTGTATAGGTTCTTATCAAAAATGTCCAGCAATAGTTTCATTGTATAAACAACACATTCTAGTTAACGGGTTATAAAATGAGGTATTGTTTTTGTATACTTGAAGACAGAATAATTTATAAGAGGAACTCCGGGATTTATATCTTATATTGAAATTGAGCTGCGATAGAATAGATGGTGAATCGATATGCGAGTTTACAATTTTGTAGAGATATATTAATTCATGACATAGGCGACGGGAAGCAAGCGAGGAAATCTTGAATTTATCGAGTTTTGCACTGTATAATTTATATTTACATCTCATATGAAACCTGTAACTGATTTTGTTGAGAAATTTTTTCTGCACTCTTTCAATACTTTTAGAGTGAGCATCATAATATGGAGACCAAATGATAGATCCATTCCCCAAAATGCTTCTGACAAGGGAATAATAAAGATATAAAAAGAGAAATAAACCCAATAAGTTGGTTATCATAAGAAATGATGTTATCGTAATGGGGACGAAAAGTCAGACTAGCATCAAAATAAACCCCGAGATCTTTGACAACTATTTTCCGTTCGAGAATCAAACTATCAAGAATGTAATTAATATTTATGTTTAGCAGATCCAAAAGAGATATTAAAGCACTTGTTTGTGTTTAAAAGCATTCGAGTATCAGTGCACCAAGTAGCAAGAGAAGTCAAATTATTTTGCAGTATGCAGCAGTCATGAGAATTCTTAATTGTCATATAGATTTTAAGATCGTCAGCGTAAAGTAAGCAGGGGATGTCAGGTGCTGTGCTTATATCATTTATAAATATAATAAACAGCAAAGGCCCTAGGTGCGAGCCTTGCGGTACACCAGAGGTAAAGAGGTAAAGATAGATGTCCCTGAATACTCACTAACTGACTCCTTTTGTCTAAATAAGACATGAACCATCTTAATAAATTTCCGTGAATCCCATAACATTCCAACTTCTGCAAAAGTATGGAATGATTAACCTTATCGAAAGCCTTTGCAAAATCTGTATATCGAGTCTACCTGGTATCTATTAGCAAAAGCAATTTGCTTCATGTTGTACATATATATTGGTCTTGAGTATAAATCCTCCAAAACATGAGAATAATATAAAGGTGCTCCCTCACGAGGAGCGTTTGTATGTAATGTAATGTTAATAAATCCATTACATCAATGAGGGCAGAGAACCGAGCATTACAGTGCGCAACCTGTAATGTTACAGATTTGAGCATTACATTGGTGAGTGAGGAGAACCGACCATTACAGTCCGCAATTTGATGATAACATGTGTAATATTTTGTTACATTACAGGTGAATGTTCGTCAAGTCAGGGAAGAAATTAATATTAAAATAAGAAAGATAATAATAAACACATCCAACTCACCTGTAAGAGCATCCATTGCCAACGTCTTCATTCCTCAACTCTACACCGATATCCGCACACTTTCGTTCAATAAACATGAACCTTAGCCTATCATCCTCATCCTGAACCGGCAACACAGTCAATTCACTACCACTACAATCCAACGACACGTTATGCCTCACTTTCACAGAAGAATCACTACACTCTATATCTATTTCTTCATCAGAGTCCAAATTCTCTATAGAATCCGTTTGAGTACAGTTTAAATAGTCCTCACTGTTGAACTCTGTTAACGAACAAATGTCTGAAGCATTTGGAAACACTGCCTTGATATTTGACTCAGACTTTCTCGTACAATCCATGTCGTTCCATGATGACCACTCGTCAGATTCAGGCTGTCTCTTCATGGGGTCTGGCCTGATCGGGTTGTAACCGTGCAGTCTTGAATATATGAGTATTTGTTTCGTCCTCCAAATCTGTTCTGTATGCGTGAAGTATTCAGTCAGTAGTCTGTTTATTAATTTTGCTCTTGACCACTGAAAATTAAATGCAAACATGAGAAGTCTGAGGAGAAGAGAAGTAAGAACTCAACCCGAATGCCTCGGGAAATCTAGTAGTCCCATACTAGATTTCCCGAGGCATTCGGGATGCCATCCTTGAAACTTGAAGGGTTCCTTAAGCCATGTCAGTGGTTTTCCAGAAGAATTCACATGACACTAGTGTGACCCCGTTTCTTCCTAGATTCTTCGAAGGGGATCTAAAGGCTCGGAGGGTTGAGCGTGATATGGGTTCCCACTACCCGGTCAACGCGAGCCTTTGAGCCATTGAAGCCATCCCCTCAAGAAACCTTCAAAGGATATTTTGATCATACAGTTTGAGGTACCCTCGGAGTTTCTCGCTGCCCTAAAAAGCAATGTCTTTAAAAAACAAAAGAGAAATAATAGAGCGAAATCAAAGAATGGGCCCCTGGGATAAGCCCATCCGATACCAGAAGACTTCAGGCTCTTCGCTCTCAAAGACAGTTGCAAAACTTATGCCATCCATCTTTACAGAGAAAGAAGAGTGAAAGGATGAAGTTGCACAATCCCGATGGATGGAAGGCCTCAGTAGCCCTTTTGGTGTCCATCTCCCAGTGGAGAGGGACACCAAAGCAGGCCCTACTAATAAAGGATAATATAATATAAACTAATATATTTGAAAATAATGCCTTTGTGTAACGCATGTAATAATAACGCTTTTATTTCACTAAGCTAACTCTTAGTAGACTATTATTTTTACTTTTTATTTTCAAGTGCTAATTGCTGCACTGAAGCTAAATTAAATATTTATAAAATTTTATAAAATACAGTGAAAAAATTAAACGCCCACCCGACTCAGCCAGGAATCGAACCTGGGGCTGTGCTGTTAAAAAAAGCACTCTAAAAACATTAAAATGCAGTGACAAAAATTCAGCGCTTACGTCAGCCTTCCCGGTAGCATAGCGGTCAGTGCAGCCGCCCGGATTGCGGAAGACCCAGGTTCGATTCCTGGCTGGGTCGGGTGGGCGTTTAATTTTTTCACTATATTTTATAAAATTTTTATAAATATTTAGACTATTATTTAATAGTCTTTGATTATACTAAACTTTAAAACAGTGTTCAAAAAACTCACCTCAATATTTCTTCTTTTAGCGAAGTCTAATTTCCAATACCTCTCCTCGTTCTCAACCACAAACGGAAACTTTCTGACAAAGTCCACGTCCCTTGCACATTCCGTTATAACAGGCATTTTCTTTAACATATAATTCACTGCACCTCTCACACATGTGAACGTGCACATCGCCGAACATAAACTATCATACAGAGACTTTTCTTTCACTTCACTGGCAACACTAAAACTGTCATCTTGCAACACCGGACTGCCTATAGGCTTCCAACACCAATTGTTACCCAAATAACAATGATCATTCTCAATATGTGTAAAATTCTTCTTAACTAAAGGTTTATCCTTAAAATTATCACTCTTCAATTGATTCTTCACTTCTGGTTTTAATAAAGAAACACCACCTTTCCGTTTCCGCACATTCTTTAGACCGTTCGCTTTAACAGGGCTTATTTTGGCTATCTTCGAATTGTTAATGACTATCTCTTGAACTTTACTAAGATCTAAAGTTCTGTCCATTTCCAAATAGTATATTTTCCTTGTAGCCGAGTCTATGTACTTCATTATTCTCTTTTTGGGTGTTGACGGTTGATTCACAATTTCTTCGGGCACTTGTGGGTTATCTTCTAATTCAGTCACGCACCAATCACTCTCAGTTTTGATTGTAGTCTCCTCATCTTTATTAATAACGTTAGCATTAATCATATTTTCTACGTCGCTCGTAACTTTTTCCTCTTCAACAATCTCTTTTTTGACCGGCTTTATTATCATCTCATCAACATCCAACTCTGTCGTGTCTTTGCTGAAGAACTCCATCCAGTCGTCCGTCTGCTCTGTGGTGTCGTACTCTATGGGCTCTATCTTCGGTTGTACTTCCGTTTTCTCTTTTGGTATGTCTGCGGTGGGTTCGGTCGGTGGGTCCGCTGGTTCTATAGCTGCTGGTATAGGGTCAAAGTACTCGTATTCCAACATCTCTGGAGTACTGTAAAGCCATACGTCGACTATCGTTTCGGCGCCTGCAATTGTAAATACAGTTTGTATGTTAGTAAATTGGTTTAACAAAATCAGTTATAGCGATAATATTTATAAAATGTTTTTGTTTTGTTTATATAATTTTAACGCAAATTTTGTTGCGATACAAATTACAAAAACACAATGTTGAAAAAATTTCCACGAGCAGGATTTGAACCTGCACCCTTCTGACATACCGGGTCAGGTGCTCTTCCAATTGAGCTATCGTGGTTGTAACCAGCCCGCCCATTTTTTCAACATTGTGTTTTTGTAATTTGTATCGCAACAAAATTTGCGTTAAAATTATATAAACAAAACAAAAACATTTTATAAATAGCTTGCCTACTTCTTAACTGATCTTTAGTATTTGTAAAAATATTATGATCAGATGTTAATGACGGTAGTTGTTGACATTGAATTGGCGCCTATGCTTTTAAAGTAAAAAAAAGTAAATTGTGTTGAATAATTTCGGCGGGCTGGTTAGAACCACGATAGCTCAATTGGAAGAGCACCTGACCCGGTATGTCAGAAGGGTGCAGGTTCAAATCCTGCTCGTGGAAATTTTTTCAACATTGTGTTTTTGATAATATTTATGCAAAACATGATGCTATTTTAAAACTGTGCTGCAAAAACACACCGTAACTGGACGTTTTGTGGGGGGTTGAGAAACTTAAAGGGTTCCTAAAGTGTGGTCGAAACATCCTCAGATGGTTTCAAGCAATCATGTAGGTACTCGTCCCCTACTATATACTCCGAGGTGTTATAAAAGCTAGGACCTCGGCTCGTGTGTTGCGTGTTTATGTGCGTCCGTGTGTGTTAATATTTCGTGTGAGCTCTCATGTGTATCTTTACTCGGGGGCGATTTTTGAATCGGTGCTTAGTTATCAGTTTATCACGCTATGATGTCAATTGCAAATGCTCTTCATTCGCTTATTCAAGGACACTGGTAACTTCATTTTGTCTCTGAAAATTGCACCTGACCCGGTATGTCAGAAGGGTGCAGGTTCAAATCCTGATCATGGAAATTTTTCAACATGTGAGATTTTTCAGTACAAATCGGCAATTTCATACTTTAACCCCTAATACTATATTGGACATACCCAGCGTCTGCAGCCCCGTGTAGTTGCGGTCCAGCTTGATGGTGTGCTCGAGGCAGGCGGGGCGGTTGCGCGCGGGCAGCGGGAAGTGCAGCTCCAGCCGCGCCGGGAACTCGCCCCAGCCGCGCCGCGATATATGGAACGGAGGCTTGCTGGGAGGAGGGACGAGTTACGTTTAAGTAAAAAGCCTTTATAAAAAAACACAAGACGCATTGAATCATCGTCGTCATCAACATTATCATCATCTCAGCCAAGAGACGTCCACTGTTGGATAAAGGCCTCGACCAAGGATCTCCACAATGACCGGTTGTGTGTATAATACGTGAAGCAAAAACTGTGCTACACAAATTGTTATCCAATATTGAAAAGAAAACAATCGAATTACAACCATTGGGCGAACACTAGTTGTCTAACATACTCTTTATGTAATAAACAGTTTAGTAAAATACTCACTCAGGACCAGCCCCCCGACCGCCTAACTCGATCGCTTTCGATCGCTTTAAAGGCGAGGCGAAGAGGAGGCGTCATCTTGTCATTTCGAAAGCAATATCAATAGCTATAGGCTTTAGCTTCCGATATAGCTTTCATATTGCTTTCGAAATTACAAGGTGACGCCTCCTCGCCTCGCCTCGAAAGCGATCGAGTTAGGCGGTCGGGGGGCTGGTCCTGAGTGAGTATTTTACTAAACTGTTTATTACATAAAGAGTATGTTAGATAACTAGTGGTCGCCCAATGGTTGTAATTCGACCGTTTTCTTTTCAATATTGGATAACAATTTGTATAGCACAGTTTTTGCTTCACGTATTATACAATAAATAGCTATAGGCTTTAGCTTCCGATATAGCTATCACATTGCTTTCGAAATTACAAGATGACGCCTCCTCGCCTCGCCTTCAAAGCGATCGAAAGCGGTCGAGTTAGGCGGTCGGCCCCCAGGGCTAATGTGTAGGGTTGATAGTCACCTGAAGGGGTGTGGCGGGGCATAAACTCTACTAAGTCAAAGTCAAAGCGGCTTTTTTCTGTAAACAGTCCTGTACTGATGAAGATGGTGGTGCTCACTGCTACGGGCTGGCTGCTGCTGGTACTGACTGACTAACTGCATTCTGCGATAGTGTGTGGAGTTGATACTTATTTGGGTCCGGGGCAAGAGAGCGATTATAGTTGGTACTCATTCGGGGACGTAGTTAGTTTGTGGGATGGGTACTCACTCAGGGCTAAGGCAAGTGGCCAGTTTCTCCTTCGGCGATTCCTTTTATCATTGAACCAACATTCTAGTTTTTTTTTTTTTTGGTTTGGTACTCACATGAGCCGCACAGTGCGACACAAGCGTACGAATGGCGTACGAGACGGGTTGGAATGGTATCGTGTTAGTGGGTTAGTGGCTTGGGTTTGTACTCACTCAAGGACGTAGTTAGTGTGTGGGGTTGGTACTCACACGAGGCTGTAGTTAGTGTGGGATATAGTGGACACGGAGCGCTACCAATTTTTGATATCAATTTTGTTCTGTTTATTTAATCTTTACTAAACATTAAGAAATATAAAGTACTCACTTGAGCCGCACAGTGTGGTGGGGTGCGTACGAATGGTGAAGTCTTGCCACGAGATGGGTGAGCACGGGCCCGGGCGCGGCGTGAGCGGCGGGCCCTCGCACGTACAGCAGCCACTTGTGGGTGGAGCGGTCCGCGGAGGACGCGCCCGGGGCGTACTTTGATGTGTTACCTGGAAGATATGATAGATATAGAAATAATCTTTACTAAACATTAAAAATGAAGGAGCTCGATGGCGCAGTGGTTAACGTGCCCGGTCTGCGAGTTCTGCGGTTAAGCAACTTCCGTAAAGGCCGGTCATCAGATGGGTGACCAAAAGTTTATCATCTCGAGCTTCTCCGTGCTTCCGAAGGCACGCAAAGCCGTTGGTCCCGGCTGCATTAGCAGTCGTTAACAACCACCAATCCGCACTTGGCCCGCGTGGTGGTTTATGGCCTGTTATTCCTATCCATCCATAGGGAACGAGCCTGACTTGTGGCAAACCAACGTCAACATGATGCGACGAAAGAAAGTGAAAAAAAGAATTCAATTAAACATTTAAATAGAAGAATAATAATATTAAAGTAGGGAGTAAATTATTTTTCAAATATAAATGTTATATACATATTTAATATTAACACAGAATAAATATATATGCAATGCAATGTATTATAATATAATTAAATAAAATAAAACTTGTGTACATAAAAAAACCTATAACTTTCATTTCATTGATAAAATACGTTCCCTACATTTTTTTTTATATATTTACTGGTAAGCACAGTGCCTTGATCTCACCTGATGTTAAGTGATGATAAGGCCAATGATGGAAGCGCACTTCACCCGGGATCCTCAACTAGTGAGGCACTGGCTATCTTATCTCTAGCTGCCGGAACACAACAATGCTACAAACATTGATGTTATGGCGACATATTTAGATAAGATGGTGGTAGCTAGCCCCGCTGGGAATCGAACCCGGGACCTCTGGGTCTAAACCGGTGGTCTTAGCCATTAGACCACAGAGGCGGTTTAAGGATGGAAACGTCACCTCGCACAGGCCCTGGCAGTAAACCAGCGCCTTTGCGATGTCTTTCTCACACCGCAGCGACATAACTATGCTGAGGTAGGGTCCCGATTGGCTCCTCACACTTGTATTCTTTTTATTTGAAACTTGTTATTTTTTGTCTTGTATTTCATGTCTTTGTGTCTGTGTATGATAAGATAATAAATTTATTTGCTAGAACACAGTAAATTAGGATGTTACATTTTTTTAATTTAGCACAATTGTATTCAACCTGCAAGCAGGCGTGCAAAAATCCTAATTATTGTGACAAAATTATGGTTTTATTTTATGGTTTAAGAATTCATTAATACTATAAAAGCAATGTCCTGATAGCCATTTTGTTAATACACTTCTAAATTTATTTATACTAATTAGTTTTATATCATCAGGAAGCTTGTTAAAAATTAAAATACACATATTAACTACATTTTTGTCGTATATATATTTATGGCTAGGAGGCTGATATATTAAGTTTATGTATCTTGTTCTATTTTGCCTCGGAATGACCTCACTTCTTTTCTTCCAATAGTGCGGATGGCACTTTACACAAATACAAATATCTCTGATATACATACACGCTAGTGTCGTCATAGTAGGCGTTACAGATGGCTCGAATACACTTTTTTTTAATTTTGAAGGCTCTGTCTATTTCGACTGAATTTCCCCATATGATCAAACCATAGCTTAGTACAGACGATACGTACCCATGATAAGCTACCTGCGCAGCTTCTGGTGAAACAGTTTGTCTTGGTTTGCCAAGGGCAAAGACAAAACGGTTTAACTTACTACATACTTGGTCTATATAACATTTCCAGTTAAGGTTTTTATCGAAAATTAAACCAAGGAATCTAAACGTTTCCACGACTTCAACAGGAGAACTTTCAAATTGAACCTTGATATTCATCGGCTTAGAATTATACGAGACGAATTGTATAGCTTTAGATTTTTTTATGTTCACTTGTAAGTTATTAAGGTACATCCAATTTATGACGTCCGAAAGTGCTTCATTTGTGCTTGATTCAAATGTGGCTTTGGAGTCACATTTCACGACAATTGTGGTATCATCGGCAAATAAAACCGTTCTGTGAGCAATGCAATTAGGAAGATCATTTATATTGACCAGGAAGAGCAGTGGGCCAAGTATACTTCCTTGAGGAACTCCAGTATTATTATTTTTGTAAGTTGATCTAACTGTTTCCTTTTGAGCAACTGAGCAACGTTTTTAGTATTTATAAATTTTGTTATTTCTGTACATTGGATTCTGTTACTTAAAAAACTCTCTATTCAATCAAGCGCTTTGCCTCTGACACCGCAAGCTTATACAAGAGCTTGGAGTGATTTACGAAATCAAATGCCTTACTCATATCTAAAAAGAGAGAGACAACCGGACATTTATTGTTTAAGCTTTCTGTTACGTATCTAAGAATATCAAAGCAGGCAGGCTTAAGTAGTCGATTTTCCTTTACGAAATCCATACTGTTGAGCGTGAAAGGTATTACATTTTTCAAAAAAATCATATATTGCCTTCTCAAATACTTTAGACAAGATAGGTACCAGAGTAATAGGTCTATAGTTATCAGGGTCCAGCTTATCACCCCCTTTAAGCAGAGGTTTCACGACAGACATTTTTAATTTATCAGGAAAAATACCTTGTAAAAATTATAAATTAATAACATGAGCAAGTGGATAGCATATATGCGTGGCAATCCTTTTTAACATTTTTGTTGTAATGAAGTCATAACCCGAACATTTGCTATTATTTAATGACATAATTATGTTAAATATTTCTTTTTGTGACACTGGTTTCTTATGTGATAGTCAATCAATGTTTTTTCTTTCTTTCTTTCTTTCTTTCAGTACGGAAAACCGGAGTTACTTTTGAATCAAGTGTGACTTAGATCATATTGATCGTGCATCCTTATAATATTTATAATCCATAATTGACGACCGTAGTCGAGTGACTCGCACGCCGGTTTCTAGTGCTGCCATCTCTGGGGTCCCGACCCAGACCCAGGTTCGATTCCTGGCTGGGTAGGCATATAATTTTTTCACTGTATTTTATAAATATTTGTATAATAAATTTAAAAAAAAATCTTACCTATAATAAGCCTGTAGCGGTGCTTCGTCTGATTCCTGGTGGGGTCGTCGAAGGTGATGACCTTCTGCTGGCGCGGCTCGAGGCGGCGCGGCGTCTTGCGTGGCTTGCTGCAGCCCGGCTCCGGGTTCGACTCCTCCAATTCCAGTTTAGGCTCGGGCCGTAGGGATTTGGTGGTGTCCGCTGGGATAGTGTAGTTGCGCGTTTGAACCATTGCCTGAATATTTATAATAATTAATTTAATTTAAAAAAATTACGATCGGGATTCAACCTATCGCACTACCAATTAGGCTATCGTGGCGTGTCTTAGTTTCAATTCTTAGGTCAGAAAATTGTTTCTGATTTTTATTTAAATAAGGGGTTTGTGATCACCAACCCGCATTTGGCAAGAGTGGTGATTTAGCCATTACCCATCAATTGTATTGATTTCAATGACGATGGGCTTTTGCCCAGCAGTGGGACAGTTTATTTAAGAAGTGACAATGGCACAATATCATCAGCATCGTCATCAGCCTGTACTAGTCCACTGGACATAAGCCTCCCCAAGTGCGCGCCACCGAACACGATCCAAGTACAGTATGCAAGCTAATAATTAATTAATTACTCACCGAATAGTTTTTTCTAGTTTTGTTCCTGAGCGGTCTCGACATAATTATCTCCTGGAGGTCCACGGTTTGCTTCCCGAGCAGCTTTCTCACAGAGGGATGCAGCCGTCTCTGTCCCTCGCGAAGTATTGATGATACCTGGATGACATTATATTCTAAGAATAAGAAAGTAAAGAAACTTTCGCAAAGGCCGGTCTTCGGATGGGTGACCAAATCATGTTGTGTACCTCCATGAGCTCTTCCATGCGGCTGCATTAGCAGTCAAAAAATTTAATAAATAAAGATTATAAAAAAGTCATAAGACAATCAAAGACGATGTAGTAGCGAGTTGGTGTATTTTAAATAAATTTATGAAGTTTTTAGTGAGTTGTTTTAGTCCTGGGCAATTGTCCGAGATATGAAAATTACCTAATTCAAAATTTATTTTTTATTCAAATTTAACTTTTACAAGTGTTTTTTGAACGTCAATTCAAAGCCATGACTTCGTAAACCCTACGGTGGAGACCACAATGTCTCGGTACAAACCGAGAAGAAGCCGCAAGAAACTCGGCGAGGGCTGTTGTTAACAACCACCAAACCGCACTGGGCCATTGACTTATGGCCCGTTCTGCCTGTGGTGTTTCCAACCGTAGGGAAGGCTCATGCCCCAGCCCAGCAGTGGGGACATAAAATGAACTGATGATGATGATGATGAATTGGAAATTGAGTGGGTTCGAGTCCTGCTTGTAGAAGAATTTATCAACACTTTTCCAAATTGCAATTTGTTTGCTACATTTGTATATACACTTGAATATTGTAACCACCTCTGTGGTCCAGTTAAGACCACCGGTTTAGACCCGGAGGTCCCGGGTTCGATTCCCAGCGGGGGTACATGTTGGTGTACTCGGTTTGGTTGGTGATAGGACTGGCTAGCTACCATCTTACCTAAATATGACGCCATAACATCAATGTTTGTAGCATTGTTGTGTTCCGGCAGCTCGAGATAGCCAGTGCCTCACTAGTTGAGGATCCCGGGTGAAGTGCGCTTCCACCATTGGCCTTATCATCACTTAACATCAGGTGAGATGAAGGCACTGTGCTTACTCGTAAGATATAAAAAGATATGTGTCTGATAACGTACCTCCACCCTGGCTCTAGGCTCCATTTGGGCCACATCGTCATCTATGTGACTCGCGCTGAGCTGCAGCTTCTGGTCGCGGTAGTAACCGCTCACCAGGGCATATCGCAGTCGCTGCAGCAACCGCCGGGAGTTCGACATCCTGAGAACACATACATACTTTATAACTACGAGATGACTACACTACATCCTAACTACATCCTTAAACGTATATCTAACGCACCGTGGTAGCTCCATAACTTTCTTGACATGCCAACAGCCAAGGAAGATACACAAATAAAAGGATGCTAACGACAAACAACGGCAGCAAAATCACTACAACCAACACGAAGATAGTCAGTAAAATATATATATATTCCAACATAAGTTTTCTTAGTTACTATTCGTTCTGTTTGTCACTTTCTAACTTGAATTTAGTGCCAAGGTATAATATAATTGTTTCTTTAAGTAAGTGAATAATGTACAGACGCCTGCACACATTTTCAACCTTATGATTTGGGCATAAAGAGGGAAAACGTGTGCTATTCCATCTTATGGAGGTACGACTAAGAAACGAGTCACCACATTTCTTTGTGCGCGATGGAATATTTGAGACAGTGAAGTGGTATTTGGCTAATTTCGGTCTGTTCTGAAACCTCCTGTACAAGTTGTTAAGGGATCGTTTTCCAAAGATCCTGAAACTCTTTGTAATTTGTAACCAGGCCAAATACTGAAATTTAAGGAATGACAGATTTCCATACAAAATTTCCACCCCTATTTCACCACACTAGGGGAGGTTTTTCGAAAAATGACAAAACATGTCAATCTTTATTTTTGTTGAAAAATTTAAAGATTGCTTAAAATAATCATTTTGATAGTTATTACTTTAAAAATAACGATTTTTCAAAAAAAAACTTTTTCCCTTTTTTACTCATTTAAAGAAAAATAAACAAAATTCCTGAGACACATAGGCGTAGGCCTTAAATTGCTATACATATAAAATTACTCCCCTAATGATTAGTTTTTAGGTCTAGGTTAATCTAAAACTAACAAATAGTAGTAAAAATATTAATATTTATAAGCGTTCACTAAAGTGTTTCTTAAGACGAAACATAACCTCAAAATCGGTCCTTTCTATTTAAATAACTGTCTCCTCAGATACAGGCAATTCATTACTAGAAAATGAGTTTTCCTCTGCAGTTAATTTTTAAGGCGAGCAATATATGGACGAGGAACAATCTCCTTTCTATACCCATAATAACTGACTTAAAACAAAAGGGCTGGCTCTACTCCAGTCCTCTACATAGTTTAAGAGTTGACATCTCGTCTGCTTACAGCTGATGTAAAAAAAAAAAGATGACTATGATTTCAATGATTGAGGCATTTGCCCAGCATTGGGAGGGATATTTACTTTAACTTATAATTTACTAACTATAGTTTACCCAGCAATTATTACTACAACCGCCTGACAGCATCTGTGGTCTCTTGGTTAAGTTGACCCGGCGGACATTGTACTGCTTTGACAGTTTCCATGACAACAAAACAAACAAATAATTAAATTGTTGTTTGTATTTTCCATTACTTATTATTTATGTTTCTCACCGTTTAAACCTTCCCTGAACTTCAAACAAATATTTCAAAATCAAAATTAGCCAAATCCGTCCAGCCATTCTCGAGTTTTAGCGATACAAACAAACAGCAATTGATTTTTAAACATATAGAATAGAAGATTCCCGTTTCCTGTTTTCAATGCTTGGTTTAAATTTTTTAATGTATAGCCTGATAATGTGATCACCTACCCGCAAGGGTGGCGATTAAGCCAATACCCATCAATTGTGGCGATGATTTCATTTCAACTATGGAGGCTTTTGCCCAGTCATGGGAAATATCTAAGATTGTTAAAGAAACATCTATACTTTTTTAAATAGATCCCTTAGCTTCTCCAGTTCAGGCATTGAGAATATTATAGATAGATAGATAGATAGATAATACTTTTATTGCAACACTAAAAAACATAAACATGAACAAAAGAAAAAATAAAAATAATAATTACAAAGTTACAATTTGGCGGTCTTATCGCTTTCAAGCGATTTCCTCCAGACAACCAGTCGGATGGAGAGAGCTAATAAACTTTAAGATCAGAGGTGAAATTATGGAAACATACTAGAATAATGTGTATTTTATAAATGAAACAAAATAATAATAATGAAAATGATAATAATGATAAACATATAAATAAACCTACTTAAACATAACAGTTATCAGAAAATATAATAGTAGAGGGTTGCCTTTATTAATCAACTGTTTATAAAATAATGTAAACATAACAAAACACTTATAGTTTAACTGCTTTTCTTAGCTATATACCAGATGATTGTATTAAAATCCCATACAATCTACTGTAGATATAACCTTGCCTGGAAACTAACTAGAATTTCCAGAATTCATTCTTTTTGGAATTGGTATACCACTTTGATTAAATCTGGATGTATAAAAAACCAAGCATTTTAAAATAAAATAAAATTGAGCTAAGTATTGTAATGACCATCTATGTAGGTACACAAACTGGTTTTTTTTCAAAAGAAGTTAAATTTCCTGATTATTGTAAATGTTGTAGTCAGTGTATATGAAAGTTTTTTCAAGTTATTCATTAAAAAAACATTAAAACTGTTTATTTATAACAGGTGGGAAGTGCCAAAGCTTCGCGCCAAATACGAAGTTTATAAAATAACACATGGCCAAGTTTACCAACGACTTTTATAATGTCACATGTATCTATAACCTTAATAACTTAAAAAGGGATTGCTAATGGCATTAAAACATAACGAACACCATTTACCTCTGTTCTATAAGCATAACTTCATTTTCTCTAATCTCCAACTCGTTCGAAAACTCCCGGCGAATTATAGATTTGATTTTTTCAATCTTTTCGTCTTCGGAAAGTTCTATTGCTTCCTTCTTGACTACTACTGGTATCTCAGGGTAGTCTGGATCGTGATACTCTTCGTTTTGATCCATTTTATATAGTTTTCTGGGTGTAAATTGTACCAACGCCCTAAACGCGTCACAAATCAAGTTTTTCTTGTAACACTATTTTTCACTTTCAGCACTTCGTTTACAGTATAATTTAACATTGATTTATTGCTTACGTAATTTATAAATACGTAGAAAGTTATTTTCAGGAAAGTTGTGGTAAAAACATTGACAAAATTAACCAATTTCCGCATTTGACAATTTTGACAGTGAAAGAAAAGGTCAACAGCCGATTCATTCATTGGCTTTTTTTAGTTTTTTTAAAACGAAAACAACAAGTGTGGTTGCCAAAAGCCTGTCTTCATTTTCATAATATTTATATCGATTAACTTGATTACCCACAAACGAATTAAGTGACTATTTAGGTTTTTTTTATCAACCACACGTGAGACTACATAAATCAAAAATAAGAAGCTTGTGAGACAATATTAATATTATAGCAAGGACAGAATAAGCACAAATGCAACTGCAACTCACTCTGACGGCTACATCTCTACCTAATCTCTACTTAATCTTTTAAAGATTAAACCTGTGAAGAAATAGAAAAAGGGCTTTTTAAACGTCACTAAGGGCTAAAAACGAAGGTAAATAATCATTATTTATTATATTGATTTAGCATTATTCGTTTTTAAGAAGATTGGAATCTTTTGAAAATTAATAATTAATATAGGTTGGATGGACTAGATACCTTCGCTATCTAATAATAGTAAAGAAAAGTAAAAAAAAACAACATTAATATGTCGTCTGTGGAATGAAACTGTCATAGCAGCTGAGTAGGTAGCAAAGCCTGACGTAAATTCGACGTCGTGCATCAAACAGTTTTTTTTACGACGGAAAGCTTTAATTCACTACCCATACCCTCGCGGAGACAGTTTACCGTCGATCGTGATGTAAGGGCTCGAAACGAGCGAGCGCCTATGTCAGACTCGCAAATCACGGGGAAAGAGGCCATGTCAGATCCTCGAAGGCCTTTCTTTTATCCTGATAGCAGTAGTGACACAGAAGATTACAGGAGGGACAACGAGGAGCGTCGCAAGCGTCTGTCCAAGCGTAACGGCCCGAACATTCGCGGTCGACTCCCAAATATGCCGCCTAAAAACCAGATTCCGAGCACGCCAACGCCGTCTACTTCCTCCGCCCAAGAGCCTCCAAGAAATGGTCAGAAGTCGCAAAACCAGCTATGCGACGACAGAATAACGCTTGTAGTGGATAATACTAGGTTCGTGGTTGACCCAGCGCAGTTTACTGCCCATCCTAACACTATGTTGGGAAGAATGTTTAGTTCTGGTAAGTTATTTGACTAATTCTTTTGTTTTCATATTATTTCAACACTATTTCTTTGTTAGATGCGTGACTAATGAGTTGACCTCTCATCATTTCATTGTTTGTGGTGTCAAAGAGGTTTTAAGCATGGAAGTGTCCCTTTGAGTCCATTATCTATGTGGGACAAATCTTAATTTTCTTTCCTAGATCAATAATTGCTAATTGCCAATAACTGGCTGCGTTCAAGAGGCAAGGCAATACCTACAAAAACTTCATGCTAACTATCTTATCTTAGTGGGGCCTGCTAAGGTTTCCCTCTCGCACTAACACTTCAACCCATCGGGATCTTTTGTGCAAGATCTCTCATGCTAACTAACTACTGGCTTATAGTAACTTACTAGAAACTGAGATTATGTTACTTTTGCATTTTAAAAGGGCTACTACTAGTTGAAATCTCATAACACTTTTTTCCCCCACAACAATGAAATTTTTGAATTTATTTATGTAATTGCTAATACATATTACAAATATACTCTGTGCTTTGTGAAGTAGTCTTTAAAAAAAAAAGAATCAAAATTCAAAATTCAAAATAATTTATTCAGTTTACGCTACAAGTAGCTCTTGTGAATGTCACTATGCCGTCACTATGCTATAGAGTAAATCATATATTTTTTACTACTGCTGTTTAAAGGGTTGAGAGAGTGCCAGCTTAGTTTTTTGGTGATGTGCTGAGCAAGAAGGCTCATCTCTTTGCCTGTCATTGCTTTGAAATTGGCTGAGCTCAATGTATGCAGCTATGCACAATAGAATAACTGTATTTTTTTATTTAAATGAGCTGGTGATGATTATTCATCTTCTTACATGATGGATGATGACAGGCCAAGTGACTAAAACAGGATGTCTGGCTGTGATGAGATGCATAGACAATAATAGAAAGTTTTTCATATCTAGTTTCTGCAAACAGTTGTTTACTGCAATTAATGAGTCACATGTATAACTGTTGTTTGGACAATCAAAACTGCTTAATGACTAATAAGGTCATTTACGTCATAATTTTGTAATGTTTACTAATGTATTAATGAATTCCTACTTTAAATATAGAAGCTTTAGAAGTTTCAACTGAAGGGGTTAATGATATTATTAAAAAATGTAACAATTACAAAAAAAATATAATTATATATTTAGGTCAATACACAAGTAAAAGTAGGCCCATAAGATGAGACACTGTTGAGACAGTATTGAAGATATATTGAAGATGACATTCATTTGAAGCATATGTCAAGGAAACCCTACTCATCAGGGTTTCCTTGACTTATGCTTCAAGTTATTATTGAGTGGAAGATTATGTTAATGACAAAAATATATGGGCATACCTTTAGGTGTACACAATTAATATAATAAAATAAAAATTGCCTTTTTCACTGACAATACAATTTTTACAATAATTTTATGGCACTGGTATTATGTTGTCAGGTTATCCCTGTAATGCATTTCTTGCTTTTTATTCTACTAAACACTGTAACACTGGGCTAGAGAAAGAAATAGCCCTCGCTAAGTTTCTTGTGGTTTCTTCTCGTAAGAGGACGCCATCATAAGGCCTTAGATTTGACGTTCAAAAAAGTCTTTGTAAGCACAGTTCAAAATTATCAAGATAATTACTATTCTTGATATTTATCATAGATCTTTTTGAATGTCTGTGATCTTTTTGAAGTTCACTTTGAATAGAACTGTTTTGATTTGAGCCAATGTGGATTACAATTGATTATTGAGCTAAACATAACCTGAATCCCACCAGGTCTCGAGTTCACCCACCCTAACGAGCGCGGCGAGTACGAGGTAGCTGAAGGCATCTCCGCCACCGTATTCCGCGCCATCTTGGAGTACTACAGAGGGGGGAGCATCCGCTGCCCCCCCACCGTGTCGGTGCAGGAGCTGCGCGAGGCGTGCGACTACCTGCTGGTGCCCTTCGATGCGAACACTGTGCGGTGTCAGGTGAGGCTATGATAAAAATGAGTTGAAACTGTCCAACTCTGATTGATTGACCGACTTTCTGACTGGCTTACTAAGGGGCTGACTGATAGAATTTCTGTCTGACTGACTGACTGACTCACTGACTGACTTTTAACTGGCCACCTGGCTGACTTACTTTATGACTTACTGACTGAAGGTGTCTACTCGCTGGTGCTGCTCGACACCGACACTGTCCGCTGTCAGGTGAGTGTCATATGTCATTGGTACAGTGGCCATTTGTACTCCTCCCACTTCACTCCTGGAGTACTGCATGGGGGAGCAGTCCCACCCCCACCCTGTCGGTGCAGGAGCTGCGCGAGGCGTGCAACTACCTGCCGGTGCCCTTCGACGCGAACACTGTGCGGTGTCGGGTGTGGCTGTAATCTGCAAACTACCCTTTTTTCTACTACGTTAAAAACGAGTTGAAACTGTCCAACTATGATTGAATAACTGACTTTCTGACTGGCTGATTGACTGGCTTACTGCGGGGCTGACTGATAGTTTCTGACTGACTGACTGACTGACTGAATGACTTTTGTCTGGCCGACTGGCTGACTGACTTTATGACTTACTGACTGAAGTCTACTTGCTGGTTGGCATTCGACGCCGACACTGTGTGGTGTCAGTTGACCTCAGCGGGAGGATCAGACGTAACTGATGATGCAGACTGATTTTTGTTTATCTGACTGACTGACTCTCTAACTGTCTCTTTAATTGACATTTTGATTAACTGACTGATTGACTGACTGACTAAAGGCTTGGTTAATGTAATAGTGATACATCAATAGCAAATTTGTCTATGTATAATTGTTCATCTGCCTTTCTTTGTGGTTTTTCCTTTGGGAATAAGCAATTTCTCTCATACTAATTTATCCTTACTATGTTGTCTCTTTTATTAATTTGTGTGTAAATAAATTATATAATATAAATAAAAACTCCTTGCAGAACCTACGAGGCCTCCTCCACGAGCTATCAAACGAGGGTGCGCGACGCCAATTCGAGTCGTTTCTCGAGAAGCTGATCTTACCCCTGATGGTGGAATCAGCGCGGCGTGGGGACCGCGAGTGCCACGTGGTGGTACTGCTGGATGATGACGCGGTGGAGTGGGACGAGGAGTATCCCCCTCAGATGGGAGATGAGTACAGCCAGACGGTGCTTTCAACGCCGCTGTATAGGTTCTTCAAGTATATTGAAAACAGGTGAGTCGGTCAATCAATCATTCAGTCAGCCAGTCACTTACTCAGCCATCCTGCCAGTCAGACAGACAGATCAAGGACAGGCGAGATTGATCATACATTTAAGTTCTTCATTTAGTAACTTTATACAGGATCCGCTACCTAAGAGCCATTCAATCAGTCTGGCAGTCATTCAATCAGGCAATCAAACAATCAGTCAGTCGGTTTGTCAGTCAGGCAAAATATCTTGACGACCTCCGTAGCCGAGTGGCTTGCACGCCGGACTTTGGGCGGCGCTAACTCCTGAGGTCCCGAGTTCGTCGAAAACGAATTTTCGATATTGTGTCGGGTCTGGGTGGTTGTGGTACCGTCGTTGTTTCTGATTTCCATGAAACGAGTGCTTTAGCTACTTACCTTGAGATCAGAACAATGTATGTGAAGTTGTCTCATATTCATTTATTTATTTATATCTATGACCAACCAGCCTATCAGTCAGACAATAAGATTAGACAGAGACAGCATCAGTTACTAACTTCATGATGGGTGATCGCGAGTGCCGTATGATGATGTGCATGTACTGGAAAGGTCTCTACTCTGTCAAACACGAACTTACCACCTTCCCAAATAACAAGTGACAAAATTCAGCGCTTACGTCAGCCTTCCCGGTAGCATAGCGGTCAGTGCAGCTGCCCGGATTACGGTAGACCCAGGTTCGATTTCTGGCTGAGTCGGGTGGGCGTTTAATTTTTTCACTGTATTTTATACAATTTTATAAATATTTAAATAACCAGTATTATTATCTTCCGCAGGGATGTGGCGAAACAGGTAATGAAGGAACGAGGCCTCAAAAAGATCCGTTTAGGGGTCGAAGGCTACCCCACATACAAGGAAAAGGTCCGAAAACGCCCCGGCGGGCGCGCCGAGGTCATATACAACTACGTCCAACGCCCTTTCATCCACATGTCCTGGGAGAAGGAAGAAGCCAAAAGCCGCCATGTCGACTTTCAATGCTTCAAAAGCAAATCTGTAACGAATCTAGCGGAAGCTACAGCGGACCCTGTTATAGAGATGGAGAACAGGGTCCGGGATGAAGAACCCCAGGATCCACCGGAGATACCACAAGAAGAAGAGGTGCAGTGATTGGCGCACCGCTCGTTACGAGCGGTCAGAGCTTTAACCTTGTTCTGTTTCGGGTTCTGAGGTTTGGTGAGAATTATCCGGATTTTGGGAAACAGAATTATCTGGATAATTTTGAGGCGTTTCGTAATTATTGAATGAGTTAAAAGGATGTTTTAGCGAGTTTAGTTTTGGGCGCGGGTTAGGGAGTAATTGTGTATTAAGTAGGTGTTCTTTGTTGAAGAATAAAGAGGTTTTTTAAATGGCGATAATTGGATGCAGTGAAAACGGTCAAAGTAATTATGATTCTTATGATTGTTTTTAAAATACAGCAGGGTTTTATCTCAATATCTATGCTGCTTCTGCATTCAGTCGATTTACCGTTGCACAAAAACTCTTACTTATTCTGTTTGAATAAGATCCATTGAAAGTTTTAAATAAAGAAACCACGGAAAGACTGGTACATTTGATTCAGCGATTGTTCAAGATAAAAGGTATTATCATCTTTGTGACATATCTAAAGTTATTAAACCGAAATCTGTTTAGATGAATGCATTTTACCTTTACTATTTAGAAAAAGGTAAAGATCATGGCAGGCGAAAATATCACATTAAATATGATCGAATTGAGCTTCTAAATAAGTCCATTTGTTACGTAATTTCTAAATGTGTATCATGCAAAGGTTGGCCTATAAACAAAACTCGCAAGTATTCTCAAGCTCTAATACTACAACTTAATCCGAAATTGTCTACGTTATTTCTTGCTACCCTATGAATAATTATATTATTAAAATACCTGATAATTTTCAAGTTTTTACGAAGAAAGCTAAATTAAGGTGTTATTTCTGCTGCGGAGACCCTAAGGATAATTATATACCTGATAATTATCGAGATATAAAAGGGAAATTAAGATGTTATGATGATGAGAAGTTAAATTTTTCCTGATGATACCATAAAGATAATTATTTAGTATACCTGATATTTATCAAGATACTTTTGGAAGGAAGGAAAATTAAGGTATTTTGATATACATTTATCCTGATACTACCTTAAGGATAATTATATAATATCTGAAAATTATCGAGATAATTTGTGAAAAAAAATGAAAATTACGGTGTTACAAGTGATAGTGTACGGACAACATGTGAAAGAATATTTTTTATATCGTAAACTAAAACTTTTGTATTGAATGTTGTTGTGGTAGCGTGTTTGTTACAACGGCTATCGTACTGACACCAGTGTTCGACACAGTAACCCAATGTTCGACACAGTAACCCAATGTTCAACAACATGTTTCATCCCCAAAAAATAATATAGAATATCATTGAAAGGAGGTCACTAAAATCTGGCCAGTTAATGTACCGAGGTACACTTTATGGAAAAAAATACTCTATGAAACGCTGAATAATATAGCAGGCCTACTTTGTTTATTGCCTAATTAAAAAAGACTAAAAAAAATCGGTTTGAAAAAATACGCCATTTTAGACCCTGTCAGAGTTAAAATTAAATAATCTGTGATACGATTATCAACAGGAACCAAATAACGAGGAAAAACGGAATAGGCAAGTTATTCAATAAAAATACGAATCGCAAACGAAAACAACGAAGCACCCCGAAACGCCGAAACGAACGGAATGACATTTATGACATTTGTTCTATTTTGACATTTTGTAGCGCTTTGTTACTTGCAGAGATTTGTCGATTTTAATATTATTACTTTCTATTTTTTATTGTTTTACGGCCATACGGTATTGATAAAAATGGACGACAAGTAAATAAAGTATTTTTTTTAACTAACACTACAGGTTTTGGAGAAGTCTGATACTAAACGCAATTGAACATCCAATGTTACCACATGATAAAAATGTTTTACAAGTTATTAACAACTTTGCTAATTTATTATCTAGTTTTATCTAAATATAAAAGCAAAATGATACGTTTTTCGGAATCCTCGATTTTTTCTCTAAACTTTGGTATCTATGTACTTACCTCAAGGTATAAACATGGCCAAAGATGTATGGACTATTAGTGACCTCCTTTTACTTGGTGACCGCTTGTAAGCAGTTGGTCTGTATCCAACTGTTGCTAAAGTCATAAATTATTTGCGATAAGTGTCGATCACTGGTTTTTTTATTAAGGAAACAAGTGTCGATAATTGGTTCCTGTCGAAAATTGGTGCCACTACACTATTTGTAATTATTTACGAATTTCTAAAAGTGTATAATTATCGCACATAATAATATTATTGTGTATGTGGTATAAAAAAAAAATTGTATCTTGGTTATTGGGTAAAAATGATATTGAATTAAGAAAATGTATAATTGTAATATTTGTTAATTTGTAACTAAAAAATAATGGGCACAGTTAAAATGTCCCACTTGTGGGCTTAAATCAACTGTGGAAGAGTGACTTCAAAACTTTAACATCACATCACCAGCGTTTTTTATATCCCCACTGCTGGGGCACGAGAAACGATGGAAACACCACAGAGAGAACAAGCCATAAACCACCACGCGGGCCCAGTGCGGGCAGTGGTTCGGCGGTGGTGGTGGGACCGACGTGCCGTTATAGCACGGAGAAGCTAGAGATGATACATTTTTGGTCACCCATCCGATGACCGGCCTTTCCGAAAGTCGCTTAACTTCAGCAATCGCAGCCCGAATGTGTTTAACTACTTCTCTATCGAGCTCCTCGACTTGTTTTATTGTTTGTTTTGTTTTGTTGGCTGTTGTTTTATGATAGCATTGGGCCATTATAATGGGTTGTGTCTCAATCTTCCTATGTGCTAGTGTGCATGAAGAAAGGCTTTGGCCTTCTAATCTGTTCATGTCACTGTTAAATACCTAAAATCTGTTAAACAGCTATGGAATCAAACGTTTTTAATTGAGTCTGTCATGAAACTTTTACGGATCTATTCGCGTTTATTTTACACATTTCATGTTTATCCTGACGTTGTGACGGACGCCGCAACCCTTTGCCACTGGACACTGGGCACAAACAGACTGATACAGTTTCAAGCCTGTCTTTGAGCTCTCGACAGCTACCTTGGTATCGTCGCCCCTCCTAGTCTGAGTCCCACACTACGTTCACCGATACGCGGTCTCCACATAACAACTCATTTAGCCCAACGGTTATTGGTTCTTGGCAGCGTGCATTTCTAGAGGCCTATGTCCAGCAATGGACTTATATAAGCTGATAATAATGATGTTTTGAGCATTCTTCAATTTAAAACTGCTTAGCTGCGCAGCAAACCTTGACCGACTGAGGAAAAAATAATGGTATGAATTAGTACTCCATAGGCCACAACATCACGGGCCCAAGTGGTTATAATGAAAGCCGGTCTCCCACAGGAGATAGCACATGAGGAAGAAAAAGAAATAAGAAGTCCAAAGGATTAGTGTCACTTGCCAAGATGTACGAACGTAACGTTGTATACACGACGTTATGTACCAGGTTATACGGTTGTTTATTATCCATTGAAAGTGTGCTTGCTACTTTCCTATTACGAACATGGTGTGCTACGCTGCAGAGAAGAGGACTTTAGAAGCGTCCAATGAGATAATGGATAATAAAATTTAAAAAAAAACATTAATGAGAAATCGTTTTGAAGTCGCTCAAAAAACTACCATACAAAAATGCTTGTAAACTTTTCATATGTATGCATGCTGTCTGTACGCGTTTGCGCTTAAAACTATAAGATATGTATAAACATCGTGTTCATTAAATAAATGCTCGTGGTCCATTCTAGTATAAAACGTTTGTCTAGTCTTGGTTTATTGTTTCCGATCCGATCCGTACCCATCGGAGAATCTAGTAGGGCACGGGGACACGCACTAGTGCGTGATGCCGTTCCCTCTAGAAAACCACCGAAGGTGATTCGTTCCACAAGCTAGAGGAACCCTTTAAGTTTCTCGCAGCCCCAATAAAGCCCGATGAACCTGAAAATGCCGCTGAAGCAATCAGCATACTTTTCAAAAATAATGGTTTATTGTTCCATAGACACAATATAGGCTCGGCATGGAGCTTGAGCTGTCGAAAGGGCTAGAGATGTGCTTGTGTTAGAAGAACATGCAGGACCTCTCACCAGATGCTAAGTAATGATAAGTCGAAAGTAGAATCGCACTTTACCAGGAAACCTCAATAAAAAAGTTCGCCTCAATTGTTGCCCAGTAAATACAATAGGGTATTTGACAGGTTATAAAAAATGCGTCTAATTGTTCATTATAGCATAATATATTTGCAATTTGATTAATTCGTTGTGAAATTTTTCTTTATTTTTTTTATGAAAATCGCCATTAAAATTCAAATGAATAAAATAGCCGCCAAAACACTGAAGACGCCATGCATGCAGGTCACGTGATGTCGTGACGTCACCTGTTTGTGAACAAACTTTTAGCTGTCAAAATAATAACACCGTACAAAACTTGAGTGACATTTATTGTAAACAAAGAGGTGACGTCACTCCAGATTCAGCCAAATCCCGTGCGTTTTCGATCACGTGGTCAATCATAAAAATTTCATTATTTTATTGCGCTGCCTAAATTGATTTAAAAAAAATGTTTACTGTTAAGTTAGCAACAGATTGATCTAAGTATATTTTCATTGTAGTCAAATACCCTAGGCCTCTCCAAGTGCACGCCACTGAGCACGATCCGCGCCTATTAGCAGTGGACTAATATAGGCTGATGATGGTGATGATGATTATATACAATACATGGTTATTTAAATTGAAATTTCCTTGTAAAGTGCGCTTCTATCTTCAGCTTTATCATTACTTACCATCTGGTGAGACAACAAGATACCCGTAGACAATTAAAAAATCGGCATAGTACAGTCAATATCAAAATATTTTGGCATTTAAGATAAAAACGAACTTTAGTGCTGATGATCGATTCGACTATATTTATGAATAACACTATATATTTAATTGAAGCAGAAAGACTCTTGAACTTACCCATTAAAACTTGTAGTGTGATTTTTATACTTTATTTATTTTATTCTGAATATTTTAATTATCAGGTTCACAAAGTTAGTCAAGATTGTTGCCGAGACTAAACCTAACATTTAGAGAAATCTAAATACAGGGTTACTGGAAACTCGAAGTATTCCTGGCTGGACGTGATAGGGCAGCCAAATTACAACAAATTTAACCTACTATGAATGGCCGAGCGTTAATAGTTTTCGAGATTTTTTAATTTTAGATTTTTTTTTACGAAAATACCCAATTTCCTCAATTTTTACCGAAATTCTATAACAATTTCTTATTGGATGGAATTTCGTTGTACTTTAATTCAAAGCTGATAGTTTAATAAAGCTACGAAAGTCATTAGTACCCGAAATTACTTACCTAAATTTTCATTGTAACAGGTTAAAACTGATGCCTAAGTCAGCAATTTACTATGACATTTTATGTACAAACTGTTTAACTAACTTTCTCATTTAATAAGCTATCCAAAAAGGTATGATTGACAATACACACACACACACGCACGATTCAAGATAAATGACAAAGGATCCCCTTTACCTGCGCTAAGTCGAAATTTTTATTGTGAAGCTATCCAAAAAGGTATGATTGACAATACACACACACACACAAATTGAGGGAATTGGGTATTTTCGTAAAATATCTTAAAATAAAAAAATCTCCCAGAACTATTTAACTTTCGGACATCCATATGGTAGGTTAAGTTTGTTGTAATTTGGCTGCCCTATCACGTCCAGCCAGGAATACGTCGAGTTTCCAGTAACCCTGTATAATCATTGGACTGTCTGTTTTTTTGTCTGTATACAAATGCTTTTACCTCGTATAATCCGAATAATGTGTTACATAAATGTGTTACAGAAACATGTTACATACAATTTGAAAAAAGTGTTGAAAAAGTTGCACGAGCGGGATTCGAACCCAGGTGCACTACTTTTACGTTATCGCGGTTCATCCAACCCGCCGCAATTTATAACCATTATTTTTTTTTTTTTTTTTAAATTGCTGATTGCCGCTGCGGCATTTTCAGCTTCACCGGGCTTTTGTAACCATTATACTCTTACTCCGTCAGCCAAAGGAGCCTTATTAAATGTCTTAAACTACGTCACATCAACATCCTATATATTTTTATACGTGGCAATGCCGCCAGTCTCTCGGGTACATTACCAGTCGACAGCGACGCGGAGGAATTTTTTGACGCCATATTTTAGTTTCGTAATAGTTTTAGTTACTTTAGGTTATTATATTATTGTGAATTCTATTATTATTTACTTGTAATGTCAACTATTAAATTGTTTAGATATATTTTAAATATACCTACATAATTTTCAACACTTTTTCAAATTGTAATTTGTTTGCAATAAAATTAACGTAAAATTATACATAACCGTAGTAATGTTTCATAGATATGATTTTAGTTTCGTTTTGATACGCACACTCATATTGTAACTATTGTACGTTACGGAAATTAAAAATGTTCAATAGGATATAATAAAATTTTGGTACTTCTATCGATTTGTTTTTATTACCTACTTTGGTACCTATGTACAGACGCCTGCACATCAACCTATCCAAAACTGTCTAATTTCTTCAATAAATTTTCAACCATATCACTCAGACATAAGGTTTAAAGTCTATTGAGGAAATTTGACAGTTTGTGGTAGGTTGATGTGCAGGCGTGTGTACTTTGTTTTTATTTTCGTACTTTTCCTTAATTATCGCCAGTTCAAGGCAATCAGTTTTAGCTTTAATTTAATAAAATTTGTCTTTCAAAATTTAAACAATAAAATAATACATACATACATATAATCACGCCTCTTTCCCGTAGGGGTAGGCAGAGACCACTTCTTTCCACTTGCTACGATCCTTACATACTTGTTTCGCTTCGTCCACTTTCATTATTCCCTTCATACATGCTCTTCGGTTTAGGGTACTCTTGACCTGGCCTTTTTTCAAGACGTCCCTGATTTGATCTCGAAACGTCCGCCTAGGTCTACCCCTCTACCAACACTTTCATTCACACTCGCCTTATACACTTTTTTCGTCAATCGTTCTTCATCCATTCTCTCGACATGGCCAAACCATCTCAGCATGCCTTTTTCAATTTTTGTCACTACATCTTCTTGAAACTTGAAAAAGTTGTGTTTTATGATAAAGCTTACCGTTTAGCTGAAAATCGCAAAAAACCGATTTTTGCAACATTTGACCTTGAATTAATATTTTTGCACACATCGGATTGATGTGGATAATTGACAAATTAGTTGTAATAGGGTTCTCAACATTCATGCCAATTTTCAGCTTTGTGCGAATTAATGTAAACTTGAATGTCTATTTTGACCGGGGTATAAGACGAAAAAAACTTTTTTTTTTTGACAAAAAACTATTTTAAGCTAAAGTTAATTTCACTCAATAAATAAAACTCGTATATCCCAATCACTGAACTTTAATACAACTTAAAGCGATCTTAAAGTAAAAACAGTGGCTAAATAAATTATTGCATACATAATAACTCTTAGAAAATAGGTGTCTAACTGAAACTCCCTTAAATAATACTATATCTAAAAATACACAGACAACATACACTTACACAACGTAGGTACAGTAAACAATTACAAAAGTCCGGGCTTCTATGTAACAACAGTCCGATCAAATAAAATATCAAACAGAAAATTGTCGAGAAAATTATTTTTAATACGCATCGTTGTTAGAAAAAATTGTAGATAAGAGAGGTACTGACGCCTGTGCACATCAACCTATCCAACACTGACAAATTTCTTCAATAGATTTTCAACAATATATTCTAGGGATAAAAAGTCCATTGAGGAAAATCGACAGTTTGTAGTGATCTGATGTGCAGGCGTGAGTACTTACTTTAAAATATTAAATCTATTTTAAAAAGTGCATTGTTCTACAAAATAAAACATCTTTATAATTCATAGCTTCGATACTCAATTCAAAATACATTTGAATTTGATATCAGTATCAGTCTTCTTTGCTAACAATTAGGTGCGCTGTAAAAGCCGTCTATAGCCTTACTAACATGAATGCTTCATAGAATATCTTTCAATTTTTAATCCAAGTTGTAGGTGCAATTCTTTTAATACAATCAAGTCAATAATACGCAGGCTACCCACTTAGTGGTATAGCATATAACGTATCTGATATTGTATCAAGTGAGTTAAATAATAGTTAACAGTTTAGATCTAGTAAATATTTCAATAAGCTCAGTTCAGATAAAAGATTTGGTCTTTTTGTAACAATGTAGGACAGATTAAAACTATTTAAACTACAAAATTAGTGCGGATGACTATATTGTTTATCTACCTTTATTTTTCTCAGGTAGTATTGTTCTGTTTTTTTAATGTAGCTTGTAATTAGCGCATAAGTTGTAACAACTCGAGAAAAATAGTGAACGCTGTTAGCTCCCCAAATAAAATTATATAAAATAAACTTGTGGATGAAACGTAAAACTTACAGATTGATACGATACATAACGTGTTACACTTCCGAGTGGGTAGCTTGCTTTACACAAACTCACTTTTGTAAACTTAACTTTTGTGCGACATTTTTCTTTGCTCGATTATATCAGCAGAGTGCAAGAGATGCAATAAATGTTGAACTTACAACCTGCTTTGGTTGGCTAAGTTGAATCGGTCAAATAGTAAAGATAGCTTGCTCTCAGTTACCAAATTTTCACTATAACTATCGTTAAGCAACGTTATTTCTATAAAGTTCAATAGGTAAAAGTAATGCAGGTAACGATATATATAATAATGTCGTTACTTTTCCCTTACTTAATGCGTTTTGGACAATTCGCGTAGAGCGGTTAGTTAATTTACCGATAAAAATATCACCCAGGTAACGATACCAAGTATAACGTTACTTTTTACCGGTATCTCCGTTTGACATAAGTATCATTAATTTTTTAAATCAATTTTTTTATCGGTAGGTGTTTTTGCAATATAAATAATCGTTTTAGTAAAACGATTGAATGAAGACAAAACTTGTATAAGGCACCCAGAAGGTAGGTATATAATAGACCATGAAATTGCTTTACCAAAGCAATTCGTTTGTCGACTATATTTTGCTAAATATTCTTATATAGGTACTTTGTGAGCAAATGTCTCATGTGTCATCATAATATTGTTTGTCAAAACAATCAAAATCTATGGGCGGTAGGGGCGGGGGCATGTGCTTCTCCTTCCATAGACCAAACTTGGTCTCTTGAGAATCTGTAGAAAACAATATAATTTTTAAAACTATAATTTTTAACACAGAAAGAGATAGAGAGAGAGAGAGAGAGAGACAGACAGAGACAAACACATACACACACAATATTATTTACTTATACGTTGTTTTTTTAATACTTGTATCTGTTTTCTGTTTAGCCACGAAATCAATATGTAAATCGTATATTTTCCCCACAAGTCAGGCAAAGCCTAGTGTGGGAGCTAGCGATAAGTTAAAATGGAAAATAAATATAGTTATTCATATTCATAATTTATGATATGAATCGAAAAGTTCGTTGGAATGTCGCTTATGGGTTTAAACAAAGGGGTTGTCGCTGTGACGATACTGGGTTCAAATCCCAGCGGGGTTACATGATTATGGTCAGTTTGGTTGGACTTGTTATAAAAGTACGCTTTATTAGCTACCACCATATTGTAGGTATATAGTTAGAGTTAAGATAGCCAGTGCCGCAGTAGTTGAGGATTCCTTACTTAACATCAGGTGAGATGAAAGGAGACACTGACCGGATTCCGGGCAGTTCATACAATTCTAATTCAGTACAAGAATATCAGAAAATTTATTCCTAATTCGTTCAACATTCGTCATTGGTCAAAAGGTTAGAAGTGTATGTAGAACCGGTTTTTGATAATACCGGTATTCCCATCCCTACTTACCGGTGAGTCTGGTGGATGACCGGGATCCCCTGAAGAACTTGGCCAGGATTACGCGGGACGGCGACAGCGGCCGGGGGGAAGGCTTGACGCGTGTTGCTCGCACTTCCATCTCGGCTGCAAATGACATCTTCATCATTTAATTTTGCATTCACAACAATGGTATATGCAGTTACAAGATAAAAATTTTACTAGAAAAAATTAACCAGAGGAAGCTCGAGTGGGAATCGAACAGGTACAACGATGATAAACTGTCAAATGGCAGACAACGTAAACAAAAACACTTCAATCTTCATAAAAATGTAGGAAGACCATACATTCTAATTAATTTTGGTTACCTAATTAAAAATATAAAATTAACATATAAAAAGAATACATGTTATTATTACAATGGCCATCATTTACTTAGTCGGAATCAGTAGGTCCTGATCACCGATAAATAGTCTTTGTGTATACACCGTGACAGGTTAGACGACGGACGCGTTTAAGGAGGCAAACTAGTAACTTATCTACAGCCCTTTTAGTTAACAAAGGTTATAGCAAATTTTAAAACACGCGAGTTATTACGCGTTTTAAAAAAAGTGAACTATCGGCATTTCGCATGTACTACACGCACGAGTAAGGTCAACCGCACGCGCGGACAACGCCACGCCCGCCAGTCGCTTCGCCAGCCCGCCTAGTAAATTGTAAATAAGCAGAAAAACCATTTCAGTTAGGAAGAAAGTAAACAATTAAGGTGGTATTTTTTCATTTTTAATAGAACAGGTATCGGCTTGTTATACACCTCCTTTAACGCGTCCGTCGTCTAGCCAGTCACGGTGTATTGTCATATTATAATATATAATTATAAAAACTAAACGTATGAAAATTTCCTCCTCTCTCCCATTATGCCCGATAGGGTCCACACAGCTTCGTTCATTTATTCAAAATTAAATGGACCTTGATTAAATGAGTCTTTGCCCAGGCTAGCTTTAAGATTTTATGTATATACCTGTTTTTCGTTTTAATTTGTGTGAGCAATAAAGTATTTATCTATCTATCTATCTAAATGAACCATCTTCATTATATATATGCTTCTTAGATGTTTTTTACGTTTAAAAAAGTGTAAAAAATCCACGAGCGGTATTCAAGCCTGCACCCCATGACATGCCAGGTCAGGTGCACTAACTATGCTATCGTGGCTCAATCCAACCCGCAGAAATTTATCAACACATCTTCTCTTACTCTGTAAGCAAAGGACCCATATTCAATGTCGACAACTAACTACGACATCAACATCTTAATATTTTTACAGTTTGTTCGCAACAAAATTTACGTAAAATAATAAATACCTTACCATAATTATATTCTTAGACTTCTTGGCGGGAAAGTGAAGAGTCATGTCTGCGGTTTTGTTTTATTTTCAAAAATTTGTGTTATGTCGAATATTAATGTGAAATAATGGTGGATTATTAACCGTTAAGTGTTCGTGAGTGTGCATGAGTGTTGGCAAATGAAACAAAACAGCGCAACGTCACTTTTCAAATTCTCTCAAGAAGTCTGCGTGAGGGCTTAGTAAAGCCCCACATCTTTACTGAGATACTCGAGGGGTTGGGGGGTATATCATTTCTCACTTCTCATTTTTATTATCATTCATCATCATGATACTGACTGGAAGGAAATATTGTATATTTATGTATTACTTGTATGAAAAATTACTTTGACACTGGCTAAATGTGCTAATCGCACGAAGCCATCAACTAAAAGAAAAAAAAAAAAAAAAAAATTATATTCTTCATCGTCCTCACCATCATCACAGTCAAAAGACGTTCACTGCTGACAAATGCTAATGCAGCTGGGACCAACGACTTTACGTGCCTTCCGAAGCACGGAGGAGCTCGAGACTTAACCACCTATTAATTCAGGACTCGCAGACCGGACGCGTTATCCACTGCTATATCGAGCTCCTCGATCCACGATACACCTTCCCTGATTGGCCGTAAAGCATAGCTCACCCGTTCGCGCGACGGTGTGCCGCTGGTGGAGGGTCCTGGCGCGCACGGCCGCCGCCGCCGTGAGCAGGCAGGCAACGCACCACGCCGCACCCATGCCCACGCCCACGCTCGGGTACCACCAGCGCTGGGGGCGGAGTGGGAGTTCACAATACGGGTCAATTGGTTAGGCGACTGGATAGTCAATAGACCTCGACCAATAATGTACTAGATTTCCGATTAGCGTTTGAAAAACGGTACGCGACTTTGAGGCTACGCACGACGTTTGTGGCAATGGTGACAGTAATATTAAGCAACCTTAATTAATCTTTATTGAAATATTCATATAATTTTATAAAATACAGTGAATAAATTAAACGCCCACCCGACCCAGCCAGGAACCTGGGTCTTCCGCAATCCGGGCGGCTGCACTGACCGCTATGCTACCGGGAAGGCTGACGTAAGCGCTGAACTTTGTCACTGCTATTTTAATGTTTTTGAGTGCTTTTTAGCGGCACTAGCGCCATCTATCCAACGGTCGTTGCAACCGATGGCCATGCAGATTCACCTTTGCAGATGAAATACCACAAATTTGATAACACAACGCTATAGTAAATTTTACTTTTTTTATTTTCACCTTTATTTTTAAGGTTTCAGGTTCACAGTTACCAATGTTTTTTCATATTTTGGTATTCAAAACACTTACGAGATGCCTTTTTGTTACGGATCCTTCATCTGGTACATAATTGATCGAAGTCAATAGATGAACTTCTTAGCAACTGTCAAAACGATTTTTTTAATAGAAATTGTATGATACTATATTTATTAAAAACATTTTACTAGAATGGCGTACATATTATTATATTCAAATATCATAGACTATGCTGTTCGTTGATACAATTACTTGTTTTATATGAAACATAACATAACTAACTAGCTTGTTAAAGAGTCGAATGCTCGCCTTATTGAAGCCCCCGGTGACAAGAAGGCTGGCAGCTACCTCTGCCAACGTATCAGCTTGGCAATCCAAAGAGGTAATGTTGCCAGCATTCTTGGGACCGTTCCCATGAGCCCACAGCTGGAGGACATTTTTTATTTATAGGTTTTATTTTGTCTTTAGTTATCTTAATTTTTTTTTCTTTCATGTAGTTAGTTATGTTATGTTTCATATAAAACAAGAAATTGTATGTGAATGGCAAACTATGACGTCACTACTGACCGTTTATTAAATCTTTTTAGGTTACCTACAGAAATTCATGCTTAGTTCAAATAGACTGGTTAATATTTTACATAACGCGATTTAATTTTATTCGTTCAATATTCCGGTTCAAATATTGTCTATTTATTTGCTTCTCTAGCGGATAGCCGATATAGCGAAACGGCGATGTAGCGAAACGTCGTCGTAAGCTCAAAATTACCTGGTAAGCTTTAAGTCCTTTAAGCAGAATTCCCTGATATCGGATGGTCGACATACCAAAACGGCGATGTAGCAAAACGTCGACATCTCAAAAAGTCCCAGTATCCCTTAGTCCTACAAGTAAAATTACTTTATAGCAAAACGTCCACATAAGTGAATTTACATTCAGCGTCAAAATTAGATTAAGAAATAAATACGTATTTCTTATATATATTCTTTATAGCACAAAAAACACACATACTGAGAACAGTTTACAAACTATGGTGAGCAAAGGTGGACTTATCTCTAAAAGAGATCTCTTCCAGCCAACCTGATCTGGCTAGCTTAATCTTAATCTAATTTTGATGCTGACTGTAAATTCACTCAAGTGGACGTTTTGTTATAAAGACATTTTGCTTGTAGGACTAAGGGATACTGGGACTTTTTGAGATGTCGACGTTTTGCTACGTCGCCGTTTGGCTATATCGGCTATCCGCTAGAGAAGCATGTATTTATTGTGTGGAATCATCTATCATCCGAATCAAATTGTACGAAAAATTACTTTGACACTGGCTAAATGTGCTAACCGCACAATGCCATCAACTAATAAACAATAAACAAGAGCAGCCGTTAGTCACCACGTATCGCCTGACGCGGCGGCTGCGCAGCCGGCAGCGATCGTCGCCGGGGTCGGAGCGGGCGCCGCGCGCGCAGCGGCGGCAAGCGTTGGCGCCCGCGCGCGACCAGCTGCCGGCCGGGCACGCCGCTGGGGCACGAGGGAACGCTATTAACTAGTAGCTACGAGTTATTTTGTAGTTGTACTTAAGAGCTAAACCGCAATACCTATAAGGCGCTATGTATACGGCGAGACGGGCCGGACAATTTCGCCGCGAACGATAGGACAAAGGGAATCCTACACAGATCAGTGTGTCGGAGGAGGTGGTAACAATATGGGTAGTTTGCACCAATCGACATCACAGGTATCACGCGTTGCAGACTATTAAAGTTTCAGTTCTTACCGCTCGGAGTATGCGTATTAAACTACGGCAGTCATAGTCAACGTTGATGGAACGCTATGAACAAGAAATCGGCTCGCCGGCCGCGTCGTCGTCGCAAGACGCTCATGCTTGAGGCTGAGGCCCTAAGCGTATTGTCAGTGTTTCTACACTGGGAATCTATGGGTAAGTTATGCTAAAAATAATATCTTCAGGATGATGTTGGGACTGCCCCGTTTCTGCAGTGCGTCGGAAATGTTTGCTGAATATGAAACATATGGTTTTAGCGCAATCATCCGCAAAAAAACAGCATCCCTTATTCGCAGAATTAGGGACAGTCCGAACGCCATCCTGAATGCTGTTGCTGGCTGGCGGGACTCGCCAAGGTGGAAAAGTTTTGTGCGGAGAGTGATAAGTGATCACCACCCCAAATAATGTTTAATATTAAATCTAAATAATTAATAAATAATTAATACTAACACCTACTTTTTATAAGACTGTCATACATACTAACACCAGCCCCCCGACCGCCTAACTATATCGCCATCGCTCTCGCTATCGCGCTCTATAGTTTATGGCGTTATCTTGTCATTTCGAAAGCGATATGAAAGCAATATGAAAGCAATATCGAAAGCTATAGCCTATAGCTTACGATATTGCTTTTGTATCGCTTTCGAAATGACAAGATTACGCCATAAACTATAGAGCGCGATAGCGATAGAGTTAGGCGGTAGGTCCCCAGGGGGCCGACCGCCTAACTCGATCGCTTTCGATCGCTTTGAAGGCGAGGCGAGGAGGAGGCGTCATCTTGTCATTTCAAAAGCAATGTGAAAGCTATATCGGAAGCTAAAGCCTATAGCTATTGATATTGCTTTCACATTGCTTTCGAAATGACAAGATGACGCCTCCTCCTCGCCTCGCCTTTAAAGCGATCGAAAGCGATCGAGTTAGGCGGTCGGGGGGCGGGATTGTATATTAACATAGTTTATAAGATAACATGTTTTATATGGATCTCGGTCTGAAATCAATAATTTTTATTTTTATATTTTTTTTTAATTTATGCCTCTACTCTAGGCCTTGTAACTTCTTGTAATTTGGTCCGCAATTCAGTTTGGCGGCAGAAGTAGGAGTGGGGTGGTCCATGCCAGTATCGGATCCTAGACTCAAATAAACAGGGCAAGCCAAATGAAACCGTTTAAAGATAAATATAAGAGTGAATGCAGGAAACATGGTGAATGGAGCTTTGCACTCCTTTATGAACAGTCAGAAGGTGTCTAACAAGGCTCGTTTGGCTGTGCATAGGGGGGTGTTGGTTCCGACACTCATGTACGGAAGTGAAAGTTGGGTATGGCAGAAGAAACATGAAAGCAGAATAAATGCAGTAGAGATGAGAGCGTTAAGAAGTATGATAGGAGTTAAACTGAGTGACAGGATAAGAAATAGTGAGATAAGGAAACGTTGTGGTCTGAAAGAAGATGTAGTGACCAAAATTGAAAAAGGCATGCTGAGATGGTTTGGCCATGTCGAGAGAATGGATGAAGAACGATTGACGAAAAAAGTGTATAAGGCGAGTGTGAATGAAAGTGTTGGTAGGGGTAGACCTATGCGGACGTTTCGAGATCAAATCAGGGACGTCTTGAAAAAAGGCCAGGTCAAGAGTACCCTAAACCGAAGAGCATGTATGAAGGGAATAATGAAAGTGGACGAAGCGAAACAAGTATGTAAGGATCGTAGCAAGTGGAAAGAAGTGGTCTCTGCCTACTCCTACGGGAAAGAGGCGTGATTATATGTATGTATGTATGTAGAATTAAAAACAACATTACCTTCTATCAGTCTTGCATGACATACGGATAAGGAGCCGAAACATGGACAGTCACGGTAGGGCTGGTTCACAAATTAAAATTAGCTCGCTGGAAAGAAATATGCTCAGGCTTTTTCTGAGGGATTGGATAAGGCACGAGCTCATTTGTCAGAGAACCAAAGTAATCGACATAGCCCACCGTATAAGCAAGCTGAAGTGTCCCGACCACTTTAGTCGCAAAACCGATAACCGTTGGGGTAACCGAGTTGTTGAGTGGACGCCCTCAGATTAGGTGAAGCGACGATCGACGATGCAAGAGCGAAGATCTCTGTGGCTAACAAGAGCTGTGTGAGTGAGAGTAGCCGCGGATCGTGCTCAATGGCATGCACTTGAGGAAGCCCATGTCCAGGAGTAGACCAAATTATGCTGAAGATGATAGGCTGAAGGTGACAATAAAAGTACTTTCCTAAATTCTTCGCCGGACCGAAGCCGATGGCATCCGGCAACTGTTTATATTCCTAGATGATCCTCAGTAGTTAAGGGTCAGGGAATAGGAACTATCTTACAGGTATGGTACTCACAACATAGCTTCTGGTCTGCCAGCAAGTGGAACCCCCCAGGGCACACCGTCACGATTTTGACACGGCCAGGCGCTGGAGTCCCGCGCCGCTGCCTCGCGGGATGTCTGCTGCCTGCAAGAGTTAATATTACATTTGAATGTATGTCATTTTTGAATTTTGAAAAAGAGAAGCAATAAGTCCGCCTTTTGCTGTACTTTTGCAATAAAGAATAATAAATAAAAAAACACAAATGTTGAAAAAATTTCCACGAGCAGGATTTGAACCTGCACCCTTCTGACATGCGCCAATTCAATGTCAACAACTACCGTCATTAACATCTGATCATAATATTTTTAAAAATACTAAAGATCAGTTAAATGTTCTTGGCGCCTTTGGCTTTCAAAGTAAAAAAGTAAATAGTGTTGAATAATTTCGGCGGGCTGGTTAGAACCACGATAGCTCAATTGGAAGAGCACCTGACCCGGTATGTCGGAAGGGTGCAGGCTCAAATCCTGCTCGTGGAAATTTTTTCAACATTTGTGTTTTTGTAATTTGTTTCGCAACAAAATTTGCGTTAAAATTATATATACAAAACAAAAACATTTTAATAAAGAATAAATAAATATTTTAATTATTTAGTTACTGTTGTACTACTGATAGCTTATTGATGTTCAATCATCAATTCATCACGGCCATTGTAGGAACCATTAGTTGCTCGACGCCCACAAAAGTCCGGTTACACTGTAAGGCCCGAAACTGCGTTAAGCGGGCGCCCGTGGCGTGCACCCGTCGCGTAGACCCGCAGACGGGCACCGCAAGAACGCGAGACGGTACTTTTGTTTTTTTTTTTGTTTTTTGAGAGAGATTGCTGATTGCCGCTGCGGCATTTTCAGCTTCACCGGGCTTTTTGGGGGCGGCGAGGAACGTAAAGGGTCCCTCAAGCCGTGTGAAACGAATCACCTTCAGAGGTTATCTAGAGGGAACGACATCGCGCACAAGTGCGCGTCCCCGTGCCCTACTAGATTCTCCGTAGGGTTCGGATCGGATCGGGGAGCGGAGCAACCCGAGGGCGCCTCTAAAGGCACGGACCTCGGCTCGGGTTGACCGGGCCGTGGAGGAGGAGAGAAGCGCCCAGGTACATGTCTGTACCTGGTGTACCCTTGTTCTACGAGTACGGTGTCTTGGGCCTAAACTGGTGTGCATGTTTAGTGTATTCTGTAAATGTGTGCTGTCATTTAGAGGATCGGGCGGGGGCGAGACGGTACAGTCCGTCGCGCGCGGAGACCGTATTACCACAGGGTTACCTATATGACTGCGTGACACTGTTCTGCGAATATTGTTACACCGGCAACTACTATAATGTCGATGTCTTCGTAATGCGACGCCTTGTTACTGCGACGTTTTTACATCGTAACCTTTTTTGTACGATGTAATGTTATATCGAAAATTTAATTCGAATATTATTCTGCAATTGTATAGTATACCGAAAATTAGTCCCGTCCCGGCTTTGCACGGGACACTTCTTTTTATAGTTTCAGCGCTAATGTCGCATTAGAATGGTGAAAGATTTTTTTTAATCGGTCCAGTAGTTTGAGTTTATTCGTTGCAAACATACAAAAATACAAAACTTTCTTATTTATTTGTATAGGTATCAAGAATTCAAGAAATTCGACAACACGCGCGAGCTAGCCGCACTTTTGTATGAATACGCGCGGGCGCCCGCTTAACGCAGTTTCGAGCCTAAGAGTCGGCCATCTACATGAAAAAAACATCATACCTATCTTTCCTTTTATCGACGAGTAGGCAAATGACTCCACTCCACCTAATGTTAAGCTGAAGCAGAGTCCACAGCTGGTGGAGCAGGATGGTGCCTCACAGCCGCCCTCACCTTGCCGACCCAAGCGTTGCTTTTCTCCACCTCGCTTAGAACCTCAGGAAGGAGGGAATACGAAAAAATACTTTCAATATAGCTTTTTAAAAACTAACGTTTCCTGAGCGTGTGTGTGATGATGAACCGTCTCCTGTGCGGTGGTTTCGAAGGCACCAAAGTTTTGTTTCTCTCTTCACTGGATAACAACACTGAAAGGTGAAAATATAGTCTTCATTATAGCTTTTGAAGATTGCACTTTGGATTGTTATGCTACCGTGATATGCGTGGCGTGTGGCGTAGTGGTTTATGACCTTTTTTTTGGAGAGAGATTGCTGATTGCCTCAGACGGCATTTTCAGCTTCACCTTGTGCTTGTTTGGGCTTGTTTGGGGGCGGCGAGGAAACTTTCCTTCTGCAGTCTCCATATTTTGTGGTGGTAAGTAAGTAAGTACGTAAGTTTTTTATTTGACAAGTACAGTTAACAATCTAAACGTATACCGAGGCAACCACACAAGGCTCGAAACGCAGTCACCGATGAGTAGACAAGTAGCATTTTATGGAACTCCGGTACTTATACATATCAGAAAATATTATTAAAATGGTGTTTCCATCCATAGGCAAGGCTGGTCGTGCAGGCAATTTGCAACCCTAATGGCTGGAGCACAATGCAGATACAGTTAGATGCGTCTGCAGTTCATATGCGTATATGCGGTCCGTCTAATATCAATGCACGCAACTGCACTGAGACTGCACTGCACATGCACTGGACTGCATCTCCACTGCACACGTACCGGACTGCAACTGCACCGCACCCGGACTGCATGCACTGTGTGGCAGGCAACTGTCATAGAATTTCATACTTTACCAGTTCTTAAATAACTAAACCTACCTTCAATAACTAAACCTGGTATGCATAACGTGTAATGGCACGTGGCGTGGTGGTTCATGACCCGTTCTACAACAGGAGAAGGTTAGCTTCAAATAAACGCGCTCGTGCAACGCACACATTTTTTTTTAATACGTATCTCGACAATTGTTTCCACTCCACCTGATGTTAAGCGGAAATGGAGTCCAGACGCAAGGACAACTGGTGCAGCGTGAAAACAACGCAGCATCAGTCACCTTCAACCGACGGCCCACAAGCTGCCTCTTCACGCCTCGTTTGAAGGACCCCATGTCATAGGAAGGAGGGAAAACGTGTGCTGGTAGACTATTCCATCTTTTGGAAGTGCGACAAAGAAACGAGTCACCAAATTTCTTTGTGCGCGATGGAATGTTCGAGACAGTACAGGGGTGACTCCGGAGAGCTGCACGCGTACTCCTATGGAGGAAGGGAGAAGGTGGGATAAGGTCAAAGAGTTCGCCGTGGTATAAGCGGTAGGAGACGCTGAGTGACGCTATATCTCTCCGCAATTACAGGGGCTCGAGAGCATTAGTGACCTCTGCATTGCCGTTAATGCGTACAGCGCGCCGCTGCAATCTATCCAAGGCATCGGGAAGGTACTTTGCGGAACCGTCCCAAAGGTGCGGGCAATACTCCGCGCAAGATCGCACCTGTGTCTTGTACAAAAGACAACTGATCCGGCGTGAAGAATCGCCGCACCCTGTTCAGGACACCGAGTTTACGTGACGCCTCTCACAGATAATAAGTATGAAGCTTACCTTTTGCAGTGTATATTCTTCGTGGTGGTGTTTCTATCTGAAAGCAAGGCTCGTGCCAGAGCAGTGAGGACATAAAATGAGCTGGTCATTATCACATTATAAGCACCTTGTATATGGTAACCAGCGTCTCCGCGTTCTTTGCCACCAGCAGAGCTATTTTTTTTCTTTTATATTAACGGGTAAGCACAGTGCCATGATCTCACCTGATGTAAATTGATGATAAGGCCAATTGATGGAAGCGCACTTCACCCGGGATCCTCAACTAGTGAGGCACTGGCTATCTGGCACTGGGAATCGAACCCGGGACCTCTGGGTCTAAACCCGTGGTCTTAGCCCCTAGACCACAGAGGCGATTAAAGCGCTAGCCATATGCGTAGCGGGTCCGTCTAATAGCAATGCACGCAACTGCACTGAGACTGCACTGCACGTGCACCAGACTGCAGCTGCACTGCACCTCCGGGTGCATGCAATCTGGCATCTGACATAGAAATTCATACTTTACCAGTCATCACAACTGCGTCTGCAGTATACTCGACTGCAGTTGCATTCTGCGTGCCTTCACTAACTGAACCTGATCGGTATCCGTGACGTGCTTTTGACCCATTCTCCGTGTGGTGTCACAAAATAAGAAGACTGCAGAAGGTTAGCTTTATACCAACGCGCCGCAGCAACACTTGGACTGGTCCGAGCTGTTCCAAGATTCCGTGTCCGCGTCCTTGTCCAATGTGTGCGTTACGAGCGCGGTATGTACGAAGCTTTCCTTCCGTAGTCTCCTTTATTCATGGTGGTGTTTTCATCGATAGCCAAGGCTTGTTCCCCAGCATTGGCGACGTGAAATGTGCTGGTGATAATGATATTATAAGCACCTGGTATGGCAACCAGCGTCTCCGCGTTCCTTGCCACCAGCAGAGCCAGCGCAGCTTGCAGGTTTCGCTGGCAAAGCACGCCACACCTGAGTGGAGCGTGTGGCGCCGCCACTGCAGCGCTCATGCGGAGGTGGGGGGAACCGTTCGTCTAGAAGGGGGAGAGGGGAGGGGAAACATTAACCTTTTTGGCGAAACTTCTTGGGGGAGAGTGGTCAAGGTTGCAGTTAGTGTTAGTCAGCCACCTTAGTAGTTGAGGACTTATTCGGGAGGAGGGGGATGAGGAGGCTTAATCATGACTACATCTGGTGAGATGAGGGTGTTTTATTGAATTTTTGAAGCTTTTTGTTCGCGGCTTTGCCCTCGTGGGCTACATGTCTTGTGTTTGTTCGTAATAAAAGCCAAACTTATTAAAGGTAAATATGATAAGGGTATAATTAATAAGGGTTAGACAACTAAACATGTCACGTCATTTCAACATTAAGTTTTTCATTTTGTATCGTTAAAAAGCCCATCCATGCGAGCTAGAATTAGTAAGAAGTGTAACACAAAACCGCGTAATAAAGATCATTCATCACTCTGTATAACTAATTTTGGTCCGTTCTGAAACCTACTGTACAAATAATTGTCATCACCTACTTAAGGGATCGTTTTCCAAAAATCCTGAAACTCTTCGTAATTTCTAACCAGGCCAAAAACCCGAAATTTACGGGATGATAGATTTCAATACAAACTTTGCACCCCTGTTTCACCTCCCTAGGGGAGGTTTTTCGAAATATGCTAATTTTTGTTGAAAAATCTAAAGATCAATTAAAATATTCATTTTGATAGTTATTAGTACTTTAAAAATAACGATTTCTCTAAAAAAAACCTTTTTCCCTTTATTAACTCATTTAAAGAAAAATAAAAAAAAATCCTGAGACCAATCAAGAACCAAAATACCAATTTTCATGTGTTTAACTTCAAAACTAACGGACTTTCATACAAACTTCCAAATTTCCTTCTTCCTCTTCCTCTTTCCTTCATATTTGACCCCCTTAGGGTGTGATTACCGTAAAATAATTTCTTAGTGGCTGGTTACGTACGGAAACAAAACTTTGTAACTTTTAAAATGAACAAACATAAAATGGAACAGAATAAAAAACAAATGGGTGTGAAGCCAAGACCGGCCGACGGATGGGTGACCAAAAATTTATCATCTCGAACTCCTCCGTCCCTCGAAAGTAACCGTTGGTTCCGGTTGCATGAGCAATCTTTAACAACCACCGCACCGCACTGGGCCCGCGTGGTGGTTCACGGCCCGTTCTACCTATCCATCCATAGGGAAGGCCCCATGCCCCAGCAGTGGGAACATATAATGAGCTGGTGATGATGAATGTACGTATTTACTTACTCCGTCTACTAAGCAGACTGGCTCATCGACCCTCACAGAGCAGTATTCGCTTCCCGGGCAGCACTCCCGGGACATCATCCTGCCGAGAGGCTGTATTGCCCTCAAATCCTGGATGGGGTGAAGGGAGTTTTTTGAAATCTCTTCTTTGGGGATTTGATCAACAAAATAAAAATAAAATCGCCGCGTTTGCTTAAGCACCTCTTAGCACCTTATTAGCACAAAATAAGCTCCTTTATGTTGTGTTAAATTAGTTACAAAACCCAAAAAAGAAAAATATAAAAAAATTATCTTAAATCGCAACATGAAAGTCAATGTAAATTAAACAAAAGGTTTTGCAACACTTTGTCTTTTTTGAAATTGTAGTTTGTTCGCAACAATATTTGCGTAAAATTATATGTAAATCATAAATATAGCTTGCCCAATCCGTAACTGATCTTTCAATATTTGTAAAAATATTAAGATCGGATGTTGATGGCGTAGTTGTCTGTTATATCGATTAATTCCGGCGAGTTGGGTTGAGTCACGACAGCATAGTTGTTAGTGCACCTGACCCGGCATGTCATGGGATGCGGGTACGAATCTTCCTTTCTTTCTTTTTCTTTCAAATAGGTTATTATTTTTTTACAAGCAACCCTGATTAAAAACAAACTCACATCGTAGGTGCATCGTTGGTTCATGGAATAGACTGCAGTGAACAGCGCTTCGTATTTGGGAGGGGTTACCACTGTCAGCTTGACGTGCTTCTCAACGGCTTTGCCCTAAAAAGCAAGGTTTGTAACTATTTATTCTATTTATTTATTCTTAATTGCAAAACTACAGCATAAGGCCAACTTAATGCTTAGGCATTCTCTACTCTACTAGTAACATTTCCTCTCGTGGTTAGTATATAAAGTAACTTTTTCTATCAACCTCTATGTGTCGTAGGATAATTGGAAAATCTAATGTTTGCAAAAATCCTAGGACGACTGCAAGGAACCGGATGATTGGAAAATAAAAATACATTTCGTAATCATTACGAACTTTTGCAATGATCCGCCTGGCTGACTACCACCATCTTATCTAAATATGTCGGCATATTTATTTATTTATTTGTTTATTAGGACAACCAACAAGACAAACACTGATACAAGCAAAAATTGTAGAAACAAAAATAAACTTACAGCTAAGCGTCCTCTTAATTATAGGTTGCCACGGCATGCAATGTGGACTATATATGTTGCATTTAAAAAAAAAACAATCAAAAAAAATAAAATAAATCAAAAAAAATATCATCAATGTTTGTAGCATCGTTGTGTTTCGGCAGCTAGAGATAAGATAGCCAATGCATCAGTGGTTTAGGATTCCGGGTTAAGTGCGCTCCCACCCTCGGCCTTATCATCACTATACATCAGTTGAGATAAAGGCCAAGTGCTTACCAGTAACATATAAAAAAAAATCCTGAAAATAGCTACGATGATGATGATGATTACGAAGTTAATTTTATGTTCCAATATCCTGGTTTTTGCAATCGTGCTAGAATTATCGCAAACATTCGATTTTCCCAATTATCCTGCGACATATACATGTATATAATAAAGCTAAAAAGTTTTTTTGTTTGAACGCGCTAATCTCTAGAACCACCAATCGGATTTGAAAAAATATTTTTGAATTTGATAGCTCAATTTTTGTGGAAGGCTTTATAGGCTATTTAACATCACGCTATGACCCTTAAGAGGCGAGCAAGAAAAATTAGAAAAAACGAACCATTCAGGCGACGCTACGCGACGCGATGGGTCGAGTAACAGCTAGTATTAAATAGTTATAGCTTACCCATTTACAAATGTACACCCCCTGGTTCCTCGGCACCGCATCCCTCACGAAGATGCGCGCCCCCACCACCGCGACATTGTCGTACATCAGCATGTCCCTGCGATCTGTCTTCCACGTCACCTGGTCCATCTTGTGATTACTGCTATCGGCAGAGCATTCTATGATAATGGAGTCACCGAGTATAACGTAAGTTTCATTCTGAAATAAATTGATAGATAGGTAAAATGTTTGTTTGGTACTTCATCACACTCAACCATCATAACTTATGCAACAACAGTAGGTAGGTAGGTATAGATAAACAAAATAAAACGATTAGATAATAATACCTAACTTGTTGCACACAATAAAATAAAAATGCACGTTAAAACAGTATGCGTGCTGTAGCAGAGCAAAAGGGCCTTGCAGCGATCATTCGAAATGTAGCAGTCTTCATCACTAGCTCATTTTATGTCCCCACTGCTGGGGCACGAGCCTTCTCTATGGATGGAAACACCGCAGGGATAAAACGCCGTAAACAACCACGAGGGCCCAGCAGTGTAACGACTGCTAATGCAGCCGGAACCAACAACGGCTTTACTTCCGAAACTAGAAGGAGCTTAAGTTCGATAAAATTACATGACATAAGGGAAGACCTGTTAAAAAAAAAATTCAGTACTTTGTAATTTACGTAAAATTTTACTAGAAAAAAATCAGAATCAAAGCGGTACACCGGAGATCCAGGGGTCTTTGGTACGGTTTCCACTCGAGCTTCCTTCACACTTATTTTTTTGTAGTAAAATTGTATCTGAATTGTTATCGATATAGAACTTTTGCTACACACTTACCGGTTCAGGAATAAACGGTATACCCTTAGCTGCTTTTAGATCGTTTAAACCACTAAGCGACCTCTTGCTTCTGCGGTAAATTCCGAATTGGTCTCGGTCAAACATCTCATAATCGTCGCTCCCATCAACTATATCAAATTCCAGTTTCTCACATTGCGTACTCAATTCATCATCATTAACATCTTCAAAGTGTTCAACTTCATTCGACTTTGGATTGCCGTAAGACGATTCATCACCATCTACCGCACGATCATCACCATCAGCCTTGACATTTAACGATCTTTTATTTCGAATCCAGTCCCATTTTATTTTTGGTAGCTCAATGATTCTTCCGTTCTTGTTCGCAAACGATTTCTGTTTACTAACTTTCATTTTAAATCGTCGCTGATTTCTGTATGTCAAAGTGAAATTGTTGGGAGCCCTTTTGTATTTATAGCACTTAATATTTTTCACAAACTCTGCGAAATCAGCATTCGGCATATGGTATTTGGCGGTCATCAAGTGCTTGAGGGTAGCTTCTATGTCGCATAGTTTACGATGATCAGAATTCGGGTCTCCGGCCTCTTGAAACGAATTTGTGTGTTAAAAAATTAAAACATAATATAGAGACATTTTAAAGTACCTATAATACATCACACACATGTTTAACAGTTATCAAATACCTGTTAAACATGACCTTCATTGAAAATGAACTCGGAATTATTTAAAAAAAAATCCTAAAGAAAACAACTATGTGTGACTATGCGTGACTCAACCCTAGCCAGTAGGTAAGCCCGCAGCTCGGTACGTCGATTCAAGGTCAAAGCACTGTTGCCGCTGTTGTTGTTGTTGTTGTTGTCGTTCACTCTGGTAGAGATCCCAACCAGCCGAACAGCAAGATGGGACTATTTCAATATGGCATGTTGTATTGCCTTTTAATTAATACATATTGAAATATTACCGTTTTCCCAATAGTCGTGATAAAAATAAATAAGAATTAATAAATTAAAACTATAATTTTGTTTTGCTCTTAAAAAAACTTTTATTAGGTATCCCAATTGTTTATGATAAGAAATAACATTTTATTACATTTACAACTCAAAAAATAGCTTTATACAAACATTTGCCTTTCAGACCATTAGCGTTTATGTACGAATACAATACTGCGCCCACACACTCTGCGCAAACTTCTCGACTCATAAAGAATAAGCTACAGAATTATCCTTTTATGTTACGTACCTCTAATATTTTTTAAAACTAACCCAAAGTCATAGCTGTTTTAATTAATTTTTTCGATAACGCGTTTCTTTTTTGAAATATGATTTTTTTCTCGCCGAAACCGGACGAGAAACGGTCGCATTTTTCACATTTTAGACATTTCTCAATTTTTTTTCTTCAGCTTTTAGCCCTTGCCAAGACGCGTCATGTGGCATACAAGCCATTTACGTAGCTCTAATATCCACGACACCAGGGCTATACCTAAAGATGCCTCAAATAAACATTTTCAATGTTAAAAACAAATAGAAATTAGGAAATACGTAAATTTTTACTTTTTATTTTAAAGTGCTAATTGCTGCACTGAAGCTAAATTAAATATATATAAAATTTATAAAATACAGTGAAAAAATTAAACGCCCACCCGACCCAGCCAGGAATTATGTGTTATCAAATTTGTGGTATTTCATCTGCAAAGGTGAATCTGCATGGCCATCGGTTGCAACGACCGTTGGATAAATGGCGCTCAGTGCCGCTAAAAAGCACTCAAAAACATTAAAAAGCAGTGACAAAATTCAGCGCTTACGTCAGCCTTCCCGGTAGCATAGCGGTCAGTGCAGCCGCCCGGATTGCGGAAGACCCAGGTTCGACTCCTGGCTGGGTCGGGTGGGCGTTTAATTTTTTCACTGTATTTTATAAAATTTTATAAATATAGCTTAGTGGCTGGTTTTGCTTATACACAAAAAACTTAAGTGTATAAACAAAGCAGAATACCAGATTCTGCTATAACCCTAAAAAGAGGATAGACAAAAAAGGCAGCCGAAACAAGAGATAGAGATATAGTTGTACATACACAAACTATTGCACTAGCAAGTTATGAATGTGATATTTTTTTTTAAATAAATTACTTATAACTTGAAGCACTACAGGGCGAAAGAAACAGCCATTGCCGAGTTTCTAGCGGTTTCTTCTCGGTACAAAGTCTCAGTAGGTTTATGAAGTTATGGCTTTGAATTGACGTTCAGAAACACTTGATCAAGATCAAAATTTTGAATTTGAATATCGATGGCGACTTCGCCAATTCTAGTCAGGACGAATTGGCACTTGCCAATACGTCCTGACTAAAATTTTCGAAAAATTTCCTTTCCTATATTATATTTCACTTCGATGCGATACGTAGGTATACAATGTTGTAATACTTATTGGTTTGGTTGGCGCTCAAAAGAATGATCGCGTGAACTCGTGTGACGTCATCTTTACCCTGTCATGTCAAACTGCGCCGCCCGCCAACAGCTCACATAACGTCCAGTAGCCGAAATTTTGACGCGAACGGCGGGCGCTAATGACGCGATAACGTCACATGGTGATATTAACGAATCTTTCATCAAATATTTTATGAAGTAATTAGCAGTGCTACAAAAAAATCAAAGTTTAAATAGAAACCTAAATGCCTCAAAATAAAAATGAAAATAAATCATTTCCCACCCTCATTATAGCTTGATCTACTTACTATTGTCATAGATTCTTGTGGTCTTCCCTTTTAGCTGGGGTCTGTTGGAAGTTGTACTCCTTTCGCTCATTCGTCTGGTACTGATCTTGCGGTTTGGTGGCTACCTTTGAAAGGAGAAAACTGCCAAAACATTGCCAAGGCATATAGACCATCCCATGCTCAACCCGAGCCGAGGTCCTAGTCTTAAAACACAAAATAAAGAGGCCAGAGAAGGTAGCTTCATACATACCGCGCTCGAGCAACGCACACATAGACCTTCACACGAACATGGAATCTTGGACCATCTCGAATTAGTCCGAGCGCGCTGTTGCGAGACTCCAAGTCGTCGGTGAGAGGTTGTCTACGTGTGCGTTGCTCGAGCGAGTTTGTATCAAGATCTTCTGCAGTCTCCTTATTTTGTAATAAACTGGCGTGCGAGTTTTTTCGCCATTAGAGATACGAGATACGAGAATTTGTATGGCCAAATTTTAAATCTACTTCCATAGCGCCAGGCAGAGCTGCTTCAATGCCATACTAATTTTCGTTTTCTCGCACTAAGCACCCAGAGTGCCCAATGTGACAATTTTGTTTACTGTCCGTATTCATCCGGTTACGTTTACGAAAACGAAAATTAGTATGGCATGGAAGCAATACCACCTGCCGACATACGAGAGGAGTTAAAATTTTGCCATACAATAGCTCGTTGTCGATAACGTGGATCGCATGTCAATAATTACTTGCACAAGGCCCTCCGAGTGCAAGTTAGCTCACCATCAGCATCGTAATGAATTGACGCGGGTTGTCGGGCTTTCAAGTCATCGCGTTTTGTATTATAGTCAATCTTAAGCTGCTTGTCGAAAATAACAACTTTGCAGTGAATATTTGAGGATCGTTGTCGAATTGGTAATTACTAAAAGCAAATGCTACCAGGTATTTTCTTTTTATCTGTAGGTATATCTATTGTACAAAGTCACGGTAACATTCACATAACACTTACAGCTTAATTAGTAATTACAAACCCGGGCTAGGCATCGAAACATCCGAAACACGCTACGCCCGACCTGGGAATTGAACCCAGGACTCGGTCCCCGATGCCAACCACAACAATTAAACATAGGTTGGTAGGGCAATGGCACACCTGTGTTCGACACTCGAGGCCGTGTTCGCCGGAGATTTCGTTGCCAAAAAATTACATAGAATTAATAATATAATACTAGCGGCCCATCCCGGCTTCGCACGGGTGGACATTTTTTTTGATATAGCCTATGTTACTCAGCGCTAATGTAGCATTCTAATGGTGAAAGAATTTTTTAAATCGGTCCTGTAGAGAGTGGTTTGTATGGGAAAAGAACTTTTTTTTTATACGTAGCACGGCAAATGACTCCATTTCTCCTGATGTTAAGTGAATATAGAGTCCTGATGCGACGACAACTGGTGCAGCGTGAAAACAACGCAGCATCAGTTACCCTCACCCTGCCGGCCCACAAGGTGCCTCTTCACGCCTCGTTTGAAGGACCCCATATCATAGGAAGGAGGGAAAACGTGTGTTGGCAAACTATTCCATGTTTTGGAGGTGCGGCAAAGAAACGAGTCACCAAATTTCTTTGTGCGCGATGGAATATTTGAGACTCTGGAGAGCAGCACGTGTACTCCTATGGAGGAAGGGAGAAGGTGGGATAAGGTCAAAGATGTTTTCAGAGCACTCGCCGTGATATAAGCGATAGAAGACGCTGAGTGACGCAACATCTCTACGCAATTGCAGAGATTCAAGAGTATTTGCGACTTCTGCGTTGCCGATAATGCGTACAGCGCGACGCTGCAATCTGTCCAAGGCATCGAGAAGGTACTTAGCGGAACCGTCCCAGATGTGCAATACTCCATGCAAGACCGTTCCTGTGTTTGTACAAAAGGCACAACTGGTCAGTCGTAAAGAATCGCCGCACCCTGTTCAAAATACCGAGTTTTCATGAGGCTGTTTTGATCACGGTTTCAATGTAGTCCTTTTGGTTCAGATCGCAGCGAATCGTCATAGCGAGCATGTTGATACTGCTCTGCAGGCCTAGAGATGTACCGAGATGAGTCCCTTCCTACTCATAGAGAATTGGTGACATTTTTGCCGTGAACGCACACACCTGTGTCTTTTTGTCATTGAACTCAACAAGATTATTGGAGCCCCATTTAGGTATAAGGTCTGATACCCATTGAGCTTAATGACAAGATTCACTCGATTGACTTCGGTTTCAACCCGCCCTGCCCTGCTGGGTGACCGTTATATCCCCCATGCACTGTGCTATCATTTGTATAGCAATGAATATTTCCAAGTGGAAGCATATTATTGATATGATGCAATGAGTTAAGCCAGGAGATCGACCTTCTCCTGCGGCTTGTGAGCTAAAGTCCCGTCAGGACATCTCAGTGGTAGCAGCGAGGGTTGGCAGAGTTTGATTGCACGGCTTTGGCCAGACGCCAGTAGCTACGGCTGCCCGTAGGATGCGTCAGTAGTTCTTGGCCGACCCGTGCAACGCGCTGGGCATCCGCTCTAATGTAGGCTCTTTTGCAGGCTTGGTGGCATTATTATAGGCTGCTTTCAGCGAGCGAGTTTCGGGATTCCCTAGAGCTTTACCCCTGATCCAAGCGCGGTATGCCAACTGCCTGTTATCGACAGCGTTGGCACACTCACGGTTGAACCATTGGTTGCGCCTGCCTTTGCTGATGAGATAGGAGTGCGGAATATAGTATTCCATCCCTAAAACTATCTCATCAGCAACTGCAGTCGCGCTAGCTGTTAGGTCCTTCCCACCGAAGCAGCGCTGCCTCCAAGGGACGGATGCAAAAAGTCCCGCATACCCTCCCAATCTGCCGACGAGTAATGCCAAATCAGACGTTTAGATACCGCTGAAGGCGGTAACGGGGTCAGAGGCACTTTGCTGGATATCAAGCAGTGATCCAAAGAGCCTAAACGAGCTCGGATCTCTACTTGGTAACCAGCTAGGCAGCTCGTCAGCAGAAGGTCCCGCAAAGAGGGCGCGTGACCGACTATATCAGGGATCCTGGTGGGCTGGTTCACCAGTTGAGTCAGGTCGTGCGTGAGAGCGAATGCGTGGGCAGTTCTACCAGCATGGTCAGTTTTGAAGGAACTTAACCACAGCTCGTGGTGAGCATTGAAGTCCCCCAAAAATACCAATTCCGCCGAAGGAAACTGCTCCTGCGCTTCATCTGCCACCCGACTAAGGTGTTCCATAAGTCGAGTTGTCTCCATGTTGCCATTATGGGATCGGTAGACGCAGACGTAGACACGGCTACGAGAGCCCAAGTAGACGTGTACCACAAGGAGGGATAAGGAAGGGTCCTCCAGACAGCGCAGACGGCGACAGCAAACGTCTGTCCGAACAAACAAGCAAACTCCGGCTTTGGCTTTAAAAAGATGACAACAAAGAGGCAGGTGGTAGGTAGGTAAGGTAGGTATTAAATTGTTGCTAAGGACTAAAGCCAGTTGTTGACCCATATCTAAATGTTTAAAGGAAAAAATGTCAATCATTGATTCCTTTCAAACACTGGTGCAATTTACCCTACATTAAAATTCCCCTAAAAAATCGGAGAAATTACAATATTTTCTGGCTACTAGACTCACCTTCGTACCACGTACAATTTTAACTTCGAATTTGTTAAAAAGGTCTCGTATCGTGCCCTTGGAGGACGCGGGCGGCGATCTGGTGGTGGTGATGGTAAATTTTCCCAGGTTGGTCAACGTGCTTGTCATAATGGCATAATTCCTGTTGGATACATGGAATTGGCTGAAATTCAATCAATCAATTCATCATTAAATATTCAAGATACCACAAGGACTTAGAATGAGAATCAACCAATAGAATATTAAAAAAACACAATTAATAATACCTGCATGTTGGTTTTGGTAAAGTCGAGAAACTATAATCAGTATTTGTTGGAGAAGTCTTTTGCATGATACTACTGTCCGATTTCTTTTCTTCCTTCTTGAATCTTTTCCATTCGCTTTTAAGTTTTTGCGCTTCAAAACTTAGTATTGACATTAACAGACCTTTGAATCTGTTATCTTCTTCTTTGTCCAATTTAAAGTCTAAATTATCCATCAACCTATCATCAACATCATCATAGTTGTTAAGTATAAGTATCGTAGGAGCATTTTCAGTGGTAGGAGCAGATATTATATGCGTACATTTTTCATCAGCTAGCGTTGTTAATTTATAATCTTTGTTTGTCATAGATAAATATTGTTCTTTACTTTGCGATCTAGATTGTCGAACTTTGGCTTTTTTAGTACATTTGCCTTTTTTGTAGAGGAAACCCATAGTTACCGATTTTACTCTCCCAAGAAAGTTTGATTTAGTCTGATCTATACTATTAATTCTAGTATATGAATTTATAGTACTATCTGTAACTAGTGCTTTTTCAAGATTTGATGCTGTAGCATGTACTGTTTTGGGCGATTCAGCTTTAGCAAATGCTTTCAATGCCGTTTGTTTCAGTTTCGTTCTTTTTGTGGTTTCATAAGTCGCTTTGGTAGGTTTGCCTTTATTTTTTGTTAATGTACTGTTTTTAACTTTGCTTTTCGACGCGAAAGTTTTGCCTTGTGATGTGAATACGGTGGGTGGTGTTGTACCAAATTTATTTTTAAGTTTAGTTTTAAATTCTTTGTGTTTTTTCGTTGTCGTTTTCTTTGTCTTTGATATAGTGGTTGTATAATTACTATTAAAAAAATCAGAGTTACTTGACAAACTTTGCACTTCCTTTAAGTCTGTCAAATTGCGAAATATTTTGAACAGCTCGTTAATATTGTAACTCAATGATTCGATCGTTGAATTGTCACTAGAAATGGTGTCACGTTGAAAGTCATGATTCATTGGAGTCGTTTTTAATTTGGTTGACCCAATCTCTGATTTGATATTCATAGTGGGTGTTGCAGGTAGCGTAGTTATTTCATTAACTTTTACTTTATCAGCGACGATAATTGTTGGTGGGCTAGTATGTCGCTTCTTGCCTTTCAAAAAATCTTTCCAAAATGCTCCAACCGAGTCTGCAATCAAGGGCGATTCAATTTGCGCTTGCCTTTTATGATATTTTTTATACGGACCACTGATGTTAGGTGTGAAATAAGATAACAGGTCGCTCACTTTGTACTTGCCAGGATAGTGTCGAGAAAAGAAACGGAGTAACCCACTACCTTTACTTGTATCATTTAATATATCATAATTGTAATCTATAGGAATAGGAATAGGAAGGTTTGAAAAGTAATCGGGTGACTGCGAACTTGTTCTGGGTGATGGCAAAGTAGCAAATACATGAGGCTGTTTGGGACTACTACAGATAATCTTAACATCAATTTTATCGAGAGCATAAACATCCTTGTATTGCGAAGGATTTTTTGTCAAATCCGATTTATTGCGAACCAGCCGTTTTCCAATACAATTATTAATTGTATTCACCAGTCTTTGTCCTTCAATAATGAGATTTTTGTTACATGCAATATCATATTTCGAGGCAGTATCTATGTCATGAGCGACCTTTTGCAAATCACTTATCAAAGGGTGTCCTATATACCTTTTTGACAATTTCTTTTTAAAGACAATAGATCGTTTGTCAATGCAAGTCGAGAATGTTTTACAGAGACGACCTTGGCATTTACCCTTGACTCTTTTGAAGTAATTATTTAAAGTTTTATCGACATTGTGCACTGAATCTCGTAGTTTCTTCCCACCACTCGGATTCATCCAGAAATAAGTCTGTATTTCTGTACAATGATCCTTCATGTACTCTGCTAAATTGTCGAATTCAAAAATGAGCTCGGATATAACAGCGTCACTTGCGGCACAAGCTCTGCACATAGTACGGTTAGGTTTGCATTTACAATTGCAGACTCTATCGTGGCCAAAATATTCTTTTACCGCATCCCAGTTAATGTGCCTTCTGTAATCAGTTTTCATAACGTCAATTTTCTTCATTGGCTCGTTATTCTCAGTATTTCTTATTTTAACGACATGGTTAGCTGCAGATGCCCTCGAGAGTGTTAAGTTTTCATAAAGTTCAATTAAATGCTTGTTTATTGCAGACACGAAGCTTTTACTAAGTGTTACTTTGCTGACATTGTTGGTTCTCGGGACAGTTGTTGCTTGCGATGTACTTTTAAAAGCTGTTGTGGCATCTGCTTGTTTTGAAAGAACATTAGAAAAGTCAATATTTCCTGTAAAAGGTTTTAAAACATAATTACCTTTGGCTATAGGTCCGTTGTTATCAATTAGTAAGAACATTCTGGGGCCATTTTTGTCATCCAATTCGAAAATTGATGCATTTTTGATAGTACCTTCAGCAGGGCTTTTAGTAGACGTTTCATGAGGACTCTCAGTAGGATTCTCAGTATGATTCTCAGTTAAATCTTCTAAATGTAATTGGTATTCTAAATCGACGGGCTTAAACATTTTAGCGCTGAAAACTCTTCTCAATCTCATTGTATTTAAAGATCTTTTCTTGTCAGATAAATTGTTGTCTGACAGAATGTTGTCAGGTAAATTGGTGTTTGACAAATTGTAGGGTATCGCAATGCGGACTTGAATAGAGTTTGTATCAGATTCAAAACTAGGTGTGGTAAAGAACGTACGAAGGTCCCGGCTTATGAAGTTTATTATAGGTAGACTGCTCTCAGCATGCGAGGTACTAGTTCTAGGGGTAACTGGGTCTTCAATGCTAACAGTATTTTTAACTAAATCTACTATAACGTCTATGGCAGCCACATTTTTTGCTGTGCATTTTTCTGAACAAGTGATGTCGCGTTTTCCTACTTTTCCAGAAATGTTGCTTGCCGTTGATTTAGTGTTAAAATTTCTCTGCGTAAGCACCGGTTCATAGTACATCTGAAATCCAATGAATTTCCATTACAATATTGAGATAAAAAGACAAAGTCACATTTAGAAAAAAAAAAAGAAATGAATATTGTCATAGAAATTGTCAAAGCGGTACGAAGTCCGCCGGGTCAGCTAGTGACATATATGTTTCTTGGCGCTGTATGTTGTGTACTGTTTATATAAACCAGGCATAAATGAAAGCATTTCAATCATTCATTACAGACAAGTCTATACAGCAAAATTACATTCAGTCAGCGACATTTACAATAAAAAATTGGACAAGTGCGAGTCGGACTCGCCCACCGAGAGTTCCGTACAAATTTATGGGTAAGTACATATTATACAGTTCAGGAATCGACTCTCGAACTTTTCCCGAAATTCAGTTTCCAAAACCTACAATTACTTATATTGTCAACAACTACCGTCATTAACATCTGATCATAATATTTTTACAAATACTAAAGATCAGTTAAGAAGTAAGCAAGCTACTTATAAAAAGTTTTTGTTTTGTTTATATAATTTAACGCAAATTTTATTGCGAAACAAATTACAAAAAAACAAATGTTGAAAAAATGAGATGGCCTTTGGCTTTCAAAGTAAAAAAGTAAATGAAAACGAGTGTTGAATAATTTCGGCGGGCTGGTTAGAACCACGATAGCTCAATTGGAAGAGCACCTGATCCGGTATGTCAGAAGGGTGCAAGTTCAAATCCTGCTAGTGGAATTTTTTTCAACATTTGTGTTTTGTAATTTGTTTCGCAACAAAATTTGCGTTAAAATTGTATAAACAAAAACATTTTAATAAACTTATACTTATGACCGATGTTCGAATTTCAAACCGAAAACCTGTTATTATTTTAATTTAATTTTAATGTGATCCTGAAATCCGCTGCAACTAAATAAGGCGTTCCCAAAATATATCTAACATGAAAAATGCGATTCTAAAATTAGCTGCAACTGAATAATGCGTTCGCGAAATTCATCTAACAAATCTAGTTTGAGACGATATTATTTGGCAAACTTCAGTTCTAGGTCAACGGCAAGTACCCTATGAATTTTGATTCCCTTGAGAGTGTCGAAAAATATGTTTTTTGCGACATAAACGGCCGTATCTTTTTTTTTCGTTAACTTAGAAGTTTGATTTTTTTACAGCTTCAAGGGACCGCAGACCTGAGTATATGGTTTTAATTTCGACTCGATACTTCAACGCGTTCTCGAGATAAAGGGTCTTGACAGACAGACAGACAGACAACGAAGTGATCCTATAAGGGTTCCGTTTTTTCCTTTTGAGGTACGGAACCCTAAAAACAAAAAAATAAATAAACAACAGCTTTATGTACAAAAAAAGATTAACCGAAGATTAATCGAAGGACGATGTCTTTATGTCGAATCTTGTGATTCGAGTCAAGTCTTAACTAGTTTTTTTTTGTGTATTTACGGCTCCGGATGAAATCCATCAACCCTATTCATTCGTTCTATCTTCATATTATTATGTAATACATAAATAAACAATATTGATGATGATGAATGATAATAGAAATGGGAAGTGAGAAATGATATTACCCCCCAATCCCTCGAGTATCTCAGTAAAGATGTGGGGCTTTACTAAGTCCTCACGCAGACTTCTTGAGAGAATTTGAAAAGCGACGTTGCACTGTTTTGTTTCATTTGCCAACACTCATGCACACTCACAAACACTTAACGGTTAATAATCCACCATTATTTCACATTAATATTCGACATAACACAAATTTTAGAAAATAAAACAAAACCGCAGACATGACTCTTCACTTTCCCGCCAAGAAGTCGTCTTAACTAGTTAAACTGATTGCCATCAGTGAATGTCAACTTTGCCAAGTTGACATTCATAAGAGCTACTTGTAGCCTAAACTGAGTAAATAATTTAATTAATTTATTAATTTATTTATTTAAATTAACGAGCTCGAGTTATTACAACAAAAGTTTTTCTAAAATGTATTTATTAGGTAGGTAAGATAAACACTGGTACAAGCAAAAACTATAGAAACAAACATAAATTTAAGGAAATTTTATGCTAGTATCCGGTGTATCGAATGACGGATTCGCGAACACGTTGTTACGAGAATTCTTTTATATGTTGTTAGCTGACCCGGCGGACTTCGTGCCGCTTTTGACAGTTTCCATGACAACAAAACAAACAAATCATTTTGTATTGGAAAGTTAAATCGTTTTTAGTATTTTCCGTTACTTATTATTTATGTTTCTCACCGTTTAAACCTTCCCTGAACTTCCAAAAATATTACAAAATCAAAATTAGCCAAATCGGTCCAGCCATTCTCGAGTTTTAGCGAGAGAAACAAACAGTTTTATTGAAATTCATTCTCATTTATAGGTTTTTAAGCTTAATCCGTTATGAAAGGATTTTTCGAAATTCTATCCTTACCATTTCAAATTTCGAACACTACGTCCCCATGAGCCCGTGTCCTAAAAGTGTATAGGTAAGCATAAAACCTTCAAATGAGGTACTAATATAGTACACAAGTTTCGAGACATTCCAATTTTAAAGAATATTTGCGTTTTTAAGTGAGTTCAACCTTTTTTGAATAAAATCGGATTGAGTTTTCAAACATGTGTCAAAATAAAATGTAATTTTAATCAAAAGCACTAAGGAGTATTGATATCAACTTCAAAGCAAATCACCGCCAAAATAATTATCTACCCTTTTTTAACCCCGCTAGGGGGTGAATTTCAATAAAATACGAAACACGTCTTCCATCAATTCTGTTAAAAAAGGTTTATGCAAAATTTGAAGTAGATTGGACCAAAGAATCAAGTTGTTCCATACAAACTTTGCCCCCCTTTTTCACCCCCTTAGGGGTAGAATTTCGGAAAATCCTTTCTTATCGGATGCCTACGTCATACAAAGAACAAACCCTCCAAGTTTCAGGTCTCTACGATCAGCGGTTTAGGCTGTGCGTTGATCCGTCAGTCATTCAGGACAAACCATTTTATATGTATATATATAAAGTTCGGTAAATCGATAGTCACGGTATCGAAATCCATTGCTGCGATTATATTAAAATAAATTAATGAAGGTTGGCTAAAATTTATATGTTTTTCTTATACGACCAATTTTGTTAAACTACCCTCACAATCTACCATTATTTCGGATTCCTATGTTCCTTCCTGGGCCTCGATCGCGGTAAATAATTTAAGATGAACCCCGCAAATGTAACACGAACGAAACGCAACTTTCCGATGTTTTCGTATCGCGGCGCTGATTTGACAGATGATGGTTGAAATGCTAAACGAACTGCGAACGCAGATGATACACAAGTGCTGTCAAGGTCACGTTTAGGCTATAGTTCGAAAGACGCTACTTTTTCATAAACGTTCTACGAGTGTTTAGTTGATTTTTGTTGCTTCGGTGCAAAATTTTAATTTAAACCTAAAACATGATGTATTCGGACTTATTAGGCACCCGATTTGGCACGCTCGGAAAATCGACAATTAAATTGAAGAGATGAAAAAAAAATTGCCTATTACTATGGTGAGATGAAGATGAAGAGATGAGATGTCAATTTATATGACCAACAAGTAGTATTAGAGCAAGTACAAAAGTCCTAAACACATTGCAGTTTTTAAAAGTTTAAGCCTCTGTATCTCGGTACAGACTGAGTTTAGAAGAATGTGTGCATAACAATTTTTACAAGATATAATAAATCCTAATCGAAATTCAGCAACTTATTACTGGCCGCAGGAAAAAAAAACCTACCCTCATACATAATGGTCATTGTCTTTTATAGTAGAGCTTACTAAATATTTTCATACACATATTTTGTTAAGTGATTATAAGGCTGAAGGTGGCAGCGCAATACTCCCGGAATCCTCAATCACTGAGGAACTGGCTATCTTATCTCTAATTGCCGGAACACAACAATGCTGAATACATTGTTGTTATGGTGTCATACCTAAGCTGCACTTCAATCATTAAAACTTGACCACTCAACCACTTGAAAATCATAATAACACACCACTTCAAACTTTCGCGCTCTCAAAACACCTGTCAAAGCCAGTGCGACGACAAAAAAATCCTAAGTCAACCATCGGAGTTACATCTCATACATTTTTACTATCCTTGTGTTCCAGTTGCGTTTTTTCTTAACTTGCTCATGATCCTTACCGCGATACTGAATTTCGCATTGACTGAAACTCATATGGAACGCAACTACAGCAACGCGAACGAAACGTAGACATTTATTCATGTTTTAAATTACCGCGATTCAGGCCCTGATCTTGATTGAGTTGATGACGTGCCAGCGTGTGACATACAATATATGAGCAAAGAGAGTTTTAACTAATTTATCTGTTGTTGGCAGTGCACCTGACCCGGCATGTCATGGGGTGCGGGTTCAAATCCCACTAGTGGATTTTATTTAACACTTTGCCTTTAAAAAAAAAACTAATAATATGTATTATTTTTCACTTCTCTTCCTTCCAAATACTAATCGATCCCATCGTAATACCATCCCATCCCATCCCATCGTGTGTCTCATCGGGGTCGTGAGTTCGATTCGCAAACAATACATTTAAAAAGGTAATTTAATCGCAACAAAAGATTTCGATACTGTGACTATCGATCTAGCGTACCACAGGAACACCAAAGGATTTTCGTAATAGGGTGCTCGCGAATCCGGCATTCGATACAGCGGTCTTCGAAGAGGCTGTTCGTTAGGGCGTACCACTTGAAATATTTTTCTCAACAGCGTGCGTTGCAAGGACAATTTTCAAACCCATATCAGACCCAATTTGAGGGCTTCAGCAAAATCTCTCCAAACAAAATAAAGAGGACATCGTCAAACGTTGGTACCTGGTCTTGACTTGATTCGTAGTACATCGATTCTTTGCGATTGGCGTTGTTCGGCGGGTGCGTGCTTATGACGTTGCTCAGCGAGACAGGCGTCAACTAAAACATTAACACATCATCAGCTCATTTTATGTCCCACTGCTGTGCACGAGCCTTCCCTATAGATGGATAGAGAGAACGGGCCATAAACTACCACGCGGGCCCGGTGCGGGCGGTGGTTGTTAACGACTGCTAATGCAACCGGGACCAACGGCTCTACGTGCCTTCCGAAGCACGGAGGAGCGAGAGATGATACATCCGATGACCGACCTCTGCTAAAGTTGCTTAACCTGAGCACTCGCAGACCGGGCGCGTTAACCACTGCGCCATCGAGCTCCTCACATTAACACAAGATTATGGTTATACAGGGTATCTGGTAATAGGTTTATAATCCCGTAACATAGCCACAAATTGATTTTATTACGTTTTCTTCATTAACCCTGACCCTAACATTTTTCGACTTCTGTTTCGTTTGGTCGACCACTAAGAACGATGGATCAGCTGGACCTAGTGTTGTCACTTTGAAATTTTACTTAGTAAGAAATTACCTCAATATCTCGTCTATATGGTGCTTTTCAGGCATGTTTGTAATTTTTCGGGGTCTTATGCTCTTCACCCAATCTGCCATATTCAGGACTATAGTACAGGTATTACCAAACACTCTGTATAACTATAATTGTACGCAAATGATGTTGCAAACAAATTACAAGTAGAGAAAAGTGTTTAAAATAAGATTCACGAGCGGGATTCGAAACCGCACCCTATGATATACCGGGTCAGGTGAACTATCGAGGCTCTGTCCCACCCGCCAAAATTATAATATACGAATAATATATGGGATCGCAGAAACTTTTGTATACTGATGAAAATGGCACTCATGATATTGATGATGAATATATCCTAGTGACACCAGCGTTCGACACTTTAGGCTCAGTGTTCAACGTTTTATGCATATTTTTTTTTTTATGTCAAAAGGTGGCAATACTAGCGAAAAACGGTGATGGAAAGTAATCACCACCGCCCATGGACAACCCGCAAAACCAAAGTAATCGCAGATGCGTTGCCGGCCCTGGGGAAGGAGTTGGATCTTGAGGAGGGAGTAGGAATTGGGTGGGGGGAGTGGTGAGAGATTGGTCTCCGGTACTTTCGCTCACCGGACGAAACACAACAGCAACGAGTGCCATTGTTTCACGCCGATATTCTGTGAGAGGGTGGTATTACGCTGCGCGAGCCGGCCCATTTCGTGCTGCAACGCAGCGTGGCTCTACCACTCAGACGACAGTGTCACTCATTTAGCACCACCCAGGGGTCACGTGTAGGGTCTCAAGGGTACTACGGACGCGATTAACTCTAACCCCCCAGTTTTTGCGCCAAAAATATATAGAATTACTGGATGATAGCTAGAAAGCAAGTGGTGTATTCAATAGGGTATTTGACAGGTTTTAGAAAAATATTTCTATATATTTCTATATAGCATAATATATTTGCAATTTGATTAAATCGTTGTGAATTTCTTTATTTTTTATGAAAATCACCATTAAAATTCAAATGAATAAAATAGCCGCCAAAACGCTGAAGACGCCACGCATGCAGGTCACGTGATGTCGTGATGTCACCTGCTTATTAAGAAAACTTTTAGCTGTCAAGTCACACCGTACAAAACTTCGAGTGAAAACAAGCAAGTGACGTCACTCCAGTCCGCGTGCAATAGTGATTTTTACCCCCTTTAAAGTAAATTTTTTACAAACTTTGAATGTCGCATTTATTAATATCTAATCAAAAGCCTATAAATAATTTTCAAAATTCCAGCTTCAAAAATGACGCTGAGCGACGCTGTATCTCTACGCAATTGCAGGGCTTACCTTCTGCAATCTCCATATTTTGTGGTGTTGTCTTGTCATTGTCAGAAACTTAAGGTAAAAAAGCCATCTTACACCTAACTATAAAAAAATGACTATTTTTTTGGAGAGTTTGCAGATTGTCACAAACGGCAGCTCAGCTTCACCGGGCTTTTTTGGGGGCGGCGAGAAACTTAAAGGGTAACATCTCAAGCCGATTGAAACGAATCACCTTCTGAGATTTTCTAGAGGGAACGGCATCACACACTAGTGCGTGTCCCCGTGCCCTACTAGATTCTCCGAGGGGATCGGATCGGGCAAAAAAATTACTTGTACGAACCAGTTTATGGCTCGGCGAATATGTTTGCGAATCCTTTTTCAGAGTGAACACCTTGAAGTATGGTGCCATTGACACAGTTTGAGTGTAGACCGTTGTTGTTGGAGTCGTCGATTGCGTTACCTGGAACAAAATCTATATTATCAATATTACCAGCTCCAAGTAAAATTTATGAAAAAATCTCTCATACAATACAATAAATCATACTCGAACAGTTGATGTCATAATTTAACACAAACAACCTTTTACATAGTAAGCAATATGGCTTTACTAAGGGTCGTTCTACTACTGATGCAGGTGTTGCTCTAACTAAACATATATTTGATGCCTGGGAGAAGTCTCAAAACGCTCTTGGAGTTTTTTGGGACTTGTCCAAGGCTTTCGATTGCGTTGAGCACCGAACTCTGGTGATGAAGCTTCATTATTACGGTCTCAAAGATTATGCACTAAATTTAATACAGTCATATCTCAGCTCTAGAACACAAACTGTCGATATAAATGGTACTAAATCATCTGGTTCACATGTAAAAATGGGAGTTCCACAAGGGTCGATTCTTGGTTCTTTCCTTTTCTATTTAGATTAATGACTTGCCATTCTTTGTAGAGAACTTCTGTGAAATAGTATAATTTGCAGATGATACTTCACTCATTTTTAATGTAACTAGGTGTAGGACTAATTATGAAAATGTAAATAAAGCTCTTTCAGAGGTACTCGGTTGGTTTACTATTAATAATTTACAGCTTAACGCTAAGAAAACAAAATTTATTAAATTTATATTACCAAATGTCAGATATGAACCAACCGATATTAGAATAAACGGTGATCAGTTAGATTTGGTAGATTCTACAGTCTTTTTAGGCATTACCCTTGACTCAAAGCTTCAATGCAATCCTCATACACTCGGCGTCAAAAAAATCGCACCTTTTAAAAATCATCTTTAAAAATTCTTAAACCTTATGTAGAGGATAGTGTTGGGTATCATTAGAAAGGTAACAAAAAGGAGTATCAAAAAACAATTAAATTTAACTTTCTGTTTAATTATAATTATACAAACAACATTAAAATTAATAAAATAATAAAAATCCTTAATTAAGTCCTAATTAACAACAGATAATTTACAAAGAAAAATGTACAAAAAGTGTCTTAAAATTAACTTAAAATCTAGTGTTACCCCCCCTTGCCCTGATCACGGCTTCCATACGGTCCCTCATGGACCTCACCAACTTCAGGAGCTCTTCTTGAGGGATAAGCCCCCATTCTTCAATCACCGCGTCTTGGAGCTCCTGTAGAGTCGAAGGAGCTGGATCCCGAGATCGAATCTTACGTTTAAGATGGTCCCAGAGGTGCTCTATAGGATTCAGATCCGGACTTCGCGCTGGCCACTGCATCACAGAGATTTGGGACCTCTGCAAGAAGTCGCTCACGATGCCTGCAGTGTGAGCGCGAGCGTTGTCGTGCATTAATGTGAACCCCTCGCCAAAAGATTCGGCAAAGGGGACCACATGCACTTCCAGGACCTCAGTGACATAGCGGCGAGCAGTCAGCGACCCTTGTCCGCGAGCACCTCCAGTCCGGGAGACGCAGACAAGGTCGGTTTTGCCGGCAGCAGACATACCGCCCCAGAACATGCAGGATCCGCCACCATATTCCACCGTCTCCTGGATGCAGGCTTGGGCGAAACGTTCACCCTGCCTCCGGTATACTCTTCTCCGTCGGTCGTTGCAGAAAAGACACACTCGCGTCTCGTCTGAGAAGAGAACAGCTCTCCACTGCTCAAGGGTCCAATCGACGTGGTCACGAGCAAACTGCAAGCGGGCTCGCCGATGCGCTGCAGTCAATTTTGGACCCGTAGCAGCTCTGTGGGCCGCTATCTTCTTCTCCTTCAATCTTCTTCTAACCGTAGATACGCTTACGGTGCGTCTGCGAACTGCCTGGAGCTGCTGTTGCAACTCAACAGCGTTGGAGAAACGATTTCTCAAAGAGTTCGACACAACGAACCGGTCGTCTCTTTCCGAAGTGCAGCGACGTCTACCCGAACCGTGTCTGCGGATATAGCCACCGGTCTCTATGAAGCGCTGGTACACTCTTCGAACGGAATAACGGCTCAGGTTCAGTTGCCGGGCGACATCACACTGCCGCACCCCTGATTGCAGTAGTGCAACCACTTGAGCGGCTTTATCAGCTGTGGTATCCATCAAAATCTGTGCGTGTGTCCTCTTCAACGGTTGAATAGCGAATGACCCACATTGAACCCGTGTTGACCGTTTTATACCCACAAAGGAAGCGCAACTAGCAACTCTCACGGGTAGCAAAATTTGCATCGAATTTTTGTGACACTTTATTTGTTGCATTAGGTTTTATTTGATAATGAAAAGTAATGTTTTTTATTAAGTTAATTAAGTAACCTTGTAAATAAAATCATAATTAATGCGACTGCATGTGCATATCAAGAGTAAATGACATTTGAAAGTGATTTTCTAAGAGGTGCGATTTTTTTGACGCCGAGTGTATATCGAAATTGGCCGGTAAACTCAGCTCTGCTGCTTATGCCATTAGAAAAATTAGGCAGTTAACAGACGTTGGAACTACTAGAATAGTCTATTTTACACAGTGTCATGTCGTATGGCGTCCTACTGTGGGAAACGGCGGCTGATATTGAAACTATATTCATTTTAGAGAAACGAGCAACAAAAACAATCTATAGACTCGGATCTCGAACTTCCTTAAGAAATCTTTTTAAGGAGATTGGTGTCCTGACAGTTGCATCTCAATTTATTTATAATTGTATAGTTTTTGTACGTTGCAATATCAACCCCTATACTAAACATGGTGACGTACACAATTACAATACTAGAAATAAGACAAAACTTGTAATGCCACTGTTCAGGTTACAGAAGGTTCTTGGTTCTTTCTTGAGGCAAGGTATACACTATTACAATAAAATACCAAGTACTGTACTAGATTTACCTTTAGATAAGTTTAAAAACATGTGAAGTCTTTTTTACTTATAAAAGGTTATTATACAGTCAAAGAATATTTAGATTATAAAACAGCCCAGTTATAATGAAAAACACATACTCTATTTGAATATAATAAAATTAATTTATGTAATTTTTATACTGATATGATAGCCTTTATCAGCAGTGTCCTACAGATAACAAACAGCGTTGCGTTAAATAGATCATTAAATTTTTATTTAGAGTATCTTGAGTGTGTCATTCTCTCTTTATTTGTCTCTGCGGTGGTGGTGTGTGCGTCGGGTCGTTACGTTCCCTAAAATGTGGTTGAGCTAAGCGATGGCTGATTCATATATCATACTCGTGAACGGGTGCTGCCTGTGGAGGCTAGTCTGCTCTTGCATACTTATCTTATTTTTAATATTATTTACTGTAGTTTGACTCCTGCTATGATAGGGCATAGAAATAAAGTTTGAATGGAAAGTGTCCTGCTATGATAGGGCATTTTCCAATATTTTTGACCCTGTAAGGGAGAAAAGAGCTGGACACTTGCCGAGTTTCTTGCCGGTTCTTCTCAGTGCAAGACCTCCCGCCCAGAGTAGACTTACGAACCGATGCCATAGTGACATTCACAAGAGCTACTTGTAGCCTAAACAGAATAAAAATGATTTTGAATTTAAATTTTTTTTTTTTAAAGAAGTAAAATTATTGCAAAGTTCTTAAATTATATCATCATTATCAGCAGCAGCAGCAGCAGCATCATTATCTTCATCATCATAATCTCTATAAAAGTATCTCAACTGGACTCTGGGCTATTTTTCTTTATTGTATACTAATGTAGGATGCCTGTGGTAGGGAGTATGCCACTTTGAGGAAAGACAAAGGGAAGATCTTCCTCCGAGCTGGGTGGTATAGCTCGGGGACCAAAGTCCAATGGATGTTAGTTGGAGGTGCTATATATAGCGAAGGAGATGGTGAAACTTCACTACCGCGATGCAGGCTTTCCATACAATTTTATCGTCGTAGTATGGCGACGTCGTTGGTATGCGTTTGTGGCGCCATCTGTTGACTGAGAAGGTGTTTTTGCTTCGTGTCGATTAATGTGCGGCGTATGCGGTAGATGACGCCGCCACACTAATCATAATATCTACGAATAGTTTTGTATACACTAAACAAAACTTTTATGCTGTATACAAAAACTATGTTCAACATACCGAGATATTCTGTTAACCTGGTAATATAGCACTATTTTGAGTATTTTTATTATTTTTGACAATTTTTTTTTTGTATAGTCTTGTTCAATCTATATGTAAGAAAATCAATTTATAATAATGTAGTTATAATTTTGAATCTGAATTCATTTAATATTAATGATAGAATTGGTCGTTACCGTATAAATAATTAAATAAATAAATAAATAACCATTACCAGAAATTTCTAGTAAACTCAAAAAAATAGATTAACAACATTCTGGTTCAATAAACTAGATTTTTCTCTTTTACTCTTTAAACCAAAACCTATAACATAATTACGCTTAGCACGGCCTTCTATCAAAATCAAAGAATTTAAACGGGGATGCAAACTAATTAGTAAAAAATCCGACATACTTTCTTTATACCCGACATCATCAGCCTATACTAGTCCAGAGCTGGGCATAGGCATCTCCTTGTGCACGCCACTGAGCACGATCCGCGACTACTCTCATCCAGCTCTTGCCAGCCACCTTGCGAAGATCGTCGCTCCAATAATGGAGCTCCAAGACTATAAAGTCTGAGGGCGTCCTACACTACGTTTGCCGATGTCGGTCTCCAGAAAAAAAGTGTATATTCTATTAAAAAAAATTTTTAAAGATAGTTAGCTCTTTGCCGCCCGTTGCCTTTACAGGATTAGGCCCATAGTAAATCGTCGTTCGCACAACTTACTGTCCTATTTTAGTTTTGGTAGTTTATACAGTCCAAGTAATTTTTCTGTTGATAGTTTTCAAACTAAATAATGATGAACTACTAAATACTGAGACCCTAGTATTTAGTCAAACCCAATTTTAAGATGGTAAACGTATTGCTAATAAATAAATTTAAAAAAAAATATAAATTATTTATTGTAGCTGTCTTTCTAAACAAAGTAAATTATTACTTATGTACTATGTTTAGAAAGTGCACTATGTTGAAATCCAAACATTAGCAAAAAAACAATAACTTAACAATATAATATGTTTGTTATTTACGATAATAGGTGCTGCTCCTGCCACTTAAGCAAACCAGCAATTTTAGCTTAATCCAACGATAAAATCGTACAACAATTCACAAATTCATGAACAAACATAACAAACTGCTTAAAACCCATTTTTTTTATTCAATCCCGGGATTAAGATTTCGATATGCGGGATTGAGTTCCCTAGATAGGACAGTAAGTTGTATGATCGACGAAATTTGGAACTTACCCTACCCGTATCGATCTTGTCGATATCAAACTTGTAATCGATTGCAGTATTGTCGACAAGACCTTCAAGCTTCACGTCATCTTGTTTCTCTCGCTTCAGTTTGTGATCCTCAATTGTAGATTTATCAGTAGACCCTGCAACAAGTCATAATAAAGAGACCTTCATTTTCATGTGACTACATACACTTAGACTTATCGCATGCTGGTTGCTGGACGTGAAAAGAATGTATCAGCTCCCGTGCATGCCGTAAGAGCCGACTAAGGGACAAGGGTTTCAAAGATGCTCGCACACCAGGCGATCGGCTGCAACTAGTGTTGCCAGGTCCTGTGTGTCAAATTTCGGGACGAAAGGCAAAAATAATCGGGATTTGAGATTTCAAATCGGGACAGCTCAATTGCTAGAGAAAGCAGTTTTTTGTGAATGGACATTTATTTACGAATAGAAAACAATAAAACTAGGTAAACTTCTGCATATTATAACAACATGAATTCTGCCTCCCGCCCCGGGGGAAAGAGAATTCATTTTTGCTGTCAAAATTATCGTTCTAAGTAGGTACACACTAAGGAGGTTAGTGAAAAATCGGGAAATTTGGCGTCCCGATCAAGGGTAAATCGTGACCTGTCACCAGACCCCTGAATATCGAAAATTTGACAGTTTTGGGTAGGTTGATTTGCCGCCGTGTGTACTTAAAAAAAATATATAAATTACCAAGGTATACCAGCGTTCGACAGGAAGCAATGATCGACTATGTGAGGGGGGTTACGAAAAATCGATATTGATTATTTCATTTATTTAACAGGGTACCTAAATCATAACCCACGACTTTCTTCTGTTAGCATGACATTTTTATAGGTTGGTAGGGCTTGCTTGTCCGTCTGGCTAGCTGCCACAATCATAACGTCAATGTTTGTAGCATTGTTGTGTTCCGGCAGCTACAGATAAGACATCCAGTGCCTCACTAGTTGAGGATTCCGGGTGAAGTGCGCTTCCACCATCGGCCTTATCATCGCTTAACATCAAATATTTATACACATATATTATATTTATATAGCTAATAGCGGCACAGTGCCATATATCCAACGGCCGTTGCCGCTATTAGCACTCAAAAATTAAAAAGAAGTGACAAAGTTCAGCGCTTACGTCAGCCTTCCCGGTAGCATAGCGGTCAGTGCAGCCGCCCGGATTGCGGAAGACCCAGGTTCGATTCCTGGCTGGGTCGGGGTGGGCGTTTAATTTTTTCATTGTATTTTTTATAAATATTTAATTTAGCTTCAGTGCAGCAATTAGCACTTGAAAATAAAAAAAAATAAAATTTACCTAACACCAAGTTAGAGCAATTAAAAACAAAATATTCACACAAAAAAAAAACATTACCTTCAAGCTTCTCGTGTTTCGGCGCATCGTCATCGATTTTCTTTTTCTTTTTATGTGATTTCACCATTAATTTTCGCAGCTTGCCTTTTATATCTGCATAGTAAAAAAAAAACTACACTCGGCGTCAAAAAAATCGCACCTTTTAAAAATCATCTTTAAAAATTCTTAAACCTTATGTAGAGGATAGTGTTGGGTATCATTAGAAAGGTAACAAAAAGGAGTATCAAAAAACAATTAAATTTAACTTTCTGTTTAATTATAATTATACAAACAACATTAAAATTAATAAAATAATAAAAATCCTTAATTAAGTCCTAATTAACAACAGATAATTTACAAAGAAAAATGTACAAAAAGTGTCTTAAAATTAACTTAAAATCTAGTGTTACCCCCCCTTGCCCTGATCACGGCTTCCATACGGTCCCTCATGGACCTCACCAACTTCAGGAGCTCTTCTTGAGGGATAAGCCCCCATTCTTCAATCACCGCGTCTTGGAGCTCCTGTAGAGTCGAAGGAGCTGGATCCCGAGATCGAACCTTACGTTTAAGATGGTCCCAGAGGTGCTCTATAGGATTCAGATCCGGACTTCGCGCTGGCCACTGCATCACAGAGATTTGGGACCTCTGCAAGAAGTCGCTCACGATGCCTGCAGTGTGAGCGCGAGCGTTGTCGTGCATTAATGTGAACCCCTCGCCAAAAGATTCGGCAAAGGGGACCACATGCACTTCCAGGACCTCAGTGACATAGCGGCGAGCAGTCAGCGACCCTTGTCCGCGAGCACCTCCAGTCCGGGAGACGCAGACAAGGTCGGTTTTGCCGGCAGCAGACAATCTGCCCCAGAACATGCAGGATCCGCCACCATATTCCACCGTCTCCTGGATGCAGGCTTGGGCGAAACGTTCACCCTGCCTCCGGTATACTCTTCTCCGTCGGTCGTTGCAGAAAAGACACACTCGCGTCTCGTCTGAGAAGAGAACAGCTCTCCACTGCTCAAGGGTCCAATCGACGTGGTCACGAGCAAACTGCAAGCGGGCTCGCCGATGCGCTGCAGTCAATTTTGGACCCGTAGCAGCTCTGTGGGCCGCTATCTTCTTCTCCTTCAATCTTCTTCTAACCGTAGATACGCTTACGGTGCGTCTGCGAACTGCCTGGAGCTGCTGTTGCAACTCAACAGCGTTGGAGAAACGATTTCTCAAAGAGTTCGACACAACGAACCGGTCGTCTCTTTCCGAAGTGCAGCGACGTCTACCCGAACCGTGTCTGCGGATATAGCCACCGGTCTCTATGAAGCGCTGGTACACTCTTCGAACGGAATAACGGCTCAGGTTCAGTTGCCGGGCGACATCACACTGCCGCACCCCTGATTGCAGTAGTGCAACCACTTGAGCGGCTTTATCAGCTGTGGTATCCATCAAAATCTGTGCGTGTGTCCTCTTCAACGGTTGAATAGCGAATGACCCACATTGAACCCGTGTTGACCGTTTTATACCCACAAAGGAAGCGCAACTAGCAACTCTCACGGGTAGCAAAATTTGCATCGAATTTTTGTGACACTTTATTTGTTGCATTAGGTTTTATTTGATAATGAAAAGTAATGTTTTTTATTAAGTTAATTAAGTAACCTTGTAAATAAAATCATAATTAATGCGACTGCATGTGCATATCAAGAGTAAATGACATTTGAAAGTGATTTTCTAAGAGGTGCGATTTTTTTGACGCCGAGTGTATGTTACTCTACATACCACCAATTATCTGGGTGCCAAGTGCGAGTATCATTTGACATTCGATCACGTTAACGAAAACGACAATTTGTATTGCAAATTTGCCATACAAATTCTCATTAGCATTCATATCAACATTGGCAAGTTTACGTTTGCCAACTCTCCTCGTATGCCGCCAGGAGGCGCTGCTCCAATGCCATACAAATTTTCGTTTTCGTAAACGTAATCGAATGAATACGGTTAGCAAACAAGACCCACACTAGACACCCAGTACTTTTATTTTGAGTTACAACAGTGTTGTATTGGTAACTCACGTGACAATAGTTTCAGTCGCCTCTTTTCCCTCCAATTCGGTAATATCAGTTCTTCTTCAGAACGCGCCAAATTGGTTGATTTTAACGGTGAGGTTACTGGAAAAGTGTTTTATTAATAAACAGTACAACGCATGGCGCAGTGGTTAACGCGCCCGGTCTGCAAGTGCTGAGGTTAAGCAACTTTCGCAAAGGCCGGTCATCGGATGGGTGACCAAAAATTTATCATCTCGATCTCCTCCGTGCTTCGGAAGGCACGCAAATCCGTCGGTCCCGGCTGCAGTCGTTAACAACCACCAATCTGCACTGGACCCGCGTGGTGGTTTATAGCCCCTTCTCCCTATCCATCCATAGGGAAGGCTCGTGCCTCAGCAGTGGGGACATAATATAAGATAAGATAAGATAAGATAAATTTTTATTGCCATAAAATTGTGTAAATACATAGGTGTTAAGCATAATTGGGAACAAACAATTTACCATAAAATGAGCTGATGATGATGATGATGATGAATGTTAATACTATTATGTAAATACTACTTTTTTTTTTGAGAGAGATCGGTGATTGATCTGACTGCATTTTCAGATTCACCGGGCTTGTTTGGGGGCGGCGAGGAACGTACGGGGTCCCTCAAGCCGTGTGAAACGAATCACCTTCGGAGGTTTTCTAGAGGGAAACGGCATCGCGCACTAGTGCGCGTCCCCGTGCCCTACTAGATTCTCCGAAGGGTTCGGGTCGGATCGGGGAAAAAGACTACTGTTAATTATGGTAACATGTTAAATAACATGTTACTTCACGTTTGTGAATGTGTAATGTTTTTCAAACATTAAAGGACCAAAATAAATAAACTAGAGTGTCATTTTTTAAGGCGCATTACCTTGACGGCCGCGGCGTCGCGGCGTCCGAGACCGGAACGAATCTTGACCGTAACCATAGTCTCCAGCTCCGCTAAAAACTTCATTTGCATTAATAGTTTTATCCATTCCATTCGTACTATTGAAATTTCCATTGGCAGCCTTTAGGATTCCAAATTTAGTTAACAGCTCAATGAGATATATGCCAGACAGATATTTCAATACATAATCGTTCCAAACGCTTTTGGGTTTTCGCGTTATGGCTGGCTCGGTAGCACCAGTCACGGGTTCATAGTACGTCGGCAGATCAATGTATACGAGATTGCTGGATCTGGTGAAGTTCTCTACAGCTTCGATGGCTTTAACTATTTCGATTATATCGACGTCTCTGTCGGATTGACGGATGGCATGGATAAAACTGTGAACGCGTTTCGTCTGCGATCGCTGCAGTTCAGCAACTTTCGCAAAGGCCTATCGTGGGACCAAAAATTTATAATCTCGAGTCCCTCTGTACTACAGAAGGCACATAAAGCTATTGGTACCGGCTGCATTAGCAGTCGTTAATAACCACGCACGTACTAGATCATAGGGAAGGCTCGTGCCCCAGCAGTGGGGACATAAGATGAGCTGGTGATGTAATAATGAAAGTCAAGTAAGTATTAGGTACTTTAAAATAACTTTTTGTTAATATCGACTCGGTCTTTAATCAGCACATACTTTTTGGTGCAGGTCAATTAATGTTTATTATCCTTATTCTTAATTTAAATTACTTATTTTTTTATAAAATTCAAACTTGCCTTAGAAGCTAACAGATGACTCTATCCAAAGCGCTTATAAAATTAGGTTTATACAAGCAACAAACAATATGGCCTTTGTCCAGCAGTGGACGTGTTTTGGCAGAGATGATGATGATGAAACAATATATTAATACATTCAGATCAAATAAAAATAAAACGAGCGAGCCTTACAGTAGTCGCATATATGATGTGTAACATTTGACATCTCACCTTAGTAATAAGCAATTTTAACATTATATTCTGAAAAAAATGGGTCAGGTCGAAATGATTTTTCATAACGAAGAACAATTCTTTTTGATGAAAATTGTATTTTATTTAATTGACACTAAGAGTAATGCAATACCGCGCGCTCGCTCATTCTTCAAATCAAATGGCGCACGCTTCCCCGATTGGTTGGTACCATCCGACGGCCAACTCGACCAGCGCGCGCTCATTCGTCAAATCAAATGGCGCACGCTTGGGCGCTTCCCCGACTTTCTGTTACACACTTCCGTCCCATTTCACGAAGATATTGCAAGAAAGCGAGAGGATAGATGTTACACACCAATAAATACGTAATAAAAATCATAAATTTACATGACTACTCAATAAAAGTAAAATCAATAAATTCAATGGCAAAACTATTCTAGTTAGAAATGAAACAACTTTTACGGATCTACTCGCGTTTATTTTACACATTAGTTTTAATTAATGTTTATCCTGACGTTTCGAACCGTTTGCACGGTCCGTGGTCACAGGGAGACTGAGGTGTTGGTCGTCTCATAATTAGTTAGTAGCTTGTATACCCTCATTTAAAAGGGTTCAAAACAAAGCAAAGGGTTCGAAACGTCAGGATAAACATTAATTAAAACTAATGTGTAAAATAAACGCGAGTAGATCCGTAAAAGTTGCTTCATTTCAATGTGTAGTGTTCGCGTAAACTTTAGAAAACAATATTCTAGTTAGATCAAATAGCACACAAAACAATATTTTAACGATAAAATGGTTTACATTTGAGTTTATAAATTATCCAAAATCAATTTATAGATAAAATACAATTAAGGTTACTGTTTATTTAAGTAACTTACTCACTGTTATGTGCCGGCTTATTGATGTAGTCCTCAACTATGGCTGAAGTGGTGCTTTTATCTAAGAAAACATTATATTAAGCTTTAGAATTATAATTATTAACGGCATTATTACCACATTTTCTGTCATTTGTTATGAATATGTAATGTTACACAATCGTGGTAATTTTTCCAACCCTTATTTCAAAGGACATTGCCCATCTTTCTATGGGATTACAATTGCAATTGAATGGAAAAAAAAAAATTGATTGAAATTGTAGGTAATTGCAGGAATGAAAGTACCTACGGATTCCTGGAAACTAATAACTCCATGCCAAACTATTTCAAAATCAAACTCAGGGTTCTAAAGAAAAAGTATGTATTTTAAGTTTAAACGATAATATTTTTTATGTGTGACTTTGTTAATTTTTTCTTTTAGTGTTATTTTACACATTATTATGATGCCAACTCACTCATTTTTGATGAGTCTTAGTTGATGTGGTTGATATTAATGATAATATTAATGTCTGAGTGGTAGAGCCACGCTGCGTTGCAGCACGAAATGGGCCGGCTCGCCCGGCGCAATACCACCCTCTCACAGAATATCGGCGTGAAACAATGGCACTTGTTGCTGTTGTGTTTCGTCCGGTGAGTGAAAGTACCGGAGGCCCATCTCTCACCCCCTCCCAAATCCTACTTCCTCCTCAAGATACAACTCCTTCCTTAAGGCCGGCAACGCATCTGCGATTACTTTGGTTTTGCGGGTATCCAAGGGCGGCGATGATTACTTTCCATCAGGTGACCCGCCTGGTCGTTTGCCTCCTTTTAGCATAATAAAAAAACTAGTAATAGTAAAAAAAAAACTGAAAAATGAAATATATGAAGTTAAGTTAAATGTTATAATTTTATTGTATGAGGCCTATGTCCAGCAGTGGACTAGTATAGGCTGATGATGATGATAAATAACTGACTGCGATCAGCTCAAAACAGAAGGGAATGACGTAATGGCATGGAGGAGGCCTATGCCCAGCAGTGGGGAGGATACCGGCTGGAAAAGATAATTAGTCATCATCGTATTGTTTTCTAAAGTTTACGCGAACACTACACATTGAAATGAAACAACTTTTACGGATCTACTCGCGTTTATTTTACACATTAGTTTTAATTAATGTTTATCCTGACGTTTCGAACCCTTTGCAGGGTCCGTGGTCACAGGGAGACTGAGGTGTTGGTCGTCTCATAATTAGTTGAAACGTCAGGATAAACATTAATTAAAACTAATGTGTAAAATAAACGCGAGTAGATCCGTAAAAGTTGTTTCATTTCAATAGTCATCATCGTTTATCATATCAATGATTCTAATTATCTATCTAAAAAGAGGGCAGGACGCCTGATAGCGTTTTGCCTACCCCATCCTATAAACCCATATTTCTTTGGAGAGCTCAGAACGCGTCATGGCCTTTCTGAGTTTGCCACAACGCGTCACGGCTGTTTTTTTAAGAGCCATAACACGAAATTCGCGTTGTGGTAACTTCACAATGACCACAACGCGATGTCAAGGAAGGCATGTAAAACCGTTGGTCCCGGCTGCATTAGCAGTCGTTAACAACCACCAATCCGTACTGGGCCCGCGTGGTGGTTTATGGCCCATTCTCCCTATTCATCCATATGGAAGGCTCGTGCCCCAGCTGTGGGGCAACATCAGGTGCCAAGTGCGACATTCATCCGCCATTCGATCACGTTTACGAAAACGAAACTTAGTATGACATTGAAACAGCGCCTCCTGGCGACATACGAGAGGAGTTAAAATTTGGCCCCCCAAATTTTCGTTTTCGTTAACGTGCTCGACTGGCGAATGAATCTCGCACTTGGCACCTGATGTTGCTGATGTCCACGATCGGCGGTGACCGCTCATCATCAGGCAGCCTGCCTGTTCGTTTCATCATCATCAGCTCATAAATATGGCCCCGCTGCTGGGGCACGAGTCTTCCCTATGGATGGATAGGGAAAAGGGGCCATAAACCACCACGCGGGCCCAGTACGGATTGGTGGCTGTTAACGACTGCTAATGCAGCCGGGACCAACGGCTTTACGTGCCTTCCGAAGCACGGAGGAGCTCAAGATGATAAAGTTTTGGTCACCCATCCTTTGCGAAAGTTGCTTAACCTCAGCACTCGCAGACCGGGCGCGTTAACCACTGCGCCATCGAGCTCCTGTTCGTTTGCAGACCTTTAATATAAAAAAATAACATATATAATGCGAACTCACTAGGTAATGAATGTCGTCTATAGGCCAATTTATTCTTGTGATCATAAATAATATCATATTTGTAACTGTGGCTGCTGATTCTGATCCTCTTCGGGTTATTGCTTTTCCCGTGAAGTTTGTTCAATTCATCTGGTTTGAACCAAGGTTTCTCAACGGTTTTACTAAGATAAGGGTTTTTCTGTTTTAAAGTTTTATAGTCTGATATAGTTTTATCTGCCTTGATAGTCGATTTAGTCGTTTTATCAGTTTTGTTGTGATGGTTGTGAAGGAACGTGGTCTTCAGTTTATTTTTTAAAGCAGCAACTGAATACTTTCCAAACTTAGTCGTAGAAGTAGGTTTCTTAGCTTCCGTTTTTGCAGTATTACCTATTGTCATAGTATCGCTTGACGAAGCTAAGCCGAGCTTCTCCGTTACAAAAGCTGGTTTTGTCCTAAATGTAGTGGTGTCGTCAATTGTTATTGTGCTAATTGGGTTGATTGTATTGTTGTCATCCAAACTAATTATAGTTATTTTGACATCCTTGTCGTAATTTTTATCTATTGGTGATTGTGCCTCAGTTATGTCGTCAGTGAGAGTTCTATATCTCGTGTCAAAAAGCTTCATTTTCTTCTTAAATATACCCCTACTGTTTTTTGTTAACACATCTTTGTCATAGTATTCTGGCTCATCAGTATAAAATCGAGAATCTATCAGTAGACTGTATCGCTTATGTCTTTCATCGTCTATATTTTTATTATAATTATCATAATTGTTTAGACTAATGTCATTATTAAGTTTGTTACCCGATTCTGAATTATATGTTGGTACTTCATTCATATTATAGTGGTTATAATCGATAGCCTTTTCTTTGCGAAGAATTTTTTTAACCGTTTCTACTAAATGCGTTGACCTCGATTCCGGTAAAAGTTTTACGGCTTTCTTTGTCTGCATATTCTTAGTATGCGTATTGTGGGCTTTTGAAGTGACCTTTTTTGAGAAGGAGTCTATAATTGAAGGCAGGGCAGTGATAGGTCTCGTTACTGATTTTACATCAATTTCGTTTTCTTGTAGGAATTTCTCGAAAACGTCCATCTGCATTGGCAAAGGCGTGCTAAAGTATTGTTTTGGCGGTTTATTCATTTTGGCCATTGGTTTTTTCGACTGAAATAACAATATTTTATTTAAGAGGTTCAGCTCAACCAAAGTAATACAAAAATATATTGAATATATCTTGTATCTTACCGTTCCCAGTTTAGCTTTCGCCTTAGTATACATAGTAGATGGTAAAGAGTTCTTGGCTAAAAAAAACAATACAAAACGTTAAAAAAACAAACAAAAAAATGCTGAAACATTCTGTAAGCTACTACCTACAGCCAAAAATACTTATGATCAGCAGCTATGATAGGGCATTTTCCAATATATTCATGCTGTAAGGGAGAAAAGAAACGTCTTTGCTGAGTTTCTTGCCGGTTCTCCTCAGTACAAGGTCACCAGCCCTGTGTTGACTTACGAACCGATGGCATAGTGACATTCACAATTAGCCTAAACTGAATCAATGATTTTGAATTCTGAATTGCATAACGAGACCCTAAGAACGGCGATATAAAGAATGCAATGAACTAGAAATCGTTCGTCGCATCGCAAGACGTCAGTGGTCGTGGCCGGGGCAGTAAGGCGCTACCCACGTGATAATTTTTCTGAAGATAAGCAGTTATAAATATAGTTGCCTGCCCTTAGCCTTGCACTTAGCCCATGAGATTGGGAAAAGTGAAAAAACAAGTAAATTTTTACTTAATACAATAATAGATAAATCGCTGACTGGTCGGGAAAGCAGTATATTCGGCATCTTTGGTAGTCGACTATACGGCAAATTATGCTGATTATAAACGGCACGATATAAATGAAATAAAACAAAAAAAATACTTGTTTAATCTACTTTAAGAAAATCTAAAGTTTCATTCTTATAACATTTTCACAATAACAATAAGGTAACATAATAGAAACTTAGGAATCAATCAATAAGTCAGTCAAAAAAATTTAGCGCATCATATAAAAATGAACTGTTTTTGTTTTGTTTATATAATTTTAACGCAAATTTTGTTACGAGGTGCAAGTACCGGGCAGCGGGTACCCCTGCACCCAGCCACCGTCTTCTGCGGCCAGACGGCAGCAAACCCCCGATCGTATATCTCCGGGGCAGTCAGCGGCGGATCCGGCGACACCGAGATTCCGGTTCCACCAGCGGCGGCGCAGACTTCGGCCCCGGTCTAGGCTGACCTAGGCGCCGATCTGCGCTCGCGTGCCCTTCTGTTGGAAACTAATGCCCGTTTGCACTAAACTTGGGTTAGGCTTGTCCTAGTTAAGATACACCTAAGCTTAGGAGCAACCCAACAAAAAAATTGGTTTGCACTAAAAGTTCTGTCTCAGCTGTGACGAAACTAAGGAATTGCCTAGTAAAGTGAATGATGAAAGAATGACGAACGATTGGAATGATACGATTGTTTATGGTCTATTATTTTAAAAAACAAAATCTGTTTGAATTTGTCAACGTCATGTCTTGACAATCTAATTTGTGGACTTTGTTGTCGTGCCTTTCGTGGTAGTTTCGTGGTATTAATTGATTTGATTGTGACAGACAGAAAATTACATAATATTACTACTTAAGTATCGCCTTACTCGTTGGGCGCTTCCTAATCGGGCTCATAAAGTTATGAATCTCCTAAGTGGAGTTAGGAATTGCCTAAGGTTAGTGCAAGCAAATTTTTCGCTAGGAGTAGCCTAAACAAATTAGGCAAGAACTTAGGCGATTCATAAATTTAGTGCAAACGGGTGTTAGTCCCCCTATAAAACCGCGCGACAGTACTGAGTTGTATAGCGTCCGACGTAACCCACCCCTGGGGAATAAATTGATTGCACCAGTTTACATCTTTTCTTTCTATCTTTCTTCTGAACCTGGTGGTGCCTAACAGCGTTTCAGTGGCAGAGCACCTGACATAGTTGTTGACATTGAATGGGTGCCTTTGGCTTTCAAAGTAAAAAGTAAATAGTGTTGAATAATTTCGGCGGGCTGGTTAGAACCACGATAGCTCAATTGGAAGACACCTGACCCGGTATGTCAGAAGGGTGCAGGTTCAAATCCTGCTCGTGGAAATTTTTTCAACATTTGTGTTTTTCTAAGGAGTTAAGAAGTTAATAAAAACGGAAAAAAGAAGCGGGGACAGGATACCTCCTTGTGGTACACCAGTTAAGAGAGTACTCCATTTCGAGAATTTGCGATCAACTCTAACGGCTTGCTCACAAATGCGAAGATAAGCCGAGAACCAATTCAGAGCCGTCGATGAAATATTAAGATGAGATAGCATGGCGAGTAACAAGTCATGGTCAACCGTGTTAAAAGCGTTGGAGAAGTCAATAAGGACCAACACGGTGACCCTGCCGCGCTCCATACTCTCTCTGGCATCCTCAATCACTTTAAGCAGAGCTGTACTGGTACTGTGAGCAGGGTGAAAACCGGATTGCAATTCAGAGAGAAGAGAGTTCTTACGCTTTATGCTGGGTCAATTGTTTATGAATACCTTCAAGGACCTTAGAGAGGAAGGGTAAAATGGAGATAGGTCTAAAATTGTGTAAAGTACTGGGATTGGAGGTTTTTGATAGAGGTAAAACAGGCTTTACGCCAGATGTAAAGAAATGTCCCAGTACTCAGGGAGAAATTAACATGGTGTACAAGAGCAGGGATAATCTCATCAAGTATGATAGTAATCATTGTTCGGTTGATATCATCGAAGCCAACAGCTTTTGACTTGATGGAGAGGATGAATTTGCGAAGATCGTCAGTAGACACTAGAGAAAAAAGAAAGTTTTTTAAATTAGATATGGAGGCTATTTCAATAAGAGTTTTTAATCTAGTGGCATGGTCAAGAGTCGGAGAAGACGAGAAGTGATTGTTGAGATCATCGAGGGGAAAAGAGGGTGATGAGGGACTGCTTGAAACTTTGGCAAAGTTTACCAATACTTACCGACCAACCAATACCAAGACTTTTAAGAAATTTCCATTTGTCAGTCGGCGAACAATAAGTACCCTGTTGTTACTGTATCGATTTTGGAAGTAAGTAATAAAATACTTTCGTAATACAAAATATAGTTTTTATTTTGTTACAATTACCTCAATTGTTACGCAATCCTGAATTTGTTAAATAAAATATATCAAATAAAATAACTAAAACAGTTGAGAATTATCCGATAATTATCAAGCTATGTTATTATCTTGATAATTTCGAACCCTGGACTCGTTGCATATATTTTACCGATAGGCTAGGCTGCACGACTAAAATGCTTGAATGAATTGAATTGCGAACACGATGCTTCTCACCGCCAACGGCAACGCTCTGCGCTCCCTCTCGTGTCCTAAGGGCGTTCGCTGCGTCAAGCGGGAGCACGCCTCGGACAAATACTGCCTCGGGTTTGAAGCTATCATGAGTCATTGTGCATATCTGTAATCCGTTATTCCGTCCCGCGAGCGGACAAGCATGCGAACTAGTAGGGCACGGGGACACGCACTAGTGTGTGATGCCGTTCCCTCTAGAAAACCTCTGACGGTGATTCGTTTCACACACTTGAGAAACCCAAAGTTTCTCGCCGCCCCCAAAAAAGCCCAGTGAAGCTGAAAATTCCGCCTGAGACAGTAGAATAGAATAGAATAGAAAAGATTTATTAGTGACAACACAAATGACATTACTACATAAAATTTTAACAATAAGTAAGTGGCACTATAAGGCTCAGCATGATGTCAGGCCTCCTAGATTATTGGAGAACCTGACGCTGGTCTTCCACGAACACCTTTGTGTGGGAGGGACGGAACCCTAAAAATAACTTAACGCCGCACTATCTTGGCTGTTTGCCTTTCCAAACTATTACAAATAAAAGAAAAAAAAAGTTCATTATAGGACGGCGGCAGCAGAGCACACAAAGTGGCAAGATGGCGGCGATTGCTTACAATAATTACGTAATACACGCCACGTCACAACACGTGGCAGCACATGGACAGCACAGACTACAAAAAATAGTAAACAAGTTTGTGGCAGATCATTGGAACAGAACGAACGGTAGCAACAAAACAGAACAAAATAAATAAAAAATGTTCGTTTTATGGGTGCTGGAATGCAGTTCCCGACATGTAATGCCCATCGTGACAAAACCGTAATCAGCAAACGCTCCCAAAAAAATAAGATATGCACGTGTGTCAAAACACGACAGCTTCAAAACCATTATATTTGACGCCCGCCGCGGGTACCTGCCGCGGCTGCCGGCACTATGCTCCCGCTTACCGCAGTGGACGCCCTTAGTCGGTCTATTCTACCAAAACAAAGAAAAAAATGTAAACATTAAAAAAATACATACAATTTTTCCTGTTTATCAAATGGTTCATTAGATAGTCTGGTCCATCGTCGTATGCCAGTAGGGTCGTATCGACGAAGATTTCTGCGGTGCCCTCCTTTTTTTTGTTATACTTATTTTTGTCATCTTCTGAAATATACTATCGTCATCATCATCCTCTCGACGTCCACTGCTGGACAAAGGCCTCCCCCAAGGACCTCCACAACGACCGGTTTTGTGCTGCTCGTTGGTCCACCTTGTTGGAGGCCTACACTGCGCTTTCCGGTACGCGGTCGCCACTCAAGAACTGTTCCGCCCCAGCGGCCATCAGTCCTGCGAGCAATGTGCCCTGCCCACTGCCACCTGAGCTTAGCAACTCTTCGGGCTGTCGGTAACCTTTGTTCATCTGGGGATCTCCTTATTTCTGATTCGATACGCAAAGAAACCCCAAGCATAGCACTCTCCATTGCTTTTTGAGTGACCTTTAGCCTTCTTATGAGGCCTATTAGTGAGCGACCACGTCTCAGTCCCGTATGTCATTACTGGCACACACACTGGTCAAAGACTTTCGTCTTGAGACACTGCGCTATAACGCCCGAAAAGATACTTCGTAGCTTATACCGACGAAATATATTATGTCGTCGTAATATAGTTGGAAAAAAATATAATTATATTTTCTATATTAAATTAAATCACGTAACAAAACATTAACCTATTTGTTATATGACCTAAGCATGAATTTCTATAAACTAAAAGTTGTTTTTAATCAAATAATGACGTCATAGTTTGACATTACGATACAGTTTCTTATAAAAATATTAGTTCTGACAGTTGTTAAACAGTTTCTCTATTGCCTGACCAATACCCTACCCATTATTTGCTCTTTTAATTGTCCGAGAAGTTAAACCACAAATACTCTTGTCGTCTTATTTCAAATGATGATAAAACAAATATTTTACAATTTGAATTGACCTTTATATTAAAGATTAATTCTTTCTATCTTGATTTCTCATTGGTTTGAAACAATTAGAACTTTAAAGCTACACGCTTTAATACCGAATGTAAAAAGGTTTGAGAATGATGAATGAGGTCTTGTGGGATTATTACTAACTATACAATATACTTACCAATGTTGTCTTTCCAAAAATCTCCATTGCGTTTGGCTTCTTGAATTTTAGTATCAATATTATACTTTATTGTAGGCGACTTAAAAAAAATCCTGTTCAAATCAGTCATTAGGCCTGAAAGTTTGGCAAACTTCTCTGGGTAGGAAGGCTGTTTTATAACGTGGAAGTAGTTAGCTTCTCCTCTTATTACTACGTCATTACTTTTAGCAATGGCGTCGTCCCTGAGCGCGATAGTTTTTATCACGCCTGGCAAGTCATTGTGATTGCTCCGCTCTTTATCTTTCTTATTCATTTTGTGTGTCGATTTGAATCTCTTACTAGGCACTGGGTCGTCATTAAGATGTAGGAAATCATTTATCTTTAAAATTTCTTTCTGCATATCCGCTTTACTTTGAGTGCTGACTTCGTGGACGTCCTCAATTTTCTTCAATATGTTTTCCCATGATGCACTGGTCACTTTGTCAGTGTTTAGCACATCACCGTGCCACATTAAAATATCGTTGAAATAATCAGGAAATAATTTGTTACTACTTAGCTTAGTATAATTATAACTGTCAGAATCATACCTTGTGCCTGATTGTGAATGAGGAACGCGGCACTGCCCAACTCTAGCTTCCCTTTTCAAATTAACTTTGTCCAGCACAATTTCAGGATAGTCATCAAATACAAGAGGTCTTTCTATAACATGATCGGTCTTCCTTTTGTAATCAAGCTTGAGATGCGATAGAGGAAACTTCGCTATTCTTGTAAGCTTTGTGTGAATTCTCAGGTCTTTTATAGGTTCATTGGTTTGTGGTTGAATATGAAGGGGCACGTATATCCTTTGAGGAAGCATGGTTGTGAATAGATTTAGCGATACCGTTTTTGTATCGGGCAATGATATTTTACGTTCTATGTTGTTAATTTCGTTTTTGATGTCCTCAATTTTTACTGTCGGTAGACTATAGGATAGACTAGCCAACTTCTTATAGTCAAGTGTGGTATCCAATAGTTTGTTGTATTCTGCCGAGTTTTCTGCATTCGTAGTTGTTTTGAAGGTCTTCATTTTGGTTTGGCTCTTTTTAGTTGTAAATGTCCTAGAAGCTTTAAAATTAATTATAAAAACACAATTATAATGAACATGCTAAATTATATGAAATAAATACGGCTTAATCTATTAACTAACTAAACTATTCTACTAACTATACTTAACTATAAAATTAAGTGTTTTGTGTAGCCCAAAAGAGATAATAAAAAACAAAAAAACAGCTTGTTAACTTACTGGAAACATCAACAAAACTATAAGTGGGTGTGCTTGTTGTTACAGAATAGTAATTAAACATTGTTTCAGTAGTATCCCAAGAGTTATCGAGAGAAACCGGCTTGTTGAAAGTGTATTGGGGATATTCGACAATGGGATCCATCGACATGTCAGAGGTGATATTTGGTATTTCGAGACTCAATTCATCTTTATTGAGCACTTTATTATATTTGACTGGTTTAAAGGTTTCGATGTGCGTACTTAGGATGTCATAATCTTGTACATCACTAATTTTCTTTTTATTCGGCTTGAAGCCGAAAATCGCCTTAAGTTTCTGTAACGCATTATATCTTTTCACTCTATCTTTACGTTTCACCTTTTGGCGGGGTTTTTTGCGTTTATGAAAATGGAATTTGGTAAAAAACTTCTTAATTTTACCGTTCTTTGATTTGTTTTCACGCAACTTAACTATAGTTGTCGGTCGAGGAATCAGATTGACATCAACGTAACCATAACTCTTACTTCTCGTTTCAATTAAGCCATGGTTTGCCCTTGTTTTGGCATTAGTAATGGACTTGTCAAAATTATCTGTTCTGTCGTCTCTGGGTGAGTTTTTACTCCTTTTGCCTCGATTTAACTCATAATTCCATTGATTTTTGTAAGCATCAGAATCTGTTGGGTCTTCTTGAGATGTTACAGATGTTTCAGTGTGTTTTGGCGTTCTCCGCCCTTTACCATGCAACAAGCGTTCGACTAAGTTCATTGATGCAGTACTTTTGACTATGATGTTAAAGGGTTGGAATTCAGAACTGGTAATGGATCGAGTTGATTCTGTAATGGGTCCTGAAAATTAATACTAACTAGTCAAATTGCTACATACGTAAGTAGGATAAGATGGGATAAAGTAACTATTTTCACAGAATTATTATAGTTTAGTGGAGTGACGTTCGGACAGCCTTTGTGTCACCGTGCACCATGTATTGTATATCGTACTACAAATAGATTTAAAATAAAATAAAATTGTGTAATTTTGATTCAAAAATAAAACCTGTTTAACATTTGTGTTATAAATGCAGAGATAATTTGGTTTTTTTTCACAATGGTTAAAATCTAATTTTACAAATAATGGAAATGAATTCACAAAGACTATAAATATTAGACAAATTACCTTCGCTATAATCAAATGAAAAAAAATCTTTAGATTTGCGTTCGTATAAATTCTGTGAAAGAGCATCTAAACTAGACTCTAAAGATTCATCATCTCCGAGCTTTTTATTTACAACTTCAATTGTTTCTGCATTTTTTGTTGCATCTTTCCCTTTGGAATCTTTCCCTGATTTAGAATCCGAATTGGGTTTTGGTGATTTCAATGCCACTGTCTGCGATGTATGGAACTTCTTCGGTGGCCCGTTATCTATGAAAAAGTAGAAATGTTTTTTGAACCAAGATTCATCACTTTTAGTAGATACATCCTGGTCTTCCATGTTGTCATCCTCAAAATATCTCCTCCATCTAGAAGGCATTTGCGGAATCTTATTGAGGATGTATTTCCCTATATCATCTACGCTGTGGTGTTTGTGGGCTTGGTAGCGCACCAGATTGGAGAAATTCTGCTCACCTTGCTCTTTTTGAAACTTCAAATAATGTTTGTAACCGTTAACAAAGTCGTTGTACGATATTTTGTTGCTTAAACCCTCGTAACTTGTGTCTTCTGGTATAAGCTCAGTAACGCTTGTGCTCTCTGTTTCTACAACCTCTTCAGGTTTCACTCTAGGCGTGCTACTGTAATCATAATCATCAATCATCTCAATGTCTTCATGTCCGGTAACATTGCTGGTTTCTTCGCTAGTTTCTTCGCTGGTTTCTTCGCTTGATTCTTCGCTGGTTTCTTCAACCCCTCTTTTGGATTTCCAATGAGAATCACTGACCGATATGTCGCTAGTGGTCAACATTTTCATTACGTTGTCTTGGTGTGTCTTAGCCAGAATCTGCTCGAACAAAGTGAGCATTGCAAAGTCATCAAATGGCGACTGTAGCTTTGTGGCATCCGTCGTTTTCAGTATAGACTTATGCATTTTGCGTTTTATAAGTCGTTTAAACTGTTTCAAAGGTGGAGTGTTATTGGGAGCTTGTGTTGTTTTTGGACTTAATTTCAGTTTAGTCTGTGGCTTTATTTTCGGAACTAATCTCGGCTTTGTTTTCCGATTACACTTTGGTCTTGTTTTTTTTGCTCCGGTAACACCAATAACTTTAGATATTTTTTTAATAGTTTCCGATGTATATTTTTTAGTTGTGGCAGTGACGTTATTGATTTCTTTGCGATAATCCGAAGATATCTTTTCTTTTACGGATTTGTAAGCTTTCTTTAATTGTCTTTGCAGCATATCTTCAATGTTATACGCTATAGTACACACGTCATTTTTTACGGATCTAGCACCGATATTATGCGTCGGTTCAGTGTTAGCTATGACTACAGTATTATTAGCATCGACAGTCCTTTTACTATAAGGAGGATTTACAGAAATGAAAGTGCTTAACGAATAACCTGGTGTTTTAACTAATGAATGAGAGAGAATAGGATCTGCCTCGAAAGTAGTTTCTGTAACAGTATTAGTGATCATTTCAGTCATAGACGGATTCTGTTCAGCCAGCATTTTGACTGCTTTTATTTTTATATCATTTAGCAGAGCCTCTATTTGAGCAGTGCCAAAGAAATCCGCTTCCATATTTGTTACCGGAGTATTAGTAGCTTGGAAACTTTGAAGAGGTGATACTCTGTAGTTGCCGTATACATCTTTTAATTCAGCAAGGCGAGTGGTCATTTGCGATATGGCTTCTGATATATTGTTGATCACGGTATAAGGCGCGTATGTCTGAATTGTACCATGTCGAAAAGTATTTAAGGTATTACTGGTGGTACGAAAGTTGTTTGTTGTCAAAGAGCTACTTTTACAATTGCTGTTAGCTGATGTATTCGCGCGCAACGTTGAAGGCTTAGCCGAAGTCAATGCCAGAGCTACGTCCCTCTTTCGTTTATCCGCGTAGGCTTCGAATCCATTTCTTCTTCTATTTCTATATAAATTCGTCCCAGGTACATCAGTATTTTTAAATATAACATACCGTTCTTTAGGGACATATTTATTTTCATCTACTCCATATTGCATGTAGTATTTACCTTTCTTAGGGAGTTTCCTTTTGTGTAATGACACATCTGTTATCGGCTTAATAGTTGTCCTATGACGGAACTTGTTCCAAAAATGAAAAGGCTTGTTACTATGCTTCTGTTTAATGCGTTTAGTCGTTGTTACACATCTGTTCGTTTCCGAGATACCCGGTCCTGGACTAACATCATTCGTTTCGAGTCCATTAAAGTCTTCTTTCACTTGCACCGCGTTTGTTGTTGCTTCTTTGTTCTCTCTTCTATAGTTGTGATGCAAGCGATCATGTTTCGGCTTATATTCCCTTCTGTATTCCAAGTCGTCGATGCTGTCAACTATATCATCGATTGCTTCTTTGTGGTCGATATTTTTAGATATAGTATAGCTGTTAATTACCACCATTAGATAAAATAAACTGAAATTAAAGTTATTATATTTTAGTTACAAGTGGCAGTTGGAGTTATAATTGATACAGCGTATTCCACAGTTTTAAATATAATAAAATTTTAACAACATTTCAAGCCTTATCAATTGTTTTCAAGATTATCTTATCTTAGTGCGGCTTGCCGAGATTTCTCTCGCCTAGTAGTACTTCGGCCCATCGGGACCTTTAGTGCAACAATTAAGGACTAATGTTAGCTGATGATGACAATGAATTGTTTTTATATTCTTGGCATATAAATATTCTGACTCAGACTCGGGTTCAGTATTGACATTAAGAAACACCAATTTATAAGGACTTTCTCTTGAAACAGTAATAAACTATAATATGCGGAAAGCCGGCTTTTAAACCCTATATTCTCACGGAGGAAATAATTTTTGCAGTAGTGACACGGTTCAGGCAGTTTATTCCATCGTCATGAGAAATGGCAAAGGTCAATAGCCTAAAACTGTCCCAATGCTGGGCCTCCATCATTGAAATCAAGTCATCACTACAATAATTTATGGGTTAATCACCGCGCTTGGCAAATGCGGGTTGGTGATCACAAACCCGGGCTATGAACGGAATAAATTTAAAACACACTCTGCCCGACCTGGTAATTGAACCCGGGACCTTCCGGTATCGGGCCGAGCGTTTTACCTCTCGGCCACCGAGGCGTGATGACAAAATAAAAGTAATTAACATTTACATAAAATAGTAGCAACTTACCATAAAAAATTGAAAAATAACATTTGCTATGTATTAAGTACTCCAAACCAAGCATGATACCACAAAATAAACTTAGACATAACAAACACAAATAAAATCTTTACAGAACGTCACCAAATCACAGGACTGCGGGTGATTCGCTATTGTTTTTGCAGTGTCACCAATATGACACATTGGTTTTAATTTTTTTGACAGTTTTCTTCTAAGCAAGGTCGTGTTTATGCGCAGTAACGAAGTTGGGTTCAAAGAGGTTTTACGCTACTATTCAAATTCGAATTCAAATAATTTATTTTATACCGTAGTCCATATATTATTGAGTTAGTAACAATAATTGCTTATACAATTAGTTTAATGTTAGAAACACAGATACAAATACAGATATTATTATGCACACTAAATATTATAGATGCGAAAGTTTGTGTGTATGTGTGTATATTCGTTGCTCATCACGCTGCAACGGATGGGTGGATTTGGATGGAATTCGGCATACAGATAGTTTATAACCTGGATTAACACATAGGATAGCTTTTATCCCGACATTCCATAGAAAATGTCAAAGCGTTATTCGTAACGCGTCCGCGGGGTCAACTAGTTTGATTATAATATTAATAATCTATGTATATAAAAATCAATTATTGTTCGTTTGTCTCGCTAAAACTCGAGAATGGCTGGATCGATTTGGCTAATTTTATATAGACTATAAAATTATATAGACGTTTTGATTACTCCTGTAACGTTCATTTGTAACCTATGTCTCGAGACGGGGATCTTCCCAGATATTTTCAAGAAATCTCTAATCATACCAATACACAAGGGTGGTGCCAGGGACTGTGTCAATAACTATAGACCTATCTCCTTGCTTCCTGTCTTATCCAAGATCTTAGAACGCATCATGAACAAACGTCTGACTAGCTTTCTTGAGTCTCATAACCTATTATCCTCCTCACAATATGGGTTCCGCTCGGGAAGATCGACGGATGACGCTGTATATGAACTGACCAATTTCATTTCTACTAACTTGGACGAAAGAAGAAAGATATTGGGTGTTTTCCTCGATCTCGCAAAAGCGTTTGACACGGTCTCTGTCTCGATTCTTATTCACAAGCTCGAAGCTATTGGAATCAGAGGTATCTTAGACTTTTTTCTAATTATCTATCTAATCGATACCATTTTCTAAAAATTGAGGATTGGACGAGCGAAGAGCTACCTGTCACCTTTGGTGTCCCACAGGGCAGTGTTCTCGGTCCAACATTGTTTTTAATTTATATTAATGACCTTTGTCAAATGAATCTTCCCAATGGAAAAGTTTTGACATACGCTGATGACACTGCTCTGTTGTTTCATGCTGACTCATGGTCTGAAGCTTTTGTTCATGCACAAATAGGGCTGAATGCGGTTTCTAAGTGGCTATCAGAGAACTCATTAACCTTAAATGTCGGTAAAACTAAATTCATCAATTTCTCCCCAAGGCGTCAGATTCTGTCAGACAGTCTATCGTTGATAGTCCACTCTTGTTCGTCTGCCCTTGATTGCACCTGTCCTAAACTCTTGAGGACAGACACTAATAAATATCTGGGCGTGATGATTGACTCTGCGCTCAGTTTTTATCCCCACATCGAGCTCCTTGCAGGTAGAGTCAGAAAGCTCATCTTTATCTTTAAAACTCTTCGTCATGTTGCGGACTTTCAGGTAATTAAGTCCGTATATCTTGCTCTATGCCAATCGGTCTTGGGATACTGTATCTCATCCTGGGAAGGAGCTGCTAAGACGCACCTAATTAAAGTGGAGAGAACACAAAGGGTCGTTTTGAAGGTAGGTGCTTCCCTCCCATATCTCTGCCCCACGACTAAAGTATACAAACTTTGGGAAGTGCTCACCGTTCGTCAGCTCTTCATCCTCTCAACTGTCCTCCGTAAACATTCCCAGCTTCACTATGATCCTGATTTATGCAGTAACAAGCGACGAAAGGGGTCTATCTGTCTCTCTCGTCTTTTAAAGACTAAGGTAAAAAGGAATGCAAAAGGGAAGTGACCGCATGGCTATTACATTTGTCCTATGATGATACAGAGAACCTACTGGTAGCTACGGTATAATAATAATATCACACACACACACACACACACACACACACACACACACACACACACACACACACACACACACACACACACACACACACACACACACACACACACACGCACGCACGCACGCACGCACGCACACACACACACACACACACACACATTTATTTATTTATTTAATTTTGAAGAAAGAAGTCCCTTTTACTCTTTGAAATGCAAATGACGTTTACATGACAGTAATGACAGGAACAAAACACAAAATAACTATCTATTCGGACAGTTGGCTTCATGGCTTCTTGGCGGGAAAGTGAAGAGTATGTCTGCGGTATTATTTTGTTTTCTAAAATTTGTGTTATGTCGAATATGAATGTGAAATAATGGTGGATTATTAACCGTTAAGTGTTCGTGAGTGTGCATGAGTGTTGGCAAATGAAAGAAAACAGAGCAACGCCACTTTTCAAATTCTCTCAAGAAGTCCGCGTGAAGCCCTACATCTATACTGAGATACTCGAGGGGTTGGGGGGTATAATATATAATTTCTCACTTCTCATTTCTATTATCATTCATCATCATCAATCATACAGGAAGGAAATATTGTTTATTTATGTACCTATTACTTGCATATAGCATTAAAATTACTTGTAAGAAAAATTACTTTGACACTGGCTAAATGTGTTAATCGCACAAAGCCATCAAGTAAAGGAAAAAAAAATAAAATGTTTTTGTTTTGTCTAAATAATTTTTGTTGTGAAACAAATTAAAAAAAAAATTCAGCATTTGTGTTTTTATGGTTCCGTAGTCAACAAGGAACCCTTATAGTTTCGCCATGTCCTTCTGTCTGTCTGTCTGTCACGGGAAGTGAGGATGTTTTTTTCTTGTTTACCCCTAAGAGTGGGGTGTCGTTGGATAGCAATTTTAAAAATATAGCGGGTTTGTGAAAACGGATTTCTGATTGAGGCATCCGTTTGTGAGCTATTAAGCTTTAAAGTGCAAAATTTTGTTAGAGTCAAGTGTCCCTCCCCCCTGCCAGCCAAATGGATGTTTTTGGATACGTAAAAAAATTCACGGTAGTTGTATATATGACGAAGTTAAAAGGAAAACTGTCACAGCTAAGCAGGCTTTACAAGTTTACGAGTAACAGTCGACCAACTTATAAAATGTACTTGGCGCAGTACAAATTCCTCATTGGGAACTACTTAAATAACGTTGTCAGGTGTGTGACACTGGTAGTATCTACATTTAAGTATATGAGCCATCGTTAAATAAATGTTCATAAAAGCCCTCTTCTCAGAGTCCGCATTATTGAGATGGGCTACGGAACCCTACACTGCGCGTGGCCCGACACGCACTTGGCCGGTTTTTGGTAATTTGTTACGCAACAAAATTTGCGTTAAAAACATATAAACAAAACAAAAACATATTATAAAATTGCCTCATTGAATTTCCACAAAATAAACAAGGATTATAATAAATACAGAAGTCGTTTATTTAAAGCAGAATTGGCGAATGTCTAATATTTGTTGGGCTCCACGTATATGCCTACATCGTAGTCCAACCCAACGCCCCGCTCGCTCTTCAGCCGTAGGTTGGCGTAAGTGTAGCCTACGCCCCCAGCGGTGATGTTGATGGAAGCCTTGCTGTGAAGATTGTCCAGAGCTTGGATGGCCTGGAAAAAAAATAAAAAAAAGATCAAAGAAAAGTTAGTAGGTAAGTATGTAAACTTAAGGAGCTCGGTCTGTCATTGCTAAGTTAAACAGCTTTCGAAGACCGGTCATTGGACTGAAAATGTATCTTCTCGAGCTCCTCCTCCTGCCTCGGAAGGCACGTTAAGCCGTTGGTTCCGGTTGCATTAGCAATGGTTAACAACCACCGCACCGCACTGGGCCCGCGTGGTGGTTTACGGCGCGGTCTCCCTGTGGTGTTTCCATCCTTAGGGAAGGCTCGTGCCCCAGCAGTGGGGACATAAAATTTGTTGTAGATGATGAGTATGTAAGACCACGCCCTATCTCTTTTTCGGTCTTTTTAAATGACCTTTGACTGGATACTTGAGACATCAAGTTCGACTCCTTGGTCGGGAAAGAGCGCCATATCGATATTATGAACATGACATATTAATATTATATGTGACATATTGTGTCATTTGACTATCAAAGGTCATTTCGATATGTCAAATGTCTTCTAATGAGTATTTACTGCATTTATTTTATAGTTATAAAATGATGTAATACCTGACCCATTTTTTTTCAGGATATAATGTTAAAATTGCTTATTACTAAGGTGAGATGTCAAATGTTACACATCATATGCGACTACTGTAAGGCTCGCACGTTTTTTTTATTACTACGACATAGTATTCACACATACACACACACACACATCAGCTCATTTTATGACCCCTATGGATGGATAGGGATCACAGGTTTTCATATACTTAGCTTAAATAATTATGAATACTTCTACAATAGGATGTGTTAAGACAAATAGGTGGACGTGGTGGTGGTAGGACCCACGCCTACACATCAGACTAACACAAACTGTCAAATTTCCTCAATAGACTTTGAACCTTATTGTTAAAGACATATAATAATTGCAAATTTGCCAGATTTGGATTTTTCAACAACGATTTTTTGGATTTTTCGAGTAACGTCAGCAATTTTCGTGCGAGAGCGCAGCTCTGTGTTTCGAACGCGGTCTTGTCGCTTTACTCCTACTGACGTTACTCGAAGGGCCGTCGGGCTGATGTGGGATTGGGAGGTAGGCGCGGATCACAACGGAGTGGATCCCGCAAAAGGCGAAAAGGCGACCAGGTAGACCAAGACAAAGATGGCGGGACGACCTTGATAGGTTTATGAAGGAATGGCGTGATGTTGCAGGGGACCGGAAGGTGTGGAAAAAGTGTGGGGAGGCCTTTACCCAGGAGTGGAACAGTTACGGCTGATATAATAATATAATAATAATTGTCTTTTTTCAATTTGTAATTTGTTTGCAACAATATTTGCGTAAAATTATATACATATAAATATCATAAATGTAGCTTGCCCAATTCTTAACTGATTTGTAAAAATATTAAGATCGGACGTTGATGACATAGTTGTCGACATTGAATGAGCTCCATTGGCTTACAAAGTAGATAGTGTTGATTGTGTTAATTTGTGCGAGTTGGATTAAGCCACGACAGCATAGATGGTAGTGCACTCGACCCGGCATATCATCAGGTGCGGGTTAGAATCACGCTCGTGGAATTTTTTCCGACACTTTGCCTTTTTTCAATTTCTTATTTCTTTTTTCAAGATTTGGATACGTATCAATTGCACATGTACCTACATAACATTGACACACAGTTTTATTAATACCTAGAAGGGTAGCGGCAATGGTGTTAGGCAAGAACTAGTGATCTATTTTTTTTCTTTAATCATTAAAAATAGGGGTCAACCACAGATAAAATTTCTAACAAAAAAAAAACAATTAGCGTCAGGAAGCTCGAGTGGAAATCGAACCCGTACTCATGCTCTGACCGCTGAGCTACCGAGGCCCCAGAAGACTCGTTGATTTTTTCTAGTAGTTTGTGGTTTAAGCTGAAAGTCATCAACACTCGAGCTTCCGTAGGCTGGTTGATTTGTTCTAGTCAATTATCTTGTAACTATATATAGCATTCATCATCATCATCATCATCTCAGCCAAAAGACGTCTACTGCTGGACAAAGGCCTCCCCCAATGATGGAGAGGACAACGACCGGTTTTGTGCTGCTCGCATCCAGCTGCTTATATTAAGCAACTAATTTGAATATTTAGCAACAATTAAATACAGATTCCTAATGTCATCTCGTAAAATAAATGTTATTTTTTGGCGACGAAAATTGTGTCGAACACTTGGCTTAAAATACAAGTCCGAGACCGCAAACTAGTTATTAGTTATTAGTTGCAGACTGCAGCGACACTACTGGTTTCTATGAATCTCTATGAAATTCGTTCCAAGCGTGGTGACACTGCAGCGTGCAGCCGTGGCGCAAAGCGACCGCAGACCGCAACACCAGTTGTGTAGCGAACGGCAGAGTTCACACGCACAACGTGCACACACGCCTGCACATCAACCTACCACAAACTGTCAAATTTCCTCAATAGACTTTGAAGTTTATTACTAAGTTGTATGGTTGGAAATGTATTGAAGACATTTGACAGTTTCGGGTAGGTTGATGTGCAGGTGTCTGTACAAGCACAAGGTGCGGGAGTGACGAGGCATTGTTCCATGCATTGTGCAGCGCGGCATTACGCCACATTTGGAATAGAAGCACTGCGGTCAACCGCAACGCAGTGCCGCAGTGCGGCCTGCGGTTGCAGTCTTGTACTTGTACCTTTAAAGTGTCGAGCATTGGTGCCCCCTATGATATAACTTATACGTTGATTAATAAAGAGGTAACGTTTGTTGACTTTTTTTGTTTGTTTGTATGTCGGGGCTAATCTCTGGAACTACTTTTCTTTTTTTTTTTGAGAGAGATTGCTGATTGCCGCTGCGGCATTTTCAGCTTCACCGGGCTTTTTTGGGGGCGGCGAGGAACGTAAAGGGTCCCTCAAGCCGTGTGAAACGAATCACCTTCAGAGGTTATCTAGAGGGAACGGCATCGCGCACTAGTGCGCGTCCCCGTGCCCTACTAGATTCTCCGAAGGGTTCGGATCGGATCGGATGGAACTACTGGTCCAATTCCAAAAAATCCTTTACTGATAAAATGTTGCTTCTATCTCCTATAATCTGTAAGAAAGATGGAGTGTTGGAAGGTATAATATCTTTAAAAAATGTGGGTTATACAAAAAGTCTTTAATAATTTTAACGAATACTATGCTGATAAATAGGTATTTACTAACAAAAAAAAAATGTACGTCCGAAATAAATAAACTGTCGATACTATTTAATATTTAAGAACTATATTGTACACAGTTATACAATTAAGAATATCTATTTCAATTTCTAGAGATCAAGATCTCAAACCCACGCGTACGGAGACGCGGATAAAATGCTATATACGTACGTTGTCGTACGCGGCGGACTGCGTCACCTTAACAAGGTCTTGGTCGTTGATCGACCCAAATTAGGATTGACGTGGCAAGTGCTAGCAAATATGAATACTAAACAACAAAATAAGGAGACCTACGGCAAGTAAGCTCAATACAAACGCGCCCGAGCAACGCACACATAGACAAGAAACAGCTCGGAACATTTCGCCATTCGATCACGTTAACGAAAACGAGAATTGTATGGCAAAATGTTAACTCCTCTCGTATGTCGCCAGGAGGCTTTTTTTTTTTTTTGAGAGATTGCTGATTGCCGCTGCGGCATTTTCAGCTTCACCAGGCTTTTTTGGGGGCGGCGAGGAACGTAAAGGGTCCCTCAAGCCGTGTGAAACGAATCACCTTCAGAGGTTATCTAGAGGGAACGGCATCGCGCACTAGTGCGCGTCCCCGTGCCCTACTAGATTCTCCGAAGGGTTCGGATCGGATCGGGGAGCGGAGCAACCCGAGGGCGTTTCTAAAGCCACGGACCTCGGCTCGGGTTGACCGGGCCGTGGAGGAGGAGAGAAGCGCCCAGGTACATGTCTGTACCTGGTGTAGAGCGAGTGTGAACCGGTTCTTCGTACCCTTGTTCTACGAGTACGGTGTCTTGGGCCTAAACTGGTGTGCATGTTTAGTGTATTCTGTAAATGTGTGCTGTCATTTAGAGGATCGCTGCTTCAATGCCATACTAATTTTCGTAAACGTCATCGAATGAATACGGATAGTAAACAATACTCACTCTAGACACCCGGCTGTTGCGAGATTCCGGGGCCAAAGAGGTTGTCTATGTGTGTGTGTTGTTCGAGCGCGGTATGATTTACTTTATTTTATTCTATACTAGTTGTTGCCTGCGACTTCGTTAATAATATTTTTATTTAAATTATGCATAAAATATACATTCGAGATCAATACGAGATCGCGGTCAAACACAAGTCCATTCGCTGTGCGTCCATTTCCCTAAACATCGATTCCCCGTGTGTACCTAACATATAAAATTTAAGTCATCATCTCATCTCAGCCAAAAGACGTCCACTGCTGGACAAAGGCCTCCCCCAAGGAATATGAGGGGTGTTTGCCGTAATCGCCACGCTTGGCAGGCGTGTTGGCGATCGCAGTAGGTTGAGAGTAAACTCAGAGAGATGCTGCTGCCCATCATCTGAAATTTAAATAATTAACGGATAAAACTAAGACTGGTGAAACTAAGATTTTGCAGACAATTTGTCTAAAATGTCCCAATTTAATAATTGTTTTAAAAAAAATAAAACAACATTGTTTTAGGTACTTAAATAACATTACTTTAAATATTCGTTATGCCCAACATTAAAAAAATAATCAGAAATAAATTTAAAAAAACCATTTTCCATTAAAATAATATGTATACTTACTTTATCTACACAAACTAAATCTAAATTTGTAAAAATGTGGCACAACAATTGTTTTTCTAACAACAACAATATCTGGGGTACTGAGAAGAACCGGCAAGAAACCAAATAGAATATTATACAGTTAAAGTTCCACTCAAAAAGAAACTTGGAAACGGCGAAGAGAAAGCTATAGCGCGTTGCATGAAGGAATCAATCAACGCCATCTAGTTTGTAATCTCAGAACTAAAATTGACAATTACAGATATTATTGGACACACAGATTACACACTACTATACTACTAACTATAACTATGACTTCTTGGCGGGAAAGTGAAGAGTCATGTCTGCGGTTTTGTTTTATTTTCTAAAAGTGTTATATCGAATATTAATGTGAAATAATGGTGGATTATTCAAAATTCAAAATTCAAAATCATTTATTCAGTTTAGGCTACAAGTAGCTCTTGTGAATGTCACTATGCCATCGGTTCGTAAGTCTACTCTGGGCGGGAGATCTTGTACTGAGAAGAACCGGCAAGAAACTCAGCAAGTGTCCAGCTCTTTTCTCCCTTACAGCGTCAAAAATATTGGAAAATGCCCTATCAGAGCAGGACACTTTCCATCACAAATAAACACAAAAAATATAGAAGACCACCACATGTAAAAAAACAAAATTAAAAGTCTAAATTAACAAATTTACCTCAGGTAAAAGTTTCAATTTCCACAATGTCATACAGTACCACTACAGTAATCTAATAAAAGTCAAAAATTGTTTAAGAAAAACAAAGTCAAACTACAGTAAATAATACTAAAAATAAGATAAGTATGCAAGAGCTGACCAGCCTCCACAGGCGGCACCCGTTCACGAGTATGACATATGAATCAGCCATCATCGCTTCGCTCGACCATATTTATAAAGTTAAACGAATTAAATAAAATAAATATTAGACAACATCACATACATTGTTCTGATCAAGGTTAGTAGCTAAAGCACTCGTTTTTATGGAAACCAGAAACAACGGCCGGCACCTCAACCACCCCCAGACCCGACACTATATATTGACCCGACCGAGAATCGAACCCAGGACCTCAGAGTTAGCGCCGCCCTAAGTCCGGCGTGCAAGCAACGGCTAAGGAGGTCGTTAAATTAATTTGGGATTTGAACCAAGGATCTAAAAATAAAAATAAAAACTATTGTTTTCTAAAGTTTACGCGAACATTACACATTGAAATGAAACAACTTTTACGGATCTACTCGCGTTTGTTTTGTCCCTGTGACCACGGACTGTGCAAAGGGTTCGAAACGTCAGGATACAAATTAATTAAAACTGTGTAAAATAAACGCGAGTAGATCCGTAAAAGTTGTTTCATTTCAATAAAAACTATGTTATGCACTTACCATAATCTTTCTATTGTCCTGTTGCGTATAGAAGTAATACTTCACTCGCTTTAAAAATGGTATAGCGTTGTACTGCACCTTTTCACTGTTAGCAAACTGCCCTAAAGCTGGATTGCCTACTACAAAATGTTCGGCAGCCACATAACAGCAAATAGCAGACAATAAAACGACTATAAAGCACTTCATGATGCCAAAACACTTCTATAGTGCTACAAGTTAAAGTTTAACAAGTTAACTTTGTCTAAGATGAATTATGTAAGTTGATAAGTGTTCACTCGACTGAGGTCTCAACGATAATGTTTTGGTACGGGGTCACTGGCTATCGGTGGTACGGTGACCAAGCTTCGGGTTTTCCTTGTACACACCTGCACATCGGATTGCCACAAAATGTCATATTTCCTCAATAGTCTTTGTCAGGCATATAGTTGAAAATGTATTGAAGAAATTTGACAGTTCTGGACAGGTGGATGTGCAGGCATTTGTAGATTAGTTATGTGAGTAACGTTTAAATTGACAAATGGAATGTAAGATAACATTGTGTATTAAAAACGGCACAATAATAAACTAATAAGTAATAGTAACTCTGTCTGTGTGTTACTCAATCACACCTATACTACTGAACCGATTTAAATGAAATTTAGTACAAAAATTGTTTAGAGCCTGAGAAAGGACATAGGCTACTTTTTAATGCGAAAAAGAGCAATAAGGGGTTGAAATAAAGGATGAAAGTTTGTATGGAAATCACGTCATTTTTGAAGCTAGAAGCTTGAAAAATATTTTTTAGGCTTTTGATTAGATATAAATAAATACGACATTCAAAGTTTGCAAAAAAATAGGGGATCACTATTCCGCGCGGACGCAGTCGCGGGCACAGCTAGTTCTCAATACAGATAATAATACATATTAATGATTATTATATATAAAATTTTACGTAAATTTTTTGCGCACAAATTACTATTTCAGTAAAGGTTTGGATAAATTTTCACTTGTGGTTCGAACCCGTTTAAAACGATATATAAAATCTGTGGGTGAGGTTTCAACCAAAAGTTTACATTCTATAACCCCACTGCTGGGCCGCGAGCTTTCCCTGTTGTTGGAAACACCACCACGCGGGCCCAGCGCGGTGGTTGTTAACTGCTAATGCAGCCGGCACCAACGGCTTTACGTGCCTTCGAAGCACGAAGGAAAGAGAGATGATAAATTTTTGTTCACTCATACAATGTCTTGCAAAAGTTACTAAAGTTACAAAAGTTAGGCTAAACTTCAGTAATGGCAGATCGAGTACATTTACGTGTTTTTAATCTGGTGTTTACGGAAGACCTGCGTCTTGGTTCCAATCTTCGATATTATTTATAGTGGGAGTTGTTTCAGGGCCACCAGTCTTAATTTTTTTTTTTATATTAACGGGTAAGCACAGTGCCTTGATCTCACCTGATGTTAAGTGATGATAAGGCCAATGATGGAAGCGCACTTCACCCGGGATCCTCAACTAGTGAGGCACTGGCTATCTTATCTCTAGCTGCCGGAACAGAACAATGCTACAAACATTGATGTTATGGCGACATATTTAGATAAGATGGTGGTAGCTAGCCAGGCGGACAAACAAGCCCTACCACCAACCAAACCGAGTACACAAACATGTACCCCCCGCTGGGAATCGAACCCGGGACCTCTGGGTCTAAACCGGTGGTCTTAGCCACTAGACCACAGAGGCGGTTAAAATGCGGTTAATGTTAGGTGTTAGGTAAGTGTGTGAGTTATTTATGTGGCAATCAGTAAATGTTTTTATTATTATAATTATAATGGTTAGTGGACAGTGATTGACGCGCCCGGTCTGCGATTGCTAAGCAACTTTCGCAAAGGTCATCGAATGGGTGACCAAAAATTTATCATCTCGAGCTTCTCCGACCTTCGGAAGGCACGTTGCATCCTTTGGTCCCGGCTGCATTAGCAGTCGTTAACAATCATCAATCCGCACCGGGCCCGCGTGGTGGTTCGTTCGATGACCCGTTCTCCCTTTCCATCCGGGGAAGGCGTGTGCCCCAGCAGTGGGGGCATCAAATGAGCTACTGATGATAGTGCCATCGTTAGAAAGCTAATTTCGTTCAGAAGTTTGAAAGGATAAACTAAAACGCGTATTAGACCATCCGAAATCATGGCTACCACATGATGTCACCATTTTGAATATTATCAAGAAGTGACGTACGTCACGGTCGGTACAAAGAATGCGACGGACAGATTGAATCATTTCATTGAATCATTGAGCGTGCTAAGTAAACAAATTTATAGATTAATAGTAGGTAACATCCGGTTGCGAGTATCACATATAGTGGAAATTACTATAAAACAGTTCGCTGTTTACGACTCTGCGACATTATGAACTTAAATGTGCAGACATGGCCATAAATTTTTCACTTGTTATGGATTTAATATACTGTGTGTTTGTGTTAAAAATAATTAAAATTGTTACAATTCAGCGGTTTTATCGCTTCAAAGCGATCATAACCAGTCGGATGGAGAGACCTAATACACTATTATTCACATCGCTCGCAGGACTGATGGCCGCTGGGCCGGAACAGTACTCGAGTGGCGACCGCGTACTGGAAAACGCAGTGTGGGCAGACCTCCAACAAGGTGGACCGAGACGACCTGGTAAAGGTCGCGGGAAGCCGCTGGATGCAGCAGTGGACGTCTTTTGGCTGAGATGATGATGGTGAAAGGTGATCTCACTAGGAGCGTTCGAGTATAATGTAATTCCAAGCATTAAGTACATCATTGAAGGAAGAGAACTGAGCATTACAGTACGCAACTTTGTGATACAGTGCCTTACAAATAAACAAATAAGGAAAACGAATAGTTATACCGTGTTTGGCCTATTTTGAAATGACGTTTACATGTCGGGAACAAAACACGAAATAACTCTTCGGACCTTATTCTTTGTTTATTTGTAAGGCACACAATGTGTAATATATTGTTACATTCAGGCGAATGCTCGGCAAGTCAGTGGTCAGTCAGGGAGGCAGTGTTGTAATGTAACACTTAAAATCGAATCCAAATAAATAAATATAATTAGACTAGTGGCCCGCTCGCGACTTCGTCCGCTTGAGAACACCCGTATCCTAAAATGGACCCCTATTGCAGTGCCACCTACCGGCTCCAATGGTGTTTTCAAACCATCCTGGAACCCATTGAAATATACTTACACACAAAATTTCATCCAAATCGGTCCAGCCGTTTAGGAGGAGTTAGGTGACAAACACACGTACAGAATAATCACATCACACTAATTATAAATGAGAAAGTTTGTGTGTATATTTATTGCTTCTTCACGCTGCAACGGAAAGTTCAAGTTTGTAATTGAACTCCTTCTAAACGGCTGGAGCGTTTTTATGAAATGTTTTGTGTGTGTTCAAGTGGATTCGAGAATGGTTTAGACTTTAGATTTACAATTGACCCGATAGGTGGCGCTGCAATAGTCCATCAAGGGATACGGGTGTTTTCGAGCGGACGAAGTCGCGAGCGAGCCGCTAGTTATAATATATTTAAGCTCTTATCAAATTATGTACACAGAAATAGTGGATCGCTTTTCTGCAGATCATTGAATGTCCCCACTGCTGGGGCACGAGCCATCCCTATGGATGCGACGGTGTTTATCGGTGACATTAAAATTTTTTTGCCTGACACATCCCTAGCGCTGTCATGGTATGACTGTCTGATGGGCAGAGACTTTTTTTTTGCAGAAAGTTTGCTGATTGTCACTGGGCATTATCAGCTTCACCGGCTTTTTGGGGGCGGCGGCGAGAAACTTGAAGGGTTCCTCAAGCCGTGTAAAACGAAGCACCATCAGAGGTTTTCTAGAGGGAACGGCATCACGCACTAGCAAGCGCGGGTCCACCGCTGTGGGCATGCCCACAACCTTAATTAAGATCGAAGATATTTTTTTTGTGCTATTTGTATTTTTAAAACCACGCGGGCCCAGTGCGGATTGGTGGTTGTTAACGACTGCTAATGCAGCCGGGACCAACGGCTTTACGTGCCTTCTGAAGCACGGAGGAGCTCGAGATGATAAATGTTTGGTCACCCATCCGATGACCGGCCTTTGCGAAAGTTGCTTAACCTCAGCACTCGCAGACCGGGCGCGTTAACCACTGCGTCATCGAGCTCCTCCAGCTTATTTATGTGAAATGAAATGAAATGAAGTGAAATGAAATATGAAATGAAATATTTATTTAACAACAACAAATCAGTTTTAACAATAACAGAGGTTGATTCTCTCCTTTGGAGCGTGAGAACACTTGTGTGTGTGTGTGTGTGTGTGTGTGTGTGTGTGTGTGTGTGCGTGTGCGTGTGCGTGTGCGTGTGCGTGTGCGTGTGCGTGTGCGTGTGCGTGTGCGTGTGTGTGTGTGTGTGTGTGTGTTATGGATGGTTAGTTATTATCACAAGTACATATTTTATCTATCAATATGAACAATTACACTTTCTACTTTCTCATGTTCCAATTTTAACCATTCAGTCAACATCTGTTTACATTTGTAAACAATACAATATCATTCCGTTGCTTTGCTAGGGTAACAGAGTTAATTTGAAGTGTTTTGTGCTTTTGTAAAATAGTGTGTACAATATATAACTGACGAACAGTCAGTAAGTCAGTTAAAGAATAGAGAGTGCGAGTCGGGAACCTAAGTTTTTTGAAGAACATTACTTTTAAAAGAATTCTCTGTGCGCGTTCTACTGCTACGAATTTTTCCTTTGATGCACCACCCCAAATTGGAATACAGCATATAATAATTGACTGTGCCAAGGCAATATATACTTTTTTGATGAGTTCTTCACTAGCAGAATATCTCAGAGTTCAGATCAAGAATCCAAATCAACTTCCTCATTCTACAACTAACTAGATCGATTTGGGAGTACCATGTCAGTCTGTCATCCATCATGATACCAAGGTATCTTGAGTTAGCTACCTTGGTGATAAATGGGCAGTCACAGATATTGTCAGTAATTTTACAGTGGTGTATTTGAAGCTGATAATCAGCCAATGGCTGAGTTCTGCCGTTGATCGTAAAACACATAAAATTTGTTTTCGTGGTATTTAACGTTAGCAGATTATGTCGCAACCAAAGAGCTGTTGTGGAGAGTGCAGATTCCGCATCTCTTTTTATCGATTCCCACGTGTTACCCGTTACCACCATGGCAGTGTCGTCAACGTAGGAAAAAAACTTGGTGTTGTGAAGCTTCATATTTGTTAATTCGTTTATGTAAATTAAAAAGAGTATTATGTATCCGTTTTGTATATTTTATTATGTGTTATGCAGGTCAATAAATGTTTGTTTGTCTTTATTTGCGGTTATATTCAACTCCTAAAAAAACTAGCAATGAACCGTGTGCGTGTGTGAATCACAATTCTGAACGTAGAGCAGCACACAACACACGCACACATTCACAGCTGAAACCTTACCAAATTCAGAAGTCAACATTTTGATTTCGACTCGCACTTGGCCGATTTTTGGGTAGCCGTTTTTGTGTTGACTCTCCGAGGAGTTCGGATCGGATCGGGACATCAACAGAAACAAAATATTATTATAACTAATATTTATTTACACAATCACAAGTCTTGATTTAAAAAGTTGCTATAATCTCTCTCCAGCGCTCTTAGCGCGCCTTCAGTGGCCAAGATGGCGTTTTGCTTTCTTAAATTGTCTATGAGCGAGGACTGCTTGTCTATGGTCGCGTTTAGGGCTTTGATTCGCGTCTCTAGCGCAGCGATGTTACTTTGGTTCGAAGCTGCGAGGGCGCGGGTGGAATCACGAAATTCCTAAAAGATGAATTCATCTTGTTAATCTTGTTATCAATTAAGTTAGCATAGCGAATAAGCCCCGCTATCCAACGAAGCAATGTTGCTAGCTTACTGGGTACTCTGTCTGATGACGATGATCGGGGGCAATTTTTTAATTTTTAAATTGTATTAGATAGGTTTTAACAGTTTATTTTGAACAGGTTGGTCGGTCAAATGGCGTTTAAAGTGTTAAGTAGTTTAATTTACTTTGTAAATATTTTATTGAAAAATTAAATTCTTGTCAATGTGAGATTTTTCACATCTCGATTCACATCTCGATTGGGGATAATTTATTTGGAAGAGATTGATGTTGACCGCCCATGGTTTTTTACGTGACCGGATTTTAGGGGCGGCGAGTTGCTTAAGGCTCCTCGAAGAAACCTTTAGAAGTACTTTTTCTTTCCTATAGTAAATATTTATAAAATACAGCGAAAAAAATAAATGCCTACCCGACCCAGCCAGGACCCGGGACTTCTGGGTTTAAACCGGTGTGGTTTTAACCACTAGACAACAGAGGCGGTTAGAAACTGTTCCAACTGCATGCCTGTATCACCTTTAATAATAATAATACAAAAACCGAATACACCCCTTACCAAATGCTCCGCTTTAGCAGCCTTAAGCTGTTGCGTTAAGGTGGCTATTTGGTCGTCGCTGGCAGCTGCGCGTGCGCCGGCGGCCGCGTGCGAGCTCCGTAGCCGTTTCACCTCGCACGTCAGTCTGTCGCACTCACTCCTCTGTTCCTTGTATAGGCGCTCTTTCTCCTAATTATGAATATAGTTATAAATATTACTTTCAAAATTTAACGAAAATTTAACTCCAAAACAAATTATGATTTGTTAAAAAAATAAGCGAGCGGGATTTGAACCCCATTAGCATAACGAGTTAGGTAAGGGTACAAAACCACGATAGCGTAAATCAGTAGTGCAACTGTTCTAAAACCTGTTCGAGTAAATTTTTTTTCATTACTCCTGTCAGTTACGTTTTGTGTTTCCGTAACATATAGAAACACGGTTTGGACAACATATACCTAATACGCTACATAGTACAGACGCCTGCACATCAACCTATCCAAAAATGTCAAATTTATTCAATAAATTTTCAACTATATCATTAGGGCATAAAGTTCAAAGTCTATTGAAGAAATTTGACAGTTAGTGGTAGGTTGATGTGCAGGCGTGTGTACCAATCAATGCCAATAGTTTCAAAGTAAAATTGAAAAATGAACACTTGCTTCATATACCTACGGAAGAACATGTTCTAGGTATTAAACTTCTTTTTCAAATGTGTGTTTCACATAAAATTCTGATGGTAGAATGGTCTAGCTAGAATGTTCTTATTTTTCCCACCAAGCAGCATTGTTTCGTATTACTGTGTTCCCAGTTTAAAGGGTATTTAGATTCAGTGAAATTACAGGGCATCTCGTAATAAGTCTATGAAAGACGACATATTGCATGCAGTCCGGGTGCGGTGCAATTGCACTGCAGTTGTAGTGAAGCTGCAGTGAATTTCTATATGACACACCGCACATGAACTGTTTCAGTACATAAATAGTACTGCTACAGGTACTGCAACTGCACTACAAACTGTACTAAAACTGCACTACAAACTGTACTGCAACTGTACTGCAACTGCACTACAAACTGTACTGCAACTGCACTACAAACTGTACTACAACTGCACTACAAACTGTACTGCAACTGCACTACAAACTGTACTACAACTGCACTACAAACTGTACTACAACTGCACTACAAACTGTACTGCAACTGCACTACAAACTGTACTGCAACTGCACTACAAAATGTACTGCAACTGCACTACAAACTGTACTGCAACTGCACTACAAACTGTACTGCAACTGCACTACAAAATGTACTGCAACTGCACTACAAACTGTACTGCAACTGCACTACAAACTGTACTGCAACTGCACTACAAAATGTACTGCAACTGCACTACAAACTGTACTGCAACTGCACTACAAAATGTACTGCAACTGCACTACAAACTGTACTGCAACTGCACTACAAACTGTACTACAACTGCACTACAAACTGTACTGCAACTGCACTACAAAATGTACTGCAACTGCACTACAAACTGTACTGCAACTGCACTACAAACTGTACTGCAACTGCACTACAAAATGTACTGCAACTGCACTACAAACTGTACTGCAACTGCACTACAAACTGTACTACAACTGCACTACAAACTGTACTGCAACTGCACTACAAAATGTACTGCAACTGCACTACAAATTGTACTGCAACTGCACTACAAACTGTACTGCAACTGCACTACAAAATGTACTGTTACTGCACCACAAATTGTACTGCAACTGCACTACAACCGCACTGCGACTGCACTGCAACCGCACTGCAACTGCACTACAACAGCACTGCAACTGCACTGCAATTGAACTGCAACTGCAACAGCACTGCAGATACTTTTGATATGCTTCAGCCATTAAGCAACTTACACTCAGCCTCATCTCCAAGGCCTTAGCTTTGGCTTTCGCGTCGGCAGCGGCTGCATGTAGACTGTTACTCTTACTGAGTAAAGACATACGCTCGCCTTCCAACTCTGCTTGTTGGGTCAAGTGGGCTTTGCATTGGGCCGCCTGGAACCAATGGAATGAAATGATATACCTCCCAACCCCTCAAGTATCTCAGTAAAGATGTGGGGCTTTACTAAGTCCTCACGCGGACTTCTTGAGAGAATTTGAAAAGTGACGTTGCACTATTCTGTTTCATTTGCCAACACTCATGCACGCTCACGAACACTTAGCGGTAAATAATCCACCTTCATTTCACATTAATATTCGACTTAACACAAATTTTAGAAAATAAAACATAACCGCAGACATCTTGGAACCTAAGGGTTCCAAAATGCTCGGGCAAAAGGGTTTGGCTCTTACGACTGCACGGGAAGTAAGGCAGCTGATTAATCGTCATCATCGTCGTTCACCGTATAATTATCATCATCTTCAGCCTATACTAGTCCACTGCTGGACATAGGCCTCTCTCATCCAGCTCTTGCCAGCCACCTAGCGAAGATGTTCGCTCCAACAATATATACGCACGTACCCATACTTAATACATAAATTTACATTATTTTGAATTTTTGCATTCGCAATGCTATATAATTATGTATTCATATAGTTACAAAATAAAGGTAGACTAGAAAAAAATCAAACTTTATTTAAAAAAATAAATAAAAAAGAATGAAAATTTTGACAGATCTACTCGACCGATCCGATCCGAACCTTTCGGAGAATCTAGTAGGGCACGGGGACGCGCACTAGTGCGCGATGCCGTTCCCTCTAACTAACTAATAACTTTGTATTATAAAATGTTCATTTAAACAAAGGGTAATCTACCTTTTTGTCAATGGTAGCTTGAAGTGTATCTATTTGTTCTTGTAGCAACTTCACTTTGGACGATAGGAACTTGCATATGCTTTCTATCGATATGTTTTCTGAAATCAAAACAACAAAACAATTATTTAAAAATGTAAGAAAGTAAGCATATTTTTTGTGCATGAATAGGCATTTATAATTATTATTTATACTTATAGGCCTAAATTGAGACATAGGATACTTTTTTATGAATCAAATGAATGTGGACGAAGCGAAACAATTATGTAAGGATCGTAGCAAGTGGAAAGAAGTGGTCTCTGCCTACCCCTACGGGAAAGAGGCGTGTATGTATGTATGTATGTAGGATACTTTTTACATTGGGTATAAATAAGGATATTTTTATTTGTTTTATTATGACGAGTTCCGTAGCCGAGTGGCTTGCACGCCGGACTTTGGGATCCCGGGTTCGATTCCCGGTCGGTTCATCAACGTCGAAAAACGAACTTTTGGTTTGGCTGGTTGTGGTACCGTCATTAATTCTGATTTTTATAATACGAGTGCTTAAGCTACTTGAGATCAGAACAATGTATGTGATGTTGTCTAATAATTTTAAATTTAAATTATGCCTTGATCAATGCTTTTACTACTGTCCTACACAAAGACCTCCATTGTTGAAATAAAGTCATCGCTACATACAAATTGACGGATATTGCCACCGGGCCACCAAGGCATTATAACAAAATAATAATTGCATTTCTATTGTATGATTCAAATTCAAATTCAAAATCAAAATCATTTATTCAGTGAATGTCACTATGCCATCGGTTCGTAAGTCTACTCTGGGTGGAAGATCTTGTACTGAGAAGAACCGGCGGCAAGAAACTCAGCAAGTGTCCAGCTCTTTTCTCCCTTACAGCGTCAAAAATATATGATAGCAAAAATGTATGGTTATCTATTTATTAAATATGGTAAACTTACAGCCAAACACATAAAAGTAGGTAACAAATCATTGCCTTTAAAATTACATATGTGCAGACCTATTAATAGTTACTTACTATCTAAAGAAATTTAAATTAAACTAAAATAAACCTCTTTAAATAAACTACTTTACTTTACTTTTTTTTTGGGCATATCATTACAAATTAAATTAAATAAAACCAAAACTGAAATTCTAACTATCTAAAACTTTTTATTAATATTATAAGTAAATTTTACTTTTTTTATTTTCAAGTACTAATTGCTGCACTGAAGCTAAATTAAATATTCATAAAATTTTATAAAATACAGTGAAAAAAAAAAATTAATAAAAATAATTTAAACGCCCACCCGACCCAGCCAGGAATCGAACCTGGGTCTTCCGGAATCCTGCACTGCTCTGCGGAATACTGCGGCTGCACTGACCGCTATGCTACCGGGAAGGCTGACGTAAGCGCTGAATTTTGTCATTGCTATTTTAATGTTTTTGAGTGCTTTTTAGCGGCACTAGCGGCACTAAAATTTACTATAGCGTTGTGTTATTAAATTTGTGGTATTTCATCTGCAAAGAGAATCTGCATGGCCATCGGTTGCAACGACCGTTTGGACAGATGGCGCTAGTGCCGCTAAAAAGCACTCAAAAACATTAAAATAGCAGTGACAAAATTCAGCGCTTACGTCAGCCTTCCCGGTAGCATAGCGGTCAGTGCAGCCGCCCGGATTGCGGAAGACCCAGGTTCGATTCCTGGCTGGGTCGGGTGGGCGTTTAATTTTTTCACTGTATTTTAATTCATATTTTATTTATTTAATTTATTTATTTAATATTATAATTCATATTATTAATTTTAAAACTAATTACCTTTAAGAAACGCTGGTGGTAGAACTTTATCTTGCATGCTGACAGACACAAAGGCGTGTAGGAACTCGACGTCATCACTTCTCTTCACATTATTCGATGCAACACAACAAGCGCAGACCACTCCAGTCCCACAACCATTATCGGTTACAACGATTCCCTTGACATTCTCTGTTATATCACTTGAAGTATTGACGACTATACTTTTTGGTGTTGTTACCACTTTTCTTCGGACTCTCTCGTTACATTTGGTGGGTGTGATCACAGTTTCTTGTATGGGCGCTTTACAGAAATGCTTTTTAGCTGAATGCTTAGGTGTTGATAGGTTATGTGAAAACTCCGAGAAGAAATCTTGTTTTTGCTGTGAAATTAAGATATTATATTAAATTGCTGAAATTAATAAACCATTTTAGGTCTCATATGCCATTAACAGTGAATAGGGATACAAATAATATCTGTGAATTTATTAAGTACTAGCGGCCCGTCCCTGCTTCGCATGGGTGGACATTTTTTTTTAAATAGCCTATGTTACTCAGCGCTAATGTAGCATTTTAATGGTGAAAGAATTTTTTAAATCGGTCCAGTAGAGAGTGGTTTGTATGGGAAAAGAAAATTAAAGTTTTTACTATTTTCTTCGTTTTTTTTACGTTTTTTCTCTCTATAAGAACCTTCCTCAGACTTCATCGAACAACAAAAAAGAAATCAGCCAACTTGGTTCAGCGGTTCTCGAGCTTTGCAATTAGCAACACATTTAGCGATTCATTTTTATTTATATAGATTGGAGATTCTTGATGGCTCTTTTTAGATTATTGGAAAGTCTTCTGCACAGTTCCAATTATAAGCTAAGTAATAATATATGGTGCAAAGGTTATGTTATGGCATGCCATCTCAGGCAGACGTCCAATGCTGGACTAACTAAGGCCTCCCCCAAAGGTAACAAGCATAAATTATACAACATTCTGACCAAAAATACTTCTGAGAACGAGCTTACATTATTCTACTTGCATTTTACTTTGCCTAATTAGCTTATAACATTAACTAGCTGACTGTAAGATATTACATACATACTTACATCGATACATACAATACTTACACTTGCTACGATTCTTAATACCTCATTCGCTTCGTACTCTCATTAAATTCTTCATACATACTCGCCGTTATAAGCTACTATTGACCTAACCTTTCGTTAAAATGTCCTCGATTTGGAAAAGGCTATACTGTGGTGTTTCCAACATTTTTAAAGTGATCCAGTAAATAATTTTTAAAGCTTTTCAGTGATTAATCGTAAAAATGCAGTTCAGCTTCTGTAACAGCAACAGTTTGACATCCTCATCTCATCTCAAAGCGTTGGTATTCAACTGGGTTATGTGAAGTTTGAATTTTTTTAAACACTTGTGTAAGAATTAAGTCTTTATTATAGAATTATAAGTAAAATGAAATACATTATAAAATAACCTAAAGTACCTAACTAAAACTATTTCGAAACTAAAAAATGGCGTCAAAAAATTCCTCCGCGTCGCTGTCGACTGGTAATGTACCCAAGAGACTGGCGGCATTGCCACGTTGTATGGCAATGCTTAGCCTCTGGCCAAGGTAAAAGCCAGCCCTTGGGTCATGGGTAGTGTCAACCAGCCGTTTGGAGATGTCAGTAAGTATCACAATGTTTTGTGCTTACCATGACATGTTCTATTTCTTTCATCAAACTTTCTGTTTTCTTTTCCAGCTGTTTATTAAGCTTCTTGAATTCGTCCTCGCGAGCAAGAAGATCGAGTGAATCCATTTCTAAACACAATAATACACTTACACTTATTCCTTACATTAAATTACACTTATTTCATAAAAAGCTAAATAAGACGTTTTGAGTTTTATCTGACTAAATTGTTAGAACGCATTATACCTGTAAAGTTCTTAAGCCAGAGAGTACTTTTTAGATTTAGCAGAGAATAATGTCATCAAGCAAACCCGTTGTCATGGCAACGAGTCCTAGTCAATCAAACACATTTCTTTGACGCATTTAGTAGTCAAAAGTCTGCTTTTTTAACTTTTGTTAGTTTAAAACAAATGTTTGGTGTAAAAAATGTTTCGTATATGTATTTATGTAATTAAAAAATAGCATTGGATGCTACATTTATTATAGATAGCGTTTGTAATGGTTGTTGTTGATAAGCTTGCGCTGCCATCTAGACATTACATGGCAAAACTTAATTGTACACACAACCGTGGTAAGTCTGCTACGTAAATTGATCTTAAGATTTACCAGATACGGGTTATATTGGTATAACAGTAAGCACCAATGTTTTACTGAGCATCATGTCAAAAACAGCTGTGCGCTATCCAATCAGCATAGAGTACCTTGAGTGTCAATGTATCGCTTTCTCAGTCGCACACACACACATGAAACTTGTTGACACATTGCTTTGTTTCCCATATGATTTGAATTGAAGAATTACGGCAATATCTTCAAAAAAAATAAATTGTAAAATGTAGAAAATGTCCTAAAACGACAATTCATGTATGCATTTGTATGAAACAAGTCGTGATATGCCCAAATAAGCCAATCAAGGTCGATGGACTTAGAGCGAGAGGTAACAAGTGGGAAAGAGAAGGCAGATAATTTAAGTATCTTCTCAATCGATTTACCAATGGGAGAATGGCAGGCACAGCTGACATTTTAGTGCAAGATTGGAGCGATTCGTCATCGGACGTTCGCTCGACTTTCGCGTCGCAATAATTGTTGTAATATCAGATATTTGGACGGCGTTTGCTTGTCCGGACTCAGTACACAGTGTAATAATGTATTTAAAGAGAAAAAGACACGATTTTCGCAGTGTTATATTATAGCGCTGGTGGTTATAAGGAGTTAGACGACTCAGAAAGCTGCAATTGAAAGGTATGCCTTGCCTGCCTTGTAGATGCCACCATATGTTTAGATTTCACCACAATTCGTGAGCGTGTCTGGTTTTGTGTTCGAGGAAAAAAATCTCAGCACGCTTATTTAGAAAGTGATTGAAATAATGCTGTCGAGTTAAGTTGTTGCGAACGTTTTAAATGCCACTTTCTGGCCGATGCACTATCGAACGTGGCGACTTCATAATTTTGCACTACTTTCTTCCGCACAGATAATGTAGAAAAAGAGTGTTTAATAACGTTGAAATGGGATCAGCTGTTTTTTTTATATATAAAGGTATATACGGTTAGTGCTATAAGGGACAAAGATCTCTCAACTCCTTTGTTGTTATGTGCTTAACGGGTTGTATGTAACTACATTTATGTACTACCATTATTTATTCAGAAAGCCCTCTAGACCTGTTGTGTAGTGATGTGCGTTATTGATCGATTCGGTATTTAACGGTTCGTTAGTGCGTGCAGTGTGCAGTGTCATCGGTTTTTATTGTTCTGTGTCTGTGGGCCATGTTCGTTATGGAAATGTAAGAATTACCTACCCGCCATTTTATTATTTCTAGGACTGTAGTTCTAGGTCAATAGGTCAATCGATTGGTTGACCTAATTCAATTATGCATGTCAACGTGTCCATGTTGGAATATACGGAAATGTTTTTTATTTTACACCATTTAAGGAAAAAAAAACAAAAGAAATATCTTACATCACTTATATCAAGATAAAAAACAGAAAACCTATAAAACTTATGAAATTATTTTTATTTAAACAGAAGGAAAACAATCAAATAGAAGTAAAAGATTTAAATCCGTTTATATTTTAGAACAGACTTTATTTTTCTGACCCGTTATTTTTATATACCTCCTCGCACCAGAAACAAAAGAATCGCCATTCGCCATAGACTGCAGTTGCAGGTAGAATATTTTTTTTATCGCAGTTTAATGTTCTGAATCCTGTTTTTTGTCGTTAGAGGAGTATTTCGTTGTATGAAAGAAACTGGACGAATTCAATTCTTACTTTTAAAGTCACCTTTAAAAGTAAGAATTGAATTCGTCCATGGCTATTGTCTACCCACTATATTTTTATTCCGATTAAAACTAGAAAAAAAGCAAATTAATACCTAACTAGTCATAAATTTAGACTGAAAGGTAGGTATTCATTAGTTTGCTTTATTTCTAGTATTAATATGAGTAATTAATTATTAATCAGACGCAATATGCAAATTTTTTACTTACATAAGTACATACTTTCACACGTGTCTCTCCCATAGAAATAAAGAGGCATACCTAGGCAGAACCCACTTGCTACGATTCTTACATGCCTACCGACTTCTTTCGCTTTGTCTACTCTCATTAATTTCGCCATACCTACCATTCTTGCCAGTTTATGGTAGGTAAGGTAATTTTTACTTTTTATTTTCAAGTGCTAATTGCTGCACTGAAGCTAAATTAAATACACGTTTTTCCTAAATATTTATAAAATTTTATAAAATACAGTGAAAAAATTAAACGCCCACCCGACCCAGCCAGGAATCGAACCTGGGTCTTCCGCAATCCGGGCGGCTGCACTGACCGCTATGCTACCGGGAAGGCTGACGTAAGCGCTGAATTTTGTCACTGCTATTTTAATGTTTTTGAGTGCTTTTTAGCGGCACCGAGCGCCATCTATCCAACTGTCGTTGCAACCGATGGCCATGCAGATTCATCTTTGCAGATGAAATACCACAAATTTGTTTTTTTTTGCAGCCGCCCGGATTGCGGAAGACCCAGGCTCGATTCCTGGCTGGGTCGGGTAGGCGTTTAATTTTTTCATTGTATTTTATAAAGTTTTTATAAATATTTAGGTAAGGTAATCGTGACCTATCATTGCGTATTGAAAATCATCATCCTATTCACTTTCGTCACCAGCCAACGTTCTTCTGCTAGGCTTAAGCTTTATTATTATTATTATTTGAGCAATAGCATAAAAAGATCAGGTCATGACCGAACAGCTGTTTCAATGCGGGTCGGGTTTAAACGACTGCCTTATTCCGACAACATTATCTTAAAGTGTAATCCAAACCACATTAACTTATAATTTAGAAAAAAAATATCTTTTACAAGTATTTTAGGAACGTCAAGTCTAAGCCATGACTTCGTAAACCCTATAATGAAGATTTTGTAGGTAGGTACCTATAACTTAAAGCGTCCTAGTGAGAAATGAGAATTTTGCCACAGGTACATCTTTGTACATTTATATTCTCGTTTTCGTCAACGTGACCGAACGGCAAATAAAACTTGCTGGAGCACTCTGAAGCAAGTGTATTAAAGAGGGCGACTGTCGGCAGCAAAAAATGCTGAACACTTGAAACACTTTGTCAAACCAAATATACCAACTAAATAATGTATAAAACTCCTAGTAAAGCTTTTAAGTATGACTGTTTCAGGTACTTCGACTGTAATTTGTCTTTAATTTTTAATTTTTTAATATCATACGTGTCAGCGCTTGGCCTTCATCTCACCTGATTTGAGGTGATGATAAGGCCAAAGGTGAAAGCGCACTTCACCCGAAATCCTCTACTAGTGAGGCACTGGCTATCTTATCTCTAGCTGCCGGAACACAACGATGCTACAAAAATTTATGTTATGGCGACATGTTTAGATAAGATGGTGGTAGCTAGCCAGGCGGACAAACAAGCCGTACCAGTCCTACCAAAATCAAACCGAGTATACAAACATGTACCCGGGACCTCTGGGTCTAAACCGGTGGTCTTAGCGACTAGACCACAGTGGCGGTTAAAATAAAATAAATAAACTAATTTTATTGGCATAATAAAAAAAAGGCTGAAATCATTCAGTAGCACAGTGTTTTTCAAAGTGTGGGTCGCGACCCCCTGGAGAGTCGCGAAGCCTTTTTAAGGGGGTCGCGACCTTCCTAAAAATGAAAAAAAAAAAAAACGTATCGCCTTTCCGTAGAGCCGCTTGGTGACGAAATTGATGTAAATATTATGTCCGTTATAGGTACTCCATTATGAAAATAAATAAAAATGTACTGATTTGATAGTTTTAACTTAATAAAATACTTGTTAGAAACAGGGGAGGGTAGGGGGTCGCAAAAAATTTTGCATATTAAGGGGGTCGCCTCATGAAATAGGTTGAAATACACTGCAGTAGCAGAATCATAAGAAAACAATTTTATTATGTTACATATTGTAGGATTTTTTACACTTCGGAATGGAAGTCGCTGACCACTTTAGAAATAGCCAAAACAGCTTTACTAGAAGTTGACTAGTGCTTTTTAGATTATTTACTTGGTTTATTTGGTTGGACAACAGCGATTTTTGCTGCTGACTGTAACCCTCCTTAATACACGTGCTTCAGGTCAGGGTGCTCTTGCAAGTATTTTTGCCATTCGATCACGTTGGCTTCGTTCAACAGTCAAAACAGACAAAGTAAGTTTTAAGTGTGTTTTTTATATAACGTTACATGTTGATATGAATAGCGTAAGTTAGTTGCCAACAACACTATGTAACGTTAAGTAGACGCACACTGTTTTAAGGTCAATCCACGCATTGGCGATGGCGGAACGAAACGGAACGAACGTGCTTTGCTTTCGGCGCGGGCCACAGGGCATTATTTTTTTTTTAAATAGTAATACATTTTGAACGGATACCAACCGGATTGGCCCACTGCAGCGCCGGAATGAAAGGTTACTTGGCCTCTTTGACTGTGCAGTAAAACTATCTTACTGCGGGAAAAGAGTCAATGTATAAAAATGTATAAAATATTTGTTTTAGTTCCTTAATACATGAACCCTACTAGAGCTTTTAATTATTATATATCTATTTAAGGTGGACTATTAGAGAGATGGGAAGACGAAATAAAAATAATTGCAGTAAATAATTGAATAAATAAAGTCGCAGATAAAGAGAATCGGTAATATTATGGAGGAGACCTTTACTCAGAGAGAGATCCTTGAATGATTATTAATTAAATTAAAAACTAAAAAGTAATTGTGAAGCATGTTAGTTTTTGCGAATAATTTACGTATTCTAATTTGCACATTCAATAGATAAATAAAAAGGTTATAATATTATATGTAAGGTACCTATAAAACAGAGAAATAATTTCTCTACTGTAAATAAAAACCCCTCTATGTTGAAACCAGCAGTCAGCATTCTCTTTAAATTACGCTACTAACACGAAACTCCTTTTTAGTTAATCGCTGTAATTAGTTAATTAATGAATACTTAAGTTATTGATCGTTTTCACAATATGACTAACGGAAACGTGGTGCCCATGCGTCACGAAACGTAGCAAAACACAGTTTATTGTTTGCAATGTAGTTTACTGAGCAATTATTGTATTGTTCTTCTAATCGCTGTTCAAGTAGCTACTGGCTGGTAATAAAAAAATAATTAATGTCTGAATACAAATACTTTATTTGCTATTAAATAGGGTCGTTTATTTATTTATTTATTTAAATGATCATCAACATATTTAACATCATTGATATCGTAAACAAAACAATTCAAAAATAGATTTTAGCTTAATGTCAACACAATTATAGGTGAAGACTGCATGCAATTACGTGAATAGGAATTACAAAAAAAAAAATAGTATCTTCATAATTATGATAAAAAGAGAATTGAAGTAAATATTAAATATGAAAAATTTAAATAACAGTTGCAATAAAAAATAAAAATATAAATACTTATGTCGCATACAATATATATATCAAGAGATGAGAGACTTCCTAAAGCTGCGAATGTCACTCATGAACAAGTCCAAACTCTTGGTTTTAGCTGTACCATTAAACTCCCTTATGATACGATTCAAAGGTGCATTTTGACCAAGGTTGGTTAAAATGTAGATATTATCAAGAACTTATAAATTGAAATATAAACTCTTTTGATGTCTCAAGCTGTCTAACCAGAGACAAAGAGCAGTCCTAAATGTCAAAAGCGACCATAAGTAGTGTTCGCGTTAGCGTCGAAACTCATTTTAGGTTTTGACCAGGGAAATCTATTTGTTAACTAGTTTATAGGTACCAACACAAAACAGGCGTTATAATAAATAAGATAAGGAGAATTTAGTACAAGGGCACTGCTAATTTCATTTTGAAATATGTTTCCAACGCCCTCAAATAAACTTACCTAAATAGGACACCTATCTTAAAAATACACGTACTGTATTTGCGTGTGTACGTGTATTTTTGAGAAAACTGTCTTTATTCAATACATTTTCAACCATAAAGTTCTAAGTCTATGAGGAAATTTTACAGTTTGTGGTAGGTCGATGTGCAGGCCACACAATAACACTGTAAATATACACGTACAGACGTGTATATTTACAGCTCGTGGTATGAACGGCCTAACGACCTATATACATACATACATACATACATACATACATACATACATACATACATACATACATACATACATACATATATATAATCACGCCTCTTTCCCGTAGGGGTAGGCAGAGACCACTTCTTTCCACTTGCTACGATCCTTACATACTTGTTTCGCTTCGTCCACTTTCATTATTCCCTTCATACATGCTCTTCGGTTTAGGGTACTCTTGACCTGGCCTTTTTTCAAGACGTCCCTGATTTGATCTCGAAACGTCCGCCTAGGTCTACCCCTACCAACACTTTCATTCACACTCGCCTTATACACTTTTTTCGTCAATCGTTCTATATTTACATATATTTACCTAATAATTACATTGAACAAAGATTGACATACAAAAAGATGATTAAAGATTATAGAACCAAGTGAACAAATAGTGTTCCTTAACGCCAATAATAGTGGTTATTAACTTTATCCTAGATTAATAGATTTACCTAGTCAAAACGAGTATTAATTTATTAATAAAATTACCTAAATGGGTTTGAATTAAAACTGTTCAACTGTTTAGCAGCCAATATTTTGTTCTTCAAATGAATATCAATTCCATCTTTTTATAATCATCATCAGCTCATTTTTTGTCCCCTCTGCTGGGCACAAGCCTTCTATATGGATGGGTAGAGAGAAAGGGCCATAAACCACCACCACGTGGCCCAAGTGCGGATTTGTGGTTGTTAACGAGTGCTAATGCAGCCGGGACCAATGGCTTTACGTGCCTCACGGAGGAGCTAGTCCTCCGTGAGGCACGTAAATAACTCCTTTAACTCCTTTAATAACCTTTTAATTCATAATTATACCATGGAATAAGTCGCCATCATTGAAATTAAGTCATCGTTACAATTGATGCGTATTGGCTTACAAACCCGGGCTATACGCATCAAACATTCCGAATACAATGCCCGACCTAGGAATCGAACACAGGATCTCTGGATATCGGGCCGTACGCTTTAATATCTCAGCCACCGAGACATTTTAATTGATTAAACTGAAATTTTGTTCTCAAAATATTATAATATATAATAATAATAATAATAAAGTTGTAATATATAGTTGTGTCTGCGAACAGTCTGGTAGCGAAGAGTCTCGACCAACACCTTAAGAGACTCTCGCTTAATGGTTGGATCAAGGGCCAGATACAGAAGGCGGTACTCTTGGACACGGCGCGGATAGTCCGAAGGTTCCTGTCTCTGCAGCCCTAACCACCGGCAACTTGAGCCCTGCCCCGTTGCCGGCGGCACCCTAGGCTAGGTTTTTTATAATATTTTTATGTTTTGTATGTGCTTTTGTATTTTACTTTTATATTAATATTATAACAAACCTAGGCTAAGAAAGAAAATAAATAAAGAGTATAATAATAATAATATATATTAATATATAATATAATAAATAGTAATATAATCTCAATATTCGTGCATAGTATGTTTTATTTATTTATTTATTTATTTATTTATTTATTTATTTGTATCGATTATTTTTTAACAATGTGGGTTGGGTAGTCGTTATTAAAATTTCGTTGGTTTGTATAGTTAATTAATTTAAACAAACTGAAATAATGTATTCATACCGAATATATTCGATAGTTTACGGTTCAGCATTCCTCAAGTTACGCAGAGGAAATCGAAACCTCGCATATCCGGTAATGAAAGTTGCCTATCATTTGGAAACATGACATACCACTATTTACCCACCTCTATGGTTTAGTGGTTAGAACGGTTTTAGGCCCAGAGGTCCCGGATCCGATACCCAGCGGGTATACATCTTCTTCTTGTTGTGCCTCTTCAAGATTTAAAATTGGCCGTTAGCTTCTTGAATTCTTCCTTGTTCAAGACCAGACGAAACAGCTGTTCGACTTATGTCGGTCCACTCCCGGATGTTCCGCAGCCACGACTTCCTCCTTCAGATCATTGTAGTTCGAAGCAACATGTATTTGTCGTGCCTGAGATGGCCGAGATATTGTACTCGTAGGGTGAACGAGCGTCGTAGTACGCTTGTGTGATAACGTCTCCTCTAGAAAACCCTCTGATGTTGAACGAATTGACAATTAGTTTTTAGCCGGCCACACAAGTCCGGTTACGCTGTAAAGAAAGACCATCTACAGCAGGGTTTCTGAAAGTGGGGTAGCATGTGTATCAGGGGTCCGCAGTAGCTCAGAAAACTCTGAACACGTTACATTGTGCAGTAAACTCAGCATTTCTCGGCTAAGCCACGCTCACTTGCAGTGACGACGACGCACCATCGTCGTCACGCACGTCACAAGCAGCATCCTTCTCATTAACTTAGTAGTAAGTGAAACTAACAATAAAAGAGTTTTCTTTTCCTAAAATAATCTTTGACAGGGGTCCGCGAAGTTGTTTAAATTGTGAAAGTGGTCCGTACTATAAAAAGTTTAAGAAACCCTATTCTACAGCAATCTCTTTCCATTAATATTGATGTGTTTGGTTTTAATTCTGCTCAATACGCTTGTAAGATTTCGAGCATAAGAAGCTCTGTCTTCATAAGACTAGTCTTGTAGAGTTATAGCCGAGCCCTACAATGTGGACTCAATTTTTTTACAACACTAGTGGTGAACAACACTGAATACGTAGCAAGGCATTCAGGCAGATTCTGGTGTGCAGAATTCTTCCACCGGGCGAAACAATTAAAAGTACAAAAGTTTTACGTTACGAGATTGTTTTAACTAAATAACCCGACACTAACTCATTGTCTGCAAAACCGGTATTTCAGCATTCATGACTTTAAAAGTTTTTTTGTTCAGATTAATATTGTAGGTTGGTATTGTTACTAGTGGTCTCTGACTCATTGAAATGTGCCTGACTTAGCTTGACCTTAGTCAAAAGGCGTTTAAATTTAAAATAGACACGTTATTCACGTGAAACTTGAACGCTTTTGGGAGAGTTTGCTGTTGGTCTCAGATGGCTTTTACAGGGTCACCGGACTTGGAGCTTGAGAGCGCATAAGCTAGCGTTAGGGTTGCAATCGTGTATGTAAAACCACTTTCGCAATTTCTTGTCTCTTGATGGGAGGCCAGTGTGAAATGTCAGTAGATGTTTACTTTTCTATGTTACTTGCCCTGTCATACATTTTAATTTCTTTTGTGTCGACAGTTCAACAAAGTATTGAAGTATTGACCGAAAGTAAATACCTTAATAAAAATTACTGATATCAGTTCAGTAGCCGAATTTCTAACAATCTACCTACATTTAGGATATTCCTCTATCATAACATAATAACATAGTTACATGTTGTCCTAAATAAGGATGTTGTCATGAATGAGGAAATTTCTGAAGGTCGCGACCGCCTGGACATATTTCCCTCACGAAAAATTCCGCCATTTGTTTCTGACCGTTACTTGTTGTGAATAGATCAAAAAATGCATCTCCTAATGCTTAGCTCAATGCTCCTAATGGGCTAAACACGCCCCTGTAGTCTCGTCCTTTTAGGTATGTAATATACTAGTATATAATACTTTAAAACAAAAGGAATTATTTTGACAGAAATTGAATGCACCGTTCAAAAATAGTTGACAATAGCATGTTACTTTACAAGTTAAAAAGTTGAAAATAATTTAAACCTGATAATAAGATTTTTTTTAATAAATAAAAGCGTGTTACATTGTGATTGCAAAAGAAAATGAATTAAGGTGTAATATACTTACTTAATGTTCTTTTTATTATTTCATCAAAATGTAACACGCATTTATTTATAAAAAAAAATCTTATTATCAGGTTTAAATTATTTTTAACTTTTTAGTTCTTTTTTTATTAACAAGTAATAAAAGCTTGTTTTTAAAAAGTTTTTTTTAATCCATCTAATCAAAAACAGAATCCACATTCATAACAAATGGAACGAATGAACGAACGAACTTGTTATGCCGAGTTCCGAAGGCCATCTTCCAGCTCCATCATCAGATCCTGGTTACCATCTAGCACCAAAGTAAACGTCAAGAGCAAGACGGATGAAACGAGTCCAAACTCGAGGGGGTTGTGTCGTTTAACTACAGAGTTCCTGTGACCACCTTCCGGTTCCATCATCAGACCCATGTTACCATCTAGCACCAAAGTACTCGTCAAGACGAATCATACGAGCCCAAACTTGATGGGGTTGTGTAGTTTAACTACCGAGTTCCTATGGCCACCTTCCGGTTCCATCATCAGATCAGCTCCATGTCATAATAATTTTGCATTGTCATCCGATTTACATATGCATGCGAAATTTCAGCTCGATCGGTAACCGGCAAGTGGATCAAATTTAACTTGCAAGATTTGATCACAAACAAACATCGGGACAGGTGAAACTAAAAAAAAGCTTGTATACACGTTTTTTGTATGCGTCTAATGAGCATTGTTATGTTTGTGTACCGAATGCACACAAACATAACAATACCGAATGCAATCAGCGGACAGTTAACGAGTGTGGTGATTAGCCGACTGATAATAGCCGTGCCAGATTATCTTGTCATATTTAACTAAGTTTACCCCTCATTAGTAAATGTTTATTGGGTCACTGCCGGGGCACGAGCCGTAAACCATCACACGGGCCCAGTGCGATGCGGTGGTTGTTAACGATAGTTAATGCAGCCAGGTCCAACGGCTTTACATGCCTTCCGAAGCATGTAGGTGTTCGATACGATACATTATTGGTCACCCATCAGATACCCGGCTTTTGCGAAAATAGCTTAACTTCAGCAATGCGCCGTTGAGCCGTCGAGAAACGTTTATTAGACAAATTAAAGCAACGCCAAATTAAGTGACAAACCGAAGATAGTTAAAATTTTGCTATCATCACTTTATCACCAGCTCATAATGTCCCCACTGCTAGGCACGAGCCTGCCCTATGGATAGATAGGGAGAACGGTCCATAAACCACCTCGCGGGCCCAGTGCGGATTGGTGGTTGTTAACGACTACTAATACAGCCGGGACCAACGGCTTTACGTGCACGGAGAAGCTCGAGATGATATATTCTTTAAATGCTTCTAAATTCTTTAAATGCTCCTTCTTATATTGCTCCCCATTTTCAGTACCTTTGCTCCTCTCATAGTAAAAATCTCCGGTCCTCAAATAATCTTCTCCTTCTCAGTCCTTCTCATACATCTGGCTTTGTTCATTCTTCCTTCCTCATTCAATCCATTCTCCTGTGGAACGCGCTGCCTCTCGAAATCAGGATGGCTACGAGTCGTGATGCTTTTAAAAAGAAAGTCCGTGAGCTCTTGTTTGATAGAACCATGGCAGAATCATCTCAATAACGTCCTATTAGAATTATGTATTTTATGTATGTTTATGTATATATATTATTTATTTATGTATTACATAGGTACTTACAATCATCATATATCTTAATTGCACCTACCAATGTTATCTCTGCACCACCCTATGGTTGACTGGTAGAGAATGTTTCAGGCTTTAAGTCCGCCATGTAATATTTATGTTGCAAAAGTATAAATAAATAAATATATTTTTGGTCACCCCATCCGATGACCTGGCTTTGCAAAAGGTGCTTAACGTCAGCAATCGCAGACCGGGCGCGTTTATTTCGCTACACAGAAGTTCTCGTTACGTTAACGTCATCGAATCTCAAATAAAACTTGTAGACGACACGCCCAGTAAGTAATTGAATTACTACGCGCCAGTCACCTGCCTCGCGTCACCAGCCTTCGCTGACGAATCGTTGTGTGATGCAACAATCGGATTGTTGAATGGATCTGATCGGATGCCGCGCGTCACCGCCAGCCATTCCTGATGCTTCAGCGATGCAGTATTTATGTTATGCATTGCAAACCTTTCTACTGTTATCGATAGGAAGTCTAAATATACGCCAAGTGGCTGGTAGGATAAGAAAAACTGAAGATCGGACTCTTTGGTGTGCATTAGAAAAAGTGTATGTCCATCATTGCAATACTGCCGTGCTTACGAAAAACGCACTAAGTACGATTATGTCAAAATTGAGTTATATACATATCTGAAATCAGGAAAACGAGCTCTATAACTTTCCCATAGAGACCATTTTAATATTTTCAGTAAATCCCGCTTTTTCAGTTGTAATAAACGCATTAACTTGTAAATAAAAAAGGTTATACTTACCAAAAACGCATCATCTATACTTAGTGCAGACTCTTATTGTAAGTATAAGTAAACAAACCAGTAAAAATCGTTTTAATGAAAAGCGCATTGAAATGTTTTGCTAAGCATAATTGCATTATGTACTATAGTTGATGCCTTTATGATTAGTTTAAATTGGATAAAACAATAATAATTGTTAGCAATAAGTATCCTTTTTTAATTTTACGCATAATTTAAATATTTTAATAATTTTAATAACAAAGAGAGTGTAGCTTACGTTTTGCTGCGTCTCCTAGTGCAAGTTTCACATCAAAGTTTGCCTTAGTTCCGGAGATACAAGTAAAATAAGAAAAAAAACTTTGAACGCGTTTTTCTCAGAAGTTGACCAAAGGTAGTTAATGCGTTTTTCATAAGCGCGGCAGATAGACATGACATGGTTTGAATGGTGATGACCAAAAGAAACGTCCTTAACGATAAGAAGTCTAAATATATGCAATGTGACTGGTAGTAGTTGGATGAAAAAAGCCGAAGACCGGGCTGAGTAGCATGCACTAGAAGAGTTATTGTCCAGTAGTGGACTGGTAAGAGCTGCTAACGATGATGATGATGAAAGGAAATCCTTCCTTATGGATACCCAACAAACCAGAATGCTGGGTAATGTAAGGCTAACCTGCATCCTTTTCTGGAAACCCAATTGGTTTCCAGAAAACGAATTCTCATTAAAATCTTTTTGTTACTCAGCCCACGATTTGCCATGACGACTGGCAATGAAGTTGATAACTAACGAACCTGCATACTAATCTCATTTATTTAAACAAATAAAACATTTACTGTGCCTCAATTAGGTTATTTGAAAACGTCTACAATCTTGTCTCAGTAGTCGTTCCTGTCATTCCCCATAAATCAAATGTCACTGAGTCTACGCACATACTGTCTGGTAATCGCCCATCCACCTTTCTTAGGGCAGACTTTTTGTTGCAAAAGATATATAGTCCTCCATCCTCCTTATCCGATAACAGCGACCCTAATCATTCCTATTATGAGCTCTTATGTGGCTAGCAAAACCGAAACTGGTCTTAAACAAACGATCGCATTGAGCACAGTAGAGCTGTCAGTCACTGTTTTATGTGTATGTTAGGAGGGCTTGAGACGAGTCTTCCGTATATGGCGCTTCTCATCAAGGGTTACAAATACAAGTACAAGTCGAGCTTCTTCGCAGCTTTCTACACCTTTTCGGACTTTCGATCGCCATTCCGGCCTCATCTCAGCCAGCTCTTCCCAACGCTCGGTGGAGATGTCGCAAGCAGTCAAGTGGCGCTTGAGCACGTCCTTGTAGCGCAGGTACTGCCCCCCTTGTTTGCGCTTCCCAATCGCTAACTCCGAATGGGTACACTATATAAATACGAAAAACTTAATTCCGATAGTCATAATCACGAATTTCTAAATTCCGAATTTTATAACACCAAATGAAATTTTGAAAATTCCGATAATGAAAATTCCGTGTTTCATAATTCCTATTTTTAAAATCCCAAACTTCTAAATTCCGAACGTTTATAATTACGAAAATCAGTATGCCGAATTTGAAGTTACCGAACCATAAAAATTCCGAATTAATAATAATCCGCAATATCATAAATACGAATCCCGAATATCAAAATTCCGAATAAAAAAAATGTTTCTATATAAGTATTAATAATGTTTCAATACCCAACATTTTTCTTAAAAAATGTGTGCCTCTTAAAATCTCTGATATAAGCAATTCGGTGTTGTTATCATGTCTAACCTAACCTAACCTAGAACTACTGTACTTACCTATTTCGACCTTATAAGTACCCAATACCTATCTAATAAGTGCAATTCGATTCTGGCGTTGTTGTTCTCATGTTAGACATACGCGTCAGACATACACCTAACCTAAATTTTTCCGCAACAAAGGTTTTTTTTAACTTTTGAGATTATAATTTTGAATATATGCCCATTTTAGGTAGAAAGTGGGAGGGATAGCAAGGTCTTCATTTACGGGTAAATTTCTGAGTGAACCGATGTGCTGGAGATCGGCAGTCTGCGCGCTGGGATCCAAGACTTCATTGAAATGTTCTGCCCAGCGGACGAGTATGTCCTTGCGGGTAGCTAGTCTACATTCTCGGTTACGCGAGTATATCGGTGCCGATTTTCTGTACCTCGGCCCAGAGATGGTCTGAAGACCCTCAAAGAATTTTTCCGTCTGATTTGTATCCGCGAAATGCTGCAACTCAGCTGCTCTCGCCACCCACCAGCGACCCTTACATTCGCGCACTCTGAATTTAAGCTTTTGGTGAATAGCTTTGTGATTCACGCCTGGACTTCTCAAAGCACGTCTGTATTACTCAAGAAGTTTTGTGATCTCCGTGTCGAATCTTGGTTTTTCTTAAGAGGTCTGCCGATAGTTCGTTGGGCACACTCGAATAGATTTTTGGAAAATGTTTGCCACCCTTCATCTACAGACGAGCCTGCAAAATCAACCTCCAAAGCACCGAAATCGTCATCTAGGGTATTAGCTCATTTGAGTGAATTAATTCGAGTAATCGAGTTTAGATGTCCTCCGGTGATTAGCTCTACGAGGAGCTCTTATTTTATGGCGCTAGACCTAATGAGTCTGTGATCGGTCCAGCCCTGGGCACCTCTCAAAGATCTTGTTATCAAAACGTCTCTGAGATCTCTTTTGCGAATGATAACATTGTCTGCTTTGATCTTGGGTGCATCCACGAGGTTTTATATTTTTCTGGTAATCGAAAGAACGTCAATACGTTCTGTGCAGAGTTTGACTTATAAGTCACATAGAGTTATCAAGTCCGAGCCATTGTCGTTGCACTTTCCAACCCCATGGCGACCGAGTACTTCTTCCCTAGCACTGAACTCCGAGATGGAATATTCTGTAGGACACTGCGTAGCTCCTGATAGAATTTGGCGTCTAGACTCCATTTCCAGTTAACATCAGGTGGAGTAGTAAGTATCATTTGCCCGTTTGCCGTGTAAACTATAAAAAAATACTTCTCAGGATCATACATAAAGTTTGACACGGTACGACCAGCATCAGTTAAGAATGGTGGCAAAGCCGTTACCGTTAAGTTAAATAAAAAAACCATCTGTCTGACGTCACTTTTCCATTGAATCGGCAAAGTCCGTTTATCGATAACCGGTTTTCTGGCAAAAGCGCAACACTAGAGCTGCCACTGCGAGTTGCGACCAATATGTGTGGGGTCCATGACCTGTGCAGGTCAGACATCGGACTTGAATGCTTTTTTTTTTTAAATAGGCCGTTAAATTTTGAAACACTTTTTCCTTTTCAAACTCCATTTTCGAAAGTTTTATAGTACGATTTGCTGTAATAAACACCGCCTTGCATTTCGCATTCACGTTTACCTAACGATATTGACACTTAAAAAAATAGAACACAATACTTAAAAACTTATTAAAACAAGCATAAAATCGACCGTGAAGCCTGTCTGAGTAAGTAGCTAAGTAGAAAGAGATTTCAATTGAATGCCTAGCCTAGTATATGTATTCCCTCCGCCCAACAACCACCACCAGCTAGTGGAGCACCATTCTGATCCACTAGCTGGTGGAGCATCTGGACTCTCTCTCTCTTAACATCAGGTGGAGCAGAATCATTTGTAAATTCAAGCCGTATTGATAGATGTTTGTGAGAGAGAGAGAGAGAGAGAGAGAGAGAGAGAGAGAGAGAGAAAGAGAGAGATATATAAGGCATCATCAGGTTTGGTTTGGCAGGTTCGGATCAGACCCTAAAGGCTAGGGACCTAGAAGGGCTCGCGTTGGCTGAGTCGTAGTCCGTTTGCTCGTTTGCTGGCTTAGTCATCACCAGCTCATGTTTATGTCCCCACTGCTAGGCACGACACGAGCCTTCCCTGTCGATGGAAACACTACAAAGCAGAACGGGCCCTAAACCACCATGGCGTGGTTGTTAACGGCTGCTATACAGAGAACTTTACGTGCCTTTCAAAGCAGGAGCTGGTGGTGATAAGTTTTTGGTCACCCATCCGATGATAAAGTTACTTAACGTCAGTGATCGTTGATTGATCGTGTTTACCACTGCGCCTACAAGTTACTCGCTGGCTTAGTAACACCACAAAATAACGCGACAGAAGGTAAGCTTCACACAAACGCGCTTGAGCAACGCAACTCAGAAAGACAACCTCTCACGGGCACGTAGTCTCGCAACAACTGCGGTCGGACTGAGCAGTTCCGAGATCCGTGTCAGTGCGAGGAGTCTGTGTGCGTTGCTCGAGCGCCTTTTAGAGGAAACATTAAGGTCGACTGATTATATTAAAAGTAGACAAAGTCAACGTTTCGTAATCCCCTGATTCCTCCTCCAAAACTGGACCGATTTAATTACTTATTCCATAAAAAAAATAAAGAAAGGATTTGGCTGTGTCCCTATGTTTTGCTTTGTTTATATAATCTCGGCAAATTTGTTTGCTGGATGTCTGAATACAGCGAAAATCTGGCCAATTTTTAAGGTTTTTAAAGGTTCATATCTTTTTTAATAATTACTTTATGAAAAAAAAAGCAAACATAGAGACATTAATAGCCAAAGCCCTTCTTTAATTTTTAATGAAAAAAGTAATTAAATCGGTCCAGTTTTGGAGGAGGAATCGGGGGACTACGAAACGTTGATTTTGTCTACTTTTAATATAATGAGTCGACCTTAGTATTTCCTCTTAAGGTATGAAGTTTACTTTCTGAAGTCTCCTTATTTGGTGATTAAGCTTACCTTCTTGATTATTATTTTGTTGTAACAAACAAAAGGGTATCTATCGTGAGCTAGCTTAGATCAAGAATACTGACAGGCGCAGCCAGTTGGCATTTTTTTGCCCTATTCGAAATATGACCGCGGCCGACGGGTTATCGACCTCTGTGTGGTCGTCGCTCCTGGGATATCCTTCTTAATATGTTAGCCTAGTACATTGCGCCATGATGTCACAAAAAGTAGGTACACGAAAATACACGTGTAAAATTGTTTTTTTTTTTTTTGTAAATAAAGGTGTGACGTGAAGTGTCATCGACTCTTTGTATCTTTAAAAAAAGAAATACAGTCAGCCATGTTTTTTTTATTAAAAAGTGAGTTTGCGTGAATTTCTTGAAAACAATCAAATGTTGTGTATTGTTTTTCGACACTTTTGTCAGAACAGAGATAAGATACACGGTTTGTCAGTAGTTTGGGATACTGACTAAAATGCGTTTTAAGTTTCTTAGTTGTTTCTGAGTGTTTTTAGTTGCAATGTAAGGGGCCATCCATAAATAAAACACTATACTTAACATGTCACCACGTCATATCGATGACGACCATAGCAACAGATCGGTTGTCATACAATTTAACAAAGAGCATAATGTACGCCAGCAATTTCATAAAATGCCAGTTATTGATACAGGAGGATCGCCTTATGAAATCATTTCGAATTTTAACATGTGACGTCACAAAGGTTTTGACACCCCCGCTTCCCGCCCCCTTGTCATACAATGTCACATTCTGGTGATACCCTCACCCCCTTTAAGGTGTGACGTAATTTACGGATGGCCCCTAATAACACTTTTAATGTAACACACGCTTGTACATCAGATTACCACAAACTGCCACGCCACCATAAATAGACTACAGCGGCAATATAACAAACTCTGCAAAGTTTGTAACATCGACATCTTCGCAGATAAGCCCCAGAAGTTCAGACGGGAAATATTAAAGACATTTGATACGGCGTCAAGTTAGTGACTGAACGATTTTCAATTTTTGATATTATTTTTGTACTTCAATTATTCATTTAGTTTAGTTTTTTTTATATTATAATAAATAAATTGTTTTTTTTTTTAATGCAAAATATATAGTCCACATTGCATGCCGTGGCAACCTATAATTAAGAGGACGCTTAGCTGTAAGTTTATTTTTGTTTCTACAGTTTTTGCTTGTATCAGTGTTTGTCTTGTTGGTTGTCCTAATAAACAAATAAATAAATAAACTGTCAAATTGCCTCAATAGACTTTGAACTTTATGTATATGACTGTTAGTTTTGAATAGGTTGATGTGCAGGCGTCTATGCGTCTGTACTCTATTTACCTACTTTATATATCTGTGCTTGGGAAGGCACATAAAGCCGTTGGTCCCGGTTGGTCGTTAACAACCACCGCACACCGCACTGCGCCCGCGTGGTGGTTTACGGCGCGCTCTCCATTTCCATCCATAGGGAAGGCAGCCCCAGCAGTGGGGACATAAAATGAGCTGTCACTGAAGAGCAATATATTTGTAGCCCCGTCTTCAATTCACCTAGGTGGGTGGCGGAACAGAACAAGAGCCAAGTATCGTCATTCGACAAAAAATGGCGTAGATACGTATCGCCTTGAACTCTCGCGACCGCAGCAGGCCTGTGGCTGCTTCAATGATTCTAGTTGGGCAATTTATTTCAATCGCCTCTGTGGTCTAGTGGTTAAGACCACCAGTTTCGACCCAGAGGTCAGTTTGGTTGGTGGTAGGGCTTGTATGTCCGCCTGGCTAGCTACCACCATCTTATCAAAATATGTCGCCTTAACATCAATGTTTGTAGCATTGTTGTGTTCCGGCAACTAGAGATAAGATAGCCAGTGCCTCAGTAGTTTTTTTTTTAATTTTTTATACGTAGCTCGACAAATGACTCCACTCCACCTGATGTTAAGTGGAAATGGAGTCCAGACGCAAGGACAACTGGTGCAGCGTGAAAACAACGCAGCATCAGTCACCCTCACCCTGCCGGCCCACAAGGTGCCTCTTCATGCCTCGTTTGAAGGACCCCATGTCATAGGAAGGAGGGAAAACGTGTGCTGGTAGACTATTCCATCTTTTGCAAGTGCGACAAAGAAACGGGTCACCGAATTCCTTTGTTTGTTTGTTTGTCAGCAGTCGAGGAATCCGGGTGAAGTGCGCTTCCACTTGCCACATTCGGTCTTATCATCACTTAACGTCTGGTGAGATGAAAGCACAGTGCTGACCCGTTAGATGTAAAAAATAACGAAATGAAACATAAAAATTTGAGAGTATTTTTTATTTATTTATTTTCAGCCTTTATCGTCCCACTGCAGGGTAAAGGCATCCCTTCCCCTTTCTCAACATTCTCGGTCTGCACCTATCTGTGACCAATCCTTCAAAAAATTGTATATATGTAATATATCTATGTGTGTATATTATGTGTGAATGTATTGCGCTGAGTTAGCTCAGTGGTTGGTAATTTATTGACTGACGATGATGAATTGCAGATTGACTGATTTTACGCCCATTTCATCCTTTTTGCCTCTTAATTCATTTAACCTAGTTAGCTATACCCTCGTGTTTCTTTATTTGCCATCTCGAACAGATTAGGTACGGAAGCGTGCAAGCGATTCTCGACCGAACGCCCTTGAGAATAAGACACGTGTTATTTATAGCGCGATCGTCGGCCCCATTTTTTATATATATTGCATTGTGACGGTCTGTTTGAAAGCGTGCAAGTGCATCGCACTTCTGGAGTCAATGTCCAGACGCGAATATGGTGCGAGTTTTATTTGCCATACGATCACGGGAACGAAATCTATATTTTTTTTTCAGTGGCGTGCACTTAACGTACCTACATACTCTAAAGTCCTTTTCCAATCCAAAAAAGGCGGGATGAGGTTAAAAGCTCTGCTGCCGAGCTGCATCGTTGTGTATGCTGTGTTTGTCACGGATGGGTGACCAAAAATGTTACATCTCGAGCTCCTCCGTGCTTCGGAAGGCACATGAAGCCATCGGTCCCGGCTGCATTAGCAGTCGTTAACAACCACCGCCCCGCAATGAGTCCACGTGGTGGTTTACGGCCCGTTCTCTGTGGGTGTTTCCATCTACACATGAAAGCTGGTGATGTGAAGTGAGGTTTGCCTGAAAAGGTTGGTACGCTGTAGGCAATGTATTGACTTCCTAAAAAATTGAGTTGAGTGAACTAATACAAGAAAACAAAATTGTTTGTGAATCATTTAGTACACAACTCGTCATTATCTGCTAATTTTGTTGTTAATTGTATTCACTGTCTCGGTGGGCAAGTGGTAAGAGCGCTCGGTTTGGTATCCCCAGATCCTGGTTCGAATCTCAGGTCAGGCAAAGTGTGTTCCGTATTTTCGATACTTAGCCCGGATTTGTGACCACCGAGCCGCCTTTGGCATTGGCAGGCGTGGTGATTAAGCTAACACCCATCAATTGTAGTGATGTCTTGATTTCAATGATGGAGGCTTTTGCCCAACAGTGGTACAGTATAAAGGCTAATTACTTCATCATCATCATCATCATCAGCTCATTTTATGTCCCCACTGCTGGGGCACGATATGGAAACACCCACAGAGAACGGGCCGTAAACCACCACGTGGACTTATTGCGGGGCGGTGGTTGTTAACGACTGCTAATGCAGCCGGGACCAACGGCTTAACGTGCCTTCCGAAGCACGGAGAAGCTCGAGATAGTAAACCTCAGCACTTACTTACTTATTGTGATTAAATTCCGTTACAAATGACATTGGTATCGCTGTGGAGGGAGACCCTCTTAATATAAAAGGTCATAGGTTCACGTCCCGCCTTAGTCACGTCTTTATCAGTTACTAGCACTGAACCTGCGACTTTGTTCGCGTGGATTTGAGATTTTAAAAGAAATCTTTTTGTTATCAAAATAAAATGAAACTTATGATACACACAAGGTAATTGGACCAGTCAGTGGTTCCGTTCCAGAGATTAGCCCCGACATACAAACAAAGTCACAAACGTTAGTTAATTATTAATAAAAATAAACTCTGTTTTTAAATAAAATATAGCCTATGTTACCCGGATGTCGGTTAAAGAATTTTTAAAATTGGACCATTGGCTCCAGATCCAGAGATTAGCCCCGACATACAAACAAACAAACAAAGTTACAAACGTTATTTTTTTATTAATAGTATAGATAGATAAGCTATTTCGGTAAAAAAGAGTAAACACTTATGCAAGATTTTATTTAATTATACCGTACCTAAAATAACATCTCCAGTTGCATTTGAAGTACCAACGAAACCAATTACTTTCTGAAGACTTAAAATCGAGACAGAAATTGCTTAATAAAAAGTTCGTTCGTCTAGTATTCGAGATACAAAGTGCATAGACCTGACGCTAACCCCCTGTCTAGACTCCAGGCTACCTGTAGGAACCTAACAGCTGACTGCATCGACGCGCAACCCTCATTCGGTAGTATACCGCCGTGGAGCACGGACGTCTTCTATAATCCGTTGCGTATTAAAATTTTATAATTATTGGCGTTTTTATCGCTTCAAATACAACTGTAGATTGAGGGAAATTTTGGCATTTTTTACTGAAAAGTATTGTCTTTTTAAATGTCGTATTGATTTACTTTTTTATATAATAAATTTTTGTAGGTAACTATATAATAAGGATATTATAATCATTTTAATTAAAAATCATGTAATTTGTGGGAGGTATTTAAATTGAATTTTATTTTGGCTGTGATTGTCAAGAAAGAAAAATAAAATAGTGATTTAAAAGTAGTTTAGTTCGCTGTAATTTTAACTGTGATAAATAATTAATACAAATGTGATTTTGGCAATACTCGTCGTGTAACGTGATGTCTTCCATCATGAATTGTTTGTTTGGCACCAGTAAGTATGATTATGTAGAATATAAGTATATTATTATACATTGAAATGAAACAACTTTTACGGATCTACTCGCGTTTATACACTAGTTTTAATTAAACTTTAGAAAACAATATATTATACATATTCAACATTTAATGTCACATAATGATCACACATTGAAAATAGTTTAGAATTTAGTTTTTATTTATTTATTTAAGAAACATTTACGTACTTAATAAATTTCAGCAGTTTTTTTTAAAGTTTTTTTCCCCGATAAAATAAAAAATTAAGTAAATAACAGTCCCCCAAACGCACTCTCAAATGATCAATTTATATTTAAAACATATTTAATCACACCACTCATTATTCAGACATTATGGCAGAATATAAGCAGTTTTTATGAATACCTTGCATTCTATTTTATTATTAAATTTTATTTATTTATTGTTTATTGCAATCTTATGTTTGTTTATACATAGGTATTTGCATTTTTAACATCTAAATACTTTATATTTTGGTAATTATATGAAAAAGTATTTTTATAAATACCTATTTTATTTGTAACCTTTTTAATTAAAATTAACGTTAAATTAATAATCCCATTCCATCTCTAATAATAAATATATGCTTGTAATGTTACGTACCAACAAAGCAATTATTAAATAATACAAACATGACTTCTACAACCTAATCTAAGTAGTTAGGTTGCAATTGCAAAAAAAAAAATCAAAACCAACGAAACAAAACACTACCTACCACTAACAGTATTATACCGTAGGCTTACTGGCTTTGTTTCACCAACCGCGCCTCCCGACCTTCGGGGGGCGTGCGTTCCGGTAGTCTTCATAGCCCTTTTAAAGGCTAAAGGCGAACCCCAGGGGGTTTTTTACCGGGTCGGTCTTAATCCTTTTTAGAAAAGGACAAGGCAATCCCCGGATCTACGGAATCTGCGTGCAGATTTTCCCCTGGGCAAACAAACAAAAAAAAACAAAAAAGCTTTGTTTCATGAATTAGGAAGAGTATAATTTAATATTTAATAATATAAATATTTATAAAATTTATAAAATACAGTGAAAAAATTAAACGCCCTCCCGACCCAGCCAGGAAACGAACCTGGGTCTTCCGCAATCCGAGTTTTGTCACTGCTATTTTGATATTTTTGAGTTTTTGATATTTTTCACTTTTTTTTTCACTGTATTTTATAAATTTTATAAATATTTAATTTAGCTTCAGTGCAGCAATTAGCAGAAAATAAAAAAGTAAAATTTAATAATATATTTATTTTGAAAAAAGACAAAGTGTTGAAAAATTTCCAGTAGCGGGATTCGAGCCCGAACCCCATGACATGTGCCGGGTCAGGTGCACTACCAACTATGCTATCGTGGTAATAGTCTTTTTCCAAACTGTGATTGGTTCGCAACACTATTTGCGTAAAATTATAGTACCTATGTAAATAATGATAAATATGTATTTACATTTTTATTTAATTTATTTGCATATTTTTTTACCATTTGCATATTTTGTAATTGGGTAGTTGACTGGTTAGGACTGGAAACTTTTTAACAACTGTCAAAACGATTATTTTGTATAGAAATTGTATGGGATTAGCAAACTATGACGTCACTATTTTGGTCCGTCAATTGAGTGTTTATTATGAACTTTTTAGGTTATAGAAATTCATGCTTAGATCATATAAAAAATTGGTTAATGTTTTAAAGAACTGTTACGTGATTTCATTGTTGTTGTCAAATACCCAATTCAACCAAGTTTTCGAATAATGGAACATTAGAACGAGCTAGCAACCTTAACTTTGGGATCTTCCCAATTCTATCCCAACACGCATTCATAAACAGTACGTTTGTCTAAAAAGATAAGTATATCCTATGGGTCTGACGGCCGTCTAGACTCCGGCTATACCCAGACCTAGGTCAACGTTCAGACTTCAGACTACAAAGGAGCACTAGCATATATTATGGGTGGCTACGGCCGCCCGTATGGCTATCAAATCACATGGGAACAATAAAAGTTTTACTTTTCAAGACGCATTTTTGATTAAGTATATTTTAACTAAAAAGTAAAAAAATTGTTGCAGTGGTTTATTTATTTATTTATTTATTTATTTATTCAACAATGTTTCAACAGCGTTTATCTAAACACAAGATACAGAAGATGTTACTTAAACATAAGCCAATTAAAGAAACATATTATGTTACTAAAAATGTTGACATAATTAATGAACGCAGGTAGGTAGTTTAAAAATTAAAATAGGTAGGTAGATGAAGTTGTGTCCAATGATAACTTACAGAATAGGTGTGAATCTGATTGTGTTGTGTCGATGTGTATTAGTGCGTGTGAGTGTAATATTGTAGTTGGTTTACATGGACGCTCTAATTGATTATGACCGTGGGTTATTATATTAATTGCAGTATACATTTAAATATTTTAAAGATTCAATTAAAACACTCTTTTAACTTGACTTAAGCTTATGAACTGCAGTTTTGAACATAGTTTTGGATGTTGCAAATATATCAATATCTGAATAAAATTTATTGTATGTTTTTGGTAATCTAATAGACATATCATTAGCCCCGTAGTTTGTGCGCGCTAACGGTACATGAAAAAGATTGGTGTGACGAGTTCTGTTGCAAATGCCTCCGGGTTCCGGGTTCAATTTCCAGGTGGGGAAAAGTGTGTCTCGGATTTTTTTGATGCACAAGCCGGGTTTGTGATTTGCAACCCGCATTTGGCAAGCGTGGTGATTAAGCCATTAAATGTAGCGAGATGTCTTGATTTCAATGATGGAGAACTTCGCCCAGTTATATATTCTCAATACCTCAATGATACTTACAAAAAAAATATATACGAAGTGACCTATCCAGACAAATCAGTATGGTGGAGTTAAAAATCTTTATTTAATTTAATTTAAATAAAACAATTTTTACGGATCTACTTGCGTTTATTTTACACTTTAATTTTATGTTATTTTATCTCTTTTTTTTTGTAACCAGTGAAAATTGCCGCTTGCCACGTACAGACGCCTGCCTGTACACATCAACCTACCACAAACTGTCAAACTTATATGGTTGACAATTTAATGAAGAAAGGATATCTTTCAGTTTTGTATGGAGCTCGGCTAGAACTTTGTACACTATACCATAGGCAAGCAATAGATCAATTAATAACTAAAAACTAATTATATCGCAATAAGCTTAATAAAAAATATGTCACTGTTTCTGACTTATGTGTCGATTGTAACCAAAACCGAGTTTTCGTTTATAGAATATAATATATAAATATATATAATACAATATATGAGACAACATCACATACATTGTTCTGATTCCAAGGTAAGTAGATAAAACACTCGTTTTATGGAAATCAGAAACAACGACGGCACCCACAACCACCCAGACCCGACACAGTTCGTTTTCGACATTGACCCGACCGGGAATCGAACCCGGGACCTCAGAGTTAGCGCCGCCCAAAGTCCGGCGTGCAAGCCACTCGGCTACGGAGGTTGGCTTATAGAAGATATCACAAAGTCCAGAATCAGCAGCTAAGTAGTAAACCGAAAATCACAGTAAAGAAATCGAGGAATATGCACAGGAGATTCCGATTATAGAAAGTAAAGAACGGCATAACCAACCAACCAACACACACAAGCCAGCGAGCTTTGATATTGACAGATTATAAGATAATCAGTTTTTTTTAGACTTTTTGGCGGGAAAGTGAAGAGTCATGTCTGCGGTTTTGTTTTATTTTCTAAAATTTGTGTTATGTCGAATGTTAATGTGAAATAATGGTGGATTATTAACCGTTAAGTGTTCGTAAGTGTGCATGAGTGTTGGCAAATGAAACAAAACAGTGCAACGTCACTTTTCAAATTGTCTCAAGAAGTCTGCGTGAGGACTTAGTAAAGCCCCACATCTTTACTGAGATACTCGAGGGGTTGGGGGGTAATATCATTTCTCACTTCCCATTTCTATTATCATTCATCATCATCAATATTGTTTATTTATGTATTATAATGAAATTGAGAAACTAATGACATGGCAGCATGGTCTATGACCTTAGCCGGTTCCTTAAGGAACGAACTACACTTAAAAAAAAAAACAGTTTTTTTATCGTTTTTTCGTTCAGAAACATGTTAAGGCCACTGGTAAAAAAATATACATGCGAAACGAAATAATTCTATTCTAAATGTTGAAATGTTTTAGGCATACATCTCGTAAGGGAACAGAAAAAATTATTCGTGCACGAAATATCACATCTAAAACCACAGTCCGAAACAAAGACTAAGGAGAGATAGACCGAAACATTTCTAACTCGATTTTTTTAAATCAATGTTTCCGAACGTGATATAAATAGGTTTGCCAGAGTGAACGTGGTGTGACTATGGCAAAGTTTTTTTATTTTAAAGTTTATTTTTGTACCATTTGTCCAGAAAGATAATGAGAATTTTAATATTTTTTATGACTTTACTATATTTTTAACTATTAGTACGAATAAGTCCTAGCCGGGACTTCTTGGCGGGAATGTGAAGAGTCATGTCTGCGGTTTTGTTTTAATTACTAAAATTTGTGTTATGTCGAATATTAATGTGAAATAATGGTGGATTATTAACCGTTAAGTGTTCGTGAGTGTGCATGAGTGTTGGCAAATTAAACAAAACAGCGCAACGTCTCTTTTCAAATTCTCTCAAGAAGTCTGCGTGAGGGCTTAGTAAAGTCCCACTTTTTTACTGAGATACTCGAGGGGTTGGGGGGTATATCATTTCTCACTTCTCATTTTTATTATCATTGATCATCATCATACTGACTGGAAGGAAATATTGTATATTTATGTATTACTTGTAAGAAAAATTACTTTGACACTGGCTAAATGTGCTAATCGCACGAAGCCATTAACTAAAAGAAAGAAAGAAGTCCTAGCCGGAAATAAAAAATGTCCTTTGACAGTTTTGGGTAGGTTGACGTGCAGGCGTGTGTACCTTATCTTATCTTACGCGTCCAGGGAGACGCGGATGGCTTTGTGGGGTTCTCCCCCTAGCTCCCGCCTCCCCATCCAGGCCCAAAGGCCTCGACTGGGGTTCGGCAGAAGAGAAGGGGGCATACCCACAAAAATCCACTGTTACTTCCTCTGAATATTGATGCAAAGGTTAACCTGACCACCGTCATCGTCCAATGACCTCTTTGGTATCGGAGTTGTAAGCCCTCACTCCTCGGCACCCTTCCAACTTCCAACGGATACAGGCAAACTCTCATAACGATCGAACCATTGCTTTCGTAATGACGACTGCACCACAAAAACCCGCAGAAGGTTAGCTTCACACAAACGCGCTCGAGCAACGCCACCTCTCGCGGACACGAAATCTCGCAACAGCTGCGATCGGACTGCTCGACAGGCTGATTACCTTAAGTAACAGTCATTAAAAAGCGCAAGATAGAATATCTCGGCCATGTACTCAGGCACGACAAATACATGTTGCTTCGAACTACAATGATGGGCAACGTGGAAGGGAGGAGACGCGTTGGACGTAGGAGGAAGTCGTGGCTGCGGAACATCCGGGAGTGGACCGGGCGTAGCCTCTGTCGAGCAGCTGTTCCGTCTGGCCTGAATTTATCGCGTCCAAAACACATAACATTTCGTATTACGGAACGTAGTAGTTGATGAACTAAAAGTGCATTGACGGCGCTCTTTAAAATAAATGGCCGTTTGTAGCGACAGCAACTAGTAGCAGTCGCGTTGCCGTTGCGCAATTAGCAACTGGTTGCTTTTTTCAGTAATAAGCCAGCCGGGCTGTTCCGAGATCCGTGTCTGTTATTGTTAACCCTTTTGAAGGCAATGTAATCTATGTTACCACCGAATATTAAACTTTGTGCACTTGGAATAAGATTGAAAAGTAATGGAAATCTTAAACGTATTGCCCGTGAAAGGTTGAAGCTTGAGCTCGAGGGGTCGATGGCGCGGTGGTTGACGCGCCCGGTCTGCGAGTGCTGAGGTTAAACAACTTTCACAAAGGCCGGTCATCGGATGGGTGACCAAACATTTATCATCTCGAGCTCCTCCGTGCTTCGGAAGGCACCTTAAGCCGTTGGTCCCGGTTGCATTCGCAGTCGTTAACAACCACCAATCCGCACTGGGCCCGACCGCGTGGTGGTTTATGGAATGTTCTCCCTATCCATCCATAGGGAAGACTCGTGCCCCAGCAGTGGGGACATAGAATGAGCTGATGATGATGATGATGATTAAGCTTACTTTCTGTAGGTCTATATTGTGGCTGCACAGACAGACATACAATTGACGAATTGATATAACAAACCGGTCGCGAGCCGCGAAGGGCCTCGGTCCTCGGTCCCCGGCCAAGGTTTAGGGCGTGGGCGCTTGCTTCATTGCTTAATGAGGCGTCATAAAATTTACTGTGGCGTGCTGAGTTGAGAATTGATATATGGCAACTGTTAGTATATTTTGAATCGCCTCAGTTTCTGCCACAGGCTTAGACCCAGAGGTCCCGGGTTCGATTCCTAGCGGGAGGCTACTTGTTTGTGTATTCGGTTTGGTTGGTGGTAGGGCTTGTTTGTCCGTCAGGCTAGCTACCACCATCCTATCTAAATATGTTGCCATAACATCAATGTTTGTAGCATCTTTGTGTTCCGGCAGCTAGAGATAGGATAGCCAGTGCCTCAGTAGTTGAGGATTCTGGGTGAAGTGCGCTTCCACCTTCGTCGGCCTTATCATCACTTAACATCAGGTGAGATAAAGATGAAGGTAATGCTGACCCAAAAAAAAATCTCGATCGCGAGACTAGGGTTGCCAACTATTTTTCAGGAAATTAAAGTAAATCGAAAAATTATTAAATTAAAAGTGTAAATTAATGTATCACTAACTAATATTAAAAAAAGGATTGGCTTTCAAAGTAAAAAAGTAAATAGTGATGAATAATTTCGGCGGGCTGGTTAGAACCACGATAACTCAATTGGGAGAGCACCTGACCCGGTATGTCAGAAGGGTGCAGGTTCAAATCCTACTCGTAGAATTTTTTTCAACATTTGTGTTTTTGTAAAAAAAGGTTTTGAAAAAAAAATTAAGTATTTTCCAAATTTATTTATTTAAACGTTGCGTTTTGTTTCACTTCACCTGAGTCTGAGTATCATTCAGTAGTTCAGAAATTAAATCAACAGGAATATTCTGTTCAAACGCACGCATTAGTCGGAAATAAAGTATTTTTCATACTTTATTCTTCTTAAAAAGAATATAGTATGGGGATGGAAAATAACGTAGGATACGTTACTTTAAAGTATATTTGGCAACCCTAATCGCGACTATGGGCCTTTGCAATAAGTCGTGAGTGCCTAGTGCAAATTCCTTATTCTTCAGTTCCCCTTTGGTTTCAGGAAGGGGTTAAACCTTTCAGCTGATTACGTAATGTGGAGGGGTTGTAACCGGAAACGAGAACACTTTATATTTTTAAGCCGCAAATGTTAGTTATTCGAAAATCGTTGCGATTGCGCGCAAACACTTTTCGCTCTATGTATAAGTAGCGGCACTTATGTCTAGCGCTGAACGAAACGTGGAGGGGATAGCTGCTCATGGGTACAGTCGCGCACAAAATACTTAATTATTAAATTTAAAAAAATATATTATTTTAATAGAATGTTATATAGTTTACATTTTATGGACGGTAGCAAAAATGTAACGTTTAAAATATTCATATTACCTAATTATATTCATTGTACCTAACTGTTTGTTTTTGTTTTTCTCAGGTGAGTGTGCCAATCTGTTCGATACCTGCGAAGATGACAACGCTGCTGAAACAGTAAGTCTGTTGTTTTGAACAGTTAAAAAGAATAGAAAAACCTTTTTTTTTCAGTATAACATAATAACATTAATTCATACAAGTAAAACATTCATAATTTAGGGTACATGGTGTATGATACCGAAAAGGCATCTTATCAACATGTCTCATAGCATTTTAGTAATGCTACGACGGACGCTGGTCTACTGTGTAAGTTATGTTATGATTGTATGAAAGGGTTCATTCCTAGGTTTGATGGAAATAGTAGTATTGTCAAGGTATTCACTAATATTCACTCTAGTGTTGTGCTGTTAAAGAGATTTCGGGCTAGAAGGCTTTAAAAGCTTGCAATTAGCACAGTTCTTTCTTTAGTTCAGGTTATATTTGAGTGAGTTCTTATGAATAACACTACACCACTCTATCGGTTCGCAAGCATCGGTATCGGTTTCCGTTCTCCTTTTTTTCTACAGATAGACTTTTAATGAGACAAGCCGATTAAAAACTCTTTTTTTGAGATAGGTAGTTTGCTGATTGCCTCAGCAGACGGCATTTTCAGCTTCACCGGGCTTTTTTGGGGGCGGCGAGAAACTTAAAGGGTTTCTCAAGCCGTGTGACACCTTCGGAGGCTTTCTAGAGGGAACGGTATCACGTACATTAGGAGGACACGCGAGGACACGCTAATGCGTGTCCTCGTGCCCTACTAGATTCCGAGGGGTTCGGATCGGATCGGGGAGATTTTGAACTGTTATTATAAATCTTTTCTGTATAGCTTACACGGGCAGAGAGAGATTGAGTTGCCGAATTTAAATTGTATGTGTACGAATTTGAATTTGTATAACAACAACTTTATAGCTCTTTATGGCCCTGATAGTATAAAAAAAGGAAATAACTGATAATGCATTGCGATAAGTAACAAAAAATCGTTAATTACAAAAAAAAACATTCTAATTCAAACCCTAGTATTATATGGCCACATAATCAATGTGTTGATATCTTTATCACTTTTTAATTAATTAATTTTATTTCGTTTTTAAAATTGCATCTCTGCGGATCCCACTAGGTCTTTGTTACATACTAACTGAATATTATAAATGCGAAAGTGAATTTGTTTGTTTGTTGTTTGTTACGCTTTCACACGAAATCTATACAACCGATCATCATCGGGGACGGCGGGCGGCGGCGCTTTAAAACAAACCGACCGATTGCAGCAACTGCAAGTAGCAGTCGCGTTGCCATTGTGCAATTAGCAACTGGTTGCTTTTTCGGTAATAAATCTGCGGGTCAACTAAGTAGTCTATAAAGCATTACAATAAAAATAGGTGTCCTTTGTCACAGTTAGATAACGAGTTACCAACATAGTTATGGCAAGCAGTTATCAGTTACACCGCTAACCGCAAAACCGACGCACCGATACGATTACACGAGAACAACAAATTATACGCTTTATCGTATAGATAGGTAATTGGCGTGTCACAACAATGTATGTCATCATCACCATCTCAAGTCTTCTTCGACCAGTTTGGTGTAAGTCTCCTTCAACCCCCTCCACTTCGTCCTATTTTGGGCTGGCATTAGCCAACCTTGGCCCGCTATCTTCCTGATGATATTATGTATGCGCGTAAAAACCTACACCTTTATACCAAGAAAAACGAGGTTCACGGATTTAATGCAAGGAATAACAATAATTTAACTTTTCTTTTTTCCTCCATGGACTGCCATAGAGAAGTGAAGTTTATAAGCTCCATAGATTATAAGTTAGGTTGCCAGGTTATATTGTTTTGACATATTTTTGTCATATTATTATTGATTATGGACAATTTCTAGTATATTTATTGTAATGTAATTTAATTGGTTTTTGACAATTTGGTGTGTTAATTTTGTATTGTTATATGTATGTAATTAGAATAGTCATTGTTATTTATAAAATTAAAAAATGTTTGCATGCTAGATGGTCAGCTGAGATAGAGAAGAAAAATAGATTAAGACAAAAAATGTACCTTTCTCAAGCGCAAATTAAATATATTTCATTTCATTTCATATGTGCACCGAAGCTCAGACTCACCAAGAGTAGTCAATCCTTTGAAGGTGACTCATTTCGATTTTATAATAAAATACCTGATGATATAACTGCGTTGACAGACATTCAATTCAAAACGGTTCGATTCCTGGCTGGGTCGGGTGGGCGTTTAATTTTTTTCACTGAATTTTATAAATTTTATAGGTATTATAAAAGTTGCCGGTATTACTACAGATACTATAATATGATATTTTTATTCTATTTACTCCTTTCATAATACACTATTGAGTACATAAAACAGTTCACTTATGTAGGTAATGGTTTATATATTATTCATGCTAAATGTAAGAGAGTACTCGACTTAGGCTGATATATTTGATAATAACTGGCGGACTTCTCATTCGATTTTTCTATCTCAGCATATATTTTTATATGTATATTTTTTTGAGAGAGATTGCTGATTGCCTTTGAGGCATTTTCAGCTTCACCGGGCTTGTTTGGGGGCGGCGAGGAACGTAAAGGGTCCCTCAAGCCGTGTGAAACGAATCACCTTCGGAGGTTTTCTAGAGGGAACGGCATCGCGCACTAGTTCGCGTCCCCTTGCCCTACTAGATTCTGCGAAGGGTTCGGATCGGATCGGGGAGCGGACCAACCCGAGGGCGCCTCTAAAGGCTCGGACCTCGGCTCGGGCTGACCGGGCCGTGGAGGAGGAGAGAAGCGCCCAGGTACATGTCTGTACCTGGTGTGAACCGGTTCTTCGTACCCTTGTTCTACGAGAACGGTGTCTTGGGCCTAAACTAGTGTGCATGTTTAGTGTATTCTCTAAATGTGTAGTGGCATTTAGAGGATCGGGAGATATATTTATATAGCTAGTACAATCAATACTTGTACAATATTTAAAATCCACATCTGGGCCTGACGCTAGTCGGCTAATGGGCACTGTTCTTTTTATATTATATCACATGATTGTAATTGGGTTGAAAAGATGGAGAAAAAGAAATAAGCCTCCTGACTTTCTTGCCAGCTCTTCTCGGTCGAAGGCTCTCCCATAATACGAACTGGTGGTGAGTAAAATGTTTTGACTTCGACTTTGACTTTGATGGCATCTTTCCATCTCATCTGGGGTCTGCCAACTGGTCTTTTATAGTCGCGCGGTCTCCATTCCAACAGGTCCTTGCACCACGAGTCTAATTTACGGGCTACGTGACCTGCCCATGCCCATTGTCACTTCCGCCACAGAATAACTAATATATGTGCTTCTGCTTAGCTATTCGCTTTATTATGTCTGACACTGCTTTGCTATGTAATAAAGCAATGTATGTAAGGATCGTAGCAAGTGGAAAGAAGTGGTCTCTGCCTACCCCTACGGGAAAGAGGCGTGATTATATGTATGTATGTATGTATGTATGTATGTATGTATGTATGTATGTATGTATGTATGTATGTATGTATGTATGTATGTATGTATGTATGTATGTATGTATGTATGTATGTAGTAGTGATTAATTATCTTACAATTCATCATCGACGCTCCTATGGCCGAGTGGCACCCGGTATCTGGTGGTCTCATGTTTAATTCCCGGGGAGAGCAAGGGCTGATTTTTTCAATGCATCGCCCGGGTTTGTGACCACCTCAGTAGATGAGGATTCCGGGTGAAATGCGCTTCCACTTTCGGCCTTATCATCACTTATGATCAGGTAAGAAAAAGGGCAAGTCGTACAATAAAAAAATAAATTTGTATTAGTATGAGCCCACATTTGGAGGACATCATTTATTTATAGTTTTTAATGACCTATTCCTTTCTAATACCACAAACTAATACCAATGGTATTCGTTTATTATCGTTATTATTTTTTTATTCCTAACGAATACCACTCATAAACGAATCCCAAAACAAATCAAATGGTATGAGATACAGACAGTAATAAAAGTGCTTTGAAATGTGTTTTTAAGTAATAGTAAAAAAAATCAAAAGCAATTTCCAGTTTATTTAAATATAAAAAAAAAATACTTTGACTTTGGCTGTTCTCATGACCTTCCAATGGTTTTAAGTCGGACTTATACAATGTGCAGATGTACATAACTATTCCACGTGTGCTTAACGGCGGAATGATTGTCTGTCAGTGCGTATGCGCAGCGCACGTGCCAATTTAATTTACTGTCGCCATTCCTAATGTTATCTGTGAGTCTGTGACTCGCACGCGACTTTATAATGTTCATGGCTGGCAAAAACTAATGTTTGCATTATATATAGCTGACCCGGCGGACTTCGTACCGCTTTGACAGTTTCTATGATAACAAATCGTTAATATTTTCGCGTGAAAGCGTATCAAACAAACAAACACACGTTTTTAAAATAATAAGTATCCAATATCTTTGATTTTACTCTTTCGCTTTTATAATATTAGTTGGAATCATTTATTCAATGCCATTTATTATTTAATTTAATTAGGGACCTATACTTCCCTAAATTTCCCTAAAAAAAATTAAAAACAAAAAAATCTTACGGGTGAGCACTTAGCCTTCATCTAACCTGATGATAAGTGATGATAATCCTCAATAAGCGCTGGCTATCTTATCTCTAGCTGCCGGAACACAACAACGCTACAAACATTGATGTTATGGCGACATATTTAGATAAGATGGTGGTAGCTAGCCAGGCGGACTAACAAGCTCTATAACCAACCAAACCGAGTACACAAACATGTACCCCCACTGGGAATCAAACCCGGGACCTCTGGGCCTAAACCGGTGGTCTTAACCACTAGACCACAGACGCGGTATTTTTTTTGTAAATAAATTACTTTTAATTCAATGTGTTCTGACTTTGAAACTTGAAAAAAGTTATTTTATTATTACGCGTCACGCGTAACTAGGTATTATGTTCTTATTTAATTTCGTTGTCGTTCAGCAACTGAATAAAACCAATAGCAAGTTCATGGCAAGCTTTCTTTTGGAGAAAAAGCATTCATTACTTATAGCACTACAGACGCAACTTACTTAACTCGCGATATTTTCATTTGGTCACCCATCATAATGGTGATTCGGCGTTCTGAACGTTGCATGACATGCTTGATCGCATAATTACTTAGATTTAGCATTCAATCTTATCTCTTAGGGTCTTACAAATAAACAAAGAATACGGTCCGAATAGTTATAAGTACCGTTTTGTCTCTTTTACTCTTATTTGAAATGACGTTTACATGACAGGAACAAAACACGGAAACAACTATTCGCACCTTATTCTTTGTTTATATTTTGTAAGGGGCTAATAGTTTAGACTTCCCCATACTGATACCGACTGACCCAGTTGAATTTTTCTCCTTGTATATAGGTAGTGAATGGTTTGCCAAGGTCGTGTATACTTAACTTATAATTGTAAAGAAAGCTTTATAATTAGTGTATGAGAGTATGTTTCTAATTAAACTTATTTTTAATTTGACACATTAAGGACAGTGACACAGAAACGCACAAAGGTCTTTATAGAAAACCTATTGCCAATGCGTGACGGTCGGTCGAGCAATTATTATCTCTAATTACAACAGATATAAAGTACATTTCAATTTAGCACACCCACTACGGCCTTTCCCACAAACTCCGAGCATGGTGACCGACTCCCATTCGAATCGGTACCTAATCGTGTTAATCATAAAGTCGGTTGTCTAACGATGCTAGCTAACGGTTGTGACGTTTCACACGAATGCGGCGTGACGTCATGCGTCCTCTCCACGCGCAGTCGCCAAGCGGAATATAACAGCTTTCAGCGCTATATAAGACGTTGTGCACTTAGCAACACACGGGCAACTGAAATTGCTATGAAACAGCTGGCAATAAAGCGCATCTAGCGCTTCTATAATTACCATGGTACGTAAGGTTTTCTATCCTGTGGCGTAGGGTTGTGAAGAGCTCGAGTCTTTTAGTCATCACATCACATCAACATCCTAAAGTATATATATAGTAAGTACATTCACACACAATAACCTTTTCAGATTACATAACTAGTGTTTATGACTGTTTAAATTATGTGATTTTTTTTTCGAACTGGCGACCAATGAGACTTCGTTGTCATGGGTCTTGAGATTAATGAAGAGCTTTAAAAGTAAGACACTCGAGTCCTATCAAAAGGATTTGCATATTTTATTTGCGTTCTTTGGATGACGCAAGTAATTTACGTGATTACCAGTGTTTATTTATATATATATGTGTTTTTTTACTGTTTTATAATAATTCATTGTTGTATTGTATACCTCAGCAAATGACTGTTGTTAAATCCATTTAAGAAAACTTTAATCTTGTCGTAAAAATCAACAAGGAGCACAAATTGTTTCGAGCATAATAGTAAATACATTCGAGTCTTTTCACAGTGTTTGGCTACCCATACGTATGTTTTTAAATCAAGTAAACCATACAACAGCTACGCTTCTTTTAAATTAATATAGACTTAGCGCTCAAGTCGTTTCGAGCTCCAAGTCTTTTGTGAGACTTAAGACTCGACTACTCGAGTCTGTACAGCACTAGTGCGGCGACGCGTGGTCTGCCCATACAGGTTTGGTCTGTAATAGATGTTTGACGCAACGCTTAGCGGCTGCCGTGTAGACCTTGGCACGCTTTGCGCTGAACCGATCACGTTTTTGAACGTAACATATAGGTACCTTTATATATCTTAACAAATCAACACGGACGCGTAATAATACAACTGGGATGCTTTTGTTTTGTAACTAATTGGGGCAAGGGAATATAGTAAAGATATTTTGTAAATTAACGGTTAATATTCCATCAAAACTTCCCCTTAATATATAGGACACATATTTTAGAAAATATGAAGTGCAAACACGACTGGTCTACTTTTAATTTATACCCTTCATTGATCGAAGTACATATACATATAATTGAGTATATTGATTGTAATATACAAATTTGTTTATAATAGACAAACACTATCTGCTTACTTGTGAAAAACAAAGGAATGGCATGTGCGTTCAAATCATTCGGCCATCCAAAGTTAGATGCGCACCAAAGAGTCGGAACTACGTAGTACCACAAAATAAGGACACTACAGAAGGTAAGCTACAAACGCGAGCAACGCACACATAGACAACCTCTCGCGGCCGCGGAATCACAACAGCTGCGCCCGGACTGCTCGACAGGCTTTTTTTTCCTGTTGTTGATGTCTTCGTGCGATTAGCACATTTAGACAGTGTCAAAGTAATATTTCTTACAAGTGATACATAAATAAACAATATTTCCTTCCTGTATGATGGATGATGATTGATGATGAGTGATATTAGAAATGAGAAGTGAGAAATGATATACCCCCAACCCCTCGAGTATCTCAGTAAAGATGTGGGGCTATACTAAGTCCTCGGGCGGACTTCTTGAGAGAATTTAAAAAGTGACGTTGCGCTGTTTTGTTTAATTTGCCAACACTCATATGCACGCTCACGAACACTTAACGGTAAATAATCCACCATTACGTATTTCACATTAATATTCGACATAACACAAATTTTAGAATAAAACAAAACCGCATACATGACTCTTCACTTTCCCGCCAAGAAGTCCTCGACAGGCTTATTACCGATCTTTAAGTGACAGTCGCAATAGCAAAAATTTGCAATTTATCGCTTCCAAAACACATAACGCATGCTTGCCCAGCACCATGATTTGGATTTGTTCGCTGACCACTTTGGGCAGCTGTGTAACGCGGTCAGAAAACATCTATATCTGTGACAGATACCTATTGATTGCTGTAAATAGTATTATTTTTATTCATCTTTTATGTTTTGACATTTTTCAATTTTTAATTATAAGTTGACATTTTTGTAATCGTATTAGAAATGGAATATTATTTATATTTATTTGAATTTAATTTAGCATGATTTGACATTTTAACTTTGTAACATTTTAACTATTTTTGTTTATCCGTTTTTCTTTTAAATTTTTTTTTTGACATTTTTGCAGTTGTAATTATAATTTGACATTTTCATAATTTTATCCGAAATGCATTATTATTTAGGTATATTAATTTTAATTTTAACACTGTAAATTGTATTTAAGTGTAATAATTAGTTTGCTGGCGTCTTGGCCCAAGTTGTAAGCCAGCAGACTCGCATGCTTATAAATAAATAAATAAAATAAATTTCGTTTTACGGAACTACAACGCTACAATAGCTGTTTTGAGGTCCGAGTCTGTGCTAGGGGTCTATTCTATGTGTGCGTTGCTCGAGCGCGGTACGTACTAAGCTTACCTTCTGAAGTCTCCTTATCTTGTGGTACTACGTACACCCTTTTTTATTAAAACGAGAGTGTTGGCACGAGTGACGTCATCTCCGTTATTACAGCTATGGCTGCGTGGCAGGCACCTCGTGGAGTGATGATTATGCTTTTAGCCGTGTTCTACGCAGCAGTGTGCATTGTAGAACGAAGCTTGTTAGAATTATAATGATCACATTAATATGTATATGTATGAATGAGTAAGTTTAATGAGTAATAAGCAAAGCGTTCGACCAGATATCCAGACGTTCTGGGCTCAATACCCAGTTGCGTTTCATTTACCCAGTGTTATGAGATCACCAACCCGCATTTGGCAAGCGACGTGATAAAGCCAACATTAATAATATTTTGTTTTTAACTATTTTCGCAATCAAGTTTGAACATAAATTTATAATTGTATTATTTTTATGTCTTTATCTTATCCAGCTGATAAACTTGATACCTGCCTGTCTGTGATGAGTTGATGACTTAAAAAAAGATAAATAAACTTAACAATGACGCTGCGAGATGCTAAGCAATCGTGTTTGTTAAGCACCGCCGTCAATGGCCTGTCGTTGGATGGGTGACCGAATTAAAATATTATGTTGAATAACTTGACATGATCAATATGTCTTATACCTTATTGTGAAATAGATTGTGTAATAAATAAAAGTTGAAAATTATGTGAGTAGCATGGTCTCGTCAAAATCACTCAATTTTGAATGTTACTTGAAAATATATTAAGAAAAAACTTGACTAACTCCATTGAAAAGAGGTTCACAGTTCGTCGTCGGTTTGTAGAGAGACGCGTGTTCAATCTTCATCAGCTAACATTTATAAATAATGCATGCCAACCAAAATAAACATGGCCGAGCTAAGCTCATGAGAAAATATGCGGACGTTTACAACAACGCATTGCGTTGCGCGTGTGACTGAGATATTCGTCGACTCGACCCAACGAAACTCGCCCGAATGGCTGAGTTCCACTATTGGGCTACATCCCCTCTTTTTATTTTTAAATCATTTTATTTAGGGTGTTAGTTATATTTTTCATTAGATTGTACATGCATAGACATCCAGTATTTAATGATAAGGCTGTCCATCCTTCTTGCGATCACCATTACGACTTGAGAAACCGTTTAAGTTTCTTGCCGCCCCAAAAAAGCCAGGTGAAGCTGACAATGCCGTATGAGGCAAATAAGTAAAACTCTCAAAAGAAAATCGAGGATCTCGAGTGAAGTGCGCTAATATGTATAGTAAACTAGTAACCGTACTTTAGATAAACCTTAAAGCTAACCAACGTACGCATGTCTCTTGATAATATATGATACTGTTTTACTGATGTTAATAAATAAGTCACACACATTTATAAATAGCTGCTATTATTGTCAGGTCAAATGTATAGACGAGCGGTATTAAACCCCAAGTAGGTATGTATAGTACTTAATTTATCTGGTCACCTATGTTATCATTTTGCTTTTATAAATATACTACCTATATACTTTGATATGTAAATGTATGTTTACAAAAACACAAATGTTGAATAAATTTACACGAGCAGGATTTGAATCTGCACCCTTCTGACACACCGGGTCAGGTGCTCTTCCAATTGAGCTATCGTGGTTCTAACCAGCCCGCCGAAATTTGTAATTGTAGTTTTTGTAATTTGTTTCGCTACAAAATTTGTGTTAAAGTTATATAAACAAAACAGAGACATTTTGTTTGTTTGTTTGTACGAAAATACAAAATGATTTAACTAATTACAAGACATACTTGAGTAATTTAATATAATGTAATATAGGCTATATTTAATATCAATATTGTATACCAGATGTTTGGTAATGTGTGTACAATCCCGAAACATAGCCACGCAACGCAACCAAGTATAAAGAAATTGCAAAATCATATTAGCGTAGGTTTATTTTTCTATACAAAAACTCGAATTCATTTTATAACATTACTTTCATTGTCATCCCTGACATGTTTTGACTTCTGTTTTTGTTGGACCACGAGGTTGACGACCGAGAACAATGTATCAGCTGGACCTAGGGATGTCACTTTACAATTTCACTTAGTAACAAACAACCTCATGTTTTAGCCATATGGTTCTTTTAAGGTATGTTTATTATTGTTTATGTTTTCTTTTCAAGTGTGTTTTAAATAATGTAGTTGGCTTATTGCCGTGTTATTTAAATAAATAAATGTTTATAGGTTTCCGGGGGTCTATTACACAGATATTACCAAACAGCCTGTAGATCATCCTTGTTCAATATCAAAGTCCATATTGAACCTAAATGTTCGGAAAAGTATAAGATACAAATTCAACTAACGAATATTGTAAATTTTACTTTTTTTATTTTCAAGTGCTAATTGCTGCACTGAAGCTTTAATTTTTTCACTGTATTTTATAAATTTTATATATTTAACGAATATTGGTTACATAAATTATACACAACTATTCAAGGTCAGTTAAAATTTAATACAATAAATAGTCGAGGAATACAGTTATAAAATATAATACTTTACGTACACTAACATTAATTGAAACCACAATTCATTTTCAATCCAAAGGCTCAGTGCGGTCAAACTTGAGGTCTGCACATTAAATTGACAAAGGAAAATAACGGTATGTATAATAAAATTGTCATTTAATAAGGTACTTATATTAATACGTTAAAAAAAAGAAAGACAAATTTTACATAATTTTGTTAGCTATGGACAAAGAGTGCAGAAAAACTGATGCAGGTATTGTCTTCTAAAGTTTACGCGAACACTACACATTGAAATGAAACAACTTTTACGGGTCTGCTCGCGTTTTTACACATTAGTTTTAATTAATGTTTATCCTGACTGTGTAAAATGCAATGTGTAAAATGAACGCGAGGAGATCCTTATAAGTTGTTTCATTTTGATGTAGGTATATTCATGTTATATGTGTTACTTTGCTTTGTATGTTTTGTGAAAAATGTTCGAATTTCGACCACTGTGTGACCACGAGTTGTTTAATGAGTACATAAATACATACACACTCTCACGTCCTCCGAAAAACGGATAGACTGAGCATCAAAATCACCAATTTGAGTAAAGTCGCCGTTAGTGACCTCGACGCCACGCTTCGCATAATCAAAGTGGGGCTCCAAATTGGAATAGATAACATCACCGATAGTTGTTTAATAATCGATTATAAAGGTGATAGATGTTGAATGGTGTTAATATTCCACCCCATCCCGTTAAAGATTAACTTACTATATATTATTTATTAACTATAAGAGTATTTAAAAAAAACGAGCGAACCTTACAGTAGTCGCATATGATTTTACCGGTATATTCTGAAAAAAATGGGTCAGGTATTACATCATTTTATAACTATAAAACAAATGCAGTAAATACTCATTAGAAGACAATTGACATATCGAAATGACCTTTGATAGTCAAATGACACAATATGTCACATATAATAATAATAATATGTCATGTTCATAATATCGATTTTAAATTTACAAAACGGCGCGCGCTTGCGCTCTTCCCCGACTTCCTGTTACACATACTTCCGTTCCATTTCACGAAATCACTCCCACAAACTTGCTTATATAGAAAGCGAGCGGAAAGATGTTACACATCAAAAGTAAGTTGCACTGCTTTGTTTCATTCGCCAACACTCATGCACTTTCAGAAACAAACGCCTAATATCAACTATTCTTTCACATCAATATTCGAGGAAACACACAGTTTACGTAATAAAACAACACAGTAAACGGTATCAGCCGTTTTACACTACACAAAACGACTCTGTTGTCGCCTAGCAACAACCTAACCTATGTTATGCAAGTATGAGCTCTGACACAAAATATCGAGAACCAGAAGGTAAGATTCACACATACCGCGCTAGAGCAACGCACACATCGACCAGGATCTATGTGTGAGGGGACACGGATCTCGGAACAGCTCGGCACAGTCCTAGAGCGCAGCTGATGCGAGGTTCCGTGTCCGTGAGACGTTGTCTGTGTGTGCGTTGCTCGAGCGCGTTTGTATAAAGCTTACCTTTTACAGTCTCCTTATTTTGTAATTCTGAGCTGACTTTACAATTTTGACTATGCAGACTCGTTTCTGTATTTATCATTCACCATTGAAGCTGAAGCTAGATGACCAGGACTGCACTTTTCGACCAAAAACATTATTTGTCCAACATTTTACTTCTTTAAATCATAATAACTTTTATTTTTAAACTGATATCAAGTGAAACACAAAAACGTTTCGTTTCGCCTGTTGCGTCTAAATTAATTCTGTATTCTACACGCGGAAGCGTTCGCCTGCTAAATTTAAAACACGCTCGCAATGTTGTCAAACAATCGCTCGTCTCTTTCGCACGTATCACGCTGAACGGCTGTTGTCTCCCTCGCACTCAGTCAAAGCACAATAGCAATGGCATCACTCTTTGATTAGCATAGTAAATGCGGAGATACGCCAACGGCTATGTTGTACAATATAGTTTTGTTTATCTGTATAGCTGTACGATGAATACTATCTTTGCTAACAAAAAGTTTTAACACCTCTTGCGTTTTGAATATGTGCCAATGGTTCATTGATAAAAATCGGGTAAGAGTATGGGTTATTTTTATAAGGTTAGAGCGAAACATAAATCATACGAACTTCAACGGTTTATTGGTTTTTATTGTTGCCATGTCACGGATGTAGGTACAGACGTCAGTCAGCGCATCAACCTATCCAAAACGCCTGCACAACAGACTACTACAAACTGTCAATTTTCTTAAAAGACTTTGAACTTTATAAATATGGCATATGGTTATTTTTTTTTTTTTTTTATTTACGGGTAAGCACAGTGCCTTGATCTCACCTGATGTTAAGTGATGATAAGGCCAATGATGGAAGCGCACTTCACCCGGGATCCTCAACAAATGAGGTACTGGCTATCTTATCTCTAGCTGCCGGAACACAACAATGCTACAAACATTGATGTTATGGTCGAACATTTAAAGAAGAAATTTGATAGATTTTTGTTTTGAAGTGCTTGTACAGTATGGTTGAGGAGTCAAAGACAACAAAAACATAAGTACCTAGTAGGTAATAGGTATGTCTCCCATGTTAAATCTAATGAATATCATTTAGTTGTAAGTACCAATAATTTCATATGAAAGAAAAATATACTTATATTTTTGTTGCTAGCCCGCGAATCGTCGTGAATACACGACGACCTCCTAATTGGGGCATCTAGCGATTGGTCAACGCTAAGCGTTTAAAAACAAAACATTTGAAGCGCAACCTTCAAGTTGTGTCTCTCTCTTTCTAATCACTTATTTTTCCCTATCTTTTCCTTACTCAATAGTGGAGCTTGTCAACAAAAGTGAAGTTCATAGACCGCGTGACATGATTTTTAACGTCAATACTATGGACGTTACGTTAACATTTTTTTTTAATTTATTGATAAACGCTTACAAAACAAGTTACAAGTGTAAGCATGCACTTAATTTGTATTACACTGTTACATTAAACTAAACCGTAACTCTTAAGATGTAGGCACAATAACATCCAAGTAGATATAATCATCAGCTCATTTTATGTCCCCACTGCTGGGGCACGAGCCTTCCCTATGGATGGACAGGGAGAACGGGCCATAAACCACCACGCGGGCCCAGTGCTGGTAAGTAGGTATACGTGTACTAAAAATGAGGGCATTACAGTATTATAATCTCCTAGGTTTGTACAGACGTCTGCATGCACATCGACCTATCCAAAACTGTCAAGTTCAAAGTCTATTGAAGATATTTGACAGTTCGTGGTAGGTTGATGTACAGGCGTGTGTACTAGTTTCATAATAAAAAAAAATATTTTTTTTAAATTAAATCAAAATGTATTCAAAATTTTGTGTGACATTGTATCATTGTGGCATATGCCACACGCCCGAGAAGTTTACTAATCATGAACATAGCTTTTGCCTGAAATAAGAATTATGCCCTAGCCTAGACCAATGCAATAAAAAAATCTATGATTCTCACCATAATAATGGATATGGGGTTTTGCGTATATTGATAAATTTTTTTCGTAATTAAAGAAATTGTGTGAGTACCTACTTATTTTTTAAATAGGTATACATAGTTATTCAAGTACTAAAACAAGCAGACTCATTCGATTTTTTTTATCGTCAAGGAATGTTTTTGTTTTGTTTATATAATTTTAACGCAAATTTTGTTGCGATACAAATTACAAAAACACGTGGTTCTAACCAGCCCGCCGAAATTTAGCCCGCCGAATAGTGTTGAATAATTTCGGCGGGCTGGTTAGAACCACGATAGCTCAATTGGAAGAGCACCTGACCCGGTATGTCAGAAGGGTGCAGGTTCAAATCCTGCTCGTGGAAATTTTTTCAACATTGTGTTTTTGTAATCGTCAAGGAAGTTACGATAACACTATTTCGGTAATTAAAAACAATAGTTTGCTAAACTAAAGGCAATACCTATTATCATCATTAAACAAAGCTAACGTTTCAGCAATCATTATATTTCTATAGGAGTACTGATAACAGCCTCGTGACTTCGTTGAATAACAATTAAATGCATTTTCATGTCGTGTTTGATTAATAAGCTATATCTGGAACGTTTTGAATATTCTCACCTTTTGTAAGCAACTACACAGTATAATTATTTATTTATTTCATTCATTTATCATTTGTGTACACACAAACAAACAGAATGGTGATCATAGTAAGAATAGTAGAATGAAGAGCTCTTTGACGTCATCCCACCTTCTCCCTTCCTCCATAGGAGTACGCGTGCTGCTCTCCGGTGTCACCCCTGTACTGTCTCGAACATTCCATCGCTCACAAAGAAATTTGATGACTCGTTTCTTTGTCCAAAAGATGGAATAGTCTACCAGCACACGTTTTCCCTCCTTCCTATGACATGGGGTCCTTCAAACGAGGCGTGAAGAGGCACCTTGTGGGCCGGCAGGGTGAGGGTGACTGATGCTGCGTTGGTTTTCACGCTGCACCAGTTGTCCTTGCGTCTGGACTCCATTTCCACTTAACATCAGGTGGAGTGGAGTTATTTGTCGAGCTACGTATATAAAAAAAAATATAAGTACCTACAAAGGCGCTGCTTATTGCACAGTGATTTTTTTTCGGTTTGTGATCGCCAACCTGCATTTGGCAGGCCAGGTGGTGACTGGTAGTTAAGCTAGTACCCATTGATTGTAGCGATGACTTGATTTCTATGATGGAGGCCTTTGTCAACCAGTGTGACAGTAGAAAACTATATCGCTCACTCGCGACTTCGTCCGCTTGAGCGGACCTGGTTCAATTGTGATTCTGAACCATTCTCGAATCCACTTGGACACACACAAAAAATTTCATCAAAATCGGTCCAGCCTTAGAAGGAGTTTAATTACAAACACACGCCACACCAGAAGATTTATATAATTAAGATTTACTACTCTAAAAATAGCTCATAAGTCAACGAAATTTAAAAAATATTTCGACCAGTAAGTAATTCATTTGAATACCTATACAGGATGTTTGGTAATAGGTGTATATTTCCGAAACATAGCCATGCAACCAAGTATAGAGAACACTGTGATAACATGCAAAATCATATTACTTAGATTTACTTTTCCATAAAATAATCTCAAATTCTGTTCATTGCTGCGATGTTTCGACTGCTGTTTTTGTTTGACCATGAAGTTGACGACCAAGAACAACGTATCAGCTTGACCTAAGGTTGTCTGTCACTTAATTTTACTTAGTAACAAAGAACCTTAATATCTCGGCCATCTGGTATTTTTCAGTTATGTTCGTAACTTTCCGTGGTTATATGAACGGCACCCTCATATCTGCCATATTCGGGATTATACAGGTGTTACCAATAAACACCCTGTATAAGTTTCAAATTCAAAATTCAAAATATTTTATTTGTTTACCACAGTAGACAAAACATAGACAATGGTACTTTTACTGTTTAATACTTTAAGTTGCCACAGATATGGTGAAAGAGTGGTGCTTCAGCTCTAGTAACCCTGTACTTTGAGCACCGGGTCTTCTCTTGCTCTTAAACCAAAGATCAAATTACATATCAAAATAACACTATAGTTTATTTATAATGTAACAAGAGCGGATAAACTATACTAAACTTTTCTACACTCACACCAATTATCTAGTTCAAGAGAAGCTTCGTTATGAAACTCGTTAAACGGTTACTAGACAACGGATAAACATACTTTAAATACTTAAATACATACTTATATATACTATATATATATACTTATACTTATATTCCTCAACAACCTGTATATGTCTCAACAAACACTCACACACAGATGTTTTTTGCGCACAGGCTGGAGCAGATGCGATCGCTTGCCGCAAGTAATTTGCTTGTTGCAGCCTGTTCATTTAATTATTGTTGTAGTACATACGATGTCGTCATAGGAATATAATTTTGAATTTTATGTTGAATTCTAGCATTCCTCACACAAACCTCAGTGGTTTTAGGTGTGCTATGATGCAAAAGTATTGTATGTATTAGTGTAAATAAATTAAAAAAAAAACACACCCATACCAGAGACAATTTAGAAAAACAATAATTTCTATTATTTATTATTTCCGACCGGGATCGAACCTGGGACCTCAGAGATAGCGACACCATGAAAACCGGTGTACAAACCACTCGACCAAGGAGGTCGCACAAATTATTATTATTTTAATTACTTTTATATAATTAGGATTGTGTTCTTAATTATGTGGGCGTGGTTGGCGCCTGCTAACAGAGTTTCAGTTCGTTCGGTCCAGTGTTTCGGCCTATTTTAAAGCATGTTTAAAATAGACACATGTTTTTTTGTAAAGATAATATTATATTTTTAGATACACTGATTGATTAATGCCCTTAGTACAGTCACGAGCAGTAACGTGATTAAACTTTGACTCTTATTTCATTGTATTAAGAACTAGCTTTTACTCGCGGCTTTGCTGACATATGGGCTACACAAGCTCTCCTCCCCTATTTCACCTATATGGGAGGTTTTTGGAAAAATTCTAAAACACGTCATTCTTTATTTGTATCGAAAAATCTAAATATCGATTTAACATTTTTTTTAGTTCTTACAGTTTTTACTTTTAAAATAACGATTTCGCCTAAAAAACTTAATTCCTTTTTACTCCTTAAAAAAAAATCCTGAGACACGTCATTCTTAATTTCTTTTTTAAAATGCCAAATTTCAATCATTTGAAATCATTTCATCTATTTTACTTTAATTTCATACAAACTTACAGCCCATATTTGACCCCCCTTAGGGGATGATTTCCGTAAAATCCTTTCTTAAATATTTTCTTTCTTTCTTTCTTTCTTTCTTTCTTTCTTTCTTTCTTTCTTTCTTTCTTTCTTTCTTTCTTTCTTGCTTAGTTGGGCTGGTTACGTCACTCACTGCCTACATACTGTCCAAATTTTATCTTATTAGCTTCAGCGGCTTCGGCTCGGTGAATCAGTCAGTCAAGACAATGACTTGTCTTGTATATGTGTATAAAGATAGATGAAGAATAGCGCTTTGCCATCGGCCATCCAAGGCGTTTGAGGCGAGGCGAGCTATAAAGATGATTAATAATTGATATCCTGCCTCAATCAATAGTGTTTCTTATGATGTGTTCTCTTTCTTACATTAACTGCTCCATCGATTCCCATACTACACGGAACGGTGTATTACCGACCGATCGCCGTTTATATCAATGCTGCTGTATGCATGGTATCACTTTATCAGCTAACATACTGTTAGTGCAACCGTTGTGTGTGATTCGAAACTAGGGTTCGAAACATGTTACTAAATGAGAATAATAATAATTCTTCTTTCGAAATTGGTTTCGATAAAAGAACAATATTTCTCATCTCGAAACTCGTTTCGAAAAAAGAAGAGCATTTCGTCTTTCGAAACTCTCAAATCAAAGTCAAATCAAATCTCTTTAGATGAGATTGAAAGGTTGGTTCTTATACGCTTATATTTCATTAAACTCAAACTCTAACAGATCTTTATTCATGTAAATTGATTACAAATATTTATGAATCGTGGACTATACAACGAACGTAACAAAATATTGGGTGTTACAAAACAGAAAAATTTAAAGATATTAGTATACCGACTCTTGCGTCCCAGTATATTTTACGAGAATCTCTCAAATAATAATTTTATAATAATAATTCTTCTTTCGAAATTGGTTTCGATAAAAGAACAATATTTCTTATCTCGAAACTCGTTTCGAAAAAAGAAGAGCATTTCGTCTTTCGAAACTCTCAAATCAAAGTCAAATCAAATCTCTTTAGATAAGATTGAAGTGGTTGTTTTTATAGTTCCGTGATTACTAATAACTTTCTGCGTAAAACGGAACACACCCAATTAAATTTAAATGAGCGTACGCATGTTACTTAAATAATTATCTGACGAACAACACCTCAGTCTCTCTGTGACCACGGACCCCGCAAAGGGTTCGAAACGTCAGTATAAAATAATCTAAATCAATGTTTAAAATAAACGCGAGTAGGTAGATCCGTAAAAGTAGTTTATTTAAATAAACAGCTGATTTTCAATGCCAAGACCACAGAGAGACGCTAGAACAATGTTTGACGCAGCTATCGGCACATAGTGCCGTTGGTCCCGGCTGCATTAGCAGTCGTTAACATCCACCAATCCGCATTGGGCCCGCGTAGTTGCTGACCCCTATTCTTAATGGTTAAAGGAAAATCAGCTATCGCTTCGTGTGAAAATGTTGATAAAACGTGTTCCGCTATCGCTGGCCTACAGCCTTGCGATACGCTATCGATTCTACATGAGGTCGAGCGTTCCGCCCAAACACAGGACACCTGTAGCACTCACAAGGAATCAAACCTTAACACTGGAAGTCTACTGGCACTGATGACACAAAATAAGAGAGTTATCATCATCATCATCAGCTCATTTTTGCGGGGGCACGAGCCTTCCCTGTGGATGGATAGGGAGTACGGGCCATAAACCACCACGCGGGCCCAGTGCGGATTGGTGGTTGTTAACGGCTGCTAATGCAGCCGGGACCAACGGCTTTACGTGCCTTCCGAAGCACGGAGGTGCTCGAGATGATACATTTTTAATCACCCATCCGATGACCGGCTTTAGCGAAAGTTGCTTAACCTTAATACTCGCGGACCGGGCTCGAGCTCCAAGCATAAGGACACTTGGGCCGAGTCGAGACTATTATACTAAAAGTCAATTGTCTTGTCTGACTGAAGGTCAATCAACGTCACACTGAATCCCTGGACATTGAACTCTGATATTTGGCAGTCTCTTCTTTCTTCTTAAGACTCTGCTATTTTGTATTGTGTGTGACGAATTATCTTCTATTCTATTCTGAAAAGAGTTTAATAAAAAAAATACGTTTGCGTAACTTAACGGTTTAATGGCTTACTTACTGTATAGACTAGCCATGTATTTCTATGCCTATAAAAAACACAATCACCAGCTCATATGAGCCTTTCCTATGGATGGAATGGATGAAAACTCCACAGGGAGAACGGAACGTAAACCACCGGTACAAAGCGGTGGTTGTTAACGACTGCTAACGCAGCCGGGACCAACGGCTTTCCGTGCCTAGGAGATCGAGATGATAGATTTTTGGTAACCCATTTTACAACCGGCCTTTGCGAAAGTGGCTCCAAATTCAGCTATCGCAGACTTTAGGCTAACCTGAGGAAGAAGTGTCATGATATCATGTGAGTGTTACTGGTGGTTGGAACGAACGTTTGACCTAATATATAGAATCGATAGCGTATCACAAGGCCATCCCAGCGATAGTGGATCGCTTTATCAGCTGTTTCACACGAAGTTGCGATTGCATCATGAAACATAGTATTTTAGTCATTGTCATATACATCCGCCTAACGTGCCTTTCGAAGCATGGAAGAGAATAAAGTAAGTAAATAAATAGCCTATAACTGTTCCACTGCTGGGCTCCATCATTGAAATCAAGTCATCACTACAATTGATGGCAGGTACCTAACGGCCAAATACGCCAAAAACGGCGGGTTGGTGATCACATACCCGGGCATGCATCGAATAAAACGAAACACAATTTGCCCGACCTGGGAATTCACCTTGGGACCTTCGGGTATCGGACCGAGCGCTTTGTAACTCGGCAACCACAAGGAGAACTAGATTACAGAAAGGTCACCCATCTGACGATCCGACACTTTGATGATTGCTAAGTTTTCACGATAGCAAGCAATGTAGCTTTACAAAGCTGTGGCTAGGTTACCGAGCGGATAAAAATGAATGATTTTCATTTAAACTAGTTGACCCGGCGGACTTCGTACCGCTTTGACAGTTTCCATGATAACAAAACAAACAAATCATTTTGTATTGGAACTTTTATTTGTCAGTTTTAGTATTATCCGTTACTTATTATTTATGTTTCTCACCGTTTAAACCTTCCATAAACTTCCACAAATATTTCAAAATCAAAATTAGCCAAATCGGTCCAGCCATTCTCGAGTTTTAGCGATACAAACGAACAGCAAATGATTTTTATCTAAATATATATTTCTACGTAATATAATATGGTCAGTGTACAGTCACTAGCAATAAAATGTAAACAATGTAACTCTTAATACTATGGAATAAGAGGCAAAGCGGGTGTTGTTTTATTTTCTAAAATTTGTATTACGTTGAACATTAATTTGAAATAATGGTGGGTTATTAACCCTTAAGTGTATCATCAAGTAAAACTACAGCGGCTATAGATTTAATTACCAAAATTAAAACGCATATTGTCAAAAAGAATCATTGATTTGAAAAAAGCCTTTGACACTGTAAGTCACCAAAAACTACTCTTAAAGCTAAACGATATAGGCATCATGGACACGGCTCTAAATGTTTAAATATTATCTAAACAATAGACGTCAAGTTGTTAAGATTGCAGAGTTTACAAGTTCTGCTAAGAATATTTCTTGCGGTATACCTCAAGGTTCTATAATCGGGCCATTACCATTTTTAATTTACGTCAACAATATAAATAAAATAGGACTATCCGGATACCTAACACTGTATGCTGATGTCATATGCTTGTTTTACTTCGACCACTCAGTTCACTGTGGAGTGAACTGAGTGAGTGGAGTGACGAGTGGTCGTCGACGCCCAAAAAGATCTAGATACCTTAAACCAATGGTTGCTGTCTAATTTGTTAACAATCAACACATCAAAACATCGTACATGATACTAGCCGCAACAAATAAAGAAATTCCTGACTTCGAACCACTTAAAAAAACAATGAACCTGTTCAAAGATCGTATCAACTTGGAGAGCACACATTGAGCACGTCAAATCTAAATTAATATCGGTACTAGGAGCACTTTGTAAAATAACACACTGCATACCAAAAAAAGTAAAACTTATTATATACAATTCATTAATAAAACCACATTTAGAATACCTAATTGAAATCTGGGGATCAGCCGTAAAAACTAACCTAAAGTCGCTATAGAGAACTCAAAATAAAATAATAAATAATAATCCATTTCTTACAACAACTAAACAATTGTACGATAAAACTAAACTAATGAACCTATCCCAACTACATAAATATACAACATGCATTCTAATAAAAAAAATTACAATGAGTATTAAATCAAATATACGATTAGACATAAAAAAATATACGCATAATCTCCGACACAAAAACAAACACAAATTAATTACACCTCGGACTAAATATGGGAAAAACCAGATGAAGTGAAAACTTGTGAGACTATATACATGTTTAAAAATAAACTGAAACTGCATATCGCAACGAGTACCAAGAGTGACTTTACTTCATTTTACAGTTTATTTGTATGGAAAATTTCTTTGACACTGGCTAAATGAGCTCGATGAGGCGCTCGATTGCGCAGTGGTTATCGCGCCCGGTCTGCGAGTGCTGAGGTTAAGCAACTTTTGCAAAGATCGGTCATCGGATGGGTGACGAAAAATTCATTATCTCTAGCTCCTCCGTGCTTCGGAAGGCACGTGAAGCCGGTGGTCCTGGCCAACAACCACCACACCGCACTGGGTCCGCGTGGTGGTTCATGGCCCGTTCTCTCTTAGGGAAGATCCATAGGGAAGGCTCGTACCCCAGCAGTGGGGCCATAAAAATGAGATGATGATGAAGAGTCAAAGCTAGTCCTAAGTGTATACATGTTAGTACTAGTGACTACTGACTACTAATAGTCAGTCAAGTCAATAACTTCCGTAGCGGACTGTCCCAGCGAACACCCTATTAATTCCACCGCTCGTTTCATATGCTAATTAAGATAATTATTTTTAATAGTCATTTTCCAAGATGCTGCTCAAACACAAATTAATTCCTGTAACTTATAAATGCGCTCTTAGAATTCCTCGTGGTATCACACTTGTCATAATTGTATGTGCAATATGTAAATATTTTACTTGTATTCAAATAAATATAAATATTTAGACAACATCACATACATTGTTCTGGGGGGTAAGCACGAGCTCTTATAGCAGTATTATTGCAGTTGTGGAAACGAGACGCGTGTAGCGGCGAATATATTCGCGTCTCTTTTCCACAACTGCTATAAGAGCTCATATTCGGGGGGCTGATCACAAAGTAAGTAGCTAAAGCACTCGTTTGCAGATTGCTCTACTGCAGATTACTCAGATAAGACTGTAACCATTTTAAAGCAGGTCCCCTTATGCCACTATATTCAAGTTTAGATATAAGGCGATTATGCGATATAAGATCGAATGCGCTAGTCATATCCAATAAAAGACCCGATGTGTGTTTTTTTTGGAAGGAATTGCTTTAAAGCGATAAGACCGCTTTTTATTTTTGTATATGTTTTTGTAAGTATTTTTTAATTAAATGGCAAAAACTCGCACTATGCACACTGTCCTGTATGCCTTCATAGCAAAAGGAGGTTAAGTTATAGTATATGCGTTTAAAACAGATAACTATTGCCGAAAATCCTATTTAATATTAAATAGTGGTTGGTACTTGGTACCTAGTAGGGCTTGAAGTCCGCTTGGTTTTCTACCACCATCTTGTTTAAATATGTCGCCATAACATCAATGTTTGCAGCATTTTTGTGTTCCGGCAGCAAGACATAAGATAGCCAGGTTTTATCATCACTTAACATCAGCAGGTGAGATGAAGGTCCTTTCCCTTAAGGATCAAAACATTTAAGCAATGGTAGTATATAGCCTTTAACTGTCCACTGCTGAGCAGAGGCACCATTTCAATTTCATTTTCAATTTCATCAATGATGATGATGATGACAATAAACTTTATACGGTCACGCTCACGTTTATTTAGCATACTAAACGCTGTCGTAATATTTTTTGTCTTTTGTGCAAGTTTCCTTGTTTGTTAGTTTAAGTTTAGTTTAGTTAAGTATATGTATCACTAGTCGTTGCCCGCGACTTCGTTCGCGAAGACTACAGTAAAAAAAAAGTGAAAAAATAAGTATCCTATATGCTGGTCTGGGTTATAGTCTGTATATGAGGAAAGTTTCTTTAAAATCCATTCAGTAGTTTTTACGTGAAAGAGTAACAAACATCCATCCATACTTACTAACTTTCGCGTTTATAGTATTAGTAGGATGATTTATGTATGATAGGTATGTGTTTAACATAATTTCATAACAATAGACCTTAATGAATAATCAATTCACACAAACATCTGTTAGCTGAACAGAAACGTGTTCATGTGACAGCAAGGTCGCTTGTCGCAGCGCAAGGACGACGGTCTTTATTTATTTTTGTGTGTAGTTTAAAGTCAAAAACTGAGCTTTGAATACCTCTCTTTTCTTTGGAGTGCGTATGCTGATTGCTTAGGTGGCATTTCCAGCTTCACCTGGCTTTTTTGGGGGCGGCGAGAAACTTTAAGTCTGTGGTTTCTCAAGCCGTGTGAAACGAATCACCTTCGGAGGTTTTCCAGAGGGAACGGACATCACGCACGCAGTGCGTGTCCCTGTTCCTTACTAGATTCTCCGAGGTGTTCGGATCGGATCGAAAGCGGAACAACCCGAGGGCGCCTCTAAAGGCTCGGTTTGACGGTGTTGTAAGGCTATATACATATTGGTACAAAATTAAATTAAAATTAATTGCTTCACTTAATTTAATAGAAGTAAGCGTCACCAGGCCTCCACCCCAGGAAGTTATTGTGTAGATGTACAGTTGTATAAAATGTGGCACTGTTGTTGCCATTAGCTTCACATAACTTTATTACCTTTCGTTTTACTTAGAAAAATTATTTGAACGAATCATTCTGAGGGGGGCGGGCTCCAACTCCACGAGGAATGTGGGGTTATTCTGATGTTATGGCTAACCCACTAAAAACCCAGGGCACCCGTCTACCGCTTGGACGGGATCCCGACAACTTAAAGTTATTTACGACTCGCTGCGGTGGTTAGAGTTTGGACGCTGCCTTTTCCCAGCTCATTTTATGTCCCCACTGCTAGGGGACAAGCCTTCCCTATGGATAGAAACACCACAGGGAGACCGGGCCGTAAACCACCACGCGGGCCCAGTGCGGATTGGTGGTTGTTAACGACTGCTAATGCAGCCGGGACCAACAGCTTTACGTGTCTTGTGAAGCCCGTGCTTCACAACGTACTTCGGGGATTCCCTCTAGAAAACCTCTTGACGATGATTGAATCACACTGCTTTGGGGAACCCTGAAAGTTTCCCCGCCCCCAAGAGAAATCCGGTGACGCTGAAAAGGCTGCCTAAGTAAAATGTCATTTGTACTGATGATGAAAAACACAAACTATTTTTGTAACAAAAATGAATATACTTAATTTTTTTTTTAATCGTTTACCACACACATTTGTATGCAATCGTTGCAATCGATATTTATTTGTAATGCTATACTTATTGGTAAATTAACTGAGTATGATAACTGAATTACAGGAAATGGTTCAAAATGGCTGGCCGGCTTTATAAATTTATGATGTGTGGTTATGCCAAGGTCTATCGAATGAGTTATCATACCTCTGGTCATGGGTTGGTGGCGTTATACATATAATATGATGGCACAATAAACCATTGTTTCTTTTATTATATAAAGACCAACAGCTATTTTATAGCATTCACATATTTATCCTATAAATAATAATAAATAATAATAATATTGGACCCTGGTCCCGATGCCGGCGGATCCCTATTTTTTTATATATTTTTAAATGTTTTATTTATTTTGTTTAGTATTTAAAAATGTAAATTTATATCAGAAAAAATAAATAAAGAAAATAATGAGTACAATTGTAAAAAACATTCAACGCTTTTTCTTTACGTATTAATTTAAAGAATTGAATAAAAAAGTTTATTAAACACAATACATACATAAAATCCACAGTGTCAGTAAATTTTATTATATTTACAACACACTGAATAATAACGTGCTATATCTCAAATTTTCACATATACTACTTCATTTTAGAAATTGTCTTATTTAAAGATCATTGGTCAATTCAGTTTAGTGTAGAGAGGGATAGCTGCTAATTAAATAGTGTTGGAGTGTGATAGACTGTTTCAAGTCATGTTGACTCGTGAAGTGAACGAGTTATATAATAAATACCTAACTCACTCATTACTGGGTGTTTTAAAAGACCGTTCAGTATGAGGAAGTCGAACTAAGTATAAAGAGATACATACATATTCTGACGGCTTCGATTATGGAGATTGCAGTATTAGTAGGATTAGAAATTTTCCATTTTTATTTATTTTAAGTTTTGGTCCATAAAACTCTGAATTTATCTCTTACTAGCTGGCCCGACGGACGTTGCCCTGCCCTGTCTAAGTTTTAATAAATGTGTGACACGAACTCTTAAAAGATGGCGTTTAAGAGTTATCCAAAGTGGCGATTCTCATACATAATGACCAAATTTTTAGATTTTCGATTTATCAACGGATTTTGATTGTTATTTTTATTTTAAATTAATTCTAAACCATCCTTGTTGTTAATTTTACTAATATTAGTGGTTAAAGTATGAAATTGCCGATTTGTACTGAAAAATTGAAATTAGTTTTTTTTTAATTTAACACATTTATTTAATCAAAATAATTACCATTATTATCGATACATTGCTGCCATCTAATAGGAAGGTCATTTATGCCTTTGCGATAGAACTCTCGTGATCTAGATTCGACAAACTATGTGAAAGCATTTTGTACTGCCTCCTGAGAAGAAAACTTTTTATCACGTAGAAAATTATCCAAATCACGAAAAAAATGGTAGTCCGTTGGAGCAAAGTCTGGCGAATACGGAGGGTGACGAATGGTTTCTAATTGCAGTTCCTATAGAGTTAAAACGGTTTCTCGTGCTGTATGAGGTCTCGCGTTATCATGGAGCAATAATGGTGAAGATCGATTCATGAGTCGGGGCTGTTTCACTGCCAGTTTTGATATCATTGTTTAAAGTTCGGCACAGTAGACATCTGCCGTTATTGCTTGACCAGATCGGAGAAAGCTATAGTGAATAACACCATGCTGAGACCACCAAACAGTTACCATTACCTTTTTATTGGTAAGCTTTGCTTTAGGACACTGTTGCGGCATTTGACCTGGGGTCAGCTATTGCATTTTTCACTTACGGTTATCGTAAAGAATCCACTTTTCATCATATGTCACAATTCGATCCAATATTCCTTCATTTCTGTATTGATTCATCAAGGCAACACAAGTTTCAACACGCGTTTCTTTCTGCAGATCAGTCAAATCATGAGGCAGCCATTTCTCATATTTTTTTATTTTATTGATTTGATTTACGCAAATGTGTCAATATTGTTGGTAAGGTATCGTTAAACCATGCCGCTAATTCCTGGGTAGTTTGGCTCGGATCGGCTTCCACCATCTCTTTCAATTCATTGTTATTCACCTGTGTGGGCGGTCTTCCACGTGGTTCGTTCTTCAAATCAAACTTTCCATCACGAAAGCGTTTAAACCAAAATCGCACGGTGCGTTCATTAGCAGTCCCCTCTCCAAACGCAACATTGATATTGCGAGCTGTTTCTGCCGCGTTAGTTCCGCGTCGGAACTCGTATTCAATAATAACTCTAATTTTCGAAGTATCCATCTTTCTTGTCTAAGCTGAATAAAAAAACAACTGAAAGTCGATAATCGAATGTTGCACATTTTTTAAAAGAAGAACTTCATAGGTACCATGTGAAGAAAGTTTCACTCAAACATCTCAAACCATGAAGGTTCTATGTCAATTCGAAGTACCTAATACAATGAAACGACAATTTCATACTTTAACCCCTATTACTAGCATAAGATCATAAATGAATTATTATTAAAATTATGACTGTGTGACATTGACACTGACACTAAATAAATAATGTGACATTTAATTTGATTATAAAAATCAGTCTACAATAATTTGTATATGACCCGATATGTATGTAATGTAGTCTGTTTTTATGTTTTTTCTTGGACTGGACGCGAGCTAGCCCGTCACCCGTTTCCGGATGAACGTTGATTTTCACCACAGCCATGTTATGATGAAGATGGTTGTTAACTTTTTAAATGTTGGCGCGCTCCCAGACCGCTCGCTTCCCGCTTTATTTATACAATTTTGTGTGTATATGTCAAATAACTCTTGCGATAGCGCTTGCGTGACACAGTTTCCGCAAAGTCGTTTCTGTGCGACAATATTTATATTATAATTACCTGTGTCATCATTGCGGCCCATTATTTGTCCAGCTTTGGACGTAGGCCTCCTCGCCTCCTCTCCACTTCCGGCGGTCTTGCGCCCTCTCCATCCAATCACGGCCAATCCAATCAATTCAATTACCTGTGTATAATACCTACTTAGATATCCGGAATATCTATTCCAAGCTTTTAATTATAAAGAATAAACATTAATGATTATTTACATATAATTTTACGCAAATATTGTTGCGAACAAATTCCAATTTGAAAAAAGACAAAGTGTTGACACTGTCTTTTTTCAAATAAATATTTATTAGGTCAGCCAACATTTTTTACAGTTAAAGAAACTAACAACACATTTTCTTTTATGAAAACAAGCACAGTGTTAAAACAATTACAGACAAACACAACATGGATTTATAATTTATAACTAAGTAAGTAAATAGCCTAGATCTGTCCCACTGCTGGGCAAAGACCTCGTTAAAATCAAGTCATCACTAAAAGTGATGGGTAATGGCTTAATCACCACGCTTGCCAAATGCGGGTTGGTTTTCACAAACCCGGGCTATGCATCGAAAAATCCGAGACACACTCTACCCGACCTGGGAATTGAACCCGGGACCTTCGGGTATCGAGCCGAGCCCTTTTCCACACTGCCACCGTGTCGTTAAATTATAACTATACAATACAATAATACACTAAGCTTTATAGGTATTAGACAACATCACATACATTGTTCTGATCCCAAGGCAAGTAGCTAAAGCACTCGTTTCGTGGAAATCAGAAACAACGACGGTACCAGAACCACTCAGACCCGACACAATATCGAAAAGTTCGTTTTCGACATTGACCCGACCGGGAATCGAACCCGGGACCTCAGAGTTAGCGCCGCTCAAAGTCCGGCGTGCAAGCCACTCGACTACGGCGGTCGTCAATTATATCCTGTATCCTACTTTGTTTATTTGTAAGGCCTTAGATTTTGTTTTTTTTTTGTTTGGTTGCAATTTTCCGATGTAACGCTATGGTTTTGGGAACAAAGAGCCCAGGGAAGGGCGTGGCGGCTTGCAGGCGAGCCCTTGGCCCACATTCGGTATGCACCCCCGCGCCCCCCCCGCCCCCAACCGACCGCGCAACCTACTTCCCTGACAATTCGAGCACTTGTAGCGATGTTTTAGCTTCAAACTCTAATTGCGAAGTCGTTTTTCTGAATAGAAAAGAATAGATTACAATAAAAGAATATAGAATTTAAGTAGGTATATATATATAACAAAATGTAAATAATTCTTATAGTGCAAATACGGATTCACAACAACATCTCATTATATTAATCAAAAGGGCTTCTGTTATTTAAGTAGTAATTTGTATTGATTTGACAGGGAATTACAAAAACACAAATATTGATAAAATTTCCACGAGCAGGATTTAAACCTGCACCCTTCTGACATACCGGGTCAGGTGCTCTTCCAATTGATATATCGTAGTTCTAACCAGCCCGCCGAAATTATTCAACACTATTTACTTTTTTACTTTGAAAGCCAAAGGCGCCAATTCAATGTCAACAACTACCGTCATTAACATCTGATCATAATATTTTTACAAATACTTAAATATCAGTTAAGAGGTAGGCAAGCTATTTATAAAATGTTTTTGTTTTGTTTATATAATTTTAACGCAAATTTTGTTGCGAAACGAATTACGAAAAACACAAATGTTGAAAAAATTTAACAAACAAACAATTAAACAGGGAAACCTTTAATTGGCCTTACTCTTAATTTACCTGACATTTTGTATATATTTTGAAACGCTGTTGGTTTTCTTAATAAACTAAATAAAGAATAGAATGAAATGAAAGTTATTTATACGTGTCACCCAGTAATATATTAAAAAAAATAAAAATGAAATAGAAAAAAATGCAAAGTGAATCTTTAGTGCAGGCACTGTGTATGTTTTTGCAGATGATAATATAACAATTTGATAACAATTTTGTGACCACAGCAATAACCATTACGGGCATGCAATATTATTTTGTAAACAACATAGCATTTACTTAAATATTTTTTGTATTAAAGTATTCATCCAAACTGTAAAAAACATTAATAGGCAGCCAAGTTTCTAATTAGACTTAGAATTATGGTAAATCAATGTTTTTAATATTGGAAGGCTAAATAGTTTTATACTAGTACTGAGTTTAAACTTATTTTTTTGTTTACGTTATTCTAAAATGCCTCGGTGGCCGAGTGGCAAAACGCTTACGTTTAACTTGCTACGTTACGTTTACACTTACGTCTTACTTTGTGTGATGGATGTATGTGAAACCTTTATTCTATTGAACGCATAGAAGGTTACAGCGCTTCAGCGCTGAGCAGTGCAACGCCGTTCTATATTTAAAGCCGGGGCGTTGGCAACAGCGAATCCCGCAAAATAGGTCGTGTCATCGACAATTTAAAAAGTTATCTCACTTTTTTATAACAACAGCAACGGGTCAAAGCGTTTTCGCCTCATGAATTTTTATGGGTGAACACGTTAAAAGCGTTTTAACAGATTCTAACGCGGTTAATGGGCTGAGAAGGTTGATGGCGATGGTGCAGCGGTTTACGCGTGTGTGTCGAGATCGTGTATGTTAAGCAACTTTTACAATGCGAGGTCATCAGATGGGTGATCAAATTGAACCCGTTATATCCGTCTACTTGTAATATATCAACCGACTCTGTGGTCTAGTGAGGTCCTGGGTTCGATTCCCAGCGCACATGGGGTACATGTTTGTGTACTCGGTTTGGTTGGTGGTAGGGCTTGTTTTAAAGCCGCCTAGCCAGCTACCACTATCTTATTTAAATATGTCATGTCATGCCATAACATCTAATTTTGTAGCATTGTTGTGTTTTGGTAGCTAGAGATAAGATAGCCATTGCCTGTAGTTGAGGGTTCTGGGTGAAGTGCGCTTAAACCTTTGGCCTCATCATGACTTATCATCAAGTGAGATGATGGCCAAGTACGAAATAAAAAGTATTTAGTCTTAGTGCCTACCCGTAATATCTCTCTCTCACCTGTATCGAGAGGAAGCCTCAAGAACTCTGCAAAGAGTGTCCATGCCAAGTTTATTTCGACTGTCTGAACAAACTTTTCCCCCCTAACCAATCCGTTCTCCTTCCAGATGCACAGTAGCGAGACGCTGCCGGCGGTGGCGGCGACCTCCGGGCCCCAGCTGTTGCTCCAGCTGGGCCGGCTCATCATCAGGTCGCGTAGTGCCAGCCCCGCGCCCCCGGCCGCGCCAGCGCCCCGCGACCGCCTGCTGCACGCCAAGCTGCTTGCCTCCAAACCGTCCACAAGCCAACAGGTAAGAGAACTTCCTGATTCTTGACTGCACAGCTCCAAGAGACCATACTCCTTGCGGAAGAGCACTATTACACGGTTTCAAATAAATTTCGGATCAGAGCTACACAGAAAGACTGATTCAGGACCTGCCACGCAGCCACTACGTCTCCAAAACGAAGAGTACCCAACTAAACTACTTTTGTAATGTTGGGATAAATTACCCTTCCAATTCCACCATACACGCGCAACTCTTAAGACAGGGCTTTGAATACCGTTAAAATTTGGTGTCGATACTTCTGTCAAACGAAGATACCGGTAAAAAAAGTACCGGTATGCTTGGTATCGTTACCTAGGTGACATTTTTTACCGGTAAATTAACGAACCGCTTTACGCGGATTGGCTAAAGCGCATTGTTTAACGAAAAAAGTAGCGATACTTTTCTAGATAACGTAACCTGCATCACCGATACCAAATTACCTTTATAGAAATAACGTTACTTACCGGTAACGGTATTAAGCTCTGCTCTAAGACAACGTAGTAGTTTCCGAACAGGTGTGAAAACTCTATTCCTGATTTTATCCAAGAAGGTCCAAGACACTGTACCTACTTGTTGCTTAAGAGTTTTAAATATCTAGTTCTAGTTCTACACGCCTTCCGATTCCTCCTATGAACACTTACACAGCCGATACACTACACATGCACACTGTTAATCCGCTGTGCTAACAGCTACAAGATACTCCTCGTCCTCGTTGCCGAAGAGTACTAAGATGGTCACACACTCCCCTAGGTATAAAAACTCCCCTTCCAATCCTTCTATTGCCATAAAACAACCAGATAGCCTACATGCATACGAGCACAGTTTCAAGACTTTATAATCCCTGCCGAAGAATACTCGGCCATGTTTTTTTTTTTTTTGACCCAGGAATCTGCTCGCAGATTTTGCAGATTTAGATTTCGCAGTATTCTAGTTAAAATCTTACCACTAGGCTATTACCTATTGCTCATATATCATCATCATCAGCTCATTTTATGTCCCCACTGCTGGGGCACGAGCCTTCCCTATGGATGGAAACACCACAGGGAGAACGGGCCATAACCCACCAGCGGGCCCAGTGCTGATTGGTGGTTGTTAACGACTGCTAATACAGCCGGGACCAACGGCTTTACGTGCCTTCCGAAGCACGGAGAATCTCGAGATGGTAAAATTTTTTGGTCACCCATCCGATGACCGGCCTTTCGAAAGTTGCTTAACCTCGGCACTCGCAGACCGGGCGCGTTAATCACTGCGCCATCGAGCTCCTCATATATATTACTCATATATACTTAATAGATTTCTTTGTTTTCCAGATCCAAACGCAACCGAAGCCGGAAGCTGAGGAGCAAAAGCCAGGAGTGGAGGCCCAGCTCAACAACCACGTCCAAGCCCTATGGAACGACCAGATCCCCGTCTGCATCGATGTAAATCTTTAAATTTTCATCTTAGTTGTGTTAGATTAAAAGGACAGTTTGAAAGTAGCCTGAGGTAGATTCGACATCCAAGCTCGTACAACGAGAAATGAGCGTGCTAAAATCTCGTCTCTTGTTTTAACTACGTCATAAAACGGTTCCAACCAAGTTCCCAAGTTCACACAGTTAAGGCTGTGCGATGTTGTTCATTCTTCAGCCAGTCAGTTAGGACTTCCGTTAAGAGAGATCTTCTGAACTAGAAATATGGGATTGTTAGCTTTGTGGATTTGGACATGTCTAGTCCTTACGTACAGTCAGTCTGCGTTATCCATATTTTACGCGACACGGTTGACCCGAGCCACGGGCCTAGTCTTTAGAATCGCCTTCGGGGTTTTCGCTCTCGAAACAGATTCAAACGCCCCTGAGAATAAAGTCGGAGACTATTATAGGTCACGCTTGCGTCATGACATCACCTCTAGAAACCCCGAAATGCTCGGACACTAGTTGACAGTAGCTTGAGAAACCTAAGTCTCTCATCATGAACAGCCTATATTAGTCTAATGCTGGAATTGGGCCCCTCCTAGTACACGCACTGAGCATGATCTGCGGCTACTCCCATCCAGCTCTTGGTGTCTGACACTTAGGCCCTAAAATCGGACAATTACCATAGTTATCATCAGATCATTTGCAGCTGCCCAGTATGGCCGTTACCATTAATCTGAACTGCCACACACCTTGCTTCCTGGTAGCCGTTGACTGTCCCGATTGCCGGCGCGCAGTGTCACGCGACAAGGAGCTTGCCTTTAACTGTCAATACTTGACTTCACCTGTCCTAAAACCTGAAATTACCGTAACATTTAGCTAGAAACGAGCTTACTTTCAAGTTTTGGTGATTCTCTAGGAATTAATCAATTTGTTCATTATAATGCTGCTAACTCTAGAGATTGAACGGAGAAGATTCGCAGCTCTAATAGTCCACTCCACAGATCGTCACGCCGCCGCCCGCCGGTGCCGTTTTGAAACCGTGTCGCTCATTTAACAATAACGACAGCAATTGCATTGAAATGTTGGGAAGTTCTTAAACTAAGAATACCACGCGTTTTGGCGGTTAAACGGCTGATCAGTTGGGTGTCTTCTGCGCGTATTTGGACCTCCTCTATGCGATATCTGAATGGCTACCATCAATAACGACCTAATAGAGTACCAAAACTTGAAAGTAAGCTCGCTTCTATGAAAATGTTCAGGTTTTTCAAGCAGCCACGTTAAGTATGCCTGCTACAAAACCGAACTGCCACTTTGGTTCCAGGTGCTCCTAGCCGCTGACTGCGCCGAGTGCCGGCGCGCAGTGTCACGCGGCGAGGAGCTCGCCTTCGATCGGCACGCGCCGCGCGCGCTGCTGCTGGAGCGATGGACTATGCAGGCGCTGCACACCAAGTCAGTGAGGGTTCATAGAACATTTTTATAGGTCCTCAGTTAGCGATGTGAATAACGCAGACGGGGGCGCATATGCAAGTACTCTCACGCTCTCCCGAGATTCGGTCCGTATGCCGCAAGGTAGGCAGGACCATGGGTTGGTGGAGGTCCTCAGTTAGCTTTACTTGCGCAACGTTGTCTGACACCTGCTTTGTAACCTGACGGTTGGTAGGGGGTGTCAGTATATAACTTGAAGTCGTGTATAGCAGGGTTGAGGTCCACAGTTAGCAAGCATACGGCCCGCCTGATGAAAAGGAACCACCAAAGCTTAGGTTAGTATGAGTGGAAGGGTCGTCATGTAAAGATTCTCTTGCCTATGCAGTAAGGCATGATGGAGGTAGCTTAGCAGATGTGAACCATGCAGGCGCTGCATACGAATGCAGTGAACATAGTCTATAGTATATCTACCTAGGTTCTTAGCTGCCGTCAGTTAGCAGGACTGGAATCGGCAAAAGAGCATAGAATTTGTCTGATTCGGTGATACCTAGAGTGTAGCCTGGCCGAGGCTTGCTGCAGCGATGGACCATGCAAGCGCATCACACCAAGTCAGTGAGGGTTCATAGAACATTTTTATAGGTGGTAAATGCTGATTTCTTCGCTGCTGCCTTTGTTAGCTGTAGCCAGCAAACGATCATACATCTCGCCTGATGAAAAGCGGCCGCCGCAGCACAAAGACGCGCGTAGCACCAGGGTAAACAGTAGTACGAGTGGTATGGTCGCTATACTACAGGTCCTGCAATACCGCGAGACTTCTCCTACGCCAAAAGTCTTGTGGTGTTGCTGGATCTGTGCAGTGAGGTCTGATGGAGGAAAACTGGCAGAGGCTCCCTGCTGCTGGAGCGGTGGACCATGCAGGCGCTTCACACCAAGTCAGTGAGGGTTCATACATCCTTTTTATGAGTACTTACTTAACGAGCATACGGCCCGCCTTACAGAAAGAAAGATAGATATATAGCGACCACCGCAGCCCATGGAACAGCAACACCAAGGGTAACTGGCGTGCTTCGCCGACGCCGACCTAATATATTTCTAAACCCTGTGATTTTACTGTATCTAAGAACTCTTCCTCCGTGCTTCGGAAGGCACGTAAAGCACGTGGTATACGAGTATGTTTCTATTGTATTCTACTGTATTTGCGCACTTCCTCTATCTCCCTCTTGGGTTCCTAAACCAAAGGTTGTCTGGAAGAGATCGCTTAAAGCGATAAGACCGCCTTTGCCCATGCTAGCTCTAAGATTTTTTGTATGTACCTGTTTTTGGTTTTAATTTGTGTGAGCAATAAAGTATTTATCTATCTATCTATCTATCTATCTAAAGCCGTTGGTCCCGGCTGCATTGGCAGTCATTAACAACCACCAATCCGCACTGGGCCCGCGTGGTGGTTTACGGCACATTCTCCCTTTCAATCCATAGGAAAGGCTCGTGCCCTAGCTGTGGAGACGTAAGATGAGCTGTTGATGATGAAGAACCCTTCGAACCAGAACGGAAAAATACAAAAGATTGCTATTTAGCGGCAGTCCAGTCCAGTCAGATTCTGGGCAGAACCCTCTCATCACACTCTTCTGATACGTCTATTAAGTTTAACCCTCCCTTGCCCGTTCGTCGCAGGGTTCATGACGTCGCACAGCCCGTCGGATTCTGGACAAAACCCACCACACTCTCCTCTGATTCATTTATTTGTTTAAAACGAGTGCTTTAGCTACTTACCTTGGGATCAGAACAATGTTGTGATGTTGTCTAATATATTTTTTATGAAGTGTAACCCTCACCCGTTCGTCGCAGGGCGCAGGGCGGTACCGGGCCGGCGTTCATGACTTCGCAGTGGCTGCTGAACGCCGTGCGCTCGCAATTGCACTTCTCGCAGCTTTCCGCCTGGCGCGCCACGCTCACCGCGCGCGACCCCGCGCAGCGCAGGTAATCTCGCCATTCTCACTTTATGTTAACTCGTCACTCTCACTCTATGTTAACTCGTCACTCGTCACTCGCTGGTTTATTACTTTATATAAACTCGCCACTAGTTGTACTTACTCTATGTCAACTCATCACTCAAGTCAAGGTACTCACACATCAAGTAAACTTGTCACTTGACACTCGCAGTGCTCTTACTTTATGTAATCTCGTCAGTCTCACTATGTCAACTTGTCAGTCGTCACTCGCCGGTTTATAAATTTATGTAATCTCGTCACTAGCAGTACTCACTCTTTGTCAACGCGTCACTCACTGTACTCACTCGTAAAGTAACCTTGTCACTCGTCACCCGCAGTACTCACTTTATGTAAACTCATCACTGTCACTCGTAGTACTTGTACTAGAGATGTAAATTTTCCATTCTCATTTTGTGTAAACTCGTCATAGGCAGTACTTTAAGTAAAAACATTATCGTTCGCAGTACTCTCACTTTATGTAAACTCAGCTCTCGCTCGCAGCACTCTCACTCGACCAGTATGTAACCTTGTCTCTCTCACTGGCAGTACTCTTCAGTCCAAGCGATCTCATAATATATGCTCAAAATCAGTGTAAATCGAATCTACCTGTCCCGTAGGATACCAAATACAGTGCCTATAAATGTAGCTGTAACTATATTTAAAATTCATTTAAAAATTCTAAATTCTAAAGTTATTATGCATTTAATATTTATCATGATAATTATCAGATAGTTATCAAGCTGTGTTATTATCTTAATAACTTCGAACCCTGTTGTTGATACCACAATACACAATATTGTATTCACAGGCGCAAGCTCAGCCGCGAAACGTGCAACATCAAGAAGATCGAAGCGAACTGTGACGAGGACGAGCTCGGTCCGCCGCGCCGCCTGCACGTCGTCTACTCCATCCGCGCCGCCGCCCACGCCGCGCCCGCCGCCGCCTTTCCGCGCGCGCCGCACAGCCACGCCTTCCCCGTCACTGACATCGGCAACGACGTCAACCTCAAGGTCGTCCTCGAAACGCTGCCCAGGGTCGACGAGATACCCGTAGTCAGGTGCACCTGCCAGAAGCGGAGAACCAGCAAAGAAATACCGGTCAACTTACACGAAGAGTTGACCGGCAAACTCAACGATCTCACTTTGGGAGGTAGAACCTCCAAATTTCTGACGGATCTCGCTATCAACTCCAACACGGGGAATGGCACTAGACGTCTGTCTATAGTGACTAATGCGGCGTCCACAGAATATTTGTACACGACCGATGAGAAGGACAAGAAGTTGCTGGACGACAGAATGCATACCACTTGCAGTGAGAACGGTAAACACAAGTGCAATTGTGACGAGGAGTCGGATGGCAAAGACAATAGATCTTCCAGTAGCATTAATGAGCCTAAGAAGTTGGATGAACGCCGGCTGAAAGAGATAGCGAAATACAAGAGGCGGTTGAGGAAAGAGAGCAAGATGAAGAAGCTGTGTGACAGCACGTCTTCCGAAGGGGATGTCCACCAGAAAGCTAAGGAAACGCACACTTCGATACCGATTCTGCAAGCGGCTAGATTTGACAGATTTCGTGCGATCGGATGTTATAGGAACCAGACTTACTTGACGCTGCCGGCTAGCAGGATCGAAAGCAAATCCCCCTTCATAGAAGCTGTGAGCATACCCCATGTGGAAATCAAGAGAACTTGTTCTGTGTCAACTCAGACTGAAGACTTGTCGTGTTCTTGCGGCGCACCTTTAGACACGAAATGTGATGATTGCAATCAGAACAGATTGGTGCGATCCGATGGCAATTACGACCTGGCAGCTTTAGACTCCAGGACGAACGGGGCCCGCAGGAAGTGCGAGGAAGCCGGCAACGTGTTGAAGAAGCACAAATGTGATAATAATAGTAGTTATTTACAGTGTGATAATGTTATAGATAGTTCTAGTGTTAGTGATGTTATTAAGAGACCGAGTTTGCGCCGATATTTCCCGATTGTCGATCGTCTGGAGAAGATTGTGGCGGATAGATCTCAAAAAGATATGGAGGAGCTACATTTGGATAAGGACGATGCGGCTTTCTTCGTACCGAAGCCGGAATCGAAACGGCAGAAGACTTATTCTGTTAACGAAGATTATGTGTTCTACGAGAAGTGTGATTATGGGACCTTCGAGAAGTGTGAGAGCGACCGCGTGGATTCCCCGATAGACCAAAACGGTTTCAAGTTTCCCGAGGTCAAGAAAGGGCAGGAGAACCAGGTGCCTTCGCCTAGTGAGATGGACAAGTTTAGATGGCGGTTCGATTCCGCGGCGTCCATGGTGTTCCACAGGAAGACGGGGCTGCCCCTCACCTCAAGTCCGGCCCCATTGAGACGCGGGAATAATTGTTTTGACTTTGACGATTCGATTAATGGCATATCAGGGATTAAGAGGTGAGTGGACTTGGCAGATTTTTTGTTTATTTTTTATTTAGAAGGGACAGTACGCAGCTCAAAATTCAACGAGTCTTCTGGTGTCTCGGTAGCTCAGCGGTCAGAGCATTGGACCGGTAATCCAAGGGTCATGGGTTCGATTCCCACTCGAGCCTCCTAAGATCTGTACCATACCAACATGATGCAATCAATAATTGTCTATGACTATGACTTGGTTGACTGTTTCTAGTAAAATTTTTGGGATTTTTTTAAAAGGAAAGTTGAAGGTAGCAAAAATTAAAATATAAAAAATGCCAATTGTGTCTATCCACCGCCACTGTGGTCTAGTGGTTAAGATCAACGGTCTCAGACCTAGAGGTCTCTGGTTCGATTCCCAGCGAGGGGTTCATGTTTGTGTACTCGGTTTGGTTTTTTTTTTATACTTAGCACGGCAAAAGACTCCACACCACCTGATGTTAAGTGGAAATGGAGTCCAGACGCGAAGACAACTGGTGCAGCGTGAAAACAACGCAGCATCAGTCATTTTCACTCTGCCGGCCCACAAGGTGCTTCTTCACGCCTCGTTTGAAGGACCCCATATCATAGGTTGTTGGTAGGGCTTGCTTGCCCGCCTGGCTACCACCATTTTATCTAAATATAACATTGCATAGCATAGCATTGTTGTGTTCCGATAGTCAGTGCCTCAGTAGTTGAAGATTCAGGGTGAAGTGCGCTGCTTTGGCATTATCATCACTTAACATCAGGTGAGATGGAGGCACTACACTTAAATTTAGTTACAAATGGATCAAAAACAGATTTATTGTTTGTGTTGCAGCGCTTTGTTCCACCCGATCGCGGCCGTCCCCCCCGCGCCGTCCCCCCCCGCGTCGCCCGCGTCGCCCGCGTCCCCCGCGTCCCCCGCGCCGGCCGCGCCCGCCGCGCCCGCGCCGTGCCCCCGCGCGTCCCCCGCGCGCGCCGCCCCGCCGCCCGCCAGCAAGGATGCCGCGCCCAAACTCAAGATGGGACCCAGCACTGGGCTACTAGGTAACAAAAACAGTTCGTTCTAAACTCTTTACAGTACGTACAGGCCATAACGCGATATGGACGAAAAAAAGTAAAACCGTTTCAATTTTTTGAGTATTTTTACCAATAGATGGCGCATAGCCTGAAAAAAGTCTGAATCTCGCTATGAAAGTGTTTTGGTGCGTACTATATTTGCCGCCCAATGTTTTCAATATACAAGCTCAAAACGTACATCCAGAAAATATATTATACAGGGTGTTGGGTAATACATGTATAATCCAGTATATGGCAAATAGGGTAACGTCATAGAACCCCGGAAACATATAAACATACCTTAAAAGCACCATATGGCTAAGATATGAGGTTGTTTGTTACTAAATAAAATTGTAAAGTGCCATCCCTAGGTCTAGCTGATACATTGTTCTCGGTCGTCAACCTCGTGGTCCAACAAAAACAGAAGTCAAGGATGAACAAAAATTATTATTACAAAAGCATTATTGTCGACCTCCGTAGCCGAGTGGCTTGCACGCCGGACTTTAGGCGACGCTAACTCTGAGGTCCCGGGTTCGATTCCCGGTCGGGTCAATGTCGAAAACGAACTTTTCGATATTGTGTCGGGTCTGGGTGGTAGTGGTACCGTCGTTGTTTCTGATTTCCATGAAACGAGTGCCTTAGCTACTCGAAATAAAATTATTTTTCTGTTCTTTTTTGTATTACTATTACGTATTAGTGTTAGAAAACTAAAAACAACAATTAAATACATAAGTTCTTTTTTAAATCCACTTTAAAGTAGCGTGGACCCACTTTTCTTTAAAAAAAAATAATGTAATTAATATTTATTTATTTTTAAATCGGTACATTTTTGCCCCATCTACCCGAGGGCAAATTGATAGTTAATGATTTTTACTATCACCCCTTAAAGGGATCGCTACGTATTTCCAATAACCCTGTATATATGCTATACTTGCCGTCACCCGCCCGCTTCGCTGTGCGAAAATTTGTGAATATTTTTTTATAGCCTAACATTTGCACAATCTCATGTTCTTACTACATACAAATTTTCATCAAGTTCGGTCAAGCCGTTCTTGAGTTCTTGACATACAGACAGACAGACAGACAGACAGACAAAAATTTCAAAAATCGCAGAATTGGTGTCAGTGAGTCATAAAATGAATATATCCCAAAATATGTCAGAAAAATTGCAAGCACAGATTTATATAGTAGTGATGTTGCGGGGAGCGTCCTATTTAGGCCTATACAATTTATAAATGCTATCTGAGGCTAAGGGCACTGCTGCAATACACAATTGGGTGGGATTTCTGCCGGCTTATGGATAATCAAAAGGAAAACCGGCAAGATGGGAAACTCACTCAGTTACAGCAGGCCTGCATGCGCCGCACGGCCTTTATGGGCCGGACTGGATCGTGATCTTCAAGCTTCACTTCAATAACACTATAACACCTTTTTCACGATAGCGATTTAAGTAGTTTATTAGCGGATTAATATTAACATTTGTTAGCGGGTTGTAAAGCGAACTAGTCGTGGCGGCAACGACGGTTATATTGCTTTTTTTTTTTGTACTGCTCCTTTGTGACAGACAGTATTGCCATCACAAAAACAGTGCTGCCAACATCGACGACGCCGATCGTCCCAGGCAACCGTTGATTCGATGCTGAAGTGAGCGGGAAGGGAAAATGGAATGTGGAAAAGGATGTGTGTGACGCAGTGCCCTTGCTTTATTGCAGCGGGAATAATAAAAATATTAAAATGATACTATGGCCAAAACAAGTAGTATAGATATAGATATAGATTGTTGTCTTCTAAAGTTTACGCAAACACTACATCGCATTACAATAAAATTGTTTTATAAAATAAAATAACGTCCGGTGACCGCGGACCCCGCAAAGGGTTCGAAATGTCAAGATAAAATAATCTAAATCAAAGTGTAAAATAAACACGAGTGGTAGATCCGTAGAAGTTATTTTAATTTTAAGGCGCTAACTCTTAGGTACCGGGTTCGATTCCCGGTCTTTTTCGATATTGTGTCGGGTCTGGGTGGTTGTGATACCGTCGTTGTTCCTGATTTCTATAATACAAGAGCTTAAGTTACTTTCACTGGAGTCAGAGCAATGTATGTGGTGTAACAAATGTATAGTTTACACCGCTTACCAATTTTTCTGCCTAGCCCTTAGGTCGACTGGCAGAGAATGCCATTTGGCATTAAGTCCGCCTTTTTGTACTTTATTTTATTGTATTGTGCAATAAAGATTCAAAAAGAAAATATTTATTTTTTCATATTAAATTACTTACATAAAAAAACAAATTGATTTTAATTTGACTTTGACTTTGACTTTTACGTACGATGACACAGAAAATCTATTATTAGTTGTTAATTAGGCTAGTCCAATTCAAAAACATGCTAGATAAGCAAAATACCAAATAAAATGTTATCAAAATTAATTTATTGTTATTTAATTTATAAAGCAGCAGCTTGTTAAAGAGTCGAGTGCTCGCCTTATTGAAGCCTCCGGTGACAAGAAGGCTGGCAGCTACCTCCGCCAACGTATTGGCTTGGCAATCCAAAGAGGTAGTGTTGCCAGCGTTCTTGGGACCGTTCCCATGAGCCCACAGCTGAAGGACATTTTTTATTTATAGGTTTTATTTTGTCTTTAGTTATCATATCCTATCCTTCTTTAATGTAATAACATAACATAACTAACTATGTTATGTTTCATATTCAATTAAATAAATGTATTACTTATTAAACGTTAAGTTGTTATTCTTATTTCCAGGCAGCTTCGAGGAATCCGCTTTACAAGGCCGCTTGGAACCGGTAGCCACAGTGGCGGGGTTTTCCGCCGAGCTGGGGGCTTCAGGCGCGCTGTGCCCGCCGCACAGGAGATTACCGGTTACCGTATTCTTCTACGCGCCGGGAGGGACCAACGCGCCTTATATGGTGAGTTAGAGTTGTGGGAGTAACGTCTATGCTCTTACTGCATTAAACCAACCGGAGAGGCCATGCGCACTTATTTATATGTAAAAAAAAAATCAGTGTTTTTATTAAACTACTCAATTTTAATAATTATCTTTTGTCTCTCCCTCCAGGGTCACATCAACCTCGGCCCCTCCGGCTACCGCGTCCCCCGCTCGGGCACCGTCCAGGTCTCTCTATTCAACCCGCACGGTACCCTCGTCAAGATGTTCGTGGTGCTGTATGATCTCACCCGGATGCCGCCGCGCGCTAGGACCTTCCTACGGCAAAGGACGCTATACCTGCCAGCGAGGGCAAAGGGCCCGCCGCAGCAACCTCTGCATAAATGGCTGCGCTATTTAATACATCTCAGGTATATAACATATGGGTTAGGTACATAATAAACACATTTTGTATACTTAAGGTATGAAATACACACACTTTACAGACAGAAGGTACGAAAAACACACTTTAGAAACATAAGGTACGCACTACACACATTTAACAATCCTAAGGTTCGCATTACACTTACTTTACTAACAGAAGCTACGCACTACACACGCTTTTTAAACAGAAGGTACGCACTACACACACTGTAAAGACAGAAGGTACGCACTACACACACTTTACAGAGAGAAAGTACGCATTGCAAGGTAGAGATATTCAGCTCTACTCTCTACAGACTACTTACATCTTATACACCTCTGATAGCTCCAAAAACCCAGCTCCAGGTACTCGCTTTTAATACGCCAGATAGACACTAACCACATATCAGGTACATTCATCTCATTGACTTACATACAGAAGATTCACACTAGTTAAACTATACTAACAACAGCTATACAGCTATACCTACCGGCGAGGGCGAAGGACACACTTTACAATCATAAGGTACGCACTACACACACTTTACAAACAGAAGGTACACACTACACACATTTTAAAGACAGCAAGTACACTCTACACCTAACTTACAGACTATTTACTACTTAATCACTCTAGTAGCGCTACAAAAATCTTTTACCTAGCTCCAGATACTATAGCTTACAGCTAACAGCAGCAGTATCACACTTTTCATACGCTAGATAGAAACTAAAGTCAAGGTAGGTACATAAGTCTCACTATTCAACATCGAAACGAATCACGTAAAGACGAGAAAGACGTAATTCCTATTATGTTTTTTTATTCGGCATTCACAATGCCATATAGTTTTATTTATTTATTTTATCAAAAACTTACACTATCTTTACAGGCAAAACTTAACCTAATACGATAATGTAACTAATATATTATACATTTAACAACCTATTATATAACCTACTTACTTATTATAACTTATTGTATACAAAGCCGTCCTTGTGAACTCACTCAGAGAACATGATAATATGTCCACTCGCTCCGCTATGTCGTTCATAGTTCATAGTTAAGTACAAGATATTCTCGACTAGGTAAATTTCAACGAGTCTTCTGGGGTCTCGGTAGCTCAGAGGTTAGAGCATTGGACCGCTGGGTTCGATTCCCACATGTGCTTCCTGAGATTAGTTGATTTTTTCTAGTAAAATTTTATCTTTTGTAAAAATCTTTATTAAACATGTCCGAAATATGACATTTTGTGTAAATTTTTTTTCCTCCACAGATTTATGACCTCAAAGTCCGGCAAATTATACCTCCACACCGACATTAGAATAATAGTATCACGCAAAGCTGATCTGGACACTGCCACCGCCCATTCGCTTTTCCGACCAATCGCAAACGAAGACGCACTAGATAAGGATGAAAGTGCAACGAGTCATAACGCTACCGAGTCTGAGAGGGCGACGAGTCATAACGCTACCGAGTCTGAGAGAGCGACGAGTCGGCCGAACCGAGTGTTCGGCGGTTCGAGTGAGCACGACTCGGAGGTAACGAAGGAGATGCGCGAGATAGGTTACGAGAATCAAAATGGCGTCGCTTACGAGTTGAGAAGCTTCACTTATGCGCCGGAGAATCCGAAGTATTCGCCGCGGTAGTTCGTGTATGTTTTAATGAGAAAATATATTTTTTGGTTTTTTATTAAACATGGTGTTTTTTTATTTATTGTAATATCGCATCTTTTATTTATCAGAACTTTTTAGTTTTATTAGGTTATTGGAGCAATAAATGCCAACATTTAGAGTAATTGGGAGCGCACTTGATCTAGTTTGTTAGAAGGTGTGGGTTCGAATCCCGCTTGTGAAAATGTATTCTATATTTTTCCAATTTATTAAAATTGACTTGTCTTGTATATGATAATTACAAAGTGTGTAATTTAATACATTTTCAGATTGTTTTAGTCGTTTTTGGCTATAAATAAACTCTTGGATAAATAATATAAATAAATAAGGTTTGGTAGAATCGCGACAATATGTGCATTCAATGCCTCTGTAATATAGGATTCCTGGTGAAGTGCGCCTCCACCTTCGGCCTTATCATCACTTGACATCAGGTGAGATAAGGGCAAAGTGCTTTTCCGTAAGTAATAAATAAAAAGTTGATTTAGTAATCAATACAAAAACAACTCGGCACTTATGTATCAACAGGCAGGATTCGAAATTATCAATATAACACAGCTTGATTAAATATCCGATATTATTGGACTAGTTGTCGCGTGCGACTTCGTTCGCGAAGACTACACTATCCCAGGAACCTGTTACCATAATAATAAACTATCCTATGTGTTAATCCAGGTTATAAACTATCTGTATGCCGAATTTCATCCAAATCCATCCATACGTTGCACCGTGATGAGCAACAAATATAGACACAAAAATTTACATTTATAATATACATACATACATATAATCACGCCTCTTTCCCGTAGGGGTAGGCAGAGACCGCTTCTTTCCACTTGCTACGATCCTTACATACTTGTTTCGCTTCGTCCACTCTCATTATTCCCTTCATACATGCTTTTCTTCTTCTTCTTCTACATTTATAATATTAGTGTGATAATTATCAACAGTGTCATACAAGTTGTTAGAAATGCATAATTATCCAAGCTAGTGCCCACAAATCAAAAACTGTGTAAGCGTTTTGTGTTTCAAAAGTATTTTATCACTTTGACAATCGATTCAATTACTAAACAAGAGACCTCTAAATATTTAACGAGTAGCGTAGGGGCATCATGTGTATGAGTGTATCCCATCTGGCCCGGTGATTTGGCCCGGCGCCGGGCCACATGGGAAAAAAAAAAGTTAACTGGCCCGGTGATATATTTACCGGGCCAGATGACACAAATCAAGTGCCATCGTCCCCGGTAAGCAGAGAAAAGAGCATACGCCTCGTAATATGTGAAATACTAATCAACATGACACAAGTTGTTATCGCGTCATTCACAATAAAAACTGATTATTGAATACAAAGCAGTTTGATTTATTCAATCCCTTTCGTAGTTGCATGTTGATGCCCACATACGCACGGGAGGAGACGCGAGGGAGGAGGGCGTGACATCATCGCGGCGAGCATCGAACCGGTTGCCGCGGGCGCCCCCCACTGCCCGTCCCCGACCGACACCAAAGACAGACCGGACGACACTCGGCTTTCGGACAGCACGCGCGACCCTCTTAAAGTCCATTATTTTGTTTGTCTGGGAACTATTTATCTGTAATTTGTTGGCATTAAACCAACCCCTGTGTTTTACAGTCCGCTTTTTATTCAATGTAAGGGTCCGAAGACTTTTTACAGTTTTTACAGTCAGCTTTTTATTTAAGTCTTCGGACATTGAATAAAAAGCGGACTGTAAAACACAGGGGTTGGTTTAATGCCAACAAATTACAGATAAATAGTTCCCAGACAAACAAAATAATGGACTTTAAGAGGGTCGCGCGTGCTGTCCGAAAGCCGAGTGTCGTCCGGTCTGTCTTTGGTGTCGGTCGGGGACGGGCAGTGGGGGGCGCCCGCGGCAACCGGTTCGATGCTCGCCGCGATGATGTCACGCCCTCCTCCCTCGCGTCTCCTCCCGTGCGTATGTGGGCATCAACACATGTAGTTAGTATTTCACAAATTACGAGGCGTATCCTCTTTTCTCTCCTTACCGGGGACGATGGCACTTGATTTGTGTCATCTGGCCCGGTAAATATATCACCGGGCCAGTTAAAACTTTTTTTTCCCACGTGGCCCGGCGCCGGGCCAAATCACCGGGCCAGATGGGATACACTCATGTGTATACCTACACCTTCGTTGTTCGAATACATCAACAGACAAGGACACTTTTTTATGTCTTACGGGTAAGCACTTCGCCTTCATCATGACTGATGTGTAGTGATGATAAGGCCGTAGGTAGAAGCGCGCAAGCGGGATCCGCAACTACTGAGGGCCGGGCTACGTTACCTCTAGAAAAACTATCTAACTAACTAACTTGCCGTGTGAAAAATATTACATTACCTAGTGTGTTTCATGTTACTTTTATTTAGACATCACCGATGATGTGGTTAGGTCCCGGGTTCAATTCCCAGATCAGGCAAAGTGTGTGTTCGGATTTATCAAAGCGTAGCCTATACTTGTGATCACCAGCCCGCATTTGGCAAGCGTAGTGATTAAGCCAATACCGTGGTGACGCGATTTCAATTAGGGTAGTGGAACCAGTTTTCAACAGGAACCAGTTATTGACATTTTTTTTTATATTAACAGGTAAGCACAGTGCCTTGATCTCACCTGATGTTAAGTAATAAGGCCAATGATGGGCGCACTTCACCCGGGATCCTCAACTAATGAGGCACTGGCTATCTTATCTGTAGCTGCCGGAACACGTAAATGCTACAAACATTGATGTTATGGCGACATATATAGATAAGACGGTGGCAGCTAGCCAGGCGGACAAACAAGCCCTACGACCAACCAAACCCGGGACGAACGGACCTAAACCGGTGGTCATAACCACTAGACCACAGAGCCGGTTTGTTATTTATAATCGATTCATAATTATCATTGATAATTAATCGTTACCTGCCAATAAATAAAATTGGATACCGGTTTACACATTGGTACAAAATTAGGCTAAAGTAGGGTATCAGATGGTATCAGTTTTAGGCTGATGATGATGAAAAAAACAACAAAGTCAAATACAGGCTGTACTTTATTAAGCCTATTGTAAAAAATACAATACAAATCCTTAAATCTAGATAATAAATTAATAAATTAAACTTATCTATACTGACTGGTTGAAACTGGGCCCTTACGCGTATTTAAACAGGTATTTAAATAAACAATAATTTAAAAAATAACATTTACAGTATAAACTGTTATTTATTTCCCACTTTGAATAAACTTTGCTTATAGAAATGACATTTAATTTGTTAGTTTTTATTTATAACACGTTATAAAAAAAAAGAAATTTATTAGTTTTTAAATATAATATCCTGATACAATAAGGTATTTTAAAAGTCATTATCATAGTAGCTAGCAAGGAGGACTTAAAACAAGCCCTACATCTAAATACAGCTACTGGGAATCGAACCCAATACCTGTGACGATTAAATGGCCAATATGAATGATATAATTATGAAAATAAAACAATTAAGTTTTAATTTTAAATGAATCGCAATAATATACACCAGTGGCACATATGTACGACACCTTAAGTCCAGTGTACGGCAGATTTCATCGCAAAAAAATAACATAGCGTCGTTGTCGTTGATACTGCAATATCGCGGAACCAACAATGGTTAATACCGCGGAACTTGGTAGTGACCAACTTTACAGGAGAGCGAAAAATCCTGTTATATTCTTTACTAGTTGTCGCCCGCGACTTCGTTCGCGAAGACAATACTATCCCACAGGAACCTGTTACCGGGATAAAAGGTACCCTATGTCCTAGTCCGGGTTCTGGTCTGTCTATGTGCAATGTTTGCATAACAATCCGTTAGCCATTTTCACGTGATGCGCAAATAAACAGACAATCAGATAGACAGACAAAAATTCTAAAAACTTGGAACGTGTTCTGTTATCGATTCTAAGTATCCCCAGCCAATTTTTTTTCGAATATCTTCCATGTACAGACTTTCGACCCTCTTTAGCTTTATTTTATATATATAGATAGATAGATAGATAGATAGATAGATAGATAGATAGATAGATAGATAGATTACTACGTCTTTGTCTGATTAAACTATAAATATATTTAAAGATTTAGGTAATGGCTATTTAGAACCTATACGCGCGAAATCTTAATTTTGATTTTTCTGTAGTTTCGCGTTATTAGCAACTGTTGGTTACCCAGTATTGCAGTTTCAACGACGATAGATTTTCATAGAAATTTCACTGGATGACAGCGAGGAAACAGGTGATCTGTATAAATCAGTTGCTGACCGCTTTTTTTTTAAATGATTTTAGTCATTTTAATTCGGAATTCGGAAAAAAATGTCGATCGTTGGATCCTGTCGATAACTGGCGCCACTACCCTACCACCTCTATCCGCGTTTAATTTATTTTTCTAAGTCTGAGGCAGTTAAATGTGTTCAATGTTTTAAACAAATCAGTCTTTAGTCAGGAGCGGTCGGTACACGACGTCCTTCCGATCCTGAGCGTGGTACGGAGAGGTTGGTAAGTCTTCTAGCTCTGCTGTTTCCTAGAAGAAAGATGTAAAAAAATAATTAATATTATGCCATGCTTGTTGCTATCTGTCTTCATCACACCTGATGCTAAGTGATGATCTTATCTCTAGCTGCCGAAACACAACAATGCTACTAGCATAGATGTTATAGCGACATAATTTAAATAAAAAAAGCCATCAACCAACCCCGCTGGGAATCGAACCCGGGACTTCTGGGTCCGAAACCAATGGTCTTAACAACTAGACCACAGAGGAAGTTCTAGAACGCAGCAGTAATTGTTTATAACGGTTCTGGATCATCCTGCCAGCCTAGAGAAGTGCAGGAATTGTTGGTGAGCATACCCTCCTTCCCTCTTGAGGGTTGTTATGGAAAGAACACATGAGGAATGTAGGACACATGCCTAATGTGTTTTCTACTATCTTTATATATATAAACCTTCTGTGCGTGTGTTTGTAATTTAACTCCTTCTAAACGGCTGGACCGATTTGGATGAAATTGTTTGTGTGTGTGTTCAAGTGGATTCGAGAATGGTTTAGATTTACAATTGGACCCGGTAGATGGCGCTGCTATAGGGCTCCATCACGGGGTACGGGTGTTTTCAAGCGGACGAAGTCGCGAGCGGGCCACTAGTAGTATATATAAAAAAATGTCGATGAGTAGGCAATTGTGATATTTTTTTTATTTACATGTTGTGGTTGTCTTCTATAATTTTGTGTTTATTTGTAATGGAAAGTGTCCTGCTATGATAGGGCATTTTCCAATATTTTTGACGCTGTAAGGGAGAAAAGAGCTGGACACTTGCTGAGTTTCTTGCCGGAGAATCAAGATCTCCCGCCTAGAGTAGACTTACGAACCGATGGCATAGTGACATTCACAAGAGCTGCTTGTAGCCTAAACTGAATAAATGATTTTGAATTTTGAATTTTGAATTTTGAATGACTCCACTCCACCTAATGTTAAGCTGAAGCAGAGTCCAGATGCTCCACAGCTGGTGGAGCAGGATGGTGCCTCAGCCGTCCTCACGTTGCCGACCCAAGAGTTGCTTCTACACACCTCGCTTAAACATGGGGTATGTTGGAGGGAGGAGGGAACACGTTTGCTGGCAGAGCATTCTATTATTTGGTGGTGCGAGAAAGAAAGGATTCACCAAATGCTGGTGATGCTGATCTTCAGCTGTTAGTTTCCAAGGGTCTGCAGTAGGCTGTATATTGAGAAGGAAAGGATTCACGACATGTGGCACTGTCACACATACAGATGTGATGGCCTAGTAGCATAGATCAAGGCTAGTAGATGCGCCCGCTAGATGCAATGTCTCCGGCTGAGCCAGCCGCTTAGAACTGGCGAGGTACCTGGATGGGTACTGAGAATTAAGTGGGCTTACAACTCCGCTACCAAAGAGGACATTTGGTGGAAGAGTTCAGAGTTGACGACCCAAGCAGTGGAAACTACGAGTTGTATGTTGATTGATGGTGATGTTGTTGATCTTCAGCTGCTGTTTCTAAGGGTCTGTGGGTTGTGTATATGTGCGTACCTCCGGGCTGATACTCCTAGACCAGGGTCCCCAGCCGCCTCCATGCTCTTCCTCGTGGTCGTAGTGGTGCTGATGCTGCGCGTGCTCGTAGTATATCACCTGGGGACAACACGTTATATCATAAATTTTACTTTTTATTTTCAATTGCTAATTGATGCACTGAAGCTAAATTAAATATTTATAAAATTTATAAAATACAGTGAAAAAAATTGAAAAAATGGATTGCGGAAGACCCAGGTTTGATTCCTGGCTGGGTCAGATGGGCGTTTAATTTTTTTACTGTATTTTATAAATACGTCATATTAAGGTTATATTAATAAAATTTTACGCAAATTTTGTTGCGAACAAATTTGCAAGAAGACAGTGTCGTGCCACGATAGCATAGTTGGTTGGTTAACACTTAAGATTCTTTTTCGAACAAATTTTACTCGTACCGACTTTTTTTTTGAGATTGCCTCAGATGGCATTTTTTTCATTTTACATCAGACTGTTTTGGGGGCGGCGAGAAACTGAAAGAATTCCTGAAGCCGTGGGAAAAATATTACATTTCGTAGTGTATAACATGTTACTTTTATTAAGACATCACCGATGATGTGGTTAGGTCCCGGGTTCAATTCCCAGATCAGGCAAAGTGTGTTTCGGATTTATCAAAGCATAGCCTAGGCTTGTGATCGATCACCAACCCATTTGGCAAGCGTAGTGATTAAGCCAATACCGTGATGACTTGATTTCAATTAGGGTAGTGGAACCAGTTTTCGCCAGGAACCAGTTATTGACATTTCTTTTATATTAACAGGTAAGCAAGGCACTGGCCTTGATCTCACCTGATGTTAAGTAATAAGGCCAATGATGGGAGCGCACTTCACCCGGGATCCTCAACTAGTGAGGCACTGGCTATCTTATCTCTAGCTGCCGGAACACGACAATGCTACGAACATTGATGTTATGGCGACATATTTAGATAAGATGGTGGTAGCTAGCCAGGCGGACAAAAAGTCCTACCACCAACCAAACCGAGTACACAAACATGTACCCCCCGCTGTGAATCGAAACCGGGACCTCTGGGTCTAAACCGGTGGTCTTAGCCTCTAGACCACAGAGGCGGTTATAGGACATTTTTTTCTTTTAATCATAAAAAATAGGGGCTTACAACTTATTTAAGTCTTAAGCACCATTTGAATACAGGCCGCACCTATTTCCTAGCTCTGCCATCCCGTAAAATCCAATGTTATTTTATGGCGACGAAAAATTTGTCGACACAGTCACAGACACACACACACACACAGACACAGTCAGAACAGTAGGACAGTATATAGGCTAATTCCTACTTTTAAGTAACTACTGTACTGATGATTGGTACAATCCATAAACTTACGAACCTGCAACTAAATTACCGATTTAACACAGTAGAACTACTCTTGATGATCACGAATCGTCGGCGAAAGTCATCGTTAGCGGGCATACCTCTAGTTTAAGATTACTTGCAATTTGCAAAATCATGCACTATGATGGTCCATGACCTCGCGACATAGTGTCTGGGAATGCAGTGTAACTACTTTCGTGAAGCAAAGTAAGTAAATGTAAACATGTATTACAAATATTAAGACTTCGATGTAAAAACAAGTTATTAAGTATTTAAAACGGGAATTTACATAATTTATAAATTGGAAAAATTAACTGTCTCAGGCATCTTTTATTTAGAGGAAAAAAAACCATTTTACAACCAACTTATCGTTTATATGGAGCAAGAATAAGGTTGCACACAGAACAGACCCTTGAGGAACCCTGACCTCAATAGCCAGCAGATCAGATTCCAGCCCTCTAAGACTACACGTCGTGACCGCTTTCTCAACAAGTCTGATATCCAATCGCGGAGGTCAAACGGGATCTCATTTGACGGAAGCTTGTTTATAAGGCTAAGGGGCCAAACAGTGTCAAAGGCCTTACCGTGTTTCTTTACAGGATGTTTGGTAAAAGCAATAATAAAAAAAACGAGCGAGCCTTACAGTAGTCGCATATGATATCAACATTTGACAAATATTACAATAGAATATAAAATATAGAATTAACAATTACGTATATTTTTTACAAATCATAAAGAGAATACAGTAAATACTCATTAGAAGATATTTGACATATCAAAATGATGACACATACTCTGTGTAAAAAGTACCGGGCATTTTTAAATTACAGAACGCGCTGTAAACATATCGACCTATTTTGTTTTCTTTAAGTTGGTAGCACTGTACTGAGTTACCGGGCGAAATATGAGCGCTATAGGTCACTCAGTGTAATTACAGCTGCCGTTTTTGTGTTTAATTATTTTAAGTGTTCTGCGGTTTTACTATGGAAGCATTTGTTGGACAAAGAGTTTGCCTTAAGTTTAGTGTATCAAACACAGACCAATATAGGTCTGTGGTGAAGACTTACGGTGATTCGTGTATCTCAAAAACACGGGCATATGAAGGGTATAAAGTATTTAAAGAAGGCCGACAAGTGGTAGTTGATTTGCCTCGTTCTGGTCGACCTCCAACCGCTGCAAATGATGAAAACTTCATCATCAATCTAATCAAGAGTCTGGTACTTGAAGATCGTCGTATGAGTCTTACCGCCGTACTCAGAGACGTCAATTAAGTTTTAATGACAATTAAATGTCTTTCCTTCTCTATTTAGCACTATACATAAGAAAGTGACAGCAAGACATTTAATTGTCATTAAAACTTAAATGACGTCTCTGAGTACGGCAGTTAGAGAGTTAGCTCTAGAGGTAAACTTATCTTTTAAATCCGTTCATAATATTCTGACTGACATTTTGGGCATGAAACGCGTCGCCGCACGATTAGTTCCAGAGATCAATTTTGTCCAAAAAGAGCATCGAAAGCAACGGATTCCACCTTCTCGAACCGCATAATAACTGGCGACGAGACGTGGGTTTATGAGTACGATATGCAAACAAATCAACAGCGCTTCCCCGACTTTCTGTCACAATATTTTGTTGTGTGATAGTGTTTTTGTGATTTGTTTCGCAACAAAATTAAAAAGATTATATAAACAAAACAAAAACATTTTATACATAGCTTGCCTACTTCTTAACTGATCTTTAGTATTTGTAATAATATTATGATCGGATGTTGATGACGGTAGTTGTTAACATTGAATGGGCGCCTTTGACTTTCAAGAAGTAAAAAAGTAAATAGTGTTGAATAATTTCGGGGGGCTGGTCAGAACCACGATAGCTCAATTGGGAGAGCACTTGACCCGGTATGTTAGAAGGGTGCAGGTTCAAATCCTGCACGTGCAAATTTTTTTAACATTTGTGTGTTTTTAAATAAATGTATTTTGCTTCAAACTATAAACACTACCATATTCGACAATTTATCTAATATATTGTACCTATATATACTTTAATGGCTTACGGGTAAGCACTTAGCCTTCATCTCACCTGATGTTAAGTGATAATAAGGCCAAAGGTGGAAGCGCACTTCACCAGAAACCCTCAACTACTAAGGCACTGGCTATCTTATCTCTAGCTGCTGGAACATAACATTGATTTAAATTTAAACTTTAAAAGGCTTCTAAAAATCTATGCTTTGCCCACTATAGGGTTAAATAGAATATCAATGTCTATCGGATTAATATCGTCGTTGGGACTTCTTGGCGGGAAACTGAAGAGTCATGTCTGCGGTTTTGTTTTATTATCTAAAACTTGTGTTATGTCGAATACTAATGTGAAATAATGTTGGATTATTAACCGTTAAGTGTTCGTGTGTGCGCACGACTGTTGGCAAATGAAACAAAACAGTGCAATGTCACTTTTCAAATTCTCTCAAGAAGTCCACGTGAGGACTTAGTAAAGCCCCACATCTGTACTGAAATACTCGAAGGGTTGGGTGTACATCATATCATTTCTCATTTCTATTATCATTCATCATCATCATACAGGAAGGAAATATTGTTAATTTATGTATTACTTGTAATAAAAATTATTTTGAGACTGGCTAAATGTGCTAAACGCACGAAGCCATCAACTAAACGAAAAGAAATATCGTCGTTGACATCTGTCATCCATCAATCATCATTCACTTGTCTCGCGCGCAACGTTTACATACTGAACGTCCCACTGTGCAGGCCCCACAGAGTATGCGAGGTCGTGTCGATGTCGCGTCTCCGTGAAAGTAAACCGGTGGGTCCGGGTGTTTCGAATAGGGCTGGCAACTACATTAAGACTAACCATATAAGAGAGCAGAAAAAAACGAAAGAATTTTAGCAAGGATTTTTTTAAACATAGTTGTATTTTCTTGTTAAGAGCATTATTGTCCTTTTAATATATTTGAAAAAAAAACTACTTCTTTCCGTCTATTGTTCCATCCCATCCAGTCCATTTCATCACATTAATTAATTTGACATTTAAAAGAAAATATAACAAAAATATACTTACATTTTGTTAGAGTCATTTTATACGATTTGAAAATTTTTACTTTTTATTTTTTAAATGCTTGCTGCACTGAAGCTTATATGGATTATTTATAAAATTTATAAAATACAGTGAAAAAATTAAACGCTTACCCGACCCAGCCAGGAATCGAACCTGGGTCTTCCGGAATCAATCCGGGCGGCTGCACTGACCGCTATGCTACCGGGAAACTGACGTAAGCGCTGAATTTTGTTTTGTTTTGTGCTTTTTAATTTTTTCACTGTATTTTATAAATTTTATAAATAATCCATAGTGTTAGTCCGGATGCTATCAATTTTAGCCGGACAAGGGTTCTATAGAAAAATCCCTATCTATATCCAGATTTAACGCTTCGGTGGCCGAGTGGCAAAGCGCTCGGCCGATACAATTCAATTCCCAGTTCTGACAAAGTGTGTTTTGAAACCCGCACTTGGCAAGCGTGGTGAATAAATTAAGCCATTACCCATTAATTGTCTGATGACTTGATTTCAATTAAGAAATAAAAAATAAAAAATATTTTTTTTTAAGAAATTCATAACGAAGCTTCTCTTGGGCTAGATAATTGGTGTGAGTGATGGAAAGTTTATTTTTATTTTTTTATTTTAATGATGAAGGTCTTTGCCCAGCAGTGGGACAGTCATAGGCTATTTACTGTACTATTTATGTCCGGATTAACTCGGACGCCTGACAGCCCTAATCGCAAAGATGGAGTTGTGAGAATGGCACAGTTCGCCAGTCACGGCGAGCTACTGTACAGTTAGCGGGATAACTATGAAGTTTAGTCGGCTTATAGCATATGTTTTTATTTACAATAAGGGCTTTATTCATAAAAAACAATAAAAAATAAAAATAACAATAATAATAATTACAAATTCATAAATGAAAAACCTCAACTATTTCGCCTGTCCGAGGCAAGGTGCCCAAAATGCTGGCGGCATTGCCCCTTTGAATGGCCAAGCTAATGCGCTGTGCGAAAAAATGACCTGATCTCCGGTCACCCGTTGCCTCGTACAGGTGAGCAGTTAAGTCCTTTAAAAACATTTTTGCATTAGGGCCCCATCGTCTCCACTACAAAGGGGAGGAAAAAGTAAGTCTCACTCAAATCCCGGTATTTACGTACTTTATTCAAATCTGCTGTGATTGCAGAAGCACATGGCTGAGATGATGTCGCGTCAATGTGACACGGGGCCAAAGTGTCCACACATGTCGCATTCCTAACCAGACTCCTCATGCTCCAAGGCACAAGAGACATTCGTCAGGCCTCCTACCATCAGATCGCATCCGCATCGCGTCTGATCCGTTTTTTATTGTTTTTTTTTAATTGTTATGTTTAACCACTTGGCTTTCATCTCACCTGATGTCAAGTGATGATAAGGCCGAAGGTGGAAGCGCACTTATCCGGAATTAACTCATTAGGCACTCGCTATCTTATCTCTAGCTGCCGGAACACAACAATGCTACTTAACACTGATGTTATAGCGACATCTATATCTATACTATACAACGAATTCTACGATTTTTTAATTTTTTGTCTGTCTGTCAGTCTGTCTGTATGTCTACTTTTAACTCAAGAACGGCTTGACTGATCTCGATGAAAATTTGTATGTAGTAAGAACAGGAGATTGTGCAAATGATATAGGCTATATATGATGTTAGTATGGTAGTAGCTAATAATTATTTTGATTAGCATTCATTGATCCATTATATTCACCCACAAGTATTGGTATAATATAGTGGTAAGACTAGCCAGGCGGGTAAACAAGTCCAAACACCAAGCAAACCGAGTACCTAAGCTTTGCGTTTCACTTTGCTAAGGTTAAACAACTTTCGCAAAGGCTGGGTATAGGATGGGTGACCAAAAAAGTCAAGCTCCTCCGTGCTTCGGAAGGCACGTAAAGCCGTTGGTCCCGGCTGCATTAGCAGTCGTTAATATCTATCTATAGCTCCGTCTATCCATAGGGAGGGCTCGTGCCCCAGTAGTGGGGACATACAATGAGTTGGAGTAATAAGGTAATAAGTGTTATGATGTTTTTAAAAAAAAACTCGACACGTATTTCAGCAGCTGACTGTACAATGCCTCCTTTGGGAGTCTTACGAAATAAATTAGCAATATCAATGGAAACGTGAAAGCGGATGTATCGAGAGAGAGAAAGCATTGACCTTGCAACCTTGCATTGTTTATACGGGGTGACTGGTTTTAAAGGGGCAACGATATACAGCATGATATATTAAAACTACCTGTGTGGTATATTGGTTATTGGTTAGAGAGCTGGTCTTACCCAGAGACCCCTGGATCCCCTAAACCGACTGGGGGATCAGGGTGCCTAGTGCAGGTTTCCTTCGCCATTCGATGACGTTATCGAAAACGAAAACTCGTATGGCAAAATGGCGCTGCTCAATGCCATACTAATACTATTTACCGTCTGAAATCCGTCACTCCAAGACCCTTTCCGCCTTTAAGTCTAAACTGCACAGTCATCTATTGAATCAGTCACGTGCTAGTAACATGTTTTAGGTTTTTTTTTCCCTTTAGTTTATGGCTTCGTGCGATTAGCACATTTAGCCAGTGTCAAAGTAATTTTTCTTACAAGTAATACATAAATATAGGATATTTCCTTCCAGTATGATGATGATAATGAATGACAATAGAAATGAGAAGTGAGAAATGATATACCCCCAACCCCTCGAGTATCTCAGTAAAGATGTGGGGCTTTACTAATTCCTCGGGCGGACTTCTTGAGAGAATTTGAAAAGTTAAGTTGCACTGTTTTGTTACATTTGTCAACACTCATGCGCACTCACGAACACTAACACAAATTTTAGAAAATAAAACAAAACCGCAGACATGACTCTTCACTTTCCCGCCAAGAAGTCATAGTTATAGTTAGTAGTATAGTAGTGTGTAATCTGTGTCCAATAATATCTGTAATTGTCAATTTTAGTTCTGAGATTACAAACTAGATGGCGTTGATTGATTCCTTCCTGCATCGCGCTATAGCTTCGTCTTCGCCGTTACCAAGTTTCTTTTTGAGTGGAACTTTAACTGTTTAATATTCTATTTAAAGATTTTTATTTTAATGAATGATGTTCGCGTGGCAGCCAATATTTTATGATAATTCAATTCACTCACACTCATATTTACGCATTGACAGCATTTAAGTTGATTGTTTCAGTTGAGGACCCCTATAACAAGTTGTTATAGTTTTTATAAGTTTCATTTTGATTTTTCATATTGTCATTGCTTTGTATGAAAATAAAGATTAATCTATTACATATAAAACATTATTATTACTGACATAATTACCCACATGTACCCATCTTACTCGAGCACGAGGAGACAACAGTTAAACTAATTGCAGTTAACCAACCAGTTATCGTGGCGGTTTAAGCCTACTTTACTGTATACGATTAAACCTTATAGCTCGAGAAAACTCATCGCGCCGAGAGAGCATTGACTGTGCCTTTTTCTGTTGATGGCTTCGTGCGATTAGCACATTTAGCCAGTGTCAAAGTAACTTTTCTTACAAGTAATACATAAATAAACAATATTTCCTTTCTGTATGATGATGATGAATGATAATAGAAATGATAAGTGAGAAGTGATATACCCCCAACCCCTCGAGTATCTCAGTAAAGAGTACGCAAACTTACAAACACTTAACGAAGAAGAAAACACATTTATTGACTTAACGGTTAATAATCCACCATTATTTCACATTAATATTTGACATAACAAAACCGCAGATATTACTCTTCACTTTCCCGCCAAGAAGTCCTTGACTGTGCATATTAAAGTGACTTATCCACTAGACCACATGGATGGTTAAAAGATAAGGCACCCAAACAGAGTAGAAACATTTAAGCTACCCTTTAAAAAAATAGAGAAAAGAATAGGGCTAATAGTAAAATCCACATACCTACATCCGATGATATACATAAACAAATAAGAATTCAGGCCACTTTCTATTTTTAACGCACTGCACGCATGTCTAATGAATGAGGAATGTCAAGTAGGAATCTGTCTGTTCATCTTGTTAGTTCCGTATTGAGTTTCAGCTGAAATGTTTTTCCAGTCAAACCAATAGAAAAGGTTATATTAAATACTAGCGGCCCGTCCCGGCTTCGCGCGGGTGGACATTTCTTTTTTAATATAGCCTATGTTACTCAGCGCTAATGTAGCATTCTAATGGTGAAAGATTTTTTTGAAATCGGTCCAGTAGTTAGTTTTTTAGTTTATTCGTTACAAACAAAAATACAAAGCTTTCCTCTTTATAATATTAGTATAGACGTCCTTTAAAATGTAAAATTTGCTAATTTAGCCATTTTTCTTTCTTTAATTTTGTTTTAACATGTTGTGGTTCTCTTTTTTTTTGTATGATTATTTGTGATGGACAGTGTCCTTCTATTTACTAATTTAACGCTGTAAGGGAGAAAATTGCCGGTTCTTCTCAGTGCAAGGTCTCCCGCCCTGTAGACTTACGAACCGATGGCAAAGTGACATTCATAACAGCCATTTGTAGCCTATACTGCATAACCCCTTACCCTTGAGACCCTACACGTGAGCCCTGGGTGGTGCTAAATGAGTGACACTGTCTGAATGGTAGAGCCACGCTGCGTTGCAGCACGAAATGGGCCGGCTCGCCCGGCGTAATACCACCCTCTCACAGAATATCGGCGTGAAACAATGGCACTTGTTGCTGTTGTGTTTCGTCCGGTGAGCGAAATTACCGGAGGCCCATCTCTCACCACTCTTACTTTCCATCAGGTGACCCACCTGCTCGTTTGCCTCCATTTAATTACAAAAAAAAAAATGTTGAATTTTGAATTCAACTTACAATGTTACAGAACCCTAAAATTATTATCCAGTTAGCGAGTGCTTTGAATTTGATATTATTACAATGGCTTAATGTGCGCCTCTCGCTCTTCATACGAACCAAGGTGAAAGTAATGTGTATCACAAACAAACAGTGATTGTTTCGTTATTATTCAAGTCAGAATGTTGAATTTAACAGTAGGTTTGACAAATACATATTACAGATATTGTGTGTATGTATTAATTTACATATACCTACATCAAAAAATTAAAATAATAATAACTGTATTTCTAACATTAACATTTAAGTATTTATTGCTACTAACTCAACATTAAATAATCTCCCCGTGTGGTGCCGGGGATAAAGAAATGCCACCCCATCTCTTCCCGTGGGTGTCGTAGAAGGCGACTATGGGACCATTCCAGAGGATGGGCAGCAGCGTCTCTCTGTGATTATTCTCACCTTACTGCGATCGCCAACCCGCCTGCCAAGCGTGGCGATTATGGCAAATTCCCCTCAAAATGATTTTATCCTTGAGGGAGGCCTTTGTCCAGCAGTGGGCGTCTTTTTGGTTAAGATGATGATGATGAATATTAAATAAATTATTTGAATTGAATTGAATTAATTATTATCCGCTCTAGGGCCACGTTTATGACCCTTTCTCACTGTGGTGTTGCCATTTAGGTATAGTTAATGCTCGTGCCCCAGCAGTGGGGACATAAAATGAGCTGATGATGATGATGATGATGTGTATGATTATATACGTATAATTTTAAGTAAAATATTGTTGCGAACAAATTACAATTTGAAAAATAAATCGTGGCAATCGTGAGCTACTATAAGCATAGTTGACAGTGCACCTGGCCGTGTATGTTATGGGGTGCGGTTTCGAATCCCGCTCGTGGAATTTTATCAACACTTTGTCTTAAAAAAAAATTTCAACCCTTTTTTTTTCAAAATTATAATGAGGTGATTTAAATCCCGGGATAGGAAGAGTGTGTTTAAAGATTTTAAAGACCATGAAGTAGCTAAGAAGATGGAGGTGATGTAAACAGGATGGTAGACTGACCTTTTGAGGTTGGTGGCTGTGTTTGTTCTTGATGTCGATCCAGAGTCTCGCCAGGTTGATGCCCAGACCGATCAGGGCTATCAAGAAGAATTTCACCTGTTAACAGAAGGAAATGGAATTAGTTAATTTTTAACATATTTTATGGCAATATTTTAAATGTTCATAAGTTTATATAGTCGTCTTGATACAAACAAACTAAAGTTACTTTAATCATAAACTAATTAAACACATTGTGAACAAAAATGTATCAGCTCGAGCTCCTCCGTTCTTCGGAAGGCACGTACAGCCGTTGGTCCCGGCTCACCGGCTGCATTAGCTGTCGTTAACAACAACCGCCTGCGCTGGGTCCGCGTGGTGGTTCATGGCCTGTTCTCCCTATCCCTAATAGGGAAGGCTCGTGCCCCAGCAGTATGGACATAAAATGAGCTGATAAAGATGATGATTCAGTCATTCCTCAGCCTTACTTCCTTTCTTATCTGTAAAGTTAAACCACTCACTTGCAGCTTGAAGGACAGTATTTGCAGCAAAGTTCCGATCTTAGCCTTCAGCACCGCACCCAGGATCAGCAGCTTCAGGATGGCCTTTTTCTTCTTTTTCTTCTTACCTCTCTGTTCTAGAATGTTACAGGAGGACAGTCGTTAGTTGAACTTTGAACTCTTTTATACCATTCGGTGTTTATCATGCTGGGTATTTGTTATATATTTTGGACCCTTACGGTTACGTGGTGTAAAAAACCAGAATGATTTGGTAAATTTAGGTCTAGCTTATTAGAAAAAGTTCAATATTAAATTAAAGTTTGTCCAACATTGATTGACTAACAACGTGTTGTTACACGTTGTTAAACAAGGAAACTAAAACCTTTCTACTAATCTCATACTTAATGTATGGGAGTGTTCAATGTCAAAATTTTGGATACTTCTCGTTTGATTTTTAAAAAGTAATTGATGCCATTTTACTCATTAGATAACGTACTTTCGTTATCAGTTTTAAGTTTTTTGATGTCTCTCATAGTTTCGGAATAATCGCCTGTGCACACTTAACGATTACACCCTGTATATACGTCGGTCTAACAAAAATCCTGGTTTAAATGACCAATTCAACATTGTTGTTATCTTCTAAATATACGAAAAGGAAAGCTGACTGCCTGACTGACATATCAACGCACAGCCCAAACTATTAGGATTACAAATTTTGGCAACATGCTTTAAAATTCACCCTTTAAGGGGGTAAAAAAGGGGGGCTAAGTTTGTATAAAACTCCGTCAGTTATGAAGTTGAAATCGATAAAAATTGGTATTTAGCTATTTCGTTAGAAATTGAGAATGTCGTATTTCAGGATTTTTGAAAATTCAACCTCTAAAGGGGTGGATCCATGTAGTCGCGGGGAACATTCTAGTTTCATAAATAATAAAAAATAAAGAAAGCCCTACTGTACACCTAAGTAAGTACGTAGTTATAACTACATTAAGAATAATAAATGATATTTCAAAGTGTGTCAACAGTAATGTCTGTATGTCGCGTTAGAACAAATTATACGGCCATATGAAAATGTCGGGAAAATCTAAGTAGCACGACCAAGTTCCGAGAGGTCAACAAGTTTGATACGGTCAGCTGCGATCATGCCTTTATAACAATTGCAAATGTCAAGCTACATAAGGTGCAGTTGGTAATCGGATGGGTGGCCAAATATTTGCTTTAGATCCTCCTACGTGTTCTGGATGACACCTTAAACTGACGGTAATAGAATATGGCTGACTTAAAACCAAAGTCATGATTGAAACTTGAATAACTGACAAGCGAATACCTACTAACCTATACAGGGTGTTTTTTAATTTATTTATTATTATTGCTCAATAACATAATTACGCCTTAAAATTATTACAGCATTTAAAACCACTGAGTTTTGTGTTAATGCCGTTTATCTACATCGATAATACAATAATTGACACACATTACATTAAATATTACTTTTTATTTTCAAGTGCTAACTGCTGCACTGAAGCTAAATTATTATATTATCGACATTTTTGGCAGCTAAATTACTATTGTATTATTATATTAATTGATTGATTAATTTTATTTTATTGATAATAATTTTATAAAATTTGTGTTTTTTTTTGTGTACCGCCTGTAAAGGTGGGAGCCAGTGAAACTGTATTAGCCTTAAGATCTGGATTTTCTTTGTAACGTACCTGTGTGCCTTGCACAATAACTAAAATCTAATCTAATCTAATCTATGATTGAAAATTTCTCGTGCTTTTTCTCAGAAAATGGTGCAAATATATCTAAAAAATAAATATCTTAAACATGCATGCAGTTGCAGTTTATCTTATCATTCTCTTAAACAAAACTACATGCAACATTTAAAAAAAAACCATGCAAACAAAATGCATAATTAATTTCAAGATGCGTATCAAAAATGTATTGAACACAAATTTATTGGTAATTCTGTGAAAAAAGAGTAAACAATTGGATACACACTTTTATTAGCGACGACTGAGCTTGATAGTGCAGTGGTGATCGCGCTCTGTCTGCGATCGCTAAAGTTAAGCAACGTTCGCTAAGGACGGTTATCGGATGGGTGACCAAAAATGTATCATCTGTACTTCAAAAGGCGCGTTTAGGAGTCGTTAACAACTACCGCAACGCACTGGGTCCTTGTGTTGGTTTATGGCCCAGTTCACCCGAGAGGTCCTAGCCTTTAGAGGTGCCATCAGGTTAAAACCTTGGATCGGTCCATCATGTCCATCGGTCATGAGGAATTTGCTATTTTGAAATGAGTCTTCTATAAATGACTTAAATAGTTTGGAAAGTTTTATTTTTATTTTTGCGTACCAGTTTCTGGTGAAATGTGTGGACTTCAATGTATTTAACTTAACACCACTTATGTGCCATGTTCAATGCGAATCAGTATTTGTCTTTGTCTTGTCTTGGAACCATCATGTTTCTAGCTATCCATAAACTTGTTAATTAAATGTATTGGGAATCTCATGATATAATATAAGATCTATGACATGTAATATTCTTAAGGGTTTGCGCATTTCCTCTGTCTCTTTCTTGGGTTAAACCAAAGGTTGACTGAAACAGTCGCTTGTAGCAATAAAAACCCATTCTTTGCCCATACTAGCTGGTTTTTTATTCATCTGTGTGTGAGCAAAAAAGTATTTAACTATAATTCTATCTCACATTCTTAAAACAGTCTAGTACATACATTTCCTAAATAGGTTTAGTACCTATGTGTTTTTTTGTAAGTACTATTAAGTTGGATAACAAGTAACTAGCTTGATGAAAAGCGTATAACGTGGCCTTATAGAGATTTTAAAGACCAGGGGTCACTCGCGCGATGCTGACCATGAATAAACCACTTTAATATCTTGAAGAACCGCTTGTAGTCTCTAGGGAAGACCAGGGTAAGAAAATCATTCTTCAACCAAAGAATTCATGGAAATATCATAAGAACAAAGTAATTACTACCATCCATATTCTATCTTAGAAATTAACAAGATGCAACCACCACCAACCTTCCAACGAGCTTTTATCCGCAACCCCATCCTCGTTCTCATCACTCTTCAACGCATGCTCAGCCGCCGAGTCCAAAGCCTCCTCTCCAACGTCCCACAAGTCAGAGAAAATCCCTCTCCCTCTCCTGTCGGAAGAGTTGACGCTCCTCTCCTGCCCAATCACCCAGGACTGCACGCTCCCAGCGTTGGAGAACGTCCGACCTTTCTCGTGTTTCTGCATGGCTTGCATCACCATTGGGTGGACGAGGTGGATCTTTGGGGGCTTTGTTTTCTTCTTCTTCATTTTCTTCTTCTCGCCTCCTGTCGAGATGGTGATGGAGTCGATGCCGCCGCTGTCATGCTTCTTGGATAGTGCTCTGGAAGAGAGGGGGATCAATTAGTTTTCTTATATTCTTCTTTGTAACCTAATTCTAGATGGAGCAACCATCTTGGTAACTTAAAATATTTTTAAAATAGGGACTTTGCTATTTATATTTAATATAATTATTTTATGTAACGGTCATTGCAACCGATGGCTATGCAGATTGGATTGCGGAAGACCCAGGTTCGGTTCCTGGCTGGGTCGGGTAGGCATTTAATTTTTCACTGTATTTTATAAATATTTAATTTAGCTTCAGTGCAGCAATTAGCACTTAAAAATAAAAAAAAGAACAGACAGAACTGAGTAACACTCAGACGTAATAATTGGTTTACGGTCACGACTGTTTTGTTTGCTTTGAGCAACAACTATTTCACATGCTCTCTAGAAAGTTCACACGTTTCTAGGCACATAAGGGTTTGACGTATTTCTAATGACATGATGAAACATCCGTCAACTTGAAACACAGAAATGAGAGTGGGCCAGCATGTTTGAATGATGCACAAACATAAGATAAGATAGTGGCATTTTAAATTAGTTAATTTAATTTGACAGTTAATTTTTGCCAATATGCCAATTAACACAAATTCACATTAATTCTCGTTTTAAATATTTCTTGTTGCCTGTTTCAGAAAATTGTTGTCTGAGCTTGTAATTGGCTGACATATTATTTTATTTTAAATTGAATATTTTGTTTTTACATTTTACATATTCACCGCGTATTAAATAAATAAACAAACAAACAAAGAAACCCGTACCCGTTTGTACCCGTCATTTTGTAAAGTAAATTCGAACTAGGCACCGGCACCGATAATATATGTACTCGTATAATAAAATACCAGTAAGTATAAAATAACTTCCAATTATCAAATTCAAAAATAAACTGACATATTAATAGAAAAATGTAACGCTCTTGGATTTTTTTTTAACACATAACAAGGTAAAACCAATTCCACCAAAGACAGAAATGCGACAGACACCACACAACACACGACATACACAGCAAAATTAAATATGCATATATATTACTAGCTGACCCGGCTTTGACAGTTTCCATGACAACACTACAAATAAATCATTTTGTATTTGATAAAATTTCAAAAATCTAAAAAAAATTTAGGGGTGGACCACCCTTAACATTTAGGGGGATGAAAAATAGATGTGGTCCGATTCTCCACCCTAGCCGATATAAGAAGAAGATATAGGTAGGTATGTATAAACTTCTTCATAATAAACATCCCCCAGGACACGACACGATCAGTTAACGGATACCCACATCGCATTCAACTCCCAATGCGGTATGCAGGTATGCAATTGACATTCAGCCACGACCGGTAACCGAACCCGCGCCGTGCCGCCCGGTGACCCTGTTACGCGGCTTACTTAGCGGCGAGCAGAGAAAGTTCATTAATATGCACAGATTATCGCAGATAGCGATGGAATTTTACTGTTTAAGAGCAAATTTTTGACACAGGAACCGGTGATTGACACTTGCTTTACGTCGCCAAAAACGAAGAATTGAATAAGTGTTGAAAAAAATCCACGAGCGGCATTCGAACCCGCACCCCATGTTATGCCGGGTCATGTGCACTACCAACTATGCTATCGTGGCTCATGCTAGTTATTTTTGTTGCAAATCTTTATATATGATGATTTTTATGTACATAACAGAAGATGATGGGACACTCTTACGTGGGTGTTGATTCTTCTAGAAACAGTTTATTTACCATGCTTTAAAGACAAATTTACTTGGAGTTGGTCTGACTTTTTCGGGGAGAGCGTTCAACGTGAAAGAATCTGCAAAGGGGTGGCGAGAAGAAGATTATTTGATGAGCGAAGTTGGCATGAGTTGAGTAAGGAAAGACTTGCTAAGGAAACTGAAACTTCATTTTAAGTACAAAGGAGAGTTAGGATCTCATTTCGAATTAAAAATAGGCCTATCAAGCCTGGACACTTTCGAGACCTGGACTGTCCTGTCCATGCAGAGATGTCTTATCGACTGCCGCTACATCAAAGGTGCTGAGATGTCTTTCAGGTCCGCAACGATGACCGTCCAAGTACAAGAAAAGAGCACAGGACCAATCCAACTGCGTCGAAGCGTAACAAGGACATTGTAATCTCTCCGAAACTGTTTACAAACGCGTCGGAGGACATCTTCAAGACACTCGATTGCAATGGACGGGGCATCAATATCAACGGCCAATACAGATTTGCAGATGACATTGTCATTATGGCGGAATCTCTGCAAGATTTGGGAGAAATGCTAAACATTCTAGACGAGTCTTCGCAACAGGTAGGTCTCAGGATGAACCTGAGCCCGACTGAGGTCATGTTTAACGGTCTCATATCGATGAGATCTCTGAAGTCGTAGGCGACGCTACTGTTCAGGTTGTGCAAGATTACATATATCTTGGCCAAACTATTTAGTTGGGTACTTCAAGAAAGAGGCGGACAGGAGTTTTCGTTGGGGCTGGGCGACTTTTGGGGAGCTCCAGAAGTATATTTCAGTTGTCGATTCCCCCAGTGCTTGAAAACGAAAGTTTTTAATCGGTGCGTCCTGCCTGTTTACATATCGTTATGAAATTCAACATAATGTCTTTACCTTACTGGAGTTGGACCAGTAGTTTCAGAGAGTCTCTGCAAACCAACAAACTTTACTTTACCGCCTCTGTGGTCTAGTGGCTAAGACCACCGGTTTAGACCCAAAGGTCCCGGGTTCGATTCCAGCGGGGGGTACATGTTTGTGTACTCGGTTTGGTTGGTGGTAGGGCTTGTTTGTCCGCCTGGCTAGCTACCACCATCTTATCTAAATATGTCGCCATAACATCAATGTTTGTAGCATTGTTGTGTTCCGGCAGCTACATATAAGATAGCTAGTAGGTACCTCACTAGTTGAAGATCCCGGGTGAAGTGCGCTTCTATCATTGGCCTTATCATCACTTAACATCAGGTGAGATCAAGGCACTGTGCTTACCCGTTAATATAAAAAAAAAACAAAGTTTACCTTTTTAATAATAGTATAGATGATAAATACCTATAGATTCATTAGTTATGAAGTTCGATAGCGAAAAGCTCGATAGCGCAATAACATCGTGTTTTACGCAGAAAGACTTTATCTTCGTTTTATGTAAATGCGTAAATGTGTTGTTTGCGTAAACTTTAGAAAACAATTATGTTTATCTTATAAATGCTACTTTGAATTCATGACTCATTGAGCATCCATATTAGTTGTAAAATACTTTCATTACGAATTCGCAAACAAACGACTTTTAAAGCACTTTCGTCAAACAATATGTGTGTCTGTTTCTAGCACGCCCACTTCCGATGCGCGGGAGCGAGACAACAGGATGCGTGAGTGTGTCAGTGAAATCGAATGCTCAACTTTGTCGGACAAATTATATGTTTTTGTCATACCTATAACGTACCAACCATTTTGAAAGTGTCGTAATGTTACAAAGTTTATTATTTGCATCACGATCTCTTTACAGGATGTACAGTCACCAGCATTAACATGTAAACAACGTTACTCTGAATACAATTGAATAAGAGCAAAATTCTAGTCAAAAGTGTTTATTACATACTGATTCCACCTTCACCTTTTCATCTTCGGGGAACTAGACGCGGACTGAGATCACTTCCTCATGCTGTCAACATACCGCCTATACGCACAAAGCGCTTTGAGTCATCATATTTGATGCGGACAGCTAAGGAGTGGGACTCCCTTCCTGCGGACCCCTTATTTTTTTTATATATATTTACGGGTAAGCACAGTGCCTTGATCTCACCTGATGTTAAGTGATGATAAGGCCAATGATGGAAGCGCACTTCAACCGGGATCCTCAACTATCTTATCTCTAGCTGCCGGAACACAGCAATGCTACAAACATTGATGTTATGGCGACATATTTAGATAAGATGGTGGTAGCTAGCCAGGCGGACAAACAAGCCCTACCACCAACCAAACCGAGTACACAAACATGTACCGCCCGCTGGGAATCGAACCCGGAACCTCTGGGTCTAAACCGGTGGTCTTAGCCACTAGACCACAGAGGAGGACCTGTTTGCAGATAAGCACAAACTGGACATTTTTAAGGCAAGGGTGAACAGGCATTATCTAGGCAAGTATGCTACATCTAGACCGTATCGTCAGTTACTATCAGGTGAGATCGCGGTCAAATACAAGCGTATACAGAATTAAATAAAAAAACATGTTAATAATGCTTGTGACTGTACTTACTGGATGTGGTTGCATTTTTGACATACTGTCCTATAGCTGAAAAAAAATGCCGACTGAATTACTTGCCAGCTCTTTTCGGTCGAAGGCTGTCTCAAATCCGAACTGATGGTAAATTCAGTACTTTAGTTACAATACATTTTAGGTTTATTATTTAATTCTTTATTGCACATATAAAACACACATTAAAACTGACGTTATACAAGACATATACAAAGGTGAACTTATCTCTAGAAGAGATCTCTTCCAGCCACCCCAGCTAAGGTGTGAAACGGAAGATTGCGGGACTATTCTACGAAACTAATTACTGATACATACTTTAATTATTGTAGTGATGACTTGATTTCAATGATGGAGGACCTTGCCCAGCAGTGGGACAGCGATAGGCTATTAACTTTACTTTACTTAAAATGTTTTTGTTTTGTTTATATAATTTTTAACGCAAATTTTGTTGCGGAACAAATTACAAAAACACAAATGTTGAAGAAATTTCCACGAGCAGGATTTGAACCTGCACCCTTCTGACATCCCGGTCAGGTGCTCTCCCAATTGTCGGTATGTCAGAAGGGTGCAGGTTCAAATCCTGCTCGTGGAAATTTTTTCAACATTTGTGTTTTTGTAATTTACTATTATTTTGTATTTTTTATACTAAGTTTTGGCCTGTGTAGGCTTTTATTGAACTAGCATTTTATTCGCGACGTCGTCGTCGTCTGCAAAGATTTGCGATAAAAAAAAACATGTTTATAATAAAATGTTTAAATATAATAAAGGAAATTAACATGTCCGTGTTCCTTAGATCAGATGAGCCTACATATTCTTAACTAGCACTTTGCACGCAATAAAAGTACTTCAGTTTTTTATCAAAATAATTCTTAGCTTGTTACCCGCAGCAAATGTAGCAAGCAAGATTTTATGGAATTGGACCAGTAATTCCAGATATTACAGAACAAACAAACAAAGTCAACAACAACAACAACTTTAAATTTTTATTAATATAATAGTATAGTATAGATAGAGTATCTTTACAAAATGATTTGTTTGTTTTGTTGTCATGGAAACTGTCAAAGCGGTACGAAATCCGAGAGTAAGAGCAATTAGCTAAGAGAAAATTACAAAAACACAAATGTTGAAAAAATTTCCACGAGCAGGATTTGAACCTGCACCTTTCTGACATACCGGGTCAGGTGCTCTTCCAATTGAGCTATCGTGGTTCTAACCAGCCCGCCGAAATTATTCAACACTATTTACTTTTTACTTTGAAAGCCAAAGGCACCCATTCAATGTCAACAACTACCGTCATTAACACCCGATCATAATATTTTTACAAATACTAAAGATCAGTTAAGAAGTAGGCAAGCTATTTATAAAATGTTTTTGTTTTGTTTATATAATTTTAACGCAAATTTTGTTGCGAAACAAATTACAAAAACACAAATGTTGAAAAAATTTCCACGAGCAGGATTTGAACCTGCACCTTTCTGACATACCGGGTCAGGTGCTCTTCCAATTGAGCTATCGTGGTTCTAACCAGCCCGCCGAAATTATTCAACACTATTTACTTTTTACTTTGAAAGCCAAAGGCACCCATTCAATGTCAACAACTACCGTCATTAACACCCGATCATAATATTTTTACAAATACTAAAGATCAGTTAAGAAGTAGGCAAGCTATTTATAAAATGTTTTTGTTTTGTTTATATAATTTTAACGCAAACTTTGTTGCGAAACAAATTACAAAAACACAAATGTTGAAAAAATTTGCGTTAAAATTATATAAACAAAACAAAAACATTTTATAAGAGAAAATTGTTTTTTTTTTTATTGTAACTTAAAATACTGCCTTGTGTCGTTAATCCGATAAATAAACAACGTTGAAACACTGAGTACTTGTATGTTTTTTTGCCAACTCAGTGTGTACAATAAAAAAAATGGTATATTACCTTGCAACTCCGTTCCCGACGATCTCAGCTAGGGAGTTGAGAGAGCTCTCTACTTGGCCCCCGATTTTTGAGGGCATCTCTCCCATAGCCCTTCCCGATGATAGGACCTCGGCATCAGCCGCCTCTGCAAACAAAGGTAGAAGTATTATAAATATTGGTATAACTAAGGGCTGATTTGTCAATTTCAGGTCCGTGTGGTCAGATAGTTTATTCATGGTAAGAAATACTTGTGACATACAGACAGATTCTCTTTAGAAAATATGTCACAGTGACAATGTTATTCGTTGAATAAAACTTCTGAAGATTGAAAAATCGGGCCTAAATAAATTTTATTGCAATAAAAAGTGTCCTTGTATAAACTAAATTGAACGTTTTTATTTCTCAGACAACAAAGATCCATATATGTGGTTAGTACAACAAGAGCTTAAAACCTAATAACTAGATGGGAATTGGTTATGCTACACTACACATATGCGCTAATAGTGGACATTCCCCACTATCAGCGATGCTTTTCAGGACAGTACGGCTGCCGCGGACTCGACGCAGAAGCGATCCCGCTTTTTTACGCAGAATAGCCGGGAAACTGCCGACCTGCGTGCGCATCCGCAAACATTCCCAACGCACTACAGAATCGCGGCAGCTGAAATAGTGCCTTGATAATAGTCAATAGTCTATGAAATGGTTGGGTATTTTCCAATACTTGACGTTGTTAACGAATGGGAGATGCCCTTGCTGAATTTGTTGCCAGTTCTTTTAGTACAAGGTATCCCATCCTGTAGACTTAAGAACCTTATAAGAACCGATGACGATGACTCATAGCAAGCTAAATTAAATAAAAAAAAACTTTTTAAAAACAAGGTTTTAACAGGTACGTGTTAATAAAAAAAAAAGAACCAAAAAGTTAAAAATAATTTAAATCTTTAATTAAAGGAGAATGGGCACCTTTGGGCGGTCGGCGGCCATTAATTAAAGTAGTGTCAAATGAAAGTAGTGACTTATCGTCATACTATGATTGTACGATAATTGTAGGTACTTAATAGGTAATTATTAATAATGTCGTTATTTAAATGCATTAATAAATGGTAGAGTATGACCACTAAAAATGTAATAGTCTATTGTATCATCGTAATACCTACTATGATTGTTCGATAATTGTATGTACTTATTAATAATGTCGTTATGTATATGCATTATGTAATAAATGGTACCATCTAGATTTGTTGCTTTACTTTTTATCATTTTTGCTCCGAATATAAGCCAGAATATGTTGTAACACTATTAAAAGTGCTCAAAAACAAAAATGTGTTTTATTCGTCATATATGTGTAAGTGCGTCGCGGCAATAAAACTTCTGCACAGTAATTATAGGGCTAAACTACATAAAAAAACAACAAAATCAAGTTTGGCCGCGGATCGCCCAGGCTCCACACTATTTTGCCCATTCTCCTTTGATAATAAGAAAAAAAATCTTTATAAATAAAAGCGTTTACATTGTGATTGCAAAAGAAAAATAATGAAGGTGTAATTCTAAGGTAATAAGCAAAATGTTATTTAATGTTCCATCGCGCTTTTATTTATAAAGATTTTTTTTATTTAATAATTTTAATAAAAAAAATTTTTATTTAATAATTTTAATATTTTTTTTTTAATTTAATTTTTAATTAACTGTTTAAATAATTTCTAAATTATTAGTTCCGTTTTTCATTAACAAGTAATAAAAGCTTGTTTTTAAAAAGTTTTTTTTTAAAAACAAGTTAAACTTTTTAGTATTTTTGTAGGGGGATAAGGGCTTCAGTACAATGGGTTCGCCCTGGTACCATGAGGCGTAACGTTAACGATATGACATGTTTATACACCCTCATACCGTTCAGCCCTCGGCACGTGCTCACCTTGGCATTGGGTTGGGACATCCATCTAATCAAAGACAGAATCCACATTCATAACAAACGGAACAAACGAACGAATGAACTTATTTTCCCGAGTTCCTATGGCCATCTTCCAGCTTCATCATCAGACCCTGGTTACCATCTAGCACCAAAGGGCTCGTCAAGACGGATCGAACGAGTTCAAACTCGATTGGGTTGTGTCGTTTAATTACCGAGTTCCTATGGCCATCTTCCAGCTCGATAATCAGATCAGCTCCATGTCATAATAATTTTGCATTGTCATCCGGTTTACACATGCATGCAAAATTTCAGCTCAATCGGTAACCGGGAAGTGGATCCAATTTAACTTGCAAGATTTGATCACAAACATCGGGACAGGTGAAACTAAATAAACGCTTGTGAAAGATATTTTTTTTAAGCTTGATGCAATAAAATTGGTCGCGGGCGAATTTTGTGTTGCCGGCCTGAGAAAAACCTCTTTACACCTTATTTGAAAAGGTCCATGTCATAGCTCAATGGAAATCCTAATTTATGTGATGGCATGCCATGAACTGTATAAAATAAGAAAATAATATATTGAAAGCCGTTGGTCCCGGTTGTCGTAAGATGGCAGCCGTTGAAACACACTAACCCGCTTTGGGCCAGCGCGGAGCTGATATTGATTTAACTCCCTTTTATCTGACGGAAAGTAATGATTAGACAAATAGTGTTGTTTGTTTGTCAGTGAAAGGGAGATCGGTTCCCATGGCGATATTTTCTCAACTTTCGATAATTTCCCACAAATATCGCCAGTCATTGTGAACTAATGTTAATAACAAACTCTTACTTTTAGACTGCAACCATTTTCCTATTTCTATAATCTAGATAAAGACGTGCTATTTATGGTTTAGTATGCACGGCTATCTGATGTATCCCCAAAAGAACAATTTTATAAAATACACAGTAGGTACCTAAAAACAAGGTTAAAAAAAAGTTTTTTTCAAAAAGAGAAAGCCATCCTCCAAAATATTTTTATTTATAAATTTATCTCATGACCTGTGATCGGAATGAAGGGGGCTAAAATACCTAAAGCTGGTGACAAGACATGACTGAGAGTGGTTAAAACCACCAAAATTTTGTTAATTTATTTTTATATTTAATTCAAAATTTATTTAATTTGTGAAACACTGGTTTGATATGCGATCTTACTCAATCAAATCAGAATCTGATTTAGAAAGAAAGAAAGGAAGAATGAAAGAAAGAATGAAAGAAAAGCATTTATTAGACAAAATACAAAAATTAAAAAGGAAAGGCAGACAGTATACACACAAGAGAAAAAAATAAGATTAAACAAAAAGAATAATAAAGAAAAAAAAACAAACAAAGAGTGTTAAGTTAATGGGTTCTGTCTCAGCATAAGTTGAAATTTAATTGAAATCGTTAATCTAAAGAAGAATAGAATAGAATAATTTTTATTTCGATAGATACATGGTAGAGAGTTCAATAAAAAAATCTAAATAAAATAAATAAAAGTCTTAGTTAGTTCAAGATATTTTTTTTTAATGCGTACGTTGGAATGACTATAAAAGACAGCAATACGAGTAATTTCATGCTAGTACAGACAGACTACTGAGAAGAAAAAACTAAGTGATTGCGGGATCCGGGATTCGATAAAAATAAATGAACAACATTTTGGTGGTTTTAACTACTCTCAGTAATGTCTTGTAGGCAACTTTAGGTATTTTAGCCCTCTTATTCTGATCACTGGTTATAAATAACTGTACACTTGACTTCTTGGCGGGAAAGTGAAGAGTCATGTCTGCGGTTTTGTTTCATTTTCTAAAATTTGTGACAAATCGAATATTAATGTGAAATAATGGTGGATTATTAACCGTTAAGTGTTTGTAAGTGCGCATGAGTGTTGGCAAATGTAACAAAACAGTGCAACTTAACTTTTCAAATTCTCTCAAGAAGACCGCCCGAGGAATTAGTAAAGCCCCACATCTTTACTGAGATACTCGAGGGGTTGGGGGGTATATCATTTCTCACTTCTCATTTCTATTATCATTCATCATCATCATACTGGAAGGAAATATTGTATATTTATTTATTACTTGTAAGAAAAATTACTTTGACACTGGCTAAATGTGCTAATCGCACGAAGCCATAAACTAAAGGAAAAAAAAAAAAACTGTACACTTACAGTATCTGGTGCAAACTTCCACGTTATAAGGAGAAAAATAAAATGAGATGGAAAATTTAGATTTAATTTTTTTTTTATTTTTTTTTTGTTGTGACTTCGTAGATAGATACAGATAATACTTTTATTGCAATTGGCATCACGATCTGTATAAAAGCTAAAGTTGTGTGGTGTAGTGTTTCTAAATTACCCTTTATAATTAAAACGAACTGATTGACAATAAATACTTTTTAAACTGCTATTTGCTTCAAAATGTTTTTGTTTTGTTTATATATTTTTAACACAAATTTTGTTGCGAAACAAATTACAAAAACACAAATGTTGAAAAAATTTATTTTTATTTTTTATATTGCTATTTTTGCGGATCGTGCTCAATGGCGCGCACTTGGAGGAACCTATGTCCAGCAGTGGACTAGTATAGGCTGATGATGATGATGAAACTGCTAATTTGTTTTCAAATAGGCAAATAGCTAATTGTACTAGCAAAATTCGACAGGACATCCTATACTGTCCCACTACTGTGTTAAGGCCTACATCATTGTCATCGATCAAGTGATCTCTACAACTGATGGTCATTGGCTTTACCATGATTGTCAAACGCGGGTTGGTGATCGAAAACCTCGGTTATGCATCGATAACTTCGAACACACTTCGCCCTACCTAGGAATTGAACTCAGGACCTGCAGATACAAGGCCGAGTATTTGCTTCTCTATCAACAGCGTTAATCATGATTAACTCATTTTACATCCCCACTGCTGGGGCACGAGCCTTCCCTATGGATGGAAACACCACAGGGAGAACCGAAAATCACCACGCCGCCGCTGGCCCAGTGCGGTGCGGTGGTTGCTAACGACTACTAATGCAGCAGGTACCGACGGCTGTACGTGCCTTTGTAAATAATTAAAATCAACAACTATTTGGGAAACCGTTAACTTAAGGCATCCTTAAACGTTTCATTATCAGTCACGAATCACAGATGCACTCTCATGATAATTGCGCATCACCACGAACGAACACGAGACCCCACACTTTCCCTCAAACCGGAACCGTACCGCGAACCGGTACACTTCGAAACCTGAAATTCGCATAGCCCACTTCCCATAATGATTCGTAAAATTCCATGAAAACATAACTCGCTAAACGGTTTGTGGCGTGATAAGGTGGTATTTAAAATATTCGCAATTTGTACGACAGATGAAACAGTTTCGTAAACATTTAAATTGATTGAATATGATTAAACCACTCTCGCGCAACGGCTTAGCGATTTGCGTGCGAGCTTACGAGCTGTATGGAAGGCACGTTGGGCTGTCAGACTCGGTTTATTTATTTATTTATTTCTATAGGTACACAAACAGATTACAATCAATGCATGAGTACAGTGACATATTTGGTTAACCTTACTAGCTAGACGGTAATCCAATAGGAGTGTACACATCATGACATTTTTTGAATATAGTTTGAAACGTGTTACTACAATGCTGGTCCTAAATAACAAACAAGTAATACATTTCAGGTTTTATAGATTCTTTATACCCGACGTTTCGACCTTAGCTAAGGTTTCGACCGAGTTACAACGGCCGTGGTCACGGGCTGACTGCTTTCGCGATGTTGCGCCTCCGTTTGCGCGCAGAGTCTTCATCCACCGTCACCATCACCGTCACGTTACTTTGCCAGTTGGCAAAATTGTGTGTGGCGGTACTTACCGCCACACACAATACTAACGGTGTCCCTATTACGCATACAAGCCTTATTCTGGTTGTTTACCGACTGCGAATAAAAACGAGGAAGTCTTTTTGCAAATTCTTTAAATTATTTGTTTAACTATGGAACGCGAAAGTCTAAAAATGTATAATAACAATTACAATGTTGTTGTTGTTTTATGGCATTTAACATTTTTTTTATGTTTGAAAACACAGTTCCTTGTGTTCACATCACTCATCACCACATCACCAGCTCATTTCATGTCCCCACTGCTGGGCACGAGCCTTCCCTATGGTTGGAAACACCACAGGGAGAACGCGCCGGCGCCGATAACCACCACGCGGCCCCAGTGCGAGGCGGTGGTTGTTAACGGCTGCTAATGCTGCCGGGACCAAACGGCTTTATGTGCCTTCCGACGCACGGACGAGCGAGAGATGATAAACTTTTGGTCACCCATCCGATGACCAGCCTTTGCTTCAATCGCAGATTCGCAAATTTCGCAGAATCGCGCGTTAACCACTGCGCCATCGAGCTCCTCATTGTGTTCACATATTCGCAATAAAATTTAATATTTTTACTAATAAAGCTTGTTAAGTATATATCTTTTTTTGAATTTTTTAATAACTTTATAGCATCTAAATATGATTTGCTTAGTAGCGTGCACTTGGAGAGGCCTAGACCAGTCAGCATGGGATGTATCATCGTATTTTAATTATTAAAATGTGGGAAGATATAAAAAAAGGAAAACTTTTGAAATCATTTATCAATGCCAAAAATTGGGTTCACCATCTCGCATAAGCTAAGTTAGGTTACCCATCTTACGACTAGACATTACCAAAGCTCCTTAACTTTCACGATCGTAACGCCCTCAAATCCGTGTTTTATCGTTCTGCATTACGATACAGTTGTACATTCTTTTCCTATAACTATAGCAGGTGCTTTAAGAGAAAGTCAGTATATGAATATAGAACTCTTCTCGACAAATCAAAACCAGTATTTAATGAGCCTTAGAGATGCGTAGAAAGCTTTTAATATGGTGAAGTACAAAAGAGTTTTTAATATCTTTAATAAACTACTTAGCAGTGAGCTTAATCTTTAATTAATAGCACGCTTTATTAATTGAAAAGAAAGAGGACTTCTTGGCGGGAAACTGAAAAGAACCATGTCTTCGGTTTTGTTTTATTTTCTAAAATTTGTGTTATGTCGAATATTAATGTGAAATAATGGTGGCTTATTAACCGTTAAGTGTGCGTGTGTGCGCATGAGTGTTGGCAAATGAAACAAAACAGTGCAACGTCACTTTTCAAATTCTCTCAAGAAGTCCTCGGGCAAGGACTTGGGAAAGCCCCACATCTTTACTGAGATACTCGAGGGGTTGGGGGGGTCTATCATTTCTCACTTCTCATTTTCATTATCATTCATCATCATCAAACAGGAAACCAGACAGGAGAAAAACGTATAAATTAAGTTTTCGACTGAAGGACTAGTATGATCATGAATAATTTATAAAAAAAAAAGAAAAGAAAGAATAATGACAGCGATAATAGGGGTTGCCATTTGTGAAATAAAAGAAATAGGATAAGTTTGCAAACCATCTTTTTTATTAGGATTCCAAATTCTTATGGCTTAATGGCTTAAGCCCCGAGATTTTTGGCAAAATACTATCTAACCTTCCCTCTTTTATTTATTTTTTTATTTATTTATTTATTTATTTCATTGGGAATACATTTTTATTGTTATTATCTACATCTATACTTAAAGAGGTAAATTTTGTGATTTTGTTTGTTTGTGGAGGGTGATCTCTGGAACTACTGTACCAATCCCAAAAATTCTTTCCCTGATAGAATGATACAGTTCTCGCCAATAACATAAGCTATATTATTTATGATTAATTACATAATATAATTTTAACGCAATTTTTTTTGCGATGAAATTACAATTTGAAAAATACTATGTGTTGAAAAAATTGCCACGATATCATAATAGCGGCATGACATGGGATGCGGGTTCGAGTCCTTCTCGTGTAATTTTTTCAACACTTTGTCTTTTTTCTAATAGGCTATAATTTATATTCTTTTAAAAAAATTAAGTGAGTATTAGTTTTTAAACGAAAAAAAAGGAAATCAACGCGACAATTAAGTCAAGGCAAGTCGAGTGAGGAGCTCGATGGCGCAGTAGTAAACGCGCCCGGTCTGCGAGTGCTGAGGTTAGGCAACTTTCGCAAAGGCCGGTCATCGGATGGGTGACCAAAAATTTATCATCTCGAGCTCCTCCGTGCTTCGAAAGGCACGGTCCCGGCTGCATTAGCAGTCGTTAACAACCACCAATCCGCACAAGGCCCGCGTGGTGGTTTACGGCCCGTTCTCCCTATCTCACAGGAAAGGCTCGTGCCCCAGCAGAGGGGACAAATGAGCTGATGATGATGATGATGAAGTCGAGTGCACAGTGCTAACGTTTAGAAAAAAGTAGGCTCATCTGATCTTACTTAGGGACAAGGACACAATAATGTGAGTGAGTGAGATTGATTGATATTCAAAATTGCAAAAAATTGCAATTTTGAATATGAATTTTTACTTGTTCTCAAAATAATCGAAATAGTTCGTTGTAACTCTTTATAGGTAATTCTCGCTTTAGTTTTCAGAATGTATACCCATTTAGATTAGACACTATAGGCTACTACTATTATTTCCCTTTAAAAAAAAGTGTGTATTCACATCGGATAGACGTTTAATCACGCAGCCATCCCGGAAGTGTGACAACCAGGCTTCATAAGATTTCTCAGTTTCTAGCCGCAGACCGTCACGGTGTCTGAGACCGCAAAATTTCATTTAGCTGGATGTAAGGTAATTGTCACAAACATGCTGTCTCTTTGATAATTTGTTATTTACAGACGCCTAACAACTTATCTAAAACTGTCTAATTTCTTCAATAAATGTTCAACCATTTGCCATATGACGAGCTCCGTAGTCGAATGGTCAGCGCGCCGGGTCTGGCGTCGCGCCATCTCAGAGATGGCGCGAAATTAATAATGTTATTGGCGGTAATTGTTGACATTGAATTGGCGCCTTTGGCTTTCAAAGTAAAAAAAGTAAATAGTGTTGAATAATTTCGGCGGGCTGGTTAGAACCACGATAGCTCAATTGGAAGAGCACCTGACCCGTTATGTCAGAAGGGTGCAGGTTCAAATCCTGCTCGTGGAAATTTGTTCAACATTGTGTTTTTGTAATTTGTATCGCAACAAAATTTGCGTTAAAATTATATAAACAAAACAAAAACATTTTATAAATAGCTTGCCTACTTCTTAACTGATCTTTAGTATTTGTAAAAATATTATGATCAGATGTTAATGACGGTAGTTGTTGACATTGAATTGGCGCCTTTGAATAGAAGCTTATCTTGGGCTAGGTATGAGCGTAATCAAATTTAATTAATTAATTTATTTATTTATATCGTCGGGGATAGTTCAAAACCGCATAAGTAGCATTGGTGGATTCCCACAAACTCTCTTAAATATGGATAAAACAAAACAGCGAAGGTGCTTCTATCTTCTTTTAGAAAATAACTTCATTATTACATATAGGAGCCAAAACAATTGCCATGTTCTGATTGGTACGTAAAACTACCAAGTAATAAAATGTTTTTGTGGATATAACAATTTTATTCTTTTTTACAATTAACTGATAGGGAAAAATATTTTTTCTAGATAGTTACTTGTATTATATGAAACATAACATAACTACATTAAAGAAAAAAAATTAAGATAACTAATAACTAATGTTTTTGTTTTGTTTATATGATTTTGTTATTTAATTTCACTTCAAAGTAAAAAAAGTAAATAGTGTTGAATAATTTCGGCGGGCTGCCCCCCGAACGCTTGCTTTCTTAATGCTTTCATATCGCTTTCGAAATGACAAGATTACGCCATAAACTATAGAGCGCGATAGCAATAGAGTTAGGCGGTAGGCCCTCTGGTTAGAACTACGATAGCTCAATTGGAAGAGCTTCTGACCCGGTATGTCAGAAAGAAGGGTGCAGGGTCAAATCCTGCTCGTGGAAATTTTTTCAACATATTGTGTTTTTGTAATTTGTTTCGCAAAAAAATTTGCGTTAAAATTATATAAACAAAACAAAAACTTTTTATAAATAGCTTGCCTACTTCTTAACTGATCTTTAGTATTTGTAAAAATATTATGATCAGATGTTAATGACGGTAGTTGTTGACATTGAATTGGTGCCTTTGGCTTTCAAAGTAAAAAGTAAATAGTGTTGAATAATTTCGGCGGGCTGGTTAGAACTACGATAGCTCAATTGGAAGAGCACCTGACCCGGTATGTCAGAAGGGTGCAGGTTCAAATCCTGCTCGTGGAAATTTTTTCAACATATTGTGTTTTTGAACTAAGTAATAAATTAAATATTTACCTAGTTTCCTATCCTAACCCATTCTCTTAAAAAAACAGGTGTTTGACGCTTACGCGGTATGCGCCAAATACTACTAATATATATATATATATATATAAAGTTCAAAGTCTATTGAGGAAATTTGACAGTTTGTGGTAGTCTTAATCTGCTATGTACAGGTCGTATATCGTACTGTTATAATTCTTTGGAGGACCATGGGGCTATATATCGTACTCATAATTGGTGATGAAACGATTACGATTTCGATTAATCGTCACCGACGATTATTGATATTTCACGATTAACCGTAATCGTCCAATCTATCGATTAATATGCGATTAAATCAGACATTTATTTTCCTCAAAAAAAAAAATGTAAGACGAAGTGCGCAGGATATCTTATATTGTTTTCTAAAGTTTACGCGAACACTACACATTGAAATGACACAACTTTTACGGATCTACTCGCGTTTATTTTACACATTAGTTTTAATTAATTATTATCCTGACGTTTCGAACCCTTTACAGGGTCCGTGGTCACAGGGAGACTGAGGTGTTGGCCGTCTCATACTCATATTATAATAAATATTATGTTGATTTATCGATAATTTGTTTTATTTATTACTAAAACCAAATAATCGTTATCGTGATTGTAATCGCTAAGTTTAAATCGTTACATCACTACCCGTAACAACACGTAGTAGTACTCCAAACTTCAGTAAGAAGATTGTTTTTTATAGTTAGCTCGGCAAATTACTCCTTTCCACCTGATGTCAAGTGGAAATGGAGTTCAGACGCGAAGATAACTAATGCAGTCTTCGAAAGTCTGTACATGGAAGATATTCGAAAAAAAGTTGACTAGGGATACTTAGAATCGATGACAGAACACGTTCCAACAGTTTTTAGAATTGTTGTCTGTTTATCTGTTTGTCTGTTTATTTGACCACACACAGGACGCAGGATTGGAATGAAACTTTGCACTTAGACACACCATGACCCGGACTAGGATATAGGATACTTTTTATCCCGGTAACAGGTTCCTGTGGTATAGTGTGGTCTTCGCGAACGAAGTCGCGGGCGACAACTAGTACTTTAACTTATAGCACTAAACAAAATCGTTTTACCTCAAATGGGGTTTGAACCAGCGACCTTTCACAAACCTCCAGTTGAGCTACCGCGAGATATTGGTTTCCCTGTCGTCGGTCAAGTGGCCGCTGTCGGTGGTTCGAGTCCCACTTCAGGCAAGACGTTTTGTCAAGTGCCGGTTATGTTCGCAATACAAATGCAAAGTGATTGATAAATTATGACAATAATTTATTTGTTATGACTTTTACCAATTAGTTTATGTTAATTTGTTTCTAAATTAAGTACTTATTCTAATGTTATTTTGTTGCATTATGATGCTGTCAAAAATTTTTCAGTTTTATTAAGTTGCGTCTCTGTTTACGGTGCATTGCCCACTATGTTATATAGAATAGAATAGAGCTTTGTTTTTTTTATATTAACGGGTAAGCACAGTGCCTTGATCTCACCTGATGTTAAGTGACGATAAGGCCAATGATGGAAGCGCACTTCACCCGGGATCCTCAATTAGTGAGGTACTGGCTATCTTATCTCTAGCTGCCGGAACACAACAATGATGCTACAAACATTGATGTTATGGCGACAAACTATTATAATAACACAATAATTAAAAGTCTGTTGGTATGTCGAATTACTTACATACGAGTAGTAACGAAAAACGTTACTGCTATTTTAATTTTTAAGACTTTTGTAAATATACCATTATTGCAGTCTTTTTTTTCATTCTTAATTTTCCTTTTTTTTTAATATCAACTTAAACATTCTTAGTAAAAACGTATTAGCTTGGCTGTCCGAAGAGGAAATGTTGCCAGCACTCTTGGGACCGTTCCCATGAGCCCACAGCTGGAGCACATGTTTTATTCACACGTTTTATTTTGAATAAAACTTTTTTTAGTTAAGTTATATTTCTTTTGCTTTTTTTTTCTTTTAATGTAGTAAGATAAAACGTCAATACCTTGCCAACTTCTCCTTTGCTTCTGCACTTCCCCGTCCCAGGTGTCAAGTAGTTTTCCCGCTTTTTCTTTAGCACATGACATAGGCTCTTCCTCGCCCATACAGTCCAAAATCGACATAAAACTGGGCGCCCAACTCTTGCCCAAGTTCATGAAATACTCATATGACCTCTCAAAAATGCTAGCACCCTCGACGTTGTTGCAACAAACAAGGAACAAAACCATTAACACTGTCTTAGACATCTTGACGTCTGAACGTCAAACGTTGTCTATGATTTATTCTTTTTATAATTGAAAAGCGCGCGCGCGCTCCCGCGTTCAAGGTTGCACTGAGCGCGGCGCTGGTCAGGAACTCTTTTTAATGCGCCTACTTTCTTTTTTATTTTTCTTAAAGTTGCCGTCATGTGTGGAAATGAGTTTTGAGCATTTTGTTGTCTTTAAGAAATTACTCTTTTTGGCGATGAAAGCTGATAAAGATTAGTCGTTGAATGGACAAGGAGCGAAAGTGTGGGTGATTGAGGACATGCCTTTGTCCTTTAGGAGCGAGGTGGACCCCTATTTATTTCACGAGAACGCAATAGCCTAGAAAAATATAACTATAATTATTTTTTAATTTAACAATAGAAAAAGCTACTAGAAAAATAGTAGGCATTACCATATTACTCGTATTATACAATATAATGAAGAAAATACAAAGCTTCGTAAGTTCTTCTGTTCAGGGTAAGTAAATACATTGATTTGATATATCTATATTGAATTAATTAATCATATTAGTAATTAATTAAATATTAGAATTAGAATTTATCATCTTTATTGACATACACTTTCTGTTTGAACTACTAATTGCAAAATGAAGTAAATAAATAAATTATGAATTATGTGTTATCAGTCCTTACTATGTCTTTACGTTCCCACTGCTGGGCAAACATTTCTCGTTAATGGTGTGAATTCTTTTTTATGTTTCTACTTTACAGTGAAAGCAGCCAACGCAGGAAAACAGATAGTGAAATCTTGTCACTTAAAACAAGCTTTGCAAGGAACTAAACGGAGTGCAATAATTTTGTACCCTAAATTGATAACTGACCCCGGGTCTTCTAAGTCCATGACCTAGATGTCCTCATGATTAGTGCTCCTAGGTTCTATGCCAACCATCTATCTGTTTTAATACGATTTTTTTATATAAAGGGTGCACAGGGCCTTCATCTCTGCTGATGTTAAGTTGTGATAAGGCCAATGACGGAAGCGCACTTCACCCGGGATCCTCAACTGCTGAGGCCCTGGCTATCTTTTCTCTAGCTAGAACACAACAATGCTACAAACATTGATGTTATGGCGACATATTTAGATAAGATGGTGGTAGCTAGCATAAGACAGGCGGACAAACAAGCCCTACGATATAGTTTTTAAAGAACAAGATTTTTTAAGATTGCAGCGTAAGCGGACTTTTTAAGGCGACGAGAAACGAAAGGTTCCTCAAGCCGTGATGATGGAACCTCCTTAGAGGGTTTCTAGAGGGGATGCAACCGTGTTGGGGAGCTCGATGACGCAACGCGCCTGGTCTGCGACTGCTAAGGCTAAGTTTTCACAAATGCCGGTCATCGGAGCGTTGACCAAAAATTTATTATCCCGTGTTCCTCCTGAGTGAAGCCTCGAAAAGTTTGTTTTGGAGAGAGTTTTCTGATTGTCTCATGCGGCATTTTCAGTGTCACCGGAATGTTTTGGGGGCGGATAGATACTTATAGGGTTCCTCAAGCCATGTTACCGAAGCACCGTCAGAGGCATTCTAGAGCTAACGGCATTACGCACTATGTGCGTGTCCCTATTCCCTACTAGATACTCCGAAGGGTTCGGATCGGATCGGGTGGTCCCGGCTGCATTAGCAGTCGTTATTGTTTCCATTCATAGGGAAGGCTCGTGCCCCAGCAGTGGGGACATAGAGTTGAGCTGATGATGATGTGTCTACCTGTGTCCTACTAGATTCTCCTAGATCGGAATACGAAGAGAGTTTCCCCAATGCGTCTCAATTTAATATTTGTAATTTCACTGAGAATTCGATATATTGGTATAATAGTTATTTGAGATTGTCAAATATGGTTTGCTATTAGAAAGTGGACGGTTCCAATTATATAGTTATAACACGTATGTATTGATTACTTCGAGAAGATAATGAAATAACTTTGAAATTTTCTAAAGCTTCTATTAGCCTTCATCTCAGCTGATGTGATGTTCAGTGATGATAAATCCAATGGTGGAAGCATACTTCACCCGGAGTCCTCAACTTCTGAGGCACTGGCTATCTTATCTCTAGCTACCGGAACACACGGATTTTATGGCGACTAGCTAGCCAGGCGGACATGAGTGACGAATGACTTGAATGCACTTTGCAAGTGCACATCACGGAAGCTCGTTTTGCTGATATCGGAAAGTAATGCTATTGGTCAAATGAGTCAACAATAGCAAACAAACAATGGATGCAACTTAAAAACCTGCTCTTCAAAACCAGAATCCAGTGACCGAGAGACGACAGGAAGTGTGTGCGTATTAATTGCTTAATGAGAGCGGCAAAATAGTAATAATAATATGGTAGATATTCCTATAAAATAGTACGAGTAATTTTTTTCTCGCGGAGAAGACAGACAAGAGTAGTAATTTTAAATGGTTGATTGATGTTAAATATTAAGTAATACTAAACCCTTTATTGGTGATTGTACATACAATAACATTAAAGTAAGTTTGGCATGTAAAAAAAATATGGGCCGTAAAAGGAATATAAAATGGGACGAACCGAGAATAAAATAATTTAAATTATATTTTGGGACGAAAGAATCATATTGCTTGGGACGAACCAGGATTTTTTTATGTGGAACGAATCTCAGTGGGATAAACGAAGCATAAATCCAAACAAGTCGTACCACCAACCAAACCGAGTACACAAACATGTACCACCGCTGGGAATCGAACCCTGGATCTCAGGGTCTAAACCGGTGGTCTTAGCCACTAGACCACAGAGGCGGTTATGTGACTTGTTATTTATAACTTGTATGGATTACATCGGAAATAAGATGAAGTACATAAGTAAAAAAAAATTGAGAACTTTTGTGTATATTTCGGTATATTGCATCGGTAGCCGAGTGGCATAGCGCTCGACCCGCCATCCGGAGGTTTTGGGTTCAACTCAATTACGATTGGGTTCAATGTCGATGCATAGCCTAAGATTGTGATAATATCTCAGTACAAGAACGCGCCCTGTGTAGACTTATGAACCGATGGCCTTAACTGAATAGGTAAATATATAATCCTAATATAATATTTAATGAAAACACAATGTTGAAAAAATTTCCACGAGCAGGATTTGTACCTGCACCCTTCTGACATACCGGGTCAGGTGCTCTTCCAATTGAGCTATCGTGGTTCTAACCAGCCCGCCGAACCGCAGTGGAAATTTTTTCAACATTGTGTTTTTGTAATTTGTTTCGCAACAAAATTTGCGTTAAAATTATATAAACAAATTAAAACCATTTTTTTTTAATATTTAATGCTTTATTGTACAAATAAATTAAATCAAAACACACGTTACACAGGACGTATACAAAGGTGAGATTATCTCTAGGAGAGATATCTTCCAGCCAACCCTAGCTGTGGTGTAATAAGCAAGTATTTAAGCGGGACTTGAATTTTGAATTTGAATGTTGAACTCGCATTTGGCAAGCGCCACTTGACGCCACGCCACTGACACTGAGGCGATGAAGCGATGACTTGATTTCAAAGATGGACGTCTTTGCCGTGGGCCTGTATATAGGCTATTTAATTAACTTTATACGGTATTCAATAAAACTTTCAAAGTTCAATATTTTTTAACTTTCATGCTTTAAAAAATACAGATATCCTTTATGGACAAAAATAATAAAAAAAAACCTAATTTTTTGGCTCTAAGACATTCATAAGAGCTCAATAGATTTTAAGCATTCTAATAATTAAATCATGAATTTATATTTTGTTTTTATTAATGTTTTAATTTTGTCAATATTTTAATTATTTTATTCAAACGTGTCTTTTTAATATTTCATTTTAATTTTTAGTTTAGTTTTATAATTTGTTAATGTTATACGCGCCTGTAATTGGAGCAGATATCTGCTATGTTTTTGCTACTTTTATTAAAGTGTATAATGTCTGTTCTGTTGGTGTGTCTAAATAAATAAATAAATAGATGTAGCCTTATTCACAAGCTCATTTTCATATCTCCACTGCTGAGCCGCGAGTCTCCCCTATGGATGGACAGGGAGAACGGGCCATAAACCACCACGCGGGCGCAGTACGGATTGGTGGTTGTTAACGACTGCTAATGCAGCCAGGACCAACGGCTTCACGTGCCTTCCAAAGCACGGAGGAGCTCGAGATGATAAATTTTTGGTCACCCATCCGAGACCGGCGTTTGCGAAAGTTACTTAACCTTAGCAATCGCAGACCGGGCACGCAATTTGCTTAACCTCGGAGATCTCGGAGGCTCCAAATGTATCCTAAATTGAATCAAACATGCTTGTTTGTATGCTAACGCTAAAGTGCCTGTAGACATCTAAATGCAATGTCTTAAAAAATACTAATTGCTTAATTATTTTGGTAGGATGAAAATTGTGACGAGCGAAGATATTATGTGCATTTATTGGTGGATTATTAACCGTTAAGTGTGCGTGAGTGTGCAAAAGTGTTGGTAAATGAAACGAAACAGTGCAACGTCACTTTTCAAGTTCTTTCAAGAGGTCTGCGTGAGGACTAACACCCGTTTGCACTAAACTTATAAATCGCCTGAGTCTTTGCCTAACTACTACCCTTTTTTTTTTGAGAGAGATTGCTGATTGCCTCTACGGCATTTTCAGCTTCACCGGGCTTTTTTGGGGGCGGCGAGGAACGTAAAGAGTCCCTCAAGCCGTGTGAAACGAATCACCTTCGGAGGTTATCTAGAGGGAACGGCATCGCGCACTTCAAATTCAAATTCAAATTCAAATTCAAATTCAAATTCAAATTCAAAAATCATTTATTCAGTTTAGGCTACAAGTAGCTCTTATGAATGTCACTATGCCATCGGTTCGTAAGTCTACTCTGGGCGGGAGATCTTGGACTGAGAAGAACCGGCAAGAAACTCAGCAAGTGTCCAGCTCTTTTCTCCCTTACAGCGTCAAAAATATTGGAAAATGCCCTATTTTAGCAGGACACTTTCCATCACAAATAAACACAAAAAAATATAGAAGACCACATGTAAAAAAACAAAATTAAAAATCTAAATTAACAAATTTACCTCAGGTAAAAGTTCCAATTTCCACAATGTCATACAGTACCACTACAGTACTCTAATAAAAGTCAAAAATTGTTTAAGAAAAACAAAGTCAAATTATAGTAAGTATTAAAAATAAGATAAGTATGCAAGAGCAGACCAGCCTCCACAGGCGGCACCCGTTCACGAGTATGACATATGAATCAGCCATCGCTTCGCTCAACCATATTTTAGGGAACGTAACGACCCGACGCACACGCCACCACCGCAGAGACAATAAAGAGAGCATGACACACTCAAGATACTCTAAATAAAAGCCTAATGATCTATTTAACGCAATGCTGTTTGTTAACTGTAGGACACTGCTGATAAAGGCTATGATATCAGTTTAAAAATTATATAAATTAATATTCTTTGACTGTATAATAAATCTTAATAAATCTTTTATAATATAAAAGTGTAACTACTGACAATGTGAAATAACATGTGCAGGCGAGCAGACTAAGATGACCACACATTATTATCATTAAAATAATCATCAATTTTATAGTAGCCTTTTTTCATTAGACCTTGTTTTATTTCTGTCTTAAACTTGTGTAGTGGCAATTCCGTTAGAGTGAAAGGCACTTTATTGTATATTTTTATACATTTCCCAACAAATGAATTACCGACCTTATTGAGTCTAAGTTTTGGAACGGCAAGTTTGTTTTTATTTCTTGTGTTAAAATTATGGGTGTTACTTTTTTTTTCGAATTTATCTAAATTTTTATAAACATAAATGATATTTTCATAAATATACTGTGAAGCTACAGTTAAAATATTTATCTGCTTAAATAACTCTCTCAGCGTATCACGGGGCTTAAGGCTATAAATAGCTCGAATGGCTCTTTTCTGTAACACAAAAATGGTTTCAATGTCAGCCGCTGAGCCCCACAATAAAATACCATATGACATGACGCTGTGAAAGTAACTAAAGTAAACCAATCTTGCCGTTTCTACATCAGTAAGTGACCTTATTTTTCTAACCGCATAGGCAGCTGAGCTAAGTCTTCCTGCCAGGGCAGAAATATGAGAACCCCATTGTAATTTGTGATCCAAGGTAACACCCAGGAAAACTGTCGAGTTAACTATTTCAACTATTTCATCGTTCATAGTGATACTGGTATTAACCTGCTTTACATTGGGCATCGTGAATTTAACACATTTAGTTTTTTTTGCATTAAGCAGCAGATTATTAGTGGTAAACCAATGTAATATTTGAGAGAGAGTATTACTTACGTCGTCAAATATTGCTCTATGTCTATCAATTTTAAAAATCAATGAGGTGTCATCAGCAAATAATACTATCTCACAAAGATCTTCGGTGTAGTAAGGTAGATCATTTACGTAAATGAGAAATAAAAGAGGTCCTAATATTGAACCCTGGGGCACCCCCATAAGTAACGGAGCGCCAGAAGAATCGGTACCGTTAATATTAACTTTTTGAACTCTGCCAGTGAGGTATGATTTCAATAAGGTAAGTGAGTTGTCTGAGACACCATAATGTTCCATTTTTAACAATAAAGTCTCGTGATCGACACAGTCGAAAGCTTTCGATAAATCACAAAAGATACCTATCGCATCCTGTTTCTGCTCCCATGCATCGAAAATATGCTTAATGAGTGCAACTCCCGCGTCGGTTGTATTTCTACCTTTAGTAAAACCGAATTGTTTGTTATGAAGTAACTGGTTATCTGTAAAATGTGACAGTAATTGATTAAAAATAACTTTTTCAAAAATTTTACTAAGAGCCGAGCCGAGAAATTTTACTAAATTTTACTAAGTAAAATTTTACTAAAATTTTACTAGTGCGCGTCCCCGTGCCCTACTAGATTCTCCGAAGGGTTCGGATCGGATCGGGGAGCGGAGCAACCCGAGGGCGCCTCTAAAGGCACGGACCTCGGCTCGGGTTGGCCGGGCCGTGGAGGAGGAGAGAAGCGCCCAGGTACATGTCTGTACCTGGTGTAGAGCGAGTGTGAACCGGTTCTTCGTACCCTTGTTCTACGAGTTCGGTGTCTTGGGCCATGTGTGCATGTTTAGTGTATTCTGCGGTCAAGTTAACTCGGCACGTGAGTGTAAGCGACGTTTTCGAGCCAAGTGCTGCCATCTTTACTGAGATACTCGAGGGGTTGGGGGTATATCATTTCTCTTTTCTCATTACTATTATCATTCATCATCATCATATTGTATATTTATGTATTAATTGTAAGAAAAATTACTTTGACACTGGCTAAATGTGCTAAAAGCACGAAGCAACATCAACTAAAAAAAAAATTTATGCTCTAATATAATTTTTTGACATCAAACTTTATGACAAACACAACGTATGGCGCATTGGAATGTACCTATCTACGAGATAAGTACGTGCCAATTGCGAGCGTTAAGAACGATCTACCGCTTCATGGTTGGGTTCGGTACATTTTATTTTATTTCTTAAGTAGATTGCACGGCAAATTACTCCACCCCGCCTGATGTTAAGTGGAAATGGAGTCCAGACGCGAAGACAACTGGTGCAGCATGAAACAACGCAGCATCAGTCACCCTCACCCTGCCGGCCCACAAGGTGCCTCTTCACGCCTCGTTTGAAGGATCCCATGTCATAGGAAGGAGGGAAAGCGTGTGCTGGTAGACTATTCCATCTTTTGGATGTGCAACAAATACCGTATCACCAAATTTCTTTGTGTGCGATGGAATGTTCGAGATAGTTCAGTGGTTCAGCTTTAGAGCACATACTAAAGATGCACACTCGCATAGGCATTGTAAAACTGGAAGAAACTTTATACATATAGACACCAATTTCATAAATATAATATAAAATGTAGTAAATGTATGTTTGTTTTTCTAATATTAATGTTCTGCGGCAGGCTCCGCCAGAATACCAGTTGTTGCTACACGCTTCGTTCGCAACAACACAAGCTGAAGCGAGGTCTTGATCGATCTATTGTTTGTTTTTTTATTTTTGTTTTTATGTATGTCTCTCTCTCTCTCTCTCATAGGCCCAAGACACCGTACTCGTAGAACAAGGGTACGACGACGGCCTGGTTCACACGCGCTCTATACCAGGTACAGACCTGGGCGCTTCTCCCCACCACCACGACCCGGTCAACCCGAGCCGAAGTCCTAGCTTAAACGTCTACGTAGGTACTAATTCTAAAGGTACTTAATTTTGCAAGTGCTAATTGCTGCACTGAAGCTAAATTAAATAAAATGTTTTTGTTTTTGTTTATATAATTTTAACGCAAATTTGTTGCGATACAAATTACAAAAACACAAATGTTGAAAAAATTTCCACGAGCAGGATTCGAACCTGCCTTTATAAATAGCTTGCCTACTTCTTAACTGATCTTTAGTATTTGTAAAAATATTATGATCGGGTGTTAATGACGGTAGTTGTTGACATTGAATGGGTGCCTTTGGCTTTCAAAGTAAAAAGTAAATAGTGTTGAATAATTTCGGCGGGCTGGTTAGAACCACGATAGCTCAATTGGAAGAGCACCTGACCCGGTATGTCAGAAGGGTGCAGGTTCGAATCCTGCTCGTGGAAATTTTTTCAACATTTGTGTTTTTTTTTCTAAATTAAATATTTATAAAATTTATAAAATACAGTGAAAAAATTAAATACCCACCCGACCTAGCAAGGAATCGAACCTGGGTCTTACGCAATCCGGGCGGCTGCACTGACCGTTATGCTACAGATTCCTGGCTGGGTCGGGTGGGCGTTTAGTTTTTTTTCACTGTATTTTGTAAATTTTATAAATATTCCTATATTGCGCAGTTAGGTAACAATCGTAAATGTTAAGCAACTTTAACAGAGGTCTGCCGCCGGATGGTTGACAAATATTTTTTTTTACAATTATTACAACGAACGTTGGCAAAGACGCCTGCACATCGACCTATCCAAAACTGTCAAATTCAGGGCATACAGTTCAAAGTCTAATGAAGAAATTTGACAGTTTGTGGTAGGTTGATGTGCAGGCGTGTGTACATTTTTTTTTATATTACGGGTAAGCACAGGGCCTTAATCTTACCATTGTTAGTGATGATAAGGCTAATTGAGGAAGTGCACTTCCTCGCATCCAGGATTTAGATAGATTTGTCCAGCAGTGGACGCCTTTTGGCTGACATGATGTAATGATGATCGCAATTTAGTATTACCTGCTGCTGCGTGCTGCTCTCCGGAGTCACCCCTGTACTGTCTCGAACATTCCATCGCGCACAAAGAAATTTGGTGACTCGTTTCTTTGTCGCACTTCCAAAAGATGGAATAGTCTACCAGCACACGTTTTCCCTCCTTCCTATGACATGGGTTCCTTTAAACGAGGCGTGAAGAGGCACCTTGTGAGCCGGCAGGGTGAGGGTGACTGATGCTGCGTTGTTTTCACGCTGCACCAGTTGTCCTTGCGTCTGGACTCCGTTTCCACTTAACATCAGGTGGAGTGGTGTCATTTGTCGAGCTAAAAAAACCGAAGTATGTTTAGTATCGGACAAAGCTCATTTTTTGAGACTGTAAATTGAAGGGAGGTAAATACCACTGCTGAGTTTCTTGTCGGTTCTTCTCAGTACAAGGTCTTCCGCCCTGTGTAGACTTACGAACCGATGGCATAGTGACATTCATAAAAGCTATTGTATGGTAGCCTAAACTAAATAAACATTTTGAATTTTACACTAATAAAAGTAGCAAACATATTAATTTCAATGCGGTACCCAAAAATAGGCTTTGTAGCGCATAGCACGTAAGCACAGACCATCACGTAAAGTCTCTCAGTTAACGATCGCGTGTGATTTTGATCTTCGCATGTAGGTGAAGCAAAACAAATAGTACATTAACAAGAAAAATACCTCAATATTAAAATGTAAAAAAAACATTAATTAATAGTAAAAAAAAACAAAATAAAATTACCAAAAAATAACCGTATTTTTTAACACATACACAGTGAAACAAGACAAAGTTGTGTAATTTAAAAAAAACAATAAAAAAATTTGAAAATAATTAAAAAAAAAATTAAAAAAAGAAACAACAATTTTGTGTAAAAATAAATAAATAAATAACAATGTCCACAACCAAAATCGTGATCGAACATTACAGAACGGAAACAAAAAAACCGAAGTGTCCTCTGTGCCTTCAAACTCTGTTCCATTTCGTTTCATGGTGCATATGCAACTTCGTGGCATGCTACGGCTTCACCATTTGGTACAGCATCAGAGAGGAGCAGACCAAAGACGACCTTATAGACAACGTGAAAAGATTCACAATGCTCTTCTTCACCAATTGGAACTATGTAAGTCACGAATAATTCATAATATACATAGGTTAAGCACATTGTTTATTGTATTTTTGTGGAGAGAAAATAAATAAATTTTATTTTTTATTATTATTATAAACAATAAACAGAAATGGGGCTAGTCTATGCAAGATGATGATACAATAGAAATAGTATTAGAAATAGAAAAATCTTTATTTGGTACAATACATCACACCACATCACACATACAAATTCAAAACACAACATCACTTAAGCATAAGACAGCATACCAAAATCCTTATAAAAATTATATTTTTTTTTTCGAAAACTATGTACTTACCTACATACTTGCAATTGAAAAATGTATTGATAATAAATATTTCAACGACTGAATCTGCAACTATGCTATCGTTCGTGGCTCTGTCCAACCCGCCGAAGTTAATGTGTACAAAATAGGTCTATATTCTATTATTTATTTAGTGCTAATTGAATTAAATATTTATAAAATATAGTGAAAAAAGTAATAGTGAAAACATTAAATTAGATACATAGGCATTTAATTTTGTACAATATTTTATAAATATTTAGGTTACAAAAACACAAATGTTGAAAAAATTTCCACGAGCAGGATTTGCACACCTGCACCATTTTGACATACCGGGTCAGGTGCTCTTCCAATTGAGCTATCGTGGTTCCAACCAGCCCGCCGAAATTATTCAACACTATTTACTTTTTTTACTTTGAAAGCCAAAGGCGCCAATTCAATATTTAGGTCTTTATTCTTTGTCTATATAGGTAAGGTCTGAAATCAAGTCATAGCTACAAACCCGGGCTACGCATCGATGCATATGAAATACACTTTGCCCGATCTTGAAGCCGGGACTAACTTATTAACTTTTTAATTTTTTTTTTAATGAATTTATCATCGGCCCAAGGTTTTTCGTTCGCACGCTTCCCACAAAGATCTGTGTTTATAATATGTCCACCGCACTGCCGAACCTCCTACTCATCTGAGACATAGATTTACTACCGAAAGCACATTTGTACACATTACAGACTCCACCTCAAATGCCTCCGTGACCTCATGAAGATCAGGAGGACCATGTTGGAAACACGAACGTTCTACAACGTGCAAATATTGGTATGGTTGGTTGGTTGAGGTGTATCTGATGAGTGATGAGGCGACAACCGCGTTGGTGCGGGGACTTGTCTCGTATGTCTGAGAGGAGAGTGGCGAAGCGCATCTTCTATTCAGAACACCAGTACGGTAAGCGTAAAACCGGTGGTCACTACTTGAGATACAAAAATGAGCACTCACAATGGAAGGTGAAGCTGCTTAGCGTCCCAAGTGACGACGCGACGGCTCATTTACCAACAGGTGAATGACTTTGAAACCGAGCGTCGCGAAGAACTGGATAGGAGCGGGACGATACGAAGATCACCTGCGGCCATCGCCTACAATTACGTCAGACATGACCAAAATGCGCTCGTACCTTCTCTAACAAAATTAGGTACGCAAGCCACCACTTGACAGAAATTGAGCACATTTAAGAATGGAGCAGCGAAGCCCACACCACTAAATGTACACCTATTTTGTAGCCGAATATTCGGTAGTCGGCATTCGGTCAAATCACTATTCGTCGCATCTCTAGTTTGGAGTAAGCCTGCCTCTTTGAGTAGCAAACGAGCTGTCAAATAATGACAAGAAGTTTGACAGTTTATCACAATCTTGTTTCAAACACAATACCTAGTTGTATAGGTATTGTCAAGGTATTGTGGCTTTTGTTAGGCAGGTGTCCCACCGCCGGCGATGAGCGAGTAGCGAGTAGAGTTAGAAACTAGAAGCGAGTTGGCGAGCAGCGACAAGTGAGTTGTAGTAGTTCCGATCGTTTTGTCGCTGGGCTATAAGTGAGTGTTCTTGTGCGATGGGCCTTTATCCCGATCCGATCCGAACACCCGATCCGATCCGAACCCTTCGGAGAATTTAGTAGGGCACGGGGACGCGCACTAGTGCGCGATGCCGTTCCCTCTAGAAAACCTCCGAAGGTGATTCGTTTCACACGGCTTGAGGGACCCTTTACGTTCCTCGTCGCCCCCAAACAAGCCAGGTGAAGCTGAAAATGCCGTTAGAGGCAATCAGCAATCTCTCTCAAAAAAAAAAAGATGGGTTTACTCGCACTACTCGCTCGGGGGCGGCTAGTTCTGTAGACATGATCAGAGTCGTTATTTTTCAATCAACGTGACTATCCTTCCATGTGTGTGTAACTGTTAACATATACTTAATTGACACTATGCACTAATTTCTATTAAAGCCTGTAATCTCTCTCTTGTTCTTAAATGTGTACGAAAATCTTCATTTGACAACTCGTTGAATAGTTCAAACTCATTGTGTTCTCTTTTGAAATAATTAATATTTTGCATCGAAATTTTTCTTTTCAAATTATTCCTTTTTTTTTTTCGTCTAGCCAGAACTGCCGCTGATACTACACAAAGACTTTATACATAATCGTCGTCATCTGAACTAGACAACAATGATAGTTCAAATTTTTTTCTGAATTAATTATACATATATGTTGTGGGCGCTTCCCGCTGGCGCGCCCGGTGGGACGCCCCAGGTATCGCTGGATAGACCAGCCCCCCGACCGCCTAACCGATTGCTTTGGCTACGTGTATAGTTTATGACGTCAACTTGTCATTTCGTACCGCATATGAAAGCAATATCGAAAGCTATAGGTTAGGTAGGTTATGGCTTTATACCTACACACATATACCTATTAGCTAGATGACAACATGACGTCATAAACTATACACGTAGCCAAAGCAATCGGTTAGGCGGTCGGGCCCCAGGTTGAGAAGGATCTTAGCGACCTCCAACGGCCGGACTGGCGAGAGGTAGCTGAGGACAGAGCAGAGTGGCGAAATCTCGTGTCGGTGGACAAGATCCACTTCGGGTCCCTGAGTCAGCGCAGTAAGTACACAGTCAGGTCATAAGTATTGTCATACAGTAAAAACTTTTCTTTTAGAATGCTGACCACAAAAAAGTTTATGGAATTCGAATTTCGAATTGTTCATGAAAATAAAAATGTATACTTTTTAGAATTTTACTCATTTTTAAATATGGAGTGGACGCTTAAAGAAGACCGTGTTGCAGTTATTGTGCGTTGCATCGTTGCGGTTACGCGCCAATTTAAATTTTTGACATACTTAACCAAAAGATTCGTTTATCGTACCATCAAACGATACAATGAAGACTCTAGTGTAGATGACAGGTCAAGAAGTGGTCGCCCTCGGTCTGTTAGGACTTCAGCAGTGATAAAAGCTGTGAAGGCGCGAATTCAAAGAAATCCCAAACGTAAGCAGAAACTGTTGGCCCTTCAGATGGGGTTAAGCAGAACCACGGTGAAAAGGGTGTTAAATGAAGACTTAGGGCTTCGGGCATATCGAAGAAAAACAGGACATCGTTTGAATGCTCGTCTATTGGACCTGAGACTGAAGAGATACCGCGCTTTGTTGAAGCGGTACGCGGGAAAAAAATATCGGGAAATTCTTTTCTCGGATGAAAATTTTTTTACCGTAGAAGAGAGCTACAACAAATAAAATGATAAGGTGTATGCACACAGTAGTGAAGAAGCGAGCAACCGTATTCCGCGTGTCCAATGAGGTCATTTTCCATCTTCGCAAATGGTATGGTTAGGAGTTTCTTATTGGGGCTTAACAGAGGTACATTTTTGTGAGAAAGGTGTAAAAACGAATGCAGTTGTGTATCAAAATACAGTCCTGACGAACCTTGTTTCTCATACCATGTTCAATAACAGGCACTGCGTATTTCAACAAGATTCGGCGCCAGCTCATAGAGCGAAGAGCACACAAGACTGGCTGGCGGCGCGTGAAATCGACTTCATCCGGCACGAAGACTGGCCCTCCTCCAGTCCAGATTTGAGTCCGCTGGATTACAAGATATGGCAACACTTGGAGGAAAAGGCGTGCTCAAAGCCTCATCCCAATTTGGAGTCACTCAAGACATCCTTGATTAAGGCAGCCGCTGATATTGACATGGACCTCGTTCGTGCTGCGATAGACGACTGGCCGCGCAGATTGAAGGCCTGTATTCAAAATCACGGAGGTCATTTTGAATAAACTTTATTGTCATAAGAATATATGTTTTGTTAAGTTCATTTTGGTATATAAATGGTTACATAATGAATAAACTTGTCTCAATTATTTTATATTAAACATGTGACAGAATTTATGACCTGACTGTGTATATGTTACCTATCCCTAGCACTCAGATCCGCACTCTAGGTAGAAATTATTACTGGTTGGTCGCTCGGCGAGCGACTATCTCTGAACTAATAGCTTTTATCGCACAGCGGCAAACTAGTAAACGCCGCGAGCACACGCCGCGCCGGGCGGCAGTGTGTACAGTCAGCGATCAACTATTAATATATGCATCTCTTTTATTGACACAGGATCTATATCGAGCGAGAAAATAGTCGATAGTTCGTCGCTTATTCGCCGGCGGTGGGACAGCTGCCTTACTGTCAAAGGTTAGATAGGGTCACTATCCATTTGCATAAAAATTTAAATCATAAAAAATCTTGGCATATGGTAATTTATACTAATGATAATTACGCATAATATTATTAGCCATAACAAATTTAGCATAATTGTTTTAATCATAAATATAATCAAATTCATGTGTAAGCATAAAATTCACAACCATAATTTATAAAGACATAATGGTATCAAACCATAATTACATATTGTTTTCTAAGCTTACGCGAACACTACACATTGAAATGAAACAACTTTTACGGATCTACTCGCGTTTATTTTACACATTAGTTTTAATTAATGTTTATCCTGACGTTTCGAACCCTTTGCAGGGTCCGTGGTCACAGGGAGGGTCAGTCTCTCCGAGTAGATCCGTAAAAGTTGTTTCATTTCATAATTACATAACTTAACCATAGCATGACGAAATACTTTATGCGACTATACACTATGCCTAAAAACATTATGCAAATTATAATTATGCATAATAATATATTAGTCTTAATTTACAATTATGCCACAATACATATGCTGCAAAAAATCAATTATGCCAAAGTAATATTATGCAAAAAGACATAATTATGCCAAATTAGTTATGCAAAACTATTTTAGGAATAAATACATTATGTCAACGACAGTTATCCCGGTTAGATGACTGTGTTACTGTTCTGAGCAATAATAACCGTCTCTGTGGTGTAGTGGTTGAGACCACCGGTTTAGACCCAGAGGTTCCGGGTTCGATTCCCAGCGGGGGTACATGTCTGTGTGTACTCGGTTTGGTTGGTAGGGCTTGTTTGTCCGCCTGGCTAGCTAAATATCTAAATATGTCGTCATATCTAACATCAATGTTTGTAGCATTGTTGTGTTCCGGCAGCTAGATATAAGATAGCCAGTGCCTCACTGAGGATCCCGGGTAAAAATTGGCAGTAAGAAAAGTAATATTTATTGTTTTAAAATGTTTCTTTTCCGTTTATCCTTCGTGATTTCATTTGTGAAGTTTTTAACTTTTTACAATACAATAAATAAAAAAAAAATATTTTAGATAGTACATACGCCTGCACATCAACCTACCACAAACTGTCAAATTTCCTCAATAGACTTTGAACTTTATATTTAAGGCTTAAGGTTGACAATGTATTGAAGAAATTTGACAGTTTTGGGTAGGTTGATGCGCAGGCGTGTGTACATATAAGAAAGCATAATAATATATAATACTAAAGCATATTACAGTGACGATGGTTTTTGAAAGAAGAAAGAAAGAAGATGTAGTGACAAAAATTGAGAAAGGCATGCTGAGATGGTTTGGCCATGTCGAGAGAATGGATGAAGAACGATTGACGAAAAAAGTGTATAAGGCGAGTGTGAATGAAAGTGTTGGTAGGGGTAGACCTAGGCGGACGTTTCGAGATCAAATCAGGAACGTCTTGAAAAAAGGCCAGGTCAAGAGTACCCTAAACCGAAGAGCATGTATGAAGGGAATAATGAAAGTGGACGAAGCGAAACAAGTATGTAAGGATCGTAGCAAGTGGAAAGAAGTGGTCTCTGCCTACCACTACGGGAAAGAGGCGTGATTATATGTATGTATGTATGGTTTTTGGGACAAGTAATGATTCTACAGTAGCCTCTTACAAGTAGCAAACGGTTTAGCATTTCTGATTGCTACAGGCAATGCATTCCACAGTCGAGCAGCCAGTACGGTAAGAGATTTACCGTAAAATGTTGTGGAATGGACTGGTACTTATCTCAAGCGTCATGTTATTCGACGATCTTATTGACCGCGAGTGTGCGTCGCACAGGAATTGGTATCGATTCTTAAGACAATGTCAATCGGTCGGATTAAAAAGAATACTGTAAGGCTCATGAGCGATTCGGCGACGGCGAATTTGCAACCACTCGAGTTTAGTACGGAATTCGGAGAGATGATCATAATTGCGAAGTCCAAATATGAATCGTATAGGTACTAAAATTCTGAAGTCACTCAAGCTTATTGCGTCGCTCTTCCGTAACTAATCATAAGCTTAATATACTATTAACAATGTCAATATTCAATTTTCAATACTTTATTGCATTCCTGTTTACACAATAAAATGGTGATTAAAGAAGCCTGAATGAAGTTTTAAAGTTTCTCATTTTATTTTGAATTTTTCACTCGGTTCGGTAGCAGTGGCAATATTATACCTACGTTCATATTGAATTAAAAAAATCCTCGAGCATATAAACTTTCATTATAATTTACTTTTGATGTTTGAAAAACATTGAACTTTGAAGTTTTGTTGAAATTAAAAAAAATAATCTTAGTAGTACAGGTAATCAATTATATGTGGCTATTATATTTCCTGTTCCGTTAACACCGCAGATAAAAAATGACTTCAGCAAACAAAAAAATTGTTGTTGTAAAAAAATTAAAATAAAAAAAGGCCACATATCATAGAATGTCATCATACCTTAGGCAAACTCATATTAAAATTAAATTATCTGTCACTTGAAACTTGTTATAACCTGACTATTGTTCGGGGTTCCTTAAATAATATTGGTATTGACGTGCCTATACTATGCAACGTGTAACAGAAACGTGTAACATGAAAGCTATATCGGAAGCTAAAGCCTATAGCTATCGATATTACTTTCGAAATGACAAGATGACGCCTCCGCCTCGCCTCGCCTTTAAAGCGATCGAAAGCGATCGAGTTAGGCGGTCGGGGGGCAGATCTTGTATGTGTTGTTTCTAAAACATTGTTGGAGCACGGGCGCCTTCGGGAGGCATCGGCTCCAGTCGTCGGTCGTCGGGCTGCGCACGAATGGATGATTAATTTATACATAGTCAATGTTAGGGTCCTAACTTGGACTATATATAAATTAAAGACGGACTGTATTTCATAGGCTTTACTCGTACGTTATTAGTATTGACCGCATTCAAAGGGAGACGCAAGCTGTGCCTACGCTGGTCTCGGCCGATCTGTCTTGGTGGCATCCGTGCGTGCCTCACCGCCCGCGCTCGCGCGCCGCAGCCCGACGACCGACGACTGGAGCCGATGCCTCCCGAAGGCGCCCGTGCTTTTAACATGCAATACTTCCCCGTCATGACTTACGCTAGCGTAGTTTTCGCGCACTGTGCGCCCTCCTATTTGCATCGTTTACAAACGCTGCAAAACCGATTCATGCGTGGTGCCACGGGTTGCCCGTGGTACTATCGCAACGTAGATCTCCACCGCGATCTTGATCTTCCCACTATCAAAGACTTTATCAAGGACGTTTCCATACGTTACTTTGATAACGCCCCCCACCACCCTAACCCGCTTGTTGTGGCGGCCGCCAACTATAATGTTGGAAGCCTTCCACCAACAAAACGGTTCATGTCTAGGCGTCCTAAGCACGTCCTAGATGACCCCGACGATCCCATAACGGTTGCGAACGCCCCCCCGCCCGATCCTCTAAATGACAGCACACATTTACAGAATACACTAAACATGCACACCAGTTTAGGCCCAAGACACCGTACTCGTAGAACAAGGGTACGAAGAACCGGTTCACACACGCTCTATACCAGGTACAGACATGTACCTGGTCGGTTCTCTCCTCCTCCACGGCCCGGTCAACCCGAGCCGAGGTCCGTGCCTTTAGAGGCGCCCTCGGGTTGCTCCGCTCCCCGATCCGATCCGAACCCTTCGGAGAATCCAGTAGGGCACGGGGACGCGCACTTGTGCGCGATGCCGTTCCCTCTAGATAACCTCTGAAGGTGATTCGTTTCACACGGCTTGAGGGACCCTTTACGTTCCTCGCCGCCCCCAAAAAAGCCCGGTGAAGCTGAAAATGCCGCAGCGGCAATCAGCAATCTCTCTCCAAAAAAAAAAAAAAAAACATGCAATAATTTTTTTTTTTTGAGAGAGATTGCTGATTGCCGCTGCGGCATTTTCAGCTTCACCGGGCTTTTTTGGGGGTGGCGAGGAACGTTAAGGGTCCCTCAAGCCGTGTGAAACGAATTACCTTCGGAGGTTATCTAGAGGGAACGGCATCGCGCCCCCGTGCCCTGCTAGATTCTCCGAAGGGTTCGGATCGGATCGGGGAGCGGAGCAACCCGAGGGCGCCTCTAAAGGCACGGACCTCGGCTCGGGTTGACCGGGCCGTGGAGGAGGAGAGAAGCGCCCAGGTACACGTCTGTACCTGGTGTAGAGCGAGTGTGAACCGGTTCTTCGTACCCTTGTTCTACGAGTACGATGTCTTGGGCCTAAACTGGTGTGCATGTTTAGTGTATTCTGTAAATGTGTGCTGTCATTTAGAGGATCGGGCGACTAACATGCAATTGTTAATTAAATATTCATCATCAGGAGGCGCGCTTAAGCAAGCAGCAGTGATCTTAAATGTAAGTACAGAGGTTACAACACCACAAGGGCTGTGACTCGTTTTTTGATGTGATTTAGATGTGACGTCACAATATAAATATTTAATTAAAAGTTGTATTTCAAATTAAAGTTAATAATTATGATTATACACATATATATTAAATAATCATAAATTTGGCTTATAAAGTAAAATAAAATGGTAAAATAGTGTTGATTAATTTCGGCGAGTTGGATTGAGCCACGATAGCTAGTTGGCAGTGCACCTGACCCCGGCATGTCATGGGGTGCGCGTTCGAATCCCGCTCGTGGTTTTTTTTTCAACACTTTGTCTTTTTTCAAATTTATAATTATGTCCTAGTGTCTACTCTGCATACAAAATCTAGATCGGATATACTTTGGACCTATGGACGTGTTTGTCAAAATAAACTCTCACAAGGAAAATACGAAGACAATACATTACAAGTTTATAATAGCGTCGGGCCATGGTCATCGTTCGAAAAAAGGAAGAGAGCGAGAACAGTGTTGTCATACTTAAAATATATTTAAGGTATGCCATATGCACGAGTTAGCAAATAAGGGTTGCTATACACAATCTGACAGGACCTAATAGTCTGGTGTCTGACAGGTCCAATCTTGTTATGGCGTCATGAAATGAAAGCAATATTATATCGAAATGACAAGATGACGCCATAAACTATAGAGCGCGATAGCGATGGAGTTAGGCGGTAGGCTCCCTGGTAAAGAGCGCGTGTGATCCGGTTCGAGCATTCTAATGGTGAAAGAATGTTTTAAATCGGTCCAGTAGTTTTTGAGTTTGTTCGTTGCAAACAAACAAAAATACAAAGCTTTCCTCTTTATAATATTATTATTATAGAAATCCACGGAATAAGTTGCGCGTGATTTCTGTCACACTTCCCTCTTATTTTTATTGCACGCATAAACAACGTTGGTCGGTCATCGAATCCGCGACCTTTGTAGTCGCGACGATGTTGACTATTACGAATATTAATCATTGACTTAGAACGTTGTATTATAGATTATAAAACACATAATTATGAATCTAACGTTAGAAGCGAGGACGGGCAAAAACAAGCTGATGCTTGAATATAAAAATATCCGTAGGCACTACTTCTTGATTGAGGTTAATCTAATAATCTATGCTAAGTATACTATGAATAAATAGAAATAGAAATATATTTATTGTCTTTCTACATTTTTATACAAAAGATAAGAAAGTCTACAGTACAAACAGTGCAATTAATAATTAAAAACCTATTTACATAAAAATAATTTATAAAAAAAAAAATTAGAAAAGACAAAAGGAAATGGCGCAGCCTAAGTTAGTTGCCTAGACCTTAACCAACGCTGTTTTTCAGCCACTCCCTGCACTCTGAGATGTCAAAAGAGTTTGCCAATAGTGTTTGCCAAGAGGACATACATGTTTCCACATCAATTTTGCATACAAATTTGTACAGATTCCACACAAATCTAAAAACCAAACAAGAAATAAGTGTTCGCGTGTGTCAATAGCATAGGTTAATAATTTGTTGCCATTTTGAAATAAAAAAAAAATAAAAAAAAGTAAATAGTGTTGAATAATTTCGGCGGGCTGGTTAGAACCACGATAGCTCAATTGGAAGAGCACCTGACCCGCCCCCGATTGCTTTGGCTATGTGTATAGTTTATGAAGTCATCTTGCCATTTCGTACCGCCTATGAAAGCAATATCGAAAGGTATAGGCTATAGCTTTCGATATATGCCTATACCTATTAGCTAGATGACAAGATGACGTCATAAACTATACACGTAGCCAAGGCAATCGGTTAGGCGGTTGGGCCCCAGGTCAAGAGTACCCTAAACCGAAGAGCATGTATGAAGGGAATAATGAAAGTGGACGAAGCGAAACAAGTATGTAAGGATCGTAGCAAGTGGAAAGAAGTGGTCTCTGCCTACCCCTACGGGAAAGAGGCGTGATTATATGTATGTATGTTGTAAGTTATCGAATATTAGTAATTTAATTTTGTATTTTAATATTACTGTCACCCATCCCATACATGCAATGATTTTGTAATCTCCTATACTGTTGTAAATTTTTATTTTTCAAGTGCTTGTTGCACTGAAGCTTTATTATAAAATTTATAAAATACAGTGAAAACCCAGCCAGGAATCGAACCTGGGTCTTCCGCAATCCGGGCGGCTGCACTGACCGCTATGCTACGGGGAAGGCTGACGTGAGCGCTGAATTTTGTCACTGCTTTTTAATTTTTTGAGTGCTAATAGCGGCACAGTGCGCCATCTATCCAACGGTTATTGCAACCGATGGCCATGCAGACTCATCTTTGCAGATGAATTACCACAAAGCTTTATATAACACAACGCTATAGAAAATTTTAACTTTTTATTTTTTAAGTGCTTGCTGCACTGAAGCTAAATTAAATATTTATAAAATTCATAAAATACATACTGTTGAGTCTAACGATTTTTTGGTTCATTTACCATTTGTACACGATATTGGCATTAAATGATATTTTTATTTCTATTTCTCAAGCGCGTGTGTATGGAGCTTACCTCTGCAGTTTTCTTATTTTGTTGTTCCGAGCTGTTCCGAGATTCGTGTCATAGACCCTCTCAAGGGTCTATGTGTGTGGGTTGCTCGAGCGCGGTATGTTGTATGCCCGCCTGATCCTCTAAATGCCACCACACATTTACAGAATATACTAAACATGCACACTAGTTTAGGCCCAACACACCGTACTCGTAGAACAAGGGTACGAAGAACCGGTTCACACGCGCTCTACACCAGGTACAGACATGTACCTGGGCGTTTCTCTCCTCCTCCACGGCCCGGTCAACCCGAGCCGAGGCCCGAGCCTTTAGATCCGATCCGAACCCTGCGGAGAATTTAGTAGGGCACGGGGACGGGGTAGTGCGCGATGCCGTTTCCTCTAGAAAACCTCCGAAGGTGATTCGTTTCACACGGCTTGACGGACCCTTTACGTTCCTCTCCGCCTCCAAACAAGCCCGGTGAAGCTGAAAATGCCGTCTGAGGCAATCAGCTTCCCTTTTGTGGGTCTCCTTGGGTTGTTGGTTAAGTGTGTAGCGAGTAGCGACAGACCTTCGCACCGAGCGAGGTTTCACACGTAGTATTCTTTATATTTCATGTCTATGCAAATTTTATTGAAACCGCCAAACTTTACATACTTTGACAATGCAAGGTTCTGTTGAAAGATCAAAACGTAAATTGTCTGGGTGATTTTAGCAAAAATTAGTTTGACTTTCAGTAGAGTGGTGACAATACGTAATTTTTTTTGTTGCAAACAAAACGGTGATATTTCGAGACACTTTTGATTTTGAAATTTTATAAAAAGAATAGAAAAAAAAAACATTTTGCTTTTCAAGAATCTTGCTCTTAGTTTTTATATCGCAAATGGCGGACGACAAGTACGCTAAAGCCGGTCACCGGTCCAAAAGACTGTGGCTCAGCTTACCAATACATTTGATTGCGTGCTCGTTCACCGTTTACGTCAACAACTACGGTTTTTCAATCGAGAAGCTGATGTCCAAGCACGAATCGGCTTACGTCAGAGAAATGTCGAATTATGTAACAGGCTTCCTTACTGTGTGGAACATGGTAAGTGCTTTTCCCTTATCATCTTCATCATCATCTCTGCTACAGTCCACAGCTGGACAAAGGCCTCCCCCAAGGATCTGTACAACGCCCGGTTTTGTGCTGCTCGCATCCAGCGGCTTCCGTCGACGTTATATTACCCATATTTTTAATTGATTTTGAATTAAGCTTTAACTGATAGTTACCACAAGAATTCCCAAAAGGTAAGCTTCATACACACTCGCTTGAGCAATGCACACATAGACCCATTGTACACGGATCTCGGAACAGTCCCGAGCGCATTTTGCGCGCTAACCATCTGCAGTCTCCTTTTTTAGGGTTCCATACCCAAAGGGTAAAACGGGAACCCTAATACTAAGACTCCGCTGTCCGTCCGTCCGTCTGTCCGTCTGTCACCAGGCCGTATCTCTCGCTTTGACAGTTTCCATGACAACAAAACAAACAAATCATTCGTCCGCTTAAGAACACCCGTATCTAATGATGGAGCCCTATTGCAGCGCCATCTACCGGGTCCAATTGTAAATCTAAACCATTCTCAAATCCACTTAAACACACACACAATATTCATCCAAATCGGTCCACCCGTTTAGAAGGAGTTCACTATCATACACACACGCACAGAATATTTATATAAAATAAAATAAATAAATAAACTTTCCTACACTCACACCAATTATCTAGCCCAAGAGAAGGTCCGGTATGAAACTCGTTAAATGGTTACTAGACAACGGATAAACATACTTAAAATACTTAAATACACACTTATTATACATAGAAAACACCCAGACCAGAGACAATTTAGAAAAACAATAATTTCTAAATTGACCCGACCGGGGATCGAACCCAGGACCTCAGGGATGGCGACACCATGAAAACCGGTGTACAAACGACTCGACCAAGGAGGTATAGATAAAATAAAGATGGTCGTTTCTTTTGTACTCTAGACGGACACGGAATATCGCAACTGTTCTTTATTTTGTAGTGTTGACTTGATGTCAATGATAGAGGACTTTGCCCAGCAGTGGGACAGTTGACCCTCTTATAACATCTTAGTTAACTATAGTGTAACTTTGTTTTTGTTTTTTTTTGTTCGACAGGATTTGATTTTTACCAGCACTGTATGACATTGTAAAAAATTAAACTGGTAAATGATGTATTTGCAAACTTAAATATTTAATTGATTATTTTTTTCTTTTTTGTGTTTTTCTTTTACATGTCGTGATTGTCCTTTATATTTTGTGTTTTATTTGTGATGGAAAGTGTCCTGCTATGATAGGGCATTTTCCAATATTTTTGACGCTGTAAGGGAGAAAAGAGCTGGACACTTGCTGAGTTTCTTGCCGGTTCTTCCCAGTACAAGATCTCCCGCCCAGAGTAGACTTACGAACCGATGGCATAATGACGTTCATAAGAGCTATTTGTAGCCTAAACCGAATGAATGATTTTGAATTGAATATCTGTCTGTTCTTTTATTAATCGGTTTCATTGTGTGGTAACAAACTTAAAGTTAAGTATAAGTCGTCGTGATCCAACCTTCTCAGAGTAAGCGAGTTTCTAGAGGGGATGGAATCACGAAAGCGTATCCTGATGTACGCTTGCTGTTAAGTGATGATAAGGCCGAAGGTGGAGGAAGCGCACTTCACCCGGAATCCTAAACTGAGGCACTGGCTATTTTATCTTTAGCTGCTGGAACACAACAATGCTACAAACATTGATGTTACGGCGACTTATTTAGATAGGATAGTGGTTAGCCAGGCGGACAAACAAGCCCTACCACCAAACAAACCGAGTACACAAACATTTCCCCCACTGGGAATCGAACCCGGGACCTCTGGGTTTGAGACCGGCAGCCTTAACCACTAGACACAAAGATACAAAGGCGTCATAAACAACAGAACAAAAAACAAACCTTCGGCCTTGTCATCACTTAACATCAGGCTAGATGAAGGCACTATGCATAATCGTAAGATATACAACAAAAACGAATTATTTTTTACTTTATACTTAATAGCATTGGCTGAAGGTCGCTTATTGATGTGACGCTTGTTGATGTGATGTGTTTTTCTCGAGTGACGTCACCTTGACGTCACATTATGGTAATGGCCGACAATGGCGTGAATACAACAAACGCATAATTACTGGTAACACGGCTCTTTGGAAAACGGAAAAATAATAAGAATAAAAATGAAAAAATGTTACTTAACGAAAACATCCGTATTCCATGATGATGGGCGCCAACTACCGGGTCCAAGTAAATCTAAACCATTCTCGAATCCACTTGAACACACACAAAATATCATCCAAATCGGTCCAGCCGTTTAGAAGGAGTTCAGTGACATACACGCGCACTGAAGTTTTATATATTTATAGATATTTTATGAAAAATTGAAAAACAAAAATCATAGTAATTATTAACGCTTAATTATAGCGAGTAAATAAATTAGCTACCTTGACATAATAAAAAATCAATAATTTATTTATTACATAATTGAAATTTAAATTCAAATTCAAAATATTCAGTTTAGGCCACAAGTAGCTCTTGTGAATGTCACTATGCCATCGGTTTGTAAGTCTACTCTGGACGGGAGATCTTGTACTGAGAAGAACCGGCAAGAAACTCAGCAAGTGTTTAGCTCTTTTCTCCCTTACAGCGTCAAAAATATTGGAAAATGCCCTATCAGAGCAGGACACTTTCCATCACAAATAAACACAAAAAATATGAAAGACAACCACATGTAAAAAAACAAAATTAAAAATCTAAACCTCATAAATTAATCAACTGTAGTGCTGTTAGAATCTAATTTTCTTTTACGTAATTTCAATTCGGATATTACCTATGATGTTAGGGTCCTAACTGGGCACTTTATAGCCATGATAGAAAGACGGGACTGTATTTACATAGGATTTTACTCGTCGTACGTTGCATGTTGCAAAACGACCAAATTAAAGATCTGCGTTTCGTCATTACATACGTAGGTATAATAAAAATCAAAGATCACAAATTGTTTTTTTTTTCAATTCTGTTGAATATTGCTATTTAAAATGCTTCAAATTAAGTTTGAAGTATAATGTAATAGTTTATTAAATATATTTTGTATTGAATGAGTTAACAGCATAGTTATTAAGAATATTTTTTTACTTTTATGCAATGAAACGGAACGTGGTTTATTCGTACATGGTCGGCTTATAATGCACTGTTTACGCGGCATTTTGTTTTTTTTTGTTCCTTTAGTTGATGGCTTCGTGCGATTAGCACATTTAGCCAGTGTCAAAGTATTTTTTTAACAAGTAATACATAAATATACAATATTTATATTATAATAAAAGAAATGAGAAGTGAGAAATTATATACCGGCCCCCCCCAACCCAACCTTTCGAGTATCTCAGTAAAGATGTGGGGCTTCACTAATTCCTCGGGTGGACTTCTTGAGAGAATTTGAAAAGTGAATTTGCACTGTTTAGTTTCATTTGCCAACACTCATGCTTACTTACGAACACTTAACGGTTAAAAATCCACCATTATTTCACATATAATATCGCCCTATTACAAATTTTAGAAAATTAAACAAACCGCACACATGACTTTTCACTTTTCCGTCAAGAAGTCTGGTATATAATTACGGAATTGTTTACAATACCTCACTTTTAGTAATGACATTTGTCTAATAGGGCTATCAACTGAAAATAGTAAACGTTTTTTTTTGTTCTTCGTTTTAAGTATATCCTTTTTACCGACGACGTTGAGCGACTGATTTAAGTGAGATGTGTAGTGAGAATAATAAGTCTTACAATATCTTTTATGTAAAATGCAAAATTTATGTAAATCAAGTAATAATACGAAAAACACAAAAACATTTTTGCCCAGATTTGTGATCACCCTAATTTGGTTTGTTTACATTTTATACTTTATCGAGTTTGGCTAGAGCATAGGAAGAAGGTGGACTTAATTCATTTGTTGCTAAAGGCTGAAATCAGTTACTGACTGCTATTTTTAATGATTAAGAAACTAGTTGTCGCCCGCGACATCGTTCGCGAAGACTGCACTGTCCCACAGGAACCTGTTGCCAGGATAAAAAGTATCCTATATCCTAGTCCGGGTCATGGTCTGTCTATGTGCAAAGTTTCATCCAAATCCGTTCAGGCATTTTCACGTGATGCGCGGTCAAATATTAATTTAAATTATTATAAAAATATTATATATTTATATAAAAACATTCATTTAAAAAATTGAGTGTGCCAGTCATATGCATTTTAGTCAATCAAGCTTAGCATTAAATACCCATTTGAGCTCTCCCATACACCATATTGTTGGTGGTCGTGGTTGGTAGTCGTTGGTAGTTGTTGACATTGAATTGGCGCCTTTGGCTATAAAAGTAAAAAAAGTAAATAGTGTTGAATAATTTCGGCGGGCTGGTTAGAACCACGATAGCTCAATTGGAAGAGCACCTGACCCGGTACGTCAGAAGGGTGCAGATTCAAATCCTGCTCGTGGAAATTTTTTCAACATTGTGTTTTTGTAATTTGTATCGCAACAAAATTTGCGTTATAATTATATAAACAAAACAAAAACATCTCCCATACTCTGCACAGATAGTAGACGATGTGGACTCTGATAGTGGATCGCGCCAAGACTTTGACTTCGGATCGGTCTTTAGACCTAGACACTGTCAAAGACTTCATTTATCTCTCTCTTGCATCAGCAATACCGGCGGAACTGATGTGCGAAGACGGATCAGAATAACCAAGAATGCCAGAATGCCATGTCTCAGCTGGACAAAGTGTGGAGAAACAGAGGAGTGAGACTAAACACAAAGATAAGACTAGTCCGTGCCTTGGTATTTTTCATTTTTCTATATATATGGTGCTGGTACTTGGACTCTCAAAGCTGCGGATCGTGGACGCATCGATACTTTCAAGGTGTGGTGTTGGAGAAAAATGCTCAGAATACCATGGACAGCACATCGGACCAACGTATCAATACTTCAACAGCTCAAGGTCACGACAAGACTTTCTACCGTCTGTCTCAATCGTGTCCTTGTTTACTTCGGTCACATTGCCAAGAAAGAAGGCGACAACCTGGAAAAACTAATAGAGACAGGCAAAGTCGACCGCTAAAGAACTCGAGCTCGCAGCTCGATGCGTTGGTCCGATCAGATTCGCACCGCACTCGACACTTCAGTGTACGACGCGATGCACACCGCCAGTGACGGGACGATGGCGATACATTATTAGAGAAAGACTGCTGGGAGGTGGTGGTCACGACCCTCAAACATGAGGAATACGATGCGAGGTGGAGGAGTACTCTGCACATGATTGACGCAGTTCGCTTCCTGATGATGCTGTGAAAACACCTGCTTCAGCAAACATGCTTGAAGCGCTTAGGAACTGGGAATCTGGTCATTTCAAACCTTTAAAGGACTGATTCTCCTGCATCGCTACTAATATATTATAGTCAAGAGTTTGCCTCGCTCTGACGATCATAGCGTGGTTTAGTACTCGTATAATTATCTATAATTATTATATATGTCTGCGCAGAAGGCCGACCAGTTGAAAATAACTCTGTAGGGTACACAGATTTATTATCGAAGCAAAAACAGGGTAGCATCGTAAGTTTTTGTATGCGCACGACAATTTTTTTTTCATATGAACACTTAAAATTTCTTATTTTGTTTTTTCTCTCTTAATTAAGCCTTTGTACGGTTAGCACAGTTTAACAAAACCGCAGACATGACTCTTCACTTTCCCGCGAAGACGTGTGTGAAAATTATGTGTCCGTAACGTGCATGAGTGTTGGTAATTTAAAAAAAATTAATTTTACAAATTCTTTCAATAAATCTATGTGAAATCACCGTAAGGCCTCACATAGGGGATAATCAAAGGGTTTGGAGGGAATATAATTTATTACTAAATAATTTATGTTATGGGTAACTCAGTGACATTTATCAACAAACAACAAAAAATATTGTAATACCTATTTACATTACATTTGACACTGGCTAAATAAATGGACTTAATGCACGAAGCTATTAATTAAAAAAAAAAGTTACTATCCTGCCATGAGACTTGCAGGACTTCTTGGGAGGACTTCTTGGCGGGAAAGTGAAGAGTAATGTCTGCGGTTTTGTTTTATTTTCTAAAATTAGTGTTATGTCGAATATTAATGTGAAATAATGGTGGATTATTAACCGTTAAGTGTTTGTGAGCGCGCATGAGTGTTGGCAAATGAAACAAAACTGTGCAACGTTACTTTTCAAATTCTCACAAGAAGTCTGCGTGAGGACTTAGTAAAGCCCCACATCTTTACTGAGATACTCGAGGGGTTGGGGGGGTAATATCATTTCTCACTTCCCATTTCTATTATCATTCATCATCATCAATATTGTTTATTTATGTATTACATAAGAAGATAGAACGAACGAATAGGCTTGATGGATTTCATCCGGAGCCGTAAAACAATACAAAAAAAAGGACTTCTTGGCGGGAAAATGAAGAGTCATGTCTGCGGTTTTGCTTTATTTTCTAAAATTTGTGTTTAGTCGAATATTAATGTGAAATAATGGTGGATTATTAACCGTTAAGTGTTCGTGATTGTGCATGAGTGTTGGCGAATGAAACAAACCAGTGCAACGTCACATTTCAAATTCTCTCAAGAAGCCCTTTACTTTTTTGAGATACTCGAGGGGTTGGGGGTATATCATTTCTCACTTCTCATTTCTATTATCATTCATCATCATCATACAGGAAGGAAATATTGTTTATTTATGTATTACTTGTAAGAAAAATTACTTTGACACTGGCAAAAATGTGCTAAGCGCACGAAGCCATCAACTAAAGGAAAAAAATAATAATAATGATACTTGCACCTACTCAGAGCTTGCACCTTACTGCAAGACTGTCAAAGAGTTAACATTGCACAGAGCCGTTTATAGGAGGTGGTTAGCCCTGACTTTTTAAAGAGACCACGTTTATATTTTAACCTTTTAGAGTTAATACTAAACCAGCACTGTTCCCGCGAGTTTGCCTGCATGAATTACGTATTTTTCCGTAAAAACTATTTACCATCCTATGTTGGTCTGGGACGTGAATATACTGTACCAGCTGCCTTACTTCTCGTGCATGACTAAGGAACTAGGGTTTCAAGATGCTCGCACATCAGGCGATCGGCTGCAACCTATCACTGATGTTGTCTATTACACCTCGGAGCCCTACTTTGATTATGCTAAATGTGTCAGTTTTAAAAAAAAATGTGATTTTGATGATCTGTCTCTTACCCTTTTTAGGAAGGACGTGGGAATATGTATGTATATATGTATAGTATGTTAATGACTTTGCCAAAAGCAATAGATTTTATAAGTAAATAAGTAAGTACCTACTTTAATTTCAGAAAAATTAAAAATAATTTCGAACCACCATACATACTTATATCTTGTAAGTAACCAATACAATCAATATGGTAAGATAAGAAGATAAGATAAAAATAGCTTTATTACTCAATATCGTTTTGCAAAATGTTGACATCCCAGAAAGTAATACAATACTCGTGTTGGGGTTGACTCGCTCTTCCCAAGATAATAAATTAATATTGAGTAGTACTAACAATTAGTAGTTAATATTACAAAAGGTAAACATTACAAATTATTTTATGTCTGTGTCTCTCCGTGTGTGTGAGGGTTTGGGGGTGTGTGTGTGTGTGAGGGAGGGTGTGAGTCCGCGTGTGTGTGTGCTTGTGTTAGTCTATGGATTTAAATCTTCTAAAATTTGTTATGTTTATTTAAATTTATTATTGTGTATGGTTATTATGTTCATATCTGCGATCACAAAGAGTTTTAGTTATTCAGAGTTACGAATTAACAATGTCATTGAACGAAAATGATTGGAAATCATTCGGAGGCTCAATGTTGGCTTAAAATATTTTCATTATAACTATCAAACTATAAATAGAAATAGTTAATTCCTAATGGGCACTTAAAGTCCACATTTTTGTCATTTTTATGCATTCAATATTATATTATGCCATTATCACGACGCATTATCTAATGATCGAAGGGAAATAAATGATTTATAACGAAATGCCGACCAGTTAATCAAATACCGGTTGTGTGAAAATCTAGTTTTCTTTGCAGACCGTCGTTTTAACTCTTGATGGTGGCATTGAAGTTTGTTTTGCATTGACATGTGACCGGTCAAGCAGCAAGGTGTATTTTATAAAGGCTTTTAGTCAAATTAATATAATAATAAAAAGGTTCCAAACCTCTTTTGTGTCTTTTAAGTGCAGTGACGTTTAAGTTTTTAAAAACTAAACGTTAGTAATAATGATACGTGCGTTAGTTTGAAGAACAGTTAATTTAAAATTGCTAAATCTTTAATTATGACTTCTAAATTTTTGAATTTGGATTGTTTGAATTTGAACGTGGGGAATAATGAAACTCTGTGTTAGTTTGACAATTAGTTAATTTAAAAAACAAAAACTTTAACTATGACTTTTTAATAATTTGAATTTGGATTGTTTGCAACTTTTTCTAAAAATGGAAACGCATGACGTAGAAAGCAGTGTCAGCTACGACTATGAAGCGGCGAATGTACGTAAAAGTCATAGGGTTTTGAGAGTATTTACCACGGTATACCACGCGTTGTTATGCTGCTATTACGCGTTTTTGGTGTTTGTGATGGGTGGTATTGTATTCGTTAGGGCTGTGACGCATGAGGATGAAAAGTTCCGCTTCATGGGACATTACGCTATGGCATTCTTCACCAACTGGAATTTGGTAAGTTGATTTTTTTCCGACTTTGATTATAGTATTTTTATTCTGTTCAAAACAAGGTAGCATTTTATAGTAAACTTTAGCAGCAGTTGTCGAAAGGCCTTTACTTAAATGAAAACTATGATGAGTTAAAGTTGTTATAAAACGTAAAAAAATAAGCAAGATTTTTGTAATTAGCGCATGACAAGTTATCTTCTTTTGAATTAACGTGATATATATATATATCGCTGTTGTTTCTTGAGCCTTCATCTCGGTACAAATTCTCCACCGTAAGGATTAGGGACCCATGGCTTATATTTGACGTTCAAATAATTTGTTACATACAAGATGTTTAGGAAAGATCATAACAATCATTTATCGTATATGTTAATACATTTTTATGTACGTACTTATATGAACGCCTCGGATTTTTCGATGCATAGCCCGGGTTTGTGATCACCAACCCGCATTTGGCAAGCGTGGTGATTAAGCTAATACCCATCACTTGTAGCGATGACTTGATTTCAATGATTTTTAGGACCACTAACGCAAGTAACTAGCTGCATTTCTCCTCTAATAAATCGTCGTACCTACAGAGGGAGACCAACTTTTCCTTTAAAAGGTTCTCGACACTGCATTTCTTTTGGAGAATATATGACTACGATACCTTTGGACAGGCTCACGTCTTAAAAATTGTTTTCTCTACACACTACCAGCACTAGGTATGCGGTAATACCTACCTTTTTCATTAGATCTTGTCAAGAATACAACAAGAGATTCACTTCTGTAGATGTATTTAATTGTAGCATTTTACAGTTTAAAAATCAAATACGAGAATTAATGAATTAATGTTATATTGTAACTTTTTGCTATCACTTTAGTTTTAAATAGTTTATAATGTTTAATAATATAATATAATAATGTTTATAATAGTTAATAATGAACATAGCTCTGTTCATTTACTTTGTCCTTTGTCCTGTAACAATTTGTCTGTTTTAATTAATTGTGGAGACTATACTGATAACTGTGATAAGTCTATTGTAAAACCTGCATGTATTTTATATCGTTAGTTTCCCAAATAAAGTAAAAAATAAAAAATAAAATAAAATGATGGAGACCTTTGCCCAACAGTGGGACAATTATAGGCTGTTTACATACTTTACTTATATGAAACACACCTGACCCCGGTGAACTACGGACATCAAGCCGAGCGCTTACTAACAACAATCAAAAAGACAAAAAAAAATTGGTTGCCTGTAAAGTCGATATACGGGCGAAAGTTTTACGTGACAACGACTTTGAGTGGTAAAATAATTTTAATGTGAATATTCATTCGTATAGTAGGAAGAAGGATGAAATAATAGTAACAAATTAAAACATTTATTTATACAAAGAATTATATTTAAAACATTAATTTATACAAAGAATCTCGCACTGAATTTCATATTAACAAAATTTTATTTTTACCTTTACACATACATACGTATTTATATGTCTATGTCTGTCTCTCTCGCTCTTAGGCGGGCTAACCATGCCCGAGTGGAAGGGACGCGTGCCTCTCACTCGCTCTCATTGTGAGCGCATAACGTGAGCGGAGCGTAACGCAGTTTCTTGAAGTGTCACCCGGCAAACCAATTTATAAGACGTTGTCACGTCAAAAACAAAAAAAAAGCTAATATTAAAATTAACCGGTTATTTTAACGGTTGCCTGTTTTAAAACGATGCTTCCGTGCTTTATGAATTTATTATGTTAATTCTCATTTTTTTTGAGTCATCATAACAATAGTTATACTCGCACAGATTACTGGTAAACAAATGTATGGTAATTCACTTTAAAATAAACATTGTGTGCTTACGAGTTCTTTGTCAAAGTGTTTGTTTAACCGCCTTTGTGGTCAAGTGGTTAAAACCACCGATTTAGACCCAGAGGTCTCCCGGGTTCAATTCATTCGGGGGTACATGTTTGTGTACTCGGTTCGGTAGGTGGTAGGGCTTGTTTGTCCGCCTGGCTAGCTACCACCATCTTATCTAAATATGTCGCCATAACATCAATGTTTGTAGCATTGTTGTAGCATTAAGCCTCAGTAAAATGAGGATTTCGGGTGAAGTGAGCTTCCACCATTGGCCTTATCATCACTTAACATCAGGTGTGATGAAGGCATCGTACTTACCTAAGAAACTATTAAAACTGTTAACACTACCATAACATCCCTACAACATACACGTACCTACCCGTAAAATATAAAAAAAGGCTAAATATACATTGGTTGACTTGCGTGCATAGAACACGTAACACCGTAATATATTTTCATTAAAAACGGCATTAATTAGTTTCAAGTGAATAAAATTCAAAATTCAAAATTCAAAATCATTTATTCATTTAGGCTACAAGTAGCTCTTGTGAATGTCACTATGCCATACATTAAATTTAATAACAAATATTGAAATAATAATATAATGAAAATCACTTTTTACAACATATTATGAATAGACGGTACGTAAGTGGAGCTCGATAGCGCAGAGGGCTGCGATTGCTAAAGTTAAGCAACTCTCATTTGGGCTGGTCATCGGATGGGTGACAATTTAACATCTCGCGCTCCCCCGTGCTTCGGAAGACACATAAAGCGGTTAGTCCCGGCTGTATTAGTAGTCGTTAACAACCATCGCCCGCACTGGGCCCGCGTGGTGTTTCCATCCATAGGGAAGGCTCGTGCCCCAGCAGTGGGGACATAATAATGAGCTAGTTAAAAGCAATAAACGTTTTTACTGGCTATGCACTAACACATAGACCATAAAAGAGGATTTTCCAGTAAACTGACACGATTGCATCCATCGACCTTGCTGCCAATATAATGAGATAATTGTTGATAATTGTCAATAGGTAGGTAGTACTTACGTCAGGCACGAATGATATTATCTCTTGAATGAAATGCAGAATTAAATTGATAGTGACGCGCCATCTGTGGTGCATATGTGCGAGTTTTATTTGCAATTCGATCACGTTAACGAAAACAAGAGTTTGAGTGGCAAAACTTTAACCCTTCTCGTATGTCGCCAGGATGTGCCGCTTCCATGCCAGGGTTCTTACACTTTCACACAAGAGACCGGACACACGTGAGTCCAGTTGGTGAAACTCAAAATTAGTATCACTTATTATTTCGTCATCTGGACACGCCGAGATTTTTACGCGTGTCCACATCTTCATCAACGTCATCATCAGCCCACACTAGTCCACTGCTGGACATAGGCCTCACCAAGTGCACGCCACTGAGCACGTGTCCACAAAGTGAAATTAAATCTCTGTTATGTTTTCGTCAACAGGATGGGCACACTCAATTTTTCTGTTTCATGAAAGAGCTGCCTCACTTTTTTGATTGATAAACCTTCTATTTAAAACAAATTATTTTTATAAAACATTTTATTTTTTTGTCGAGGAAGAAAGTTAATAAGAATAAATATTAAAATCATGGTCATCCTACTCCTCGTTACAAATGAAACCTCTCCATAAGTACAGGTACAACGATGATAACAAACCTCATTGAAGATTTAAAGTGTTTCATGTTATTAGTAGTAAACTGTCAAATGGCAGACAACTTAAACAAAAACACTTCAATCTGCACTCCATAAAAATGTAGGAAGACCATACATTCTAATTAATTTTGGTTACCTAATTCAAAATACAAAATTAAATTTATGAAAAGAAAACATGTACTAACTACTATTATTATTATTGCAATGGCCATATAATCTTATCGCATTGAAGGCCGAGTGGTAATGCCGCTCGATCCTCTAAATGCCACTACACATTTACAGAATACACTAAACATGCACACTAGGCCCAAGACACCGTACTCGTAGAACAAGGGTACGAAGAGCCGGTTCACACGCGCTCTACACCAGGTACAGACATGTACCTGGGCGGTTCTCTCCTCCTCCACGGCCCGGTCAACCCGAGCCGAGGTCCGAGCCTTTAGAGGCGCCTTCGGGTTGCTCCGCTCCCCGATCCAATCCGAACCTTTCGGGGAATCTAGTAGGGCACGGGGACGCGCAGTAGTGCGCGATGCCGTTCCCTCTAGAAAACCTCCGAAGGTGATTCGTTTCACACGGCTTTACGTTCCTCGCCGCCCCCAAACAAGCCCGGTGAAGCTGAAAATGCCGTCTGAGGTAACCAGCAATCTCTCTCAAAAAAAAAAAATGTGATCGTTCACCAACCCGCATGTTTAGGTATTTTATTTTTTGAAGAATGTTTTTTATTAATTAAATCGAAACATTTCTCATCCTGAGCACGGAGGAGCGCGCTTCGGGAGGCATGTAAAGCCGTCGGTCCTGGCTGCATTAGCAGTCAATAACAACCACCAGTCCGCATTGAGCCCGCGTGGTGGTTATTTGCCCGTTCTCCCTACCCATCCATAGGGAAGGCTCGTGCCCCAGCAGTTGGGATATGAAAATGAGTTGATGATTTGATGACTTTTTTATTTGTTTAAATTTAAAGAATCAAAGTTATTGATTAAAAGTAACTAATTAAAAGATCTACGAACTTACAGCGCCATCTGTTGTGACAAGCTGATACTAAATGAAAAGTCACATATGCTTACCTAACAAGTTAGTTCGTAACGTAGATAACAGATGGTGTTGTTGCCACTCGTCTCTAATTGTTCCTTCAATGCGCGCTAGAGGCGCCACTAGCACGTAATTTTTTAATGAAAGTTTTATGAAAGGGTATGCATACGACGACCCGGTTTACACGCGCTCTTTACCAGGTACAAACATGTACCTGAGCGCTTCTCCCCACCACCTCGAACCGGTTAACCTGAGCCGAGGTCCTAGCCTTAAGAGGTACGTTCGGGTTTTTCCGCTCCCGGTCCGATCCGAACCCCTCGGAGAATCTAGTAAGGAACGGGGACACGGCTACACATTTTCAGCTTGACCGGGCTTTTTGAGGGCGCGGCGAGAAATTTAAAGGGTTCCTAAAGCCGTGTGAAACGAAGCACCATCAGAGGTTTTCTAGGGGGAAACGGCATCACGCACTAGTGCATGTCCCAGTGCCTTATTACTTTTTTCGAGGGGTTCGGATCGGATCGGGGAGTAGTGGCCCGCTCGTGACTTCGTCCGCATGAAAACACCCGTATCCCATCATGAACCACTATTACAGCGCCACCAACCGGGTCCAATTGTGAATCAATATTATCCAGAGACCCAATCAAACACACACAAAAAATTTCATCACTATCGGTCCAGCGTTTAGGAGGAGTTTAGTGACATATGTACACACAATAGGCATGACGACAGTATCAAAAAATCGACGACATAATGATTTTAGTGCAAAATACATATTAAAAATTTAAAACACTGGTTTAATTCTATAAAATAAATGGAGATTATTAAGATTTTCAATAAAATAAAACATTAAAATACTGCAATCGGCCATTTTGACTGAAACACCGCATGACGTCACGCTTAGGTAAACTCCGCGTATAAACGTATAAACGTTACCTTTTCATGTAAAAGTAGATATAATAATTACAAATACTTAGATCTTCGCTAATCCATAGCAATATAAAACAACACTTTACAGTAAGCGGTCAATGATCCACAAAAAAAAGGGGCTACACAAAAAAGTATGGTATATTTGGAACACGTTTGAAATACTGTGGCTGGGTATTTTGATTCGGAAAATCTGAGGCGAGATGCCAAGACGATATGTGGATACCGAAACAGGATTCAGATTGAGGATAAAACGTAACTATAATTGGCTTAGAACAGTCTTGTGCCCGGTCGTCTCCATCTCCAACGCACGCGAGAAGGATAAAATAAACATCTTAAACACGTAAAGAAACGTGTCTATTCCAATCTTATTTTGAAATAAAATTAAAAAGAAAAGAGTGTTAAACAAACTACTAGCAACCAAAAAGTTCCACGTGCCTACCTACATTTAAAATTCGAACATACCTACGAAGACTAATAACAAGTGACTATCAAATCAGTGTTACCTTACCTTTATTAAAAAATAAACTGCTAAACAAAATAGGTATCTACAATACATATTTCTTTAAATAACAAGTGAAAAACGGTTATTTCCATACGTTCTAAACAAATGACGATAGATTTAAAAATCCTTGTGTGCGTGTCACAATATAACTGCTAATCGAATTGAAAATAATAACATCTCTAAACAAATGCCTATAAACGAAAGTACTTTCTACAAAATAATCAGATTGCTGTTATTTCAATACGTATCAGACAAGTGATTGTCGATTCAAATACTTGTGTATGTGTGTGTTATTTAAATTAAGATCTATTTGAATTGAATTTTGTGGGATAACTCTTTGAAAACTTTGAATTGGAACAATTGACTTACGATAATTTTGAAACATACATTCAGTATCAAAAATAAGTGACGATAATTCTTTGCAGTTCAGTCAGTGATTGTGTTACATACATTAGAAGAAATTATACCATTTGCAATGGTTATTTAAAACTAGATATACATATTAAGTATAGAAATGACGTGGAAAGTGAAAATGTGGAAATCATCTAATTATATAGGCAACAAATGCAATATATTTTATTAAAATAACCTAACCAAGTGTTAACTAATAAAAATGCAATCTTTTGATATAGAATCTGGTTCCATAACGAAGTTAACGAAAATAGGCCTTACGCTCCTATTAATAAAGACTATTGGACACACATTGTTTTCGCTACACCATATTTTCACTGTAGCGGCTGGAAGTATGCTCTGCGCTTACGGATTTGAAAATAATATTACCAGTATTGTCAATTCGTGTAACTTGGGATACATATTTGCTACCAATTGGAATTTCGTAAGTATTTCTTTATACATTAGTACCTAAATAAGGTAATTAACCTATGTACTGTCTCCGTGCTTCGGAAGGCACGTAAAGCCGTCGGTCCCGGCTGCATTAGCAGTCGTTAACAACCACCGCACCGCACTGGGCCCGCGTGGTGGTTTACGGCCCGTTCTCCCTGTGTGTTTCCATCCGTAGAGAAGGCTCGTGCCCCAGCAGTGGGCACAAAATAAGTTGATGATGATGATGATGATGATGATGACTGTCTCAGAGTTGTGCAAAGGCCTCCATCATTGAAAAGACGTCATCACTACAATTAAGAGGGCTTTACCAAATGAGGGTTGGTAATTCACAATTCCAAGGTTGTATGTCGATAAATCCGAAAATGCCTGACCTGGGAATGAACCCAGGTCCTTTAGAGCTCTAAATAGTCACAAAAATGTTTGTTACACTTTAAAAGTAATTTTTTTTTCTCTAAACTTTGATCTGTTTAAATTTTTATTAATCAAAAGTTTTATAAAAATTAAGGTATATAAGTTTTAAAAAAATGTTAAAATTGGTATAAGATATTTCTAAAAACAAAATAAAGACTGCTTTATAATTAAAACAGGCTTAACTTTAGTCCACCTTGTTTAAATACCTAACAGACTTATAGTTTCCTGTATCACATCATATTATCTTAAATCACGTAATAACAAATTACAACATGATATTGCAAACGTGGTTTTTTCCAACAGTTATATAATTTATTTATTTTCCTTCCTCGCACTGCTATAAAAAAATTACAAACACAATTTTTTTTGGAAATAATTTATTTGTATTACAAAATAAATATTTGGTCAGCAAAATTATTATTTGGTCAGCAGAATTATACAATCGGTCAGCATAGCCCTTTTAAAGGCTAAAGGCGAACCCCAGGGTTTTTTACAGATTTTTCCCTGGGCAAAAACAAAAAATTTGCTGTTGCTGCCCAACCAGGTTTTTTGCTGCCCAACTAGCATTTTTTTGCTAACAAAAATACGAATGTTACGGAAGGCTAGTGAATTGAGGGAAAACTAGGACTTCGGGATAATTAGGGAGAAAAACACCATTTAGCACAAGTAGATAAAAGACAACAGCTTTAATAATAAAAAACGTCAAAAAGACATAAAAAATACAAGAAAACCATAAACAACCATACAAAAAGATCTTAAGTCTAATAGCCAGTTGGCAACATCCTCCCTTTTTTAAAGTAAGGGCACGATTTTCTTCAGAGGTCTTTTAAAAAGTCCTGCAGAGGTGCATATCTCGGCGACCCTGGCCACACCATCCTTGCCACAGTGTACCGAGGTTATTCGCCCCTTTGGCCACATTCCTCGAGGCAGGTTGCTATCTGCAATTAAGACTATGTCCCCCACCTTAAGATTTGGCTTCTGACCTTGTAGTCTTGGAACATTCACAAGAGGTAAATATTCATTTACCCATCTCTTCCAAAAATTATCGGCCATTCTGGCGGCTTTTCTCCATTTCACTCTTCCACACAAGTCGCCCTCTTCGGTCTGAACGACCAAGTTGCTTCCTGAAGAAGTCCCAATTAACAGGTGAAATGGAGTGAGGGCTTCTGGATAGTCGGGGTCAGGAGAAACGTGCGTGAGGGGTCTGCTGTTTACTATCGCCTCCGCCTCCAAAAGAAGAGTCTGCAAGACTTCTACAGTAGGTGATCTCGATTTAAGGGTAACCTTGAGAGCGCTTTTTACGCTACGGACGAGCCGTTCCCAGGCCCCTCCCATAAATGGGGCTGCAGGTGGAATAAATCTCCAATGAATGAGCTGGTTTGCAGCAAAGGTTGATACTTGTTCCCCGTAAAGTTTCTTAAGCTCCCTGCTCAGGCCGACGAAAGCTGTTCCGTTGTCGGAGTAAATTTCACGGGGTGCTCCCCGACGAGCAATAAACCTTCTTAAACTCATCATAGCTGCATCTGTTGACAAGCTGTCAACCATCTCCAGATGAACTGCTCTTATGACCAGGCACGTATACAGAGCAACATATCGCTTCTCATGTCTTCGGCCTATTGTGACTTGAATGGGGCCAAAGTAATCCAGTCCGGTGTACGAGAATGGCCGCTCATGATGTGCGAGTCTTGCGTGAGGGAGCTGTCCAATTGGGGGGTTAAACGGTTTCGCTTTTCTTTGTTTGCAAAACAAGCAATGGTGAGCCACTGAACGTACTGTGCTTCTAAGGCTGATTATCCAGTAAGATTGACGGAGCTCATTCACTACTGTCTCGGTGTTGGCGTGTGCAGCTCTCTGGTGAAATTTATGGACGAGCAATCGTACGGCTGGATGTTTGCCATCAAGGATGATTGGGGATTTGGCTGCCGATGGAACGTTAGCAGCAGCTGCGGTGCGTCCAGACAAACGAAGCAGGTGGTCTTCATTAATGGTGGGAGACAGTCTACACAATCGGTTTCCTCGGGGAAGTGATGCTTTCTTGACTATGCAAGCGATCTCTGCTTTGAAGCTGTCTATTTGGCTTTGCCATAAGATGTGCCTTTCTGCTTCATGCAAATCGTGCGCTGTCAGGTCGTTTGGAGAGAGTCTCGTATCACCTACTCCTCTACGTGCTACAAGAAGCTTTCTAATAAATAAATGAGCTAATGCGGTGGCTCGAACTAAACAAAGCCATTTACTGATGCGATGAGGATTGGCCGCTACAGGAGCTAATGGAGAAAATGGTTCTTCAACAGTTGCATGACAATGAACTCTATGTTTTGGTTTCAACTCAGACTTACTATTCACTGGTATGCAAATGACAGGCTCAGTTGGCCATTGACCAGAACGTAGAAAGTCTGAGCCTACGAACCAACGTGACTCTGAACTGAATGGATCTTTGCTCAAACGTGTCGCATCGTCGGCTATGTTCAATTGAGTTGGAACCCAGTGCCATTCACTAACATTAGACAATTCTGCAATTTCGCCTAGGCGATTGGCCACGAAGGGTTTATAATTGCGAGCGTCATTGCGAAGCCATCCTAGAACATTCATTGAGTCACACCAAAAAAACCTTTTGCTTGGCTTCAACTTGTGGGCGTTGCAAATGGTCTCTGCTAACCTAGCAGCTACTAAGGCGCCTTGCAACTCAAGCCGTGGAATGGAGGCTGGTTTTAATGGGGCTACACGAACTTTGCTACCTATAAGCGCAACTCTGATAGTTCCATCAGGGAAAATTAATCGCCAAAATGCTACAGCAGCATACGCACACTCACTGGCATCACAAAATAAGTGAAGTTCTCTTTCAAGGCGAGTATCGTCAAAATCGCTAAGGTTGTACCGTCTCGGAATTTTCAAATTGCTTAGGGAATTTACACAAACATTGTGCCATTCCTTCCACGCAGCGGTATCTTCCTGTGCGAGTTGATGATCCCAATCGAGTGATTTACGCCAAATATTTTGGAACATTATTCTAGCTCTAATGGTCAGTGGCGCTAACAGTCCTAATGGATCAAAAACACTCATCATTAGAGAGAGAACCTCACGCTTTGTACATTTGTCCGAAACAACTTTTTCAATGAAGCTTTTAACTTTAAAAATGAACAAATCCTCGGCGGGCTGCCAAACCAGACCCAAGGTTCTTACTGAATTTGGAACTTTACCCAAATCTACATTAACATTAGCTAAAGATGGATCTAGTAAAAGCTCTTTTGGGATGAGAGAAAGGGCTTTTGGATCATTGGATACCCAAGATCTCATCTCATAGTGTGCTTTTTTGGGAATTGCTACAATATCAGCAGCGAGTCGCGCCGCTTTTTCCACTGAAGATGTAGACGCTATGTAATCATCCATGTAATGATCGTTGAGGATAGCGTCCACAGCCTCAGGAAATTGACTTTGAAATTCTAAGGCGTTTTTATTTTTTATGAATTGGGCTGAAAAAGGACTAGAAGCCGCTCCAAAAATCATGGATGACATTCTAAAAACTTGAACCGGTTCGTTAGGCGAGTTCCTCCATAAGAAACGTTGGGCATCCCTATCCTCTTCACGTATTTTAATTTGAGGGAACATCTCTCTAATGTCTGCAGAGAGCCCAACTCTGCCCTCACGAAAACGAAAAAGTAAATCCAATATAGAATTTAGAAGGTCCGGACCAGTCAACAACATAGAATTTAAACTAACCCCGTTAGACTTCGCCGCCGCGTCGTGTACGATACGAAGTTTCCCAGGTTTATTGGGATTGGTGACACCGAAGTGTGGTAGATACCAACATTTCGAGGTTCCGCAATTTACACTGACGGGCCCCTCGGCATATTTTTTGTCAAGGGTAGCTTGAATGTTTAATTTATATTGTTCCGCGTAAGTTGGCTCCCGGGCCATCTTTCTTTCTAAACTCTTAAATCTCGACAACGCAAGCCCAAAACTGTCGGGAATTTGAGAGATGTCGTCTTTCCATGGAAGGCCTACTTCAAATCTGCCGTCGGGCAAACGACGGGTTGTCTCTTCAAGAATAGTTACAGCCTTAGCATCGTTGTTACTAAGGCGATCTTTCTTGTTGATGCCTAAAGAATCTAACTTATAGTAATTTTGTATTAGGGAGTTTATTTGACCGAGTTCAGAATCTGCTTTGTGAGAAAATCTGATGTGGTTGACTAAATCGACGGGTTTGGTCTTGCTTGAGTCAAAACCAAATAGTACCCAGCCTAAATTAGTTTTTATTGCAACCGGCTGCGACTTTGTGCCTTTCCTGATTGCTTTAGAAATCAACAGGTGCCAGTTGTCAACTCCGATAATTATTCTCGGTTTAATATCCTCGTAACAAAGAATAGGGACTAAATCTTGTAAATGAGGATACTCCTTAATGTTTTTAACATTGACTGTTTGCTTAGACAACCCTAGGTCACTAATTGATCTAGCATTTTTTATTTTAAATGTGTCGGTGCAATTACGACCCTTTATGTTAAAGTCCACGTATTGGACTTTGACCTTTTTGTTTAATCCACTGACGCAATCAAGCTGAACAAGGGACTCGGGTCCAGTTACACCGATTTGTTCACATAACTGAGAATCAATGAAAGTTGCCGTGGAACCATCATCAAGTAGTGCATAGGTGTCAATATTAGAAGATGGACCTGAAATAGTAACACCAATAATTTTGAGCAGAGGCCTAAAATGTTTTTTACCGCTACATGGCTCAGATGGTGACGTTGTGTGGGCAACCTGTTCGCTTGGTTGAAGATCAATTACTGACTCTTCGTCTGAAGAGGGCGTATGCTTGTCAGAATCGGATTCATTTTCAACTATTGTATGCGCTAGTAAGAAATCTGCGTTGTGAAGAAGTTTGTGATGACGAGATCGGCAGTCGGCAATATTGCAAACCTCTTTAGAGTATTTGCAAGTTTTGTAACTATGCGAACCTCTTTTCAGACATTTATGGCAAAGTTTGTGATCTTTGACTAACTGCCACCTGTCGCCGATTGACATCGTTACAAACTTGTCACATTTTGACAAATTATGATTTTGTTTACAAATCAAACATGCTTTTTGTTGAATTTCAGATTGATTCAATGTTTTCGTCGGAATTTTGTGCATATGTGATGACTTAGCATTGATGGAAGAATTTTGAATACTATTAGTGGATGTAACTGCGTGAACCTTTTCAAACCTATTTTGAATTAATGAGGGCTCCGGAATTAAACCAAACTTGAGCTGCATATCGACTTCTCGACTTAAAAATTGTGCTAATAGTTCAAGTTTGGTCTTACCCTGAGGCAAGAAATGTGTAGCGCAGTAATCGATCCACTTGCTCCGAAGCAAAGGTGTTAGTTTTCCTAAAACAGATTGAAATAGTTCCGGTGACTCGAGATAACACCTTTGCTGAAGCAGTTTAATTGTTTCGACACAGTTGCGAACTCTGCAAGAGAACTTGTTAAGGTCACAACTGTCCGAGTTAAGTTTAGCCATAGCACGGACCGCAGAAATTTCATAGAGAACTATTATTTCAGACCTACCAAATCGCAACTCTAGCGCCTTCATCACCTCGGTAGGGTCGTGGGCTGAGACGAGGAGCACTGCGACTGCTTCTTTGGCTGCACCTTTGAGGGCCATGCCAATCCGCGCCAAGTTTTCGCTCGGCGAATGTGCGGTCTTGGTGTCCTCGAAAATCCTCTTGAAGGCCAGCCAATCGAGAGGCTTGCCGTCGAACACAGGAAGCCGGTGATCTCCACATCTTGAACCTTTATTGGCGAGTGATGTTATAGCCTGCGCTAATAAAGAGATGTCAGAACGCTGTTGTATTATTTCACTACCTTTGCTAGAATTTTGTATCGGTATATTAGGAACGTTCGCTGTGGCAGCAGATAAGCGGACTGGCTCTTTTGAGCTTCTTCTGCCACTTGTATTTTTGATTTGGCGACATTCAACATCCTTAACAGAAGGTTGTTCAACTATTTTAGCGGTAGGCGTAAAAGGTTCTAACACAGCATCATCTTGATTATTATTAGCGATAGATTCTAACCAGTTTTGGACTGAAGTTCTGGAGCTTATTCGGCTCCTACCACTTTCAGACTCCAAAGATGCGAGCTGCGCTTCCAGTTCCAAGTCGGCGGCCTTTCGTTCTGAGGCTGCTGCTGCTGCTGCTGCTGCCGCTGCTGCTGCTGCTGCTGCTGCTGCTGCTTCAGACTGAGCAATTTTTCGTGCATGTTCAGCCTGCAGTGTGAGTTTTTGAGCGCGCATTGTACCAGTTGAGCGAGACCTGGAACTTGAAGCATTAGAGCTTACGCTCGAAATTGGAGCGACCGCGGCGGATATAGACGCCACAGGATCGCTCATGTTGTCACTTTTACTTGGCTTTCCCTCGGTCTCCCGAAGTTTTGCTTGAGCCCTAGTGTTCATCATCAAATTTTGAAATGAATTTAAATGGACAAAATTTTTAAACGCGAATGTTCAAAATAACGGTAGAAGGACCAAATGTTACGGAAGGCTAGTGAATTGAGGGAAAACTAGGACTTCGGGATAATTAGGGAGAAAAACACCATTTAGCACAAGTAGATAAAAGACAACAGCTTTAATAATAAAAAACGTCAAAAAGACATAAAAAATACAAGAAAACCATAAACAACCATACAAAAAGATCTTAAGTCTAATAGCCAGTTGGCAACAACGAATACTTTGCTAACCGTTTTTAAAACCCCCTTTTTATATATAAAATTACACCTCAAGATTTTTGTAACGATATCATTATGCTGTGTTATCAATAACACAGTCATACATAATATATTACCACAGTCTATCGTACCTCATATTACTATTTTTAACCGCCTCTGTGGTCTAGTGGCTAAGACCACCGGTTTAGACCCAGTGGTTCCGGGTTCAATTCCCAGCGGGGGGTACATGTTTGTGTACTCGGTTTGGCTCGTGGTAGGGCTTGTTTGTCCGCCTGGCTAGCTACCACCATCTTATCTAAATATGTCACTATAACATCAATGTTTGTAGCATTGTTGTGTCCGGCAGCTAGAGATAAGATAGCCAGTGCCTCACTAGTTGAGGATCCCGGGTGAAGTGCGCCTCCATTATTGGCCTTATCATCACTTAACATCAGGTGAGATCAAGGCACTGTGCTTACCCGTAAAATATTTAAAAAAAAAAATGGTTGGACATATCGGAAATAATATCTGTTTCAGAAAAGTATTCAAGAATTTCTGTAAAAAGCGACATATAATTCGCTAAAGTGTTCTTTCGACTGTGAGGGTAATAACTTCACAGTGACGTAATACCGCTGGCTTGCAGCGTCAATCACAAACTACTAGGAAAATTCAACTAGTCTTCTGGGGCCTCGGTAGCTCAGCGGTCAGAGCATTGGACCGGTTATCCAAAGGTTGTGGGTTCGATTCCACTCGACCTTCCTGAGATTGGTTGATCTTTTCTAGTAAGATTTTGTATTTGTTATTTTGTTACATATATTTATATTGTTAGATATTCTATTTATTTGAGACAAAACACTAATGATGATAGTTTAATATGTGTAAACTGTATATTATACACACATCTCACTCCATACTTCTATTCATGTAATCTAGTTAATCCCAGAGACAATACACACCTTTAACCATCATAACCAGCTCATTGTACGTCCCCACTGCTGGGGCTGGGGCACGAGCCTTCCCTATGGATGGAAACACCACAACTTGTGGTTGTGCAACTTGCCAGTCCGATCCGATCCGAACCCCTCGGAGAATCTAGTAGGGCACGGGGACACGTACTAGTGCATGATGCCGTTTCCTCTCGAAAACCTCTGACGGTGCTTGGTTTCCTTGTTGAGGAACCCTTTAAGTTTCTCGCCGCCCCCCAAAAAAGGCCGGTAAATCTGTAAATGTCCAGTGGCAAACAGCCAACTCTCTCAAAAAAAAAAAGCTTGCCAGACTTCTTTAAGCCTACCGAAGCACGGATGAGCTCGAGATTATAAATTTTTAGTCACCCATCCGTTGACTGGCCTTTGCGAAAGTTGCTTAACCTTAGCAATCGCAGAGCGGGCGCGTTAATCACTGCGCTATCGAGCTCTTCTTAGATCATCAATTGCATTATCATTACCACCGATTGACCAACAAAGCGAAAGTATGTTTTTGTCTATAGATAAAATTATGTCTGGTGATCAGTCTGCTATGACGATTCTACCCGAAGAAAATATAATATAATATATGTTTGTATGAACTATCGACCTCCGAGGTTACAAAGTTGACATTGATATAAATGGGGTTGTCAGCGCGAGTAAAGGGAAAATTACCCGTTTGTTGGGGTAAACTAAAAAGAAAATGGGACTAAGATACTATACATATACACACAGTTTTAAAGGTTATATAAAAAATTATTTTTAATTTCAACTATTCCATTGTTTACAACATATATTATATTGATTTGTTAATTCTTTAAAATGATCTGTTAATCATGTGTTCTTTAACACGATCTCAGAAGTTAAGGCGCGTTGTGTTCACTTGTGTCACCCAAATGTTCCAAATCATCAAAAATTTGTTATCAATTTAATTTTACCGTGAATCAGAAGGCACAATCAGCCGTTGAGTCTGACCGCTGTCGAAATATTACAGTATTACGTTTGTGAACGAACGAACGTTATCTTTCAAGGGCGAGGTAAAAAAATAAATGCAGTTTACCTGACCTGACCCGGTATGTCAGAAGGGTGCAGGTTCAAATCCTGCTCGTGAAAATTTTTTCAACATTTGCGATTTTGTAATTTGTTTCGCAACAAAATTTGCGTTAAAATTATATAAACAAAACAAAAATATTTTGTGTAAGTGCCTTCGATCAATTATGTACTAGATAAAGGATCCGGAACAAAAATGCAGCTCAAAAGTGGTCCTGTTTTTTTATACCTAGACATTTAAATTTCGAATAACAAAATATTGGACCTGAAATCTTACAAAATAAAGATGAAATTAAGGTTGCAATAATATTAATACTTAATATTTACTGTCATCGCCACAAATGTCATTGTGGCTCTGTGGCTCCAAAATCGCGTTCCTTTTTTCAAGCGCTCGTTGGAATCTAGCAGACGCCTACATATCAACCTATCCAAAACTGTCAAATTTCTTCAATACATTTTCAACCGTATACCTTAGTAATAAAATTCAAAGTCTATTGAGGAATCTGTCAGTTTGTGGTAGGTTGATGTGCAGGCGTGTGTACGTATTGATCGAAGGTAAACGCTGATACCCTTTTAGTGTTGTTACGCTGAGCAGGTTTTTTAAAAAATATTTTCATGTGCACTAAATCGTGTAACACAGATTGTATACGAATGTCGGTAATCTAATGCCAATAAAATAATTGTACACCAATTTAAAATAAATTATTTATTAGGGAAAACTCTAATTGACGCTGGCAACACCGACAATTTTAACCGACCACCGTCTTTCTAAGCAATAAATTAATCAGTCGCCCTTAACTGTAATTAGTAATTACGGGCGTTTATTAGTTTATAGATTTTTATTAATTAATTTTAATTATATTTATATAAGCATAATCTTAACACAAAAAAAAATTCAAATCTTATTTATTTGTATAAAAAGAGTTTTAACAATTTGTGGTTTTGAAAAAAAGTGTAATTTTTTTTATTAAAAAAATGGATGTGCCTGCACTATGGAAGGATACAAACATATTCTACAATATACTATGTTTTTTGATCACGGAGAACGAGAAATTGTTTGATAGGAACGACGCGAAGCTATACTGGGGAACAGTCATGCATATATTCGCTATCATACATCACAATTTCATAGCAATGTACGCCAACAGTTTGGACTTAGCTAATAACCCCGAAGACGAAATAAGAAAGTTGTATACTTTTAGATTGGGACTGCTGACCGGTTGGAATTTTGTGAGTACCTACACTGTGTCTCATTCAAAATAATAATAACAATATAACCGTTTCATAATAAGATAACTAGTATCAACTAATGCATCTTAAAATATATACTACATCATTATAAATATATATATAAATATATATTACATCATTAAAAGCATTTTATGTTTAGGTAAGTATGCAGTTTTTATTGAAATACAATAAAATTAAATAAAAAAGTAAGCATACGTATACATTATATTAAACACTAAAAATATAATATACTTAGATCAAATTCAAATTGTTTATTTGTAATAAATGTTGTACATTACATAGTTGGAACAGGTTAGGTTGAGCATTGCACATTTAGCAAATAAAAACAAATATTTAGTTAATATAATAAAAAGTTAAAAATTTTAAAATAAAATACATCATTACTCATTCATTATTTCCCATTACAATCGTTGTTAATAAATGCATCAATTGTATAAAAAAACATAAGACCATATAACCATTTTTTGAGCGTTAGCTTAAACCTAGTATATGGGAGCTCCGTTATATATATATATATAATGGGATTTTATTATAAATTCTTATGCTCATTGCGTAACAATTATTTAAATAACACGTTGTTTTGGAAATAGTGTCCAATATCAACCTACGTGGGTTCCTCGAATTGTTCTTTATTGGTCCTTTGTTTGTGTGAAATATTCATAATTTAATTTAACAAATTTCCCTATCTCCAGTACATAAATAGTGATTAATGTTAATAGATTATGATAATGATAATAGAATGTTATTCTTTTGAAATAAATTTAAAAAAAAATTATAATCGTTTTTTAAACTTAGATGTCAAAATAAATGGTTAACTACCATAATTTCCGCACTATAAAGTTCAAGTTTAAAAATGAGTTTCCAAAAAATCTTAATTTGAGCGTAAAGCAATTGTGTATTGATTTTCCTACTTTTTAAGATTCCATACCAACTAAAGTCATATTTGCTACCTCGAATACTTATAAATATAAAAAAACTGTCATACAGCAGACTGATTAGGTCTTGAATTACTGAAACCAACTAACCTCGCTAAGTAATTGATAAGAAGGCATGATGAAATAGATAAATAGGTAAACTGTAGTTAATCAACCATGAAACTATGGTATGATTTACATGCTACTTAGTCGTGATAATAATTTAAATGAAATGAAATGAAATATATTATTTAATACAAAAACACAATGTTGAAAAAATTTCCACGAGCAGGATTTGAACCTGCACCCTTCTGACATACCGGGTCAGGTGCTCTTGCAATTGAGCTATCGTGGTTCTAACCAGCCCGCCGAAATTATTCAACACTATTTACTTTTTTTACTTTGAAAGCCAAAGGCGCCATTTCAATGTCAACAACTATATTTAATTGAATTGAATTGAATTGAAATATATTTAATTTGCGCTTGTCGAGAGAATGGATGAAGAACGATTGACGAAAAAAGTGTATAAGGCGAGTGTGAATGAAAGTGTTGGTAGGGGTAGACCTAGGCGGACGTTTCGAGATCAAATCAGGGACGTCTTGAAAAAAGGCCAGGTCAAGAGTACCCTTAACCGAAGAGCATGTATGAAGGGAATAATGAAAGTGGACGAAGCGAAACAAGTATGTAAGGATCGTAGCAAGTGGAAAGAAGTGGTCTCTGCCTACCCCTACGGGAAAGAGGCGTGATTATATGTATGTATGTATGTAGAAAGGTACATTTTTTGGTCTCAATCTATTTTTCTTCTCTATCTCAGCTGACCACGTAGCAAAAGGAATATAAAGTAATATAAAGTAATTAAAGTAATATAACAGGAGATTCACCTCTGTAGATGTACTACTAATTTAATCGTAGTATTTTACAGTGTAAGAATCGGATACGAGAATTAATAAATAGTTGGATAGATGGCGCTAGTGCCTGCTTAAAAAGCACTCAAAAACATTAAAATTGCAGTGACAAAATTCAGCGCTTACGTCAGCCTTCCCGGTAGCATAGCGGTCAGTGCAGCCGCCCGGATTGCGGAAGACCCAGGTTCAATTCCTGGCTGGGACGGGTGGGCGTTTAATTTTTTCACTGTATTTTATAAAAAAAAAAAATTTTATGAATATTAATAAATAATTAAATATTGATGAACTCTTTTAGCTGTCACTTTAGATTTAGAAGAGGTGTTTTTATTAATTAACACAGATTTGTGCATTTGTTTTGTCCTGTGTCCTGTAACAATTGTTTTTGGAAACTGTACTGATCACTGTATTTTGTCTATTGTAAAACCTGTAGGTATGTATTTTTATATTGTTTGTTTCTCAAATAAAAAATAATTAAAACTAATGTGTAAAATAAACGCGAGTAGATCCGTAAAAGTTGTTTCATTTCAATGTGTAGTGTTCGCGTAAACTTTAGAAAACAATATAAAAAAATAAATGAATAAAAAGATAATTTTCGTAAAAAAATGTACATTTAATTGTCTTCTGTATCAGATATATAAGAATTCCTTAAAAATCTGTGAATGTATCTTTACTCTAGTAATGAAATAAATATTTTTGTATTTTGTATTTTTTTTATATATATAAGTTAGTGGCACCAGACTTCGACATGAACCAGTGATCGGCATTTTTTACTTAAACAATTAAAAAGGGGATAGCAAAGCAACCGATTTTAGCCTTTAACAACAATTGAATACAGAACACCTGCGTCCTATATGTCATTCCGTAAAATTTCAATGAAAAGATTTATGTTATTTTTTGGTGACGGTAAGTAACTGTGTCGAACAATGGACTTAAAGTACCTATGTACTGGTCCCACTACCCTATATACACAATTATAAATATAAAAGATTTATTGGGAAAATACCCTAAACATGGAAAGGTATTGCCGTTAGCTCACTATGTCCTTTACAGCTTAAGAGTTTTAGAGGCGGCGAGAAACTTAAAGGGTTCCGCAAGCCGTAGTAATCAAATATGGACTTTTTGAGTTCCAGCAGTGTCAGTATTTTTTTGTGTTCCTGCAGCTAGAGATAAGATAGCCAGTGCCTCAGTAGTTGAGGATCCCGGGTGAAATGCGCTTCCACCTTCGGCCTTATCATCGCTTAACATCAGATGAGATAAAGTTTTACCCTTAGAGAATAAAAAGTATAAAAAATGTCTTGTTGTAACTTTCAAAATTGCTACCAGTTGATCGATGGCGCGGCATTTTTCAGGCCAATTATAGTTTTAAAGTCATAACGTTATTCTTAATTAACTCCCGTATAGTTAAATGTAATTATTGCTTAATTATCTTTATCATTGAGACCTTATTAAAATTAATTTATTAGTCTGGTTGATAAGTAATAATTTTTGATAAGACGCAATACCAGACAGAAAGTCCTTGTAACCAAGTCCTGTTACAAATATGATGAAATCGAATATATTCAATAGTGTACAATTGTGTATGTAAAGTCATACCCATATTTAGTCATACCCATATTAATGGCTATACATAATAATATAAGTTTTGTTGCGAACAAATTACAATTTGCAAAAAGTCAAAGTGTTGAAAATGTTCCATGTTTATTTTTCATAACCATATTTTTGGTAATTATCGTGGTATTGCTACTTTAAAATAACCTTATTCTTATCTCTCATATTATTTTTGAAAATAAATTAATTAGAAAAATGGCACCTTTAAAAACGAATTACAATTAAATACAAATAAAAATTTCTTTTTTTGTGAATCACAAGTATGTTACATATTAAAGTGTAATTTTAATCGAAATTAAATGAAAAATACTTTGTTCAGCTTAGGCACAATAGTGCATTTATAAACGTCGAGTACATGTCTTAAATATGCAAATAAATTAATATGAGTACACACAATAATTGCAATAAAATATAATTTAATAATTTATACGTAACAAAACATAAGAAAAGCCGCATGCCACTAACTAGTCTTTATATATACTTTCTCTATATACTATTTATAAAAACCTATAGTTTGTGACTTCGTTTGTTTGTGTGTTTGCGGAGGGTAAACTCTGGAACTACTGGTCCAATTCCAAAAAATCTTTCACTAAAAGAATGCTACATTCCTTGTGAATTACATATATTTTAGAGTTCCTTTTTAAAATTACAAATCTACGCGGACGAAGTCGTAAGTAGTGCTACCCTATATCAAAATCAAAAATCATTTATTCAGTTTAGGCTACAAGTAGCTCTTATGAATGTCACTATGCCATCGGTTCGTAAGTCTACTCTGGGCGGGAGATCTTGTACTGAGAAGAACCGGCAAGAAACTCAGCAAGTGTCCAGCTCTTTTCTCCCTTACAACGTCAAAAATATTGGAAAATGCCCTATTTTAGCAGGACACTTTCCATCACAAATAAACACATAAAAATAAAAAAAATATAGAAGACCACATGTAAAAAAACAAAATTAAAAATCTAAATTAACAAATTTACCTCAGGTAAAAGTTCCAATTTCCACAATGTCATACAGTACCACTACAGTACTCTAATAAAAGTCAAAAATTGTTTAAGAAAAACAAAGTCAAATTATAGTAAGTAATATTAAAAATAAGATAAGTATGCAAGAGCAGACCAGCCTCCACAGGACCCGTTCACGAGTATGACATATGAATCAGCCATCGCTTCGCTCAACCATATTTTAGGAAACGTAACGACTATCATTATAAAGAGGAAACCTTTGTATTTTTGTGTGTGTGTATGTATGTTTGTAACGGATAAACTCAAAAACTACTGGACCGATTTGGAAAATTCTTTCACCATTAGAATGCTACATTAGCGCTGAGTAACAAAGGCTATATTAAAAAAAAAGTACACCCGTGCGAAGCCGGGGCGGGCCGCTAGTCGTTTATAAAGGAACTCCAGACTGTTTATCAGTAATTAATGTAGCCACTAATAATTGTGGATTGTACGTATAATTGTCGATAATTGACGTTCCGATCCAGATGTCTGTATGTCTGTGCAGTTGTCATGTCAATGACACAAATACAAGTCTATGATATCATCTAGCTAGACTTATATTTGAAATAGGTGAAATTAACTATTTGACGAGCTCCGTAGCGGAGTGGCTTGCACGCCGGACTTTGGGCGGCGCAGTCTCTGAAATTTGAAAACGAACTTTTCGATATTGTGTCGGGTCTGGGTGGTTGTGGTACCGTCGTTGTTTCTGGTTTCCACGAAACGAGTGCTTTAGCTACTTACCTTGGGATCAGAACAATGTATGTGATGTTGTCTCTTAAAAACATTTTTTTTTTGTTATAACTCGGTTTGGTTGGTGGTAGGACTTGTTTGTCCACCTGGCTAGCTACGACCATCTTATTTATTTATTTTTTAAAGGCACAGTTGCAGATTACAATATAATCTTATATTACCTAAATATATTTACTTTGCGCTTGAGAAAGGTACATTTTTTGGTCTTAATCTATTTTTCTTCTCTATCTCAGCTGACCATCTAGCATGCAAACATCTTTTACCTTTTTAATTTTATAAATAACAATGACTATTCTAATTACATACATATAACAATACAAAATTAACACACCAAATTGTCAAAAACCAATTAAATTACATTACAATATAAAATACAAAATTGAGCTGAGCTAATACCGAGAGGGTCTTGGTTTCTATTTCCGCTCGCGCTTCCAGAGAGTTGTTGATTTTTTTCTATCTTATCTCAATACGTCGCCATAACATCAATGTTAGTAGCGTTGTTCCGGTAGCTAGAGATAAGATAACCAGTGCCCCAGTAGTTGAGGATCCCGGATAAAGTGCGCTTCCACCATTGGCCTTATCATCACTTAACACCAGGTGAGATGAAGGCACTGTGAAGATATTAAAAAAAACCTTACAGTAGTCGCATTTTTTTTTATTTTTTTTTATACTTAGCACGGCAAATGACTCCACACCACCTGATGTTAAGTGGAAATGGAGTCCAGACGCGAAGACAACTGGTGCAGCGTGAAAACAACGCAGCATCAGTCAACTTCACTCTGCCGGCCCACAAGGTGCTTCTTCACGCCTCGTTTGAAGGGCCCCATATCATAGGAAAGAGGGAAAACATGTGCTGGTAGACTATTCCATCTTTTGGAGGTGCGACAAAGAAACAAGTCACCAAATTTCTTTGTGCGCGATGGGATATGTGAGACAGTGAGCATTTGACATGTCACCTTAGTAATAAGCAATTTTATTCTGAAAAAAATGGGGCAGGTCAAATAGAAATGCTTTTCATAACGAAGAATAATTCTTTTCAATGAAAATTGTATTTAATTCAATTTAGTTTTGTATCACGTTAAGTAAGTAAGTTATAAAACATGTCACTTCATATGAACTCACCTTTAGACATCTTTAATCTAAATATATGCAAACTTTTCATGTAATCTTTTCTATGAACTTTCAAGATCTCTTTATGTACTATGGAGGTTTCGGTTTGAAGAACAAATCGCGTGCACGCGCATCGCCACCGCCGCTGTGACATATATCAAAAGCTAGCGACGCGGTGCAAAGGATTTTCGCCTTTAGACTGGTAAAGCGTATGTGGCCGCCATAGTACATGTCCCTTACACTTTCAAAGTTTCATAAAAACTTGCCGATTGTGTTGAAAGAGTTAAAACTTTAAAGTTTGCGCCGAAATGTAAATTGACTCATAACAACATACAGCATGTTATAATTATCTAATTTGTTTTAATTTTATATTTATCGGTGGTCAAGCCCTGCATCCCAATTTTTGTTGTTATCACCAAAGGTCATTGAAGTTCAAAGGGTGGACACGTGTCTGTTATCATTACATATACTTATGCTTACATTTAGGGCAAGTGTTTTAGAAAAAAATGTAATATTTAAAAAAAAAGGTATCCGTTGAGTTCGATGGCGCAGTGGTTAATGCGCCCCGCCCCGTCTGCGAATGCTGAGGTTAAGCAACTTTCGCAAAAGTCGGATGGGTGATCAAAAAGTCATCATCTCGAGCTCCTCCGCACTTCGGAAGGCACGTAAAGCCGTTGGTCCCGGCTGCATTAGCTGTCGTTAACAACCACCAACACGCACTGCGCCCGCGTGGTGGATTGTGGCCCGTTCTCCCTATTCATCCGTCATCAGTGGGGACATAAAATGTACTGGTGATGATGATGATGATCCGTGGATCCGTTGTACGCACATCTGGGAGTGTTCCGCAAAGTACCTTCTTGATGCTTGGACAGATTGCAGCGTCGCGCTGTACGCATTATGAGCTATGAAGAAGTCGCAATCACTCTTGAATCCCACACGACCAACGACCCGGTCAACCCGGGCCGAGATTAGAAGCCTTCAGAGGCGCCCTCAGGTTGTTCCGCTCCCGATCCGATCTAAACCCCTCGGAGAATCTAGTAGGGAACGGAGACACGCATTAGTGTGTGTGTGTATGATGCTAATTCCCTCTAGAAAACCTCTGACGGTGTTTCGTTTCGCACGGCTTAAGGAACCCTCTTAAGTTTCTCGCCACCTCCAAAAAAGTCCAGTGACGCTGAAAAATCTCTCCAAAAAAAAACTCTTGAACCCTTGCAAAACGTCTTTTACCGCTTATACCATGGCGAGTGCTCTAAAGAACTCCTTGACCTTATCCCACCTTCTCCCTTGCCCATAGGAGTACGCGTGCTGCTCTCCGGAATCACCACTTTACTGTCTCAAATATTCCATCGCGCAAGAAGAAATATGGTGACTCCTTCCTTTGTCACAACCCCAAAAGATGGAATAGTCGACCAGTACACGTCTTCCCTGCTTCCTATGACATGGGATCCTTCAAACGAGGCGTGAAGAGGCACCTTGTGGGCCGGCAGGGCGAGGGTGACTGATGCTGCGTTGTTTTCACGCTACACCAGTTGTCTTCGCGTCTGAACTTCATTTCCACTTAACATCAGGTGGAGTAATCATTTGCCGCGCTAACTATAAAAAAAAATCTAAAACGTACTTTGGGAATTGATGTTCAAATGTGTAATAAATGTAATAAATGAATAATATAGCTAATGAATGCTTCTAACTTATCTGTATCGTTGTTCGTTATATTCTACCCACTGCGTGGTCTGATTTTCCAGGTCATAAGAAAGATAACCTGTGTAGAGTAGCGAAGAGGGTTTGATTGTGCCGTCTTCACTGTAATATAATATAACAATAATATTATACAATTCAATGTCTATAGGAGTTTATTTATTAGCAACACTTACAATTATATTGAACACATGAGAAAAATTGAAAAATAAATTGCTCTGTCATTACTCAATATTATACATAATGGTCTAATCCACATAAATTCTATTATGAAATTAATTTACAATAAAAAAAAATCAATTTGCAACAAATGCAATTCTTTGGCCAAGCTACTTTGCCTTATTAAAATGAGTAGGCGTTTTATACTTTGTGATTTTAAATTTTGTGTGAATCAATATTTAGTAATTGCAAACTTTAGGGATTACGAATTGTTCCGCCAAATGTCGCATTTGGTAAATAACAATATGGCGATAAAAAGGTAGGCGAAGTGAAATTAGACGATTATGAAGAGTGAAATTATGCGAAAAAAATTTGGGCTAATCGTTTGTGTGCCATTGCCAGAAGTACAAAAAATTAGGCGACCCTAATTAGGATATATACCCATTATTGTCATCACATCACGATATCAGCCGAAAGACGTACACTGCAGATAAAGGCCTCCCCAAGGATCTCCACAACGGCCGATGAGTGCTGCTGGCATCATCGCGAATTAATAAAATACCCTACCTATTGACACTCGTGTCTCTTGTTCCAGTGTTTCCAAACAGTCTTCCTGTTCTTGGCACTCACCCATGACATACTGGAATGGATGAACAAGCAGGATTCCTCCCGCGCCAAGAAGATCGCCTACTGGAGGGATATCGTGTTCAACTCGCTGGTGATGCCTTATACGCTGGTGAGTACTCGTAGAAGCTGAAATATATCAGAAAAGAAAGTTCTTTCTCCTGTTCTTTTTTCTCTTTCTTTTAATTCCTCTTCTTTCGAAAAAAAACAATACTCTTTCCGAATTGTAAATACTGACATAATTTGCAGCAGAGTTTGGGTTAAACGAATACCCAAAATTACATAATTTTAACGTTTTTCTTATTTCAATGTCATTTCTAAAATATACTACCAAACCTTCATATTATCACAATATTATATAACCAAAGTGAACCTTTAAGTAAACATGTCATATCATGCTAAGATCAAATAACAAAAACGGTCATTGATTGTTAATTGTGTGATTGCACATTATGAGTTCCTATTATCTAAAATATTCTTTTTATTGAGCGAAAAACAGCTCCCATCCCGTTGTGGTTACTGTAAACCAGCCGTTTCGTGAAATTCGTGGTATGTGTTATGGCTTTTATAAAAACCGCCCATGACGCGTTGTGGCAAACACAGAAAGACCACATAACGAGATTAATTACGTGGACTTTTATACATTTCACCACAGAACACAGAAGTGCTTTTCACCCATTACACCCATTGTATTCTGCAATTAATGATTATTATGGTTATTTATAATTACATGCAAATTTTGTTTCGAACAAATTATAATTTAAAAAAAGTTAAAAGGTTCAAAAAATTCCACGAGCGGGATTCGAACCCGCACTCTATCACATGCTGGATCAGGTGCACTACCAACTATGCTATCGTGGCTCAATCCAAATCGCCGAAACTAATCAACACTATCTACCTTACTCTGTAAGCCAAAGGAGCCCTATTCAATGTCAACGATCATATTTAAGTGCAATTAATATAATTATAATAACTTTTATTTCCAGTTCGTCACTTCTATGTTCTGGGTGCTCTATTGGATCGACCGTGAGCTGGTCTTCCCCCAGATCTACGACTCCATAGTGCCCTGGTGGTTCAACCACTGCGTCCACACCAACATAGCTGTGGTGATCCTCGTGGAAACACTCCTGACTCCACGAAAGCAACCCACCAACGGCAAAATAGAACTGATCTTCAATAGCATTGTCAGTTTTGGATATGCTATTGTGTAAGTATCCTCTTAGATGTAATTAGCTTATATACCAACCCTTTTTTTTTCTTTCTCACCGTTATCCACCCAACGTTGAGTGTAGGTTTCTTCCACCTTCCGGTCTTGCACCTTCCTCATCCAACTCTTCCCCACTACCTTGACAAGGTCGTCAGTCCATCGCATTGGTTGCCTGCCTACGTTTCTGTGCCCCACTCTAGGTCTACTAACCCACTGCTGGGCAAAGTCTCCATCATAAGCCACATTACTATCGCGATCCTGGTAGAAACACTCCTGACTCCATGGAAGCAGCCAACTTACAAAAACTAGAGATGATCTTTAACAGCATTGTTGCTTTTAGATATGCTATTGTGTATGTATACCATCCTTAGCTCATTTTATGTCTCCACTGCTGGGGCACGAGCCCTCCCTATGGATGGAAACACCACAGGAGAACGGGCCGTAAACCACCACGCGGGCCCAGTGTGGATTGGTAGGTGTTAATTAACCACTGCTAATGCAGCAGGGACCAACGGCTTTACGTGCCTTCCAAAGCACGGAGGAGCTCGATTAGATAAATTTTTAGTCACCCATCCGATGTCCGGCCTTTGCAAAAAATGCTTTACTTCAGGAATCGAAAACTGGGTGCGTTAGCGTTCCGTGTAAATATAGAAAATAATAAATCGCAACTATAAATAAAATAAAACAATAAACCAACATACCCTTCTCTTTGTTTCCAGATACTATTCAATCCATTACTTCACCAACCGTTGGTTATACAACGTCTTCGGGGTTCTGAACTGGTGGCAGCTTTGCTTATACCAGCTGCTGATCTGGTCTTGCAGCTACATCTTCTACTTCATCCACTTTCCCATCAATAGGCTGGTCCACGGCTGTGATATCGACGAGAAGACCATAGAAGACCGAGTAGACCAAGTGGAATGCACTGAAGGAATAGAAGCCAAGACAGATTCTAACGGAGTGCCGAAGAGTTTAGAAATTGGTGCCATGCAGAAGACCAGCTCAGGTTTCGAGCCGTTCTCATCAGACAACTGGAGTTTGAAATACAGATCTTTGAGAGATAAATTCGAGAATTCTCGGTTATGAGGTTAATTGTTAAGCTTTGGTTAAGTAGTCTAGATTTTTCGAGCTCACTCTTGAGTACTCGATGTTGCCAAAATGTTTGGTGTTTCAGTCTTACGCATCGCAGACAGAGTAACTTTTGACTATTAACTTAGTTGAAGAAACTATCAACTGAGTAGAAGAAACTATCAGCTGAGTTGAAGAAATTATCAACTGTGATGAAGAAACTATCAACTCAGTTGAAGAAACTATCAACTGAGTTGTAGAAACTATCAACTTTTTATAAGTTTTCGTTAAAGGTCGCCAGTTGCAGCAACAATTTACAGATGCCATAATTCTGGATAAACTTTTTAGATCCATAGTCGACAGTCAGCGTTTGCCATTTGGGGAAACCAGCAACTAGTATTTATACAGTTGCTAGTTGCAGCTATTGAAAACTATAATCGTTTATCGAAACTCACAACTAGAGTTGCTATATCTGCGCAATTTTTTTAAGTTATATGGAAACAGCTGTTGCAAGTTGCCTGTTGCCGCAACACGGAGATCAAAGTAGCTCTGTCTGCGAAGCGCCTGATACGCTAAACGTATATTTAACTAAGAGTATCTAACTTAGAGTATATTTAACTGCCGCATTTAGAGATATCAGGTATTTTTATGACACCTCGCCCGCCGGCAAACGAGCTTACGAGATGGTCATGAGTTTCCGTGCCCGTGCAAGGGTCTATCGTGCGTTGCTGGAGCGCGATATAATTATGCTTACATTCTGCTGGTGCCTCCTTTTTGTGGCCATAGTGTTGGAAACAGTTTTCGTCGCCAAAACATAATACAGATTAAGAATAATTATTATTAACGGGATTAATACTATATTTTTTGTTGTGTTTGAGTACCCGATATTTCGGCACAGTTGCATGCGCCATGATGACGGATGTACAGGGGGCCTAGTGCGAATTATATTCGCCATTCAATCTCGTTAACGAAAACGAGAAATTTGTATGGCAAAATTTTAACTCTTATCGTATGTCGCTAGGAGGCGCTGTTGTAATACCATACAAATTTTCGTATTCGTAAACGTAATTGAATGAATACGGACAGTAACCCAAACTTGCATTAGGGTGCCTAGAAGTTATTGCGGGTGGGTGATTATGAGCAGACCCTCTTCCTTAGTCGTTGTTAGCGCTCGTTACTCGTACCACTGTCTCCCAAGTCACTACTCTAACTTGATATCGACAAATAATTTATTCTTATGTAAGTGACCATGGTGGTTTAAATAATTATATAATATTGAATTTCATGAAGTTTTTACGAAATGTCAGATAGGAAGCAGGAAAGTGGTCTGTATTCAATTGTCGCTAATGTTACAAATTAGTTTATGACCCCCATTTCTAATAATTAAAAGATAAAAGTGTCTATTACGGGTGAATTATGATTATTATTGTATATTTGCTAATTTATTTATAATAAAAATTCAAAATAATTTGTTCAGTTTAGGCTACAAGTAGCTCTTGTGAATGTCACTATGCCATCGGTTTGTAAGTCTACTCTGGGCGGGAGATCTTGTACTGAGAAGAACCGGTAAACACAACATGTAAAAAAAAAACAAAATAAAATAAACTATGTTTGTTAACTTACATCAAATATTTATAAAATTTATAATATACAGTGAAAAAATTTAACGCCCACTTGACCCAGCCAGCAACACACATAGCCATCGGTTGCAATAACCGTTTGACAGATGGCGCACTGTGCCGCTATTAGCACTCAAAAAATTAAAAAGCAGTGACAAAATTCAGCGCTCACGTCAGCCCTCCCGGTAGCATAGCGGTCAGTGCAGCCGCCCGGATTGCGGAAGACCCAGGTTCGATTCCTGGCTTGGTCGGGTGGGCGTGTAATTTTTTCACTGTATTTTATAAATTTTATAAATATTTAATTTAGCTTCAGTGCACCAAGCACTTAAAAAATAAAAAGTAAAAATTTACATCAGGTAAAAGTTTCAATTTACCACTACAATATAGGTACTCTGGTAAAAGTCAAAGATTGTTGAAAAACAAAGTCAAACTTTAGTGAATAATACTAAAAATAAATAATAATAAATAAATAAATAAACAAATAAATATGAGACAACATCACATACATTGTTCTGAATCCAAGGTAAGTAGATAAAACACTCGTTTTATGGAAATCAGAAACAACGACGGTACCACAACCACCCATACCCGACACAATATCGAAAAGTTCGTTTTCGACATTGACCCGACCGGGAATCGAACCCGGGACCTCAGAGTTAGCGCCGCCCAAAGTCCGGCGTGCAAGCCACTCGGCTACGGAGGTCGTCAAAAATAAGATAACTTATGCAAGAGCAGACCAGCCTCCACAGGCGGCACCCGTTCACGAGTATGACATATCCGTAATAATAATTATTTTATTTTTATGTAATTCCCAATACAATGTAAATTCGAAACGTCAGGATAAACATTAATTAAAACTAATGTGTAAAATAAACGCGAGTAGATCCGTAAAAGTTGTTTCATTTCAATGTGTAGTGTTCGCGTAAACTTTAGAAAACAATACAATGTAAATTGTCTATCGAATATGAACTATGAACTGTGAGTGTTGAACACTGGTGATACCCTACAATGTAAAACGATAACGACTAGCATCTTTTATGGTACTCATTAAAAATAAGAGTTTGGTCGTAAAAGTATTGATGTTTCTAAGTGCGGTAGCTATTTACGAGGACATAACAAAGGTCACCAAAACATTCCAAATTGATTTAAAGTTGGCATTGAAAATAAATGCGTTAGTAAGTATTACGTCAGCCTTCCCGGTATCATAATGGTCAGTGTAGCGCGGAAGACCCAGGTTCGATTCCTGGCTGGGTCGGGTAGGCATTTAATTATTACACTGTATTTTATAAATATTTAAGCGAGCATATTTTGTGGGAACCTACGTGGGAATACGCGGACTTCAAAAATGACCACGTGAAAGATTCAAATTCATTATAATTATAAAAATGCATTACGTTATCGATCATACATATTTCTTTGAAGATTTCGATAAAAGAATTGTCAAAAATAGATAAATCAATAATAGTTTTAATAAAAATGTTATGTATACAGATATTTAAAGGAATCAATTGTTATTATTAATAAAGAAGTCATTAAGATTAAAGCGGCGTTTATTTTGTGTATTTTTTCCTGCGTTTTGAATCATTAAAAAAGGGTGGTATTTAATACTTTAACTGTAAATCCCCTTTTTTCAATCAAAATATTCGAAATTACCACCAAAAATACTGAATTGCACACTAAATTTGCTCATCAAATAAATCATTTATACTATACTGTTAGATCTTTAAAGCTTAACTGTTTTACTGAATGACTATCTGTTAACTAAAAGTAAATCTAATAATTCTTCGAGTGCAACAAAATATTTAAACATTTTTTTTGGAATCCTACACCTATTAAACTTTTAAGAACATGGGTTATTCTAAATGAAACACCAGTTTGTCAGTCATATTTATCTATTCAAAGTTCACAAAAAATCCAAATATGTTATATTGTCACCAAATAGAAAATACCAATATTTTATGCCTCGAGTTTCAATTTGGTAAATTTTGCTTCCTGTTGTCTAAAAAAAAAATAACCTCGAAATTCAAGACAATCGCTACGCTGCGCTTCGCGATTGTCTTAAATTTCTAACCTATCACGTGACCTACAGGAAGGAGTAGAGCAGCTGTAATAATTTGTGTGCAAATCAATATTTTTGTGTTACGGTGAATAATATTGTTTCAAAATGCGTATATCTGTGATGTCAGCTAGATTTTTGCTGTAAAATTAGATAAAAACGCCATCAGATTTTGATGAATTTTTAACATTTTTTAGTACATGTTTAGGTAATCAAGTAGTTAATTTGTAGTACCGTCATTTATTTGATATGCAGTAGGTTATTAGTGGAGAAATTTTGTTTGCTTAAATTTCTAAATAGAGGTGCAGTTAAAAATTCCCCATTAAAAAATAGCATTTGACTATTACTCTTCGCGTCTTGATCTTGCTACACACTACCTTGATAGTTCTTGATAAATAAAGAGTCTTCGTTGATAGTAAAATGATGTTTATTTCGTAAACTTGATTACCACTTAATTAATTGATATACGCTTGCTAACGACAATGCCTTGATTGCAAATGTGTAGAAAATATGAATGAATATGAAAACGCTGACGCGATGACCTACTTAATGTGCGGTAAAACCGTACAATTACATAAGCTGGAAAGTAAATAATGGTTCAAGACAAGGCCGCACGGACCGGCTCCGCGGCCACGGAAGAGGCGCGCGGGGGAACGCGGGCTTAACGCTACGCCGCGCCTCCACCGCAACGGCGGCGGCGCGCGGCGCACAGATCGATTCGGCCCCCACGACTTCAACGACGCACCAGCCACTCGGGCGCACGTCACACCGCGGTCGCTTTGATTTGTCGGGTCGAATTGTACGTTTTGCGAATTAAACCAGCGCTTTAATATACAGTCCACTCGCCTTTTACTGGTTAATTATCCCAAGCTGCATAGTTAGGGCCTAGGCCAGTACAGACATGCTTTATGTAATGTCATCTAATTTAACTTCTTTGTTGTTTTATGTCAAGGTAACCAGACGGAGACATTAGCACTCTCCGTAAACAGAAAAGTGCTCGCCTTATTGAAGCCTCCGGTGACAAGAAGGCTGGCAGCTACCTCTGCCAGCGTATTAGCTTGGCAATCCAAAGAGGTAATGTTGCCAGCATTCTTGGGACCGTTCCCATGAGCCCACAGCTGGAGGACATTTTTTATTTATAGGTTTGTCTTTAGTTACCCTAATTTTTTTTTCTTTACCTAATGTTATGTTTTTTTACTAATAATTGTATTATATAAATTTCTATTATTTATATCCGTAATAAATTTGCATTTTATAGTTATATTAATGTCAAAAGTCAAAAATTACAAAGTAAAATGAAACATCACTTTTAAAGATCTTCCATCATTGTAATCATGTCATAACTACAATTCATGGGTTTTGGATTAATCACCACGCCCGATACCCGTAGGTCTCGGGTTCAATTCTCAAGTTCGTGCAGAGAGTGTTTCATAATTTTTCGATGCATAGCCGCGGTGATAAAGTCAATACCTTTTAGGGCCGGATGACTTGATTCAATCATAGAGGTTTTTGCCCAGCCAATAATTTAATTGTGATGTTAAAATGACATTAAAGTGACTGTAACGAATACGACTGCGTCTTTATTTTAAAGATCCAAGGTGAACTGTGTTATCGACGAATCCGAGTTTGCTCGACCGTCCTACCTACTGTAGAACCACGTTCCTGCCGACATATTTATGACAGATGGAATTCTCAACCGCTGAGGAAATGGGTTATCATAATCAGCAGCCACCTTTTCGGTATCGTCGCTCCACCTAGTCTGAGGGCGTCCTGCGCTACATTTGCCGATACGCGGTCTCCACTCGAGAACTCGTTTTTACCATCGATTATCGGTTCTGCGACTAATATTGCCGGCCCACTGCCGAAATAAAATAAAAACAACAAAGGAATTATAAAATTTTCTGTATTAAAAATTCCACCTTACATCTAACAGTTATTTAAAATTAAATTGTTCTCATTATTTATTTGCTTATAAAAATTTACATTTTGACTTCGCCGGTGCTGTCGAACACAACTTTGGAACGCATTATAGTATTTAAATAATTTTGGCCGTAAATAATTAAAATATTTTATATAAATAAACAAAACAAAAGATTTTTCTTATTTTTTTTTATTGTATTTTTTTGTTTCCAAAATTTTGTTCGACAGTGCAGTTGCCAAGGGTAACCTTTGAAAAATTCGACTCTTAAGATATAAAAACGGGTAACTTAGAATACTAATCATTATCTTACAGATATTTCCTATAAGTACGTATCCTGGCAGTTTACAAGACTTTCGTTGCTTTTTTGTAATTATATTCTTCATTGTCACTCTCGATTTAAAATATAATTAAATTTTGATCAGTATTTTTTTAAACTCATTCTTATTATAAATCAAATTTAAAAAAAAATAAAAAAGTTGTTCTAAAATGACTACAACATATTTAAAGTAACTACTTTAATGTACCTCTATCTTCTTTTAACAAAAACCTGTAAGGTATATTGCGAAATATTATTTAAAAGAGCACTAATATACAAAGCTTACAGAATTCTAAATTTTTTTGTACATAAAGTAGGATAGTGGCACCAGTCCGACAGGAGCCTATGATCGACACCGTTTCCCGATCAATCATAGGAATAGGGTCAGCAACTGATTTTTGACTTTAGCGCCAATAGGGATGTTGACAGCCACAACAAATAACTACAGAACATTAAACGAATAAATGAAATCACCTAACAGTCACATTGGCCTATTATTTATTTGACATAAGCATGAATTTCTGTAACCTAAAAAGTTATTAATAAACACTGAATCGACGGAACAGAATAGTGACGTCATATTTCACCATTCCCATACAAATTCTTTTAAAAAAAATCGTTTTGACAGTTGCTAAGAAAAGAAAAGAACACAAATGTTGAAAAAATTTGCGTTAAAAATTATATAAACGAAACAAAAACATTTTAGCTGCTAAAAAATTTCCCTGCTTCCTAAATGTTATCCAGTAAAATTTTAATAAAAAATCTTTGTGATTTTTTGGCGTGACGAACACTGGTAGTAGCCAGTAGCCTATGTGCCAGATATTTTTCCTTTAAAAATATACCTTTACAGGTTTCCATACAACCAATTGACATCTCTCAAAGGTTACCAAAAATCATCACATTCAAAAGTAATTGCCTATAACTTGTCTGTAGACTAGTTGCCTGGGGTATCGCTGCACCCCGTCGTCTTGAAACCTTTGCGGGTGTAGGTAAAACGAGTTTGGGGTCCTAATACTAACTTGGGGTCTCTTTACTAATTGGTAATTAGATAATTCGGAAGCCGCGTGTTGTGGATCAACCTGTTGGTAACTATTTCTAAATCTTGAGAAGGTATAATCTCTGTCTGGCACCACAAACCCGCTTGGCACTCTCAAATTCACATTTGGCAAATTCGGAGTGATAGCTTCATTGAGTCTTATGTCAAAATCGCTTTCGATGGAATCAGCTAGGTTGTGCTTGATAGAAACATCTGGAATTCTGGGTGGTTTTCCCGTGGCTGTGTATGGTTTAGAAATCTCTGGGTGCGGTACGATTTTATGTTTCAGCGGGGCATTAGGGATTGTATAATCAGGTACGTTGCTCAAGACAATGTTCTTGTTCCCCAAATAAGGTTTGACGTAGTCTCCAGGCGACAATGTTGATTCTAATTGGTCTTTTATCGCTTTGTAGTTGTCGTTGTACACTCTCAACACTTTGGTGGCCAAGTTCTTGGCTCTCTCGTCTGGGGAAGCGATCTCATATGTTGTTGATTCTGGTCGACTCGTTTTCAATTCGGGTGTGTAAGTTTTGATTTCTGGATTGATGGTTAACGTTTCTGGCTCGCGCGTTTCAACTTCAGGCTTGTGCATTTTCAATTCTGGCGCACGCGTTTTGATTTCAGGTAGATGCGTTTCTATTTCTGGCGAATGAGTCTTGACTTCTGGCGAGCTTGTTTTGATTTCTGGTGCATGCGTCTTAATTTCTGGCGAATACGTCTTGATTTCTGGTGCATGCGTCTTGATTTCTGGCGAATACGTTTTGATTTCTGGCTGTATTGTCTCAATTTCTGGTTCGTGGGTGTCAGGTTCTTCTGCATCTGTCTTCACTTCAGGCTGTGAAGTAGAAACGGGTGGGACTTTATGTTTCGTTTCGTAATCTATGTCTTCCTCGTCATAGTACTCGTATTCTTCTTCGGGTGCAGTGTAAGAAGTTACTGGAACTTTTGTAGGGATTGTAGTAGTCAATCTAGCGGCAGTAGTTGTGAGTCTAGTTGTAGTTGTAGTAGGTGCAGGAGTAGTAGTTGTAGTGGGTGCAGGAGTTGTAGTTGTAGAAGTAGTGGTGGTGGGTTTAGGGGTGGTTTTTGGGGGTGCAGTCATATCTTTGCCGTTGACCGGCTGCAAGCCCCTAGGTAAATAGGGACTACCACCCCTAGACGGTAAAAAAGGACGTTTTACTACTTTGACGTTAGATCTGACGTTCTTTATTCTCGATGTTATATCTTCTTCTGGTTTGGAAACGACTTTTTTGTCTTTCGGATCGTCGTAGTCATAATAATAGTCGTCTATTGGCGCTTCTTTCACTTTAGTTTGTGGACGTGGTCTCTTATACTGAGGTTCATCATAGTAATCTTCTTCATAGGTTGGTCTCTTGGTTACTTTTCTGTCTTTATAACTGGCAGATTGACTGGAGACATGTGGACGAGAAGGTTTGAATTTTTCCTTTTCAACTAGCTCCAGTCTCGGCCTTTGGTGAACAGTCGCCGTCTTCCCAGAAGGCGCCGGTCTACTCGGTTCCTCGTCTTCGTACTCATCGTAATACTCGTCATCGTCAGCCCGGGGCGGCGCTTTAGTTGTCGCAACTGTTACGTATTCGTATTTATTTTTCACAACAACCGGTACGGGTCTTTTGATCTTTGGAGGCATTCTTGGTTTGCCGAACAGACCGTGACCGTTGGGTTTCACGAGCCCTTGACCTTCAGGAGCGGAAGGGATCTCCCTTTTCTCCTCCTTAACGCGGTCGTCGTAATCATCCTTTTCAGGCTCAGAATACGGCTTTTCATCTCGGTTTCTGTAGGGTCTTTCGTCCCTATATCTTCGTCCTTCGTTGGCTGGGTACCGATCGTCCCTAGGTCTGGTTTCCTTTTTTGGCTCTGGCAGTGGTTCTTCATCTCTTACAGGTCGTCTTTCATCCCGTGGTCTAATATTATCACGAGGTCTTACTTCATCTTTTAATCTGTCATCTCTAGGTCTTTTTTCGTCTCTAGGCCTGATTTCATCCCGTGGTCTTATTTCGTCTCTGGATCTTATGTCGTCTCTAGATCTGACTTCGTCTCTAGGTCTGATTTCATCTCTTGCTTTGATTTCATCCCTCGGCCTTATTTCATCTCTTGGTCTTATTTCGTCTCTGGGCCGAATTTCGTCTCGTGGTCTTACTTCATCCCTCGGTCTATACTCATCTCTTGGTCTTTTTTCGTCCCTTGGTTTAATTTCATCTTTCGGTATATCATCTTTAGGCTTAACATCATCTCTAGGTCTATAGTCATCCCTAGGTCTCTTTTCTCTTGGTCTTACATCGTCCCTCTTTTGATCTCTCTGCCCACTCTTTGGTCTATCTTCATCAACATATCTGTCGTCTTCCTCGTCGCGAGGTCTCGCTGGTCTTCTATTCCTGTAGCTAGGTCTTCGTTCTTTATCTTCGTCGTATGGTCTTCTCTGGTCATAAGGTCTCTTAGCAGGTCTTCTGTCATATGTCCTGCGCTCCTCGAATTCTTCTTCGGGTTCGTCTCTGGGCCGGCTAGGACGGCGTTCGTATCTAAAACGTAATTCAATATAGTGTTATTAGTTTTGACGTGTACTAAGAATGATGGGGGAAATATATGACAGTTGTAAATAGTGTTGATTATGTAATTGCTTTATCTATTCCGCAACCAGAGTTACGATCTGTTTCTGATGAACACTGAACTGTCGTAACTGCATTACTCCAGTAAGTTAAAGGAGAACTAAAGCTGCGTAGCTCGAAACAATAATCAGAACTAAAGCTGCGTAGCTCGACAGCGCAGTATTTAAAGCGCACGTTCTGTGATTGCTAAGGTTAAGCAACTTTCGCAATGGTCGGCCATCGGATGGGTGAACAAAACTGTATCATCCCAAGCTCTTCTGTGCCTCGGAAGACACGTAAAGTTGTATTAGCAATCGTTAACGACCACCGCACCGCACTGGGCCCGCGTGGTGGTTTATGGCCCGCTCTCCTTATCCATCCATTGGGAAGGCTCGGGCCACTGCTGGGGCATAAAAAACGAGTTGGCGATAATGGCAAGCTGAGTTTTTTAATGATATACGCGAAATGGTCGGATAATATCTTTTTCTTGGGTCTCACAGATAACAGGTAACAGGAAATTGATCCAAGACAGGTGGTAATACTAGTGGAAGAACTAAACGTAATACAAGAAGCATTATAGTCAAATCTTACCTATCATCATCGTAGTCGTCTTGAGGTCTTCTCTTCCCCGGTCTACCTTGAGCACGAGGTCTTGTTCTTCTGGGCCTGGAATAGATATTTAACGTTTTATTGGCATTTTTATGTTTTAGAAACGTTCCAGAGAAATATCTTTGCTAATGTTGAAATAATAATGGAAGAGCTGGAAAAAAACAATTGAAATGTTAATTTCCACCCTTTCATAAACTGGATAATACCAGGATATATTCAAAATAAGAATGGAAGGTTGCAAATGGCAAGTGTTTTTGAGTTGATGGTTACGGGATGCCCCTAACCAGTTCGTAGCTTAACACGACCCCGTCAACCCAAAACAAGGTCCTATACCCTTGAGAGGCACCCTCGGGTTGTTCTGCCCTTGAACCATCCGTTCACCTTTGAACACACACAGAGAATCTAGTAGAATAGAATAGAATAGTTTTTTTTATTAACATACACACTTAATTATAACAATTATACAAAAATAAAGGAAAAAAGAAAAAGCAGATGTACAGAAAAAAAAGGTGATGGACACACTACAGTGTAATACCATCCCTTCTAGAAACCCCCTGACGATGTTTCGAGCACACGGCTTGAGGGAACTCTTTAAGTTGTCTCACGAAATGTCCCGTGACCAACGGCTACCTATCTCCTTTAAAGGAACTCTATGCATTAACCATATAAAATGCATTCTCACCTTTAAATGTCCCGTGACCGCTACCTTACAAAAGCTATGCGTGACCCTGGGTGGTGCTAAATGAGTGACACTGTCTGAGTGGTAGAGCCACGCTGCGTTGCAGCACGAAATGGGCCGGCTGGCCCGGCGTAATACCACCCTCTCACAGGATATCGGCGTGAGACTATGGCACTCGTTGCTGTTGTGTTTCGTCCGGTGAGTGAAAGTACCGGAGCCCCATCTCTCACCCCTCCCCTCTCCCAATTCCTATTCCCTCCTCAAGATTCAACTCCTTCCTCAAGGCCGGCAACGCATCTGCGATTACATTGGTTTTGCGGGTGTCCATGGGCGACGGTGATTACTTTCCATCAGGTGACCCGCCTGCTAGTTTGCCTCCTTTTAACATAAAAAAAAAAGTCTAAGCGTGAACTATAAAGCGTAAACATGTGCATCCTCACCTCTCCTCATAGTCGTAATCATCCCGGCTGTAGTATTCATCGTCGTCATAGTAGTCGTATCTGTGGGGGCGGCGGCGCGGGGGCCGAGCGGTGGTGGTGGTAGTGGTGGTCGGTGGGGGCGGGGGCGATGCGGCCGTCGTCGCCTTGTATAAGGCTTCGTTCCTGTAGGGGCAATGAGGAATGGTTTAATCCGTCGTGTGCTTTGAATACAGATACAATAGGCATGATGACAAATTTTAGAGTCCCTTTGTACAGAATGTTTGGTAATAGGTGTATATTCCCGAAACATAGCCATGCAACCAAGTATAAAGAACACTGTGATAACATGCAAATCAAATTTACGTAAATTTCCATAAAACTTTCCAACATTTCCGTAAAAAAAAATCAAATTCATATTATTACATTTTCTTGTACATTCCTGCAATGTTTCGACTTCTGTTTATGTTCGAACATGAGGTTGACGACCAAGAACAACGTATCAGATTGACCTAGGGTTGTCACTTCACAGTTTTACATAGTAACAAAGAACCTCAATATCTCGGCCATGTGGTGCTTTTCAATAATATGTTTATAATTTTCCAGGGTTCTATGAACGGCAACAGGTATAAAGGTGTACGGTATACAGGTATTATCAAACACCCTGTATATCGTAAGTGTACGTCCACTAATTTAAAAAAATATATTATTTCAGCAATTAACTAAACTAATTGTAACGCAAAATATTGTTTTTTTTTTCTACCTTCCTTGAATTATGCGCGATATCGCGAGCAGGTGTTATGGCATCCGCTTTGCCGAGGCGTGACGTCACATGCTTACGCACGCCTCAGTAAACATCTATGCTCAACGAAGAAAGTCACCAGAATATTGACAACACAGTGACGTTTACTGAGGCGTGACGTCATTCGCTCAGATTGGTGTTTCAGTTAACATGGCCGATTGCAGTTTTATACTTTTATTTTAAAATCAGTTGCTAAACCCTATTTTTAGAATATAATAAAATAGAATAGGTATTTATTTGACTAACACTGTACACTCAACATTCATAAACAAAAGATTTGTAAAATGAAAATAAAATGTTTTATAATAAAATCTTTGTTTTTCTTAAACAATTTTTGATTTTTATTAGATTACTGTAGTGGTACTGTATGACATTGTGGAAATTGAAACTTTTACCTGAGGTAAATTTGTTAACTTAGTTTTTTTTTTTCCCTTTTGTGGTTGTCTTCTATATTTTTTGTGTAATAAAACAATACATTCTCTAGATATGCATTTTTTATTGAATTAAGGAAAACAAAATCGATCAGTGGATCCTGTCGAACATTGGTGCAACTACCTACCTTATGAGTTTAAAGAGAAATTACTCTTTTAAACAAAATAAATTATTAATTCTTTATTCTAGTAACGATCGGTTTACCTGTTAAAGTAGTTCGCAGAGTTCTTGCAATCCACTTCGGACACGAATTGGCAGATGAACGTCTTCTGGTCGAAGGCAGTGTAGTTAGCGCACAAGAAGTCATATCTGGTGCCAAACAGGCAGTGGTGGTACAACTGGGAAGAGAGGGAAACGATTAACCTTCATCATCATCATCATCATCAACATCACCTGCACTATATGTCCCTGCTGCTACTGCTGGGGCACAAGCCTTCCCTATATATGGAACACCACAGGGAAAACGGGTTATAAACCAACACGCGGGTCCAGCTTTTTTTTTTTTAAAGAGATTGCTGATTGCTTCAGACGGCATTTTCAGCTTCACCGGGCTTGTTTGGGGGCGGCGAGGAACGTAAAGGGTCTCTCAAGCCGTGTGAAACGAATCACCTTCGGAGGTTTTCTAGAGGGAACGACATCGCGCACTAGTGCGCGTCTCCGTGCCCTACTAGATTCTCCGAAGGGTTTCGGATCGGATCGGGGAGCGGAGCAACCCTAGGGCGCCTCTAAAGGCTCGGACTTCGGCTCGGGTTGACCGGGCCGTGGAAGAGGAGAGAAGCGCCCAGGTACATGTCTGTACCTGGTGTAGAGAGCGTGTGAACCGGTTCGTCGTACCCTTGTTCTGCGAGTACGGTGTCTTGGGCCTAAACTAGTGTGCATGTTTAGTGTATTCTGTAAATGTGTAGTGGCATTTAGAGGATCGGGCGGGGGGAAGGGGCCCAGTGCCGTGCGGTGGTTGTTAACGAATGCTAATGCAGCCGGGACCGACGGCTTTACGTCCTTTCCCTTAATAAGTAAATTTCTCACCGCCCCTCAATGACTTTCAAAATGCCTATCAGCCTACCATGGGAATCAGCAAACCATCCAAAAACGAAAAAGCTTTTCTATATTTATCAATGCCATCTTGCCATCTTGCCTTACCTTCCTACGTATCTACGTCCTCATCTTACTCACCATAAATACACCATCACCATCTCATTTCATGTCCTCACTGCTGGGGCACGAGCCTTCCCTATGAATGGAAAAGCACAGAGAGAACAAACAGGTCATAAACGACCACGCGGCCCCAGTGAGTTTTGGTGGTTGTTAACGCCTGCTAATGCAGCCGAGACTAACAGCTTAACGTACCTTAACACGGAGGATCTACATAAACTTTTGGTCACCCATCCAATGACTGGCCTTTGCGAACGTTGCTTAACTTTAGCCATCGCAGACCAGACGCAATAACCACGGCAGTACTCATTATTATACTGTGCCACTGCGCCAGCAAGCTGCCATCGATATCATAGTCGCCATATTAGGACGTTATAAAAAATATGAATAATATAATACCTGACACTTATGAGCGATCGCTGCGTAGAACCCGTCGTGCAGTCCATCACACTTGAAGTCGATCATCTCCAGGGGGGGAACGGTCGCGTAGAACGGGTACTCGGACAGGTTGTAGCCGTTCAGCTCCCGTGGCAAGTTGGGGTCGTATATGTAGTCCTGTTGTGGTATACCGGTGTATTTGCTCGTCGTGTTCTGACCCTCGCCGCCTTCTGCCGTCGTTTCTGGCTGGAATTGAACAGGTTTAAAGGTTAATAAAATAGCGGCGGATTGTATAGAGAGAAGGCTATTGCAACAATAAAAATAAGAGAGGGCCGGCAGAGTGAGGTTGACTGATGCTGCGTTGTTTTCACGCTGCACCAGTTGTCTTCGCGTCTGGACTCCATTTCCACTTAACATCAGGTGGTGTGGAGTCATTTGCCGTGCTAAGTATAAAAAAAAAGAAGGTAATCAACAGTATAATTGTTTTTTAATTACCTCATTGGGTTAAAAAATGGTTGCAGAGATGAAAATATTGACAAAAGTACACACGCCTGCACATCAACCTACCACAAACTGTCAAATTTCCTCAATAGACTTTGAACTTTATGTTTAAAGCTTAAGGTTGACAATGTATTGAAGAAATTTGTCAGTTTGGGGTAGGTTGACGTGCAGGCGTGTGTACATCTCTCATACTATTGATAAAGAGGTAACATTTGAGTTGTTTGTTTGTTTGTTTGTATGTCGGGGCTAATCTTTGGAACTACTAGGTCAATTCTTTCACTGAAAGAATGCTATATACCTCGTGGACAACTTCGGATATATTTTATTTCGAAATAAAAAAATAACTTTTATTAATTTGAACTTTACATGTATACTGTACAAATACGAAATCCACGTGGACGAAGTCGCGGGAAAAATGCCACTCTAAATACAAATGCGAAAACACCTATATGACGGATGCATCATTTATAACTCCTGGTTCATTAAAAGTTTTGTAAATGTATTGTGACATTGCATATTTTACACTATTATAATTATTATTACACTATTGTTTTCTAAAGTTTACGCGAACACTACACATTGAAATGAAACAACTTGTACGGATCTACTCGCGTTTATTTTACACATTAGTTTTAATAAAATGTTTATCCTGACGTTTCGAACCCTTTGCAGGGTTTGCACAGGGAGTCTCCCTGTAAAATAAACGCGAGTAGATCCGTAAAAGTTGTTTCATTTCAATTATTACAATAATTACATTTTTTCAACATTTGTGTTTTTGTAATTTGTTTCGCAACATTTACGTTAAAATTATATAAACAAAACAAAAACATTATAGAAATAGCTTGCCTACTTCTTAACTGATCTTTAGTATTTGTAAAAATATTATGATCAGATGTTAATGACAGTAATTGTTGACATTGAATTGGCGCCTTTGGCTTTTAAAGTAAAAAAAAAAGTAAACAGTGTTAAATAATTTCGGCGGGCTGGTTAGAACCACGATAGCTCAATTGGAAGAGCACCTGACCCGGTATGTCAAAAGGGTGCAGTTTCAAATCCTGCTCGTGGAAAAAAATTTTTTCAACATTTGTGTTTTTGCAATTTGTTTCGCAACAAAATTTGCGTAAAAATTATATAAACAAAACAAAAACATTTAAGTATAATATGCCTTTTACGCACATAAATGTGAACGTATAGGAAATGTAGCAATTGTAGTTATTCGTCGAAGGTAGGACGTTACCAAGGCGATTGACTTTCTACTTCCTTTCCAAGTTAAAACCAATGGATACACCGATCGAGTTATTGAATATTTTTGAGGAAACACTACGTCAAACTTGTAAAATTGTAGCATTGGTTGGTTATGACGTAGTTGTTGACATTGAAGGATTACAAAGTAAGAGTACCTACATAGTGTTGGCTTTAGTGAGGCACTAGCTATCTTATCTCTAGTTGCCGGAACTCAATAATGCTACAAACATTGATGTTATGGCGACATATTTAGGTTTTGCACGGTTCTGAGAGAGCTAATTTAGCGTAATAGTTAGGTAGTGAGTCAGACAAGCTACGTCAGAAGTTGTGGGTTCGTGTCCCGCTCGTGGAAACTTTTTCAACATTTTTTCAAAAACAATAAATCTAGTTCCCTATTGTTAATTCTGTTCCAAATACCAAAAATGGTCTCTTTGTACCATTGAATTAAAAACAATTTTGTTTTTGCCTTTTCCGATCTAAACGTTCATTATAGTATCTTCCTAACGATGATATTTTTTTTGATTCATTTCATATTTTATCTTCTTACTACATTATTTCATTTCAAATACCTACGCTGGACCGCAAAGAAAGAAAGAAGAAAGAAAGAAAAACATTTATTGACACACAAACTACAATACAGTATAAAAAAAAGCAAGAACTAATAAGAATAGATGGAAAACAAAAAAAAACAATTAAATGAAAATATAAACAAAAAGCAGGGTGTGAGACCAACAAGGACCCTGTCTCAGCTTATTACCCTACGACACTCGAAGATGGGCCGAGTACCGTTAGGAGCACTGTTATTCTGACAAGGCCGACGGAGCAACGCACACATAGACACCTCGCACGGACACGGATCTCGGAATAGCTCAGAACAGTACGAGCGCTGCTGTTGCGAGATTCAGTGTCCGTGTAAGGTTGTCTATGTGTGCGTTGCTCGAGCACGGTATGTTAAATAAGGTTATCTTCTGCCAGAAGCAGGTCTCCTTATTTGTGGTTAAGAACTATTTTTTTAACTGCCTTAAAGGAAAAAAAAACATAACATACCTGTGCTTCATCTTCAGATGCTGATGGTACCTCCTCAGGAGCTGCAGTGGTGGTGGAAGTCTTGGAGAATATCAGCGACGTGGCTCTGACTGCGGCCGCGAAGGGAAGGTCACATGATACCACGATGAAGATTATGCCTGGAATAGAGAGAAGCCAGTTTTAAATGTTATGCGCTGTTACGTACTGGGCCTGCGTGGTGGTTTATGTTTCATCCATAGGGAAGGCTTGTGCCCCAGCAGTGTGAACATAAAAATGAGCTGGTGGTTATCATGATGTTATGATTACATTTGCCTACCCTCTTAAAATTCCTTGCGAATAATCACTTGGTCTTAATCACACCTGATGTTAAGTGAGGATAAGGCCGAAGGTGGAAGCGCACTTCACCCGGAATCCTCAACTACTGAAGCACTGGCTATCATTATCTCTATCTGCTGGAACACAACAATGCTATTAACATTGATGTGATGGCGAAGTTTTTACTTCGGGACCTGAGTCTGGTGGTCTTAACCACAGGGGCGGTTAACATCGAAGAACCGATACCCGTTGGGGTAAACGGGTTCTTGATTAGTCACCCGACGCCATATTTAGCATAACCAAAGTAGGGCTCCGAGGTGGCATAGATAACATCAGTGATGGGTTGCAGCCGATCGCCTGATGTGCGAGCATCTTGGAACCCTTGTCCCTTAGTCGGCTCTTATGACATGCGCAGACCAGCATGGGATAGTTTTTAGTGTTTTTAATTTCATTTCTAAAGTCAGTAAGTTAAGTCGTTTATTTTCGATAAAGGCTGTGAATAATAACAGGTGCGATGTACAGAAATATTTGCAGGTTCAGATTCACAAACCGCTTTGTTTGACGAAATGTTTCGTGTATTCTGTTTGTTATCTTTAAAAACTCTCTGAATTGACGAAACATCTTTGTGTGATGTTTGCATATGATACTTATTCCCTGTTTGTCAAAGATGACTGTGTGAATGATGAGTGCATGAATGCTATATTTACATTTTTTTATTTGCTTGATAAAAATATTATTAATAACTTTTTTTTATTTTTTCTTTGTAATAAAAACTTTGTTGATTTGATTTTATACGACTTGAAACTTAAGATCATAATTTTAGCCAAAAGACGTCCACTGCTGGACAAAGGATCTCCACAGCGACCGGTTGTGTGCTGCTCGCATCCAGCGGCTTCCCGCTACCTTTACCAGATCGTCGGTCTACCTTGGTGGAGGCCTGCCCACACTATGACTTCCAGTACGCGGTCGCCACTCAAGAACTGTTCCGCCCCAGCGGCCATTAGTCCTGCGAGCGATGTGCCCTGCCAACTGCCACTTGAGCTTAGCAACTCTTGGGGCTATGTCGACAGCCTTTGTTCTTCTGCGGATCTCATTTCTACTTCGATCCCACAGAGAAACTCCAATAATACCTCTCTCCATTGCTCTTTGAGTGACCTTGAGCCTTCTTATGAGGCCCATAGTGAGCGACCACGTCTCTGTCCCGTATGTCATCACTGGCAACACACACTGGTCTTTGAAACTTTCCGTAGTCGATTTTAAATATAAATGGTGGAAAATTTCAAAGTTTTTTTTTAAAGATTTCATATGTGTCTGCTGTACGTATTATAACGAATTCTAGTTTTCAATGGTAAATAAAAGTAGCACTATGCACTCTGAGTATTGTACTCTCAATTTCTGATATTCTACATGTATGTTGAATTCCGAGTACTGTCCAGTTTAGAAATAGAAATAGAAATATATTTATTGTCTTTCTACATTTTTATACAAAAGATAAGAAAATCTACAGTATAAACAGTGCAATTAATAAATAAAAACCTATTTATATAAAAATAATTTATGAAAAAAAAAAATTTGAAAAGACAAAAGGAAATGGGTCAGCCTTAGTTAGTTGAGCCCTAGACGTTAACCAACGCTGTTTTTCAGCCACTCCCTGCACTCTGAGATGTCAAAAGAGTTTGCCAATAGTGTTTGCCAAGAGGACATACATGTTTCCACATCAATTTTGCATACTAATTTGTACAGATTCCACACAAATCTAAAAACCAACAATAAATAAGTGCTCGTGTGTGTCAATAGCATAGGTCTAAGTGCAGTATGTTTAGAGTTTAGTATAGTTTGTTAGAGTAATAAAATATAAAAATGGGACAGGTTTTCCAAGAATTTTGAATTCACATTAAATCGAAATAAGGAAAAACACGGGTAAATGAAACGACATCATGACGTTTGCGATCCTGACGTCCTTGATAGATGCGTCAAATGCAAATTATAGTTGTTTTAAAAACCACAGACACTGTCAATTTAATTCAAAGTCATTTAGGAGTGTTGACATCGTGGTTGACATTCAAAGACGAGGATAATGTCGGAAAAGACACGGAGCCTTAAAAATAAACAAAGACTGAGCTCGAAATAGCTATTTCGTGTTTTGTTCCTGTCATGTAAACGTCATTTCAAATTAGAGTAAAAGAGACAAAACACGGAATAACTACAAAAACACAAATGTTGAAAAAAATTCCACAAGCAGGATTTGTACCTGCACCCTTCTGACATACCGGGTCAGGTGCTCTTCCAATTGAGCTATCGTGGTTCTAGCTAGCCCGCCGAAATTATTCAACACTATTTACTTTTTTACTTTGAAAGCCAAAGGCGCCAATTCAATATCAACAACTACCGTCATTAACATCTGATCATAATATTTTTACAAATACTAAAGATCAGCTAAGAAGTAGGCAAGCTATTTATAAAATGTTTTTGTTTTGTTTATATAATTTTTAACGCAAATTTTGTTGCGAAACAAATTACAAAAACACAAATGTTGAAAAAATTTCCACGAGCAGGATTAAGCGCACTTAACCCGGAATCCTCAACTACTAAGGCAGCTAGAGAAAAGATAGCCAGCTATCTTTTCTGTAGCTGCCGGATCACAACAATGCTACTAATATTACTGTTATGGCAGCATATTTAGGTAAGATCTATCACTTACCAAACTGAGTACAATCATGTACACCCCGCTGGGAATCGAACCGACGTATGGATCTGAGTTTGGTGCATACAAGCAAGCCTACGCAAACATGATAATAAAATATTGTTAGTCTAGTCTAGTGTTAGCCTAAATCCTTGACCTATAACGAGAAATTGTTGAAGATGATCTCAGTAATGGAATGTATAGCGGCTTGTTAAGAATTTGAAAGGGCCTTTTTAATAAAATTATAAAGCAGTTTAAACATTCAAATGTCAAGATCGTTCGAAATGCAGACGATAGTCTTTTTTAGGGTTCCGTACCTCAAAAGGAAAAACGGAACCCTCATAGGATCACTTTGTTGTCCGTCTGTCTGTCTGTCTGTCTTTTTTTTGTCTGTCTGTCTTTTTTTTTGTCTGTCTGTCTGTCTGTCAAGACACTTTGTGGAGGTATCGAGTTGAAATTAAAACCATAAACTCAGGTCTGTGGTACCTTGAAGCTGTGAAAAAATCAAATTTCTAAGATAACGAAAAAAAAGATGCGGCCGTGTATGTCGCAGAAAACGTATATTTCGACACTCTCGAGGGAATCAAAATTCAAAGTGCTTTATAGTACCTACACAATGTGCGAGAATTGGAGGAATGAAATAAACATGTTTTACCGAAGATGGAAATAGGAGTAAGGTGTTGATCCAATATGTAGATAGTTACTCTACCTACGTACAAAGTTTCATGTAAATCCGCTCAGCCGTTTTGATAATTATCTTTAGAAAAAAAAAGGTAAATAGTGTTGAACAATTTCGGCGGGCTGGTTAGCACCACGATAGCTTAATTGGGAGAACACCTGACCCAATATGTTAGAAGGGTGCAGGTTCAAATCCTGCTAATGGATTTTTTTTCAACATTTGTGTTTTTGTAATTTGTTTCGCAACAAAATTTGCGTTAAAATTATATAAACAAAACAAAAACATTTTAATTATCTTTAGTACAGTAAATAGTAGTACTAAGGTCGCGGGAAGCCGCTGGATGCGAGCAGCACAAAACTGTTCGTTGTGGAGATCCTTGGGGAGGCCTTTGTCTAGCAGAGGACGTCTTTTGGCTGAGATGATGATGATGAAAGTGAATAGAAAACTATTGCCCATATACTATCCCACAGCTGAACAAAGGTCTACATCATTGGAATCATATCATCATATGTCATCAATTTCAATTGACAGGTATCTACTGGCTAATATTCACGCACGACACATGTCAATGCCTACGCGTCGGATAATCTGAAACATATTTTGCCTAAACTGGGAAGTGAATACCATTACCATTTGGTAACCAAGCCGTTTGATATTTTAGTACATAGCAGACATTATAAACTTGTTTAACTGTAACGTTGCAATTTTTTTAACGTTATAGTTATTTATAGAATAGCAGAAAAAAAAATTCAAAACAAACGTCTGTTGAGTTTAGTTCTGAAATGCCTCAATAGATGGCGCGAGCAGTCTCGATAATGTAGTGGATTCGATATTGAACGATTTGGTCGTCTTTGGTGTGATTATTTAAAAAGTAAAAAGTCGATTGACATGACAACTATCAGGGAGGCAGCCAGTTGCGAATGTCATTTGATAGGATCGAATCCACTTCATTTTCGAGACTGCTCGCGCCATCTATTGAGGCATTTCAGAACTAAACTCAACAGACGTTTGTTTTGAATATTTTTTTTGCTATTCTATAAATAACTATAACGTTAAAAAAATTGCAACGTTACATAACACCTGCGCTACGACGGTATGTAACATCAACACAATGTGTTGCAAATAAATAGGTAAGTTCTTAAACATTTTGACTCATCAGCATCACCCATATACAGGGTAGCCAATAAGTCCCTTGAAATGTAAAAAAAATCATTAAAAAAAACTAATTACAATATGAAAAAGGTTTTTATTTTGAAGTAATCTTAATAAAATGGGAATTATTTTTTGAAAATTAGATCGTCTAAATGTAATCCGTTACGATCGCGGCACTCCTGTAAGCGACGTCTAAAATTGTCCATCACTGCGCGGCAAGTAACTTCTATAATGCTTGCCATTTCTCGTCGAATATTTTCTTTCAAGACATCGATTGACCGCGGGTTGGTTTCGTACACTTTACTCTTAAGATAACCCCATAAGAAAAAGTCCATTGGGGTCAGATCCGGACTACGTGGTGGCCAGGCAATATCTCCTCTTCGAGAGATAACTTTACTAGGGAAAAGTTGACGAACGACGGGCATAGCGGTGTTAGAGGTGTGGGCAGTTGCTCCATCCTGTTGAAACCAGGTCCGCGTATTGAAGCCTGGAAAATTCTGCAACTCTGGTGCAAAAAAGTTCTCGATCATTGCCACATAGCGCTGCGAATTAACAGTAACCGCGCGACCTCTGCTGTCCTCAAAAAAGTAAGGGCCTATGATGCCATGCGCTGACATAGCCGCCCAAACTGTCACTTTACGGCTATGTAAGGGCCTTTCATGTTTGCGATTTGGATTTTCGCAACTCCAGTAGCGACAATTCTGCTTGTTGACATGGCCGTTGATGTGGAAGTGAGCCTCATCAGAGAATAACACGTTATTAAACGATGTAAAGCGGTCGAACATTTCATTTGCAAAATTTAGTCTGTGCATAGGGTCAGTATCTTTTAATTCCTGTACTAATTGAATCTTGTAAAGGTGAAGAAGTAAATCTTTCTTTAAAATCCGCTGTAATGAAGTTCTGGATAAGTTGAATGCACTGGAACGCTTACGAGTAGACTGGGTAGGATTTTCACGAATCGACTGTTTCACTACGTCGATGTTTTCTTCCGTGCGTGATGTCCTTGGTCGACCTGACCGTTTTTTATCCAACGTAGAACCACTCTCCTCGAACTTAGTAACCCAGTTCTTAATCGTTTGAATACTTGGAGTGTCGTTAAAGTTGCGTAAATTGTTATGTTCTCGAAATTTACACCGCGCAACGGTAGCAGAATTATTGTTGCGATAAAACTCGCGCACACAAAAAGCACGGTCCGCACCAGTGAAACGCTCCATGGCGACTGAATTCCGAAAGACCGTTGGTGCTTCCCCCGTACCCCGCGCGCCATTCTTGCGCACCGTTTGAATTTTATTCGAAATTTAAATTTCAAAGGACTTATGGGCCACCTTGTATATGTTATTTCTATACAACCTTGGCATACAAAGTGGGTGCTTTAGTTTGACATTTCAAAAGATTTTAACTAGTTTAAGTGAATCTGCATAATCGTAATCACCCTAGACTTCCTGACACATTCAAACTCTTTTTGCCAAAACATCTCAATAATGACTGTCAAACTTAGATTAATTCAATCATACTAATATTAAAAAGAGGAAAGCTTTGTATTTTTGTATGTTTGTAACGAATAAACTACTGGACCGATATAAAAAATTCTTCCACCGTTCGAATGCTACATTAGCGCTGAGTAACATAGGCTATATTAAAAAAAAGATGTCCACCCGCGCGAAGCCGGGACGGGCCGCTAGTGTGACATAAATGATAATCATTTTATTTGGAGGGTGCTTGCAGATCACAGGATTTCTTTGGGGGCAGCGATAAATTAAAATGGTTTCTCAAGCCGTGTGATAGTAACACCGTCAGAGGGTTTCTTCTAGATGATGATGAAGCGTGCCCCCATTATCAAGTAATGGGAAACTCTTTATTAAACTAAACAACCGTCGTTTACGACCTTCAGAGAAATAAGTGTGGCTGAAAACCAGCGCTGACCGTGATCATATCTCAACACAGCACAAGCTGAGCCACTCCCAGTAGATTTTGTATTATTATGCGTATTGTAATTGATTTTATTCTCTTCTGTCTTTTGACTGCAATAGACATTTTTTTTAACAAATACTTTTTTTTTAAACAAAAAAGGGGAGTTTGTTCACAATTTGAACATGTCACTCTCGTAATTACAACATAGGAATTGCTTAATCAAAGATACTAATACCTACACACAATTACAAATTTCTATTTGTACAAGTTTCTAAAGCATTTTGGCCTCTCTAGACAAAGGAGAAGCCATAACGCTGTTGCACCATCCAACATCGAACAGGCACACGTTACAACTTTCTAGTAGATGTTGTCTGAAGGCCTCGTTCCGTACACACTCCATCAGAACGTGGTAGATATCCTCAACTACGTCACACTCGGAGCAATTCGGTGACGAAGTCTTACCCATCATTAATCCAGATTTGTTTAATGGAATGTGTCCAGAGCGAATCCTAAAGCTCGTCACAATGTCATGCCTTCCCACATTCGCCCCCTCAAACCATGGTGCACCGAGAAGTGCTGGTTGAATAGTTTTATACCTTTTTTTTTTTTGAGAGAGATTGCTGATTGCCCCTGCGGCATTTTCAGCTTCACCGGGCTTTTTGGGGGCGGCGAGGAACGTAAAGGCCGTGTGAAACGAAACACCTTCAGAGGTTATCTAGAGGGAACGGCATCGCGCACTAGTGCGCGTCCCCGTGCCCTACTAGATTCTCCGAAGGGTTCGGATCGGATCGGGGAGCGGAGCAACCCGAGGGCGCCTCTAAAGGCACGGGCCTCGGCTCGGGTTGACCGGGCCGTGGAGGAGGAGAGAAGCGCCCAGGTACATGTCTGTACCTGGTGTAGAGCGAGTGCGAACCGGTTCTTCGTACCCTTGTTCTACGAGTACGGTGTCTTGGGCCTAAACTGGTGTGCATGTTTAGTGTATTCTGTAAATGTGTGCTGTCATTTAGAGGATCGGGCGGGGGGTAGTTTTATACCAAATGCCTTTTACCAGAGACCTCTCGTCAAAGTGTTCTGAACACAATCTGGCACAGTAAACTCTTTAACAAACCCAATTAAATTAGAATAGAAAGGTAAAATACAGGTTAAATACAACTCCATCCACCTCCACCTCCTTTGCCAACTTGTCCACCATTTCGTTCCCGATGTAACAAATACTTACAGTACAAACTGACTCCCAGCCATCGGTGACGTCGCTTCATTGTGGCGCAGTGACCTGTAACAAACAATAGATAGGTTAGAACAAAGCCTTTGAGTAGTAGTCAATAGCCTTTATACACTGCCCCACTGCTGGGCAAAAGCCCTATCGTCTTATGATGCTATTATTAAATTAACTTTTACGTTTTCTTCATAGCATATTAACCCTAAGAGGAGCTCTATGGCGCAGTGGTCAACGCGCCCGGTCTGCGATTGCTAAAGTTAAGCAACTTTAGGAAAGGCCGGTCATCGGATGGGTGACCAAAAATGTGTCATCTCAAGCACCTCCGTGCTTCGGAAGGCACGTAAAGCTGTTCGTCCTGGCTGCATTAGCAGTGGTTAACAACCACCGCACCGCACTGGGCCCGCGTGGTGGTTTACGGCCCGTTCTCCCTGTCCATCCACAGGGAAGGGTCGAGCCCCAGCAGTAGGGACTTATAATGAGCTGGTGATGATATTAACTAGTCACGCATAGAAGACTCTTATATACTATACTATACGACTCTATAATAGCATTGATTTTTAAATATATGATGTTGTCTTCACATACATTGTTCTGATCCCAAGGTAAGTAGCTAAAGTACTCGATTCATGAAAATCAGAAACAACGACGGTACCACAACCACCCAGACCCGACACAATATCGAAAAGTTCGTTTTCGACATTGACCCGACCGGGAATCGAAGCCGGGACCTCTGAGTTAGCGCCGCCCAAAGTCCGGCGTGCAAGCCACTCGGCTACGGAGGTCGTCATAAATAACCTGTATAAGTTTATGGTATCATTCCTTTTAGTAAGAAACATACATATATATAAGTAGTAGAAACATATATTACTACAAAATATAAACATATAAAAACACATATTTTAACCGCCTTAGTGGTCTAGTGGCTAAGACCACCGGTTTAGACCCACAGGTCCCGGGTTCGATTCCCAGCGGGGGGTACATGTTTGTGTACTCGGTTTGGTTGGTGGTAGGGCTTGTTTGTCCGCCTATAACATCAATGTTTGTAGCATTGTTGTGTTCCGGCAGCTAGAGATAAGATAGCCAGTGCCTCACTAGTTGAGGATCCCGGGTGAAGTGCACTTCCATCATTGGCCTTATCGTAATATAATATATTCCCTTCAAACCAAAAGTACAAATAAATACGTGAGACTACACTAAGACCTCATGCGAGCTTCGTGAGAGAATTCGATAAGTGACGTTGCACTGTTTTGTTTCGTTTGCCAACACTCGTGAACGTTCACGAACACTTAACGGTTAATAATACACCATTATTTCACGTTATTATTCGGCAAAACACACAGTTTGGTAAACAAAACAAATTTGTAAAACGTGGCTCTTCACTTTCTCGCCAAAGACATCGTGAATTTATTTAGAATTATACCAAACCGTTTACTTCTCTGAAAGTATATACAAAAAAGTTTGACATACAAACCATGAACATTAAATACTCCTTGCATATATGGATTTCATACAGTTATCATAGCATTGCGTTTTGTGTCTTAACTGTAAGTGATATAAGGTTGCAATGAGTGATTACACAGTTGATTGAATTTAAAATAAACCTTAACAGTTTGTAATACGTCATGTTTTAAGTATTAAAGCGAATACTACGAGTAATGTATTGGACCTTGCTTTGTCTTCGCATAAAGTTGGGCATTGTCGATAAAATATCGATGACAGAAATATTATTTACGGTAAATAAAGTAAGTATTTATTTTTGTGTCATGGTGGAGACACAGGTTTAATATTAATTAAATAATAGTTACAACGTTAGTAAAGACGTTAGCGTACAAGTAATTATTTTTATCGTGTGCTTTCGGTTTTACGCAAAATGAGCAGTCAGTATATTTTGGTATTGCAGTGTGGTTTAGGGGTTGGGATTTAATAATCTGTATGACGGTATTCCAGGCAAATGGAAACATTAGAACAAACCTTTGGAGTTTATTCCAACCATTTTGTTTATTTAACTCCAACAGCCTCTGTATATGTAAATAATATTTTATTACAATAGCTCTGATCGGTTCTGTAGTCTAGTTGTTAAGACAACCGGTGTCAAACCCAGAGGTCCCGGGTCCGATGCTCAGTGGGGGGCACATGTTTGTGTACTCGGTTTGGTTGGCAGTGCTTGTTTGTCCGCCTGGCTAGCTACCACCATCTTATCTAAATATGTCGACATAACATCAATATTTGGAACATTGTTGTGTTCCGGCAGTGGTTGGCGTGCCTCAGTACTTGAGGATTCCGGGTAAAGTACGCTTCCACCATTATCATCACTTAATATCAAGTGAGATGGAAGTCAAGTGCTCACCCGTAAGATATTTAAATAAATAAAAAAAAACGAGCGAGCCTTACAGTAGTCGCATATGATGTGTAACATTTGACATCTCACCTTAGTAATAAGCAATTATAACGTTATATTCTGAAACGAATGGGTCAGGTATTACATCAATTTATAACTATAAAACAAATGCAGTAAATACTCATTAGAAGACATTTGACATATCAAAATGACCTTGGATAGTCAAATGACACAATATGTCACATATAATAATAATATGTCATGTTCATAATATCGATTTTCAATCTACAAAATGGCGCTCGCTTGCGCACTTCTCCGACTTCCTGTCACAATGTTACACCTACTTCCGTCACATTTCACGAAATCACTCCCACAAATTGTATATATAGTAAGCGAGCGGAAAGATGTTACACATCAAAAACCAATTAATCATGTTCTCTCGAATATAAATATAAATTATATTCTATTCTTTATCGATATCGATAAACGTGACAAACAGACAGACATATTGTACCGGCCAGATACAATAGCTCGATCGATGTGGTGATATGGCGTTCATTTCCTATTATTGTTTTTTTGCTGTATCCACTTACATACCACCTTTATAGCTACTTGGTAGCTGCAAGCTTCTTGCAACTAATACGGGTTCCTTTCGAAAGTACTAACAAACTGTTTCTGAAGGTTTTATTCTTAAAACATTACGCGAGCAAATTTTACTGTGTTATATGTGCCCCGTGTGGTGCCGGGGATAAATAATTGCACCACCCCATCTCTTCCCGTGGGTGTCGTAGAAGGCGACTATGGGACCATTCCAGAGGATGGGCAGCAGCGTCTCTCTGTGATTATTCTCAACTTACTGCGATCGCCAACCCGCCTGCCAAGCGTGGCGATTATGGCAAATTCCCCTCAAAATTATTTATCCTTGAGGAAGACCTTTGTCCAGCAATGGACGTCTTTTTGGCTGAGATGATGATGGTGATGATATGTTTCGTTCCTTCGTGCTTCGGAAGGCACGTAAAGCCGTTGGTCCCGGCTGCAAAGCAGTCATTAACAACCACCAACCGCACTGCCGCCCGCGTGGTGGCTTATGGCCCGTTCTCCCTATCCATCCATAGGGAAGGCTCGTGCCCCAGCGTGGGGACATAAAATGAGCTGATGATGATGATGATGTTGAAATATGGCGTCGAAGTCACTAACAGCGAGTTTACTCCAAATTGGTGACTGCTCTGTTTACCTCTTTTTGGTAGAAGGACGCGTGAGTATGTATGTATCTTTATGAATATATATACTGTATGTACGTTTCCTTTATGGGGTATGTTCGTACCACGGTATGAACGGCCTCATGTCCTTATATGCCAACGGGCTACCTACACCCCGCCCGATCCTCTAAATGCCACTACGCATTACCAGAATACACTAAACACTTACACTTGTACACTTTAGGCCCAAGATACCGTATTCGTAGAACAAGGGTACGACGAGCCGGTTCACAAGCGCTCTATACCAGGTAAAGACGGCCGGGGCCCGGTCAACCCGAGCCGAGGTCCGAACCTTTAGAGGCGCCCTCGGGTTGTTCCGCTCTCGGATCGGATCCGAACGCCTCGGAGAATTCAGGAGGGCACGGGGACACGCAATAGTGCGTGATGCTGTTCCCTCTAGAAAATCTTCGATTTGATTCGTTTCACACGGCTTGAGGAACCCGGAAATGAATGAATGAATGAATGAATGAATGAATGAAGAAAATGCCCGGTAAAGCCGAAAAGCTCTTTCCAAAATAAGGGGCTACCTACATACTAATATTAAATAGTGTATTCATTAACAAAGTGTACAGTTATTGGACGGTTCGTTCCCCGAGTGAGCGCGGTTCATTCACCCCGACGGGCGTCCTTCTCCTTAGCGTTTTTCTTTTACTATTGTGTCGATATTGTTGTACGAACGATGCAATTTATACATATAATAAGGCTAAAGAGGGTCGAAAGTCTGTACATGGAAGATATTCGAAAAAAAGTTGGCTGGGGAGGCTTAGAACTTTAACGTTCCAACAGTTTTTAGAATTTTTGTCTGTTTGTCTGCTTATCTGTTTATCTATTTGTTTGACCGCGCATTACGTGGAAATGGCAGAACGGATTTTTATGCAAACTTTGCACATAGACAGACCATGACCCGGACTAGGACATAGGATACCTTTTATCCCGGTAACAGGTTCCTGTGGGATAGCGTGGTCTTCGCGGGCGATCACTAGTATTCAATATAAATACTATTAATGTTAACAGTCTTCGACACTTTAAGCCCAGTTTTCGACAGAGTTTTTTTGCGCCCAAACATAACATTTTAAGATTACTGGCTGGGTCGGGTGGGCGTTTAATTTTTTCACTGTATTGTATAAATTTTATAAATATAACATTTATTTATCTTTGAATAATTTCGGAACGACAGGTAGGTAGGTAGGTAATATATCTATTTATTTAAAATCATCTAAGTGGCCGAAGTGGGAAAGCGTTCGGCTTGATACCTGAAGTCCTGGGTTCAATTCCCAGGTCGGATAATGTGTGTTTCAGATTTTTGCGATGCATAGCCCGGTGTGATCACCAACATGCATTTGGCAAGTTTGGGGATTAAGCCCCTACCTATCAGTTGTAGCGATAACTTGATTTCAATGATGGAGGCCTTTGGGACTGGGACTGTTTTAAAAGGGAAATAATTTGTTTGTAAATAAATATTTGGTCAGCAAAATTATTATTTGGTCAGCAGAATTATACAATCGGTCAACATAAGTAATCCTTACTGTTGGTTAGGTTAGGTTATTTTTTTTATTTCCCGAGCGAAGCACAACATAGCGAGCGCCAGTCACGGAAGGGGGGAGCGGCATAAGACTGCTGTTCAGAACGATATAAGTTGCAGACTGATTTGGAAATATTTGCTGACCATAAGTATAGTAAGTACCATAGTTGGGCAGCAGCCCAACTAGCATACTTTTGCCAACAAAAATACGAATACTTTGCTAACCGTTTAAATAACACCCCGTTTTAAAATGATTTATTTTTAAGATGATATGAACAAAATTATTTTGGCTTTGGTTTTGGTTCATAGACTATCACCAAACTTTTTTTTTTTATATTTACGGGTAAGCACAGTGCCTTGATCTCACCTGATGTTAAGTGATGATAAGGCCAATGATGGAAGCGCACTGCACCCGGGATCCTCAACTAGTGAGGTACTGGCAATCTTATCTCTAGCTGCCGGAACACAACAATACTATAAACATTGATGTTATGGCGACATATTTAGATAAGATGGTGGTAGCTAGCCAGGCGGACAAACAAGCCCTACCACCAACCAAACCGAGTACACAAACATGTACCCCCCGCTGGGCAATCGAACCCGGGACCTCTGGGTCTGAATCGGTGGTCTTAGCCACTAGACCACAGAGGCGGTTAAATCTACTTCAAACTAATATATGTACCAGACAGGACAATGTTGCATTGTTTTTCTAATATTATTATTATTAACGCGAGGAAGCAAGGAGCGCATAGCAGCAGAAAAAACAAGAAAACACTAGCATGCTTATTTTATTTAACTTTTTATTTTCAAGTGCTAATCGCTGCATTGAAGCTAAATTAAATATTTATAAAACACAGTGAAAAAAAAATACACTTAATTTAACCACCTTGACATAACAAAAAGGTGTTATGAAACCTACGAGTACGTACGAATGCGTGACGCGCACCGCGGGAATCGAACACGCCACGCTCCGCTGCCCACTTTCACTACTGGACGTAGTTGGTGCAACATTCTTGATGTCTTTACTAAGGTACAATGTTTCACAAATGAATTGAATTAATTATCTGTTATTACTTTGTAAAAAAATATAATTAGTTCATGTTTCATTATCGGCAGCCTGTTCAAACCGTCTCTGTGGCCTAGTGGTTGAGACCACCGGTCACAGACCCAGAGGTCCCTCCCGGATTTGATTCCCAACGGTGGGTACATATTTGTGAACTCGGTTTGGTTGGTAGTATAGATAGATACTATCTTATCTTAATATGTCGCCAGAGCATCGAAGCATTGTTGTGTTCTGGCAGCTATTTTTTTTAAATACTTAGCACGGCAAATGACTCCACACCACCTGATGTTAAGTGGAAATGGAGTCCAGACGCGAAGACTGATGCTGCGTTGTTTTAACGCTGCACCACAGTCACCCTCGCCCTGCCGGCCCACAAGGTGCTTCTTCACGCCCCGTTTGAAGGATCCCATTGTTCATAACAGAACAATATGTTCAAACTTTTTTATTATTACTGTCTATGATTATAAAAAAAAAAGTCATAAGACGATAAAATAAGATGTTGTAGCGAGTTGGTATTTGATGTATTTTTAATAAATTTATGAAGTTTTTAGTGAGTTGTTTTAGTCAACCAAACCAGGGAACCAGGGAAAGATTGTCCGGGACACCCATATCATAGGAAAGATGGAAAACGTAAGCTGGCAGACTATTCCATATTTTGGAGGTGCGACAAAGAAACGAGCCACCAAATTTCTTTGTGCGCGATGGGATATGTGTGACAGTGAAGCGATGACTCCGGAGAGCAGCACGTGTACTCCTACAGAGCTAGAGATAAGATAGCCAGTTTACGTCCTACACTACATTTGCCGGTACGCGGTCTTCACTCGAGAACTCGTTTACCACAACGGTTGTCGGTTCTGCGGCTAATATGACCGGCCACTGCCACTTCAGCTAGCTTTCAGATCCGATGGCCTATGTCGATTACTTTCGTTCAGTCAGCTTGGTATGCAAGGGACGAATTCATTGCGGCAAATATATTTTTCACACGCCGTTTCCAACTACAGGTTGCAAGGGCCCTACTTTCTTCGGGACCAGGAAGCCTCTCAAGGTCCTTGGCCGTATAACGACTTGAACCTACAGCCATGAACCACTAGCCCACTTGCCTGAAAAGGGATGGTGTGGTCTACTTTGTCCTTTTAAGTAATATCATTTGCATACAGAGTACAGTTAGATGTCGGTCCGATGAAGTGGTGTTACAAATTGAAATGGAGCTATCAAAATAGTTTAATGAGACTACATACGTACGCTCTCGCGACCTTGAAATCAAGATTAACAAAAATAGATTTCAACAAATACCACTGTGGGTTTGTTAGTAAAACAATTGTATTGTTAAATAAATAATAATAATGATGAATGTGTTTGTTTAAAAAATAAAGAGCCTTACAAAAATACAAATAATATGTCGCCATAATATCAATGTTTGTAGCATTGTTGTGTCAGGGTGTGTGTGTGTGTGTGTGTGTGTGTGTGTGTGTGTGTGTGTATGTGTGTATATAATACTTGAAGACCTAAGCTTTGGTATAGATGGAAACACAGGGAGTACGGGCCATAAACTAACATGTACGCCCAACGACGAGCCTTCCGAAGCACGAGAACTAGAGATAATGAATTTTTTGACACCCATCCGATGACTGGCCTTTTTGAAGATTGCTTAACTTCAGCAATCGCGGTAATCGAGCTCACCGTTGTGTTAAAAAAAGCATAGAGTCCTCGACCATTGGCTCGGTATACAAAAGATTATTTCACTCTATCCTAAGTAGGTCTCTACTAGTAAACTGATCACGTCCGTCACTCTGGCTATTGCATAAGCGACTGCGTTGCATGCTATGGCTATTATAAATTAAATATCTTTAACCGATACACTTTGAAATGACACAATTCACAATTCAAAATAATTATTCTGTTCAGACATTTTAGATATTTTCCAATGTTTGACGCTGTAAAGAGAAAATATGGTCTTACGCTGGTCTGGGGCATAAGAAGAATGCAATTATTAGCTACCAAACTTCTCGTGGATGTCGTAAGAGCCAAGTAAAGAACAAGGGTTCCAAGATGCTCGCACATCAGGTGATCGGCTAGCAACCCATCACTGATTATCTGTTTCACCTCGGAGCCCTACTTTGGTTATGCTTAATGTGGCGTCGAGGTCACTAACAGCCAGTTTACTCAAAATTGCTGATATTGATTTTTTTTTTGGATAGAGATTGCTGATTGCCGCTGCGGCATTTTCAGCTTCACCGGGCTTTTTTGGGGGCGGCGAGGAACGTAAAGGGTCCCTCAAGCCGTGTGAAACGAATCACTTTCGGAGGTTATCTAGAGGGAACGGCATCGCGCACTAGTGCGCGTCCCCGTGCCCTACTAGATTCTCCGAAGGGTTCGGATCGGATCGGGGAGCGGAGCAACCCGAGGGCGCCTCTAAGGGCACGGACCTCGGCTCGGGTTGACCGGGCCGTGGAGGAGGAGAGAAGCGCCCAGGTACATGTCTGTACCTGGTGTAGAGCGAGTGTGAACCGGTTCTTCGTATCCTTGTTCTACGAGTACGGTGTCTTGGGCCTAAACTGGTGTGCATGTTTAGTGTAAATGTGTGCTGTCATTTAGAGGCTCGGGCGGGGGGGCGTTCGCAACCGTTATGGGATCGTCAGGGTCATCTAGGACGTGCTTAGGACGCCTAGACATGAACCGTTTTGTTGGTGGAAGGCTTCCAACATTATAGTTGGCGGCCGCCACAACAAGCGGGTTAGGGTGGTGGGGGGCGTTATCAAAGAAACGTATGGAAACGTCCTTGATAAAGTCTTTGATAGTGGGAAGATCAAGATCGCGGTGGAGATCTACGTTGCGATAGTACCACGGGCAACCCGTGGCACCACGCATGAAACGGTTCTGGAGGGTTTGTAAGCGATACAAATAGGAGGGCGCTGATATTGTTGCTCGGTCTACTTCTTTCTGGGAGAAAGACAAACAGTGGTCTTCTTTGTATTCAATCAATAATATCACCATTATCATCCTTCATTACGAGCCTTCCCTATGGATGGATAGAGAGAACGCGCCGTAAACCACCACGCGGGCCCAATGCGGATTGGTGGTTGTTAACGACTGCTAGTGCAGCCGGGGCTAACGGCTTTGCGTGCCTTCCAAAGGACGGAGGATCACAAGATGATGCATTTTTGGTCACATTGAAATAATGCTCTTGTGGCATCTTACTTGTCATCATCGTCATTTTCAGCCAGTTTCTACCCACTGTTAGGCGTCGGCCACCCATCCGATGACCGGCCTTTGCGAAAGTTGCTAAACCTCAGCACTCGCAGACCGCGCCATCGAGCTCCTCAATATTAACATTAATAACAAACCGACCGCAGCCCCTTTTTATAATTCCAAGTTCCAATTTCTAGAAAGACGTGAGATTATTTATGTATGTATATGTTTCTCATCGTTTAAACCTTCCCTGAACTTCCACAAACATTTCAATATCAAAATTAGCCAAATCGGCCCAGACATTCTCGAGTTTTAGCGTCACAAACGAATACCAATTTTAAAGATTGTTTGCTTATGTTTTTAAGTGAGTTCGACCTTTTTTGAATATAATCGGATTGAGTTTTCAAACATGTGTCAAAATAAAATGTAATTTAAATCAAAAGCACTAAGGAGTATGATGTTAACTTCGAAGCAAACCACCGCCAAAATAACTTTCTACCCCGTTAGGGGATGAATTTCAAAAAAATATGAAACACGTCTTCCATCAATTCTGTTAAAAAAGGTTTATGCATAATTTGAAGTAGATTGGACCAAGGAATCACGTTGTCCCATACAAACTTTGCCCCCCTTTTTTACCCTTTTAGGGGTAGAATTTCGGAAAATCCTTTCTTATCGGATGCCTAAGTCATATCAAGAACACACCCTTAGTTTCAGGTCTCAACGGTCAGCGGTTTAGGCTGTGCGTTGATCCGTCAGTCATTCAGGACAAAGCATTTTTTATGTATAGATTGAGATGCAACTGCCAGGACACCAATCTCCTTGAAATTAGCACTTAAAAATAAATAATATTCTTTTAAAAGAAGGCCCCATCATTGGGCACATAAAATGAGAATGATTAAAGAAAAAAGCTAGGTAAGTAAACGAAATAATCTTACTCGCCAATTACGAGTTGTTTAACTCACGAAGTGAACGCAAGCCATCACAATTTATTGTTTGTATGCGCTCCTTTTATGGCAACATAAGGCATGCTCTCTACTAAAGTAACGCGTTAAATATTTGCGAGCGAGAAAAATGAAATGAAAGCGCTGCCCTGGGAGAATTAAAAAGTCGTGTCTACAAAACACCCGAGAACGGACAAGCATTGCCAGTATTGAAGAACTATTTTGCTCGGCGCAGGATAGAAAGAAACTCGCTGAGCTGACGGCCAGCACTTGAAGAAAAAGAGGAAATTTCAGTCGCATCATCGTCATCATCATCGTCATTATCTCAGCCAAAATACGTCCACTGCTGGATAAAGGCCTCCCCCAAGGATCTCCACAACGACCGGTTTTGTGCTGCTCGCATCCAGCGGCTTCCTGCGACCTTTACCAGATCGACGGTCCACGTTGTTGGAGGCCTGCCCACACTGCACTTTCCGGTACGCGGTCGCCACTCGAGAACTGTTCCACCCCAGCGGCCATCTGTCCTGCGAGCGATGACTACCACTTGAGTTTAGTAACTCTTCGGGCTATGTTGGTAACCTTTGTTCTTCTACGGATTTCCTTATTTCTGATTCGATCACGCAGTGAAACCCCCAGCATAGCAGTGTCCATTGCTCTTTGAGTGACTTTGAGCCTTCATATGAGGCCCATGGTGAGCGACCACGTCTCAGTCCCGTATGTCATCACTTTCAACACACACTGGTCAAAGACTTTCGTCTTGAAACACTGCGGTATGTAGGAATGGTGTTACCAATATCAACCGAACAGAAACCTTCTGAATGACACCCATTACTTTCCCCGTCACACAGTCGCAAAAACTCAGGCTCGAAAGGTCCGAAACACACTTTGCCCGACTTAGGCACGACCCGGTCGACCCGAGCTGAGGTCCAGGCCTTTAGATGTTCCGCTTCCGATCTGATCCAAACCCCTCGGAGGATCTAGTAGAGCACGGGGACACGCTTTAGTGCGTGACGCCGATTCCTCTAGAAAACCTTCATATCACACGGCTTGGGAAATCGTTTAAATTTCTCTCTAAAAAGCTCGGTGAAGCTTAAAATGTCAACAGAGGCAATCAGCAAACGCTCTCAAAAAAAAACAGGTACTGACGAAGCACTTTGCCATCCAACCATTGAGATCGAGAGAAAATACATATCTTGCATAGCTCGTCTTCCTACAGGTGAACAGCGAGCTTTACCACCCGCCATTTTGAAATGCACATCTCTGCGACGACGCCATTGAAACGTGATGTTCGTTGCGAGCTGTTGCGACATTGTGGGAGAGGCAATGTGTGGACACAACTTTATAGTCCTATACTCAATACTCGATATTATTGCATCACTAATGTAGACAAATTAGCATGGTATAGTAAAAATATCAAGCTTTGGTGAGAAAGGAGACATGAAACGTTTCCGTCAAGAGTAAAGACACTAAAATACTATAACTGATATTTTTTATATAATCTTACGGGTAAGTCTGCATCTCATCTTATGTCAAGTGATGATAAGGCCGAAGGTGGCAGTTCAGTTCACCCGGGATCTTCAATTACTGAGGCACTGACTATCTTATCTCTAGCTGCCGGAACACAACAATGCTGCAAATATTAAGAAAATATGGTGGTGACCTTCAAACGAGGCGTGAAGAGGCACTTGTGGGTCGGCAGGGTGAGGGGTCTATTTCCACTTAACATCCAGATGGAGTGAAATGATTTACCGCGCTAATTATCGAAAAATACTGTATACAAGTGGTTTCTGGGGAAATCCCATTTTGTCATTAATCTTTCATTTTTATCTTATAAAACAATGTAAACAATTTTATTTATTTATTTCAGAGCTTACAACTATCAAGGAATAACGCCTAATGCTATAGCAAGCCAATTACAATAATAAAAAATAAAAATAAAATTTAATCAACTAAATCATTTAATCAATCGAATTACTTATACAAAAACAATTTTTCAATTTAACAAACCCTAACGTAATTTTGAGAGTTTTGAATTTTTATTATATATTATTCCAAATTACCTATTTAAAATTCCAATTAATACAATATAACAATAAAGTAAATAAATTCAAATAAAATAAGAATATAAAATAAGAATTACATTATTACATAATAATACAATTAAAGATATACTATTACTACAAAATCAATTATAACATATTATAATTAAATATTAGTAATTAATTAGTTACTAGACTGGGTACACAAACCGTACTTAGCTAGCGTATTGTTAAATATTAAAAAAGAAAACACAAACAAAATGGTGGTTGCAAAATAAAATGCAGCAGTACGCAGAAATATTGACGTTCTGAATACAAACTATGTTTTGAAAAATAAAATGGTTACTTGCGAACAAAAGAGTTTGCAGTGATTTGAATAAAGTTAGAGGTCAAAAAACTTTGAGACAGCTGACTGGAATAACTAACAGTCATAGATTTATTGACGGACGCAATAAAATATTTCGATGGATACTTTTTGGCGGGAAAGTAAAGTCATGTTATGGAGTCTGTTTTGTTTGTAAAATATGTGTTTGCCGAATATTTATGCGCTTGCTCACAGGTCAATCACTTGGCCTTCTTCTTACCTGCAGTTAAGTGATGATAAGGTGGAAACGCACTTTACCCGGAATCCTCAACTACTGAGGCACTGGCTATCTTATCTGTAGCTGCCGGAACACAACAATGCTACAAACATTGATGTTATGGCGACATATTTAGATAAGATGGCGGTGGCCAACCAAAAGTGTGAAACAAAATGTTTGATTATTAACTGTAAAGTCTTCGTGAACGTGCATGTGTGTAGGCTAATGCAACAAAACAGTGCAACGTCACGTATTAAAGAAGAAGAGAGAAGAAGAGAGCGCGTTAGGTCTGCAGTTAAGCCACATCTTAATAACTCATTATCATCGATTATTTAATAATAAAACTTTTAATCTACAGTATTATTTCCAACTTTGAAGTTGGTTATGTGCAAAACGCTTTACGAAAAATATTCAAAAAAGTTGTGACTATTCTCCTTGTCAGAAAGGTAAAGCTTATTTTGTGATGGAAAGTTCCAATATTCTGATGCTACTTAAAAAAGGGAGAAAAGAAATTGCCTATTTTGTAGACGGTTCATCACAGTACAAGGACTTTAATATGTTAAAGTATTTAGCCTATAAACTGTTCCACTATTATGCAAAGACCTTCATCATTGAAATCAAGTCATCGTTACAATTAATTGGTTGTAACTTAATCACCATGCCAAAGGCGGGTTGCTAAAAGAGAATAGCTTACATGCCTAAAAAATAAAGAATTTTGAACTTTAAGACAATAGTGAAGTGTAGTTATTCTTATGATTAATCAACTCAACTTGTCACACTGCGGTGCAAAGACCTTGTTTAGACACCAAATAAATAAATAAACACTAAACAATGATACCAACTTCAAATGATATGAAACGAACCGACGAACCGCAAAACCGCGGTACTATAGTTACCGAAATAAAACGTAACGTTACAAATAATATAACATTATCGTTATGAAAATGTTGTACACAAATAAAAGTTGAATTAAACAAATTTTGCGAGGCGAGAGTTAATTACTGTAACACGAGAAGTCGTTTGGTAATAACTCTTGCGGTATTTATTAAAGTGCGCGTGTCCGTTGTCAGACGATACGTTAAAAAAGACGTAGGTAAGTAATAATAACATTTCTTTTTATATAGTGATCTATACCATTATTAAAGAGGTAAAGTTTGTGACTTTGTTTTTGTTTAAGATGGGTGATCTCTGAAACTACTGGTCCAATCCCATAAACTCTTTCACTGATAGAATGACACGATCCTTGGTATTCATTTATTTACAAAAAATACGAATTCAACGTCGACGAAGTCGCGGGAAAAGTGTTAGTAGAATTAAAATATTTTTTTTGAAGTTCTGTGTTGTAAATACTTCACATTTTGATTATAGTATTTTACATAATATTTAATATTGTATACCTCTGGATCAGAGACCGGCTTAACTATAACCTGACATTAACAGACCTGTTGCACGTCTTGGCGTTGCTGTAAGTGTAGCAGGTATTTGATATTTAAATAAATAAATAAAAATAATAATAAAGAAATAAATAATTACTAGTATTAGCGATATTTTCCAGCCAATTCTAGCTGTGGTGATGAAAAGAGGTCTGCGGATCTAATTCTACAATACCTACTACTGATTCCCACTAACTTGTTCCCACACGCATTATCTATACGCCTTATTCTAACATATAATGAAATGAAAAATGGCTCTAGCAAAAATGAGGGGAAATAAATCGTATGACAATGGAAACGTAGCACTTACACAACCGCAGGAAATTGAAACTAAACCTGTCTGAGGACGGGTGAAAAACTGCAGCCAGAAACGACCCGATGCAATGGCAATTATTATAGTAATCACTATAGTCACTATCGGCTAATTGACAATTAATTGTGTTACTAGATATTTAGTTTAATAAACGCATTCTTTCTGGTTGTAATAGTTATTCTTTTTAATGAGCTTTTTATATAACATCTGTTATACCTGTACTAGGTTACTGTAATAAGAACACTATTATAATGCTTCTTGATCTAGATTTGATTTAATTTCGATTTTAATTTTAATGTTAATTTTGATTTTGTATTGAACTGTTTTTTTTTATCAGATTTTCATTTTAATTTGATTATAAATAGATTATTTGTTATTGTTTATTCTCAATTCTGTATATTTTACTTTTCTGTTCTGTTACTCGCTATTTTTTTTTTATTGCACGCTGTCTACACCTGTCTAGGTCGCCGTTAATTACCACGCAACCCCAGTGCGGGCAAAACCTAGGTCATATGCTGAAATTTAAATTAAACTTATACCTATCTATTCGCGTATGGGGAACTGAGGTGTTGGCGACTCCCTGTGACCACGGACCGCGTAAAGGGTTCGAAACGTCAGGATAAAAATCAAATCCAATTAATGTGTAGAATAAACGCGTGCAGATCCGTAAAAGTAGTTTCATTTCAATGTATAAGTGTTCGCGTAGGAAACAATGCATATGCTGAGACCGGGTCCTTTTAACTATATCCCCAAATCCTACGTAATTATTTCTGGTTGATCAGCCTGAATGACGTTATGTGGATGCATGTCTTAAATATTGATTGTAACTATAATGTTTTGAGAGAGACACGAATGCGTGATTGTACTACCTGATTGTAATTACACGGAAAAGCTTGTTTGTTATAAAATTTTTACAGTATTAATATCATATTTTACCATGGCCCGGTCAACCCGAGCTGAGGTTCGAGCCTTTAGAGGCCTCGGGTTGCTCCGCTCCCCGATCCGATCCGATCCGAACCGTTCGGAGAATCTATAGGGCACGGGGACACGCACTAGTGCGTGATGCCGTTCCCTCTAGAAAACCTCCGAAGGTGATTCGTTTCACACGGCTTGAGGAACCCTTTAAGTTTCTCGCCGCAACCAAAAAGCCCGGTGAAGCTGAAAATGCCGTATGAGGCAATCTGCAAACTCTCTCAAAAAAAAATCTTGCCCATCGGTCGTAATTGGTATAACCAGAAAATAAATAAACGTAGTAGTATATTATACATATTACAAGTGCTTACTATATAAAATTATGTCTATTGTTTTCTAAAGTTTACGGGAACACTACTCATTGAAATGAAACAACTTTTACGGATCTACTCGCGTTTATCCTACTAATATTATAAACGTGAAAGTTTGTAAGTATGGATGGATGTTTGTTACTCTTTCACGTAAAAACTACTGAAAGGATTTTAATGAAACTTTCGTCATATACAGACCATGACCCAGACCAGCATATAGGATACTATTTTTTTTTTACTGTTGTCTTCGCGGACGAAGTCGCGGGCACTACTGTAGATCCGTAAAAGTTGCTTCATTTCAAATTATGTCTTACTTAATTTTTATTACATTTGCATGTCGTATTTTTTATATAGCCTTATAGTGTCGTGTTGAGTGTGTGATCTTTTGCGTTAGCGTATGTTTATATATGTTTTGTTGATGTTGATGTTGATGTTGTGTGTTATATATATGTTTGGTTGATGTTGTTTACAGCTATCACTGTGTAAATTCAAATGTATGTCTGGAGCTGCGCTTACCTGCTGGTTCCCCAGAATATCAGCGTTGGCACGTCAGTGGCATGTCATACGCTGAGTGGTGAACGTTTCGGTTGCATATAATTATATAAATTGTAAAATGTCCATTATTGGCTTCGATTAATATAATGTACTAGTTAAAGGATCCGAAACAAAAATTCATCTCTCGAAAGTGGTCCTGTTTGCTCATTTTCTATACATTTATTATTTCGAATAACTAGGTAAACACTATTTACTTTTTTACTTTGAAAGCCAAACTTTTTATAAATAGCTTGCCTACTTCATAACTGATCTTTAGTGTTTGTGAAAATATTATGATCAGATGTTAATGACGGTAGTTGTTGACATTGAATGGGCGCCTTTGGCTTTCAAAGTAAAAATGTAATTAGTGTTGAATAATTTAGGCGGGCTGATTAGAACCACGATAGCTCAATTGGAAGAGCACCTGACACGGTATGTCAGAAGGGTGCAGGTTCAGATCCTGATCGTGGAAATTTTTTCAACATATGTGTTTTTGTAATTTGTTTCGCAAAAAAATTTGCGTTAAAATTATATAAACAAAAACAAAAACATTTTAGGTACGTTCGTTGTGGCTCCGTGGCCCCATACTCGCATACCGTTTTTCAAGCGCTCATCGGGAAGCTAGTAGGTCTACGTTAATGACCGAAGATTAGTTGTCATACCTAGATACTTCGAATAAATAAATTTTATTTAATTTCAAATATGTCATCTCATTAATTCTCACATAATATAAGCGTTATTGCTACTCAGCTCTTAGTTCTGGTGACTGCATCACGCGACTGGTTTATTGACACCTTCGCAGTAGGCCATAGGGTCAAGTGATAGGAGCTATTAAATAATACCTGTGATAATACTTAGCACTTGATATTTCGCAACACAATGTTAGCGCGTGCGCTTACAAAATTATCGGTTATTTAACATAGTTATGAAATGACACAAATAATTTGGGTTTGCGTGAACACATGGGAGCTCGACGGCGCTGTGGTAACGCTCGGTCTGTGATAGCTGAATTTAAGCAACTTTCGCAAAAGCCGGTCATCGGATGGGTGAACAAAGTTTTATTATATCGAGTGCGTCCGTGCTTCGGAAGCCACGTAAAGCCGTTGGTCCCGGCTGCATTAGCAGTCGTTATCTGCTTCCAATCCACACTGGGCCCGCGTGGTGGTTTATGGCCTGTTCTCCCTGTCCATCCATAGGGAAGGCTCGTGTCCCAGCAGTGGGGACATAGAATGAGCTGGTGAAAATACCCTACACATAGCTCTCACACCGTTCTTCCTCCGCCTTATAAGTAAGACTGTACTGTATTGTTATATTCGATATTGTATAACAAACACAAGCACAAATTCCTTTTGTTAGTATTATAACTAATGACCTAACATTACTAGTGATGTAACATAGCATTGTTCGATTGCATAGTATTGCTACATCGGTTGTCATACATACAAAGAGGTTTTGTAGACATACATAATTTGGTCACGACTTTTGTGTTCCCTAGAGTTTGGAACGTAGGCTATAGTCCTTATTACTAATGACAAATTGTATTTGTTTTCAACAAAATTTGCGTATCCCATGCTGATGCTGGTATGGGACGTGGAAAGAATGTGTCAGCTGCTTAACGTCCCGCGCATGTCGTAAGAGCCAACTAAGGGGCAAGAGTTCTAACACATCAGGTTTTTTTTTTTTGAGAGTGATTGCTGATTGTCTCTGACAGCTTTTTCAGCTTCACCGGGCTTGTTTGGGGGCGGCGAGTAACGTAAAGCCGTGTGAAACGAATCACCTTTGGAGGTTTTCTAGAGGGAACGGCATACCGCACTACTGCGCGTCCCCGTGCCCTACTAGATTCTCCGAAGGGTTCGGATCGGATCGGGGAGCGGAACAACCCGAGGGCGCCTCTAAAGGCTCGGGCCTCGGCTTGGGTTGACCGAGCCGTGGTGGATGAGAGAAGCGCCCAGGTACATGTCTGTGCCTGGTGTAGAGCGCGTGTGAACCGGTTCTTCGTACCCTTGTTCTACGAATACGGTGTCTTGGGCCTAAGCTAGTGTGCATGTTTAGTGTATTCTGTAAATGTGGATCGGGCGGGAACACATCAGGCGGTCGGCTGCAACCCACCACTGATATTATCTATTCCACCTCGGAGCCCTACTTCGTTTATTCTAAATGTGTCGTCGTCGGGTCAATAACAGCAAGTTTACTAAAAATTGGTGGTTTTGATACTCTACCGCTGTATGGGGACAGGACGTGACAGCTTTTATGTATAATCCATTTTTTTTATTATAAATAAAGAATGCTTTATTCTTAGCAGATCTTTGATGTTTGTATAAATATTAAGATCGGATGTTGATGACGTAGATAGTGTATCAACACTATAGATTTGTACGGGTTGGACAGAGCCACTCCTGTGGATGGAAACATCACAGAGAGAACAGGTGATAAACCACCACACCGACCGGCCCAGTGCGAATTGGTGTTTGTTAACGACTGCTATGCAGCCGGGACCAACGGCTTTAAGTGCCTTCCGAATGACGGAGGAGCTTGTGATAATAAACTTATGGTCACCCATCTAAAGACCGGCCCGAAAGTTGTGTTACTTCAGCACTCCTCTGAGTGTATTTATTTACAAAAAACTTTTTACTTTTTTCTCTTTTTTGAGTTTTCGATGCATAGCCCAGCCCTTGCCCAGCAGTGGGACAGTTATAGGCCATTTACTTTTTACTATACTAAAATTTACTTTACTCCATTCATAGATGGACATGTATGGTGCTGTGTTTTTTCTTTGAGAATGTCCGGCACCACGACCTTGGTGGTGTGGACTGTCGCAGAAGGTCGACCGCTATGGCTGCCAGTGGGGTACATAGACCTAACAACGCGTAGAAGTGGCCGGTTGATTATTAGCTTTTTGTAGCGTTACTATATCGGCAAATGAGCGTAGCCCGAAAAATTGATAGTAGCTATCGCAAGAATAATTATTAACGCGATTATTACCATTTTTTTGTTAGATATCCGATATTCGCCATAGACGAATATTAATGTTAGTGTAACTAAAAAAAACTTTATTAAGTACACATACAGAATACACTATTTAAATTTAATTAAATTAGTGAATGACTACGTAACTATTTATATTATTCTAAGGCGGCAGGTAATTTTACCGCTAAATTCGACTTTTTGTTATTGTTCTCTTTGCATTGTTAAAGTTATGGCAGTGCGTTGTCAAGGCAACTTAATTACTTACTTTTTTATAAAGATTAATCTCGTGTAAGGGAATTCTTATGAGAATAAAGTTTCTTTAAACCTAAGTAGTTTTATTTAGTTGTGTCAACACATATCGAACATTAGTGCAAGTAGTATATATACAATTTTGTTAAACATATTAAGTATTACAAAAACACAATGTTGAAATGTTGTTTTAATGACGGTAGTTGTTGACATTGAATGGGTGTCTTTGGCTTTCAAAGTGAAAAGTAAATAGTGTTGATAAATTTCGGCGGGCTGGTTAGGACCACGATAGCTCAATTGGAAGAGCACCTGACCCGGTATGTCAGAAGGGTGCAGGTTCAAATCCTGTTTGTGGAAATTTTTTTAAACATTGTGTTTTTGTAATTTGTTTCGCAACAAAAATTTGCGTTAAAATTATATAAACAAAGCGAAAACATTTAATATTAAGTATTTATAACATTGTTATGATTAATTTATATTTTCTAACCTAATATATAAATAATTTTCTCTGACTGTGTTGATAGTCATGCCCTAGTTAAATAATTGGTCAGAAATATTAAATACCGATTTATATTTACATAGGTAATACTCAACAATATCTGTATCAATTGTTGGATATCGTAATAGTGAACTCTTTTTAAATTTAACTCTTTTTAAATAAAATAGACTATAAAATGTTTTTGTTTTGTTTATATAATTTTTAACGCAAATTTTGTTGCGACACAAATTACAAAAACACAAATGTTGAAAAAATTTCCACGAGCAGGATTTGAACCTGCACCCTTCTGACATACCGGCCCGCCGAAATTATTCAACACTATTTACTTTATTTGGTTAGAACCACGATAGTTTAATTGGGAGAGCACCTGACCCGGTACATCAGAAGGAATGTAGCTTTCTATCAGTGAAATAATTTTTGGAATTGGACCAGTAGTTCCAGAGATTAGCCCCGACAAACAAACAAACAAACAAAGTACAAACGTTACCTCTTCATTAAAAATATAGTTTACCTAAGAAGAAGTAATTACTTCCTATCACCAAAACAAATTGTGTACATAAATATTTATCCAAAGCTATTCTAGACGTTCCAATGTCGTAAGACTAACGTGAAACCTTTCGAATTCAAAGTCTTAAAATCGAAGTATTAATGCGTAAGACCTTCCGCTTGGTTACCTAACCCAGGCTATATAGCTAGGCAACGCGCAATAATTCTGAAGCGCTGTCTGCCAGTTTGCTAAGTCTATTTGAGCAACTAACCTTTAGCGACATTTTACAACTGGAAATTAAAAAAAGAGGTTGCGATCGGTTTGTTTTATTATGATAATATTGATTGAGTGCATACAATGAAGATTAACCAGTCAACAGTGTTGTTTTTGACTCGTTGTTATGCATGTACTTACTTACATACATATTACCGTCCTCCCAAAAAGTGGTGGACAGAGCAACATCAATTTCGAGTAAACTCGCCGTTAGTGACCTCGACGCCATATGTAGCATAATCAAAGTAGGGCTCCGAGGTGGCATATATAACATCAGTGATGGGTTGCAGCCGACCGCCTGGCGTGCGAGCATCTTGGAACCCTTGTCCCTTAGTCGGCTCTTACTTTTTTTTTGTGTGTTTGTTCGTTCCCTTAGGAACCGGCTAAGGTCATAGACCATACTGCCATGTTATTATTTATAAACAATATTTCCTTCCTGATGATGATGATGATGATGATGATGATGATGCTGAATGATAATAGAAATGAGAAGTGGGAAATGATATACCCCCAACCCCTCGAGTATCTCAGTAAAGATGTGGGGCTTTACTAAGTCCTCACGCAGACTTCTTGAGAGAATTTGAAAAGTGACGTTGCACTGTTTTGTTTCATTTACCAACACTCTTGCACACTCACGAACACTAAACGGTTAATAATCCACCATTATTTCACATTAATATTCGACATAACACAAATTTTAGAAAATAAAACAAAACCGCAGACATGACTCTTCACTTTCCCGCCAAGAAGTCAGTCGGCTTTTACGACATGCACGGGATGTCAGGCAACTAATATTATTTCCACGTCCCAGATTAGCATGGGACCAGCATTTAGAATGGTAGCTAATATACGAGTAATAGCAGATTCCATTCTGTGGTATAGTTGTTAAGACCACCGTTTTCAGACCCAGAAGTACATGTTTGTGTTCTCGGTTTGGTTGGCAGTAGGGCGTGTTTGTCCGCCTGACTAGCTACCACCATCTTATCTAATATATGTTTGTAGCATTGTTGTGTTCCGGCAGCTAGAGATAAGATAGCCAGCGCCTCAGTAGTCGGGGATTCCGGGTGAGGTGCGCTTCCTTCGGTTTTAGCACTTAACATCGGGTAGCTCTCCCAAAAAGCATACATAAAATAAGACAAGTACATTTAACTATATACCTATACTAGCAGCCCGTCCCGGCTTCGCACGGGTGGACATTTCTTTTTTAATATAGCCTTTGTTGCTCAGCGCTAATGTAGCATTCTAATGGTGAAAGAATTTTTTAAATCGGTCCAGTAGTTTTTGAGTTTATTCGTTACAAACAAAAAAACCAAAAATAGGTACAAAGCTTTCTTTTTTATTGTATTAGTATAGATAAACTCGTAGTACCATATAAACAGTGTACAGACGCCTGCACATCAACGTATCCAAAACTGTAAAATTTCTTCAATACATTTTCAACCGTACGACTTAGTAATAAAGTTCAACGTTTATTGAGGAAATTTGACAGTTTGTGGTAGGTTGATGTACTGGTGTGTGTACCTCACAACATTAGTTTGTAGTTCTTTATTTATCCTGCTAGTTCTCGTGGTGATTTAAAATGGTTTATAATTACATGCGCTATACGCATTATCGGCAATGCAGAGGTCACTAATGCTCTCGAGGCCCTGCGATTGCGGAGAGATATAGCGTCACTCAGCGTCTTCTACCGCTTACACCACGGCGAGTGCTCTGAAGATGTCTTTGACTTTATCCCACCTTCTCCCTTCCTCCATAGGAGTACGCGTGCTGCTCTCCGGAGTCACCCCTGTACTGTCTCGAACATTCCATCGCGCACAAAGAAATTTGATGACTCGTTTCTTTGTCCAAAAGATGGAATAGTCTACCAGCACACGTTTTCCCTCCTTCCTATGACATGGGGTCCTTTAAACGAGGCGTGAAGAGGCACCTTGTGGGCCGGCAGGGTGAGGGTGACTGATGCTGCGTTGTTTTCACGCTGCACCAGTTGTCCTTGCGTCTGGACTCCATTTCCACTTAACATCAGGTGGAGTGGAGTCATTTGTCGAGCTAAGTATAAAAATTTAAAAAAAACATGCCTGCATACATTGCCTACACAGCGTAACGACAATTGTAATATTTTCGTTTTATTTTTATTTGTAGCTATATAATACTTTCATTCATAACAGTGTATTAAATTATTCAACAATAAACATTAAAATTAGGCATGAGAGTCATGCAGTGAGACGATGGCAAAATGAATAAATCAGCTGGGTTTAAGGCACAAAAATAAAGAGAACCAGAAGGCGAGCTTAATCATACCGCGCTCGAGCAACTCACACATATACCCCTTTCACGGACACGAATCTCGCTTCCGGCCGATCCTTTAAATGCCACTACACAATTTTACAGAATACACAAAATATGCACACTAATTTAGGCCCAACACACCGTACCTACTCGGCTGGGCTTCTCCCTACCACCACGGCCCGGTCAATCCGAGCCGAGGTCGTGCCTTTAGAGGCGCCTTGGAGTTGTTGCGCTCCCGATCCGATCCGAACCCCTCGGAGATTCTTGTGGGGCACGGGGACGCGCACTAGTGCGTCATGCTGTTCCCTCTAGAAAACGTCTGACGGTGCTTCTCATACGGCTTGAGGACCCCTTTAAGTTTCTTGCTGTCCCCAAAAATGGCTGGTTTTTTTTAAGTGTTTGGTGCACTGAAGCTAAATTACATATTTATAAAATACTGCGTTTAATTTCTTCACTGTATTTTATAAATATTTAAGCCTGGTGAAGCTGAAAACGCCATCTGAGGCGATAAGAAAAATCTCAAAAAAAACGAATCTCGGAACTCAGCTGTTGCGAGATTCCATGTCCGTGAGAGGTTGTCTACGTGTGCGTTGCTCGAGCGCGTTTGTACGAATCTTACCTTCTACTGTTTGTTATTTTGTGTCTACGGTTGTATAACATTAAATTGTGTTCTCACAGCTGGTTAAATAGCTGAAATTGTAACTACAACGGTGTTATTATAGGTAGATCATAAATAAACACGTAGTTAGTTGAATGCTCGACAATATATTGATAGATAGAAGACGTATTAAAATTACTATAATTAGTTTGTCTAACGCAACCGCGCCTCTCGACCTTCGGGGGGCGTGAGTTCCGGTAGCCTTTGCAGCCCTTTTAAAGGCTAAAGGCGAACCCCAGGCTTTTTAACGGGTCTGTCTTAATCCTTTTTTAGAAAAAGGACAAGGCAATCCCCGGATCTACGGAATCTGCGTGCAGATTTTTCCATGAGCAAAAAAAAAAAAATTGTCTAACGCCTCGGTGGCCGAGTGATAGCTCTCGGCCCGACCCCCGAAGGTACCGGGTTCAATTCCCTGGTCGGGCAAAGTGTGTGTTCGGATTTTTTCGGTGCATACCCCGGGTTTGTGATCACCAACCCGCATTTGGCAAGGGTGGTGATTAAGCCATCACCCATCATTTGTAGTGATGAGGCCTTTGCCCAACAGTGGGAGTTATAGGCTATTTACTATTTACTTACTAGTGTGTCTATGCGTATATCATAATACGTAATATATGATATACCTACAGATTTATTTATTTATATACGTGTCCCAGGGTCATATAAAATAACATTAAATCATTAGTAGTTAGAAGTACAGACAAGAAATAACAAAATATCTATAAAATAAAAATATGATGAATGTAAATAAAGCCAACGACAGAAATAAAACGGGCAAAAGAGTGTAATATATATAAGTAATTAGGAGTTATGTAATGTTTTGTAGGTTAAATTAGATTTTTTTTTTGTGAACTTAATCATTTTACTATGTTGAAACGGAAAATGGTGAAGAATAAATTTAAAAGTCCTAGTTGACCTTTACACACACTCATTGTTATATAATTACTAGCTGCCCCCGGCGGACTTCGTACCGCTTTGACAGTTTCCATGACAACACTACAAACAAATCATTTTGTATTGGAAAAATTTCAAAAATCAAAAAAAAATTAGGGGTGGACCACCCTTAACATTTAGGGGGATGAAAAATAGATGTTGGCCGATTCTCATAGATACCGGATAAGCACAAAAAATTTCATCAAAATCGGTCAAGCCGTTTCGGAGGAGTATGGCAACGAAAACTGTGACACGAGAATTTTATATATTAGAAGATTATTTTTGTATTAGTTTTAATGATATTTTTTTGTAATGTTCTCTGATTCATTGTTTTTTTTTCTGTTATGTCTGTGTGATCGTCAATAAATAATTTCTTTTCTTTTCTTTTCTTTAAAAAAATGTATATGTATCACGGATTTTTTTTTAGGTAAGCACTTGGCCTTTATCTCAACTGATGTTAAGTGATGATACGGCCGAAGGTGGAAGCGCACTTCACCCGGGATCCTCAACTAGTGAGGCACTGGCTATTTTATCTCTAGCTGCCGGAACACGATGTCACTCTAACTAAGCTAAACTAAACAATAGCTACCGAGCTCAAGATAACAACTATCAACGGTCACCCATCCTCTGGGCAGCCATTATAAAAGCTGCTTAACATTCACGATTGTGACAAGCGAGCACTAACCAGTTTTTTTATTGAGCAACCACAAGTAAAGTCTAGTTGTGAGATCATTATCGATTTTGAAACTGATTTGATGATGCCAATCGATACTTAACCGATTACGATCGCTTCCGTAATCGTTTGCGGTGAAAACACTGCGGCTTGCGGTGCTGTAATGGTGTAAGTGTAAAAAAGCGATTTTTCTAAATAGCTCGTTGATGGTAAGTGAAGTAACGCTTTTGTCGCAGCAAAACAAAAGTAATTTAACACGTTCAGACCGGCACCTCATGAGTAGGAGGTACTTGGCATTCGACGGGGCAAATCTTCATGTGGCCACCGGTGGACATCACCGCCCTATAAACCAAAAGTCTTGCCGGGCGGGGTGCGCCACCGGTGGACACGGCTAGGAATAGCCAAAACATAAGTTAGAGAAAACGGAAGGAAAGGTAAGAAATACCCGAAAGAGATGCAGACCTTGTTACGGCCGTTTTACCACAACCGAACCAGCAGCTGTGGCTAGAAAAAAAACGCCACGTATAAATACATTTTGCTCTGCTTGTAGCAAACCAATGTGTTTGGATTGTTTCAATGCGATTAATAAAAAAACAATTGTAATTTTATGACATTTTATTGTTTTTGTTAAATTTTGATTTGGTTTTGCAATTATTACATTTTCTCAACATACTTTTTATAAATAATAATTGAGATTTCGTACAATTTATGTCCTGTTTATCTGTTTTTTTTTCTTGTAAATATTATTTTTCAAACACTGATTTTTTTACTTCTCGAAACAATATCAATCTCCTGAGCTATACTTTGAAAATTTGTCATTCCTACTATGCGGGGACGGTAAGTACAACACTTGCTCTCAAAGCGGCACTAATTTCTTAGTACATTAAAGTCTTGTATGATGTGGCCACCGGTGGCGCACCCCGCCATATCAGCAAATCCGTCGTGCTCACACGCCGGAGGGAACGTGTTAAAAAGTTCTATACATTATAGCCGCTTTTGTATTTTTCTATTTGTCAAACTTTTTTATTGTATTTTATTATTTAATATTATTTTTTTTATTATCAGTTTTTTTTAATAAATACACTTTATTCCTCTGTTTAAGTTGTTTGCATTTTCGATTTAACAGAGTTTTAATGGTCTCCATTCGACTTCGACAAATAGCGCTTTGAAAAAATAAGACCGCCTAACTGGAAATTTAAAAAGAAACTTACGCTAAATACAATTCTATAGGTAAAGAAAAAGAAACAATATCACTATTTTACGTTAAATGTTCGTAATAATCGTGTATTAGTATTATCTATCTAACATATTTTATCTTTACAGGAACATAACTCTACTATAACGTAGCATACACCAATTTTTATAACATAAACTGTAAGTCAGTCCTTGTGAATTCACTTATACGAGTATATGTATAATACGTGAGAGAAGGTCTGTCGTGTCTGCGGCCAGAATTAGCGTGTGCAGTAATAAAAATGTTTATATTAATGCGCTGTTTCATATATTACCGAAGGTTTCTCAACATCTACATATTAACCGCCTCTGTGGTCTAGTGGCTAAGACCACCGGTTTAGACCCACAGGTCCCGGGTTCGATTCCCAACGGGGGGTACATGTTTGTGTACTCGGTTTGGCTGGTGGTAGGGCTTGTTTGTCCGCCTGGCTAGCTACCACCATCTTATCTAAATATGTCGCCATAACATCAATGTTTGTAGCATTGTTGTGTTCCGGCAGCTAGAGATAAGATAGCCAGTGCCTCACTAGTTGAGGATCCCGGGTGAAGTGCGCCTCCGTCATTGGCCTTATCATCACTTAACATCAGGTGAGATATTAAATATTAAAAAAAATGTTATTACAAAAACACAAATGTTGGAAAAATATCCACGAGCAGGATTCCGGGTGCAGGTTCGAATCCTGCTCGTGGAAATTTTTTCAACATTTGTGTTTTTGTAATTTGTTTCACAACAAAATTTGCGTTAACATTATATAAACAAATAAAAAAAAAACATTTTATAAATAGCTTGCCTACATCTTAACTGACCTTTAGTATTTGTAAAAATATTATGATCAGATGTTAATGACGGTAGTCGTTGACATTGAATGGGCGCCTTTGGCTTTCAAAGTAAAAAGTAATAGTTATGAATAATTTCTTTTTAATCTCTAAATTTTAAGATTACCTTTATGATTAACTAAAATAATATTTTACATGTACTTCAACAGGTTCGTGTACACACGCCAGCACATCAACCTACCCAAAACTGTCAAATTTCTTCAATACATTGTCAACCATATGCCATAAACAAGTTCAAAGTCTATTGAGGAAGTTTGACAGTTTGTGGTAGGTTGATGTCTACGCGTCTGTACATGAATATCCAAGGAAAAGTAGTGACAGGTTTTTGATGTGTAAGTTAAGATAACACATAGTACTATTTTATTTGTTTAAAATATCACTATCACAATATTTTAAACAAATAAAATAATATCTCAGCAAAGTTAGGGAAGACACTTTTTTCTGTAACACAGTTCTAACTTTCACAGGCTGCGGGGAATCCATTTTTACTGTGTACATTGTTGTGATGAATAAAGACATATTATTGTTATTATATTAAAAGGAAAAAAAAAGGTACACTTACCTAAACTCTTTGTCGGAGCCACTTTGAAGTTTGTGTTCTCTTTACTTTGTAAAACATCAATTTCACTTCACTTTTTACACTTTCTGTCACTTGCTTCACTTCACATCGCTCATCACCTGCTCATAATCCAAAATAGTAATCGTAGTAATAAAATAGAGTGTAAATTATTACTGCGTAAAAAACGAATTTTAAATATATGAACAAAATGTCTTTTAAGTAAAAAAGTATTTGCTGAGTTACACCCTTCGGGGCTTCGGGTACGGTGGAGGCTTCTTGCATTTATTGTGTTGTCGAGATTAATTTTCCTGTAACAATAATTATTTTTAAAATTACTTTTTAATCAGGAGTTATAAAAAAACACTTAAAAAATTTTTTCTGGTATTTTGAAGTGCAAACTTAGTGTATTCGAATTTTGTTTCTACAAAATCGAAAAATGTATAAAAATATTACGAGTTTTTTATTATTATGTTACCACAGTAGGCTTATCAGAATAGTAGTAGCTGACATTGCAAAAGGTAGCAGATTCGATTCGATTAGTTTTAAACATTCCTTAGCACTATTTAGTTTATAACTATTTCTTAAAATATTTATAAAACTTATAAAATACAGTGAAAAAATTAAACGCCCACCCGACCCAGCCAGGAATCGAAACCTGGGTCTCCCGCAATCCGGGCGGCTGCACTGACCGCTATGCTACCGGGAAGGCTGACGTAAGCGCTGAATTTTGTCACTGCTTTTTAATTATTTTTTTAAGTTCTAATAGCGGCACTGTGCGCCATCTATCCAACGGTCATTGCAACCGATGGCCATGCAGATTCACCTTTGCAGATGAAATACCACAAATTTGACAACACAACGCCATAGTAAATATGTTTTATTTTCTAGTGCTAATTGCTGCACTGAAGCTAAATTTATTATTAATTTTTTCACTGTATTTTATAAATTTTATAAATATTTAATTTAGGTTCAGTGCAGCAATTAGCACTTGAAAATAAAAAGTAAAATTTAGTATTTCTTTATTCACAAATCAATTTTAAATTTTTCAATACTGGATGTCACCAGAAAAAGCAGGTGGTCTGTCCGATCCGATCCGAAACCTTCGGAGAATCTAGTAGGGCACGAGGACACACCTTAGTGCGCGATGCCGTTCCCTATAGAAAACCTCCGAAGGTGATTCGTTTCACACGGCTTATTTGGAACCCTTTGAGTTTCTCGCCGCCCCCAAAAAAAGCCCGGTGACGCTGAAAATGCCGTTTGAGGAAATCAGCAATTTCTCTCCAAAAAAAAGGTGGTTAGTATTCAATTGATGCGAAAATAAAAAAATATGTTGCTGAATCCAATTTAAAAACAAAAAAAAAATATTCAGTTTAGGCTACAAGTAGCTCATTTATGAATGTCACTATGCCATCGGTTCGTAAATCTACACATGTCTTTATAATTAAAGGAAAGATGTGTCGATCTTTGGTTCCTGTCGAAGACTGGGGCCACTGCCATAACTATCTTTATGAGGCAGTGGCTATTATCAAGCTGTGTAATACAGTTTTCTATATTACAGCAATACCGCTGAGATTTCACTTTAGACTTGGTAAAGCGAGCATTGCTGATCTCAATAAAAAGAATTAAGAATAAAAAATTGCATTAAAAAAAACTACATTAAAAAGAACCATACAAAAATGGTAACTAAATAGATTGTATGTTCTGGGTTAATTTCCCAGGTTGAACAAAGTGTGTCGTGTGAACCCGCATTTGGCATTTTTGTTTTATTTAACAAATAGTATGTTATTAAGAGTTATAAGATCCAATGCATAAAAACATTTCCAATATTTATTTAAAAAAAAAACATATTTCTAAGTTTACTTTGACTGTGACTCGACAGTCAAAGCTAACATTTTTTTATTCAAATAAACTAACGAACAGTGTTACAAAAACACAAATGTTGAAAAAATTTCCACGAGCAGGATTTGAACCTGCACCCTTCTGACACACCGGGGCAGGTGCTCTTCCAATTGAGCTATCGTGGTTCTAACCAGCCCGCCGAAATTATTCAACATTTACTTTTTTACTTTAAAAACCAAAGGCGCCAATTCAATGTTAACAACTACCGTCATTAACATCTGATCATAATATTTTTACAAATATTAAAGATCAGTTAAGAAATAGGCAAGCTATTTATAAAATGTTTTTTGTTTTGTTTATATAATTTTAACGCAAATTTTGTTTCGAAAAGTGCTTTTGAATCATCCATACATTTTTTACCCACTAGTATCCATTCAGGACGTCTATTTTTTAGCTGTGGAAAAGAATGGGCGCAAAAGAAACTCCACAGCTTTATTAAAAGATTCTAACATTGGAATCTAAGTTACCAACACTAAAAACTGTTACAGGTTTATTTTTAATACTTAAAAACCATCAAATGTAGCGATACATGGCTTTATTTTAATAAATTGGCTTTGGGCCAATGTTGGGAGTGGGATAGTAGACAATATATTAAAAGTGAAAGTAAAAATAGTCTATAACTGTCTATAACTGCTGGACAAAGACCTATATCATTGAAATCAAGTCGTCGCTACAACTGATGGGTATTAGCTTAATCACCACGCTTGCCAAAACTGGGCTATGCGACGAAAAATTTCTCAACTTCTATAATACAGTGGCGTCGATAATAGAATATAATAATTAAATACATACATGCTATGAATGTCTTTTACTCACAATTTAAATACCTTAAAAAATATATAATATAATAACTATCTAAAATATATTATTAAAAGGAGTCCCTTCAATTAAATTACCTGTGCCTTCCAACTTTACTTTTAGATTAGAGAGTTTAAGGACGGGAGATTGCTTAGCTCTTAGCTTAGCCCTATCAGTTAAACTCATTTCATTCCGTTAATTCATTTCATGCCAATTTTAAAATATCACTCAAGTAAATACGTAACAAGTATAGTGTTTAATTTGTATTAAATACTATAGTAAAACAAGTTAGCTTTATCATTGCATGCACACTTGCTTCAAAATATTGTCTCATCAACTTGAGACAGATAAAAAATCTTATTTACTAAAAATACATAACGAAACAAAAGACAAACGATAAAAGAGCTTACCATAAACACAGATCCCTAATTTAACTGCGAAAACATGGTATAATCCGGTAAGTGTAGATTAAAAATGATTTATTTTCACTGCACCAACTAAACACACTTTCTTGCGTGTGGTAATACTGAGTTGTACTGGCGTTGGATAGCATGAGTGGGGATGTGGAGTGACCATGCGAATATATTGCGAAAGGACATATTGTTTTTTTTTTTTGCAGAACGTTTGTTTGATGTACTGGAGATTTGTCGCGTATGGACAGTGGTGTTACTGTTACAAACTCATCAGTGTTACAGATAGAGTTATAAAATTAAATTTTATTTTCGGAATATTGAAACAATTGAAACTTTGAAAATTTAAACTTTATTAACTAATCGATTTAGATTTTTGTGTGGTTTATTTGATTTGCTATTTTCTTTCTATACTACTCAAAACAAAATAAGGGCCACGAGGTATTTTTTCATTTTGGTGTAAATTATTAAACATTTACATATTGAAAGTAGTAAAATATTGAGTATACAAACTCTTTGATACCTAAACTTTTTAATATTGTAGTATTCATCTAATGCTGGCAACAATTTTAAATAAAATTTGATTTAAAATTATTTTTGAAAATTTTGATTCCATTTTCTTTGACGTTTTGCTTTCCTTAGCTTCTTGGTTTATTAGAAATTATCAGAGTTCATTGATATCTCGAGTCAGAAACATCTTTTGCAATATGCCACAAGCACGCAGGCGTCATATGGACTCGCTGACAGCAACCAGAGCCGTTACAATGATTGAAGAAGGTCATTCGCAGCGATCTTTGCAATTGGGATTTTCTCGAAGAGCTATTCAAAATCTATGGAATCGTTTCCAAGAGACCGGCAGTGTTAGAAGAAGACCTGGTTCGGGCAGAGTTCGCATTACAACAGCTCAAGAGGATCGTTACATTCGATTAAGTGCGCGCCGAGATCGCACAACGACGGCCCGCAAGCTGCAAAATCGTTTACGGCTCACAACGGGTACTCGTGTCAGTTACCAAACTATTCGTAATCGATTGCATGAAGACCAGCAGGCATCAAGAAGGCGAGTTGTCCGTATTCCATTAACCAGAAATCATCGTGCAAATCGTTTAAGATTTTCCCGTCAACATTTGGACTGGGACATAAACCAATGGGGCATGGTGCTCTTCACAGACGAATGCAAAGTTAACTTTTTTAACGACGATCGGCGTATTAGAGTATGGAGAAGACGCGGCGAGAGATTTTCAGAAGCCTGCATCCATGAAGTCGATCGTTTTGGTGGTCCAAATGTAATGATTTGGGGCGGGATAAGCTTACACGGCAAAACTGAGCTCGCTATTTTAAATGAGGGTACTGTTACTGCTCAGCGGTATATTGAGGAAGTCGTCAGACCACATGTGATCCCATTTGCCCAGCGAGCGGGTCCTGGATTCATCTTGATGCAAGACAATGCTCGTGCACACACGGCTCAAGCGACTCGGTTTGTACTGGAAGCGTCTCAAATTCAAGTCTTGCCGTGGCCGGCGAACAGTCCGGACTTAAATCCAATAGAGCACATGTGGGATCAATTGAAACGAAGAGTTAGAGACGGTGATCAGGAAATCCACAACCAACAGCAACTCATCAACGCTGTTAAAAGGGCCTGGGAAGAGATTCCAATGGAAAATGTCAGGCATTTGATTGGGAGCATGCACTCCAGGCTTCAGGAGTGCGTAACGAAACGAGGGGGGCATACCCGTTACTAAAAAATGAGCATGGAGTATTTTCTTTTGTTTTCAGTAACTTTACATTGTTTTTATTTTTAACCTTAAATGTGTTTTTTCTTTCAAAAGCAAATAAACTTTTTAATCATTATTATTGGAATAAATTTATTGGTCTACACGGTAAAAACAACATTAAATTTCGTTATGAAGACAAAAAAATTAATATTGGTTTTATTATTTTCATGGTACAGACAAAATACCTCGTGGCCCTTATTTTGTTTTGAGTAGTATATTTAGTTTTTACCATTTTATTTGGACGTCTTTTATTATTCACACAATGACGTAAAATACAAAACAACGTCAAATAGGTAGTAATAGTAATAGGTTATAGGTCGATCAATGTCTCTTTGAAATACCACAAATTACTTTACAATTAAATAAAGATTAAGAGATAATTGATTTGTTTTATTAAAAGATAGACCTAAACCAGCCTACAAAATAAAAGTTAAATCTCAAAAGCCTTTTTAAATAGCCACGTTACAAAAACACGGCTACATCAATTGCTTGACAGTTAAATAAAAATAACGATTTGAATTGATGTCGTTTTCATTGACAACATACACACGAAATATCATTCTGTCACTTTTTTATGCTTTTTTTCTTTTAATGTAATGATTTCTTAAAATGATTTATTGTAATGTCACGACAAATGCCAGGCACTTTCATGTAAACGCTCGCACAGACACTGCACAGCAGGTGGGGAGGTGGGGTGAGCAACATTTGGCCTTAAATCAAGGACAATTCCTATAAAGAAACAATTAATTTACAAAAACTACATTATGCATCATATTTGCGACAAAACATCAATAAATAGAAGTTATATTTAATTTATGTCAAATAAAAATAAAGATTAAAGTGGCTATGGCGTCTATGGGTCTATGTAGATGTTGGCTATAATTAAACCAGAAAGAGAGAGAAAAGCACAATAATGCATTATAATGTTTGAAGTTTTAGCACGAATGAATACACAACAATTACTTCATAAAAAGTACCACCACGCGGGCCCAGTGCGGATTGGTGGTTGTTAACGACTGCTAATGCAGCCGGGACCAACGGCTTTACGTGCCTTCTGAAGCACGAAGGAGCTCGGTATGACAAATTTTTAGGCACCCATCTTATGACCGGCCTATGCGAAAGTTGCTTAACCTTAGCAATCGCACAGATCGGGCGCGAGAGCCACTGCGCCATCGAGCTCCTCAGAATTTATTTTTATCTTTATATATTTATCGATAAAACTTAGTTAAATTGAAATATCCCACAAATATCTTAAGCCACGGTGTCCCTACACAGTTGCGTGCGCGCACAATGCCCGGCCAGTCGGCGACGTGAAATCGAACCCACACTATTATAGCATAGCTCAGCTCGCCTCGCGATCAGATTGTATAATTTTATAATCTGGATTTAGGTCGCGAATGGTCACCACATAGTACCATGTTTCAGTACTTTGATTCCATAATGTACAGTCGACATCACATTTAATCGTCACCGTAAACAAAACAAAAAAATAAAAAAAATATATTTTAAAGTTACATAAGAAGTAGAAGTGGCGTGCACTTGGAGAAACCTATGTCCAGCAGTGGACTTATATAAAACTTATTAAAATAAATTAGCCCAACCTGCCTGTAATTATCAAATGGTTCGAAAAGGCCCATTTGTAAATGTGTGTGAAAATTTATAACAGGTTACCAAGTGAAATCAGTGACATAAAAGATTTTACTAAATTTAAAGTAATATTTAAAAAATATCTAAAAAAAAATGTTTTTATTCGCTGCAAGAGTTTTTGAATGAATAATTTATAAAATAATTGATAATAATTTTTTACACGACCTGCTCGACAATGCCTCAATATCATGCAAACCTTACTCAAAGTAAATCATTATAGCCCTTGTCTTTTGCCGGGGTGTAATGTTGTACTGAATTTCATTATAACCCGCCGGGCAGTAATGTGATTCTCACTTCTCTTAGTTCTTATTGTTATGCATTTAAAGTCTAATTTCGTCAAAATCGCGCGGCGCGCGGCTGCTGCAGCTGCTGGTGGCCGACGGCGAGGAGGTGGACGGCGGCGCGCGCCGCGCCTCATTTATTTGAAAATCGAACTTATTCGAAAATCGAGCTGGCCACGCCACGGCAAGCCGAACGAAAAAAAATCAATACTTAAAACAAAAGCCGCGAGTATTTCAATACGGTGCAATCAGTATCAGACAACACTGCAAAAGAAGATAGAATAAAACATTAAGAAAATGTCGAGTGACGAAAGTGATTTAACTCCGGAATCCATTAAATTAGACGCCTTAGGTATTGTTAATAACCTACTACCAGAGAAGACGAAGGAAAAATACTTTCTAGTAGCCTTGGTTTTTATTGTCTCGCAAAAGGTGAGAAAAGTAGAGTATACTCCTCAGGGATAAAACTGATTTTGCCTTGGGCGCGCTTAAATCCTTCACTGCTCTCAGGACTCCATTTTAATTCCCTCGCTTCGCTCGGGAATCAACTCAAAGCCCCCTCGCTACGCTCGGGAGTTAAATCTGGAGTCCTTCGTTACGCTCAGGATTCAATATCGCGCCCGTGACATAATACAGTGCTTTATCCCCTTGGTGTACAATCTACTATTATGGATTTTTATTATAATAATAATGTTGATTGTTAATAATAGGATTGTTTTTGATTGAATGTAGACTTTTCTTTATTTTTATTTTCAAGTGCTATGCTGTTTATAAATATTGAATGTAGATATTAAGAATTTGTTATAATAATGTTATAAGTGTAAATTTAATTTAATAATAAGTAATGTTATTTAATTTTGCACGCGACGATGGCAAGCGACCGGACAACATATCTTTATTTCCATGAAAGGTGGGTGTTTAATAATTTTATTAAACATGATAGTTTCATGTGGCCACACTAAAATTATTTTCTGTGCTGGCAACCTTTTTTTTTCTCTCTCCCATTATGGTGATAATACGTGCAAGTTGTGGCCTAACAAATTAATTAATTTTAGTAATAAAACCAGTGATATAAGTTTCAGCTGCATTTTAATTTTACAGTGGGTAGGCCTATAGTATGAGATGCAACTTGTGTCGATACTCTTGCGCCATCCCATCTTCCTAGCACAGCGTGCTGTGCTAGTGCTGCTGCTGCGGCTGCAGAAAACCTCAAGCGGCGAAAGTATAATAAACCTTATCGGCAATTATATTTTCGAGCCGTTTGGGGTTGAAACCCTCGGGCCATGGGGTCCGAGTGCTCATGTTTTGTTTACTGACATCTCCAAACGGCTGGTTGACACTTCCCATGACCCAAGGGCTGGCTTTTACCTTGGCCAGAGGCTAAGCATTGCCATACAACGTGGCAATGCCGCCAGTCTCTTGGGTACATTACCAGTCGACAGCGACGCGGAGGAATTTTTTGACGCCATATTTTAGTTTCGTAATAGTCTTAGTTACTTTAGGTTATTATATTATTGTGAATACTATTATTATATATTTGTATACTTCCTAATACATTATTAATATATCTTATAATAAGTAATGTAATTTTATATAATGTACTTGCTGTGCCCTTGCAGGGTCATGTTTGTTTCTTTTTTATCTTTTTTAACACCTGTACAACATGAATGCAACAAAGAACTTTGACCTTTGCCGTTGGATCCCGGCTGCATTAAAAGTCGTAAACAACCACCAACCCGCTCTGGCCACGTTATGGCCCGTTCTCCCTATCCACCCATAATGAAACATAATGAAACAATGAAATTAAATATTAATGAAATATTTATTTATCAACAACAAATCAGTTTTAACAATTACAGAGGTTGATTCTCTCCTTTGTAGCGTGAGAACACTTGTGCCAGGAGAGAATCGCTCTCATTTAACATAATAATACTTAACAATTTGTTAAGTAGCCGCTATACTTAGGTTCTAGTACTTTGATTTTCATAATATAAAAATATGATAAAGATATATTTATATGTATGTATGTGCGTGTGTGTGTGTGTGTGTGTGTGTGCTTGTGTGTGGGGGTGTGTTTGTGTATGTGTATGTGTATGTGTGTGTGTGTGTGTGTGTGTGTTATGGATGGTTAGTTATTATCACAAGTACATATTTTATCTATCAATATGAACAATTACACTTATCACATACATTATCCATAGGGATAGCTCGTGCCCCAGCAGTGGGGACATAAAAAGCACTGGTGACGACGATGATGACCATTCAATAAAGCAAATTATGTGCAATTCCCTAACTTTGACGTTGACTAAATAAAAAAAACGCATTTAGCTATATAATAAGTTACTAGGTATAAAAAAACAGTCGTCAAAAAGTTCTTACATTAATGCATTCGGTTGCAAATGTATGTTACATGTTTTAATAAATACACTATACACTCAAGTAAGCTCCTAAAACTCATTAGCACAAGGCCAGAAGCAAACCCGCGACCTTTCTAGCAAGGCCACAGTTTCATCCAAGCATGTCATCGTATTCAGTCATGTAACACGTTAAGTTGTATAAAATCGTAAACGGCACAAATACGCAAACCTGGGTCCAAATTATTTGTTTGTTCCGTTTGCGGTGGAGACATTGGGTCCATGGGGGCCGGAGGCCAAGCAGTTTATTAAAGAGTCGAGTGCTCGCCTTATTGAAGCCCCCGGTGACAAGAAGGCTGGCAGCTACCTCTGCCAACGTATCAGCTTGGCGATCCAAAGAGGTAATGTTGCCAGCATTCTTGGGACCGTTCCCATGAGCCCACAGCTGGAGGACATTTTTTGTTTATAGGTTTTATTTTGTCTTTAGTAATCTTAATTTTTTTCTTTAATGCAGTTAGTTATTTTATGTTTCTTGTAAGTTAATTCTTTATCCTATTCAAATGCAGCAATAAAATAAATATAATATCTTTAAACTTATATAATAAAGCTGAAGAGTTTGTTTGAACGCGCTAATCACTAGAACTACCAGTCTTTTGCATTTGAAAGCCCAATTTCTGTGAAAGGCTAAAGGCTATTAACACCACGCTATGACCTTTAACGAATACGAAGTACTAGCGCATTCGTCCCTTTGTACTTTTTGTACGACTCCAATTTTTTTTGTTTTTTTTTTAAATGATCACCAACATATTTAACATCATTGATATCGTAAACAAAACATTTCAAAAATAGATTTTAGCTTAATGTCAACACAATTATAGGCGAAGACTGCATGCAATTACGTGAATAGAAATTACAAAAAAAAAAAAATAGTACCTCCATAATTATGATAAAATGGGATTTGAAGTTAATATTAAATATGAAAAATTTAAATAACAATTGCAAAAAAAATAAGAAATATAAATACTTATGTCGCATACAATACATATCAGGAGATGAGAGACTTCCTAAAGCTGCGAATGTCACTCATGAACAAGTCCAAACTCTTGGTTTTAGCTGTACCATTAAACTCCCTTATGATACGATTCAAAGGTGCATTCTGACTAAGGTTAGACCTGCAAGGCTGGTCTACAAGGATGTTAATTCTTGATGCCCGTGGGAGCTTTAAGGGTACATTGAATGACAGCGATTTTAGTAAACACGGGACATCAAGGATGCCATTCGCTAGCCTATAGAGAAACATGAGGTCGTGCATACGTCTACGATCCGATAGAGAACTGATCTTAAAATGGTCTAATCTCTCAAAATATTTTAATACACTCTAGCCCAAGTTACACGAAAACGTCAAGTGCCATAAAAATCGCTTTGTTACCATGTGTGTGTGTTTTTTATGTGTACAATAAAGTATTCTATTCTATTCTGTTCTAGCGCATTAAGGTGACGCAATGCGACACGGTGGGTAGGGGTAAAGCTAGTTTCCATTATAAAATACATTAAAGTAACATTGTTTATGTTCTGTCTCAACTTACTGTACTTATTGCAACACTATAACATTGACATGAACGAAAAAAAAAATTAAAAAGTTACAAATCCTTCTAGACTTCCAGTCGGATGGAGAGAGCTGATAAACTGTAAGGTCAGAGGCGAAACTGTTAAAAGATACTAGAATAATTACTTTACTTGCGACTTCGTCCGCATGGATTTGAGGTTACAAAATAAACTCCTTTTTAGAAAATGTTTTTGTTTTGTTTATATAATTTTAACGCAATTTTTCGTTGCGAAACAAATTACAAAAACACAATGTTGAAAAAATTTCCACGAGCACGATTTGAACCTGCACCCTTCTGACATACCGGGTCAGGTGCTCACCCAATTGAGCTATCGTGGTTCTAACCAGCCCGCCGAAATTATTCAACACTATTTACTTTGAAAGCCAGAGGCACCCATTCAATGTCAACAACTACCGTCATTAACATCTGATCATAATATTTTTACAAATACTAAAGATCAGTTAAGAAGTAGGCAAGCTATTTATAAAATGTTTTTGATTTTGTTTATATAATTTTAACGCAAATTTTTCGTTGCGAAACAAATTACAAAAACACAATGTTGAAAAAATTTCCTATTTAGAGTTCGTAGTCAACAAGAAACCCTTATAGTTTCGCCATGTCCGTCTGTCTGTCTGTCTGACCTCAGTCTAGCTCATAGACTCATAGCATTAGAAAGCTGTAATTTGGCATGGATATACATATTAATCACACTGACAAAATGGTAAAGTAAATTTTTTTTTGGTTACTTCCTTTATACGTGAAGCGGGGTTGTAAATTTTGTTAGAGTGAAGTGTCCCCCCCCCCCTGCCAGCCAAATGGTTGATTTTGGATACGTGAAACAATTCACGGTAGTTGTATATATGACGAAGTTAAAAGGAAAACTATCACAGCTATGTAGGCGTTACAAGTTTACGAGTAACAGTCGACCAACTTACAAAATGCACTTGGCGCAGTACAAATTCCTCATTGGGAACTACGTAAATAACGTTGTCAGGTGTGTGTGAAACCGGTAGTATCTACATTTAAGTATATGAGCCATCGTTAAATAAATGTTCATAAAAGCCCTCTTCTCAGAGTCCGCATTATTGAGATGGGCTACGGAACCCTACAGTGCGCGTAGCCCGACACGCACTTGGCCGGTTTTAAATAAAAATATAGCTTACGTTACCCGCAAGGACTGTAGATATGTATCAGTGAAGGATTTTTCGCAATTGGGCCAATAGTTCTTGAGATTAGCCCACACATACAAACAAACAAAGTCACTAACGTTATCACTATTAAATAAATATTTTTGATTTGAATTTTAACGCAAATTTTGTTGCGAAACAAATTACAAAAACACAATGTTGAAAAAATTTCCACGAGCAGGATTTGAACCTGCACCCTTCTGACATACCGGGTCAGGTGCTCTCCCAATTGAGCTATCGTGGTTCTAACCAGCCCGCCGAAATTATTCAACACTATTTGCTTTTTTACTTTGAAAGCCAAAGGCCCATTCAATGTCAACAACTACCGTCATTAACACTATTTTAATAGTATAGTTACAAGATTAAAAAATGTCAAAAATGCTCGGATTTTTTTTTTTTTTGCACTTTTCATAATTCTTACTACTTACCACGGGGTGTCGTGACTAGAAAGCTGTTGAGGAACATAAAAAAAAACCAATTGAAGCGAAGGTATTGAGGAAACACTACGAGGAAGTGGGAAGTTTGAGCTAACATGCATGTATTCGTGCAACTCAATAATTGAACCGAGAGCAATCAAGCGAGGAGTAATAGGCTTATACACCGTCCCACTGCTGGGCAAAAGCCTCTGTCATTGAAATGAAGTCATCGCTTCAATCGATGGGTATTTAAATCACATTGCAACTTGCATCTTGTGAATAGTAGGCCTAGGATTTAGGAATAAAAATGAAAAATTCCACGAGCGAGATTTGAACCCGCACCCCATAATATGCCGGGTCAGGTGCACTACCAACTATCCAATTAACACTATCTTCTCTTACTATGTAAGCCAAAGGAGCCCTATTCAATGTCGACAACTACGTCATCAACATCCGATGTTAATATTTTTACAAATCAGTTAAGAATTAGACAAGCTAGATGGGTGTTCAAAAATGTATTGCCTCGAACTCACCTCGTTTAAAGGACCTCATGTTGTAGTAAAGAAGAAATATCTACGGAGAGATCTATCTTGGGAGTGAGTAAGGAAATAGCCTATGATTGTCCCACTGCTGGGCCTTTGCCTCCATCATTGAAATCAAGGCATCGCTACAATTGAGGTATGGCTTAATCACCACGCTTGCCAAATGCGGGTTGGCGATCATAAACCCGGGCTATAAATCTACTTGGGAATTGAACCCGGGAACTTCGGGTATAAAGCCGAGCTGCTGCCACTCGTGGCGTTTCATAAAAGTAACAATCCATTCTTTGGTAGTGCAACAAAGAAAGGTTCACTAGATAGAGGATCCGGAACAAAAACGCATCTCGAAAGTTTTTTTTTTTTTTTGAGAGATTGCTGATTGCCGCTGCGGCATTTTCAGCTTCACCGGGCTTTTTGGGGGCGGCGAGGAACGTAAAGGGTCTCTCAAGCCGTGTGAAACGAATCACCTTCGGAGGTTATCTAGAGGGAACGGCATCGCGCACAAGTGCGCGTCCCCGTGCCCTACCAGATTCTCCGAAGGGTTCGGATCGGATCGGGGAGCGGAGCAACCCGAGGGCGCCTCTAAAGGCACGGACCTCGGCTCGGGTTGACCGGGCCGTGGAGGAGGAGAGAACCGACCAGGTACATGTCTGTACCTGGTGTAGAGCGAGTGTGAACCGGTTCTTCGTACCCTTGTTCCACGAGTACGGTGTCTTGGGCCTAAACTGGTGTGCATGTTTAGTGTATTCTGTAAATGTGTGCTGTCATTTAGAGGATCGGGCGATCTCGAAAGTGGTCCTGTTGGTCACACCTATACATTTAAATTTGAAGGAACATTGGATAGCATCAACGACTTCAGCTTACTGTGAACCCCGAATCTTAAGCATAAAGATTAATTACGGTTGCAAAATATTTGTGGGTACTAAATATTTAGTGTCATCGCCACAAACGTCATTGTGGCTCCGTGGCCCCGTTTTTTAAGCACTCGGGAATATAGTACTTAAATTGATCGAAGGCATTCCAAGCATTCCAAACATTTTTCCGAATTCTAAGTAGTTTTTTTAAAAATATTTTACGGGTAAGCGCAGTGCCTTGATCTCACTAGATGATAAGTGATGATAAAGCCAATGATGGAAGCGCACTTCACCAGGGTTCCCAAACTAGTGGCTATCTTATATCTATATAGCTGCCGGAACACAACAATGCTACAAACATTGATGTTATGGCGATATATTTAGATAAGATAGTGGTAGCTAGCCAGGCGGACAAACAAGCCCTACCACCAACCAAACCGAGAACACAAGCGTACCCCCGCTGGAAATCGAACCTGGGACCTCTAGGTCTAAATCGGTGGTCTTAACCACTAGACCACAGAGGCGGTTAAATTTTTATTATTAATGGATCGCTTCACATTACTGATTGTGTATTGTGCAGGAAAGTAAATGAATGGTCTGATTGCGTGATTTCTTCGCAAACCGACCGTGTCCGGAGTCGAGCGAAGAGAAACTCCACTTGTTGCTAACGTCAAATATTTATAGGACTGACACTTCGATTTAACGCGCTCACTCCGCGATTGCTAAAGTTAAGCTACATTCGTATAGGTCGGTCATAGGATGGGTGATCAAAAATGTATTGCCTCGAGTTCCTCCGTCCTTCAAGGAAAGTTAGTCATTGCCTGTCGTTAACAACCCCCGCACTGCACTGGGGCCGCGTGGTGGTTTACGGCGCGTTCTCCCTGTGGTGTTCCCATCCATAGGAAGGGTCGTACCCCAGCAGTGGGGACGTGTAAGGTGCTGGTGATGCATAAAGCTCTTTGGCTTGCTAATCGGGTTAACGAAGTGGAGCCACTTATCGCAATGTCGTGACATTGAAGTTAATATATTGCGAACTATTTTTTTCCTTTAGGTAAACACTTCATCATCAGCTCATTTATGTCCCCACTTCTGGGGCACAAGCCTTCCCTATGGATGGATAGGATGAACGGGCCATAAACCACCACGCGGGCCCAGTGCGGATTGGTGGTTCTTAACGACTGCTAATGCAGCCGGGACCAACGGCTTAACGTGCCTTCCGAAGCACGGAGGAGCTCGAGATGATAAATTTTTGGTCACCCATCCAATGACCGGCCTTTGCGATAGTTGCTTAACCTCAGCACTCGCAGACCGGGCGCGTTAACCACTGCGCCATCGAGCTCCTCCACTAAACACTTATAAAAACACTTGGTCTTCATCTAACCTGATGTTAAGTGATGATAAGGCTAGAGGTGAAAGCGCACTTCACCCAAAATTCTAAGCTACTGAAGAACTGATTATCTTAGTTTAACTGTATAAAGAGGTAACGTTTCTGACTTTGTTTGTTTGTATGTCGGGGCTAATCTCTGAAACTACTAGACAAATTCCGAAAATTCTTTAACTGATAGAAAGCTACATTCCTTGCGGGTAACATAGGCTATATTTTATTTAAAAAAATTAAAACCGGCCTCGTGCGTGTCGGCCCACACGCAGTGTAGGGTTCCTTAGCCCATCTCAATTAAAAAAAGAGTTTCTTTTTAAAGCTCAAATCCATGCGGACGATGTCGCGAGTAAAGTGCTAGCATTTAAATGAAATGGTGGTAGCTAGCCAGGCGGACTTAAAACAAGCCCCACCACCAACCAAACCAAGTCGTTAAGACTACAGACGCGGACTTTTTCGAAACGTAATATTGTGATGAGTTAAAAGTGAAACAACTGTTATGTCATTTTATTACCTCCGTTTTGAGAGTTATTTTAGATGTGTTTTCAAAATATGCATAGGATAATTAGATAAACTTTTGTTTATTATTTTATGGGTGTTATTTAAACGGTTAGCAGAATATTCGTATTTTTGTTAGCAACAAACTGCTAGTTGGGCAGCAAGAAAGCTAGTTGGGCAGCAACTTAAGGTCAGCAAATATTTCTAAATCAGTCTGCAACTTATATCTTTCTGAACAGCAGTCTTATGCCGCTCCCCCCTTCCGTGACTGGCGCTCGCTACGCTGCGATTCGCTCGGGAAAAAAAATTAACTTAACCTAACCAACAGTTAGGATTTCTTATGCTGACCGATTGTATAATTCTGCTGACCAAATATTTACTTTGTAATACAAATAAATTATTTCCCTTATTTTATTTTAGCTTGAAATATATTCTCACACTTGTGTAGTTGTTATTATTTTAATATCACGGGTAAGCACAGTGCCTTGATTTCACCTGATGTTAAATGATGGTAAGGCAAGGCCAATTGGTGGAAGCGCACTTCACCCGGATCCTCAATTACTGAGACACTGGCTATCTTATCTGTAGCTGCCGGAACACAACAATGCTGTTATGGAGACATATAGATGAGATGGTAGTAGCTAGCCAGGTGGACAAACAAGCCCTACCACCAACCTAACCGAGTACACAAACATGTACCCCCGAATGGGAATCGAACATGGGACCTCTGGGTCTGAGACCGGCGTACAGAGGCGGTTGAATTAATCTGTTGAATTAGTATGCAATATTTATTAAGAGATTGTGGTCAAAGGCCAATCCTTTTTGATAAAAAGAAAGAAAAAAGGAGGTTATTAGCATAAAGTTGCCAGACAGAAAAAAGATAACACACTTCTTGTACAGATAAAAAATATTAGTCACGTTTTGTATGGCCCGAGGCGGCAACCGGTTGGCCGGTGTGTGTGTGGGAGTCGCATCATGAATCTGGACATTTTGTAAAGTTTCCATTTTAAAGAAAAAAATTATAAATTGTTACTTTTTTAATCAAAAAATGTTTAGGCTGTCTCTGTATTTGTCAAGTTAAGTTTTTTTTTTTGCAAAGCCGGGTAGCCAAACTTGAAATCTGCCCTTTTTTATTTTTTTTATTTTATTCTTTTACACTTTGGATGGCACTTAAATTCAAATAATTTATTTACAAGATACGATTTTACCAGAAAATATCAACTAGCCTCAGGAACCTCGACTGGCAATCGAACCCACAACCTTTGGATAACCGGTCCAATGCTCTGACCGCTGAGCTACCGAGGCCCCAGAAGACTCATTGAGTTTTTCTAGTAGTTTGTGATTTATGCTGCAAGCCAGCGGTATTATGTCACTGTGAAGTTACTACCCTCACAGTCGAAAGAAACGCTTTTGCAAGTAATTAACAATCGATAAAGACGCAATGCCTTTTATTTAGTACATAATAATCATTTATTTAGTTTAAACTATAAATTAGCACATGAATTTCACTTCGCACCATTGCACTCGCACCATTGATGGCACGTTAAGCGGTTGTATCCAGTCTTTTTATAAGATCACAGTTGTTAGAAGCCATATTGAAATAGCGTTGTGAGACGTTGATGAGATACCATCTTCCTATTAGCTATATATTCATGAGATTTTTTGTGAAAGCTATAGATATACAGACATATAAACAGACATATGTATTAACACCTCGGTGGCTGAGTGGCAAAGTGCTCGGGCCGATACCCGAAGGTTCAATTCCCAGGTCGGGCAAAGTGTTTTTCAGATTTTTCGATGCATCGACCGGGTTTGTAATCCCGCATTTGGCAAGCGTGGTGATTAAGCCATTACCCATCAATTGTATTGATGACTTGATTTCAGTGATGGAACCTTTGGGGCTAAGATAAGATAAGATAAATTTTTATTGCCATAAAATTGTGTAAATACATAGCAGGTGTTAAGCATATAATAATGTGAACAAACAATTTACCCTAGTCGGGCATGCAATTTTTAGTAGGTAGGTACATGTTACATAGAAACAGCCACTATGCTGTTTTTGTACCGAAATATTCAGTCAAACTGTAGAACGCCTTATGTATAACCCATCTTTTTAATTTAATTTTAAAACAGCTTAAATTTACTGAGGCCTTTTGATTTGTGGGCAGATGATTAAATATTTGGATACCAGTTACATAGGCACTCTTGTGATACAGGGCATTATTAATATTTGGTAAAGACAAGTCATATGCATATCTCTTCCGCAAATTACAATTTTTTGTGCTTCTACGTTTAAAATACAGAAAATTGCTTTTTATAAAAACAGCCATCTCCAACACATAAATACCCGTCAGTGTAAAATAACCCTTTTCTCTAAAAACTTTTCTCAGAGTCTCATCAGAGTACACACGCCTGCACATCAACCTACCACAAACTGTCAAATTTCCTCAATAGACTTTGAACTTTATGTCTTAGGCACATGGTTGAATATTTTTTGAATAAATTTGACAGTTTTGGATAGGTTGATGTGCTGGCTTCTGTACATACTGTAAATAGTTCTCAAGCATTAAGCGTTAGGGACAATTATATGTTAGGTATTTACTTTTAACTTTTTACTGTTAATAATTAACTAAAACAAATAATTATAATACACCTCCACAGTTTTACAATACTGAATGAACTGGCAGCCTAAATAAATCTTCATATTTTTCACTGAACGTTGTTTACTTTAAGTCACCAGATTAGTTTTAACCTTTAAAACAATAAAAAGCTCGATATCATTATTGATCAAAATGTCCAATTTCTTTAATTCCTACAACAATCAGAGTCGGTTGCGCAAAGGTTGACAGCTACCAAACATCGTTCGTCGTGTTGTGTAATAGGTCGATATTATATGTATGTTAGATAATATCATTTTATAATATCACTGCGATAGCGATGGTATAGTATATGGAGATTATTTAAAGTTCGTGTTTTGTTGACGAACTTGTTAGTGGCGTTAACAAATGAATTGTTATTATTAGCTCATTTTATGTCCCCACTGCTGGGGCATAAGGCTTCCCTATGGATGCTGCTGCTGCTTTACAGCATGGACCAACGGCTTTACGTGCCTTCCGAAGCACGGATCAGCTCGAGATGCTAAACATTTGGTCACCCATCCAATGACCGGCCTTTGCAAAAGTTGCTTAACCTTAGCAATCGCAGACAGGGCGCGTTAACCATTGCCTCATCGAACTCTTCATGTATTGTTAACTTCTAATGTATGTGTCACTCATTATGGTAAATGGTAAATAATAACGTATAAAAACTTTACCGTAGTTTTCAAGTTTTGCTTCGTCAGTTAGACATAACAAAGCCAGTAGTTTACGAAATATAAATGAAGTGATAGAAAAAAAAATGTCTCAAATTCAAATTCAAATTCAAAATAATTTATTCAATTTAAGCTACAAGTAGCTCTTGTAAATGTCACTATGCCATCGGTTCGTAAGTCTACTCTGGGCGGGAGATCTTGTACTGAGAAGAACCGGCAAGAAACTCAGCAAGTGTCCAGCTCTTTTACTTCTTCCCTTACAGCGTCAAAAACATTGGAAGATATCATAGCCCTATCATAACTAAATTAAAAATCTAAATTAACAAATTTACCTAAGGTAAAAGTTTCAATTTCCACAATGTCATACAGTACCACTACAGTACTCTAATAAAAGTCTAAATTGTTTAAGAAAAACAAAGTCAAACTATAGTGAATAATACTAAAAATAAGATAAGTATGCAAGAGCAGACCAGCCTCCACAGGCGGCACCCGTTCACGAGTATGACATATGAATCGGCCATCGCTTCGCTCAACCATATTTTAGGGAACGTAACGACCCGACGCACACGCCACCACCGCGGAAACAATAAATGTCTCTAGGTAAGTAAGTAAATAGCCGATGTACCGTCCTACAGCTGGGTGAAGGTCTCCATCTTTGAAATCAAAGTATCGCTACATTTAATGGGTATTATTTTGAAACAATTTTTATGTTAATTTAATTTTTAAATCCTTTCTAAAACATAATCTTGTGTAAATTTCACCGTTAACAACTTTTCAAAAGCAACGGAAACTAATCAATTCAAATGATGCACCCCGAGCATCGTACCCGCTTTCGTCACATCCTGTCAATCAATACATTATTGCGGAAATGAGAAATGTCAAAATTTGCATCGCAAGATTATAATAGTTATGCAAGGTCCCCACCTTGTGGCCGAGTGGTTAGTTTCGGGTTCAACTCCCGGGTCGGGTAAAGTGTGTATCGGTATTTTCGGTGTATGTGGCAACCCGTATTGGGCAAGCTTAGTGATTTTTTTTTACTTTGAATTTCGCATTCTCAATGCAAAATAAGAAAAACACACTATATTATATAAGCTCGAGTGGGAATAGAACCCACGGTAGCCTTTGGATTACAGGTCCAATGTTCTGACCGCTGAGCTACCGATGTCAGGTACACCGGGTCTCGGTAGTCCAAAGGTCGTGGGTTCCATTCTCACTCGAGCTTCTTGACACTGGTTGATTTTTCTAGTGAAAATTATTTTGTCACTCAAAATCCTACTAATATTATAAACGCGAAAGTTTGTAAGTATGGATGTTTGTTACTCTTTCAACGTAAAAACTACCGTGTAAAAACGACCATGACCCAGACCAGCATATAGGATACCTTTTTTTTTGTAATTTTTTTTTATTACTGTAGTCTTTGCGAACGAAGTCGCGGGCAACAACTGCTCATTTAATAATTAAGATTAAGCCAAAGCCGATCAATTGGAGTGATGATTTGATTGCAATGATGCATGGGGTCAAGTGCGCTTCCACATACGCCCTTATCAGCACTTATGAAGGTCAAGCGCTAACATTCAAGTTGTAGCATAAGTACCTAATTAAACACTACGTAATCGATTAGCTCTAGATAGATTTTAAGAGAGTTTGCCGATTGCCTCAAACGGCATTTTCAGCTCCACCGGACTTTTTTGGGGGCGACGAGATACTTAAAGGGTTCCTCAAGCCGTGTGAAACGAAACACCGTGAGAGGTTCTCTAGGGAGAATGGCATCACGCACAAGTAGGTACATGTCCCCGTTCCCTACTAGATTCTCCCAGGGGTGCGGATCGGATCGGGTAAAACGTGCTAGTGTGTTAACAATATAAGACAAACAGTGCAACGTCTTTTGAAATTCTCTTAATAAACAATTATGTCACCTAATTCTCCCTGTGACCACGGACCCTGCAAAGGGTTCGAAATGTCAGCATTAAACAATATGTAAAATAAACGCAATTACTAAATTAATTCCTAATTAAAATTCCTAATTGACGAAGGAGGTCCTTGGTCGAGTGGTTTGTACACCGGTTTTCATGGTGGCACCATCTCTAAGGTCTCGGGTTCAATCCCCGGTCGGGTCAATTTAGAAATTATTGTGTATCTAAATTGTCTCGGGTCTGGGTGTTTTCTATGTCTAACAAGTATGTATTTAAGTATTTTAAGTATATTTATCCGTTGTCTAGTAACCATTTAACGAGTTTCACAACGAAGCTTCTCTTGGGCTAGATAATTGGTGTGAGTGTAGGAAAGTTTATTTTATTTAGTTAATTTATTTAATACAAGTTGTTGCCGCGACTTCGTCCGCGAAGACTAAAGTAAAAAAAATAAAATAAGTATCCTATATGCTGGTCTGGGTCATGGTCTGTATATGAGGAAAGTTTCAATAAAATCCATTCAGTACTTTTTACGTGAAAGAGTAACAAACATCCATCCATACTTACAAACTTTCATGTTTATAATATTAGTAGGATTGTTTCATTTCAACCGCAAATATAGATTTTTTACTAGGTATTACAAATGACTCATCAGTGCTTATAGTGTTTCATTATAACTACAAATACTGTTTTTTTTAATATTATAAATGTCTCATTGGTGCATTAAAGTTATCAAGTAATAAAAAATACATAAAAGAACTAGCTAGCTTAATATTTCTCTATCTTGTTTTTCCTCAATTATCTTATTTTTTTATGCCTCACTAGGTGCTTGACCTATATCTCGCCTCTATTGATACAGGTTTAAAATAGGTATAATATAAGTATGTAGTAATTAGCCTATAACTGTCCCACTGCTGGGCAAATTGAATACTTTTTTACCTTTCGAATCGTCAAAAACATGTTTTACCATACAGGTGTCTTTTATCTGTGGAGAAGAATGGACGCAAGAAACTGCACAGTTTTGATAGCTGTATTCATAATAGTTATTTTATTTATATTTTATGATAAGGATTGATATGATACAAACATTTATTAGTGTGTAATAGAGTTCTTTCATCTACAAGAAATCACAGTATGTATAATTGTTTAAAAACAAAAATACCTTAATTAAAACAATTTCCAAGACCAATTTTAAAATTAATTAATTTTTAATCACTTTATCACGTAATTTGTAACAACGTGCGCGTACATCCGTAAAAGGTTTATAAAATTTCCAATGTGCAGTGTTCGCGTACAATTTTGAAAACAAAATTTTTAAAATTTACTTGTACCAACATCACTAATTTCAATAACGAAACGACACACAACAGACGCCATGAATTCTCGCAGTTCTAATTACAATAGCAGTCTCTAATAACGCGGCGATTTACCGAAAAAGCGACGCGCGCGCACACCGCGCAAACTTTCACTATGTTACGCAAAACTATAGCAGTAATGTGCAACCGCAGAATTCTAAAGAGGGGTGACGCTTTGCAAATCGATTGTACGCTTTCCGATTCGATATAGAATACCTAGTTCAATAATGCAATAGGCACTTGGAGTGTTCATTAGGTACAGAGAGTTCTTATTAAGTTTCGAGAGTTTTCTGATGGCCTCAAGAGGCCTTTGCAGGACTTGTTTTAGAGGCAGCGAAAAACCTAAAGAGTTTTTTTGGCAAAGCGCAAACCGAAGGTCGCGGGTTCAATTCCCAGGTGGAGCAAAGTGTGTTTCCGATTTTTCGATGCATATCCCTGGTTTGTGGTCACCAACCCGCATATGGCAAGCGTGTTCATTCAGCCCATCAATTGTAGCGATGACTTGATTTCAATGATGGCGGCCTTTGCCCAGCAGTGGGACAGTATATAGGCAATTTACTTACTTACTTACTAATGAGTACAGTGCTTTCATCTCACCTGATGTTAAGTGATAAGGCCAATAGTGGAAGCGCTTTTTTTTTTTTTGAGAGAGATTGCTGATTGCCGCTGCGGCATTTTCAGCTTCACCGGGCTTTTTTGGGGGCGGCGAGGAACGTAAAGGGTCCCTCAAGCCGTGTGAAACGAATCACCTTCAGAGGTTATCTAGAGGGAACGGCATCGCGCACTAGTGCGCGTCCCCGTGCCCTACTAGATTCTCCGAAGGGTTCGGATCGGATCGGGGAGCGGAGCAACCCGAGGGCGCCTCTAAAGGCACGGACCTCGGCTCGGGTTGACCGGGCCGTGGAGGAGGAGAGAACCGCCCAGGTACATGTCTGTACCTGGTGTAGAGCGAGTGTGAACCGGTTCTTCGTACCCTTGTTCTACGTTTACGGTGTCTTGGGCCTAAACTGGTGTGCATGTTTAGTGTAATCTGTAAATGTGTGCTGTCATTTAGAGGATCGGGCGGGTAGTGGAAGCGCACTTCACCCGGAATCCTCAACTATTTAGGCACTAGCTATCTTATCTCTAGGTGTCCGAAACACAAAAACGCCCAAACATCGATGTTATAGAGACATATTAAGATATGACAATGGCCAACCAGGTAGACAAACAAGTTCTACCACCAACCAAGTCTTAACCAGAAGACCACAGAGGTAGTCTTGGGACGTAAGTACAAACTAAAAGATAAACTTGCCATCAGTCCTGAACTCCAAAACCATCGTATAACAAAGAAAAAAGTGCACAGATACAAAATGGAAAGTGCATTTATAAACTAGACTGCCACGCGACCTTGCTCGTGATATTTTGTCAACTGTTGCGCCAGGCGTTACCCAAAGACGGGGTTACGTAAGGAGAAGTCGGTACGTTTGTCAATATTGATATTGAAACAGCGACAGATCGTTGACAGGATCTTTGAAACAAGTCTAACTGTGTATACGGTAAGCTTCATACAAACGCGCTCGAGCAACGCACACATAGACAACCTATAGTGGACAAGGAATCTCGCAACAGCCGCGCTCGGACTGGTTCGAGATTCCGTGTCCTTGAGAGGGTCTTTATTATATTAACGGGTAAGCACAGTGCCTTGATGTCACCTGATGTTAAGTGTTGATAACGCCAATGATGGAAGCGCACTTCACCCGGGATCCTCAACTAGTGAGGCACTGGCCATCCATTCTCTAGCTACCGGTACACAACAATGTTTGTACATTGATGTTATAGCGACATATTTAGATAAGATAGTGGTAGCTTGCCAGACGGACAAACGAGTCCGACCACCAACCAAACAGAATACACAAACATGTAGGTAGCCCCTGCTGGGAATCGAACCCGGGACCTCTGGGTCTTAGCTACTTGACCAAAGAGGTAGTAATGTGTATATTAAGCTTTACTTCTGGAGCTACCTTATTTTATGACTCTGATGATTAGGCTGCAAGACCTAGAGACAACAGTGCGATCTGATCCGAACCCCTCGAAGAATATAGTAAGAGGGGATACTAGCGTGATTTGTTCCCTCTAGACACCTTCTGACGGTGTTTCGATAACATGGCTTGAGGAACTTCAACCGCCTGTGTGGTCTAGTGGTTAAGTCTCAGACCCAGTGGTACCGGGTTCGATTCCCAGCAGGGACTACAATACATTTGTATACTAAGTTTGGTTGGTAGTAGGGCTAGCTACCATCTTATTTAAATATGTCGCCATAACATCGATGTCTGTAGCATTGTTGTGTTCCGGCAGCTAGAGATAAGATAGCCAGTGCCTCAGTAGTTGAAGATTTCGGGTGAAGTGCGCTTCCAGCTGTTAAAGCGTCTGAAGGAACACTACCTGTCCAGTTGATTTTGTCGTCATGTAAATTGATTTCTATCACCTTGTATTTTTTTTTTGTATATTAATTTTCCTTTGTTTATGCAATTATTAGTATGTATGTGTATTATAAATATTTTAAGTAAGTTTATTTTAGTTATTGCAGGAGGTACACATTCATTCTACCTCTATTTATAATGTTTCCTTTTGCGGGCCTGCTGGAAGATATTTCAGTACTAAAATAAGCAGCACCCTTATACTACATTCACCCGTTTAGCTTATATTGTTGCCCTCTTATGTGTGTACATAAACTTGTAAATAAATAAATAAGATATACGAAAATAGACATAGAGTCTTCATCCCAACGACCTAGTCAATCAGAGCCGAAATCCTAGCCTTTGAAGATGCCTACGGTTTGTTCCACTGTTGATTCCGATCCTAACGCCTCGAAGAATTTAGCAGGTACTGGAACATTTTTTGATCACACAGTTTGAGGAACCATTTAAGTAAATATGTTAGTGCTATGATGCCTTAGTGGCCGAGTGGCAGACCGCTTGGCCCGATACCCGAAGGTCCCTGGTTCAATTCCCAGGTGGGGAAAAATGTATTTCGCATTTGGCAAGCGTGGTGATTAAGCCATCACCCATCAGTAGCGATGACTTGACTTCAATGATGGAGGACTTTGCCCAGCAGTGGGACAGTTATAGGCTGTTTACTAGTTATGGGTTCACATCAGTGTTGTAACAGAGCTATGGGGATTAAACTGCAATTTCTCGCATCTAACCTGACATTTATGCAATCTCCTAACAACGACATTGTCCTTGTAATTTTATGTAAATCTGTGTTATGGAGACACGTTAAGCCGTCGGTCCCGGCTGCATTAGCAGTCGTTAACAACCACCGCACCGCACTGGGCCCGCGTGGTGGTTTACGGCGCGTGCTCGCTGTGGTGTTTCCATCCATAGGGAAGGCTCGTGCCCCCGCAGTGGGGACATACAATGAGCTAGTGATGTAAATCCAGGGATAAAGACTTCAACACTAGCAAGCAAGTCGAAATAACAATGGAGGTTGCTTGTCAACCATTTTGGTTGCCCAATCCTTGTCGCAAAGAGGCTTTTAATTTAACGCGTCGCCAACCGTTTGTGGCAACCGGTTCTTGTAGTAAGAACCAGAACGAAAATACAATTAATTTGACGTTTAACCGTGCAATTTTTTAATGATTTGCAAGTTAATGCGATTGAGAACAAATCTCACACAGACGACATTCTTGTGCATTTTTTTTTATTTATTTGTCCGCTACTGACTGACGGAATGAATGTTAGTATATTATTATGTAGCCTACACATCAGACTACCACAAATGTCAAATTTCCTCAATAGACTTTGAGATTTAAGTCTTAGGAATATGGTATTACGATAAAGTTTTAAAGAAATTTGACAGTTTTGGATAGGTTTGATATGCTGGCGTCTGTACACTGTATATAGTGGTCAAGTATACCTGACCTTGAAATTTGACTTTATAATATTTTATACAAATTGTGACCCGCGACTTCGTTCGCGAAGACTACAGTAAAAAAAAATAAGTATCCTATATGCTGGTCTGGGTCATGGTCTGTATATGAGGAAAGTTTCATTAAAATCCATTCAGTAGTTTTTTCGTGAAAGAGTAACAAACGTCCATCCATACTTACAAACTGTCGCGTTTATAATATTAGTAGGATGAGGAGCTCGATGGCGCAGTGGTCAACGCGCCCGGTCTGCAAGTGTTGAGATTAAGCAACTTTCGCAAAGGCCGGTCATCGGATGGGTGACAAAAATGTATCAACTCGAGCTCCTCCGTGCTTCGGAAGGCATGTAAAGCCTGTAAGAAAAAACTGCATTAGCAGTCGTTAACAACCACCAATCCGCACTGGGCCCGCGTGGTGGTTTACGACCCGTTCTCCCTATCCATCCATAGGGAAGGCTCGTGCCCCAGCAGTGGGGACATAAAATTAGCTTATCATGATGACGATGATACTTTTGTATTGTGTATATATTTGTAAGCTTTAAAAAATGTTGTCTAAATAATATCCTCAGTACCTTTCGTAAAAAACTTTTTACTTAAAAAATTAATAAACGTTTTACTAAAAAACACCTTTTAATAGAATGACGTTATTGCCTTGTTGCTTAAATAAATAGAATAATAGAATATAATCTTGCATTCATAATATTTCAAAGTGTGACTCGTTGATGTCTTTTATATGAGAGATCAAAATATTTTTTAATTTCTTAAATATTATTATTAAGCCCTATTTACACATTAACAACAGTCATGTCAACCCACCTATAAACCTAATACGTTTGTGTCAGGCATGGTGTCAGTAGTGTAAAGGAGCTATACATTAAACACTAGAAATAAAAACAAACTAGCATTACATTATACTAGGCTCCACAAAGTCAATAATTCATTTAGAGGCCTGTGTGTACGTTTTTACTATAAAGTTTTTTTAATATATAATAACGGGTAAGCACAGTGCCTTGATCTCACCTGATGTAAAGTGATGATAAGGCCAATGATGGAAGCGCACTTCACCCGGGATCCTCAACTAGTGAGGTAACTATCTTATCTATAGCTGCCGGAACACAACAATGCTACAAACATTGATGTTATGGCGACATATTTAGATAAGATGGTGGTAGCTAGCCAGGCGGGCAAACAAGCCCTACCACCAACCAAACCGAGTACACAAACATGTACCCCCCGCTGGGAATCGAACCCGGGACCTCTGGGTCTAAACCGGTGGTCTCAGCCACTAGACCACAGAGGCGGTTCAAAGTAATAAGTGCCAAGTAATATTCAAAAACTTGAAATTAAAAAATTTAAAATCACCACTATAAAAAAGCTAAATATTATAAACTGTCTGATTGATTACATTGAAGACAAAACAGCATGGGTTTGAAATGCTCCAATCACTAGCAACAGCTATTTCTAATTTAATATATTGTTAAGTTATTTTAAACTTGTATAACTTGGTAACGGCATATGATTTTGTAAATGTCGTTACTTCCCATCGTCGTCGTGTCGTTATTTACCCATTCTTCTCCACAACTAAAAAATAGACGTCCTGAATGTAGTAGGTAGTAGGTAAAAAAATGTTTGGACAATTCAAAAGCACTTTTCTAAAGTTTATTTGAATAAAAAAAAATACTTTGACTTTGACTTTGTCTTTATTTATTCAACGATTGCTCGCATTCAACCCTAACATCTATCCATTCCGCCATCCGACGCTTTATGTATAGTATGTATAGTAAAGTACCTATTAATAGTATAATCTATATTTCAATACCACAATTATTACAAGCTAATGAAAGCGAATTAACTTACCTGGCATCGAACCTGCTACCTTTATTCAACAAAAACTTATTCACACCACTTAACAAAATAGCTAATACATACAACGGCCTTAGAACTAGTGAAAGTATCAACTATAACCGATTAATCTTCACCCGTGATCGCTATACGATTGTAAATAGAACGGAGCTCTTGTTGAAATGGTGTTAAGAACCAATAAAGCTTGACCTATGACGTCATTGTCATTGTTAATGGAAATAGGTCTGGTTATACTGGTTTTGTGGTCAGTATAACTTGGACTATTATCAGTAAGAATTCGTGGGGGGCAGTAGGTCTAGGTAATGTAGGCAGTTTTTACATTAAGAACTAGTATTGAAATGGTTCTAAAATAACTTGTTTACATTACGAAATTAAAATATTTTGTTACTTTTCCTATTATTATAAAATTGACATGAAAAATAGCACTTTCTAACTTACTGCCTTTCTGTGAGAGTATTCATACGAATGTTTAGCGAAAGGCAATGGCCAACCATTTTAAATTCAACAAACTATAATAATAATTTAAAAAAATCAGTTAAAATAATAATGAAAACTACTGATATCTTAAAGCTTCTAAAAGCTACATAAAATTTTGTTAGGTAAATACTAAATAAAATGGAATTATTTTCTTAAAAACAAAAATAGACTAGATAACTTAAGTCACAAATTATTAATTCCCCTTTTTTTTTCATTGTTAATTTTTTTTTATAGAAACGCTATTTATTCTAGAAGTTGGCTTAATCACAAACCTTAGAAAAAGGTGTAGATATTCATTTTGTATTTTAAAACTGTTTTCAAAACTTAACATAATAAACACAAGAAGCCTCCTCAAAAGTGAAGTGTTACAATATATTTAAAAATATGTTAAAAAAACCTGCCTATTTTAAATTAAAAACTAAGCGAAACCACATTTGCATATATGATTTAATAATTATACCAAAAAATAAAACCTGCTTTCTATTACACAATCAATATCAATAAAACTATAATAACAAGGATCGCGAATAAAATCCACTAGCACTAAAAATTTTACCGAAAACTAGAAGTTGCGAAACGCAATAAAGGATCTTACTGCTTATGAAATAGTGGTAATAACCGATCGCCCCGCTCTGACCCGATTATCGAAAACTGGTATAACTCGAAAAAGTTACGAAAACGGTTGCATAATAGCGGTTATGAGAAAAAAAAAGTAAAGAAAAAAGTTCGAATGTGAAAAAACACAAAACACACAGATTAGATTTGAGCACAACACTAACCCGCTTTGGAGCGAACGGGATGACTTTTTCTTTTTTTTTTTTTGGCGAAGGGATACACTCGCGTTATGCCTATTTTGTTTTTAAATTCAGCCGCGTGGATCTCTCGCGAACGTTGGAGGCAGACTGAATGGTGGTGGCTTGTCTCTGCCTCAATGGCGGAATGTAAGGCCTAGTGCAGAATCGCGTCAATTTTCGTTACTTACCGGTTTTTTAATGCTTCTAGCTAATTCGATAGTTTTATTGGATCAAGGTTGCGTGTCCTCGATTGATAATAGTAATTGATATATAGATTAGTTGAAACTATAACACGGTAGTGGATATCACGCTATATTTGTGTACTTTCTAATAATTAAAATTATAGTTTCCTTGTTATTTTTTTGGTAATAAGCTGCCAAATGAGCTTACGACTGTTCTGACGGAAAGCGTCTGCACCAGTATTATGTAATTGTATTTATGTAGGTATATATTGTGCGTTTTAGGATATATTATTTTTATTACTAAAATGTTTGTCTTCACATAACTGTACCTACTCATCTTTTCACCACGACCACCCTATGGTTGACTGGTAGAGAATGCCTCAGGCATTAAGTTGCAAAAGTTTTAAAATAAATTAAATAAATATATGAGAGCGTAACCAGCCCTTAAGATTTAGTTCTTATCTATGCACCGTTGTCATTTTTATTGAATCCCTTTAAACCGAAAACAAAAATGCTTATCTAAATATGTCGTCAATCGTCAAACAATGATATAAGTAGCATTTTTGAGTTCATTCAGTTAGAGGGTAAGATAGCCAGTGCCTCAGTTGTTAAGGATTCCGGGTGAAGTTGGACCTTCGGCCTCATCATTACCTAACATCAGGTGAGATGAAGGCCAAAAACATATAAGAGCCATACACTTTGTAGAGAGGAAGATAATCTTATGACTATATATTCTTTTCCATTCCTTCTGTTTGAAGGATAATATAATCATTATTTATTTCGATGGCATTATGACGTTCATAAGAGCTATTTGTAGCCTAAACTGAATAAATGATTTTGAATTTTGATTTCATATAAATAAAAGTGAATGTTGCTAAGCGTAAAACTCAAGAACGGCCGAACGGATTGTAATGAAACTTTGCACATAGACAGACCAGGACCCGGACTAGGATATAGGATACTTTTTATCCCGGTAACAGGTTCCTGTGGGATAGTGTAGTCTTCGCGAACGAAGTCGCGCGCGACAACTAGTTTTAAATAAAACTTATTTAAATGGCAAATGATAACAGTTTCTAATGTAGCTGTTTATGTTGTAATATATAGAGAAGGGTTACCATTGTTCGACAATTTAAGCCCAGTATTCGACATAGTTATAGTCACCAAAAATTAACATAACGGTAATTGTTGACATTGGCTTTCAATGTAAAAAGTAAATAGTGTTGAATAATTTCGGCGGGCTGGTTAGAACCAAGATAGCTCAATTGGAAGAGCACCTGACCCGGTATGTCAGAAGGGTGCAGGTTCAAATCCTGCTCGTGGAAATTTTTTCAACATTTGTGTTTGTTATTTGTTTCGCAACAAAATTTGCGTTTTAAATTATATAAACAAAACAAAAACATTTTATTAACATAGATTTTCATTGAAATTTTACGGGATGATAACAAGAAAGCAGGTCTGTATTAAATTGTTGCTAAAGATAAAAAACGGTTTGTTACGGAAGGCTAGTGAATTGAGGGAAAACTAGGACTTCGGGATAATTAGGGAGAAAAAAACACCATTTAGCACAAGTAGATAAAAGACAACCTGCTTTAATAATAAAAAACGTCAAAAAGACATAAAAAATACAAGAAAACCATAAACAACCATACAAAAAGATCTTAAGTCTAATAGCCAGTTGGCAACATCCTCCCTTTTTTAAAGTAAGGGCACGATTTTCTTCAGAGGTCTTTTAAAAAGTCCTGCAGAGGTGTATATCTCGGCGACCCTGGCCACACCATCCTTGCCACAGTGTACCGAGGTTATTCGCCCCTTTGGCCACATTCCTCGAGGCAGGTTGCTATCTGCAATTAAGACTATGTCCCCCACCTTAAGATTTGGCTTCTGACCTTGTAGTCTTGGAACATTCACAAGAGGTAAATATTCATTTACCCATCTCTTCCAAAAATTATCGGCCATTCTGGCGGCTTTTCTCCATTTCACTCTTCCACACAAGTCGCCCTCTTCGGTCTGAACGACCAAGTTGCTTCCTGAAGAAGTCCCAATTAACAGGTGAAATGGAGTGAGGGCTTCTGGATAGTCGGGGTCAGGAGAAACGTGCGTGAGGGGTCTGCTGTTTACTATCGCCTCCGCCTCCAAAAGAAGAGTCTGCAGGACTTCTACAGTAGGTGATCTCGATTTAAGGGTAACCTTGAGAGCGCTTTTTACGCTACGGACGAGCCGTTCCCAGGCCCCTCCCATAAATGGGGCTGCAGGTGGAATAAATCTCCAATGAATGAGCTGGTTTGCAGCAAAGGTTGATACTTGTTCCCCGTAAAGTTTCTTAAGCTCCCTGCTCAGGCCGACGAAAGCTGTTCCGTTGTCGGAGTAAATTTCACGGGGTGCTCCCCGACGAGCAATAAACCTTCTTAAACTCATCATAGCTGCATCTGTTGACAAGCTGTCAACCATCTCCAGATGAACTGCTCTTATGACCAGGCACGTATACAGAGCAACATATCGCTTCTCATGTCTTCAGCCTATTGTGACTTGAATGGGGCCAAAGTAATCCAGTCCGGTGTACGAGAATGGCCGCTCATGATGTGCGAGTCTTGCGTGAGGGAGCTGTCCAATTGGGGGGTTAAACGGTTTCGCTTTTCTTTGTTTGCAAAACAAGCAATGGTGAGCCACTGAACGTACTGTGCTTCTAAGGCTGATTATCCAGTAAGATTGACGGAGCTCATTCACTACTGTCTCGGTGTTGGCGTGTGCAGCTCTCTGGTGAAATTTATGGACGAGCAATCGTACGGCTGGATGTTTGCCATCAAGGATGATTGGGGATTTGGCTGCCGATGGAACGTTAGCAGCAGCTGCGGTGCGTCCAGACAAACGAAGCAGGTGGTCTTCATTAATGGTGGGAGACAGTCTACACAATCGGTTTCCTCGGGGAAGTGATGCTTTCTTGACTATGCAAGCGATCTCTGCTTTGAAGCTGTCTATTTGGCTTTGCCATAAGATGTGCCTTTCTGCTTCATGCAAATCGTGCGCTGTCAGGTCGTTTGGAGAGAGTCTCGTATCACCTACTCCTCTACGTGCTACAAGAAGCTTTCTAATAAATAAATGAGCTAATGCGGTGGCTCGAACTAAACAAAGCCATTTACTGATGCGATGAGGATTGGCCGCTACAGGAGCTAATGGAGAAAATGGTTCTTCAACAGTTGCATGACAATGAACTCTATGTTTTGGTTTCAACTCAGACTTACTATTCACTGGTATGCAAATGACAGGCTCAGTTGGCCATTGACCAGAACGTAGAAAGTCTGAGCCTACGAACCAACGTGACTCTGAACTGAATGGATCTTTGCTCAAACGTGTCGCATCGTCGGCTATGTTCAATTGAGTTGGAACCCAGTGCCATTCACTAACATTAGACAATTCTGCAATTTCGCCTAGGCGATTGGCCACGAAGGGTTTATAATTGCGAGCGTCATTGCGAAGCCATCCTAGAACATTCATTGAGTCACACCAAAAAAACCTTTTGCTTGGCTTCAACTTGTGGGCGTTGCAAATGGTCTCTGCTAACCTAGCAGCTACTAAGGCGCCTTGCAACTCAAGCCGTGGAATGGAGGCTGGTTTTAATGGGGCTACACGAACTTTGCTACCTATAAGCGCAACTCTGATAGTTCCATCAGGGAAAATTAATCGCCAAAATGCTACAGCAGCATACGCACACTCACTGGCATCACAAAATAAGTGAAGTTCTCTTTCAAGGCGAGTATCGTCAAAATCGCTAAGGTTGTACCGTCTCGGAATTTTCAAATTGCTTAGGGAATTTACACAAACATTGTGCCATTCCTTCCACGCAGCGGTATCTTCCTGTGCGAGTTGATGATCCCAATCGAGTGATTTACGCCAAATATTTTGGAACATTATTCTAGCTCTAATGGTCAGTGGCGCTAACAGTCCTAATGGATCAAAAACACTCATCATTAGAGAGAGAACCTCACGCTTTGTACATTTGTCCGAAACAACTTTTTCAATGAAGCTTTTAACTTTAAAAATGAACAAATCCTCGGCGGGCTGCCAAACCAGACCCAAGGTTCTTACTGAATTTGCAACTTTACCCAAATCTACATTAACATTAGCTAAAGATGGATCTAGTAAAAGCTCTTTTGGGATGAGAGAAAGGGCTTTTGGATCATTGGATACCCAAGATCTCATCTCATAATGTGCTTTTTTGTGAATTGCTACAATATCAGCAGCGAGTCGCGCCGCTTTTTCCACTGAAGATGTAGACGCTATGTAATCATCCATGTAATGATCGTTGAGGATAGCGTCCACAGCCTCAGGAAATTGACTTTGAAATTCTAAGGCGTTTTTATTTTTTATGAATTGGGCTGAAAAAGGACTAGAAGCCGCTCCAAAAATCATGGATGACATTCTGAAAACTTGAACCGGTTCGTTAGGCGAGTTCCTCCATAAGAAACGTTGGGCATCCCTATCCTCTTCACGTATTTTAATTTGAGGGAACATCTCTCTATTGTCTGCAGAGAGCCCAACTCTGCCCTCACGAAAACGAAAAAGTAAATCCAATATAGAATTTAGAAGGTCCGGACCAGTCAACAACATAGAATTTAAACTAACCCCGTTAGACTTCGCCGCCGCGTCGTGTACGATACGAAGTTTCCCAGGTTTATTGGGATTGGTGACACCGAAGTGTGGTAGATACCAACATTTCGAGGTTCCGCAATTTACACTGACGGGCCCCTCGGCATATTTTTTGTCAAGGGTAGCTTGAATGTTTAATTTATATTGTTCCGCGTAAGTTGGCTCCCGGGCCATCTTTCTTTCTAAACTCTTAAATCTCGACAACGCAAGCCCAAAACTGTCGGGAATTTGAGAGATGTCGTCTTTCCATGGAAGGCCTACTTCAAATCTGCCGTCGGGCAAACGACGGGTTGTCTCTTCAAGAATAGTTACAGCCTTAGCATCGTTGTTACTAAGGCGATCTTTCTTGTTGATGCCTAAAGAATCTAACTTATAGTAATTTTGTATTAGGGAGTTTATTTGACCGAGTTCAGAATCTGCTTTGTGAGAAAATCTGATGTGGTTGACTAAATCGACGGGTTTGGTCTTGCTTGAGTCAAAACCAAATAGTACCCAGCCTAAATTAGTTTTTATTGCAACCGGCTGCGACTTTGTGCCTTTCCTGATTGCTTTAGAAATCAACAGGTGCCAGTTGTCAACTCCGATAATTATTCTCGGCTTAATATCCTCGTAACAAAGAATAGGGACTAAATCTTGTAAATGAGGATACTCCTTAATGTTTTTAACATTGACTGTTTGCTTAGACAACCCTAGGTCACTAATTGATCTAGCATTTTTTATTTTAAATGTGTCGGTGCAATTACGACCCTTTATGTTAAAGTCCACGTATTGGACTTTGACCTTTTTGTTTAATCCACTGACGCAATCAAGCTGAACAAGGGACTCGGGTCCAGTTACACCGATTTGTTCACATAACTGAGAATCAATGAAAGTTGCCGTGGAACCGTCATCAAGTAGTGCATAGGTGTCAATATTAGAAGATGGACCTGAAATAGTAACACCAATAATTTTGAGCAGAGGCCTAAAATGTTTTTTACCGCTACATGGCTCAGATGGTGACGTTGTGTGGGCAACCTGTTCGCTTGGTTGAAGATCAATTACTGACTCTTCGTCTGAAGAGGGCGTATGCTTGTCAGAATCGGATTCATTTTCAACTATTGTATGCGCTAGTAAGAAGTCTGCGTTGTGAAGAAGTTTGTGATGACGAGATCGGCAGTCGGCAATATTGCAAACCTCTTTAGAGTATTTGCAAGTTTTGTAACTATGCGAACCTCTTTTCAGACATTTATGGCAAAGTTTGTGATCTTTGACTAACTGCCACCTGTCGCCGATTGACATCGTTACAAACTTGTCACATTTTGACAAATTATGATTTTGTTTACAAATCAAACATGCTTTTTGTTGAATTTCAAATTGATTCAATGTTTTCGTCGGAATTTCGTGCATATGTGATGATTTAGCATTGATGGAAGAATTTTGAATACTATTAGTGGATGTAACTGCGTGAACCTTTTCAAACCTTTTTTGAATTAATGAGGGCTCCGGAATTAAACCAAACTTGAGCTGCATATCGACTTCTCGACTTAAAAATTGTGCTAATAGTTCAAGTTTGGTCTTACCCTGAGGCAATAAATGTGTAGCGCAGTAATCGATCCACTTGCTCCGAAGCAAAGGTGTTAGTTTTCCTAAAACAGATTGAAACAGTTCCGGTGACTCGAGATAACACCTTTGCTGAAGCAGTTTAATTGTTTCGACACAGTTGCGAACTCTGCAAGAGAACTTGTTAAGGTCACAACTGTCCGAGTTAAGTTTAGCCATAGCACGGACCGCAGAAATTTCATAGAGAACTATTATTTCAGACCTACCAAATCGCAACTCTAGCGCCTTCATCACCTCGGTAGGGTCGTGGGCTGAAACGAGGAGCACTGCGACTGCTTCTTTGGCTGCACCTTTGAGGGCCATGCCAATCCGCGCCAAGTTTTCGCTCGGCGAATGTGCGGTCTTGGTGTCCTCGAAAATCCTCTTGAAGGCCAGCCAATCGAGAGGCTTGCCGTCGAACACAGGAAGCCGGTGATCTCCACATCTCGAACCTTTATTGGCGAGTGATGTTATAGCCTGCGCTAATAAAGAGATGTCAGAACGCTGTTGTATTATTTCACTACCTTTGCTAGAAATTTGTATCGGTATATTAGGAACGTTCGCTGTGGCAGCAGATAAGCGGACTGGCTCTTTTGAGCTTCTTCTGCCACTTGTATTTTTGATTTGGCGACATTCAACATCCTTAACAGAAGGTTGTTCAACTATTTTAGCGGTAGGCGTAAAAGGTTCTAACACAGCATCATCTTGATTATTATAAGCGATAGATTCTAACCAGTTTTGGACTGAAGTTCTGGAGCTTATTCGGCTCCTACCACTTTCAGACTCCAAAGATGCGAGCTGCGCTTCCAGTTCCAAGTCGGCGGCCTTTCGTTCTGAGGCTGCTGCTGCTGCTGCTGCTGCTGCTGCTGCTGCTTCAGACTGAGCAATTTTTCGTGCATGTTCAGCCTGCAGTGTGAGTTTTTGAGCGCGCATTGTACCAGTTGAGCGAGACCTGGAACTTGAAGCATTAGAGCTTACGCTCGAAATTGGAGCGACCGCGGCGGATATAGACGCCACAGGATCGCTCATGTTGTCACTTTTACTTGGCTTTCCCTCGGTCTCCCGAAGTTTTGCTTGAGCCCTAGTGTTCATCATCAAATTTTGAAATGAATTTAAATGGACAAAATTTTTAAACGCGAATGTTCAAAATAACGGTAGAAGGACCAAATGTTACGGAAGGCTAGTGAATTGAGGGAAAACTAGGACTTCGGGATAATTAGGGAGAAAAAAACACCATTTAGCACAAGTAGATAAAAGACAACCTGCTTTAATAATAAAAAACGTCAAAAAGACATAAAAAATACAAGAAAACCATAAACAACCATACAAAAAGATCTTAAGTCTAATAGCCAGTTGGCAACACGGTTGCTATCCCCTATTTTTAATGATTAAAGAACAAACATGTCGGTCACCGGTTGCTGACGAACACTAGTTTAAAAATTCTAACACCTCTTTTGACGACCTTCGTAGCCGAGTGGCTTGCACGCTGGACTTTGGGCGGCGCTAACTCTGAGGTCCCGGGTTCGATTCCCGGTCGGGTCAATGTCGAAAACGAACTTTTCTATATTGTGTCGGGTTTGGGTGGTTGTGGTACCGTCGCTGTTTCTGATTTCCATGAAACGAGTGCTTTAGCTACTTACCGTGGGATCAGAACAATGTATGTGATGTTGTCTCATATTGTATTATATTATACAAAACTACGAATCATCAACTCAGCCAAAAGACGTCCACTGCTGGACAAAGGCCTCCCCCAAGGATCTCCACAACGACCGGTTTAGTGCTGCTCGCATCCAGCGGCTTCCTGCGACCTTCACCAGATCGTCGGTCGGTCCACCTTGTTGGAACTGCCCACACTGCACTTTCCGGTACGGTAGACAACGAATACTTGACTATAATTCTCTTAATTGTATTTTTGGCGAATGATGAATTGATGAATGAATGAATGAGTGAATGAAATATTCATTATGGTACTACACCAAAGTAAAAAATTTATGATAACTGTTAATTTGTGTGCCTGTTTACTTCATCAACGTTGAATTTACATGTCGTACCTAAATTAAAGAATTTATCGTTCCATTTTAATTTTTCTACTAAAATACCGGTTTACCAAAAAAAACCGGACAAGTGCGAGTCGGACTCGCCCACCGTTCAGGGTTCCGTACAAATTTATGGGTATCGAAAACTGTACATCATAAAAATAATTAAAAATCTGTTTAAGCTTGTTCAAATGAAGTCCTTTCATACGATACCCCACATAACACGGTTAACTTATTTCAAAATTTGGATCCTCGTTCCTTGCATAAAGACCCAGTTTTTTTTTGTGATTTAATTAAATATGTATAGTTTTCAGATTATTCCGTATATTTTTAGTATAGGATGATATTACTTGCCAAAATTCATAGGTCTAGGGTTCTAGGTCAACGGCAAGTACCCTACGCATTTTGATTCCCTTGAGAGTGTCAAAATATAAGTTTTTGCGACACAAACGGCCGTATCTTTTTATTTCGTTAAAACTTAGAAGTTTGATTATTTCACAGCTTCAAGGGACCGCAGACCTGAGTATATGGTTTTAATTTCAACTCGATACCTTTACGCGTTCCCGAGACAAATGGTCTTGACAGACAGACGGACGGACAGACGGACAGACGGACAACAAAGTAATCCGTTTTTTTTCCTTTTGAGGTACGGAACCCTAAAAAGAACAGTAAAATACCGATTTTCTGTACTCACCTTTATATATGCAAATCGCATGCATACTTGTACATGCTTAATATAATAAGCTATGCCACATAATCATGAGACCGCAGAAGGTAAACTTCATACAAACACGCTCGAACGCGTTTGTATGAAACTACAACTATAACGTTGGAAGCCTTCCACCAACAAGACGGTTCACATCTAGGCGTCCTAAACACGTCCTTGACGACCCCGACGTTTAGGCCCAAGACGCGCTGGCGCTGTCGCTGGGCGCTTCTCTCCTCCACCACGGCCCGGTCAACCCGAGCCAAGGTCCGAGCCTTAAGAGTCGCCCTCGGGTTGATTCGCTCCCCGATCCGATCCGAACCCTTCGGAGAATCTAGTAGGGCACGGGGACGCGCACTAGTGCGTGATGCCGTTCCCTCTAGAAAACCTCTGAAGGTGATTCGTTTCACACGGCTTGAGGGACCCTTTACGTTCCTCGCCGCCCCCAAACAAGCCCGGTGAAGCTGAAAATGCCGTCTGAGGAAATCAGCAATCTCTCTCCAAAAAAAAAGCGTTTGTATGAAGCTGACCTTCTGCAATCTCGTTATTTCGTGGCTATACGAAGGAGACGTGTGCAGAATGCATTCATTAGCGGTATTCGCCTGGTTTTGTTCACGTTGACAGTGCACGAAACTGTTAAAAAAACGCATCGGTCAAGCGTGTGTCGCAGTCTAGCACTCTTGTCTAGCAGTGTACCAAGCTAGCTACCACTATCTTATATAAATATGTCGCCATAGCATCAATGTTTGTAGCATTGTTGTGTTCCGGCAGCTACAGATAAGATAGCCAATGCCTCATTTATTTTTGAGTTTGCCGATTGCCTCAGACGGCATTTTTAGTTTCACCCGGCATTTTTGGGGGCGGCGAGAAACTTAAAGGGTTCCTCAAGCCGTGTGAAACGAATCGCCTCCGGAGGTTTCCTAGAGGGAACGGCATCACACACTAGTGCGTGTCCCCGTGCCCTACTAGATTAACTGAGGGGTTCGGATCGGATCGGGGGCCAGTGCCTCAGTTCAACTTGCGGGCAGGCAAAAGAAGAACGACCAGTGTGGCAGAAGTATGAAAGCTGTCCTCGCGTCTGGACTCTGCTTCTGCATGACATCAGCCAAATCAGAGTAATTTGCCTATCTATAAAAAAGACAAAGATGGCCAACAGAATGTCTTTCCAGGAAGTTACTGCTGGATATTCCACTGTGGCGATGGAGTAGTGGTTAACGCGCTCGCTCTGCGATCGCTGAAGTTAAGTACGTTTGTTAACGCCCGTCATCGGATGGGTGACCGAAAATTGATCATCTTGAGCTGCTCCGTGCTTCGGAAGGCACTTAAAGCTGTAGGTTCCGCCTGCATTAGCAGTCGTTAACAACCACCAATCCGCACTGCGCCCGCGTGGTGTTTTCATTCATAGACAAGCCTCGTGCCCCTGCAGTAGGGACATAACAATAAGATGGTAATGATTCCACAGTAGAGGTGTGACACAAGTTGTAAAAGTTACACAAAAAAAAATGTAATTCTTGATTTTTTTATAACAATGTTTATAGCAATTTGAAATAGTTTTTTTATAGAAATTACGTAGGTTCCTAACTAGTTTTGCCATATAGTAAATTTTGTTGATCTCCTGGCGGCCTGTTGCCTTGGAGCTTGTCTTGCAGCTTGTTGCCTCTTCCGTCGCGCCTCCAGCCTTCTTCTGTTAAAAGCAGCATGAGACGAATAGTCCCTGCAACATTTTTAATAAAATTCAAATTCAAAATTCAAAATATCATTTATTCAGTTTAGGCTACAAGTAGCTTTTGTGAATGTCACTATGCCATCGGCTCGTAAGTCTACTCTGGGCGGGAGATCTTGTACTGAGAAGAACTGTCAAGAAACTCACTTGCTGAGTTTCCAGTCCAGCTCTTTTCTCCCTTACAGCGTCAAAAATATTGGAAAATACCCTATCATAGCAGGGCACTTTCCATCACAAATAAAGACAAAAAAATATGGAAGACAACCACATGTAAAAAAAACAAAATTAAAAATCTAAATTAACAAATTTACCTCAGGTAAAAAAATGCTAGTTGGGCAGCAAAAAAGCTAGTAGGGCAGCAACTTTTGATCAGCAAATATTTCTAAATCAGTCTGCAACTTATATCATTATGAACAGCAGTCTTATGCCGCTCCCCCCTTCCGTGACTGGCGCTCGCTACGCAGCGCTTCGCTCGGCAAAAAAAAAATTACTTTACCTAACCAACAAAAAGGATTTCTTATGCTGACCGATTGTATAATTCAGCTGACCAAATAATAATGTTGCTGACCAAATAATTATTTTGTTATACAAATAAATTATTTCCCAAAATAAATAAGCCTCCTGAGTTTCTTGCCAGCTCTTCTCGGGCAGAGGATCCCCCAAAATCCTGAACTGGTGGTACATTCAGTAGTTAAGTCTAAACAAATTTTTTTTGGTTTTTCATTGTTATTTGGATTTTATAGTTTGTACCTCAATAAGTGCCTTTGAAGGATTATGTTGAATAAAAATATAAATATAAAAATATAAACTTTCCTACACTCACACCAATTATCCAGCCCAAGAGAAGCTTCTGTTATGAAACTCGTTAAATGGTTACTAGACAACGGATAAACATACTTAAAATACTTAAATACGTACTTTTTATACAAAGAAAACACCCAGACACCGAGACAATTTAGAAAAACAATAATTGCTAAATTGACCCGACCGGGGATTGAACCCGGGACCTCAGAGATGGCGTCACCATGAAAACCGGTGTACAAACCACTCGACCAAGGAGGTCGTCTAAAAACAAACGATATACGAACGAATAAACGATTTGACTTTGACCTTGGCTTTGACATGGGCTGCGGTGTTCACTTACCATCAGGCAGAGACCGTATGCTTTAAAAAAAAGTCATCTTCCATTATTTTGCTAATTTAAAAGAATATATATTTTATTGTTTCTTTCTTTCTTTCTAAATGTTCAGCACATATATTTGGATTAATACATTTGCCACAAAATCAGTTCGTCACATTTTTGTACAGTCCACACATTGAATGTATGCGTTAAAAATATGTGTGATTTCGTCACGGGTCCAAATTAACTTCATAAAATAGAAGTGTGGCAAGTTTACACATACTTTTTTTCTGTCACGAATTTACTTTGTGGCAAATGTACAATCACCCATATTTTTGGCCTATTATTTTTGATCAGACATTTGCTGCTACTCTTAATATCCGCCCTTCATTTAACCCTTTTTGTGATAGCCCACCGTTATATTGTTAGTTATAGGCCTTGTTTTGAGCCCGCCTGGTTAGCTTCCATAGTCCCATCTCCTTTTCTCGGATCTTATCATAATTTACCATCAGGCATAATGAATCCTTACGAGCTTCCTCGTTAAGTAATAGCATTTATACTGTCCCACTGCTGGGCAAAGACCTCCATTATTGAAATCAAGGCATTGCTACAATTGATGGGTATTGGCTTAATCACCACGCTTGCGAAATGCGGGTTGGTGATCACAAACCCGGGCTATACATCGAAAAATCCGAAAGACACTTTGCCCGACCTGGGAATTGACCCTAGGACCTAAGAATATCGGGCGGAGTGCGTTGCCACTCAGCAACTGAGGCGCCACCTCGTTCTGTGTGTAACTAAGTTGTACAATTATATTGATACTAGCTGACCCGGCGAACTTCGTACCGCTTTGACAGTGTCTATGACAACGAAACAAACAAATAATTTTGTATTGGAAAATTAAATTGTCGTTTTTATTATTTTCCGTTACTTATTATTTATGTTTCTCACCGCTTAAACCTTCCCTGAAATGCCATAAATATTTCAAAATTAAAATTAGCCAAATCGGTCCAGCCATTCTGGAGTTTTAGCGAGACAAACGGACACCAATTGATGTTTATATATATGTGTATAGATGATATTCTACTACGTGTGACAGAAAGTTGTGGTAAAAATGTAAAGATCAAAAGTGTCTAGATCTATATTTTAGATCTAGATCTTGTGTGCAGAGTTACTTGACATAAATAAACAAGTCACAGCCCTATGTGTGCAGAGTTACTTGACATAAATAAACAAGTCACAGCCCTATGTGTGCAGAGTTACTTGACATAAATAAACAAGTCACAGCCCTATGTGTGCAGAGTTACTTGACATAAATAAACAAGTCACAGCCCTATGTGTGCAGAGTTACTTGACATAAATAAACAAGTCACAGCCCTATGTGTGCAGAGTTACTTGACATAAATAAACAAGTCACAGCCCTAGGGGTTTAGTAACCTCTGTGTTCTTACATTTATGATCACTGCTGGTTGCATAGGCGCGCCTGACGCGAATGACTTCTCTATTACAAATATTTAATTAACAAAGTGCTAATTGCTGCACTGAGGCTGAATTAAAGTATTTATAAAATACAGTGAAAAAAATTAAACGCCCACCCGAACCAGCCTTAATAATATTTTAATTTAATTAACAATTGCATGACAGATTAAAGTTTGTGGCGGCGTCACCTACCTCATTACGCCGCACATTAATCGACACGAAGCAAAACACCTTCTCAACCGTGTCAACAGATCGCGCCACAAACGCATACCAACGACGTCGCCATACTACACCGATAAATAGTATGGGAAGCCTGCATCGCGGTAGTGAAGTTTTACCATCTCCTTCGCTATATATAGCACCTCCGACTAACATCCATAGGACCCCCCGCCCGATCCTCTAAATGACAGCACACATTTACAGAATACACTAAAATGCACACCAGTTTAGGCCCAAGACACCGTACTCGTAGAACAAGGGTACGAAGAACCGGTTCACACTCGCTCTACACCAGGTACAGACATGTACCTGGGCGGTTCTCTCCTCCTCCACGGCCCGGTCAACCCGAGCCGAGGTCCGTGCCTTAAGGGCCAATTTCACCGTCCCGAATAGAAACCGAGTTTAATAAAACCTGGTTTCGACTAATCGAGTTCAAAAATTAGTCTTGATCGCGGTTCACGTCGCACCGATTTCACCGGCTTCGTTTTGATCCCGTTTTTTAAAACTTAGTTTAGCTTTGACAAAGAATGAATGAATGAATGACATGTCATCGCCTAACGTTTTTTTATTTTTTATTTTTGTTCTGGCTTGGAACTAAACGAATTGCCTTAAAAGAAATTATTCCTTCTTCTTAGATTAGGCATTTATATAGGTACCTATGTAAATAATAATGCCAATAATAATAATAAGCAAATAATGCCAGTGGTGTGCTTTACAACATTTTGGTATTGTAGTACTTACCTACTGTTTAATATTACTTAGGTACTACTATTTATTTAGTAGTTTGATTTTAATATGTACTGACAGACACCAAAAAAAGGGAATTTAACTAAGCGTAAGCTCTTTTTTTTAGTAAATAATACAAGTTTAATTCAGCTTCACAAAACATGAGGCCAGTTTACAGATGTAACTATAAACTAGATATCATACCAAGATTTTATCAAAGAAAATGTAGTTCTAATAAACACATAACAATAGCGAAATTCACCACACAACAAAACAAAGTGTATCTTGCAATGCATCAAGAGTGTCGAAGTGTATCCATCTGGAGCGACGTACAATAAACTCATCCTCATTAAAATTTTCGTCAAAAGCTAGTGCCAGGGCTCTTTTCATCTTTGTTTTATATCGCTAACAAAATGATTATTTCTTTCTTTAAAAATAAATAAACAAACCAATCTCCCGTACTCCACACAATCGTGACAATGACAGGCAAACAGCTTTAAACGCGTTTAGCTAAGCTAAACGTCGAAAATCGGCCGTTCAGAAACTGAACCAAGTTCAACTTGAACGACGTTTAGTTTATGCCGGTGAAACGCAACCTTGAGAGCGGAACTCAGTTTAGCGCGTAAACTCAGTTTAACTCGAATTGATCGCGTTTAATTTCACCGGTGAAATTGGCCCTTAGAGGCGCCCTCGGGCTGCTCCGCTCCCCGATCCGATCCGAACGCTTCGGAGAATCTAGTAGGGCACGGGGACGCGCACTAGTGCGCGATGCCGTTCCCTCTAGATAACCTCAGAAGGTGATTCGTTTCACACGGCTTGAGGGACCCTTTACGTTCCTCGCCGCCCCCAAAAAAGCCCGGTGAAGCTGAAAATGCCGCAGCGGCACTCAAAAAAAAAAATCCATAGGACCTCGGTCCCCAAGCTATTATACCACCCAGCTCGGAGGAAGATCTTCCCTTTATCTTTCCTCATTGTGGCGCACCCTCCTACCACAGGCTTTCTACAAATTAATAATGATATCTTAGTAACAACACAAACAAGATCCAGATCGGGATATACTTTGGATCATTTCATTTTTATCACGTCCTTCTGTTACACGTTGTAAATAAAAATTATATTAAATTGCACTTACCATTTTAAGTAGTATTGCCATGCTAAGCTATCAAGAATAAAAGTGTATATACATTAAACCGCAAGTGTCTTAAGATTTATGTGAAGAAATAGAAGCCAAACAAGAAATACACAAAAGAGATAATTTATAATAATGTTTTATTTGAAAAATTTACAAATCATTCTCTTAAAAAAACAAATATAACATTTTTTTGTTTTTATACTTGCTTGTGATATTCTATACAGATCAATAATGTATTAATATTTTGTACAATCGCGTTGACTATTAAAAGACTAATTGTTTTTACACTTATTTGTTTATATTATGGCTAACGGTAACTATCACAAATACTTATATTATAATGTTTATTGTCGTACTGAGACGTCAATTGACGTTAATGAATAACTCGATACCATTTGTTTTTTATGTTAAAAAAGTTAATTAATTATATTTATTGTACACAGTAATTTTGTCATGTTAAAAAAAATACAAAATTATACAGTCTCCACAGATATTTTTCTTTTTTAGAAGACTGATAATAATTTGGCTGAATGTGATTTCCTATTGCCTTCCTTGCTCATAAAAGGCATTCCATATGTCGGTATATTAAAATCGTTTTACTGTACTTCTTGGCGGGAAAGTTTTATTTTCTAAAATTTGTGTTGTATCGAATATTAATGTGAAATAATGGTGGAATATTAACCGTTTAGTGTTCGTGAGTGTGCATAAGTGTTGGCAAATGAAAGAAAACAGTGCAAAGTCACTTTTCAAATTCTCTCAAGAAGTCCGCGTGAGGTCTCATTAAAGCCCCACATCTTTACTGATACTCAAAGGGTTGGGCCGCACTAACTCCCGGTTTCGAGTCCCGGTCGGGTCAACGTCGAAAACGAACTTTTCGATATTGTGTCGGGTCTGGGCGGTTGTGGTACCGTCGTTGTTTCTGATTTCCATAAAACAAGTGCTTTAGCTACTAACCTTGGGATCAGAACAATGTATGTGATGTTTTCTAATATTTTTATAGAACTTGTTAGAGAAAATACTTTGACACTGGCTAAATGTGCTTTGCAGGTTGTAATCGTTATAACTAAGATTAAGAAATGTGAAATTTATTTTTTTGTGATTTCCATACCATCTAAGGAGTGTTTTTTAAACTAAGCTTTCTTTAGATTTTTTTAAATTTATTTTTTGACGTTTCTCAGTACGACAGACAGTAAATCTAAATTTGATTATGTAATGCACAAATCAATTTTGTTCTTTCAATAGAGGTGTTTAACAAAAAAACTTTAACAGCCTCAAAAATATAGTTAAACAAATAAAAACTCATTCAAAGTTATTTTTTATCTTCGTCATCGGAAATATTTTGCTATAACTTTCAATTTTAGTTTAAGATTATTTAACTTTGTGTGGCAATTAAGGAATGCTTTTTATTTCATTTTTGTTTTAAAATAATTGTATTCTCTCTATTTGAAGATAATCGGTGTTCAGTGTTTCATAGTAAGAATAGTGCGACAGTCATTGTGGAGCAAAGTGCATTTTAAAAATAACTTAGTGCATTTTCGTTTTCAAAATTGAAGTGTATATTACGCAAAGAGATACTATGTTAAAGGAATATTGTCTACTTCTTTCCAGCTATGAAGTTGCCTTGGTCGTCTTTGTATAGGTCTTCGTTGACTCCGTAGAACGCAGGCGCATTTGGGCAATCCACCTGCAATTATAAAGTAAAATAAAGTAGATAGTCTATTAATTTACTGACATGATGACAAAACAGAGACCTTAGAATAATTACGTATAGAAAGTAAGTCCGCGCGCCCATTTTGAAGCACCTTTTTTGGAGCCAGATATGGCTCCAAACGCCGAATTTTCAATGTACACTACGGAGTTACTGTGCGTGCGTATCGCCGAGCGTTTTCTGAATTACACGATATTCTATAACCTCATCCTAGGTATGGTCATTAATAAGGTGGTGGTAACTAGCGGCATGCGGACTTAATACAAGCTCTACCACCAACCCAATCGATGTTCGAAACATGTAGGTACCTACCCGTTAGGAATCGAACCAAGGACCCCTGGGTCTGAGACCGGTGGTCTAACCACTAAACAACAGAGGCTGTGAAATACTAGGATTTTAGAGCTAGAGGCGTATTACGAAATGCACACTCCAAATGCCCAAAACAACTGGCGTTACACCAAGCGCCTGTTAGAAATTAATAGCAATTGTATTTGAATAACACATTGCTTTACTAATTCTTCAGATAAGTCTGCGACCTGTTGTCTAACTACTAAACTACCCTTGTAGTTTAGTAGAGACAGTTTCCTCTCTACCCGGTTAACCCGAGCCGAGGTCTTAGACTTTAGAGACATTATTGGGTTGTTCCGCTTTCGACCCGTTCGTCGGGGAATCTAGTAGGGGATGTTACGGACACGATCACTTGCTTGGGAAAGGCATAGGCGAGAAACAGAATCTCGTTCCAAAAAGAATAGAGGCAGTCGTTTTTTTTTGTACTAACCTTGAAGAACCAGTCGCACACCCTGGACATCTGGTTGAACACCGTCCCTGGTGCGCAGATGAAAGAGTACATGGTGTTGCCGCCGATGCCGGGCACGCACCAATGCCATACCTGGAAATCGAAGGTAAAACCTGTTCAGCCCTCAATTCTCGGTATTTTTTTACCTAAATGGTTTGTAGTTAATACGAAACTGAATTTTAGTATTTACTGTGGCGACTCCTGTGCAATATTTACCTGACACATGGTCTCCGGGTCGGCGTAGTAGCCTGGTATTTTGTCGTTACACGTGAACGATAGTCCGCTGGGCACCTCCGTGTATATGGGGTAGTCTTCTCCTGGTACATAGCCGTCTAAGGACTGGAAGAAAAGAAGAAAATTCTCATTAGATAACTCACAACTTAGGTAACTTAGGTACTTAGGTAGGTATCACTTGGCTTTCATCTTATCTGATACAAGTGTAATTCCCCAAAATCAGCTACTACAAAGGGGGAAAAGGGGAAACGGTTGGTCATAATTTATGTTCATAGCTTACTATAAAGTCGAAGGACGCAGTACACATTTGAACGCGGTACTTCTGGGACTGTGACTAGTGGTCTATTCCGGGTGTACTCCAGTAGACCACTAGGGTCCGTGGTCAACCAAAGAGGTAGAAAACTACATTTCGATTTATATTTTATCCATATATATTAACTTTAAGCGCCATCATGATATTTTGTTATTTAACATGTTTTTTTTTATAATTAGGTACTTATTTAATTTAAATTTATTTATTTTCATCAATTCGACTCATGATTATCATATATACCATTTACCATTCATTTGACTTTCAAACAAATAAATATGTTGATATATATTTATATCTAGTAACGTAGTACCTATGTCATAATTTATGTAAAAGATTATATATAATGTTACTGGTTACGCAGAAACTTTACTAATGTTATGGTTAAGCTGAACACAGTAAAATTAATTAAAAATTATTAATCTAATTTCTGCAAAATTTCTAAGAGGTAAATGATAATATTGAATTCAATAGTATTGTTTTAAAGAAAACCATTCGATCTCAGCTCGTTAGGATATTTTCCACGTTCCATCGGCTCTCGCAATTACGCTGGTATCATAATTACAGTTGATTATTCGATTATCTGATTAACTACACAATTATAAGTTAATCAGGACATAATTATACATGCAATCGGATCACATTGAGACGGATAATTAAACAAAAAACTGGAAATTAATTTCTATTAATTAGAGCGTTTTTATATGACTCTTATAACGAACTGGTCTAGTATCGAGAGGGACTCCCGTTTTGAGGGTTCCCTACAATTAAAATAATAAAATAACCGCCTCAGTGGTTTAAAGGAGGAGCTCGATGGCGCAATGGTTAACGCGCCCTGTCTGCGAGTGTTGAGGTTAAGCAACTTTCGCAAAGGCCGGTAATCGGATGGGTGACCAAGCATTTATCATCCCGAGCTCCTCCGTGCTTCGGAAGGCACGTGAAGCCGTTAGTCCCGGCTGCATTAGCAGTCGTTAATAACCACAAATCCGCACTAGGCCCGCGTGCTGGGTTATGACCCATTCTCCCTATCCATCCATATGGAAGACTCGTGCCCCAGCAGTGGGGACATAAAATGAGCTGATGATGATTTTTTTTTATGCTTAGCACGGCAAATGACTCCACACCACCTGATGCTAAGTGGAAATGGAGTCCAGACGCGAAGACAACTGGTGCAGCGTGAAAACAACGCAGCATCAGTCAACTTCGCTCTGATGCCGGCCCACAAGGTGCTTCTTCACGCCTCGTTTGAAGGACCCCATATCATAGGAAAGAGGGAAAACATGATGATGATGAAAGGATTTATGAAATAAAAGTAAGTACTTACAGCTATGGTCTTGTCGATGACATATAATAATACTGCTAGGACACCCAGGGAACCCAGCCCTAGGCCGCATAGTCTGTGTTGCATCATTGTTGGTTCCACTCGTACGGTACCCTAAAGTTATTGGCTCTGAACAAACCTGGAACAAAGGAAATAAAATAATTTATTTAGGAAATAAATCTTTTGACGCCTATGTAGATATCTCCCCCCAACCCCGTCAAGAGAAAAGAAGGGGATACCCACTAAAAACTGCTTTCCCTCCTTGGCGCCAAGGTCATGTGGGATCGATAGCGGAGGTCCTGGGTTCAATTCCCAGGTTGGGCAAACTGTGTTTAAAAGTCGATGCATAACCCGGGTTTGTGATCATCAACCCGCATTTTGCAAGCGTGGTGATAAGGCCAATATCAAACAATTGTAGTGTCATGACTTGATTTCAGTGATAGAGGTCTTTATCCAGCAGTGGGTCTGTAGGCTATTCCTTTTTTTTTAAGTATAGGGCACAGATGTAAGGGTTGATAATCACAACTTTCCTTCGAGTTTAGTAACAAACCGCACTTTCTACCAGTATGGTTATCTCTGGTTCACTCAATGTTTTAATCGTCAGTTTTCAACGAAACCCCACAATTCAATTCAAGGCTAAATTAATATGTGGATACAACAAAACCGAGCAACCATGTGAAACCTGGCCAGCAATTAAACCGTTGAATAGAACAAAGCCTGATGTGGGCGCGTACGAAAAAAACAGCAGCCACTCATTGCAATTATTGTTACCTAGTTAATTACAATTTGCAATCATGCAAAGCATGTGGGATATTGATTGGTTAATGGTCAATCGTTCCTTGTCGTGTGGCACCGGTAATCGACAATAAGTTGACTTTTCGACACAGTTTCAGTCGCCAAAAAATTACATAAAATTTCATTAATATTTACTGGATGACGCTAGAAAGCAGGTGGTCTGTAGGTTTGTTGCTTAAGTCAAAAATCAGCTTATGTGGTTTTTTTCTGGAGAGAGATTGCTGATTTCCTCAGACGGCATTTTCAGCTTCACCGGGCTTGTTTGGGGGCGGCGAGGAACGTAAAGGGTCCCTCAAGCCGTGTGAAACGAATCACCTTCGGAGGTTTTCTAGAGGGAACGGCATCGCGCACTAGTGCGCGTCCCCGTGCCCTACTAGATTCTCCGAAGGGTTCGGATCGAGTCGGGGAGCGGAACACCCGAGGCTGCCTCTAAAGGCTCGGACCTCGGCTCGGGTTGACCGGGCCGGGTTAAAAAACCTAACGTTAGAACACCTCCGTTCAAAATACCTAAAATCAAAATACCTAATAGTTGTTTCACTTAAATTCAAAATACCTAAAGTTTAAAATGTCAAATGGTTATATCACTGAAGTTCATAAAGCTAAAACTTAAAATACCTATGAACAAAGTTCCTAAAATTAGTTTATACATATAATAATGTTGATTTTGTAGGTGCAAATCCAAAATGACCATTTACCGATTGTACTTTAAAATAAAAATAAAAAAACAAGATGGCGCTGTATTACACACCTCCTTGGAACGACCACAGTTACAAAATATGAACATCAAGATCTTCACAGGTCCCGAACCACGTGAGAAAGGCTGGCGACCTTGCGATCTTGCCACATTAATGTAATCTCATTGTTTTTATGGCGCACTATCTTTTCCCACGAAATTGGTCAAACATACTATACTTATTACCACCGCTAAATAAGGACGTTCCAAAAGGTAAGTTATCGTTGCAATTTACTCTACGTTATATTTTTATGCTAGGCATTTATAGCCTCCTTGGTAGTTTTAAAAACTATCTGTCAAATTTATATGTACGGTTCTGAAAGAGAATATTTTGAATGTCATGTCATTGTCATGGAAATTTATCAAATTTTAATAGGACTTCTTGGCGGGAAAGTGAAGAGTCATGTCTGAGGTTTTGTTTTGTTTTGTAAAATTTGTGTTATGTCGAATATTAATGTGAAATAATGGTGGATTATTAACCGTTAAGTGTTCGTGAGTGTGCATGAGTGTTGGCAAATAAAACAAAACAGCGCAACGTCACTTTTCAAATTCTCTCAAGAAGTCTGCGTGAGGACTTAGTAAAGCCCCACATCTCTACTGAGATACTCGAAGGGTTGGGGGGGTATATTATTTCTCACTTCCCATTTCCATTATCATTCATCATCATCAATATTCTTTATTTATGTATTACCTAAGAAGATAAAACGAACGAATAGGCTTGATGGATATCATCCGGAGCCGTAAAACAATAAACAAAAAAAAAACAAATTTTAATACGATCAATCTCTCAAAATTCTTCAGTAAATAACATTGTTTTGTAATAATTGTGCCGCTATTATTGTTTAAAATGTAATTACGAAAAAACCTGTATCAATAAACAGGTAATTTGATTTCTAGAAATATTTATAAGTGACGTTTTGGCTTAAATGTTTGCATAGGTACTGATTTATTGTTTTTCTCCTTTTAGTTTTTTTTTCTGCTTATTTATAAAATTGTGTCTGATTAAATATTTGTCTATGCATCTCCTGAGTTTTTTAATGGCCACCAGGCTCGCGCTCGAGCAAGTCACACATATACCCTCTCACGAGTGGACTATGGTCCCTATCCGCCATCTATCCCCCATTTCCGTAGGCGCAAACACACCTTATCGGACCCATCAAATCAGTTCTCACGTAACCTGGATTGCCTACTTGCGGCACGAGACACTGTGACACTTAGTTAAGTCAGCAGACATAGGCAGCTTCACTGCAGTCTGATCGCCCCATACGCGCCGTATTCAACTCGGCGTGCACTCTGAGTGAGTAACGCCAACGCCTCCCGTCACCTCCCTCACGGGAGGTGACGGTCCGTTAGCCTTCGTAGCCCTCCAGGCAAAAGGCATCCCCAGGCGTTATTTACCGGGTAAGTCTTAATCTTTTTTAAAAAGACAAGGCCAACCCCGGATCATCCGGAAAGTTGAATCTGTAAGCAGATTTTCCCCATGGGTCAACAAAAAAAAAACCCTCTCACGGACACAGAGATCTCGGAACAGCTCTCAACAGTCAGAGCGCTGCAGCTGCTGTTGCGAGATTCTGTGCTCTTGAGAGGTTGTCAATGTTTTGTTGCGTTTGTATGAAGCTTGCCTTCTGCAATTTCATGTTCCACTTTGTATATAAATATTAAGTACTAGTTGTTGCCCGCGACTTCGTTCGCGAAGATTACAGTAAAAAAAATAAGTATCCTATATGCTGGTCCTGTATGCTGGTATACCATGACCATGGTCATGGTCTGTATATGAGGAAAGTTTCATTAAAATCCATTCAGTGGTTTTTACGTGAAAGAGTAACAAACATCCATCTATACTTACAAACTTTCGCGTTTATAATATTAGTAGAAAGATCGTCCACTGAGAGTAGCCGCCTATGTCCAGCAGTGAACTTATAAAAGTTGATGAAGATCGCCATCCCTTTACTTGCTTAATATCACTCGCTTCTAACAGCCTCTGTGGTCTAGTTAAAACCATCGGTCTCAAACCCAGAGGTCCCGGTGAGGTTGTTGATTGTACTCGGTCTGGTAGGATTCGTTAAAGGTCCTCCTGACTAGCTACAACCATCTTATCTAAATATGTCATCAGAACATCAATGTTATTAGTTGTTCCGTTTGAGATAAGATAACCAGTTCCGTGGTAGCTGAGGATTCCGGGTGAAGTTCCACCTTCGCCCTTATCATCACTTAACATCAGGGGAGATGAAAACCCAGCGCTTACCCGTTGATTGTAGAGAAACAATTTTCTCGCAATTCAACTTTGGCAAACTTAAAATACACTTAACTTCAAGAGAAGGTGGTCTTGCAAAATGTAATCACTGACTGTTTTAACGTTTCGACATAATTACAATTTAATTTTTAATTAAATTGCCCAACAGAGTCACCCGGATCGTAATTAGTATTAAAAATAATAGCAGTACTATTTGTTTTAACATATTTTCTTCGAACCTTGGTGGTAAATAGCTTTTTAAGTTACTACTTTTAGGTGGTCGTGTGAAGCGATAGTTATTTTTGGTCTCGGACCCGTTCGCCCCTCATACCATAAGTGTTGGCGCGCGGATTGAGATCGTGTAAGTTAAGCTACGTTTACAATGACGTGTCAAAGGATGGGTGACCTTATTTTCTAAACAAAGCTTAAGATTATTACGTCACGTTATAAGACTCCCTGTGTTTATGCGGCTAGCTTGTTTGCGATCGGATAAATTAAGCAACTTTCACTGTGGTCACTGGACGGATGGGTGATTATTTATGAAATTTATGTCTATGCTATATATAGACATAAAATTCATAAATTTCATGTTTAAGTAAGTAAATGTTTGTATGTTTATCATTATTATGGTATATTATATGATATTTGGTGTTATATGTATGTATGTATGTATGTGTATTTATTATTTATATATTATATTTATATTTATATATTATTATTATGTATTTCTTTTTATGTACTGGTATACGAGTGTTTCTATTATATTCTACTGTATTTGCGCACTTCCTCTATCTCCCTCTTGGGTTCCTAAACCAAAGGTTGTCTGGAAGAGATCGCTTAAAGCGATAAGACCGCCTTTGCCCATGCTAGCTTTAAGATTTTTTGTATGTACCTGTTTTTGGTTTTAATTTGTGTGAGCAATAAAGTATTTATCTATCTATTATTTTCTGCACCGCGCGCCGGCGGCGGCAGGCTCCGCCAGAATACCAGCGTTGTTGCGACACGCTTCGTTCGCAACAACACAAGCTGAGGCGGGGTCCTGATTGACCTATTGTTGTTGTTTGTTTTTATTTTTATGTATATTAGTGTGTGTGGTCTATAAATGTTTATCTCTCTCTCTCTCTCTCTCTCTCTCTCTCTCATTAAAAAACTTATTAAGAAATTCACGGGGAGTCTGGCAGCTGATGCATTATTTTCACGTCCCAGGCCAACATAGGATCAAATATAATGGAGTGGATGGAAAGAGGGAATATCTAATTGGAAAAAAGAAACACCTCGGTGGCAATGCGCTCGGCCCGATACCGGAAGGTCCCGGGTTCAAGTCCCAGGTCGGGCGAATTGTGTTTCTGATTTTTTTGATGCGTAGCCCGGGTTTGTGATCACCGACCCGCATTTGGCAAGCGTGGTGATTAAGCCATTACCCCTCAGTGCCAAGGGCCTTTGCCCAGCAGTGGGATAGTCATAGGCTATTTTTATTTGTCACTTTACTAGGGTAATGGCATCAGCGTTCGACAGAAACCAGTCATCGACATTGTATTCCTTTAATAACTCCATGACTCGGATGCTAAATTACGTCATATAATTCTACAGATGTTTTAAATATCATACCTATCTTCATATATATAAATCTTCTGTACTGTTCGGCTGGACCGATTTGGATGAAATTTTTTGTGTGTGTTCAAGTGGATTCGAGAATGGTTTAGATTTACAATTGGACCAGGTGGCGCTGCTATAGGGATACATCATTGGATACGCGTGTTCTTTTTTTTTTAGCTTTGCACAAGCATTTAGCCAATGAAAAAGTAATTTTTCTTACAAGTAATACATTATTAAACAATATTTCCTTCCAGTATGACGATGATGAATGATAATAGAAATGAGAAGTGAGAAATGATATACCCCCCAACCTCTCGAGTATCTCAGTAAAGATGTGGGGCTTTACTAATTCCTCGGGCGGACTTCTTGAGAGAATTTTAAAACTGAAGTTGCACTAAAATGTTTTTGTTTTGTATATATAATTTTAACGCAAATTTTGTTGCGAAACCAATTACAAAAACACAAAATGTTGAAAAAATTTCCACGAGCAGGATTTGAACCTGCACCCTTCTGACATACCGGGTCAGGTGCTCTTCCAATTGAGCTATCGTGGTTCTAACCAGCCCGCCGAAATTATTCAACACTATTTACTTTTTTACTTTGAAAGCCAAAAGCGCCTATTCAATGTCAACAACTACCGTTGTACTACCGTAACAAATTTGCGTTAAAATTATATAAACAAAACAAAAACATTTTATAAATAGCTTGCCTACTTCTTAACTGATCTTTAGTATTTGTAAAAATATTATGATCAGATGTTAATGACGGTAAAAAAAAAAAAAGTAAATAGTGTTGTATAATTTCGGCGGGCTGGTTAGAACCACGATAGCTCAATTGGAAGAGCACCTGACCCGGTATGTCAGAAGGGTGCAGGTTCAAATCCTGCTCGTGGAAATTTTTTCAACATTTTGTGTTTTTGTAAATGAAGTTGCACTGTTTTGTTTAATTTGCCAACACTCATGCGCACTCACGAACACTTAACGGTTAATAATCCACCATTATTTCACATTAATATTCGACGTAACACAAATTTCCGAAAATAAAACAAAACCGCAGACATGACTTTTCACTTTCCCGCCAAGAAGTCCCCGCATGTTCTTATGCGGACGAATGATTTGTTTGTTTTGTTGTCACGGAAACTGTCAACGTTTTGTTTGATTTGTTGTCATGGAAACTGTCAAAGCGGCACGAAGCGTGCCGGTCAGCTACTGGTATTATATCTCTTCTCAGAGTCCGCATTATTGAGATGGGCTACGGAACCCTACACTGCGCGTGGCCCGACACGCACTTGACTGGTTTTTTTAGATTTATGATTTATAGTTTTGACGTCAATAAGTGCTTGTGAATGCTCATTTTTAATGAAACTATTTGACTTTGAATGCAGCCGGGACCAACGGCTTTACGTGCCTTCCGAAGCACGGAGGAGCTCGACATGTTTTTTTTTGGTCACCCATCCGATGACTGGCCTTTGCGAAAGTTGCTTGTACCCTACTTACTGATTGTAATTTCAAGTAACCCTACAGGATTACACATCCGGTGTACTAGCCTGTACCGATCAATCAAGACACAAACACAATGCAAGCGCAGACATACAAAAAGGTTCGATAGTATTGAAGTGCAAAAAGTGTGCATTCAAAGATATAACAATTACATACATAGTTGTGAGAATACGACGTATAGGAAATTACTGTGCGCATTGGAACTTGGGCTGCGTTGATTTTGCTGTTTTGACGAATTCAAATGGAACGTGCTTTTGTTTTCTAAAGTTTACGCGAACACTACACATTGAAATGAAACAACTTTTACGGATCTACTCGCGTTTATTTTACACATAATTTATCCTTTAAGTTAATGCTATGTGTATACAAGCTACTAACTAATTGTGAGACGACCAACACCTCAGTCTCCCTGTGACCACGGACCCTGCAAACGGTTCGAAACGTCAGGATAAACATTGATTAAAAGTAATGTGTAAAATAAAAGTTGTTTCATTCCAAACGTACTTTTTTTTTAATTCATTCATTTACATAAAACGCGAACTTACTTAAAAATCGTTTTATACAAGATATTTTTTTTTTGTTTCTCGTCAGGTACATACAGTTCTCAATAGCTCGGTGGTCAGAGCGTTGCAAAGATATTCAAAGGGTCGTGGGTTCGATTCCCACTTGAGCTTCCTGAAGCTGGTTGATTTGTTGATTTTTCGTAACAAAAATTTATCATCTAGCGCTCCTCTGTGCTTTGGAAGGCATACGTTGGTCCCGGCTGCATTAGCAGTCGTTAATTATTTTTATTTATTTTATTTTATTTGTAAGGACACAGGCAACAGTTAAAAAAAAAGTAGCACAATATGCGAAATGTGGCGTCGAGGTCACTAACGGCGAGTTTACTCGAAATTAGTGATATTGATGTTCTGTCTACCTCTTTTTGAGAGAAGATCGTGAGAGTATATTATAATAATAATAATAACATGGAAAATACCCCACTTAAAGCGAAAGGGCGAACAGGTAGACCAAGACCAAGATGGTGGGACGACCTTGATGGGTTTATGATGGAATGGCGTGATGACGCAGGGACCGGAAGGTGTGGAAAAAGTGTGGGGAGGCCTTAGCCCAAGAGCCAAAGTGAAAGTCAAAGTGATTTTTTTTTATTCAAATAAACTTACGAAAAGTGCTTTTGAATTGTCCATAAATTTTTTACCTGCTACCCATTCAGGACGTCTATTTTTTATCTGTGGAGAAGAATGGGCGCAAGAAACTCCACAGCTTTAATAGCCAGTAAAAGTGAATATGGAATCCAGATGAGAAGACAACTGGCGTGAAAACAACGCAGCATCAGTTACCCTGAACCCTCACTCTGCCGGCCCACAAGGTGCCTCTTCACACCTCGTTTGAAGGAATATAGGATAGGAATATGTCATAGGAAGGAGGGATTTTTTTTATTAAAAAGGATTGTAACACTAAGGTGATAAATTAATAATACATTAGTGTTATAAGTAATGGTGGTGTAACCTAACCACAGGCCACACAGGCGGATAGTATATCTCCCAAAGAAATTGTGTACCGAACGTATTACCCAATAACCTTTCTCTAATGGGAGCCAGGTTAACCACAACACGAGCTTGCGACATGTGTGTCTGTCTGTCTGTTTGTCCACGGTAAGGTGACTAAGGTGTATCATATATCATGTCGCTCACAGTTGCAAATAGTTAATGATTTGGGAGTTAATGCCACCGGTGCAATATGAAGTGATATTCATAATATTATTTCTCAATAAACAAAAACAACAAACTTATATTTAATTGCATTAACATTAAAAATAAAAACATCCATTAAAATATAATAATAGTATTCACAATAATATAATAACCTAAAGTAACTAAAACCATTACGAAACTAAAATATGACGTCAAAATATTCCTCCGCGTCGCTGTCGACTGGTAATGTACCCAAGAGACTGGCGGCATTGCCACGTTGTATGGCAATGCTTAGCCTCTGGCCAAGGTTAAAGCCAGCCCTTGGGTCATGGGTAGTGTCAACCAGCTGTTTGGAGATGTCAGTAAACAAAACATGAGCACTAGAACCCCATGGCCCATTTTTATCAAACTTATTTTGAAAAAAAAAAGACAAATTGTTGAAAATATGCCACGAGCGGGATTCTAACCCGTACCCCATGACATGCCGGGTCAGGTGCACTTCCAACTACGCTATCGTGGCCCAATCCAACTCGCCGAAATTAATTGACACTGTTTACGCTTACTCTGTAAGCCAAAGCCTATTCGATGTCGACAACTACGTCATCAACATCCGATCTTAATGTTTTTACAAATGTTGAATTGAAATTCAGTGTTTCGTTCCATTGCGACGAAAGAACCGTGGGACAAAAGACTGAACGACTCAATAAACTTTGGCCTACATTATCAAAATCAAGAAAACCACTCTTGCCAAAAGCGGGTTGGCCATCACAAACCCGCGCTATGTACAGACGCCTACACATCAACCTATCCAAAACTGTCAAATTTCTTCAAAACATTTTCAACCATATTGCTTATAAAGTTCAAAGTCTATTGAGGAAATTTGACATTTTGTGGTAGGTTGATGTGCAGGCGTGTGTACAGTTTTAAATACGAAACACACTTTGCTCTACCAGGGAATAGAATCTAGGACCTCCAGATATCAGGCCGGTATGCCACTCGGCCACCGTTGCGTTTCGAATTGTAATGTAAACATCATACAAATAAATATTTTTTAAGTGTCAGTAGGTAGGTAGGTAGAGAAAAGAGCTGGACACTTGCTGAGTTTCTTGCCGGTTCTTCTCAGTACAAGATCTCCCGCCCAGAGTAGACTTACAAACCGATGGCATAGTGACATTCACAAGAGCTACTTGTAGCCTAAACTGAATAAATGATTTTGAATTTTGAATTTTGAATTTTACCGTAAACCATAATTTTTTTTTTTTTTACAATTATCTCTTAACTAATAAAACAAACGCGTCCTGCACAAAGTTCATAGTTGGACCGTAATGATGATCATGATAATGATTCCAAAGTCGTAAACTAAAACCTGCAAAAGGTTTGCCAACATGACCCCAATGACCGTTCAAATGTGCGGTGAAAATTATACGACTATTACTTTAAATTACTTTATCTGACATTGCGTTTATATTATAAGTATGTTTATTGAAAAATTATTGCAACACATTTAAATTCGGAAAATGTGTTAAAAAAAATCTGATTTTTTTTTTAAATATTACGGGTAACAGTTCCTCACTTGATATTAAGTGATGATAAGGCCAATGGTGGAAGCGCACTTCACCCGGGATCCTCAACTACTGGCTAAGGCCTAACTAAGGCCTTCGCTATCTTATCTCTAACACAACAATGCTACAAACATTGATGTTATGGCGACATATTTAGATAGGTGCTAGTCAGGCAAACCAACCAAACCGAGTCTTTGTATCACCTTTGATTTGAGTACACAAACATGTACCCCCCGCTGGGAGTCAAACCCAGGATCTATGAGTCTAAACCGGTGGTCTTAACCACTAGACCGTAGAGTGTTAAATTAACATTGTTGCTCGTGACTGTACGCAACAATTATAAATCTTTGAAAACACTAGAGTTGCCTCGTAAATGCCATTGTTTTGATGACTCCATAACGTAACATATAATGCGTTTTGTGCGTGGAAATAGGTAACAAATAATAGATTTAACGTTCAAACAAATTAACTTATATGCTCGTAGAATAATTGATGTGTAGAGACACTAAAACGATCATGTTACATACAAAGCTAGTGGGTATATAAGTCAGTTCGTGTATGTATAGAGAAATTTAAGGAAGTCGAAAAAAGGAAGTCTGTATCACGCAACGGCGAGCGTTCGATTGGCGAAAGAATTATTGCTTCGCGATTGTTTACGTTTATTGGAACTGGCTGGCAATCGTGAAAGTGGAGGCGCTGTTGCTGAGGACTGGAATTTGATGGGTGACCAATTATGTCGTGCTGCAACGTTAATTTTTAAATGAATTGTCTTTAAATTATATCGTAAGGTAGCTATTGTAATTATTAAAACGCCACTGAGGATTGGAATAAGATGGGAGGTCAGACCAATAAGTTGTGCTGTGACGTATATTTTTTAATAAATGCGTCCAAATTAATCGTAACAGTAAAGACCTATTGCTGTGGTCTGTAAATTGATGGGTCACCAAAAATAAAAGTTAAATATATAAATAAATATGAGACAACATCACATACATTGTTCTGATCCCAAGGTAAGTGGCTAAAGCACTCGTTTCATGGAAATCAGTAACAACGACGGTACCACAACCACCCAGACCCGACACAATATCGAAAAGTTAGTTTTTCGGCATTGACCCGACCGGGAATCGAACTCGGGACCTCAGGAGTTAGCGCCGCCCAAAGTCCGGCGTGCAAGCCACTCGGCTACGGAGGTCGGAGGTAATAAAAAAAAATATTTCTCGCTTAGCATAACCATGAGATTGCATACTTGTCTTATTTTTATTATTAATAACTATAGTTTAACTTTGTTTTTTTTTCTTCGACAGGTTTTGACTTTTACTAGTACTGTTACTACATTGTAAAAAAATAAACTGGTAAATGGTGTTTTTGCAAACTTAAATATTTAATTAATAACTTTTTCTTTTTTTGTGTTTTTTTTACAAGTTGTGATTGTCCTTTATATTTTGTGTTTTATTTGTGATGGAAAGTGTCCCTTCACGACAGGACATTTTCCAATATTTTTGACGCTGTAAGGGAGAAAAGAGCTGGACGCTTGCTGAGTTTCTTGCCGGTTCTTCTCAGTACAAGATCTCCCGCCCAGAGTAGACTTACGAACCGATGGCATAATGACGTTCATAAGAGCTATTTGTAGTCTAAACTAAATAAATGATTTTGATTTTTTTTTGACATTAAATATATGTATGGTTTTTTAAATTATATAATATTACTATTATTGTGTGTAGTCATGTTATTTTATTAAATATTTTTTCTTTATTTTTAAGACATGTACTCGACTTTCAAAAGTGCACTATTGTGCCTAACATGATTTTTTTTTTCATTTATGATTTTTATTATGCAATGGTGTAGTTTGAGGAGTTCAATTGCGATTTCAAGTTGCGATTATAAATGCTAAGCAACTATTATGACACATGATCAAAACTAAATCCGAACGGCAAAAATCGCACAGCTCTCAGACTAGCCCCATATACCACAACTGGGCACAAGATTTCCCATAAGACCATTAGAATTTGAGGTAAAAAAAAATATTTAACAATATTTTCCGCCAACCTTGCTTCCTTAATTAAAATGTTTTAAGTCATTATTTACGACATGAAGAAGTATTGAATTAAACTATTGCCAATACAAAGTTACAAAATTCAAATATTTATATAGTTTGTTTTTGGTTACAAATATTTTCTAAACGTAATCTTATTTTTAGTTTTATCATCGTCATCATCATCATAATCATCATCGGAATTGTATATTTATATATTAAATCATCAGCCATGATGATTGTAATAAACGGAGACTTGGCTCAATGAAACAGTCTACGTAATGATCAACGTTACATTGTATTTAGGCGAGACCGGTCCACAACCTCAAAACCGGGAATCCTGGAATATTGCGGTGTTGTACGGAATCCTTTAATGAACTTTAATAAACTTTCTTACACTCAAACCAATTATCTAGCCCAAGAAAGCTTCGTCATGAAACTCGTTAAATGGTTACTAGACAACGGATAAACATACTTAAAATACTTAAATACATACTTATTATACATAGAAACCACCCAGACCCGAGACAATTTAGAAAAACAATAATTTCTAAATTGACCCGACCGGGGATCGAACCCGGGACCTCAGAGATGGTGACACCATGAAAACCGGTGTACAAACCACTCGACCAAGGTGGTCGTCAAAATCTGGACATAACGCCGATCGAATTGAGCGGGTGCAAAACCATTTCTTTTATAACCTTGCTTACTCAGATCAAAAGTGTGACATTCTAAAATCTTACTCAGAACGCCTATCATATTACAAACATTTGTGTTTGTAATATGATATGTAATATAATTTAATATATAATATGTTTGTGTCTTGACACAAAAAGAAAAATTTCCGACATTACATTATTTTACAAAATACACACACTACACCTTAGAAAAAATTACATTCTCTATCCCACGCATCAGCCACCCACGTGTCGCTTAAAACACAGCCGAAAAACATTTGAACCTCCTCGTTGTCACACTAGACTCTGTCATGTTGTCAAGTTATAACGCTGTATAAAGTTGACATATTCAATGTCTCGTCTTTTAGGAATGATCTCAGAGAAGCTCGAGGTGACAAATTGATCACCCATCCAATAACCGGCCTCTGCGAAAGTTGCTTAACTTCAGGAATCGCAGACCGAGCGCGTTAACCACTGCGCCATCGAGCATATAAGGCTAAACTGTAACTATAACCGCTGAGATATAGACTTTTTTGTCTCTACGTTTTGTACTGGCTTTTCATAATTTTTGGTAATATTTTGGTATATATTTTGGTAATATGACTGTTTTAGATTCAAATTAATTAATCAACATTATTAATGTATTTACGTATAGTATAATGTAATCTATTAGGTATATAATAATAACGCACCCAACTTACAGCAGCTGTCAAAACTCACAACCACACAATACATGCAACTCTCACTGAATCAAACACGACAATGGTGGCTCGTTGCGCACGCGCACGGTATATATGTTACATATATTATATGTAATATGGAAAGTGCTATGTGGCAACAAAACCAGAGATAAAAACTTTTTATTCAAAATGATTTTTTTATGCCCTTTATTCCCATGCTGGTCTGAGACGTGAAAATAATGTATCAGCTATCTGACTCCCCGTGAATGTCGTAAGAGCCCACTAAGGGACAAGGGTTCCAAGATGCTCGCACACCAGGCGGTCGGCTGCAACCCATCACTGATGTTATCCATTCCACCTCGGATCCTTCGAGGGGTTCGGATCGGACGCGAAACTCTACGGTGGCTGGAGATCTTGTGGCGAGAAGAAACCGCAAGGACCTCGGCAAATGCCATTTCTTTCTCTGGTTTTTGGTAAAAAATATTTATTTTAGAATAACTAATAACACATTTGAAGCACAATTAGTGCTTAGTCGTGCATTATTATGTAACGCAAAACAGTAAATATATGGGCTTATCCATTCGTTTTTGTCGTTAACATTTGACGACGCTAAAATGTAGCGTCGAGGTCCCTAACGGCGAGTTTGCCTAGCCCTTTTTGAGAGAAAGACGGGAGAGTATACATGTATGTATGTAACAAAATTTTCTTCTTTTAAAATAACCTGGTATAAGACTTTCTTTATTATTGTTTTTATAAACGTGGTGCTATCAGAAGTAAGATTTTACAAAACTTTTTATTAGAATAATAATAAATTTACACAAACTCTCCACATTTGCACGCCGTGGCGGTCAATAATAGGAGACTATACGTAGCATTAAAGATATTATTGTATGCTACATAGTTTTTTTTTTATTTAGTACAAGTTTTCGCTGACTGTAATAAACTTAAGATGACTTAAGGTGACTTTGAATCGTCCAAACATATCTTTATCTAGATATTTTAACTTGTTAAAATGGAAGGTCTGATTATCATGTTATGGAACTCAATATAATCTATATATTAATACGTGAAGCAAAAAATTTGTACCACTTTTTACGAAAATTGCGCGGACCGAGGAGTATGAAATTTCGCACACTTATAGTTTATTTAGAGAAGAAAAGCAGAATTTTTTTTTTAAATTATGTATAAAAAATACATTAAATCAATAAAACAAACATTACACATACTATATATATTTGACAACACGCATATATAACTCTTTTCAAAAATTTCAAAAATGGAAGAGGAGCGGCCGAAGTCTGTCAATGCCAATCCAAACTCACATTCTATTTTTTTTAAATTTTTCATTGCTTAGGATACAATCCGTGCAGCCTTAATAAAATTACGCTCGAATTTCGACCACTGGGCGACCACTAGTAATATAATAATACAATACAATAATAATCTAAGTCTAACTTACCAAAATAGTAAACACTTATCGATTGTAGCGATGAATTGATTTCAATGATGGTAGCCCTTGCCCAGCAGTGAGACAGTAGGTATATAGGTTAATTACTAATATATTTTGTCATTCCGTAGTGATTGAACATGCTCAGAAGGTTCCAAAAGGGGACAGCATCCCGCAAGCATAGCCCCTTCTAGATTATCCAGTATCATCATCATCGTCCTCTCCTTGCGCACGCCACTGACCACGATCCGCGAATACTCTTATCCAGCTCTTGCCAGCCACCTTGCGGAGATCGTCGCTCAGTTTGAATATGGTCAAATATAGTTTTACGCAAATTTTGTTGAAGACAAATGACATTAGAAAAAATGTGTTGAAAAAAAATACTTGGTTAATTTTTGCAGGTTGGACAGAGTCACGATAGCATAGTTTCTAGTGCACCCGGCAGGGGGTGCGCGTTCAAAACACGCTAGTGGAATTTTTTTTCAACCCCTTTTACAAAATGTGTCAGTATGTCAATAACAATACCCATGTACTTAAATGTAAAAAACTAAATAGCGTTTCACACAAACGAAAATAAAAATAACATACTTAGCACAAGTTAACATTGTCAAGTGGTGTCGAACATTTGGTTACTAAGTCGAGCACTGGTAGGTAACAATTACCGGGATTAAAACCGTCACTGGCCTTCCAGTACACAGTTAAGCTCTAGATACTCCAACTCGGACACCCATCCATTGACCCGCAATTGAAGAAGTTGCTTAACTTTCCAACATCGCGACCCGATCCTTCTCTTATTTACTATTTTATGTAAATATGAATAATTAATTTAACATACCCAATTAAACTGGCACTTCTAAAGTAACAATGCACACAGGTATCACTCAACACGTACAATGCAGCACTGAGGTAAGAATGCGCCTGCGCAGGTTTTATATAAGTGTGTAATAATGTGGATAAGACTAATACTTTACATTCGTTCTGCGTATTTTTTTTGTATAAGTTAAAAATTATATATTTTTCTTATACTACTAGTAGTAATTAGCGTTACAAAATAAAGGCGTTGCGAAATCAAGTTATCGCTACACTAACATTGACGGTATTGGTTTTTGATCATAGTGGATTTGTGATCACAAACTCGGGTTTTGCATCGAAAACTCCGAGATACACTTTGCCGCCGGATATCGACTCGAGCGCTTTACCAAGCGACCCGGTACGTACGGCGGCTGACTACCGAATATGCGTAAAACTACAAACATTATCATTATAACTTTGTTTATTTCAAGATATGATTAGATATAGGAGGTAAATTTGTTAATTTAGATTTTTAATTTTGTTTTTTTACATGTGGTCTTCTATATTTATTTTTATTTTTATGTGTTTATTTGTGATGGAAAGTGTCCTGCTAAAATAGGGCATTTTCCAATATTTTTGACGCTGTAAGGGAGAAAAGAGCTGGACACTTGCTGAGTTTGTTGCCGGTTCTTCTCAGTACAAGATCTCCCGCCCAGAGTAGACTTACGAACCGATGGCATAGTGACATTCATAAGAGCTACTTGTAGCCTAAACTGAATAAATGATTTTTGAATTTTGAATTTTGAATTTGAATTTGAATATTTATTTGTATGTAGTCCAAAAAAGGTTTTTTTTTAAAGTATGTAAATCGAGTATGTACTCGTTACGAAGCATGCTTAGAGTCATTGTAATAAAAAATAGAGGTGCAACTAACCTTTTCTTTTTTTTCTAGTTGATGGCTTTGTGCAGTTAGCTCATTTAGCCAGTGTTAAAGTGATTTTCTTACAGGTTATAGTAACAAATAGATAATATTTATTTTGTTAATATAAGAGGGTGGCCTTTGCTCAGTATTGGGATAGTTATGGCTAATATAATAATAATATAAGCACTCCACTGTCAATAACGTATAACAATGGTTAAATCAATTGTCAGCGACCGGTGGCCGGTCGTTTGAGATTGGAGGTGATAACTCGTTACTATTATCATTCATCGTCATCATATATTAATATGATGATGGTGAATGATAATAGTATGAAGAAGTGAGAAATGATATACCCCCTAATCCCTTGGTCTCAATAAAAATGTGGGGCTTTACTAAGATCTCACGCGGACATCTTGAGAGAATTTGTAAAGTGACATTGCACAGTTTGGTTTCATTTGCCGAGACTCATGCGCGTACACAAACACTTAAAGGTTTCAATAATCCACCATTAATTCCACGTTAATATTCGATTTAGCACAATTTTTCGGAAACAAAACACAACCGCAGACTTGACTCTTCACTTTCCCGCCAAGATGTCTAATAACTTATCTAAATAATGATGTGTTTGTCAATCATCTGCCAACCCTGCGACAAATAGGTGTAAACTTGTTGTAAAACTTAATAAATCCTTAAGTAAAATTTAAACACTGAAAAAAGACGACAACCTCAGGCGGGAATCGAACCACGCACCTTCCGCATTCCGGGCGGCTGCCTTAACCACTTGGCTACCGAGGTCTGGCTTTCACCCGTCGAAATTTTTCAGTGCTTGATGCTTATGTTTTTTTAGTCAACATTGCTTCATCAATCTTAGAAGTTTTCACCTCTGAGATCCGAAAGAAATATTTTTACAAATATTTGAACATTCGGTTAAGATGAAGCTGCGTTATAGATAAGTGTTTTTTTTTTAAATTTTACTTAAGTATATTTAAGCGTTAATAAAACGCTAAAATATATAAAAAAAAACACTTATTAATAAATCCTTGTCAATAAAAATAAAAAATAAACTTTTCCAGCAAAACGCGAAGTTTGCTAAGTGTTTGTTCGGTGGCATAAATCAGCGGTAGACATATTACAAGCTCGTTTGTACTTTTTCTAATGGCATGCTACAGGAAGACACTGCACGTGCGGTTCCAAATGATTTGTAGGTAGGTAATGTAAAGAAATTTTTTTAAACTTAGCACGGCAAATGACTCCGCACCACCTGATGTTAAGTGGAAATGGAGTCCAGACGCGAAGACAACTGGTGCAGCGTGAAAACAACGCAGCATCAGTCGACTTCACTCTGCCGGCCCACAAGGTGCTTCTTCACGCCTCGTTTGAATTACCCAATATCATAGAAAGAGGGAAAACGTGTGCTGGTAGACTATTCCATCATTTGGAGGTACGACAAAGAAACGAGTCACCAAATTTCTTTGTGCGCGATGGGATATGTGTGACAGTGAAGCGATGACTCCGGAGAGCAGCACGTGTACTCCTATGGAGGAAGGGAGAAGGAGGGATAAGGTCAAAGGGTTCTTCAGAGCACTCGCCGTGATATAAGCGATAGAAGAAATAGTTCATTAACTGTGAAAAGATTCGGAAAATACCAAGTAAGTAAATAACTTTTTGTATTTCTTCAAAAGCTGTCAACTTTGTCAGTTTTGGGGGTTCAAGTTACTCGCATCCGTAGACCCTTCAGACCCTACACGTGACCCCTCAGTGGTGCTAAATGAGTGACACTGTCTAAGTGGTAGAGCCACGCTGCGTTGCAGCACTTGCAGCACGAAAGGGCCGGCTCGCCCGGCGTAATACCACCCTCTCACAGAATGTCGGCGTGAAACAATGGCGCTCGTTGCTGTTGTATTTCGTCCGGTGAGTGAAAGTACCGGAGGCCCATCTCTCACCCCTCCCCCTTCCCAATTCCTACTCCAAGATCCAACTCCTCCCTCAAGGCCGGCAACGCATCTGCAATTACTTTGGTTTTGCGGGTGTCCATGGGCGGCGGTGATTACTTTCCATCAGGTGACCCGCCTGCTCGTTTGCCTCCTTTTAACATAAAAAAAAAACTGTCCTCCTGTTGTGCATTCGAAAATAAGTTTCATTTTATTAAATTACATAAGATGAACCGGTAAAAGCTGCTTGCAGCTAACAATCAAATTACTTTGAACGAAAAACTGTAAGTGAAGCGGTTAAAATCTTTTAATGCATCAGAGGAAAGCGCATCCACATTATGACTTCTTGTCTCCCACGCGTTGTATATTAAAATCCTCAGTCTTATAGTATTTAACAATTATATTTATATTATAAAAGCTCATTGGCATTTAACCAGAAAAGTATTGAAGTTGAAAATTATGAAGTTCTTTGCCGATTGGCAAAGCAGCCCGGTACCCGAAGGGCCTGGGTTCAATTTCCAGGACGGGCAAAGTATGTTTGGGATTTTTCGATGCATAGCCCGGGTTTGTGATCAATAACCCGTATTTGGTTAGCGTGGTGATTAAGCAACCATAATTGTAGTGATTTCTTGATTTAAATGATGGAGGCTTTTGCCCAGCAGTGGGACAGTTATAAGCTATTTACTTACTTTATAAATTTTGAACAATAATGATGGGGCTGACAGTCACTACGCGACTTATTATCACGATAACAAATAAGGGTGCTCCTTCATTCTCTTATTCAAAGTCACTGATAATAAATTTTTGACACCGAAAATGTTATGTATGTATAAGTGTTTTTTATATATTTTTTAGCGTTTTATTAACGCTTAAATATACTTAAGTAAAATTTAAACACTGAAAAAAGACGACAACCTCAGGCGGAATGCGGAATGCGGAAGGTGCGTGGTTCGATTCCCGCCTGAGGTTGTCGTCTTTTTTCAGTGTTTAAATTTTATGTATGTATGTAAAACAGTATGTATCTTAATAATCAAATTGCATTTTTTTTTTGTTTTCATATTATCGCACTCACAATGCTATGTAAAATCTTACTAGAAAAAACCAAACAGTCTCATGAAGCTCGAGTGGAGTCGATTCCCACTCGAGCTTCATGCGCCGGCTTGAGGGACCCTTAACGTTCCTCGCCGCCCCCAAACAAGCCCAGTGTAGCTGAAAATGCCGTCTGAGGCAATCAGCAAATTCTCTCCTAAAAAAAATTAAGTAAGATGGTGGTAGATGTTTGTAGATGTTTATAGCTAGCCAGGCGGACAAACCAGCCCTACCACCAAACTGAGTATACAAACATGTTCCCCCACAAGAAATCGAACCCGGTACCTCTGGGTCTTAACCACTAGATCATAGAGGAAGTATTGCTTGTACCTGGGATGACTCCACCAAGTACCTACTCGATACGTACGTGGTGGAGTCATAGTACGATTATCTCCGTTGTTGAAGATTCGAACATCACATGAGGTGAGAAGGTCTAGTGCTTACCAGTAAGGAATAAAAAAAAACGCCGAACCGGACAAGTAGGTACTTTACAGAAAAGGCACAGTTCGTGCGAGAAATAACGACGCATTTTGTTCAGGAACCCATTTTTTGGAGATAGTTTGCTTTTGGACGCCTATGGCCATATTAACATCGTAACCAGACAAATTTTAAACTTTTTAATTTGCTATCGTGTAGAAGAATACAACATAGCCTACAATAAATCTAAGGTAAAGTTCATGACCCTGCTAGGGTCATGCAAACATGAAGATACAAAAACATTGTGGGCGACAACAACAAACTTAAAGGTTACCACAAGTCTTGTGCTCGAAACATCCCAGAGTTTTGAGAGGCAAATGACTTCACTCCACCTGATGTTAATTGGAAATGTAGACCAGACGCGAGGACAACGGTGCAGCGTGAAAACAACGCAGCATCAGTCGCCTGCACCCTGCCAGCCCACATGGTGCCTCTTCACGGCTCGTTTGAAGGACCACCATGTCATAGACTTTCCTACATTGTCCCCCTACTAGATTCTCCGAGGAGTTCGGATCGGATCGTGTTCTGGACGTATTGTCACCGTATTGTGCCTATTGTAGCGTGAACCGAATTCTTCTCCCACAATATTGACAAAGTCCGATCCGTGGAGCTCGATGGCGCAGTGGATAACGCGCCCGGTCTGCGAGTGCTGAGGTTAAGCAACTTTCGCAAAGGCCGGTCATAGGATGGGATGGGCGACCGAAAATGGATCATCTCGAGCTCCTCCGTGCTTCGGAAGGCACGTAAAGCCGTTGGTCCCGGCTGCATTAGCAGTCGTTAACAACCACCAGTCCGCGCTGGGCCCGCGTGGTGGTTTATGGCCCGTTCTCCCTATCCATCCATAGGGAAGGCTCGTGCCCCAGCAGTGGGGACATAAATGAGCCGATGTTGAATATTGACAAAGTAAACCACCTTCAATTATTAAAAGGCAATGCAACATAATTTATTATTCATATGGTGGCGAAGTTCACACGACATAAAACTATATCAGAACAATCGATGTTGCAACATTTGCTCGACCATTTTATCACCGAAAAATCTTTATAATTATATTCATAGCTCGTTTTATATGTGCAATTGATGTTCAACATGAAATAATAAGGAGTTGTTGAGTTGGACTTTGGGGTAATTGTAATATGAAGTGTCATTATTACTGCCGACGAAATTTTATCGCACAATAAGGAAGAGCAGAAGGTTAGCTTACATACCGCGCTCGAGCACACTAACTGCCGTACTCAGAGACGTCAATTAAATGTCTTCCCTTTTCTATTTAGCACTATACATAAGAAAGTGACAGCAAGAGACTTAATTGTCATTAAAACTTAATTGACGTCTCTGAGTACGGCAGTGTAGGCCCCTTCCACGCCGGATCGGTACATTTTCGTTTCGGTACCGCCTCTGCATCGAATCTGTACAGATTGTTTACCGAACGCATGTAATGAAATGAGAGTTTTCAGGCCGAGTCGTTTCGGTACAGATCTTTTATCGAGCGCATACGCGCACTTCTGCACAGAATCTGTAAGGGGGTCTGCACAGAGTCTGAGGGGCCCAACCACAAAGTGATTGATACAAAATCGGCTTGTGGTTTCCTTAATGAATCTTGTAGTTCTTAAGTAGTTTGTTTGTGTGAATAATAGTGTGTGCATAGTTTGCTTCCTAATTAGAATGTAGAATGTAACCCAATATCTGTTGTTTTATAAACGTACATAGTGTTTGTTTTGTTGGTTGTCCTTAAATAAATAAATACATTGAGCGATTTGTGTCCGTAATACCAATTTATCAACCGCATCTAGAACAGTCGCGTTGCACTTGTACAATTAACAACTGGTTGTTTTTTTCTGTAATAAGCGTGCAGAGCAGTCGGAGCGCGCTGTGGCCTACGCTTGCGTTGCTTGAGCGCTTTTGTATGAAGCTTACCTTCTGCAGTTTACTTATTTTGTGTATGTATATTAAATTATTGAGAAATGTTGCTTCGCTACACAATTAGATGATTTAGTGTAATTGTATGATGAAATGAGATCTGTCTGCAACTGATTGCTAATTTAAAATTATATTATCACTAGTTGTTGCCCGCGACTTCGTTCGCAAAGACTACAGTAAAAATAAAAGTATCCTATATGCCGGTCTGGGTCAATGTTTCATTAAAATCCATTCAGTAGTTTTTACGTGAAAGAGAAACAAACATCCATCCATACTTACAAAAACTTTCGCGTTTATAATATTAGTAGGATTTTGTACAGAGTCAGGAATGGAAGTTGGATTGCGCATCTGGGTGTATGGCCGCCGTATATATACTGCTTAATATAGCAGACCCGGGTTCGATTCCCAGCGGAATAAAAACTATAATATTAACTATAACTACCTACTACTAACTATAAATAAAAATTTGTCCCAAATCATCCCCATCAGGCAAAGTGTCCAGTAAGCTAGCAGCGTATAATTCGTGTATGTATCTTAGATGTAGGTATTAAATTATTTATTTGTAATTAATGAAATATTTCAAGTCGTGTAAACGGATCACACGACTCAAGTGGGGGCACGACACGTGGCTAGACGGGAAGACAGCAAATGGACCCGGTCGGTAACAGAGTGGTGGCCAAGACATGCTCGTCGATCGGTAGGCAGACCTCCAGTTCGGTGGCCGGACGACCTAATCCGGGTGGCGAGCAGGGGATGGATGAGGATGGCGCAGGACCGTGAAAAGTAGCGTGCGAGGCAAGAGGCCTATGCCCTACAGCGGGCGGAAGTGGGCTAATGCATTACGTTATACGCGTTAATTTTTTTTTAAACTCTTTATCATTTTTATTATCTCATAAAATTGCACCTAACCTGTCATCCATCCACACCACCCTATGGTTGTCTGGTAGAGAATACCTCAGGTAATAAGCCAACTATGAAATGAAAAGAAATAAACTTTAGAAAACAATGTCCCGATCGTTTCTCTTTGTAACAGCAACGTTTATCTTTCCTAGCTAAATATATTAATTAATCTTAACATCTTATAAGTACTTACATACCTGATGCGGACTAATAGTTTTTGTGTCCGAAATTATTTTCCGAGATCGGGTTGACCTTTTAAAACAATTTGAGATTAGCTCCGAGCGGGCGCGGGTCACGACCGACAATTAGCGATCTGTTTGACCCACTAACAATGGAATGGATGGTGGAACAATACAACTTTGGGACGATTTTTTTTTATTTTTATTTATATAAATAGACAATACATACTTACGGCTATGCCAACAGCCAACACGCTTATATGCCAGGACATTACATCAAATAAACACTAAAATAACTGGATGACCTGGATAATTTTCTAAAAATGAAACCTAGCTAGATCGATTTATCGCCCCCGAAACCCCCTGCATACTAAATGTCATGAAAATCGTTGAATCCGTTTTCGAGATTCAGATTATATATATATATATATATATATATGTTACATCTAGTTTTAGCCGGCTAAAACTAGGTGTAGCCGCACTACGGCTATTAGCCGTAACATATACATATATTCAAGAATTGCTCGTTTAAAGGTATTAGATACATAACAAATTATTATAAGTAACTAAGGTAAATGGTGTGTTTCATCAGTAGGATGGGTATGGGATCTACAAATATATCCGCATCCTGGACGTTTGAACAAAGGAATGACACCGTGTGCAAAGGCTGAACAAGCGCCTAGAATGTTTTTGTTTTGTTTATATAATTTTAACGCAAATTATGTTGCGATACAAATTACAAAAACACAATGTTGAAAAAATTTCCACGAGCAGGATTTGAACCTGCACCCTTCTGACATACCTTACCTTACCTTCTGATAATTTGCGTTAAAATTGTATAAACAAAACAAAAACATTTTATAAATAGCTTGCCTACTTCTTAACTGATCTTTAGTATTTGTAAAAATATTATGATCAGATGTTAATGACGGTAGTTGTTGACATTGAATTGGCGCCTTTGGCTTTCAAAGTAAAAAAGTAAACAGTGTTGAATAATTTCGGCGGGCTGGTTAGAACCACGATAGCTCAATTGGAAGAGCACCTGACCCGGTATGTCAGAACGGTGCAGGTTCAAATCCTGCTCGTGGAAATTTTTTTAAACATTTGTGTTTTTGTAGTTTTGGATAGGTTGATGTGCAGGCGTCTGTACAATCTGAGTAGGTACTTCACAACTTTTCTGAGCGTCAACATCACGAGCCCAAGTGGCCTTAATGATAGCCCTCTCCGATAGGAGGTGGCACATGAAGAATGATGAAATAGGCTTTATAGTAATTACTACAATTGATGGGTATTGGTTTTATCACTAGCTCATTTTATGACCCTTCTGCTGCCTGGGGCACGAGCCTTCCCAATACACGGAAACACTTTTAGTAGTTTCTCGACCACCGATGCGAATTAATGAATAAATTAAAATTAGACTTAGTCAAGATAGCTCGCTAGGCTAAACAAACTCCTAATATTATGTACCACCGCTGGGAATCTAATCTGGGACCTCTGAGTCTGAGACCGGTAGCACCCGGTGTGCTTTACCCACTAGACCAGGGATTCCCAAACTGTTTTGGGACCTTTTCCGAAATAAACTGATACCTCAGACCCAAGTCCATATCTATCCATAGCCAATTACTTTTAAAAAAATATCTCTATTTTTTCCTTTTGATACAAAGTACTTACCTACCAATTTAAAAACTTTGCGATTGGCTAAGTAAACTTGACATGTTTTTATTTTGTTTATATAATTTTAACGCAAATTTTGTTGCGAACTTTGACTTTCAAAGTAAAAAGTAAATAGTGTTGAATAATTTCGGCGGGCTGGTTATAACCACGATAGCTCAATTGGAAGAGCACCTGACCCGGTATGTCAGAAGGGTGCAGGTTCAAATCCTGCTGGTGGAATTTTTTTCAACAAAAACATTTTATAATGTACCATCTCTCGCTCCTCCGTGCTTCGGAAGGCACGTAAAACCGTTGGTCCCGGCTGCATTAGCAGTCGTTAATAACCACCGCCCGCACTGCGCCCGCGTGCTGGTTGACGGCCCGTTCTCCCCGTGGTGTTTTCATCCATAGGGAAGGCTCGTGCCCCAGCAGTGGGAACATAAAATGAGCTGGTGATTATTATTTGTGGACTAGCAATTTCGAAAGTAGCTTAGCAAGTACGATTGTAACCCTAACGAAAAAAGTTTCTAACCTTAACAGAAAGGATTCACAGTGGCACCAACCTTGTCCATCAAATCGCCTTTCATTAATATTCACTAATAATCATTCTGTCCGTCCGTCTGTGGCCCAACCGACCAACGTGCTGTAATCGCTTTGTGTATCAACTCTGTAATTGAGAGTTGACTGTACCTTAATATTGGCTATGCGGCGCGAATGGTCTTGATACTGAATGAGTTTATGTTTATATAAAAATATATTAGTGGTCGCACAATGGTCGAAATTCACAAAATATACAATGTTCTATACAGAGTAATGTGACACAATTAAACATGGGTATGAGTAATTTGAGGGTATTTTCTATTGGCGATGTCGCTTTAAAAAAAATATTTCATGTTAAAGATCTTATCCCAATAAGCAAAAAATTATTAAACAGAGTAAGTCTATCATGGGCAGATTTTGAGCTATTCGTTGTTCTTGTAACATAATCTGCCCCTTTGTTTGTTTATTTTGTCCATCGCACACTTCTTGGTCACTCTAAATTGGTTCATAAAGTCCTCAAACAGATGGGTACGGGGTAAGAGATGCGGGGTAGTCGGCGCCAAAGGATGATCGACAGGGGGGGACGGGGACCGGCGCTGGCGTTGGTGTCCCGCGTCACTCACAATCCTTCCATAGTGTCGTGTGCGTGCGTGTTTTGCTATTTTCTTTTCTAACTATCTTGATTCCCAAAAAAACCTTGGCGCGTTCATTTATGGATTGCTCAACGATTTTTTGTTAAGAAGTTATAGTACATTGTAATGCTTGTATTTATCGTTAAATATATTGTATACCACGAAAGGGGTGCAAGTCCCCTTGGAAGAAAATATACTGAAATGAATTATTTATTAGGTTTTATAAATATAAAAAATTTTAACTTTCATGTAATGTGAAAATAAAACTTGACGTAAATACCTATCTCATTTTATATTTATACCCACCTATTATTATAAGTATGCAGTGTTTATTATTATATACGACCTTTTTTTCTCTCGCTCTTATCATATGCGCATTATTTGCGTGAGAACAAAGCGACATGGCATTTACACATAAACAGGTATACTTAAAGCAAACAAGAGTCGACTCGATATCTCAAAAACTTCACAATACTGGAAAATGTTGTAATAATTTTTTTATGTCTTGACAAGTTCTTTCAAATAAAATAAAAATTGAGGCAAAAAATATTTTTTCATACATTTTCGTTTTTTATATGAGCAATTTTTCACAAATTATGAGGTTTCCAACTTTGCGTTTATTTTTATGTTGATTTATATTTAACGTTGGTAATGATCAAACAAAATTAAATCATAAATTAATTTAAAAAAAAGTCCACCCCACTATACAAAATTACTCAAACCCCTTTATTGACCTGCACAAAAACAAATACAAACAGATGAGACAAAATAAAATTAAAATCAAAATAACAAAAAAAGAACATCTTAAAACCACTAACACAAACACAAAAATTAAAAAAATTCAAATAAAAGAGAAAGAATAATAAAAATTACTATGATGTGCAAGGCCCGTTGGCCAAAAAGTCACCTTTCTCTCGAGTATCAACGCGAACCAGTCGGCGTACATACCCATCTCGGATTGCAAACAAATTGTTGTGGGAACCGAGTCTATACAGCCTCGCTTTGGGAAATGTAGCAGTGTTGCGACACCTTTAGCGTTCTGTGGCGATCGCGATGGGGTGAAGGCAGAAGGAGGTAGTTATTTCCTTGGTTTTTTTTTGTCAATCGTGTCACGGTTCTCTTGTTATTAATAGTTAGTTCGTTTTTAGTTACTTTTTTAATGTTTAAATTGTAAGTTTTCATTTCGTTTAAAGGCTGTACTTAATCGATTCAGCAGCTTTTTGTTAACAAAATGCTTTCGGAGAGTGTATTTATTAAGTTGTTTTGTATAATATCATGAATATTAGTATGATTATGAAAAACAAAAATAAGTAATCACTATGATCCCATGCTCGTAGAAGATTTCTGTATTTTTAGTCACCAGGTTTCATAGGGCTTATTTTCTCATTCCTCCAAATTTCATCGTTTTCAAGTCATACATAGATTCCCTCTCGCCTCCAAAATCAATTTTAAAGAAATATTAACTATTAAATCAATTCCCACCGCCTCCAAAACTTATCAAGTACGGTCACCATGTTAAAACATATTGCCAAACGTTTTTAGACCTATACCTACTAACGTAGAGAGGTAGGGGAAATGAAAAAATAAGGTTATTGTAAGTTTGTTTATTATGAACAAAATCAAAGTGAGCCAGCAAGTTGTAAAGAATCGTTGGAAAAATATGTTTAACTACATATATTATGTTTTTAATCTGTTTATATAATTTTAACGCAAATTTCGTTGCGAAACAAATTACAAAAACACAATGTTGAAAAAATTTCCACGAGCAGGGTTCGAACCTGCACCTTTCTGACATACCGGGTCAGGTGCTCTTCCAATTGAGCTATCGTGGTTCTAACCAGCCCGCCGAAATTATTCAACACTATTTACTTTTTTACTTTGAAAGCCAAAGGCGCCAATTCAATGTCAACAACTACCGTCATTAACATCTGATCATAATATTTTTACAAATACTAAAGATCAGTTAAGAAGTAGGCTAGCTATTTATAAAATGTTTTTAATTTGTTTATATAATTTTAACGCAAATTTTGTTGCGAAACAAATTACAAAAACACAATGTTGAAAAAATTTCCACGAGCAGGGTTCGAACCTGCACCCTTCTGACATACCGGGTCAGGTGAAGGGTGCAGGTTCGAACCCTGCTCGTGGAAATTTTTTCAACATTGTGTTTTTGTAATACATATATTATGATAAATTAGCCGGATATAATCCTAAAAGAAACATATCATTATGTTAAATAATTACAACGGTATTAACAAACCTCGAATTTAAGATATGGCTCAAAACCCACTAATAGACGTGCCTTCCGAAGCAAACGGAGTAACTCTTTATTGAATATATTATATAAAACATTATATAATATATTATATAATGTTGCCAGCATTCTTGGGACCGTTCCCATGAGCCCACAGCTGGAGGACATTTTTTTATTTATAGGTTTTATTTTGTCTTTAGTTATCTTAATTTTTTTTTTTCTTTAATGTAGTTATGTTATGTAAAATTTAAACACTGAAAAAAGACGACAACCTCAGGCGGGAATCAACCACGCACCTTCCGCATTCCGGGCGGCTGCCTTAACCACTTGGCTACCGAGGTCTGGCTTTCACCCGTCGAAATTTTTCAGTGCTTGATGCTTATGTTTTTTAGTCAACAAAAAGTTTTTTAGTAGCCAAGTGGTTAAGGCAGCCGCCCGGAATGCGGTAGGTGCGTGGTTCGATTCCCGCCTGAGGTTGTCGTCTTTTTTCAGTGTTTAAATTTTACTTAAGTATATTTAAGCGTTAATAAAACGCTAAAATATATAAAAAACACTTAGTTATGTTATGTTTCATATAATACAAGTAAGTATCTAGAAAAAATATTTTTCCCTATCAGTTATATAAAACAGCATAACAATTTAATGGTATCAAGCGTTACTTTGCAGAAATCCATGGCACACAAAAATCAACGGGTTAGTGTGTTAGGCCCCCGGTGTGTGACGCTCCCGTGGTGGAGGCCCCCGATTTCGTTTTAGTGCGATAAAATTAATTAGTTAAATATTTTTATCAAAAGTACAGTCAAATAGCAAATTGTAACTATTATAAAAATGTTTATAAGTGTCTACATGATATGATCAGTCTTAGTTTTTTAATATAAATCTTTATTAATAATGTCGGTGAAACAACAGTTTGCTTAGGTATCTAATAATATCACATTAGTCAAGTTGCAATTTAAAAATCACATTTAATAAAATCTAAAGTCTAAAATTTAAAGGTACTAAATCAACACCCACTCGAGCTTCGGGGCTGGTTAATTTTTTCTATTAAAATTTTATCTTGTACTATAATATACAGGGTTTCCAGTAAACAATGGATAACCTTTCATATGTGGATAGGTATGATTGCTCTCTTATATATGGTTCACTTATACAATATCTTATATTATACTGATTTAGTAAAAGTAGCACGGTTATCGAGGTTTTACAAAAGCTATTTCTAACAAAACTTCTTCTATGTTCTGGGCATAAACAAAGCATATATTTGAATAAGCAAGTAACTGTGAAAATTAGAAAAAAAAAACCAAAGGACTAGATAATATAACACGCATTGTTAAAAAAGGGCAATTATCAAAAGAGAGAGAATTTTTTTTTTCACAAAAACCGTTTTATTTTATAAAAATGGAAATTTTTCCATTTATTAGAGAGCAATCAGACCTAACCACATTTGAAAGGTTATCCATTATTTACTGGACACCCTGTATAGCATTGTGAATGCAAAATTCAAAAGAATATAAATAATATGCGGTGTTAATTCCACTTAATCACTCGTTTATCAAGCTTGCATGCATTACGCTCAAGCGCCGTCCTCCCGCCCTCAAAAATATGCACATAGATAAGAATCAATGGATTCAAGCGAAGATGCATACCAACACTGATCTATACTAATATTATAAAGACGAAAGCTTTGTACCTTCTGTGTAAAAACTACCGGGAATTGTTCAGTAAAACCAAAAAAGTAATTTTTTTCGTCAAATTTTTTTTTTTTTTTTAATTTTTTTGTCGCCTTCAAAGTAGGCCCCTTCGCTTGCAATACATTTTTTTTTGGAGAAATATTGCTGATTGCCTTAAACGGCATTTCCAACTTCACCGGGCTTTTTTGGGGGCGGCGAGGAACGTAAAGGGTCCCTCAAGCCGTGTGAAACGAATCACCTTCGGAGGTTATCTAGAGGGAACAGCATCACGCACTAGTGCGCGTCCCCGTGCCCTACTAGATTCTCCGAAGGGTTCGGATCGGATCGGGGAGCGGAGTAACCCGAGGGCGCCTCTAAAGGCACAGACCTCGGCTCGGGTTGACCGGGCCATGGTGGAGGAGAGAAGCGCCCAGGTACATGTCTGTACCTGGTGTAGAGCGCGTGTGAACCAGTTCTTCGTACCCTTGTACTACGAGTACGGTGTCTTGGGCCTAAACTAGTGTGCATGTTTAGTGTATTCTGTAAATGTATAGTGGCATTTAGAGGATCGGGCGGGGGGGCGTTCGCAACTGTTATGGGATCACACCCCGCTACAGACGACTTTAAAGTTTATACTGACACCCCTTACCAACCTAGCGGTTACAAAAGTAGTGTCAGATTATTTACGTCAGGTCATAACGCCGGATCAGGACGCACCGAAGCGCATTCTTCATCCGGTACTTTTAAGACAAGTGTCTCGAGCGAGTTGCTCCGTGGACACGTATTGTCCACTACCTAATATCCAGATAGGTTACCGAAGGTGTAAGCTCGCTCACTTCTCGTTGCACCAAAAGCACAACTCTCAGTTCCACTGCTCGGGTCATCAGCTCTAAAGCCGACTACCAAATGTCCTCCTTGGTGGCGGAGTTATAAGCCCACTCACTTCTCAGTACCCATCAAGGCACCTCATCAGTTCCAAAAATCCTACGCGGCTGATCCAACCGGATACTTTGCATCTAGCGGGACTGTTATGCGATCGTCGGGGTCATCTAGGACGTGTCTAGGACGCCTAGATGTGAACCGTCTTGTTGGTGGAAGGCTTCCAACATTATAGTTAGCGGCCGCCACAACAAGCGGGTTAGGGTGGTGGGGGGCGTTATAACGTCTGGAAACAAGATCACGGTAAAGGTCTACATTGCGATAGTACTACGGGCGACCCGTGGCACCTTGCATGAAACGGCTTGCAATACAGCTACGCCAGCGCTTGACCCAGTCCTCCGTACATTTTTGTAAGCTGATTGAGGTATCATTATTCAACTCTTTCAAGCGAATTTTCTTTTATAGATTCAATCGAATCGAAACGCCTTCCTCGAAGTGGTAATTTTAGCCTCGGGAACAGGATAAAGTCAGACGGAGCCATAACAGGACAGTACGGCGCTTGGTCGATGACATTCGTCGAGTTTTTGGTTAAAAACTCTTGCATAATGATGGCTTTGTGCGATGGTGCATTATCATGGTGTAAAATCCATGAATTGTCGTTCCATAAATCTAGCCATTTTCGGCGGATATTCTATAGCAAACGTCTCATGACACCTAAATAATATTCTTTATTCATCGTTTGTTTCTCTGGAAGAAATTCGTAGTGCACTACACCGCGGCAATCGAAGAAAACTATCAGCATAACTTTGATTTTCGAGCGGCTTTGACGCGGTTTTTTGGGTTTCGACTCGTTTTCGAGGCACCATTCTGGAGATTGTTGACTTGTTTGCATATCGCACTCATAAACCCATGTCTCGTCGCCAGTTATTATGCGGTTCGTGAATGTGGAATCCGTAGAAGCTCGGGAAATCATGTCTGCAGCAACCTGCTTTCGATGCTCTTTTTGGACAAAATTGAGCTCTTCTGGAACTAATCGTGCGGCGATGCGTTTGCCCAATATGTCAGTCAGAATATTATGAACGGATTTAAAAGATACGTTTACCTCTAGAGCTAACTCTCTAAGACTCATGCGACGATTTTCAAGTACTGAACTCTTGATTAGAGTGATGTTTTCATCATTCGCAGCGGTTGGGGGTCGACCAGAACGAGGCAAATCAACTACCACTTGTCGGCCTTCTTTAAATACTTTATACCCTTCATATGCCCGTGTTTTTGAGATACACGAATCACCGTAAGTCTTAGCAAGTAAGCATGTTTAGTGATTCGGCATAGAAAATTTAGTTTGATACGATACAAAAGGCGACACTTGAAAAAAATACATCAACTATCGACGTTGTAGGAGTATGACAAGACCAACGAATCTGAAATTTTGATATAGATAACATGCCTTTGTCTTTAAAACCCCTTACTCAAGAACACGATTGTGCAATTTTGGCTCGATCGTAATTCTTTACGAAAACACCACTAGAAATTCATTAATGCTAAAATTACAATGAAATCAGTTAATCTATATGTTTTGAAATCACTCAAATATATTGATAATATCAATATTCGTAATTTTGTTGCTGCATATTTTGATAACTAAAACCAGTAATTTTATAAGTTGAGTAAGGAGCAGAAATTGGCTGAGTAGGGAAAAATTTATTCGCGGGATGAGTTCTCGTGGGATGAATACGGAACAACCCGAAATTTTACGGGGTGGCGACAGCTAGAAAGCTGGAGGTCTGTATTCAATTGTTGCTAAAATCTAAAATCAGTTGCTGACCCAAATTTTTGATAAAGGTAAATTACATCGTTCACTAGTTCCTGCCGAACGCTGGTGAAACTGCTCTAATCTCATTTTTCCAAAGCACGGAGGAGCTCGTGCCGTTTCGTTTCAAATTATTAATTCACCCATCCAGGTAATTCGCATTGCGTAAGTGTCTTAACTCGCACGATGCCTGCTGTCCCAACAAACTTTGTATAATAATAGAGACATAAAAACTTCTAAGCCTTTTCGCAATTGTATTAAACTGAACCAGTGATAATCTCGTTTTTACTTTTTTACTTCTCACGGTCGGCTATAGACAATCAGCAAAGATGATCTATGCTTTTAATTGCTTCTACGGTAGTGATTGTTATGATTTATACAATTCTAGATGTCTGAGATAGTAGGCGCAATAAAAGATTACCAGTATCGCCCAGTGGTTGAAAAACGACAGTAATTCGTTTATTTAATGTATTTGTAACACAAATTAACTGCATACGCACAATTTATTTTTCTGTACTCTGTCTCCATAGCACAAAATTATATTTTGTGTCCATAGATGTATATATATATGTGTACTTGGCGGTCACCTCACTTGATGGGCAGGATAAGACCTAAGGTGAAAGCGCACTTAACCCGGAATCCTCATCAACAGACGCACTGGCTATCTTATCTGTAGCTGCCGGAACAAAACAATACTACTAGATAACATTGTTGTTATAGCGACGGTCAGTGTGGCGAAATCTAGGTCATTTGGGGGGCGTGTGTGTGTTACGCACCCTATTGGTTATCATATTATATAAACATTGATGTTATGGCAACATATTAAGATAAGCTGGTGGTAGCTAGCCAGGCGGACAAATAAGCCCTTTTTTTTTTTTTTTTTTTTTTTTTTACCCAGGGAAGGTGTACCACCTACCACGAACCTTGAAGAGGCCCGCGGTTATGTGGGACTACCCGTCCGCCTTTCCACATCCCACTGACAAGGGGAGAGGCCCCAAGTCAGCTGCCAGGAGTAAATCCCGGCTGGGAGGGTGAGACGGAGGGGCTACCGCACTAAACCCTGGGGGACGCAATCCGAGAAGCAGAAGGCTAAGTGGCAGTCACGGGACCTGATCCACGAGGGAAATGACCGCGCGAGGGCCACCCTGTCGCCCATGTTCCCGCCTATAGCCATTGAGGTGCGCCCATTCGAATAGTGTTTCGAATGTGGAGCACGACAACAGCCACGCGCCGGAACATGGGCGAAAACGCGCACGCACAGAACATCGCATCTTTATGATGCAATAGCAACACAAAGAATACACACAACAACAATATATACAATTCCTAAAAATACCTACAGACTACTTAATACTAAAGTACTTGAAGTACAATATAGAACTGTGTGGTGTGGTACCCACACAGAGCTTCTCTTGCATAGGGATTATAACTTATTTCTAACTTATTTCCTAACACATATTAAATTAAAGAACAAATTTACATACTACACTAATTGAGTTTCGAAAAACTCTTCCTTCCAAACCCTCAATATATACAAATATATACAGACACACATAAAATTCTGGGATCTGGTGGCGCCAAAAGCATCAACCAGATCTCCTCCTTCCTTTGTCCCGCCTCACGCTCGTGAAGAGTTACGAGGGTGGGGACTTTATACTTTACAAATATATACATTTACTTTACACTCACATTAACATATTAGCACACATTTATTTACATTAACACTATTATTTATATTTACACTATTTTTATTTACAGGATCATCAGGGGAGCCATCGGACAGGAGCAGAGCTACGGCGGATGGAGGTCCGCGTATCGACGACGGCGTCTCCCAACTCTCCTTCTCCTAGCCAATGGAGCATTGGCGGCCTCTTCGCGAGCGCGCTCAGCCTCCTCCTTCAGGCTCATGCAGCTCTCTGCGAATTGAACCGCCGCGTCCCACGTTTCCTCATCCTCCAACATCGTCTTAACGAGATTGGGGAGAGATAAGTCGTCACTTCTTGCAGCAATCTGCAGAGTACGTCGCTGGGCAGAAAAGGCGCTGCACACTTGCAGTGTGTGCTGCGCAGTGTCTGCCCCCGCTCCGCACTGGTGACAGATTGGGCTTTCCTCTCGTCCTATCCTGAACAGATACTCACCGAAACAACCATGTCCGGTGAGTATCTGTGTCAGGTGGAAAGAGATGCCACCATATGGCCTGCTTGTCCACTCCAGTATAATCGGGCGTAGGGCTTCGACCGTGCGGAGGCCAAATGTGGGGGAGCCTAACAGGTCCTGCCACTTCCACATCGCCATCTCGCACGCCTCTCGCCTCACCGCCTCCAGCTCAGCAGGAGCCGGACGTTCGCCGCTCATCCTCCTCTCCGCCCGGAACTCATGAACCTCGGTTAAAACCTTGGCTTCAAGGTCCCAGGGCACCATTCCCGCAATTGCCGTCGCGGCCTCGTACGAAATGGTACGGTACCCCCTTATTGCCCGAACTGCGACCACTTTCTGTGGCCGCCGCAGCAGTGCGACGTTCCTGGGCGTAAGGGCGTCCGACCATATCGGAGCTCCGTAAAGCGCCATGCTACGGAGTACTCCCGCGTACAGCCTGCGGCAGCTATCACCGGGGCCACCAACGTTGGGAAGCAGGCGGGACAGAGCCATCCCTGCCTTCACCACCCTCGGAGCCATCTCCTCTAGGTGCGGCCTAAACGTCCAGCGGCTGTCGAGTACCAGCCCCAGGTACTTCAGCCGGGACCCGACCCTTACTGGCACTCCGTCGACATCGATGTGGGCATTTCTGGGGGGGCCGCCCCGAGGACCATGAAACAGGATGGCCTCGGTTTTCGGCAGCGCCACCTCCAGCCCCAACAACCTTATCCTCGTCACTGTCAAAGTGGCAGCCACAGACGCAAGCCGCGCCGCCTCCTGGTAGTCACCGCCCCGTGCAGTGACTAGGGTGTCATCTGCGTAGCAGATGACGCCCGACCTGGGAAGGGAAACCCCTCTCAGGACCCAGTTGTATCCGAGGTTCCACAGGAGTGGCCCGAGGACCGACCCCTGTGGAACTCCGCACACCATCCTGTGCGCGCGAATGCGCGTCCCACCTGGTTCGAGGAAGAGGACGAACCTGTCCCTGAAGTAATCTCGGAGGACTCTCCGCAGATACCAGGGCACTCGGTGGAATTGCAGCGCTTGAATGACCACACTGAAGGGGAGGGTGTTGAACGCATTGGCGATGTCCAATGAAACCGCCAACACCCTTTCCCCTCTCTCTGTTGCCTCGTCCGTTGTCTTGCGAAGCGATTTGATCGCATCGACAGTCGATCTCTCCCTTCTGAACCCGTATTGGGTGTCCTCCAGGTTTGGCCCTACGTTCTCCAGGTGCTCGATGATGCGGGCGGCGAGCAAGCGCTCGAAGAGTTTGCCCACTTCATCTAGGAGGACGATCGGGCGGTAGGCGGAGGGAGAATCTACTGGCCGTCCTTCTTTTTTAAGTAGGACTAGTCGGCCCTGTTTCCAGATTCTCGGGAACCTCCCTTCCCGAAGGCAGGAATCCAGGAGCTCGACTAGCCTACTTCCGACATGGTCAAGGGCTAGGGACAGAACCCTGCCCGGCACGCCGTCAGGCCCTGGGGCCTTCTTCTTGCGGCTGAGGCGATCAACCACTAACTCCATCTCCTCGTCCGTTACATGAGGGATGGTGGACGGATCCACCTCCCCATCATGCTCCGGGGCGTTGAACGGGACCGCCTCAAACACCCGGTCCGGAAACAGGCCCTCGACTATACGGGTCAGGAGCTCCGGCTGGAACGATTCCGTGGGGGGCGCCGAACTACGTAGCCGATTCCTTACGGAACGGTACGGCCTTCCCCACGGGTCACGATCCAAGTCGGCCAGGAACTCCTCCCAAGCCGCCTTTTTCCCCTGTTTAATGCGGACCTTCAGGGCCCACCTTGCCTCGTTCAGACGGGCGAGGAGGTCTTCTTCCTCTTCGGGGGGATGCCTTCTGCGGCGGCATCTCTGGTACTGCCTGCGTGCGAGTATGGTGTCCTCCCGGAGGGACGCAATTTCCGCGGACCACCAATACACCGCACGCTGCTGTGGGCGGTCACCTACCCTGGGCATTGCGGCATCGCACACCCTGGTGAGAGCACTCCGGAGCATCTCCGCCTTCGCGTCGACGTCTAGATCTGCCGGGGGAGCCGGGAGCCATCCTTCCACCATCGCCGTTTCCACGGCGGCTTCCCTGTTTAGGCGCGTTAGTGCCCAGCGCCGAAACTTCTCCGACCTTACGCCCTGCTGAGCGGGGACAGTGATTTGGGGAGGAGAGGACAGCCTGATCCAGATGTACCTGTGATCGCTCATGGTCTCGGCGTCCTCCATCACTCTCCACTCGGACACGCGTGAGGCGATGGCGGGGGTCGCAAACGTTATGTCCACGATGGATTCCCCCTGCCACCTCACGCATGTACTCACGTTCCCCCTGTTGAGGAGCACCAGCCCCGCCTCAACGCCAAATTCCTCGACTTCTTCACCTCGCTGGTTGGTGACGGGAGATCCCCAGGTCGTGGATTTAGCGTTGAAGTCCCCTGCTACGATGGTCTGTAGCGGGGCTAGACGGCGCACTACTCCCAGCAGTGTGGCAATGAAGGCCTCAAACTCCGCGAAGGCACGGTTGGGCGAAAAGTAAACTCCGACCAGAGCGACTTCCCCCACTTGTGCGGCAACAAAGCCCGGTCCCCTCTCTCTGAGAGAGATTGGGGTTGCTTGCGAGGTTGTTATGGCCACGCTGGCCACGTTCCCGCCCACGTCACCGACCCAGTTGTCCCTCGCAGGGACCGTGTACGGCTCCGCCAGAATCGCTATGCCTATCCCCCACTCCGCCATATGCTGCACAAGTAAATCTTGTGCAGTGGCGCAGTGGTTGAGGTTCGCCTGGAGAATTGTGGCGTTACGGTGTGCTGGCATTTGGGGCCGGTTCCGTTACCTCCATGGCGCTGGTGGGCGCTGCACTTTTGGGGGGGGGCCTCCAGGGGGCCGCCTTGGCCTTCGGTTTTATGGGGGGGGGATTGCACCTTCTCCCACCCATGTAGTGGTCAGCCTTCAGCTTCGCCGCGGCGCAAACACTGCAGTACGGCTCCTCTGCCACGCACTCATCCGCACGGTGCCCCGGCGTACTGCACCGGAAGCACATGTCGCTCCGGTTTATTTCGGCAGTGCAGGTGTACCTGGTGTGACCCGTGCCCATGCACTGGAAACACCTAAGTGGGAGCGGGTCCATTACCACTACCTGCACTGTCGACCATCCGACCTGTATTCGCCCCTCTCGTGCCAGCATCTTTGCTGTCGCCACGGGGCACTTGAGCATCATGGAGTTGGAGCCCCACGGCCCCGGACGAATGTCTCCGAAAGAGAGCATGTGCTCCGGGCACTTGGTCAGCTCCAGGACTGCATCCTTGATCCACTGCTTCTCGATCGTCTCGTCGATCGCAGCGAATCGGATGTGCGCCTTGCGGAAAGGGCGGAACACCTCCGCGTCATCCCCAATGACCTCCTTCATCCTGGCCGCAAGCGCGTCGGCCTTGTCTCCACTGGTGGCCCCTGGGATCTCCAGTTTACGGCCTCCAGAGGCCGTGGTCCTCACCCGGAGCGACTTCAGCCCAAGGTCTGCCAGCTTTATCGTCCTGACGGCCTTCCCCAGGACCGAGGCGTAATTCTCGCCCCTCTCCTGAGCTTCCCTCTTGAGTGTCACTGTTATGACAGACGACCTTGGAGTAGTGAGCTTTGCGGCTTGCTGTCTTTGGAAAGACTGAGGAGCCGCACCCTTGGCCACTACCTCTTTGGTCGTCTTTTTTGACGCCTTACTCTGGGGGTTGGCAGCTTGCTGCTGCTTCTGTTTCCCCTTTTTTACCACCTCAACCCACTTGTTGGCTGGGGTGCTAGAAGCAGCAGCCAGACTAGGGGAGGGGGAACGCTCTCGGACTACCGGCTTTTTGGCTTGGGGCCTAGCCGGGGGGGGCACGTGGGGGGCGCTGGACGGGCCTGCCTGCACCTCCAGGGCGTCAGCGTGCTCGCGTGCCGCGAGGGCCCTGCTTTTGTCGCTGGACAATGGGGGCCTCATCAAGGGTTTAGGGGGGAGCCTGCTCTCAATCCCGTCAACTCGGGCGTTGAGCATATTGCCCAACGAGGAGAACAGTTCCCCCCTAAGTTCTTCGAACATAGAAGCGAGCATCGGCATCAGCTCCCGTTGCAGCGGGGTAGCCTCTGCCGACGCTGAGGGGGCTTTAATCACAGGGGTTTTGGCACGGGGGGCCCGACGCACGGGAGAAGGAGCTCTCGCACGGGAGGTCTCGTCGCGTTGCAAACGCGAGGTCTTGAGCTCGGCGCGGGCGTACCTGAGCTCCACCCTCATCCGCTCATTATCCGCCCTCAACCTTCTGGCCTCCTCTGACGGTGTCAGCTCTTGGAGGGCCCTCATGTTTCTTTGTAGAGCCGATGTAGCCGTGTTGAGGTTTCCGCGAACGGGACCTTGCAGGTTTCTGGACTTCTGCACCGACTCTACAATGGATGCCAGGTTACTTCGGGCCTCCTCCAACAGCGCATCCTTGCTAGCAAGGGCTTCTTCGTATTGGGCCTTCGCCCTCTCCTCCTGATCCTCCATTCGATTGAGGGAGGCGGATCGGCTACGGGGGGGGCCACGGGTGGGTTTTCGGAGGTACGCGTCCCTCCCCCTTCCCTGCTCCCCCGCCGCCGCTTCGTCTTCCTCAGTCCTCCTCCTCAGCTCCCTCCTAGCACCTGCCAGCCCGGCATAAACGCCAGTCCTTGGCGTGGTCCCTACCTTTCCCCCTCTTCGGGCCGTGGTCACCTTGGAAGGCGGTGCCATGAGCTCGGCATCGGTTCTTCGGTCGTACTCGTCCACATCGACGACCTCAGAATCGAGCTCAGCACGCTTCCTTTTCTCCGCCTTTTCCGCTTGCTCGTTCACGTACGCTCGGCACTCCTCCAGGGTATCGTTCACGAACCGGGTGGTCTCTTCGTCGATGGGCTCATCATCATCGAGGAACTCCATGTTCTCGGGCACGAGCTCAGTGACCGACTCTTCAAAAGAGTCAGTTTCCGATAAATTCGGCTCTCTTCCCAACTCTCTTTCCTCTCCTCTCTTCCTTCTTCCTCTTCCCTTCTCCTTATCTCCTCTTCCTTCCCCCCTCCTTCTAACGCAAGGCGCACTTTTGCCCCCCCCAGAGACGGTGGGGCAGCCTGAGCCCAAATCTCCGGCCTTAGCCGAGGAAGTGGTCCCAGGGAGGGATTCTCCCGCCTTACGGCGGGTACCCTCCTGGGGTAGTGATATTTGTAGATGCGCACTCATGTTATTGACATTGATGGGGTGTCACCCAGACAATTTTCTAGGGTTGTCATCCCCCTGGCAATTTAAGGGCTGCCGTTCCCTAGTTAGGCCAACAAACTACCCATGCGACGCCCACTCGCCAAGGGCACCCTACATACTGTCGGGGTTGGGCGGTGCCGACAGGTTTTTACTGGTGCTCTCCAGGGTTTGATGGGTTTTCCTTCCCGCAGCCCGAATAGGCTTCCCCGGTCCCTAAGACCACCGCGTACCCACAACGCCAAAAGTGGGGTCGTTGCAGCAGCCAAAGGGATAACGGCTTGGGAGCCGGCGTTAGCCCCCGTTACACCTCTCTCACAGGTGTCCCCATTTCCCCCCCGTGCGACCTGAGAACCCTTAAGGGGCGGCCGTCTTTGTTGAACTCCTCTCAAAGCCGCTCAGAAGGAGCAGCGAGCAGTGCGACCCAAAGTAGGCACGCACCTAGGAGTTGTCGGTTTGTTAGCCGGTCAGTCTCACGCAAACTCCTCATTGGAGGAGAGTGTTGAGGCTGCCCGTTGCCCAGGGTGTACCACGAGGAGGTCAACCGACACACACCCCACAAATAAGCCCTACCACCAACCAAACCAAGTACACCAACATGTCCCCCCGCTAGGAACCGAACCCAGGACCTCTGGGTCTATGACCGGTGGTGGATGGATAGAGAGAACGGGCCATATTATACTCGAGCTCGAGGTGATACATTTTTGGTCACCCATCCGAAGCCCGGCCTTTGCGAAAGTTATCACGTTAACGAAAACGAGAATTTGTATGGCCAACTTGCAATTTGTCACTAGGAGACGTTCTCCTAGTGAACCTAGGTCTCCTTCTGCTTCAATGCCATACAAATTCTCGTTATGAATTGAAATGGAATGATGTTGATAATTGGAGACGCACCGGTGATCGCGTGATGGAAACTGTGATTTAATTTGTGACCATTGTAGTAAACACGTTTGTTTTAATTAATGTTATTAATTTCTATTAAAATACGGATCATCACGCTATGACTTCTCTGAACTGAGGTAAGTACCTAAAACAAAAAATAAGCAGTAATTAAGAAATTTTACTTTTTTATTTTCAAGTGCTAATTGCTGCACTGAATTCCTTCCCGGTAGCATAGCGGTCAGTGCAGCCGCCCGGATTGCGGAAGACCCAGGCTCGATTCCTGGCTGGGTCGGGTGGGCGTTTAATTTTTTCACTGTATTTTATAAAATTTTATGGATATTTAGTAATTAAGAATTTACGAATAATTAAGATAATAATAATAATTTGGGTGTCGTGGCAGTTGATAGACACTATACACCGCTCTCCTTGGCAACAGAAAACTGGCGCAAACCATTGGTGTCTATATCGTGGTGGTCGACCGATCCCAGCGCCGGGCAATACTGGTTGATATCACCATACCTCATGATGAGAACCTCGTGAAAGCCGAGAAGGACAAGCTCAGTAAGTACCTTGACTTAGCTCACGAGGTTACCGTCATGTGGGATGTGGATTCAACCATTATTGTACCGATAGTCGTTTCGGCAAACGGTCTTTTCGCCAAGAGCCTCGATCAACACCTAGAGAGGCTCTCGCTGAAAGGTTGGGTCAAGGGTCAGATGCAAAAGGCAGTACTCCTTGACACGGCACGTATGGTCAGGAGGTTCATCACTCTGCAGCCCTTACCAACGATAGCTTGGGTCTATCCCCGCTGCCGGTGGCAACCTAGGTTAAGTTTTTTATAATATTTTATATTGTAAATATGTTTTTATATAAAATATTGTAAAAAAAATCTTAAGATATATATTTAATAAACAATAATAATTTAGTAATTAAGAATTTACTTCTTGTTGTTTGTATTCGTGTTGTGTTGTATTATTATTCTGATTATTATTGATATTTACCTATCTCATTTGTATTTTATTCATTTGTTTTGACATTGTTAATTTGACCGCTATTATGAATTGTAAATTGTAAAAACAGTATTTGACATCTGTCTGACATAAGAAAAAACAAAGTCGATTTTAATTTGCATACTATTTGTTAATGATTGAATGGGCAGTACTTTTAATATTATAAGACCTCCAGTGTGCCCTCATCAATTGCAATTAAATTATATTCTATTTGTTCAAATCGTTCACTCCCGGGTTCTCACTCAAATGAAACACTTATAAATAACACTCACTGGTATATTCTTCAAACACATCCTACGGAGTAGGTTAGTTCGGATAACAACTCAATAGCGCGATTCAAGTGATTGTAAATCAACGCCATCTAGCGTGGTGAAGGGGAATTAAACAAAGCTACTTTAACACTATTCTATTCTAAGATAGTGGCGACAATGTTCGACAGGCACCAGTTTTCAGCACTCGGTCAGCAACTGGTTTTATTATTTAACAACAATTGATATATAACAGACCACGTGCTTTCTACCTGTGATCCCGTGATATTTTAATGACAACTAATGTTATTATTTGGTGACGAACAATGTGTCGAACTATTCTTAAAGGGTCGCACACCAATGCTGCAGCGGTAGTACTTTTGGACATAAACTCTATCCGGGTAACAGAACTTGCTCTATAATTTATGTCATACTTTATTATCATTTAGTCAGTAAATAAGCGTTGAAGAACATATTGTCGACGTCAAGCATAGGCGCGAAAATAAGTACGCGAACATTCCCTAGAGGGGGGTATTACTTCAGATTTGCTAAACCTCAAATACTCGCTAGAGAACAACGACTCATCCCTAGGATGATACGCGAGGCTATTGAAATTAAAATACATCCTAATTTCAATAGAGAAGATGGTTGGAATCTACCACCAGCCTGGGATCCCATGATACAAACTGTTAAATCCCAACCCCAACACCATACTGCCAGACCAAAAGATACTATAAGCTCTTTCTGCGTAAAACGGAACGCACATGATTAAATTTAAATGAGGGTATACAAGCTACTAACTAACTATGAGACGACCAACACCTCAGTCTCTCTGTGACCACGGACCCTGCAAAGGATTCGAAAGGTCAGGATAAACATTCATTAAAATTACTTTTTATTAATGTTTACTGTGTAAAATAAACGCGAGTAGATCCTTAGATAGATTGATTGATTGATAGATTGTTTTTGTTGTTTCATTTCAATAGTCAGTAAGTATTTAGTAGTAGTATTGTTTTTTGTTTTTGGTTTGTAAAGAAAGCATATGAGTCTGATTCAACAGGCTTCAAGTCTGCTAATTCAATAACCTCTCAACAGTGTGTCGGTATCTAATTTTCGACATAATGACAACGAAAAAATGTATACGTGACGTGATTGCAACTGATTAAAAATAGCAGTCAAAGCTTTGATTATGTGAAACCGAAGACCAGTTCTACTTATTCTACTTATTAATGATGAGGATGACGATGATGATAATTGGTCCAGTCGAAAGCTTCTCAGCCATTTGTTAACTTGAAACCTTTGAAACGAAACACAGCAATGCAGGACAGGTGTACAAACGTCTCCTTTATATTAAAAAACATAAAACATAAAACATTATATTCTTTAATATTATATTTACATACTATAATTAGTTATTTATTAATGTAAACTCAATGTAAATAATCTAAATATTTACATGAATTGTTTTGTATGCAGTTTTTAGTTAGACTTGCTGCCAAGAGATGGCGCTGTGCTGTTTAGTACAAATCTGAATCGCGCTATCAAGATGTTCCACGGAAGTATAGGTTGTGTTCGATATGGGTCAGTCTTAATCCTTTTTAGAAAAGGACAAGGCCATTCCCGGATCTACGGAATCTGCGAGCAGATATTCCCCTATTAGCTTTAATTAACGCTGTTAAGTTCATTTTTTGACTTTCAATTAAAAATCACCGACGACGGACCCCATTTTTTTTACAACAGGACACTAAACGCCTTGTCATCTAACATTTGCAAAGAAACATAGTTTGTAGATTGCTAGCAAGATTCTGTTAGGCGTCGAAAAAAATTGTTTCATTGTACCAATGAGTTTAATGCGTAAAAGAGTACAACAATAGGGTGTTATAACTACATTAGAACACCACTGACTCTGTCGGGCGCTGTTTAGGCTGCAAAGAGGAAGAATCCTTGATGGTTTATATATATGTAAGTAACTTTTAATTATTTATTAGATAGTGAACATTTAAAAGAAAAATAATATGTTTTCATGACGCTATTCAGCCAATTAACGTCCCACTGCTGGGCTGTGACCTTCCTACGTGAATAATAATATCTCCCTGTGGTTAGACCACAAAATCCAGCATTCGCGCCTGGATGATGGTGATTTTATCTTACGACTGGGAGACTGGGAACTGGGACCGGGGGCCTACCACCGTGTCATTTCGAAAGCGGTATAAAAGCAATATCAAAAGCTATAGACTATAGCTTTCGATATTGCTTTCATATTGCTTTCATATCGCTTTTGAAATGACAAAATGACGCCATAAACTATAGAGCGCGATAGCGAGAGCGGTGGCGATAGAGTCAGGCGGTCCGGGGGCAGTATTGGCGTGGCGTGGCGATTTTTCAACTGGTGACTATTTCCCACGGTATGATATGAATTACGAGTGCTCCTTTTCTCCTTTTGCTCCTTATTTTGACACCGAAAATTTTCAAAAGGTATTTTATCTTAATAATCAAATTGTTAATTTTAGTTTAATAATAAAAAAGGAACTCAAGAAACTTATTTGAGAGAAAGAGAGAGAAGAAATTGATCGCTAATCCGGTGTCCTGTAAGTACAAAAGTTGCTTAACATGCAAGATCACAAACCGAACGAACGTTTAAGCAGTAAACTATATTCTATTCTATTCTATTCTTTTCTAAAACCGCCATCAACTCTACATACCCATTAAATTTAATCCAAAATAAATTACTTTTTTGCGTACATAGCTGTTTGTAATTAAGTCTATTATCTCGTTCGTACCATAACTAACGTTGCTATTGAATAGTCTAGACCGAGCATCGAACCTAGGACGGTGGCCGCTGAACCATACCAGCACGTGAACCGTGCGCAGTCGGTTAAAAGGGGTGATGTGTTAACTTACCATGCGTGGCGACTGGCGACTGTACCGGTGCGACGAATGTGAAGCGAAAGTAGCTCTACTTTTAAGTCCATTGTTTTTATTGAGAATTTATTTAAAACTAGCACCGCGACTTCGTCCGCGTGGATTTGAGATTTTAAAAAGAAATCTTTTTTTATCATAAAATTGCAAAATTTTATCAAACTTGTTTATTTTGAATCACAATAGCAATATTTAAATAAAAATTGCATGACAAATTAAAGTTAATCGTTGTCTTAGTACATACAAGATCTAGATCGGACACACTTTGGTTTTTTTCATTATGACCACGCTTTTCAGCTTAGGGCAAGAGCGAGACATCTCCAACACGATTATAATTATTACTTTTTGGAGATGCATCAAAAACAACTTTTGTGAAGTGCTTTTTTGGAAAATAATTTTTTTTTATCTTTTAAAGTATTTTTAAAGTAAAATTATGTTTCAGTAACTCGTCAGCGTACCGATTTGCTGCTTTAACGCAAGCGTGTCCCAGAACCCTACTAGATTCTCCGGGAAGATCGAGGATGACGTAAGTAGAGCAGCTTTTGTTGCCCGTCACGCGCCGCCTACGCCACACAATTTGTGTGAGATATGCACACACACAACTACGTCGTCAGACGAAACAGGTGTACGCACACTTAGACACACTCTACAGGTTGTTGCTTTTAAACTCAATTAAAAGTAAGCAAGGTTTTTTATTTTTTTTTTAAATAGAACTTGATAAATATTATTAAAAAAGAATCAATTAGAAAACATCACATAGGTACATTGTTCTGATTCCAAGGTAAGTAGCTAAAGCACTTGTTTTATGGAAATCAGAAACAACGGATACGGTACGGTACAACCACCCAGACCCGACACAATATCGAAAAGTCCGTTTTCGACATTGACCCGACCGGGAATCGAACCCGGGACCTCAAAGTCCGGCGTGCAAGCTTCCTTAAGGTGGTACACAAACCCACGTCTTTTTATAATCAGAGCGGCAGCACTCCTATCTTTTTTATTGATTGCTTTATAACAACAGCACTTAAAAAAGATTGCTTGAGTAATGTAATAGTCTTTAAACGTTAACCAAGCTAAGGAGTCTACAATTGGTTTCAAAGTTATTTATTTAATTAGAATAGAATTGAACTATTAGTAATGCCACTACCACTACGCCATTGGTCTATAAGTCTTCGGCGGGAGACCTAGTACAAAACAGGCAAGAAACTCAGATATAGACAGGCTAGAAAGAGGCATATATATATTCTCTCCTCTTCTTTAAACTAGTACTTTTTCCAATATAATTTTTCCAACACAAATGTTGAAAAAATTTCCACGAGCAGGATTTGAGCCTGCACCCTTCTGACGACATCGGCATGTCAGGTTTGAAAGCCAAAGGCGCCCATTCAATGTTAACAACTACCTTCATCAACGCTTTTGGCTTTCAAAGTAAAACAGTAAATAGTGTTGAATAATTTCGGCGGGCTGGTTAGAACCACGATAGCTCAATTGGGAGAGCACCTGACCCGGTATGTCAGAAGGGTGCAGGCTCAAATCCTGCTCGTGGAAATTTTTTCAACATTTGTGTTTTTGTAATTAATTTCGCAACAAAATTTGCGTTAAAATTATATAAACGAAACAAAAACATTTTAATAAAAACACTTATTGTTTTCTACAGTTTTCGCGAGCATTACAGTTTACACAATGGAAATTTATCAACATTTCGGAATCTACCTACTCTCGTTTATTTTTAGAATTTGTCCTGACGTTTGAATTATGACTTATGACTATGAGGCCCGATTTTTCAATCCTCAGTTAAGTTTTATCCAACGAATAACATTGTCATTATGACATATTTTCTAAAGAGAAACTGTCATCATGTCAAAATTATTCAATGATTTAACTGACGATTGAAAAATCAGCCCTGAATCGACCAACACCTTAGTTTCCCAGTGCTTAGGACCCTGTAAAGGTTTCGATACGTGAAATAGATTCTTGAAAGTTGTTTCATTGTGTAAATAAATGTACACTATAATAATGCTTAAAAATGAGGTATTACATCACGGTATTTTATTAATATTCCAACCATAGGCTTTCATGGAAATGCCTTGATTGCTTACAGATATATTTTTAGAACACGCTATATTTCTTATCACTGCTTAACTTGTATGACTAATCTACAAAGTTACAGTTACACCTGAAACATTACTAGTACAGCCTTATCACGTTACCGTAAGCTTCATTTCACTCTGAGACCGTTGTAAATACAAATTTGTGAGGATTCATACTGGCTAGTTAACTGAGACCTCCTCGCCGCCTCTTTGTTACAAGAAAGAAAGGTAACGCAGGTGGAAAACTATACGGAGTCACGGCTCAAACCAAAACGGCGGTGATGCGTTCCGATTTTGAAAACTCAATTTTGTATTCACATTCGCGCGCCAGACCGGGGCGGACGCGTGTACGTTCGGCCATTTTGGATTTTTAACTTTTTTTTAAATAGTCGTGTACGTTCCGATTTCGTGTTTGGGGTTTTGAAGCAAAAAGTTTGTGTTTTCTGTGCTGTGGATTGGACGTTTGAGCACGTTTTGTTGCACAAGTGAGTGGTTTTTTTATAGTTATTGAACGTTTGTGTTCATTACTGATAACTATACCTTTGTTGTGGATTAAGTTATAAATTTTGGTTGTATTGTAGATAAGTACTCTATATTATATTGCTAGCTTATAAAACACTATGACGTGCGTTGATTAAAATTATTTAACAAGTAATTTACGATATTTATCTATGGTCACCTTAACATAAAAAAAATAATAATAAAATAATTACTCTTTGTCAAAACTGTAACAAAGTAAGAAGAAACAAAATTACCTACAACGATATGTATTAAAAGTTAAGCGCTAGTTACATTCTATCTTGGTTATTGTTTTTTTTTTCAGTTGAACCTATTTCGTAATACCTATAAAAGGTAATAGAAGACAATAGTGAACTATTTTTGTATGCTTGCTATATAGCAACCTCCTCCTAAGCTCCACTAAACTTTGCACGTCATAATCTAAAAAAATATGATAATTATGAAATTTAGATAATGATATCAATATCTAACTAATTTATAATGTCCTATCTACCAGTTGGCGTGAACTTGAAGCAATTGTTTAATAGGTTTATCCGATTGATAAAAATCTGTTTCCGCCAAAAAAATACAAATAGGTTAAATTAATACTGAAAAAACATACATATTTTAAAATGAAAACAACTGAAGTTTTCTTCTCTTTTTTGGCGTACGAAAATAGCGACAGTGAGACTCGAACCTTGGACCTTCCTGCACAGGGTGACCGCTCTTCGAATTGAACTATCAAGTCGACAGTTTCTTGTCGAATTTTACACAAATAAATCACCAAAAAATATAAAAATACGAGAAAACATTGATAAAGTAATTGGTTCATCATCATCAGACATCAGAATCACCAGCTCATTTTATATTCCCACTGCTGGGGCACGAGCCTTCCCCTATAGATGGAAACACCACTGGCAGAACGGGCCATGAACCACCACGCGGGCCCAGTGTGGTGCAGTGGTCAGGACCAACCGCTTTACGTGCATCCCGAAGCAACCAGTTATTCAAAATTCTAAAATTCTAAATTCTAAATTCAAAATCACTCAGTTTCGGCTACAAACAGCTCTTATGAACGTGATTATGCCATCGATTCGTAAGTCTACTCTGGGCGGGAGACCTTGTATATGGACCTTGGATTGTTTGACAGTAATAGTTGTCAGATTGGCCTCCTTCTCCTTTCCTCGTACAAAGGACCGCGCGTGCTGTTCTTTGGTGTCACCGATTTTCCATGACAACTCATTTGTTTGTCACACTATTATACGACCCATTACATGTGTTTCCTACTTCCTCCAACATGGGGGCCTTTAAGCAGGGTGTGAAGCTACTCTTGGGAACGTGAGGCTGGCTGTGAGGCACCATGCTGCTCCACCAGCTGTGGAGCATCTGGACTCCGCTTCTGCTTAACATCAGGTGCTGGAGCGGAGTCAGTCAGAGTCATTTGCTGTCTTAAAAATATAATAAAAAAAGGCTTGGTGGATTTATCGACTGCCAAAAATAAAGAGCTCAATGGAACAGCGGTTATAACGCTCGGTCTGCGAACGCTGAGTTAGCAACTTTCACAAAGGCCGGTCATCGGATGGGTGACTTAGATTTATCATCTCAGAATACGTTGTTCCCGTCTGCATTAGCAGTCGTTAACAACCACAAATTCGCACTGGGCCCGCGTGGTGGTTTATGGCCCGTTCTCCCTATCCACATAACAATGAACTGGTGATGATGATGATGTGATTAATGACTGCCCCTTTACGACCACGAATCGTGTATATTATCAATGTATAAAAATAATCTCAATCATATTAGATATCATTTCGGAAAACCGTTTCAAAATAATATAACTATATCAATATGCTACGTAATGTCATGATAGCATTTATCTGATAAATTTTGTAACTGTTTAGTCGGTTGCCGAATAGCTCGGGTTGAATGTGAGACAACGTGGTTCAATCCTTACAACTCCGTTACAATGACGTGAAGCCACACCTGACACAAGCGTTGGGCAGTGGCACCTATAATCGACATGTTTTTCATGTAATCATTAAAATCAGGGTGTTCGACGGGAACCGTGATCGACATGTTTGATATGTAAGATCTTTCCGCTTGCTTTCTTCATAAGCAATTTGAGGAGTGATTTCGTGAAATGGGACGGAAGTATGTGTAACAGTGTAACAGGAGCGCGCGCCATTTTGTAAATTTAAAATCGCTATTATGAACACGACTGATTTTAGTCTTTAGTAACAATTAAATATAAACCTCCTGCTTCTTATTTGTTAATCCGTAAATTTTCAAGGAAAATCTATGTCTATCTATGTTTTGGCGACAAAAATTGTGGCGATCACTGGCTATAAAGAGCCGAACGTTGGTGCCGTTACCCTATTAGCTTTTTAAATAAATAATAAATAAATATGAGACAACATCACATACATTGTTCTGATCCCAAAGTAAGTAGCTAAAGCACTCGTATTCATGGAAATCAGAAACAACGACGGTATCACAAGACCCGACTCAATATCGAAAAGTTCGTTTTCGACATTGACCCGACCAGGTATCGAACCCAGAACCTTAGAGTTAGCGCCGCCCAAAGTCCGGCGTGCAAGCCACTCGGCTACGGAGGTCGTCAAAATGATGGATGGGTTAATAGAACTTTTATTTTCATTAATTCCCCACGAAACGGTCAACTCGAACCGAGGTCTTAGCTATAGGAGGCATTGTCAGATTTTCCCGATTCGTTCTCTCAACTTGGACGGCTTTAGAGAATCTAGTAGGGAACGGGAACATGCTTGCGTGTTGGATGACATCCCCTCTAGAACCTCTGAGGATGTTCGATTACTACGCTTTGAGGCCCTAAAGTTTGTAGCCGCCCCTAGAATTCATTTACGCTTTAAAAAACCATCTGTAGCCAACAGTGAAGTTTTTTTTCTTCGGCGCGGCGGTTGATAGGTTAGCACATTTTGCCAGTGTTAAAGTTTTTTTCTTACAAGTTATACAACTATAGAGTTTTCACTTTATAGTTGTACACACATTGTTGTTGTTGTACACAAAATTTATCTAGAAAAAAAAACAAATCCGCAGACATGACTCTTCACTTTCTCGCCAAGAAGACGAATGTTGACAATAACAAGTCATCTTAAAATATAAATACGTATAATTAATGACGTAATGACATCTCACTACAGCTCTTGAGGTTTGACCTAAGCACTAATTTATGTGACCTAACAGCGGTTAATAGTCGGTCAATTTATGAAGCGTGGTTGTGTGTGTTCACTGTATGCAACATTATGTCGAGATACGTGTTTGCTTAGTTTATGTTCGAATTTTATTTGCCATTCGATCACTTTTGTTTTTTTATATAACTCAATAGCTGAGAGAGAGAGAGTGGAAGCGTACTTCACCCGTGATCCTCAACTACTGAGGCGCTGGCTATCTTATCGCTGCCGGAACACAACAATGCTACAAATATTGATGTTATGGCGGCCATATTTAGATAAGATGGTGGTAGCTAGCCAGGCGGACAAACAAGCCCTACCACCAACCAAACCGAGTACACAAACATGTACCCCCGCTGGGAATCTGGGGCCCGACCGCCTAACCGATCGCTTTGGCTATATTTTATATATTTTATATTTTATATATTTTTTATTTTATATATATATTTTGGCGTATAGTTTATGACGTCATCTTGTCATCTAGCTAATAGGTATAGGCATATTTCGAAAGCTATAGCCTATAGCTATAGATATTGCTTTCATAGGCGGTATGAAATTACAAGATGACGTCATAAACTATACACGTAGCCAAAGCAATGGGTTAGGCGATCGGGGGGCGGGTCCGCGACCGGTGGTCTTAGCCACTAGACCACAGAGATGCGCTCACTTATGCGCAGTTAATGTAAACGTATACACATACAACGCCAAGAAAAATATATTATTTTACAATAGACTATATTTGCAACAAATTTATTGTTTCCAAAATGCAGAATTCATGATATTTCCTCTATAGAAAAAAAAAATCCAATGTCACCTCTAAAATGTATCTGTTTACATAATTATCTTATTCATTTACTAAAGTCGTCAACATCATCAGCTCATTTTGTCCCCACTGCTGGAGCACGAGCCTTCCCTATGGATGGATAGGGAGAACGGGCCATAAACCACCACGCGGGCCCAGTGCGGATTGGTGGTTGTTATCGACTGCTAATGCAGCCGGGACCAACGGCTTTACGTGCCTTCCGAAGCACGGAGGAGCCCTACATGATACATTTTTGGTCACCCATCCGATGACCGGTCTTTGCGAAAATTGCTTAACCTTAGCATTCGCAGACCGGGCGCGTTAACCACTGCGCCATCGAGCTCCTCATTCATTTACTAAAGTACGTCGATGAAATTAAATAGACTCATTCGTAATACGTATTAGAAAAACGCGTGGCGTAGCGTGTTTCTTTTTGTTAGAACATAATTACTTTTCTTTAATAGCGATTTTCGTGTTTCTTTACTCTAACCAGTGGATACACGCACTATTTGCATTTCATTTGCTTGTATGCAGATCGACAAAGAGCGCTGTTTCATGGTGTCAGCGCCTTTATGAGGGTTTGTGTGACATTAAAGACCACCAGACACAAAATATCTAATAGTCTACCGTCCCCAGACCCCAAATCCTGTAACAAGTATTCCAACCATGCGCTACACCACATAGGCGGCTCTTTAAAATGAAGTCATAGCTTCTAGTAATAATAATATTGTGTTACGCAGGTACAATTACAGAAACCTACCGACCGTTTCACTCATTCTAACACAATTTCATTGTATGTTTGAACAAGTGTTGATAATTCAATATATAACATATACATACTTTATGTAGGCTTCTTTTAAATAAATATAGTTGGTGTTTTCTTATACATATAATTAACACGTTATTGGGGAGGGATGAGCTCATTGATAAAGTGGCGTGCGAGTTCAGTTTGCGATCGTAAAAGGTAAGCTACTTTCACAATGTCTAGGAAAATGATGGGTGGCTCTAAGGAAGACCTGATTCAAACAGTGCAAAGTTTATAAGCTAGCGATGATAAGAGAGTGAAAATAAAAAGTGTTTGTGATAAAAAAAAAACAATTTTTATCTAGAAGTCTAACTGCCGTACTCAGAGACGTCAATTAAGTTTTAATGACAATTAAGTCTCTTGCTGTCACTTTCTTATGTATAGTGCTAAATAGAGAGGGAAAGACATTTAATTGTCATTAAACTTAATTGACGTCTCTGAGTACGGTAGTAAGTAGTTAGTTTCTTTCTTTCTTTTAGTTGATGGCTTCGTGCGATTAGCACATTTAGCCAGTGTCAAAGTAATTTTTCATACAAGTAATACATAAATATACAATATTTCCTTTCAGTCAGTATGATGATGAATGATGATGAATGATAATAAAAATGAGAAGTGAGAAATGATATACCCCCCCAACCCCTCGAGTATCTTAGTAAAGATGTGGGGCTTTACTAATTCCTCGGGCGGACTTCTTGAGAGAATTTGAAAACTGAAGTTGCACTGTGTTGTTTCATTTGCCAACACTCATGCGCACTTACGAACATTTAACGGTTAATAATCCACCATTATTTCACATTAATATTCGACATAACACAAATTTTTGAAATTAAAACAAATCCGCAGACATGACTCTTCATTTTCCCGCCAAGATGTCCTAACAGTTAGTTTTTAATGCTTACATTTTTTTTTTTTTTTGTGCATCGAATTTAAGAGGCTATTATACTCTTAACGTTAAATATCAAGTTTATGACTGATTATAGAAGCGTGATGCCCAATAAATACCCTTGGGTCGTGACTTCGTGACATTGTCGATGAGAAAACCTTTTTTTTAAACAACAAAAAAATATAGAATTCTCGGCAACCATTTTGTTAAGTTCTTGGCGGGAAAGTGAAGAGTCATCAGTCTGCGGTTTCGCAATATAACAGCTTCATGGTTTTACTATTTTTTTTTTCCAAAATTTGTGTTATGTTAAATTTTTTTTCTTTTGTTGATGGTTTCGTGCGATTAGCCCATTCAGCCAGTGTCAAAGTATTTTTTTTACAAATAATACATAAATAAACAATATTTCCTTCCTGTATGATGATGATAGACCCCCCAACCCCTTGAGTAACTTAATGGTGGGGCTTCGCGGACATCTTTAGAAAATTTGAAAAGTGCCGTTGCACTGTTTTGTTTCATTTGCCAACACTCATGCACGCTCACGAACACTTAACGGTCAATAATCCTCCATTATTTCACATTAATATTCGACATAACACAAATTTAAGAAAATTAAACTTTTGTTTGCGTTTGTGATTTTTCGAAAACATTTTCACTTTCCCGCCAAAATCAAGTCAAAGTGTGTTGAACCTTATACAAACCGAAAAAGAAGCACTCTTAATTGATATCATAGCGTGGAATTGGTTACAAATCCATCACTGAGACACTAAGCCACAAAACAAATGCTTCATAGAACGCACCTTTCAACAAATAAATAGTTTGTGTAGGGCGTGTGGAGAGGAAACGGAGTCGATGCAGCACCTACTGTGTGACTGCGACTCTCTGGCTAGGAAAAGAATGGGACTCCTGGGGTCGGCCTATCCGAAACCGGAGGACTTCAGGCACTTCGCCCTTAAGGACGTTGCCAAACTTATGGCATCTATCTTTACAGAGGAAGAAGAGTGAAAGGATGGGGTGAATGACAAAAGATCCAAAAGAAACCTCAGCAAGCGCCACTAAGATAAGATAAGATAAAATATCAAAATCAAGGCTCTAGTCGTTTGCTCGTTGTGTGGCCCATTAAGATAAAAAATATTATTTAACAAAGAATTTAAACGGGCATTAACGCAAATTAATTAGTAAAAAGTTTCATACCTTCTTTATACCTATAATATATACTCGTTTAAGGATCGTGAAAGTTTAAAGTTAAAGGTCTAAGCACAAGGTCTCCCGCCCAGAGTAGACTTACGAACCGATGGCATAATGACGTTCACAAGAGCTACTTGTAGCCTAAACTGAATAAATGATTTTGAATTTGAATTTGAATTTGAATTTGTATTTGAATATGAATTTGAATTTGAAAATTTGAATTTGAATTTGAATTTAAAAAACAAACCTACCTAATGTAAGAAAAAGGAAACACTCTTTGTGCGTTGATTGGCTACTTTAACTGATTGATTGCATTTTTTTTTATGTATTTACAATCAAAATATTCTATTAATTGTTTTTCTTTCTTTTTTTATATAATTTTCATCAACTTGTGAAAATAACCGAAAGAATGACTTCTTTCGGATAAGTCAAACTGATCAATTTTACGAAAAAAAAAAACTACAATCCACCTGTTCCAAAATGGCGTAAATAAAGACAGATGGGTCAACCGTTGGTTTGAAGACAGGTGCGTATACGCACCTAAAAGAGACTGATATAAAGTGTAACTTCGAAGGAATTAGACAGTTTTTTTTATATACAATTTTATTGACATTTTATTTTATATCAGAAACTAACATCGTTCACAAATATTTATTCCTAAATAGCATAAACTTAAATTAAGGTCAATCACAGGTTTGCCTAATGTACAGATGCCAGCACATCAACCTATCCAAAACTGTCAAATTTGCTCAATACATTTTCAACCCTATACATAAAGTTCAAAAATTCAAAATTCAATTCAAAATTCAAAATCATTTATTCAGTTTAGGCTACAAGTAGCTCTTGTGAATGTCACTATGCCATCGGTTCGTAAGTCTACTCTGGGCGGGAGATCTTGTACTGAGAAGAACCGGCAAGAAACTCAGCAAGTGTCCAGCTCTTTTCTCTCTTACAGCGTCAAAAATATTGGAAAATGCCCTATCATAGCAGGACACTTTCCATTACAAATAAACACAAAATTATAGAAGACAACATGTAAATAAAAAACAAAAATATCACAAAATAAAAAATAAAAAATAGTCAAATAGTAGTAATAGTTCAAAGTCTATTGAGGAAATTTGACAATTTGTAGTAGTCTTGTGTAATAGACGTGTACGTATGAAGTAAGGAAACTACAGTAAAAACTAGTCGTCAAAGAACTCTTCTTTAACTTTAACTCTTCTTGAACTCTTCAAGGCACTGTGCTTACCCGTAAATATTTAAAAAAAAACCACCAGTGTTCGACAGGAACCAATTATCAATTTTTTTCTTTAATAATAAAGAATAGGGGTCAGCGACTGATTACTTAGTCTTTGGCAACAATTGAATACCTACAGTCCATCCCGAAAAGTTTAATTGAAAATCAACGTTATTTTTTGGCGAAGACAACTGTGTCGAAAATTTGACTGTGCTGTGATATCTTATTTTCCAATTCTCACACAAAACGTGGGAACGAATCGTATTTTACAAAAATATCATAATACTTCTTGAAAAAAAAAACAAAGTTTTAAAAAAAAATCCACGAGCGGAATTCGGACCCGCACCCCATGACATGCCGGGTCAGGGGCACTACCAGTTATGCTATCGTGACAACTCGCCGAAATTGATCAACACTATGTTCAATGTCGATAACTACGTCATCAACATCCAATCGATCTTAATATTTTTACAAATAATGATGCAAGCTATATTTATGATTATTTTACATATAATTTTACGCATATATTGTCATATTATAATCATTATTACATTTTTCTATTATGTTCACGAAACATTTTCCCATTCCTAAAAATCGTCCTAAAAATTATTGGTGGCCGGATGGACTCGGCACTTTTCGGACGGTTCACTGAACTACATGTTTTCAAACGTGTACATCAGTGAACCGACCAATGTTTTATTTTAATTTTAATGTAATATTTTATTATTGTTACCTACTAACATAGTTTTTAAGTTTCAATTGTTACTAACCAATGGATCTAATGGTCTGAATTAAATGATTTATTATTATTTATTATTGACATTTGCTAGTCCCAACCACTTAGGGTGTGGTGATACGGTCTGCTGAATACCACCCCACCCCCACCTGTTCCACCCAGGCCATTATACCAAATGGGGACCGCGATAAAAGATTAAGTAATAATATACATTTAAATGTTTACTCCTCGCGGAGCTAGATGGCGTAGTGGTTAAGGCGCCCGGTCTGCAATTGCTAAGGTTAAGCAACTTTCGCAAAGGCCACTCATCGGATGGGTGACCAAAAACGCATTACATCGAGCTCCTCCGTGATGGCATGTCAAGCCGTCGTTGGTCCCGGCTGCATTAGCAGTCGTTACCAATCCGCACTGAGCCCACGTGGTGGTTTATGACCCGTTTTCCCTATCCATCAATAGAGATAGCTCGTGCCCCAGCAGTGGGGGACATATAATGATCTGGTGATGTGATGAAGTAAGTAAGTAGCCTGAAAATTGTCTGATCTGGGGCACGAGCTTTTTCCTAAGGATCGATAGGGAGAATGAACCATAAAACACCACGCGGGGTCCGTGCCGGTTGGTGGTTGTTAACGACGGCTAATGCAGCCGCGACCAACGGCTTTGCGTGCCTTCCGAAGCACGGAGGAGTTCGAGATTATATATAACTTTATTTAATTTAATAATTTATTTGCTACATGGTGTACCATAGATGTTTTTAAAGGTATTGGTATTGTAAACATTTAAAAAGGCATCAGTAAAAATCTTTTTTGACCACCTCCTTGGTCGAGTGGTTTGTACACCGGTTTTCATGGTGTCGCCATCTCTAAGGTCCCGGGTTCGATCCGCGGTCGTGTCAATTTAGAAATTATTGTTTTCCTAAATGGGGTGTTTTACTATATATATTAAGTATGTATTTAAGTATTTTATGTATGTTTATCCGTTGTGTAGTAACCATTTAACGAGTTTTATAACGAAACTTCTCTTGGGCTAGATAATTGGTGTGAATGTAGGAAATTTCATTAATTTTTATTTGTTTCATTATTTGTCTACCCCTCCGATGACCGGCCTAATTGCGAAAATCGCTTACCCTTAGCAATCACAGCGCCAAAGATCCTCAATCTCCTACTTTCCTAAACTTTTATTAACAAAAAATTTATCTAAAAAATTATATTAAAATATTTTAGCACAGCTTATTGCCTGTAAATGGAGTTATAAGTCTAGATTCTATAATGGCGGTGACATAATATCCTCGCTTATCAGTGCCCGTGAGATATCAATCTTACGCCGGTGTTTCCAAGGTCACCGTTATCAGCGCTTATCAATTTCACTCAAGCTGCTAACTAGTTAAAGGTATTGTTTTATAAAGTCTATACGAACACTATACATGACACCTCCGTGCTCCGAAAGACACTTAAAGCCGTTGGTCCCGGCTGCATTAGCAGTCGTTAACAACCACCAATCCGCACTGGGCCCGTGTGATGGTTTACGGCGCGTTCTCCCTGTGGTGTTTTCATTCATAGAGAAAGAAGGCTCGTACCCAGCAGTGGGACATAAAATTAGCTAAAGAGCTTTTTAGTAAATGTATGTGCTGAATGCAAGTTTTATTTTTTGTTTGATCACGTTAACAAAAAATGTTTGTTTGACACAGATTTCACTGTGAAATGACAATCATTTTAATGGTTTCGTTTTTTAACAGGAAGCCCTAACAATGTGTGAACGTATCAACACTCCTTCTGCGTACGTTTGTTAGGGGTCATGTGATATTGGGGTTCTAATGTGCTTCGGAACACGTCGGTGGCCGAGTAGCAAAGCGCTTAGCCCGATACCCGAAGGTTCAATTCCCAGGTCGGGCAATGTGTTTCGCATTTTTCAATGCATAGCCCGGGTTTGTGAGCCGCATTTGGCAAGCGTAGTAATTAAGCCATTACCCATTAATTGTAGTGATGACTTGATTTCAATGGTGGAGCCCTAAGGCCCAGCAGTGGGACAGTTATCGGCTATTTCCTAATGTGCTTCGGACGACACGTAAAGCCTTTGGTCCCGGTTGCGTTAGCAGTCTTTAACAACCGCACTGGGCCCGCGTGGTGGTTTACGGCCCGTTCTCCCTGTGGTGTTTCTATCCATAGGGAAGGAGGGAAGGCTTCTGCCCCATAAGTGGGGACATAAAGTAATAAGTAATAGCCTATATAAATACTGTCCCATTGTTGGGTAAAGACCTCGATCATTTATAATCAAGTTATCCCTACAATTAATTGGTATTGTATTAATATTATTTTTAATAACATTTTTTTCTAAAAATCACGAGGAATATTATAATTTAAGGAATATAAAACAAATAAAAATATTTAAATTAAAAAAAAAATTATAACAATCACAGTACTTTTCACAGCATTAGGCACAGCATTCTTATAAACCTATAAAATCAACAATTATAAAACAAATAAAATTATCTTTTCTTAAAATCAATGTAAAGAATTCATTAGAAGTTTTTTATTTGACTGTACAAAGCAGCTATTTTTATTGGTGTCCGAATCGTCAGTGAAAACTGTCAATTCGGACACTGTGCCCGAATATAATGTGTCCGAAACGTCAGCGAGTCGGCTTAATCACCACGCTTGCCATATGCGGGTTGGTGATTACAAACCCGGGCTATGCATCGAAAAATACGAAACATTATTTGTTTATTTGTGATGGAAAGTGTCCTGCTAAAATAGGGCATTTTCCAATATTTTTGACGCTGTAAGGGAGAAAAAAGCTGGACACTTGCTGAGTTTCTTGCCGGTTCTTCTCAGTACAAGATCTCCCGCCCAGAGTAGACTTACGAACCGATGGCATAGTGACATTCACAAGAGCTACTTGTAGCCTAAACTGAATAAATGATTTTTGAATTTTTTGAATTGAATTTTTTGACACAATATGCCCGACCTGGGAATTGAACCTAGGACCTCCGGATATCGGGCCAACAAGGCGGATACACACTTCAAAAAAAATGTTTATAATTTTGTTTTCCCTTTGAAATCCATTTTTTTAACTTGCTCTCATATTAAGCTCTTATATTAATAACTTGTTTTTGAACTTTCAGGTACACCAAGAGATGTGTCCATTGTGTTAGTGCAACATAAAAGTGTTGTGGACTAGTGATGTGATGAGAACACAATAGTGTTGTGCAATAACAAAATGGCGGAAAACGAGGGACCAGTGACCGTGGACGATTTGCCGATGGCTTTTCAGGTATATATTATATATATATATATATATAGTATATTATATTATTTGAAATTAACTTATTCGTATTGACACCAATGTTCGACTGTACTGGATGACAGCTAAGAAACAGGTGAACCTAGAATGAATACGAGTACTCGAATGTAAAACTCACATTTTGTTCACTGTCCGTATTCATTCGATTACGTTTACGAAAACGAAAATTTGTATGGCATTCAAGCAGCGCCTCCTGGCGACATACGGGAAGAGTTAAAAAAAAATCTGCCATACAATTTCTCGTTCTCGTTAACGTAATCGAATGGCGAATGAAACTCACACTAAGCACCCCCGGTATTCAATTGTAGAAAGTCAAAAGTCTGTTGCTGTCAACCCCTATTTTTAATGATTAAAGGAAAAAATGGCAATGGCAAGTGCCACTATGTACCAAACATCCTGTGTACAAAAGGTGGTACGATTTATAACATCCGCTATATGAAATACAGTGAAAAAATTAAACGCCCACCCGACCCAGCCAGGAATCGAACCTGGGTCTTCCGCAATCCGGGCGGCTGCACTGACCGCTATGCTACCGGGAAGGCTGACGTAAGCTGACAAAATTCAGCGCTTACGTCAGCCTTCCCGGTAGCATAGCGGTCAGTGCAGCCGCCCGGATTGCGGAAGACCCAGGTACGATTCCTGGCTGGGTCGGGTGGGCGTTTAATTTTTTCACTGTATTTTATACAATTTTATGAATATTTAATTTAGCTTCAGTGCAGCAATTAGCACTTGAAAATAAAAAAGTAAAATTTATCCGCTACATGACCTCACAGAAATCGTCTCACCGATTCATATCGCTACATTTGTGCGAGATCATGTGCGTAATCCGTGACAGTTCATTGTAATTGCCAGCGTTGGGAAACACTCTGGCAGCTATATACTGGGGTATTTCTCAACAGTACTACACAATAGATAGATAGATAGATATATAGATAATACTTAACACCGTGGCAAAATAATGAAAAAAATACATTGTAGTTATAATTTTAGGCAGATACAAAGTATGACGGTATTGAAGCTGTATTTCAGTAAATTTTTATTTTGAATATAATAATATGTAGTTTTTTTTAAAGATTTACCAACGCTCATTTTCTTTACTAAGATTTAATGTATGCGTGGTCTAAATATAATATATAATATAATATAATAAATATAATATGAGACAACTTCACATACATTGTTCTGATCCCAAGGTAAGTAGCTAAAGCACTCGTTTCATGGAAATCAGAAACAACGACGGTACCACAACCACCCAGACCCGACACAATATCGAAAAGTTCGTTTTCGACATTGACCCGACCGGGAATCGAACCCGGGACCTCGGGAGTTAGCGCCGCCCAGCGTCCGGCGTGCAAACCACTAGGCTACGGAGGTCGTCTATAACGGAATATAACTGTCGTTCTCTGTTAAAAACCACACACATATATTATAAGATTCAACAAGTATTTTCAAAACGCTCTGTGCAGAAGACTTACGAACCGAATGGCGTAGAGCACTATGCCATCTACACATTCATCCTACCAATATTATAAACGCGAAAGTTTGTAAGTATGGATGGATGTTTGTTACTCTTTCACGTAAAAACTACTGAATGGACTTTAATGAAACTTTCCTCATATACAGACCATGACCCAGACCCGCTTAGAGGATACTTTTTATTTTATTTTTTTTTATTACTGTAGTGTTCGCGTACAAAGTCGCGGGCAACAACTAGTAAGAGATATTTTTTACTACCTAACTTGCCTAAAAACTAAATAAATAATTTTGAACTTTGAATGTTTTTTTTTCAAAAAGGTCACATTTTTTATTGAAACTAAATTATCCGAAAAATCTCGGCGGACTAAGTTCATCTTTTTTTTTGTTTTCGAGATTGTTTGCTGATTGCCTCAATGCCATTGCCGGTATTTTCAGCTTCACCGGGCTTTTTTGGGGGCGGCGAGATACTTATAGGATTCCTCAAGCCGTGTAAAACGAATCACCTTCTGAGGTTTTCCAGAGGGAACAGCATCACGCACTAGTGCGTGTCCCCGTGCCCTACTAGATTCTCCGAGGGGTTCGGATCGGATCGGGTTAAGTTCATCTATATCTTCGAGGATATACGTAGTTGTGAGTTTGTTTGCTTGAGGAGGGTCATCTCTGGAACTACTGGTCCAATTCCAAAGATTCTTTGACTGATAGAATGCCACTTGTATCCTTACTGGTAACATAGGCTAAATATTATTTTTAAAAAGAATTTCTTTTTTTGCCTCCCGCCTAGAATATGGGGTCCTTCAAACGAACTTCAAACCTTGTGGCAGGGCTTTGAATAACGGGAAAAAACTGTTTACGTTACGTCAAAGATATCGTTAATAGCAAAGGTAACGTTATCTTTGGTAACGTTAGTAATAAAAAAAGTTACAATACTTGTAGGTACCATAAAATGTTACCATGCATTGCCGTTACCATTTTAAGTTTATAAAAATAACCGTGCTCCGGAAGGCACGTAAAGCCGTTGGCCCCGGCTGCATCAGCAGTCGTTAACAACCACCAAACCGCACCGGGCCCGCGTGGCGGTTTATGGCCCGTTCTCCTTATCCATTCATAGGGAAGGCTCGTGCCCCAGCAGTGGGGACATAAAATGAGCTGATGATGATGATGAAAAATAACGATACTTTTAGTGTGAATTTGGTAACGTCATCAAGCACTGCCGTGATGGCCGGCAAGGAGAGGTGGTGCCGCGTTGTTTTCAGGTTGCTCCATTTGTCATCGCGTCTAGATTTAGATTTCAAGTGGAGTGAATATTTAATATAATAATACAAAATAGATGCGGGTAGTTGAAAATAATTAAGTGTTTAGTTACATTATATTTAGAGGGCCAGCGTATTAGTGGAATTACAAAAACACAATGTTGAAAAAAATTCCACGAGCAGGATTTGAACCTGCACCCTTCTGACATGCCGGGTCAGGTGCTCTTCTAATTGAGCTATCGTGGTTCTAACCAAACCCGCCGAAATTATTCAACACTATTTATTTTTTTACTTTGAAAGCCAAAGGCGCCAATTCAATGTCAACAACTACCGTCATTAACATCTGTAGGCTTACTCTTGAACGCAAACTCAACCTCAATGCAATGCGATTGCAAGCGAGCAAGCAATGCAAGCAAGATGCAAGCGATCCCAATGCGATTAGTATGTATCGATATTAGGATAAATTTCGCAATTTCGGAACGCCCCATCTCGATAATATTTTGTTCACTCAATTTCCACGCAATTGTCGAAATGGAACGTTCCGGAATTTCGAAACTATCCCATTATCGATAAATATTAATCGCATTGGAATTGTATTGAGATTGAGTTTGCGTTCAAGAGTAAGCCTACTGATCATAATATTTTTACAAATACTAAAGATCAGTTAAGAAGTAGGATTTGAACCTGCACCCTTCTGACATACCGGGTCAGGTGCTCTTCCAATTGAGCTATCGTGGTTCTAACCAGCCCGCCGAAATTGGCTTTCAAAGTAAAAAATAAATAGTGTTGAATAATTTCGGCGGGCTGGTTTGAACCACGATAGCTCAATTGGAAAAATTATATAAAATTATATAAACAAAACCAAAACATTTTATATTAGTGGGATCTAAAACAGTTTCCAATCATATTATCTAACTGAATTTCATGCTTGAATATACGCTATAATAACTTCCTATCGACCGACGCAACGATTTCTTAATACTGGCAACACGAAGGCACAATTAAACGTACAGACCTCCTTAATCAATTTGTTTATTAACAAACAGTACAATAAACTATAATAACAGACTATATATCTGAATATAGTATATTTTTCCCCATATTGCTACTGGGAGAAGTAAAACTTCATCCACGCGTGCTTGTCTTCGGCGTCATCGTCATTTATTGTATCAACTATGTTGTCGCGAAATCTATTACACACTCTTAGGCTTGATTCAAACGTACCATAACCACACCACAACCACAACACGTGCGTGCGGGCGCTAATTTGTATAACAATTAATAGTTGATTTAACACGGGCCACATTTTGCCGTCATTATTGACCGCGTGTTTGATACCGACTACATCGCAGCCACTTCGCAACCACAACGCAACCACCAGCGACACCGCGAACTAGCGGCTGGCCATGTATATCGCAAACATTATGTAGGTAACAACGCAACTGCAAGAAGCCGCAGCGACACTATTCACACGTAACCACGGCTTGACCACCTTTTGTCGCGACGGTGGTAGTGTGGTTGTGGTACGTGTGAAACAAGCCTTAGATTACAGACATAAAACATGTACCTACATAGTCTAAGTACACACTACTACATACACACGCACACAAACACAGTACATATTCCTGCCTGGTGCGTACCACCGTTATGTTTTTTTTTCTCCATTAGATTTTTCCATAATTATTGGTCAAATTATATTTCGCCATTCCTAAATTATTATTTTGTTAAACTCTCACATTTATCTAAGGGACATTTCAAAAATGTTGTTTTAAAAAGTAGGAATCTGTCATTAACAAACATACAATTGCTTTGACAGTTTCCATGACAACAAAAGAAACAAATAATTTTTTATTGGACAATTCAGTTTTCGTTTTTAGTATTTTTATATATTTACTTTTTTATTTAGTTACTTATTATATTTAAGTTTCTCACAGCTTAAACCTTCCCTGAACTTCCATAAATGTTTTTCAAAATCAAAATTAGCCAAATCAGTCCAGCCATTCTCGAGTTTTAGCGAGACAAACGAACAACAAAATACATACACAATAACAGACAATAACATTACAAAGCAAAAACAAAAGACTATGTGACGTCCACTGCTGGTCAAAGACCAAGGATAAAAAATAAAAATACATCAGATTTGATAAACCTTAAATACTCGCTAAAGAACAACGATTCATCCCTAGGATGATACGCGAGGCTATTGAAATTAAAAAACAACCTAATTTCAATAGAGAAGATGGTTAGAATTTACCACCTGCCTGGGATCCCATCATACAAAATATTAAATCCCGGCCCCAACACCGTAATGCCAGACCAAATGATACTGTAAGCTCTTTCTGCGTAAAACGGAACGCACGTTATTAAATTAAAATGAGATGTGGATATACAAGCTACCAACGAATTATGAGACGACCAACACCTCAGTCTCCCTGTGACAAAGGGTTCGAAACGTCAGGAAAAACATTAATAAACCTAATGACGACCTCCGTAGCCAAAGTGGCTTGCACGCCGGACTTTAGGCGGCGCTAACTCTGAGGTCCCGGGTTCGATTCCCGGTCGGGTCAATGTCGGAAATGAACTTTTCGATATTATGTCGGGTCTGGGTGGTTGTGGTACCGTCGTTGTTTCTGATTTCCATGAAACGAGTGCTTTAGCTACTTACCTTGGGATCAGAACAATGTATGTGATGTTGTCTAAATATTAATATTTATTTATTTATTTATTTAATGTATTAAATAAACGCGAGTAGACCCGTAAAAGTAGTTCTAGCTTATCTCTATAGCGTAAAAAACGGCGTATACACAGATAAATCACACTGATGATCAATCATGCTCTATGGTTCTACACAAAGCGATTGGTGACGTCACATCCGTTTCCATGGCCTCGGTCCAGTTGCATTATTAATTATGGTGGACACAATGAGGATGCGTCGGGAGTTGGATTAGTGTTGGTATTTCTTTGTATTTACATAAATGAGGCGCTCAATGTATGTCCCCACTGCTGGGGCACGAGCTTTCCCTATGGATGGAAACACCACAGGGAGAACGCGCCGTAAACCACTACGCGGCCCCATTGAGACCCCTGGTGGGTGTTAACCACTGCTCCAAAGCACGGACGAGTTCGGGATGATATATTTTAAGTCTTTGCAAAAGTTGCTTTGCTATGCTTTGCTTACTTTGGCAATCGCAGAACTTTCTTTTTTGAGAGAATTTGTTGATTGTTTCAATCGACATGTTCAGCGTCACCGGACTTTTTTGGGGGCGGTGGGAAACTTAAAGGGTTCCTCAAGCCGTGTGAATCGAAGCACCGTCAGAGGTCTTCTAGACGGAACGGCATCACGCACTAGTGAGTGTCCCCGTGCCGTAATCTCACTGGATGTAGTACACTCTATATTATCGACACTTGTCTGACGAAAATCGTAAAAGGCTCGTAATGCCGTTGGTCCTGGCTGCACTAGCTGTGGTGGTTTACGGCCTGTTCTCCCTGTAGTGTTTTTATCCATAGGGAAGGCTCGTGCCCAAGCAGTGGGGACATAAAATAGCTGGCGACCGCGTATCGGTGGTTTTGTTCGTGCTCTGACATGAAGCCCGTGAATGCTTGCTGGAGTCCCGCAGGGGTATGTGTTATCCCCTACTCTGTTTCTACCGCATATCAATGATGCATAACAACAGCATTCATTGCTATGCGGACGACAGTACATGGGATACGCTCTACACCGGACCGGTATTTCTCTGGAAAGCGTAATCGAGAGCCAGAGAAACTGTGACTGATACCGAGAACATGTTAGTGTTAATATGGCTTGATATCTGCCGCTGATTTCCTTCGCCGCACTACAGGCAATCGACTGTCATTCCATCCACATGACCTTGATATATGGCGGTCTACTACTGTGCGTTTTTCACGAAGTTTCTTGCCTCGAACTACAGTGTTGTGGAACCAACTCTCGGAGGCCTCCTGCCTCCTTCTTTTATAAACAAAAGGTGGAGCGACGATCTCCGCAAGGTGGCTGGTGGCAAGAAAAAAAAAAAAAAATACCCGGGTGGACAGCAGCAGGTAGCAGTTAGCAGACAGGTAGCAGTGGACGTGTGTAGGCTGATGATGATGATGATGATGAGACGAAAGCCAATATTCCCTAAAAAGTTTTACCCTTACTAAACTAGCTTGACATTTACGAAGGCCTTTTCACTATAGCACCATAAGAATGATCCTTCATCATCATCATCATCAGCCTATACCAGTCCACTGCTGGACATAGGCCTCTCCAAGTGCACGGCACCGACCACGATCCGCGGCTACTCTCATCCAGCTCTTGCCAGCCATCTTGCGAGGTTGTCGCTCCACCTAGTCTGAGGGCGTCCTACACTACGTTTGCCGATACGCGTTCTCAACTCGAGAACTCGTTTACCCCTACGGTTGTCGATTCTGCGGCTGATGTGACCGGCCTATTGCCACTTCAGCTTGCTGATCCGATGGGCTATGTCGATTCGTCTCTGTCGGATCACCTCATTTCGAAGTTTCGAATGATCCTTAAACAATAATTATTCATTACTTTTGTGCTATGGCATGTGTAGGAGTCCCAAAATGGTACTGCCACTTTCTACAATTAACACAGTATTGTTAGGTAGCAGTAACTCTGACAGTAAAGCGCTAATTATAGTTCAAGTCACGTAACTCTAAAGGGAAGAAAGCGCGTACAGTTCGGGATCGTGAAAGTTAAGCAACTTTCGCGGTGCACGGTTTCGGATGGGTGATCGAAGTCGCCAAAGTCACGTGAAGCTGTTGCTTGTAAGACAGCGTTTCGCTTCGTAGATAGATGGAGTAGTAGGGAGAAAACTGAGTTGTGCCAGGACTTACCGTGCGATTGTGAATCTGCATTTCTTAAACTTATTCCCTATCTTATAAATGAAATTAGATTAAAAAATAAAATATATTAGTACACAATAGTGTATTAGTAAACAACTGAGGAGCTCGATGGCGCAGACGTTGGCGCGCCCGGTCTGCGAGTGCTGAGGCACTTTTCGCAAAGGCTAAATTCGTAAATTGGTCATCCATCCGGCGACCCCGGATGGATGACCAAAAATTTATCGTCTCGAGCTTCTCCGTGCTTCGGAAGGCACGTAAAGCCGTTGGTCCCGGCTGCATTTGCTGTTGTTAACACCCATCAATCCGCACTGGGCACGCGTGGTGGTTTATGGCCAGTTCTCCCTATCCATCCATAGGGAAGGCTCGTGCGCTGATGATGATGATGAGTACACAATACGCACATACGTATATCAAAATGTGCTTCGAAGTGTCTTCTCTCCGCATCTGTTGCAGTGAAAAAATCACTACCAACCTACCAACGCAGATCTTTCGTGGAGGCATTTTGTGCGTTTAATACTTTGATCAAGTAAGTTTGAACTTAATCTGTCATCGCCACAAGCGTCATTGTGGCCCTAAAGTCGCCTACAAAGTTGGAGTTAGAGTACTGTAGTGGTACTGTATGACATTGTGGAAATTGAAACTTTTACCTGATGTAAATTTGTTAACTTAGTTTGTTTTAATTTTGTGATATTTTTTTTTAATTTACATGTTGTGGTTGTCTTCTATAATTTTGTGTTTATTTGTAATGGAAAGTCCTGCTATGATAGGGAATTTTCCAATATTTTTGACGCTGTAAGGGAGAAAAGAGCTGGGGACACTTGCTGAGTTTGTTGCCGGTTCTTCTCAGTACAAGATCTCCCGCCCAGAGTAGACTTACGAACCGATGGCATAGTGACATTCACAAGAGCTACTTGTAGCCTAAACTGAATAAATGATTTTGAATATTGAATTTTTGAATTTTACAGTTTTCAGTACAGGCGCTTGCACATCAACCTATCCAAAACTGACAATTTCTTCAATGCATTTTCAACCATATACCTACATGGCATAAAGTTCAAAGTCTTGATGTGCAGGCGTGTGTACATAATTGATCGAAGGTCAAATATCGATAAATGTTTCCTAAAATTTCATTATCAACATACATAAGAATACTTACCTAGTTTTATATACATAGAACTTAATTACGATAGTAAATTTTTACTTTTTATTTTCAAGTGCTAATTGCTGCACTGAAGCTAAATTAAATATTTATAAAATACAGTGAAAAAATTAAAAAGCACTCAAAAACATTAAAAAAACAGTGACGAAATTCAGCGCTTACGTCAGCCTTCCCGGTAGCATAGCGGTCAGTGCAGCCGCCCGGATTGCGGAAGACCCAGGCTCGATTCCTGGCTGGGTCGGGTGGGCGTTTAATTTTTTCACTGTATTTTAGAAAATTTTACGATAGTCAAGTTAATACCATACTTATTTTATTTTATTTATTTATTATAATCTTATCAGTCTTTCTTATCTTCATGAGGGTTAAAACAAATTGTAACATCTATGAATCAATGAATAAATAAATGATTCCAGGTGAAATACTTGGGCCAGAGCGACGCACGAGGATTGTGGGGCATCAAACACACCAGGAAACCAGTCGACCTGATGGTAGCTGCAGCGAAAGCCTTGCCACCAGGTATAAATCGCTACCGGAATATCGTAATCATTTTTTGAGAGAGATTGCTGATTGCCGCTGCGGCATTTTCAGCTTCACCGGGCTTTTTTAGGGGCGGCGAGGAACGTAAAGGGTCCCTCAAGCCGTGTGAAACGAATCACCTTCAGAGGTTATCTAGAGGGAACGGCATCGCACACTAGTGCGCGTCCCCGTGCCCTACTAGATTCTCCGAAGGGTTCGGATCGGATCGGGGAGCGGAGCAACCCGAGGGCGCCTCTAAAGGCACGGACTTCGGCTCGGGTTGACCGGGCCGTGGAGGAGGAGAGAACCGCCCAGGTACATGTCTGTACCTGGTGTAGAGCGAGTGTGAACCGGTTCTTCGTACCCTTGTTCTACGAGTACGGTGTCTTGGGCCTAAACTAGTGTGCATGTTTAGTGTATTCTGTAAATGTGTGCTGTCATTTAGAGGATCGGGCGGGGGGGCGTTCGCAACCGTTATGGGATCGTCGGGGTCATCTAGGACGTGCTTAGGACGCCTAGACATGAACCGTTTTGTTGGTGGAAGGCTTCCAACATTATAGTTGGCGGCCGCCACAACAAGCGGGTTAGGGTGGTGGGGGGCGTTATCAAAGTAACGTATGGAAAATCGTAATCATAGTAAGTCAGTAAGTAGACAGCCCAAAACTGTCCCACTGCTGGGCAAAGGCCACCATCATTGAAATCAAGTCAACACTATAATTAGTAGGCAATGGCTTAATCACCACGCTCGCCAAATGCGGGTTGGTGATCACAAACCCGGGCTATGCATCGACAAATCCGAAACACACTTTGCCCGACCTGGGAATTGAACCCGGGACCTTCGGGTATCGGACCGAGCGCTTTGCCACTCGACCACCAAGGCGTATGTCGAGGCGTCCACGTCGTCAGAATCATAAGGAGGAATAAGGAATGGCCAGGCCTTTATCTCACCAGAGGCGAAGTACCACATCATAGGCCTTAGGCCTTAGTGTAAGGTAGGTGGTAGAGTTTGTGTTAAGCCCGCCTAGCTAGCTACCAAATACCTGTATAATATAATTACTGTCCCTCGCAGGTTTAATTGGGGTAACTGACAGAAACGACATGTCAGTAACCCCAATTGATCCTGCAAGAGACAATATTACAATATTGTTGTGATATGACAGTTAGAGATAAGATAGTCAGCTCCTCAGTAGTTGAGGATTCCGGGTGTAGTTCGCTTTCACCTATGGCCTTATCATCACTTAGCATCAGGCTAGATGATGAAGGCCGAATGCTTACTTGTAAGGAACTGAAAAGCAATTAGTTCATCCTTCCGTGAATTTCCTTAACATCGCAAACGGAGCCTTATAGGTGCTCCGGTCAACCCTAGCCTAGGTCCTATAGAGGCGCCGCCCTTGGGTTGTTCCGACCCAGACTCGGTCCGAAACCCTCGGAGAATCTAGTGAGCACGGGGACGCGCAGTGCGTGATGTCGTTCTCTCTAGAAAACCCTCTGACGGTGTTTCATTTTACACGGCTAGAGGAACCCTTTAAGTTTCTCGCCGCCTCCAAAAAAGCCTCGAGAAGCAGAAAATGGTCTCTCAAAAAATCTCTCAAAAAAAAGAAAGGTGCTCCATAGATAACTTATTAAAAAAACCCTATTCCACCTCATTCCAGGTCAAATCCTGCCAATCGTGAAGCTGATGATCACAGTCGACGGGGTTCACTTGGAAACTATAAAGCAGACCAGCCGACGTGAGGAGTTCGACCAAATGGCGGTGTTCTTCAACATCGAGTCTATATCGTACGGGGTGCAGGACCTGGTCTACACTAGGGTGTTCTCCATGATCATCGTGAAGGATAACGCTGATGTGAAGGGTTTGAACCCGTTTGAGTGCCACGCGTTCGTCTGTGAGTCTAGGTGAGTGGAAAAATGTTTTAAGTATTAATTTTATTTTTGTAAGCTAACAAAAGTTTATTTCAATTACATAATTTAAAGAAATTATAACAAATAAAAAAACCGGACAAGTGCGAGTCGGACTCGCCCACTGAGGCGAGGGTTCCGTATAATTTTGTATTTATTTTTTCATTCTTCGTCATAAATCGAAAACTATACATCATAAAAATTATTACAAATCTGTTTAAGCTTGTGCAAATGAAGCCCTTTCATACGATACCCCACATGATACGGTTAACTTACTTCAATATTCGGACCCCCGTTCCTTACATAAAGACCCTGTTTTTGTGATTTAATTAAATATATATAGTTTTCAGATTTTTCTCTGTACTTGTAGTATAAGACGATATTACTTGCCAAATTTCATAGTTCTAGGTCAACGGCAAGTACCTTATACCTAGTACCATAAACGGCCGTATCTTTTTTTTTCGTTAATTTAAGAGTTTGATTTACAGCATCAAGGGACTGCAGACCTGAGTATATGGTTTTAATTTCAACTCGAAACCTCCACGCATTCCCGAGATAAGTTTACCTATTTTACTGCTAAACGTGGAAATTTGTTATTAGCACCTGATTGTTTACAGTTTTATATTAGTTAGTTATTTGTCTGTAAATTTCCCTAAAATAAAAAAAAAAAAAAATAAAAAAATAAAGGGTCTTGACAGACAGACAGACGACAGACAGACGGACAACAACGTGATCCTATAAGGGTTCCGTTTTTTCCTTTTGGTACCCCGGTCGGAACCCTAAAATAAACTTATCTTGCTACATCGAATAAAAAATAAAGCAATATAAACACTTTATTAAAGAAAAAATATAACCTATAAATAAAAAATGTCCTCCAGTTGACTCCAACACACTTGACTCTAACAAAATGAAATTTTGCACAAAATACATCCCCACTTCACGTGTAGGGGAGGTAACCTAAAAAAATATTTTTCTAAATTTTGCTTTACCACTTTCTCGATGTCATTAATATCCATGCCAAATTACAGCTTTCTAGTACTAAGAGTCTATGAGCTAGGCTGGGGACAGACGGACAGACAGACAGACAGACAGACAGACAGACAGACATGGCGAAACTATAAGGGTTCCTTGTTGACTACGGAACCCTAAAAACGAACTAGTCTTACAGTAGTCGCATATGATGTGTAACATTTGACATCTCACCTTTGAAGTCATTATTACAATAGAAAATAGAATATAGAATTAACAATGACGTATATTTTTTTACAAATCATAAAGAGAATGCAATAAATACTCATTAGAAGACATTTGACATACTTGGATTTTTATCAATGATCTGCACTTATTGAGACTTTTATCAACAGTAAATGTTTATTAATATAGTTTAAAAGATCAAATCAGGGACGTCTTGAAAAAAGGCCAGGTCAAGAGTACCCTAAACCGAAGGGCATGTATGAAGGGAATAATGAAAGTGGACGAAGCGAAACAAGTATGTAAGGATCGTAGCAAGTGGAAAGAAGTGGTCTCTGCCTACCCCTACGGGAAAGAGGCGTGATTATATGTATTTATTTATTTAAACTTTTGCAACATAAATATTACATGGCGGACTTAATGTCTGAGGCATTCTCTACCAGTCAACCATAGGGTGGTGCAGAGGTAACATTGGTAGGTGCAATTATGATATATGATTGTAAGTAACTATGTAATACATACACAAATATTATATATACATAAACATACACAAAAAACATAATTCTAATAGGACGTTATTGAGATGTATGTATGTATGTAAAAGTCTATTACACACGAAATGGTTGAAATCAAAATTACAATAGAAAATAGAAATCATAAAGAGAGCAAAATAATAATATGTCGTGTTTATAATATCGATTCAAAATTCACAAAATGGCGCGCGCTTGCGCGCTTCTCCGACTTCCTGTTACACACTTCCATCCCATTTTTACGAAATCACTTCACGTATATATAGAAGGCTAGCGAAAAGATTTTACACATCTATATGTAGCGTCGTAAATGCAAAATTCAAAATAATAAACATATTTATAGGAATTAAATCTCGATTGTTAAATACTTGTAGAAGTGTTCTTTCGACTGTGACGGTAGTAACTTCACAGTGACGTAATACCGCTGGCTTGCAGCGTCAATCACAAACTACTAGAAAAAATTCAACGTGTCTTCTGGGGCTTCGGTAGCTCAGCGGTCAGAGCATTGGACCGGTTATCCAAAGGTCGTGGGTTCGATTCCCACTCGAGTTTCCTGGTTTCGTGCTGGATGGCTGGATAGTTGTTTTTTTAATAAAAACTATATGATTTGACGAGATAATATCTGAAGATTTCGACAATAATACTCCTCTTATACATTGTCGCTCCTATCTAATCTATTTAATATGTAGTAAACATTTCACAACCATCAGATTTTGAGTTGTGAGAGGAAGTTTATCTTTTCAGTTCGTGAGATTTTTTTTACTATCTGTTGACCTAAATATTGTCATATTTATCGGTAGATATATTATCGTTATTTACTACAAAGACCACTGCAGAGGCAGGGAATAAAAAGTCTATGTTTGTGAAGGGTAATCTATTAAACTACATAACCGACTGGAAAAACTTTTTCATTGATAAGAAGCTGAAGAATCCCGAGGAGCTCGATGGCGCAGTGGTTTACGCGCCCGATCTGCGAGTGCCGGGGTTAAGCAACTTTCGCAAAGGCCGGTCATCGGATGCGTGACCTAAAATGTATCATCTTAAGCTCCTCCGTGCTTCGGAAGGCACGTAAAGCCGTTGGTCCCGGCTACATTACCAGTCGTTAACAATCACGAATCCGCACTGGGCCCGCGTGGTGGTTTACGGCCCGTTCTCCCTGTGGTGTATCCATCCATAGGGAAGGCTCGTGCCCCAGCAGTGGGGACATAAAATAAACTGATGATGATGATGATGATGAACTATCCCTGTTTAATATAGGTTAGTTTTCACAACGATAAAATTTATCTTTTATATATAAAGATTGTTTTTATTATTTTATATATATATATATAATTTATCTATATAAAGATAATCATTATTATTATTTTACATTATTATTATTTTATATATATATAAATCTTCTGTGCGTCTGTATGTCACGAACTCCTTCTAAAAGGCTGAACCGGTTTGGATGAAATTTTCTGTGTGTGTTCAAGTGGATTCGAGAATGGTTTAGATTTACAATTGGACCCAGTAGGTGGCGCTGCTATAGGGGTCCATCATGGGATACGATCAAAGAGAGTAGTTAAATGTTTTTGGATACGGGTGTTCTTAAGCGGACGAATGATTTGTTTGTTTTGTTGTCATGGAAACTGTCAACGTTTTGTTTGTTTTGTTGTCATGAAAGCTGTCAAAGCGTTACGAAGTCCGCAAGTCAGCTGCAAATTTTGTTGTGAACAAATAACAATTTGTTAAAACACTTTGTCTTTCTTACAAATTGTTTTTTACAAATTATAATTTGTTCGCAACAAAATTTGCGTAAAATTGTATATAGCCATAATCATATAGCTTGCCTAATTTCAATATTTGTAAAAACATTAAGATCGAATGTTGATGGCGTAGTTGTCGACATTGAATAGGGCTGCTTTGGCTTAGGTACAGAGTGAGAGCAAATGGTGTTGATTAATTTCGGCGAGTTGGATTGAGCCACGATAGCATAGTTGGTAGTGCACCTGACCCGGCTTGTCGTAGGGTGCGGGTTCGGAATTTTTCAGCCCTTTTTTTGTGTTCAGAAAAAGCGGACGTCCATTGGCGAGATGGGTCGACGATATAACCAAGACCGTGGGTTGCACGTGGCCCAGACTAGCGCAGGATCGAGGCGAATGGCATAAGCAAAGAGAGGCCTATGCCCAGCAGTGGGTCGAGAGGGGCTGATGATGATGAATAAACATTTCTTCTTACCAAGCGCATTTTGATTTCAGGAACGCTGCAAGAAGATTAACATACTCCTTAGCGGCCGCCTTCCAAGATTATTCTAGAAGAGTCAAGGAATTGCAAGCGTCACAAGGTGAGAATAATAAACTACAATAAACAATGTTTTTTGGTTTGTTTATATAATTTTAACGCAAATTTTGTTGCGAAACAAATTACAAAAACACAAATGTTGAAAAAATTTCCACGAGCAGGATTTGAACCTGCACCCTTCTGACACACCGGGTCAGATGCTCTTCCAACTGAGCTATCGTGGTCCTAACCAGCCCGCCGAAATTCAACACTTTTTGCTTTGAAATTTTGTATGTCAGAAGGGTGCAGGTTCAAATCCTGCTCGTGGAAATTCTTTTAACATTTGTGTTTTTGTAATATGTAGGGTAAATTTATACTTTTTATCTTTTAAGTGCTTGCTGCACTGAAGCTAAATTAAATGTTTATAAAATTTATAAAATACAGTGAACAAATTAAACGCCCACCAATTATGTAGGGTGGCGAAAGTCAAAGTGATTTTTTTTATTCAACAAAAAGTGCTTTTGAATCGTGCAAAAATTTTTTATTTAGTACCCATTCAGGATGTGTATTTCTTAGCTGTGGAGAATAATAAATTGGACGCAATATACCTCACAGCTTTAACAGAAGTAACGACATTTACAAAACAAAACAAGCATGTCGTTACCAAATCACACAATATTGTAGTTTAATACATTTACAATTAAAAATGTCGAGAGCCCGGAACTACCAAAGATGCTTTTCTTTCCTTTAGTTGATGGCTTCGTGCGATTAGCACATTTGGCCAGTATCGAAGTAATTTTTCTTACAAGTAATACATAAATATACAATTTATTTCCTTCCAGTATGATGATGATGAATGATAATAAAAATGAGAAGTGAGAAATGATATAGCCCCCAACCCCTCGAGTATCTCAGTAAAGATGTGGGGCTTTACTAATTCCTCGGGCGGTCTTCTTGACAGAATTTGAAAAGTGACGGTTTTGTTTCATTTGCCAACACTCATGCACACTCACGAACACTTATCGGTTAAGAGTCCACCATTATTTCACATTAATATTCGATGTAACATAAATTTTATAAAATAAAACATTAAGTCTAAAAGATGCTTACATCTATACATTCACTTAGCATTACACTTGATTCTAAATTATCCTACTTGGGCACTATCCCCCGTATTAGTAAGCCCACTAGGTAAGTACAGGCCTGCACATCAACCTACCACAAACTGTCAAATTTCCTCAATAGGCTTTGAACTGTATGCCTTAAACATATGGTTGAAAATGTATCAAAGAAATTTGACAGTGTTGGTTATGTTGATGTGCAAGCCTGTACATACCTAGGATGCTTCACAATAAAAAAATACAATTCCACACATTTTTGTAAGATAGTAGACTACATTTTACATTAAAATTGTATTCCGATGAATGTTGTACACAGCGTTCACATAAAAAAAATCCGACTTCATAAAACAGGAAACTAGAAAAAAGTAAAAACAGCTCTAAAAAGCAAGAAATAATTGAAATCATATTATTAGTTAACTACATACGCATAACAGTTTTAAAGAAGGTCTAATTGAAGTCGGGTGGTTGGTGGTCGGCTGGGGGATAATTTTGGTTTCATTTAAACTTTTATAGTTGTTCCATTATCTCCACTTTTTTATTGTAAACCCACCCGGCCACCCTTGGGATATCTCCTTTCCAACAAAAAAAGAATCATCAAAATCGGTTCATAAACGACGAAGTTATCCGCGAACACACATAAAAAGTATATTGTATATATACGGTCGAATTGAGAAACCTCATCCTTTTATGAAGTCGGTTAAAAATATAAAGAATGTTTTACTTAAAATTCTTACTTTACAGACTTGCTAACTTACTTATTTTTCATCTGTTACCATGCAACAGATTTTTGACTTTTCCTGGAAGAAATCGCCAGGTGGCGCTGCTTGAATGCCATACTAATTTTCGTTTTCGTAAACGTAATCGAATGAACACGTATAGTAAACAAAGCTTACACTGGCACCCAGATAAGATCTTGGCATTTATCTCACGTGATGGTTAGTTATGATTTCATGATAAGGCCGTGGGTGAAAACGCACGAACTCAAATAATCAACGACTGAGGAACTGGCTATCTTATATCTAACTGTCGCAATACATAATGCTATTTACATTGATGCTATGGCAAAAGACTTATATTAAGTGATGGTAGATAGTTAAGAAGACCACAAAAAAAGCCCTTCATCATCATCAGCTCATTTTATGTCCCCACTGCTGGGGCACGAGCCTTCCCTATGGATGGATAGGGAGAACGGGCCATAAACCACCACGCGGGTTCAGTGGTGGATTGGTGGTTGTTAACGACTGCTAATGCAGCCGGGGCCAATGGCTTAACGTGCCTTCCGAAGCACGGATTATAAAATTTTTGGTCCCCCATCCGATGACCGGCCTTTGCGAAAGTTGCTTAACCACAGCACTCGCAGACCGGGCGCGTTAACCACTGCGCCATCGAGCTCTTCTAAAAAAAAGCCCTACCACCAACCAATTTAATATTTTATAACCCTTGCTAGCTATCGAACCCATATCTGGTTTATTTCTAATAAAATAAAAAATATCTTTGTTTTTACAAAAACACAATGTTGAAAAAAATTTCCACGAACCTGCACCCTTCTGACATACCGGGTCAGGTGCTCTTCCAATTGAGCTATCGTGGAAATTTTTTTCAACATTGTGTTTTTGTAATTTGTATCGCAACAAAATTTGCGTTAAAATTATATAAACAAAACAAAAACATTTTATAAATAGCTTGCCTACTTCTTAACTGATCTTTCGTATTTGTAAAAATATTACGATCAGATGTCAATGACGTTAGTTGTTGACATTGAATTGGCGCCTTTGGCTTTCAAAGTAAAAAAGTAAATAGTGTTGAATAATCTCGGCGGGCTGGTTAGAACCACGATAGCTCAATTGGAAGAGCACCTGACCCGGTATGTCAGAAGGGTGCAGGTTCAAATCCTACTCGTGGAATTTTTTTTTCAACATTGTGTTTTTGTAATTTGTCTCCATTCCACCTGATGTTAAGTGAATATAGAGTCCAGATGCGACGATTACTGGTAAAGCGAACGTGAAAACAACGCAGCGTCAGTTTTGTCAACTTTAGAACATTTTTTTTGTGAAAACTAGTTTTTACTAGGCAAATCTAGTTCTTGGTAAAGTTTAGCCGCCTTTATGGTCTAGTCGTCAACCCTTTGGTTCCAGTTAAGACATAAATAGCCATATCTACAGATGCCTGCACATAAATCTATCCAAAACTGTACGAACAAAAGCACGAACCCGCAGTTAACAGCAAAATAGATTGTCCTGATTAACTAAGCCAATTAAATTTTAGAGTTCCACGCTGTATTCCTGGAAAATCTATAACACCTCTCTGCCCCCCACTTCGTCGTTCCGTTCTTGGAATTAACTCTGTCATACCTAGAATTTGCAGATTAGCAAACGATCACAGTAATAGTATAGACATGTTTAATGACTCCATACGGAGCATTAAGCGTACATTTTATGTGGCCAAGAAAAAACTGTTATTATTAAGTTAAAAAAATTAGATAGAATTTCACTTTATTATTTAGTTAGTAGATAAATTACTACTCCTTTTACTTGTCATGTAGTGTCTACCTTTTATTAGTTTTTTGTATTTACCTGTTGTTACTTCTATTTTATGTATTATAGTGAATGTATTAATACAAAAACTGTTGGTAGGCCTTTTAAAATAAATAAAATTAAAAAAACCCAGAATCTTTAAATGTTGTAATATAAAAAATAATCTAACTTATTACTTGTTAAAAAGTCTATTATGTTTCTATCTTTCCAGACCACGATGAGAGACCGTCAAGCCTGAAGAAACGGTTCGCCATCGACCTTCGAACTCCTGAAGAAATCGAGGCTGACTTGGAAACTGAAGCCTGATGCATCATTAGCATATAAGCGTCCCACTGCTGGGCTAAGCACTCCCACATGAGCAGTAGCATATGGGGAGATCGGGCCGTGACCCACCACGCTGGCCCAATGCGGGTTGGTGGGATTCAACGACTGCTTAATTACGACAACCGGGACCGACGGCTTAAGGCGCTGACTCACGATAAAATGCGCTTCAATTGTGCATGGTTTATATTTCAAATCATACTACATACAAAGTCAAGAAAAATATATGTTATAATAATAGGCTATATTTGCAACAATGTTATTGTTTCCGAATTGCAGAATCATATAACTTTCATGACAGCATAAAAATCACCTCTAAAGACTCTATTATCTTATATGTATATATAGTATCTATTTACTTTATCTTTTCCATTTACTGAAGTACCTACGTCGATGAAATTAAGCAGACTTATTCGTAGTACCTATTATAAAAACGCTATTGTTTCTTTTTCTTTTATAAAACAACTAGATTTTAAATGAATGGCGTTTTTCGAATTTCCCGACTTGAGTCCAGGGTGCCTAGTGCCTTTCGTTTGACACGATCACGTAAACGAAAACGAAAATTAGTATGGTGTTGAAGCAGCGTACGACAAGAGTTACAATTTCGCCATACAAATTTTCGTTTTCGTAAACGCTATCTAACGATATCTAACGATAGTAAACAAAGCTCAAAGCACTTAGTGGATCACGCACGCCTGCTTTTGTTTGCATCCCTTTTGCTTGTATGACAGATCGACAGTGAGCTCGATCGTTGCTCTGCAAATCGTTTCATAGTTTGTCAGCGCCTTTAAGTGCCTTCCGATCCGAAACACTTATGGATTGCACTATCCAACGTTATCGTCAAATTGTGCATCAAATCAATAGTTTTGCGAACAATTAGTTTCATTATTAACTTATTTTATGACCCCACTGTTGAAGCACGAGCCTTCCTTAGGGATGGCCCGTTCAATTTCAAAGAAACGTATGGCAAAGACAAAGTTCTGGTCAGACTATCAGCTGCTTGTCAGAACACTGACTAAATAGTTTAATAAATAAGCACTTTGAAAATGTCGACTGCGACTAAGTAAGATCACGAAAAGTCTTTGGTTCGAGTCTCACCTAAGACAAGTGGTAATTTTTCAAGTGCTATTTTAATTGCTAATAATAAATAATAATATTAATATTATAAATGCAAAATAAGAATTATGACGTGCATAATTTTTCTGTTGTCTTATTCAATAAATACTAATCGTATTAATGTATTTTTTAATGTAGGTAATTATTTTAAGATTGTATTTAAATTAACGGTAGTAGATGTACCTAGGGTAATAGCACCAGTTTTCGACCGGAACCAATGATCGACACTTTTTTCCTTTCATCATTAATTAACGATAGGGGTCAGCAACTGATTTTAGTCTTTAGCAACAATTGGATACAGACCAGCTGCTTTCTAGCTGTCATCCAATAAAACTGCAATGAAATTCTATATTAATTTCTAACGACAACAAATGATGTCGAACATTGGGTTTGGGTGTCGAAGACTGGGTTTGGGTGTCGAAGACTGGCTTTTGATGTTTAATATTGGGTTTAGGTGTTCGACACCTAAACCCAATGCCACCTGGCTGGTGCCACTACGGTAGTAGGTACCATTTTTTTTTAGATTCTATGTAAATTAACTGTAATAGATGTACATGTATTTATTATTTTATGTACATAATATATGTTATAAGATTCTTTTTCTAATTTAAGAAGATACACAATAGAATAGATATAATAATATATTTTCGTATTAAATAATATTTTAGAGCAAAACCAAAGCATAGTTTTATACGCAAGTATTGTTACAAACGTTTCAATATCAATATTAATAATAGGGATAGTTCGTTATCCTGTTACCAAACTATCGCATATAGTTAATAATTTTGTTAAACACTTATTTAAATTTAAAATGGTGTGATATATATATATATATATATATATATACACAAAATAAAAATAAATTATGTGTCAGGGTCACGTCATAGTGTAACAGAGCTATTAATTTGGATTGAACCACGGTCACAAGTATTCAACCCGAGCATCTTTCCGTTCGGCTACTGGCGATTCAAAGCACCTACCGGGTCCAATTGTAAATCCAAACCATCCAGAGACCCACTCAACACACACAAAAAAAATCATTGAAATCAGTCCAACCTCTTGGTTTTTAAGGAGAGTTTGCTAATTGCCTCAAACGGCATTTTCAGCTAGCTTTTTTGGGGGCGGCGAAAAACTTAAAGGGTTCCTCAAGCCGTGTGAAACGAATCACCTTCGGAGGTTTTCGAGAGGGAACGTTATCACGCACTAGTGCGTGTCCCCGTGCCTTACTAGATTCTCCGAGGGGTTCGGATCGGATCGGACCGTCCAACCGTTTAGGAGGAGTTTAGTGATATACAATTGAAAGATTATTATGTTTATAAAGATTAAATATTTAAAGATATGTTTTTTTGTCTGTTTTTTGTAAGTTATGATGCGACGGCGAAAGTGTAGAATAAAATGTCTGTCTAGTATTATTGTAATAAATCGTTTGTTGTGAAAAACATTGAATTTTATATTTTTTTTTACCACAATTTAATTATGCCACTCAAGTCTAGTGGTGGACCAGCGGTCTCAGACCCAGAGATTCGATTCCCACTGCAGTATATAATATTGTACTCGACTTGATTGGTGGTTGAAAGTTCTATAACTAGCTACCACCATCTTATCTATGTAGTTTGTTGCCATAACATCATTGTAAGTAGCATCGTCGTGTTCCGGTAAGATAGCCAGTTCCTCAGTAGTTTGGTTGAAACACTGCCACCTTCGACCTTATTACCACAAAATAATTACTTACCATCAAGTGAGGCGACTGGATGCGAGCAGCACAAAACCAGTCGTTGCGGAGATCCTTGGGGGAGGCCTTTGTCCAGCAGTGGACGTCTTTTGGCTGAGATGATGATAATGATGGTGAAGTGAGGCGACACACATGGCTATAGAAAGCGTGATGCTAATCTCATTTAAGATCAAATACGCAAAGTCGAGATCCACAGACGTGCACCCTTCTCCACACCTAAATGTCCCACGAACTGAATGGTTTGTAGTTCAAAAATGTTTAGACAATTCAAAAGCAGTTACCGTAGCAGCATCAGTATTCGACACAGTAAGCGAAGGGTTCAACACTGGGTTACGACGCCAAAAAATAATATAAAATTTCATTAAAATTTTACTGGATCACCTAGAAAACAGGTGGTCTGTTTGTCTGGTATTTTCACAGATGATGTATTTCTGTTGCCGCTATAACAAAAAATACTAAAAATTAGAATGAAATAAATATTTAAGCGGGGCTCCCATACGACAGACGTGATTTTTTTGCCGTTTTATAGATAATGGTACGGAACCCTTCGTGCGCGAGTCAGACTCGCACTTGGCCGGTTTTTTTAACGATTTAAAGGTTGGCTGTGATGATGATGATGATGATGATAAAAGAAAAAGTGTCGACGTTGTTGACTTTCATTGTCACCAAGTTCATTTTATGTCCCCTCTGCTTTAGCACGAGCCATCCTTATGGATGGATAGGGAGAACGCGCCGTACACCACCACGCGCGGGGCCAGTGCGGCCACTTTTTACCAATCTTTAGGTGACAGTCGCAATCGTAACAATTTACAATTCATCGCTACCAAAACCCATATTTCGTATTACGGAACGTAGAACGCGAATAGCGCGACAAGCGAGCGATTGACGAACTAAAAGTGCATGACTACGGGCGCTCTTAGCTACATCAACTAGTAACCGTCGCGTTGCTATTGTACAATTAACAACTGGTTGTTTTGTTTCGATAGTAAGCCTGCGGATTTGATGGCCATGAAGACTTGACCTTCATTGTAGAACACCCTGCTAAACACGACTTTAAAGTTTATACTGACACCCCTTACCAACCTAGCAGTTACAAAAGTAGTGTCAGATTATCCATACGCAAGCACATGGGACCATCTAGGTCATAACGCCGGATCAGGACGCACCGAAACGCATTCTTCATCCGGTACTTTTAAGACTAGTGCTCGAGCGAGTTGCTCCGTGGACACGTATAGTCCACTACCTAATATCCAGACAGGTTACCGGAGCTGTAAGCTCGATCACTTCTCGTTGCACCATAAGCACAACTCGCAGTTCCACTGCTCGGGTCGTCAGCTCTAAAGCCGACTACCAAATGTCCTCTTTGGTGGCGGAGTTGTAAGCCCACTCACTTCACAGTGCCCATCCAGGCACCTCTTCAGTTCCAAAAATCCTACGCGGCTGATTCAACCGGAGACGTTGCATCTAGCGGGCGCCTCTACTAGTTATCCAGACTAGTACCGGAGATGTTGGAAGCCTACTTAATGAAAACCACCAAGCAGAACTAGAAGACCAGCAGACTAGGTGTAGATAGAACCAATGAAAAGCCTTCAGTAAAGATAAGCTCAATAGTGCAATGGTTAACGCGCTCTGTCTGCGATTGCTGAAGGCAACTTTCGCAAAGGCCGGTCATCGGATTGGTAACCAAAATTGTATCATCTCTAATTCCCTTGTTACGTCACATTAGCTTATAGCAGAGGTTAACAACCACCGCACCGCATTGGGCCCGCTCCCGCGTGGTGGTTCATGGCCCGTTCTCCCTGCGGTGTTTTCATCCATAGGGAAGGCTCGTGCCCCAGCAGTGGGGACATAAAATGAGTTGGTTTAATGAATTAGATAAGCAAAAAAAACATACTTTTTTGTAACAAAATCACAATTTATTCTTTCAACTGTTTAATTTCACTTGTAACTTTCATGAGAAACACTAATTCGTCTTTAGTTCTTTCCACTTGGGCTTGGTGTGTCTCGATGTATACAGCATAGCTCTTTTCTAGATTGTCTTTAGCACTCTCTTCAATCAATTCGAATAGTCTGACAGCGTTCAAGTGCAGCAGTACTTCTAGAAGTTGCTTCTTCTCCGGCTCCTTTAGGTACAGATCTTTTAAGTTCCGATACCATTTCTGCTTGTTATATTTCGTCACTAACGCTATGTGTTTTAAGGCGTTATGAAGCTGAAAGGAGGTTAAAGTTTGTTGTTAGTAATTTAAGACTAAAGAGACTGTTCTTAAAAACCATTCCACTTTTCGGTATTTGAAGCACTAATTTTTCACACCGTTATGGGAATTTTAATGGAACTTTCTGTGCATAAGGGAAATACATACAGTTAATAGAAAAACCTATAAAGAATGGTGATAGCTAGCCTATCTAAATATGTAAAAGATAAGAAATCCAGTGCCTCAGTAGTTGAGGATTCCGGGTGAAGTGCGCTTCCACCTTCGGCCTTATCATCACTTAACATCAGGTAAGATGAAAGCGAAGTGCATAACCGTAAGGAATAATAGATAGAGTTGTGTAACTCTTTCTTTGCTAGCTCATATTAAACCTGCAAACATAGACATATAACATTACACTTGACCGCCACCGGACATGCAGTGCCTAGTGTGGGGTCAAAGGAAATCTCAGCCTCTTTGATAATTATGCTTATATTTATCACTATTTTCTTCAGCATTGTTTAGTTCAGTGTTTTTCAAAGTGTGGGTCGCGACCCCCTGGGGAGTCGCGAAGCCCTTTTAAGCCTTCCTAAAAATGAAAAAACGTATCGCCTTTCCGTAGAGCGTAGAGAATAAAATACTTGTTAGAAACAGGGGAGGGTAGGGGGTCGCAAAAAATTTTGCATATTAAATGGGTCGCTTCATGAAATAGGTTGAAAAGCACTGGTTTAGTTTGTAAGCTTTAGTTGTATTTACAAATAACAGATACTTACATCAAACAAACTGACGCGAACATCATCCAAAAACTCCTGAAGCTCCTCCAAGCTTTTGTGATTGTGTGTATCACTTCTGTTTTGATCGTTTCTACCGCGTATGTACAGCCATACTCTATTGATTAGGCCTTTAACTTTAAGGTACTCCTTTTTCCTATGCTTATTTCTTGGTAGCAACATACTTTTTCGACTACGGCTTCGAGATATCTCGTTATTGCCTAATTTGATTTCGTTCTCTGTCGATTCTACACTGTTCTTAACTAACTGAGCTTCAGGTGTATTGCCACTATTATTTTCATGTTGAATAGACGCTTTAGATGTTATGTAAAGATATTCGATGTATTTGAGCAGTTGCATGTCTGAAGGATGCAATTCCATGCCGTTCAACAATGTGTCGCTGAAATGAGAAGTTGAATTTGTTTTCATTAATACATACATACTTTTAGTTTTTCTCCCAAAAAGGAATAGACAGGGCATTAAAATTACCAATTTTATGTATACTCGCCGTTAGTGACCTCGACGGCACGTTGAGCATAAGTAAAGATCCGAGGTGAATGAATGTTAGAAATTATAGAAATAAAAATGGTTAAATCGACAAAATATGTTTAGGTCCGTTTTTTGTTCGACCATTAATAGAAAGGCCAAATGCTGATGATGATGATGATGATGAATTCACTATTGTTTCACATTAATATTCATCATCATCAGCCTACACACGTCCACTGCTAAACATAGGCCTCTCCAAGTGCACGCCACTGAGCACGATTATTAACAATTTAGAAAATAAAACAAAACTGTCAACGTTACTCTCAACTTTCCCGCCAAGAAGCCCCTATAATTAAAGATCATTAAAGATTCAAGAAATACTAACATCGCCACAGATAGTTTATCCAGAGCCGATAGTATATCCACCGTAGTTCCTAACCAGTCGTACTGTTCCAAGATTTGGTCATCCATCCCGATCATATCCTTTAGAACAGCTACGAACGGTTCAATTTCTTCATTACCCTCACTCCCCCTACTTCTAGTTATAGGAAGTTTGGCTGCAATCATTTTTTCTAAATGTATTAGGGAGTCTCTTGCATCACCGATACTTAATATCTCCCTAATTGTCCCCCTATAAGGTTTCTCCGTTCCTTTGTTACGTTTGTTATGTTTGTTATGTTTAGACCTTAAAATTTGACTGGCATGCCTCTTAACCTTAGCTAGAATATTAGAAATGTCATTGCCATTACTATTTTCATTACTACTTTCATTTTCAATCAAATTAACATCGTTCATGCTCTTAATAATGTTATTCAATCGGACACTCTGTTTTTCCACTTCGCCTCTGTTGTTAACCCCGAAATAGTAATCAATGGATATGTCGTCGGCCATTTTCGGTTTCTTGTTCCTAATATCAGGCACGTAAAATAAATATTCACTTGTATTTGTAGCAAAAGCTCTGTACATAGTAGGATCTTCTGTGGTCGTTGTCGATGTAGTAAGTTGTGGTACGTAACCAAATATCTGTTGCGTATACAACAATTGTCTTACACCGCTCATATAGTTTTTTGCGATGCCTTTATTGATGGCGTTACGGACGTGATACTCCTCACCTGAATTAGGTAGGTTTTTAACAGCCCCACCTGGTAAGTTTCCCAGATCTACCCTTTTGCGAGCACTGAAATAGGGTTTGCTCATTCTACCAAAATAGTAGTCCATGTCTAAGTAATCGTCTGGATTGAAAAAGATTTCGGTGAACTTGGGATTTTTGACAACCTTAGGAACTTTTAATTTGGTTTTGCCTTTTCTTGTTGTTGTTTGAGGTGTTGTGTTTGTAACGTCTTCAGCCTTTATTTTACTGAACTTAAATTTTCTGAGGACACTGTTTGGTGGCTTCCCTATGTTATTATAAAGACTCTCAACTAAGTTATCAAATTCAGAGGGTTCATTTCTGTCAATGAATTCCTCATTATTTTGGTCATCGTTGGGACCAAATCTGTTGTAAGCGTTAAAATAAGCGTGTTCTGGGGCATAATTGTAGACTGGCACGTAGTAAGGCTGTTCTTGGTTATTTGAGGGGCGTGGCTTACTTTTCTTTCTTACTGTTGCTTTCTTGTGTTTTTGTATTTTAGATTTCACTACAAACGGTTCTTCGTCAGCAGCTAAAACATTTGGAAATTATAAGTTTTCATAATCATCATCATCAGCTCATTTTATGTCCCCCTGCTAGGGCTCGAGTCTTCCCTATGGATGGAATGAGAAAACGTGCCATACACTACCACGTGGGCCTAGTGCGGGTTTTTGGTTGTTAGCGACTGCTAATGCAGCCGGGACCAAAGGCTTTACGTGCTTTGGAAAGCACGGAGGAGCTCGAGATGATACATTTTTGGCCACCCATCCAATGACCGATGGAATATAAAAAATAGATGATGATGAATCCCCAAAATAGCAGAACATTCCTGAAAAGCCCCACATGGCCGAAATATCAAAGTTTATTGTTCATAAGCAAAAAAAAATTGCAAAGTAAGACCCACAACTCCAGCTGATGCAGTGATCTTATAGTAAGTAGTGATGTAAATGTGATTTTGCATATTTTCAAGATGATCTTTCACTTGGTTGTATAGCTATGTTCCGGAATTATATACCTTATATAATAAACATCCCGAATATTAGAAGAAAATATTGAAGTTAGCGCATAATATCACTTTTGCAAAGCCGGAATTCCTAATTTATGATAAATTTTTCAACTTTGATTATGAGATTACTTACGTATTTCATAAACATGATAAGGTTCACGTGCTTTAGGCATTGTGTTAGGTTCATTCAGCCATAGTTTTGGCAGTACTTTCTCATTACCTTTTATTTTAATATCCTCTTCAAATTGAAATTTTAATCCATGTCTTAGTGCTTTCACTAAATTGTTGAAAATGTCTATATCTCTTGTGGTGGTTACGTTGTTCCTATCTGTAGCACCACTTTCATTTTTTGTAAAATGATTTAACACTCTTACTACTAACCCTGCAGTGCTAGCTAAGTCGGGATGAACGGTAATAGGTTGTTCCTCTTTTTTTGTAACTAAAAGCTCTTCAGCGTTATTTGCTTTCTGTGTGTCATTGCCTGTTTTGATTGTTCCATTTGTGTTAACTTTTGTATCGTTGTTATCTGAATTTACAATAATATAATTTTTACGCTCAACAGCTTTTTCATCGACTGAGCTAGCATTGACAGTAGCTACAAATACGTCCTCAGTAGTTTGAATACTTGTACCGTCTAAAACCACTGTTGTCCCATTAAATGTATTAGTACTTTCTGTTGTATAATCTTTTAAGTTATATGTATAATCATCACTATCTGTCGTTGTAGGCAGTTCAGAACTATTATTTTCATTATTGTTTTGCAAACTTGAGATACTTTCACTCAAGATATTATCTTCAGATCTCAAGTGGTGTGTTGTTTCTGTTGTAGTGCTTAGACCGTTTATAATAACTGTTGCCTCATCAAAGGAATTTGTGCTTTCAGTTTTATAATCACTTACATAGTATGTGGTTGATGTAACTGTCTTTGCTGGCAATTCAGAACTAATTTTCACGAAATTGTCTTGGAAACTTGAGATATTTTCATTTGATCTTAAGTTGTTTTTGTCGTTTTGTGTTATAAATGTAGGATTTGTTGATGTTACAGTACTACTATATGTTGTCTTTTCCAATTTTGTTTCAGATGTCAATTTTTCACTTGTAGTAAATGTTTCAATTGTACTATACGTCTCAGTCTTTTCATCAATTTCACTTGAAACTGTGTCGTTAGATACACCGTCTATATTTTCATATATAGACGCAGTGGAGTATGGAGGATTTGGATCCAAGTCATCGGATTTTGTTTCAGCACGCGTTGTAGTTGTAGTTTCTGTCGCTGTGTCCTCTTTGTTACTGTCATCTCTAATTGTAACTTTTTCCGTGGTTTCGTCATCCGAATCAAAGTCTATCTCAGTGTGTGTTTTAAATTCATCAGGATCTTGGGCATTACGTCTTATACCTCTGACTTGTATATCAAGCCCCTCAGATGTTTCACCACTTGTCAGTCTCCTAGCTGATATTTCCTTTTCAACGACATTACTCACAGTGTCGTTAACACCGTCTTTATCATAAATTATTTCGACTGGTATCTCGTCAGCCTTGAGTTGTGAGTTTTCGCCAACAGAATACTCAGTTTCATTGTTATTTCTTCTATGTCGTTGACTACTTCTCAATGTTAAATCAAGATAAGCTGAATTCTCAGTCTGTGCTCTTTGTAAACCTTGGACTGTTAATGCGTCAGCCTCGTCCGTTCTCTCAATATTTCTCTGATGATGCAAACTCCCAGATTCCTCTTCAATGATCCTTTTCACAAACTCCCCTTGCTCATCCAATTTTTCATTAGAAATTTCACCGCTTGCATTTAATATTGATATCTTATTTTTAACTTCTTTATGTAAACGTCTCGCTACTTGATCCAAAAACGCCTGCTTCTCTGCTTCAGGGAGCAGATCTATATATCTCTGACCACTGTCCTCGTCTGCTTTAACGAAGTAAGTGTAAATAAGCATCAGCATAAGTTTTAAATACATTTTCTAAATCCTCATTTGCGCCACATGTTTCACATAGGAATTACAAAAGTACAAGAATTGATATTTCATATTATTATCAGTTTTAATTGAGCGTGCGACCATAAAATTGATTGTTACGGTAAGACATATCGCAATTCTGTTTTAAATTGAAATGAGCGATGAGATGCCTTAATTCATATTAGTAATTCAAAACCATGAATATAATCAAATTTTGAAACATCACTTCAGATCAGATTGATTGACTGAGTGAAAAAAGTGTTTTATCTTTTATAAAGAACAAAACGGTATAGACATTACGAGCATTAGGTATACACACGCCTACACATCAAACTACCACAAAATGTCAAATTTCCTCAATAGACTTTGTACTTTATGTTTAAGACATACGGTTTGAAATTTATTAAAGAACTTTGACAGTTTTGATTGTTTATGTGCTGTACAGAAAGTGGATGCTTGAGTAGAATGCGTGAAACTGTGGTTCGTCCCCCACAAGCTTTAGAATATTATTAGGTATTATTATTGAATTCGTAAATGGAACTCTTTGGAAACATGTTACTTTATATTTTATACTACACCTGCTTGGAAAGTACCTTGATACTTTATCAAATTTACGGTAGAAAGTACGTCATTGCATATCGAACAAATATGCGGGGAGAAAACGCATCTGAGCGGGAGAGAAAAGTGTATGAAAATCCATTTCTTACGTGGTTTTTCTTTTTTAATTTTGGGTAAGACTATGCGCCGGTAACCTAAATATCAAAAGCCAAAAAGTTTTTACAGTGAGTTTTTATCTCCAAGTTCGCAAAATGACACTGGCCACTAGCTGTGTGTTGGATGGTGTCGGGCTGGCAGTGCGACTCTGCGGCGGCAGGATAAACAATTTGAAAAAAGAACATGTGAAAATTGCAGACGCCATTGGCGCCATTTCCAATTTGTGTGTTGTTTGAGGATTCAGTTTTCGTAGAAAGTAAAATAAAACTATCAAAATGATAAGTAGTGATAGTGATGATGAAGATTTTTTAACTCCGCCGCAGTTGAAGGAAACAGCAAAAATAACATTAATGGAAAAAGTGTTACATTAAGCTTCACTAACTGCAACAATTTCAATATAAATTTCAATTAGTAAAGATTTCGTTTTTTATTTTCCTTGTAGGTGTAGTATAAAGCACTATGTATCACTCGAGAGAAACTGCGATTCCCGATCTCAGGTGTTTTAAAGCCCTCGCCTACGGCTCGGGCTTCAAACGACACCCTCGACGGTAATCGGTCACTTTCTCCTCTCGGTGAACAATGTACTATTGCGAGACTGTCATTTGTTTATTAATCGTGACGTCTCGAAAATTGTGTGTCGCTATCAAAATGAATTTAACTCGTGAACATTTTCATTTAATGATTTTTTATGATTTTCGTTGTGGCTTAAGTCAACAAGAGAGATGCCAGAGACTTCAATTGGCATTTGGTGATGAAGCACCATGTCGCAGCTCAGTGTATTCGTGGTTTATAATATATTATAAAAATATTATAATATACAAATTTTGTACAATCTAATGAGCTAATATTCACGTACCTCGTCATGTAGATGATCTCGTCCACGTCTAAATTCTCCGTAACATATTACACGATTACTACGTAATATATTACACGATTGTAATTTGGTTGAAAAGATGGAGAAAAATAAACAAGCCTCATGAGTTTCTTGCCAGCTCTTCTCTGTCAAAGGCTCTCCTAAAATCCGAACTGGAAGTAGATTCAGTAATTTAGTCCAAACAAATATTTTTGTTTTAAAATTTACAGTTTTGACGTCAATAAGTGCCTGTGGAGGAGGTTGATGGCGCAGTGGTTAACGCGTCCGGTCTGCGAGTGCTGAGGTTAAGCAACTTTCGCAAAGGCCGGTCATCGGATGGGTGACCAAAAATGTATCATCTCGAGCTCCTCCGTGCTTCGGAAGGCACGTAAAGCCGTTGGTCCCGACTGCATTAGCAGTCGTTAACAACCACCAACCCGCACTGGGCCCGCGTGGTGGTTTACGACCCGTTCTCCCTATCCATCCATAGGGAAGGCTCGTGCCCCAGCAGTGGAGACACACAATGAGCTGATGATGATGATGATGATGATGATGAAATGCCTGTGAAGGCAAGGTGCCTGTGATTGTTGAATAAAATTATTTGACTTTGAGATGGACTAACATTATGGCTTCTTATGTTTTGATACAACATTTACCAATTATCAAATCTTTTAAATAATAATATTTTAGATTTTTTATTATGCTAAAAAATCTTGACAAATTATGAATTTTTGAAAGCATTCATTGGCCTTTTTTTTGAGAGTGATTGCTGATTGCCTCAAACGGCATTTTCCGTTTCACCGGGCTTTTTTTTGGGGGCGGCGAGTAACTTAAAGGGTTCCTCAAGCCGTGTGAAACGAATCACCTTCGGAGGTTTTCTAAAGGGAACGGCATCACGCACTAAGGCGTGTCCACGTGCCCTACTATTCGCCGAAGGGTTCGGATTGGATCGGGGAGCGGAACAACCCGAAGGCGCCTCTAAAGGCTCGGACCTCGGCTCGGGTTGACCGGGCCATGGTGGAGGAGAGAAGCGCCCAGGTGCATGTCTGTACCTGGTGTAGAGCGTGTGTGAACCGGTTTTCGTACCCTTGTTCTACGAGTACGGTGTCTTGGGCCTAAACTAATGTGCATGTTTAGTGTATTCCGTAAATATATAGTGGCATTTAGAGGAACAGGTCAGGCGGGAATTAATTGGCCATTTCGGCAAATAGAATTTGTAAAAATGATTTTCGTAAAGGTCAGTTAAGAACGTGGACCAAAGGTGATCTACTCATAGTCGTGGAATATCAGTCTAGCCTTTCCGCATGGTATTTAAGACTCTATTTGTACAGACGGCAGCAGATCAACCTACCACAAAATTTCATTAATAAATTTTGAACCTTAGTGTTTGGGTATAAAGATCAATATCGATTAGAGAAGTTTTGGATAGGTTGATGTGCAGGCGTGTGTACCTTACTCTAGGACAGGAGCACTGTCGTTCACTACCAACACTTGACTACCAACTACATTAGGCAGCGTGATAAATGGTGATAATCAGCGCATTGCTATATTCTGAAAGACGATAGGTCCAGCAGTGGACTGATGACGATTATGATGATGAGATCTGGATCTTGCCAATGTGCTAGCTTCACGAGTGAAAGACTCATCAAAATCTCAACAGTGGAATGTTTATGTGCTGATAAATCGTCATCATCCTATAAATTATCAGATGGTCATGAATGAAAACTGAAAAACAGCGGTAAATCTTAAGTTTATTGCATTTTTATTATCATATTTATATTTACAATACAATCTAGTTATAACAATGTTCCTAAATTACTTAGACATCAGCCTTAAATCTAAATCCTCCTCTTTTAGTTTTCCTCTCGTTCCAATTCATGGTCCTCTCCTCAAACAGTCCACCCTCATCTACATCTGCCACGGCAAATCTATCTTCAACGTCATCAGCATTCGGATCATTTTCATTTGCCACATCAACTAATACAGGCACTATTTCTTCTTCCATTTCTTGAAATGGGCCATTCTCGATTTCCATTTCTTCAATTTTAGGCATTTCTTCGTCTACAACCCTCTGTAGTAGATTCTGTACTATAATGTTCTGTTTCTTCTGAGCCGGTCTTCTGTTTTGGTTTTTCTTTATTTTGTTTTGTCTGGGTGGTATTGTGGTGCCCTCCATTTTGTTGGGATCGTTGGTCTGCTCCTTCGTGTCGTTAGAAACTTTACCTATTTCCATGTTTAAATCGTAATACATGGGTGATTCTTCGCAGGGTATCGAGTCTATAGGCCTTGTGCAGACTAACACCTCCTGGAAATAAAAATGGAGGGATCAGAATTTCCAGGTTGAAACCTCTGCGTTTACTTACTACGTACAGTGCTTCTATATTAGAGTGTTAAGTTACAACAGACAAAAGCAAAAATAATTTTCTCGAATCATCCTGTCACTATGACAACAATATTATATCGACATCTTCGCAGATAAGCCCCAGAAGCTCAGACAGGAAATATTAAAGTCATTTTGATATGGCGCCAAATTAGTGACTGAACGTACTTTTTTTTTGTTCTTAGCACGGCAAATGAGTCCACACCACCTGATGCTAAAAGAAATGGAGTCCAGACGCGAAAACAACTGGTGCAGCGTTAAAACAACGCAGCATCAGTCAACTTCACTCTGCCGGCCCACAAGGTGCTTACTGAATGATTTTCGATTTTTGATTTTATATATTAGTAAGTAAGTATGTTATATATAACGTGAGAAGAAGGCAAAGTACTTCTGGGAATTTAAAAACCAGTGACTGGAAAATTTTACCGCCTCTGTGGTCTAGTGGTTAAAACCACCGGTTTAGACCCAGAGGTCCTGGGTTTGACACCCAGCGGGGGGTACTAGTTTGTGTAATCGGTTTGGTTGTGGTAGGGCTTTTTTGTCTGCCTGGCTAGCTACCACCATCTTATCCAAATATGTTACCATAAAATCTATGTTTGTAGCAATGTTGGGTCCCGGCAGCTAGAGATAAGATAGCCAGTGCCTCACTAGTTGAGGATTCCGAGATATAAAAAAAAATTGCTACAATAACTTCATCAGCTCTCCAAAGAAGGATGCATGACTTCAAGCAACAAACCTCATTTGTTAGTCTCGTTGGGGTATATAATGACGCAGATAAGTCTTATAGTCTGCAATTTGAGTCCGAAATTTCGGGTAGTTTAAACAACAGGATAGTTTAAGACTTATTATTATAGTATAGAACGAGGGCGTTGTTATTATAACTAATAGATAGTGGGGTTTTCTGCGATGTAACAATTGGAAGCATTTTTCAGTCAGGAAATGACGTCAGCCGTCACACCTATTGGAAGGCTTGGCTCCTTGATATAACAATTACAATACTTTAGCTACTGCTTTGGCGGTCCCAGTGGGAGAGTCGCGTTTGCAAATTGTAGTACAGTCCGTTTCTACATAATGCGAGAGTTGCTTAAGACCTGTGTAGTATATTAAGAACTGCATCCAACCTGGTTGGCTGAATTGACGACTATACATAATATGGTAGAAAACCTTTCAAGCTACCTTGTTAAAATAAGTCTAACTTTGGGGCCTACGAAGCTATCACTGATCATTTGTAATACGCTAAGCACAGTGCCTTGTTCTCACCTGATGTTAAGTGATGATAAGGCCAATGATGGAAGCGCACTTCACCCGGGATCCTCAACTAGTGAGGTACTGGCTATCTTATCTCTAGCTGCCGGAACACAACAATGCTACAAACATTGATGTTATGGCGACATATTTAGATAAGATGGTGGTAGCTAGCCAGGCGGACAAACAAGCCCTACCACCAACCAAACCGAGTACACAAATGTACCCCCCGCTGGGAATCGAACCCGGGACCTCTGGCTTTAAACCGGTGGTCTTAGCCACTAGACCACAGAGGTGGTTAAAATACCTTAACCATGTGGTTTAAGCTTCTAACCTGGTTGAATATCGTCTCGTTGGGGCATATGAAACTCCATCTGTAGGTGACGTTCCGGCCGCTGGGCGTCTGCGAGGGCAAGCACACGTGGAACACCTGGCATTCATTGTCCACGTCTGCATAGTAGCCGTATGTTCTGTTCTCGCAGCTGGAGAGACGAAATATATTTAAAAAAAACAGTGCTTAAATAACATGACAATTAAACATCTACTGCTTAACGATAGCTAAAGTTAGACGACGCTTTAAACGGATGCTGTCAGTTTTTAGCTTATATTGTTAGACAGAGACACAATATTTTAAACACGTATTTAAGAATTCTTTAACTTTAAACACTGTTCTGTAGTAAAAGGGCTATACTCTAGAGCACTCTAGAGCCATTACAATTACGTCGTGATATAACTTTTTAAACTATCACGGTCACTTACATTAGATTAAATATTGTTAACGGGATTATGACCATGTTTTTGTTGTCTTTGAGTATCCTATATCGGAATACCGGTAATATCGGATACTCAAACACAACAAAAAACATGGTAATAATCCGGTTAGTAAAATTTATTCTTACGTCGTGATGTTGCGGCTCTCAACGCTTTCTTAGACACTAGTCTATACCGTGGCGAGTGCTCCGAAGAACTTTTTTTCTTTAGACGGAAGTTTTCCTAGACAGTATAACGCATACTGGTTTTCGGCGTCACCGATTTATTGTGGCAACTATTCCGTTGCCAACGACGTCATATCTTTGTCGCACCGTCAAAAAATGTTATTCCCTCCCATTTCCAGCACACGTATTTCGGGTCAAGAAGTTGTTGGTTACTATGAAGAAGGTCATTGGATGTCGACCTCCTCTTGCTCTGTGCTTCGGAATTAATGTGCATATTTTTTATTTAAATTTAAATTTAATTTTTTCATAATTATGTAATTTCAGTTTTATATTTCTCATTCTTTTTTCTCATATTATTATATATAAACTTCTGTAATTGCATGTAGTCTTCACCTATAATAGTATTTACCTCAAGGTAAAATCTATTTTAATAATGTTTTGTTTAAGAAATCAACGATGTTTTATAATGTTGGTGATCATTTCAATAAATAAATAAACAAATAAATTATTCCCGGCTGCATAAGCTGTTAACAAACCCCAATCCGCATTGAACCCGCGTGGTAGTATGTAGCCCGTTCTTCCTGTGCTGTTTCCATCCATAGGGAAGGCTCGTGCCCCAGCTGTGGGCACACATATTGAGCTGGTGATGAATAATAGTTACCTGAAGGTGTCGGTGATGTTCTCTCTGATGGAGGACGCGTTGGCTGGCAGGTTGAGTGTATCGCCACCTTTTGTTTGGTTGGTCATCGCCTTAAACATGAGATGAAAATATTAAAAATCTTCCGCATAAAAAAATTATGATGAGGATGAAGATGATAAAAAGAAATATTATTTTAATATTTTTAAAGTAGTGGTGCTTCATGGCGGGAAAGTGAAGAGTCACGTCTGTCGGTTTTGTTTTATTTTCAAAAAATTGTGTTATGTCGAATATTAATGTGAAATAATGGTGGATCATTTACCATTAAGTGTTCGTGAGTGTGTTAGCAAATGGAACAAAACAGTGCAACGTCACTTCAAATTGTCTCAAGAAGTCCGCCCGAGGACATAGTATCTGAGACATCTTTACTGAGTATTCGTGGGGTTGGTTGGGGGGGTATATCATTTCTCACTTCTCATTTCTATTATCATTCATCATTATACAGGAAGGAAATATTGTATTTCTTGTAAGAAAAATTACTTTGGACACTGGCTAAATGTGCTAATCGCACGAAGCTATCAACTAAAGAAAAAAAAGTTGTGGTTTTTATTTATTTATATATTTGTGACAAAGGGTAGTTAGTGGGCGCCAGTGTTCAAAAAGGACAAGGTGGTCGAGATTTTTTTTTATTATTTTTCCTTTATACATTAAAAATACAGGACACAGAAACAGGTGACAGAAACTCAGCCAGGATTGTGTCTATAACACGTTCGCTGACAGTACATCAAAGGGCGGTAAATTTAAACTGATGTGTTCTGGCAGAACGTCAGAGGACGGACTAATTTTTTTTAAACGATTTTGGTAACTACGTCACCCGTCGGCGACTTTTGGTTAGAGGTATAATAAAGAGCTGTATCTATAGTATATAATATGACAGTTCATATTGCGAGCAATCCAATTTTTCTCACTGTTGTATTACGTATTTTGTAGGCAATTTTATATTGCTATCTCTTTCTCTCCACACGCATCGACGTCCTTCGACGTAGTGTCATATTTACACAGAATCAAATACTATCATTTGTGAGTACGTGAGTAGACCGTTTAGTATGAAAAAATCCACTGCCATATTAAGGTGTCTGAGCAAGTGCTTAATATCAGCGAACGTGTATTGAATACAGACCACGGCTGCTTCCTAGCTGTCACCCCCCAAAATTAATTGTCAATGTTATTTTTTGGCGACGGAACTTGTGCCGAGCAGTGATCACATCTAACTTTTGAAACTCGATAAATAAATTTATTTATAAGAGAACGCCTCTTTCTATAACAGAAAATGCATTAGGCTTACCACTGCGTACGGAAAGACGCTAATGATATTATGTGGATCTCTGCCCCAACTATACCCCAAAAAGCACGAGTTAAGTGCATTTGCCACAAAGTATATTCGTCACAGAAAAAAGTATGTGTCAATTGGCCACACTGCTATTTTTATGGAGTAAGTTTGTCATATTTTAATTTGGACCTGTGACGAACTTACGCAAATTTCTAATGCATTTGTTTTTACTGTTGGCGTGTACAAAAATGTGACGAACTTACTTTGTGGCAAATGTACAATAACCCAAAAGCACCTGTTAAATATGTTTTGAGGGTTCCGTACCGAAAGGGTAAAACGGGACCCTATAACTAAGACTCCGCTGTCCGTCCGTCTGTCTGCATGTCCGTCTGTCACAGATGATGTATTTCTGTTGCCGCTATAACAACAAATACTAGAAAGCAGAATAAAATAAATATTTAAGGGGGCTCCCATACAACAAACGTGATTTTTTTGCCGTTTTTTTTTTATATTACAGTTGACAAATGACTCCATTCTACCTGATGCTAAGTAAAATCAAAGTCCAAATGCTCTACAACTAGTGGAGCAAAATTGCTCCTCACCAGCCGGCCTCACGTGGCCGACCCAAGAGTTGCTTCATCACACCGCGGTTAAAGGACCCCCATGTTGGAGGAAGGAGGGAACACGTTTGCCGGCAGAGCGTTCTATTATTTGATGGTGCGAGAAAGAAAGGATTCACCAAATGCTGGCGATGCTGATCTTCAGCTATTAGTCTCCACGGGTCTGCAGTAGGCTGTATATCGAGGAGGAAAGGATAATTACCACCGCGCGGGCCCAGTGCGAATTTGTGGTTGTTAACGACTGGTAATACAGCCGGGACCAACGGCTTTACGTGCCTTCTGAAGCACGGAGGAGCTCGAGATGATACATTTTAGTCACCCATCGGATGACCGGCCTTTGAGGAAGTTGCTAACTTCAGCGTTCGCAGGCCGAGCGCTATAACCACTGTTCCATCGAGCTCCTTTTTTCTGGCAGTCAATAAGTCCACCAAGTTTTTTTTATAATATTTAAGACAACAAATGAGTCTGACTGACTCCGCTCCACCTGATGTTAATCAGAAGCGGAGTCCAGATGCTCCACAGCTGGTGAGCAGGATTGTTCCTCACCAGCCGGCCTCACGTTGCCGACCCAAGAGTTGCTTTTTCACACCTCGGTTAAAGGAGCCCATGTTGGAGGAAGGAGGAAATATTTTTTTATTTTTAAAATAGTTGTCAGCTTTAAGTATTCCATTGCGTTCCATTCATATGCTTGTGCTGGAAGTATTCCATTTTTTGCTGTTGGCAAATATACTCACCCTTAAGAACTTCAAAACACTCCCGCTGTTCATCTGTATGTCGATTTCATCTGACGTTGCGCACGCGACGCTTAACAGTATCACTAGATATGCCGTGAGCGACGCCATCTTGGATTTGATCAATTCTACAAAATAAACAAAATCATTCACCATACAAATTTAAAGTTTCGCATTTGATTACAGATTTTTTTATGATTAGGTGTAACGCCTCGGTGGCCGAATGGCAAAGCGCTTGGTACGATACTCGAAGGTCCCAGGTTCAATTCTCAGGTCGGCCAAAAAGTGTGTTTCGGTTCACGATGCATATCCCGGGTTTGTGACCAACCCGCATTTGGCAAGCGTGGTAACTTAGCCATCAATTGTAGTGATGACTTAATTTCACTGATGTCTTTGTCCAGCAGTGGGATAATTTTAGGCTTTTTACTTACTACTCTAAGGGCAACCCTGGGTTATGTGGGGCTCTACTTTCCGCGTCCAACAGTCCCCCAATCAACCCTTGAATGCGGACCTGGAATGAACGGCAGATTCTGACCTCTGTGATAACTGATAACACAAACAATATCAATCAATAATTAAATTGAACATAATTCATTACAGTAATAATTTAGAACTAAAAATTAACAATTTCCAAATTAAATATATTTTTATTTATTTATTTAATAAATTTATTTAAAAACCTAAGGTCCATCCTCATTTATTCTTTATATGCAAGTATTTGTCCGCGATCTCATCTGATCTGATAAGTGACGATGCGGCCTAGGATGTATAGCATACTTGTCTTGCCTCCACCCTATGTTTGTGGCAATATTATTAGTTTTTTTCAATATCATAAACGTTTTCTTAACGGGACGATCGCTCGATGCGTTTCGCGCAAAAATAAAAACTAATTTTGACCTCTAGGGGTAATAAATAATTACGACCAGGGGGGTGATTTTTGAACTAGTTGACTAGTTATCACGCTACGATATCAATAACAAATGCTCTTTATCCTTTTATTCAAGAACCCCGGTAACTCATTTTTGACTCTGAAAATTCTTGAACGATATTTATCTTAATAATCAAATTGTTAATTAGCAAAAAATATTATATTTCCTAGTGTATTTCAGAGGAGCTCCACGGCGCAGTGGTTAACGCGCCCCGTCTGCGATTGCTGAGGTTATTATACTTACTATCGCAAAGGCCAGTCAATGGATGGGTGACCAAAAATTTACCATCTCGAGCTCCTCCGTGCTTCGAAAGGCACGTAAAGCGATGGCGGGACATTGGCAGTCGTTAACACCCACCAATCTAACTGGGCCGTGTGGTGGTTTATGACCCGTTCTCCCTATCCATCCATAGGGGAGGGTCGTGCCCCAGCAGTGGGGACATGTTACATAGTACATTCTTAAACTAGATCATAAGATACTATTTTCATTTTTATTTTATTTTGTTATTGAAAGTATACTCTGCAAATACAGTATGAGTGCGTACTGGCATTAAGCTGAATATACTTAGTACTTTTTAAAAACAACCATTTGGCTGGGAGAGGGGGGGGACACTTGACTCAAACAAAATTTTGCACTTTAAAGCTTAATAGTTCACAAACGGATGCCTCAATCAAAAAACTGTTTTCACAAACCCGCTATATTTTTGTAATTGCTATCTAACGACATCCCAAACTATGGGGTAGACAAAAAAAAAATTACATCCCCACTTCACGTGTAGGGGAGGTAACCTAAAAAAAATATTTTTCAAAGTTTTACTATACCACTTTGTCGACGTCATTAATATATGTATTTCAATGCCAAATTACAGCTTTCTAGTACTAAGAGTCTATGAGCTAGACTGGGGACAGACAGACAGACGGACGTGGTGAAACTATAAGGGTTCCTTGTTGACTACGGAACCCTAATTAGAAAGCACTTACCTTAAAAAAATATTCAAAAATAAAGTGTAAAATTATTTTTTCACCATCACACAATCTTCAAAGTCACATAAAATATATTTTTTTTGAATATTTATACAAATAGCACAATCACTAAACCTCACAAGGTGGCAAATTAAATGGGAATGCGAATATTTTCGTGGCTATCAGTCTTTTATAAACGGAGGGAGACGCCGCGCTATCTCCGGAATCCGCAATGAAGGATTAAGTACCGTCAGCAGAAAAGCCAACGTTTGTCTAATGAAACCTTTAATATCGGAGGAGCTTCATGGCGCAGTTATTTACGCGCCCGGTCTGCGATTACTAAGGTTATCCTTTAGTATGCCGGAACGTGGATCCACGGCGCCAAACAATTGCAATCTATTGTGTCTGGTATTTACAGCAGCCGACAAGTTAAGGAACTTTCGCAAAGGCTTGTCATCGGATAGGTGATCAAATATTTATCATCTCGGGTACCGCCGCCGCCGTGCTTCGGAAGGCACGTAAAGCCGTTGGTCCCGGCTGCATTAGCAGTCCCTCCCCTAGAAAGAGGGAACGGCATCACGCACTAGTGCGTGTCGTGTGTGTAGTGCGTGCTCTTCTAGATTCTCTGAGGGGTTTGGATCGGGTCGGGAGCGTAGTTATCGTAGAAGCCAATTGTTCGACTCATGGGGTCTTTTAACCGAGGTGTGATAAAGCAATTCTTGGGTCGGCAACGGCCTTACGTTGCCGACGTTGCTTTGAGATACAACCCTGTTCCACCAGCTGTGGAGCATCTGGACTCCGCTTCTGCTTAACATCAGCCCCCCGACCGCCTAACTTTATCGCCATCGCTCTCGCTATCGCGCCCTATAGTTTATGGCGTCATCTTGTAATTTCTAAAGCGATATGAAAGCATTAAGAAAGCAATATCGAAAGCTATAGCCTATAGCTTTCGATATTGCTTTTATATAGCTCTCGAAATGACAAGATTACGCCATAAACTATAGAGCGCGATAGCGAGAGCGATAGCAATAGAGTTAGGCGGCAGGCCCCCAGGTGCCGGAGCGGAGCCAGTCAGAGTTATTTGCTGTCTTAAATCATCATCATCATCAGCTCATTTATGTCCCCACTGCTGGGGCACGAGCCTTCAAAATAATTTATAGAACTAAAATTAAATTTTACTGGATGCAGGTGGTCTTTATTCCACGGTTGCTAAAGTGCCGCCTCTGTGGTCTAGTGGACCACCGGTTTAGACCCAGAGGTCCCAGGTCCGATTCCCAGCGTACATGTCTATGCACTCGGTTTGGTTGGTGGTAGGATTTATTTGCCCGCCTGGCTAGCTACCACCATTTTATCTAACATAACATCAATGTTTGTAGCATTTTTGTGTTCCGGCAGCTAGGATAAGATAGTACCTCAGTTGTTGAGGATCCCGGGTGAAGTGCGCTTCCATAATTGGCCTTATCATCATTTAATATCAGGTGAGATGAAGGCACTGTGCTTACCCGTAAGATATACAAAAGTAAAAAATTGCCCACCACGGTTTGTAGCCATAAGTTTCCTCTATAGATCATAGGACCCTAAATAAAAATATATCCAACTATAAAGTATTCAGAAAATAACGTCATAATAATCATTGAAATGTCAACCATCATCATCATCATCATCTCAGCCAAAAGACGTCCAATGCTGGACAAAGGCTTCCCCCAAGGATCTCCACAACCACCGGTTTTGTGCTGCTCGCATCCAGCGGCCTCCCGCGACCTTCACAAGATCGTCGGTCCACCATGTTGGAGGTCTGCCCACACTGCGCTTTATGATAGAATAGAATAGGTTATATATTATTTATTGTTTTATACGCAGTTGCCAATAAGTAGTGTCAATAATTATTATTATATTAATACTGTGTGAACTTATGTGTATAATTGGTGTACATATTAGAATCTAACAGTTTGAGCATTAGAGAAATTAACATTATACATATTTGTTTCTGTTAGTAAAAAAATAATAATAAAAATATAAATCAATAATTAAAAAAAAATTTGACTTTATCAAAATTTTTTTTTAAGGAACTTATCTTTAGAAAAGTACTTTTGAACCGTTTTTTACCTACTATCCATTCAGGCCGTCTATTTTTTAGCTGTGGAGAAGAATATGCGCAAGAAACTCCACAGTAACATTTAATAATTATTATTATTATTAATTTACCTTTATTTTTTATTTTTTATTTGTTTAAGTATATAAATAATTATAAAATTTACAAAATACAGTGAAAAAATTAAAAACCGGGTGTGTTTTCACCCAGCCAGGAATCAAACCTGTAACCTGTATAAATTTTATAAATATTTAATTTAGCTTCAGTGCAGCAAGCACTTAAAAAAAATAAAAAAAAATAATTTATACTTAATGATTTTTTTTTACTATCCCGCCAAAAACATTCCGTATCGAAGAAAAAAAAATAGATTGTTTATGCTTTTGCACACCGTACCCAGGCTTTGGCGCTTCGGCCAAAGTTCTATGTGACTCGAAATCATAATCAGCTTTTAAATTCTATCACATCTCGATAATCGAGCCGTTTACTTATCTATGGAGACATCATTTTCGGGTTCGAGCGAGACCTTCGTCTGACCTATAAAAAAATGGACAAATACCTGATACTTAAAGCAGCTTTCACAGTAATTTCAGGAGATCAGCACTCAGCAGCTAGCGCGTTTGAGTAAAGCGCCTAGGCTACGGTGCGAGTTTTATTTACCATTCGCAAGAAGTTTTTTTTATATTATATTTTATTAGGTATAGTCTTAGTTGTAGTTTATAGTCTTGCTCACGTTTGCTTGTCGTGGCAGCCTGTAAGTGAATCTGCACTTATCCTAAATATAGTACATAAGATTAAACAATGTAAATAGTGTAAGATTTGTTGGTTGCCCTTAATAAATAAATAAATAAGTTCTTAATCTCATCGATAATCTTGAAATTAAAAGTGACATGAATGCACTATAAAATATAATTTAACTATTAATATACCTACATACCGTTCGAGAATTGATATGATACCGTGAGAATTAGTCACCAGTTCAAAACCAGTTAAAAAAAATATTACGGCTCACTACCCGTAGTCGATCTTCGACTTTCTACCCTCCAGACCACTGTGCAATGGTCGATCTGCCCCCTGAGTATGAGCTCTTAAAGCAGTATTATTGCAGCTGTGGAAAAGAGACGCGAGTATATTCGCCGCTACACGCGTTTCGTTTTCACAACTGCAATAATACTACTATGAGAACTCGTGGTTACCCCCCTGGAGCCCTTGTAACTCTTTTACTATTTTAAAATACACTTGCTCTCAGCGTAGTGGAGCGTCCCCCGGGTGGGTAGTGGATGGGGGACCGGTCGGTAGCACAGCCTAGCTAGCTATCGGTCGAGCCCGATGGGCTCGTTGACCAAAGTAGGGTGTGGTCAGTGTGGTCCTCCGCCATTTTAAGGAGTGGTGCGAAGGATTGACAACCCGTCCACAGAAGAAATATTTAGCTTCTTTTTGGAGAGAGTTTGTTCATTGCCTCAGACGGCATTTCCAGCTTCACCGGGCTTTTTTGGAGGCGGCGAGAAACCAAGCCGTGTGAAAGCACTTTTAGAAGTTTCCAAGAGGGAACAGCATCACGCACTAGTGCGTGTCCCCGTGCCCTACTAGCTTCTCCGAGGAGTTTGGATCGGATCGGCGAGCGAAACAACCCGAGGGCGCCTCTAACTGCTCGGACAGCTGGACCTCGCTTATGGGAAGCGCCCAGGTGTGTGTACATGTCTGTATATGCTATAAGCGTATGAACCGGCTCGTCGTACCCTTGTTCTACGAAAACGGTGTCTTGGGCCTAAACTAATAGTGTGCATGTTTAGTGTATTCTGTAAATGTGTAGTGGCATTTAGAAGATCGGGCGGAGGGAATATTTTGCTACGAACACAACACGACAAGAATACACGATAACCCTAATCATAACTTCAAAATTCAAAATCATTTATTCAGTTTAGGCTACAAGTAGCTCTTGTGAATGTCACTATGCCATCGGTTCGTAAGTCTACTCTGGGTGGGAGATCTTGTACTGAGAAGAACTGGCAAGAAACTCAGCAAGTGTCCAGCTCTTTTCTCCCTTACAGCGTCAAAAATATTGAAAAATACCCTATCATAGCCGGACACTTTCCATTACAAATAAACACAAAAAATATAGAAGACAACCATAACATGTAAAAAAAAAACAAAATAAAAAATCTAAGTTAACAAATTTACATCGGGTAAAAGTTTCGATTTCCACAATGTCATACAGTACCACTAACAGTACTCTAGTAAAAGTCAAAAATTGTTTAAGAAAAACAAAGTCAAACTATAGTGCGCCAGACATAAGATTTGCAACCCAAAAATGTTGGCCTATTTTTCAGGAATAGCGTTTACTTATGACGCGGTCCGCGACAATAAAAAAAAAATGTTTTAAAGACGCCAATAAGTAACAACCGTGAAACATACTTTTGATCTTCATAACTACAGCAAAAGATACAAATTACGTTGTGCTGTAAATTAGCACACTAATATTATAAATACGAAAGTTTGTGTGTACGTGTGCATATTTGTTGCTTCTTCACGCTGCAACGGATGGATGGATTTGGATGAAATTCGGCATAAAGATAGTTTATAACCAGGATTAACACATAGGATAGTTTTTATCCCGATATTCCCACGGAAATGAAACTCGTACCTTTTCTCTATATTTGGTTTCACAATTTACTACTTCGGTCTTGGATTTGATTTTGGGAATAGAACCTATTTGGTAGTATTTTGTACTTTTTTATTGAAATCTTTTTGACTTTTGTCAGGAAACTGTCAAAGCGGTACGAAGTCGGCCGGGGGACTTCTTGGCGGGAAAGTGAAGAGTCATGTCTGCGGTTTTGTTTTATTTTCTAAAATTTGTGTTATGTCGAATATTAATGTGAAATAATGGTGGATTATTAACCGTTAAGTGTTCGTGAGTGTGCATGAGTGTTGGCAAATGAAACAAAACAGTGCAACGTTAGTTTTCAAATTCTCACAAGAAGTCTGCGTGAGGACTTAGTAAAGCCCCACATCTTTACTGAGATACTCGAGGGGTCGGGGGGTATATCATTCTCACTTCCCATTTCTATTGTCATTCATCATCATCATATAGGAATGAAATATTGTTTATTAATGTATTACTTAAGAAGATAGAACGGATGAATAGGCAGGATGGATATCATTCGAAGCCGTAATACAATACACAAAAAAAAACCGCCGAGTCAGCTAGTTGTTTAATTATTATTCATGGTGCACCGACGGTTTTTCTAAGAGTTGTTTGCTTTTTGTCATGCCGGACTTTTTTGGGGGCGGCGAGAAACTTAAAAGGGTCCTCAAGCCGTGTGAACGAAATATCGTCAGAGGTTTTCTAATGGGTACGGCATCACGAGGTGCTCGATTCATGAGGAGCTCGATAGCGCAATGGTTAACGCGCCCGGTCTGCGAGTGCTGAGGTCAGCAACTTTCGCAAAGGCCGGTCATCGGATGGGTGACTAAAAATTTATCATCTCGAGCTCCTCCGTGCTTCGGAAGGCACGTAAAGCCGATGGTCCCAGCTGCGTTAGCAGTCGTTAATAACCACCAATCCGCACTGGGCCCGCGTGTTGGTTTATGTCCCGTTCTCCCTATCCATCCATAGGGAAGGCTCGTGCCCCAGCCGTGGGGACAAAATGAGCTGATGATGACGATGACGGCATCACGCGTTAGTGCGTGTCCCCGTTCCCTACTAGATTCTCCGTGGGTTTCGGATCGGAACCACTTCATACTTAAATCTTTTTGCCCATCCAAAGGTTGGCTGGAAGAGATCACTCACGGGAGCGTATCCCAGTTCGCTGCTAGATTCTCCGAGGGTTTCGGATCGGATCGGGAGCGGAACATCTCTTCCCTGCGCGCATTTCTCTTCACTTATTTCATATGGACTATGAGTTACTAATGAAATATTGAAATAGAACAAGTAGGTATTACACCGCCTTATTAAGAGATTCCGGTCAGGTACAGTCGCCGCCAAAACTTCGAGGTCACGGTTCCGTACAGTTACCCACACATGTACAGTTGCGGGCTGATTTACGAGCGATGTAGGATCAACCGTTTTTGGCAATAAGGCTAATAAAAATGCCGCGGAAATAAGCGGGTCAATTGGAAAACGACACACTTAGGTAAGTGATGGGGCACCAGTGATCAAAACTGCTTTCGTCACCAAAAAATAACATTTTTACACGTCTCTGCTGTGCAGCTTTTTTTAATATGTATTTACACTACAATTTGATTTATTTATTTACAATTTTGAATACCGTACAGTGGCAAGTAAAATTAAAATTAAAAATATAAAGTATTTTTAATTTTAATGCTAATGCTAACTAAGGGTCATTCAAATAAACAAAGAATAAGCTCCGAGTAGTTATTCTGCGTTTTGTCTCTTTTACTCTGATTTAAAATGACGTTTACATGACGGGAACAAAACATGTAATAAGTAATGGGAGCTTATTCTTTGTTTATTTGTAAGGCACTAAGTGTATACGGGTTGTTACATTTTTTAAGCTAAATCGCCTTTTTCGGACACGGCAATTTTATAGAGCACCCAAATTATTGTTATATAAAGCTATGAATAATATCTTAACACATTAGACGCCATTTGTTCAACAAACAATTGAGTTTCTATTGTGTCTGGGTCCGACAGCGGTCATCCTGTTAAGGCTAAAAATTAAAAATTTAAATAAAACAACAACAAAATTAAATGAAATAATTAAATAATCGTCATGTCAATACTAGTTTTGTAAATACGAGTAATAGAAGCAGCATCTACCGGGTGTTTTTTTAGCTGCATAAGAAGTTTCGATGGTTGTCGTTTCGACGGTTTGACAGTTGAGTATGTCAAACTGTGCTGACATTTCTGCGCTGTAAGGTTTGGCCTCAGACACAGACCATAAAGGTAAATGATCAATGGCCTCAGAATAATAACTAAAGCCGCCCCCCAACCGCCTAACTCTATCGACATCGCTCTCGCTATCGCGCTCTATAGTTTATGGCGTCATTTTGTAATTTCTAAAGCGATATGAAAGCATTAAGAAAGCAATATCGAATAGGCTATAGCTTTCGATATTGCTTTTATATAGCTTTCGAAATGGCAAGATTACGCCATAAACTATAGAGCGCGATAGCGAGAGCGATATCAATAGAGTTAGGCGGTAGGCCCCCTGGTTTGGCAATTCATCATGAATCGTTTAACGCCAGAACGACGCTTCCAAATTGTAGAAATTTACTTTGGAAAAATAACAAATATGTTCGCGAAGTTCATAGAGCACTTCGTCTATTTTACGGGCAACATAATCGGCCTATAGTGAGCAAGCATTTCGTGCAGTTATTGTTCGTTTTCGCACTAATTTACTCTGCTCGATTCAAAACCATAGAATCATCATTAGATCCATTACAATTGACTGTTTGGTGCGGTTTACACGCTGGCGATGGCGGCATCATCGGTCCTTATTTCTTTCGAAATGAGGAAGGAGCTGCCGTTACGGAAATGACGAGCGCTATTGAGCCATGCTGACTGATTTTTGTTTCCAAAAATTAATCAGCTAAGCATCTAAGACATTTGGTTCCAACAAGACAGCGCAACTTGCCATACAGCCCGCTTAATTATTAATATTGCAAAATCATTCTGGTGACAACTTTATTTCCAGAAGACTTGGTCCTGTTAACTGGCCCCCTCGTTCGTGCGACTTAACGCCTCTCGATTACTTTTTATGGGGCTATGTTAAGTCATTCGTATATGCCGATGCTAAGATGGTATTTGATTGTACCTACGTTGCGTTATTAGCAAAACTATAGGTCTGTGAGCAAAACATTTGAAAAATGCGACCTCTTTTTAGGACAATGGATGTTAAGGTGCGACTTCCAATATTATTAGTTATCTGTGCACTAATTCGGAATGCGTATCGCGTACCAATGTCGTTGGGTATATTTTTCGCACGGGGACAATCAACTTTGAAATAGAGTCGCCATTATAATACAACTATGAGTGACTGTTTGTAGTACAGTTATTTAATGGGTCGTACATGGAATATCGATAAATAGTCGTAGAAGTATACAATTTTTTTTATAGAAAAATATTAATAATGCGCTATCTAAACATTAATAATTGGCCTAGGCTCATTCGATTACGTTTACGAAAACGAAAATTAGTACGGCATTTGAGCAGCCTAAAAACCCTAAAAACGTTAACGAAAACTTAAAAACGTTAACGAAACTTAAAAACGTTAATAAAAACGAGAATTTGTATAAATTCTCGTTTTCTTTAACGTGATCGAATGTCAAAAATAACTCACACTAGGGCCTCTGAAAGTTAATACAAGTATGCTTGTTTGTAGCTTGGATACCTTTGATACCTGAGGACCTTTGATAGTCAAATGACACAATATGCCACATATAATAAATAACAAGGGAAATAATTTATTTGTATTACAAAATAAATATTTGGTCAGCAAAATTATTATTTGGTCAGCAGAATTATACAATCGGTCGGCATAAGAAATCCTTACTGTTGGTTAGGTTAAGTTAATTTTTTTCCCGAGTGAAGCGCAGGTAGCGAGGGACAGTCACGGAATAAGACTGCTGTTCAGAATGATATAAGTTGAAGACTGATTTAGAAATATTTGCTGACCATAAGTTGCTGCCCAACTAGCATTTTTTTGCTAACAAAAATACGAATACTTTGTTAACCGTATAAATAACACCCTAATAATAATATGTCATGTTCATAATATCGATTTTAGGATTACACTTTACAGAATTTACAAAATGGTGCGCGCTTCCCCGACTTCCTGTTACACACTTCCGTTTCATTTCACGAAATTTTTTGCCACAAATTGCAAGAAAGCGAGAGGAAAGATGTTACACATCAAAAATGTCAATCATTGGTTCCTGTCGAACACCGGTGCCGATGCCGCCCTACGTAACTAACACGTTAACAACTCCGATGACTTAATTATTATAATAATTTTGAGAATTAATTTTAATTACTTGTGTAGGTTTGTTACATTGTAACTTGTTTACTAAAAAGTTAGGTATTATCCGAATAATCGATTTAGATTCAACGTGGACGTAGGAATTACAAATGCAGGTGTGCCTAGAATCTAAGATGGGTCTAGATCTAAGACGCGGATGCCAATGACCTGGGCATCGCGAATTTTAACATAAAGTTGTAGATTGTAGTGTACGAGTCCATTGTATATTAAATACTAGCAACAAAGTCGAATCTAGCTTTTTCATCATCATTATTCAGCATATACTAGTCTACTTCTGGACATAGGCCTCTCCAAGTGCACGCCACTGAGCACGAATAGAAACAAAAAAAAACAAACAAAAACACAAAAATAACGCTTTTTAGAATAGATTTTCATTATTAGTTTTTTTTTTTTAAAAAGAGTTTAATTTCTTTACCTTACGGGATTCAAACCCCTAACAACTCTAATACGTCCTCCCTCTCGGGGTGACCGCCGGGGTTATTCCTCTTTTTTACTCAGGCACTGGCTATCTTATCTCTAGCTGCCGGAACAACAACAGTGCTACTAAAAATTATGTTATGGCGACATAGAAATGATGGTGGTAGCTAGCCAGGCGGGCAAACAGGCCTTACCACCAACCAAACCGAGTAAACAAACTTACGAGTACCCCCCGTTGGGAATCGAACCCGGGACCCTGAGACCGGTGATCTTAAACACTTCACCACGCGGTAAGGCCATCTCCAGAATCGGCTCCAGCAAACGCTGCTTCTAACCAGCTTGTGTTGTGTTGCAGCCTCAAAATTCTTTATGAAAGTACATCTTATTTTCAATAGAGAATTGAAATTTGAATTTACCACTGGCATGGGATCCCATTATACAAACTATTAAATCCCAGCCCCAACACCATACTACCAGACCAAAAGATACTGTAAGCTCTTCCTGCGTAAAATGGAACGCACGTGCATTAAAATAAAATGAGGGTATACAAGCTACCAACTAATTATGAGACGACCAACACCTCAGTCGCCCTGTCCCTGTGAAACGTCAGGATAAACATTTTTTTAAATGTATATATAAAATAAACGCGAGTAACCTAGATCCGTAAAAGTAATTGCATTCCAATGTTTAGTGTTCGCGTAACCTTTAGAAAACAAGATGTAACTAAAAATATTTTATTTACCCTTAGATTATTAATCTAAGGATTTAACTCAATAAATGAAGACAGTGGACACTTTCCATTAACAAGCTGGACACGTAACAGGCGTGCTTCAGAAAAACATCTGGTGGAAAGACGGAGGTATTTGAAAGAGATTATGTAGCTACCGGGAAATATATTATCGCTGCCAATGGGAATTATGCGAGACACCGACGCAAGTGCCTACGTCAAAGAAATGAAATGAAATAAAATTAAAAAATCTTTTTACAACTTAGACATGATCTAAACACATAAAGTGCACTTAAAACTTCAGGAGAAGGAGCGAGGAGCTCGATGGCGCAGTGGTTAACGCGCCCGGTCTGCGAGTGCTGAAGCTAAGTATTCGCAAAGGCAGATCATCGGATGGGTGGCCATAAATTTACCATCTCGGGGCTCCTCCGTGCTTCGGAAGGCACGTAAAGCCGTTGGTCTCGGCTGCATTAGCTAGCAGTTGTTAACAACCACCAATCCGCACTGGGCCCGCGTGGTGGTTTATGGGCCATTCTCCCTATCCATCCACAGGAAAGCACAAGGCTTCCCTGTGGATGGATTTAGCAGTAAGGACTTTTAAAATCACAATGAGCTGATGATTATGTGAAAGATGACTAAAACCAGTCAGTCAGATTTTTAAGTTACATAAATAATTATATTAATGAATAAATTTTCCCACACTTACACCAATTATGTAACCCCAAGAAAAGCTTCATTATGAAACTTTTTAAATAATTAACTAGACAATAAACATACTTAAATACATACTTATTATAGGTACCGGTTTTTATGGTGTCGCCATCTCGGAGGTCCCAGGTTCGATCCCCAGTCGGATCAATTTAGAAATACTTGTTTTTCTAAATTGTTTCGGGTCTGGGTGTTTTCTATGTACACACGCGTGCACATCAACCTACTCAAAACTGACAAATTTCTTCAATACATTTTCAACCACACAACTTAGTGATAAAGTTCAAAGTCTATTGAGGTTTGACAGTTTGTGGTAGGTTGATGTGCAGGCGTGTGTACATAGAAAACACCCAGACCCGAAACAATTTAGAAAAACAAGTATTTCTAAATTGATCCGACTGGGGATCGAACCTGGGACCTCCGAGATGGCGACACCATAAAAACCGGTGTGCAAGCCACTCGACCACAATCAATAAATCGACACCCAATATGAATAACATTGTAACTCAATGAGACGTAGTTTACAGCACAGCCATTTTAAAATTTTTGCAATGTTTATTATATATTTGTAGCTGAACCCATAAGTTGTTTTGTACAATTGTAGGTTTCATTATACTAATTTTCATTGCTCTTTCAATTGGTTTAGATGCCGTTTTGATAAATCTACTGCAAGTATGATTTTTGCAATGTTACAATGTACAGGTTTTAAGCATTCTTAATATGAAAAGCATTGTAACTACCGCTACAATTGGATCACGAAAACATTTGAAAGTTTTTTTCTATGATTATTATTGTAACTTATTTTACAATTATTTACTAAATTAGACAAACAGGATATATTGGATGAATTTCATTGTAAGCAACAGTTACAATGGGAATCAATGTTACAGTCCGATAGAAAGACATGGTAAGTATTAGGGAAGAGATAATAGAAATCAATTTAAGTAATAATATTTTTATTAATTATTATTGATATAGATAAAGATGTTTTCTTAATTTGGTCACCCATAGGGCGCCAGCACAAATTACAAATTGTAGTCTTTAACTAAAAACTTACTCTCGATGTCAACACCGCAACTTTTTTTACAATGATAACATTTTAAATAAAGTGTTTAGATTTCAGAAGAAAAACATTGTAATTTTAAGTTACAAAATGGTCAAAGTATAAACAGTCTAATAATTTGAATGAATATCATTGTATGTCAATTTGCAATGGCTTTAACACAAACAAACCATTGTTACCAAATTTTTTTCCATATTGTAACTTCATCTACAATTATACTTCAATAGAAACACAGTACATTTTCAATTACAATGAAGTTATTCCATTTCACAAAAGTAGTTCTTATTGTCATAGAGATACGGTTCAAAGAGAGAAATAAAAGTCTGCTCTTGCTAAATTCATATCACATAAAGTAGTACCAACGTGTAACTAGAGTTACGATGTTATTTATATTGGGTGTCGAAATGTTTATTGTTTGTTAAATATTTAACAATATGAGTTTTTTTTAATGGCATTTTTTATAGATTACCTTTAGTCTTAACACTTTAAAGAAATATTTCAAAGGGCACTGTCTATCACCTATGCTAGCTGTGTGGATTAAATATGTATTACACTCTACATATGCATCTGGCACTTGGAACAAATAAGCACGCAAATATGGAACAGTCTCTACTGAGGTAATGTTCTAAGTCCACATTCGTAATTATATCTGTGAATAATTGTTCTATCTTCACAAAAAATCTGTAAAATAAGATAGAATTAATTACTATCTACATATAGATGAGAATTGTAACAATCAATTCATATGTAACTCATGTATTAAGAAAGACTTTTAAATCTTGAAACTATAGCCTTTTTGATGAAATAGATCAAAAATCTACTGTAAAATGTAACCAATGGTACATAGGATAAATAAGCACTGAGGCGACGAATTGCAACTCTAGTTGCTGTTCATAAAATAGTATTACGGACACAAATGATCACTCTCTTAGTTGCGATTAAAATGTACATACACACGGCGACAGATCTAGTTATTATTCTGAGGATCAACCTACCCAAACCAGTCAAATTTCTCCAATGAATATTGATCCTTATAACCAAAAGATAAAGTTCAAAATTGATTGTAGGTATTTGACAGTTTTAGGTAGGTTGATCTGCCGCCGTGTGTACCTATGTAATAGATTACATACATTGAGCGAATTTTTCGGTAATAAGCCTCCTGGGGCCTTTTGAAGAGATTCTTGGTGACATAATCGTAAAAATTATCAATACTGAAACACGATCTTATTAAACTTTTTTTAGAATATTTGTCAACAGGCAACACTGTTGCGTCCTAATGTCAAGTCAATGTCAACATTTGTTTATCATGCGATTGTTATTTTCCAATTGGTTGTTTTTCCAATAATTCCTAAGTTTTCTATCAAATACTTAATAAACAGTGTTAGTTAGTAATAATGTCTGATGAAAAGGATAGTTACTGTCGCCTTTGCGCCGAACCTACACCGAATACCCAACTAATATCGGCCGATGGTGATGTCGGAGTCAACTCAAAGATTACAACCAAAATGCAATGGATTAACGTGGATACCACCTTACCTTTACTGCCTACAACCATTTGTTTCTCATGTTTCGACTCCCTGGAACGTACATGGACGTTTTTGCATAACGTTCGTACCGCACAAGCGAAGTTAAAAGGTGTTTTTTTGAAGGAAAAAGAGATAAATAGCACTGATGAAATAAAGCCAGAAACCTCGGCTGCTATTGCAATCACAGATCAGCCGGTAAACATCGATTGGGACGAGTTTAGGAACCCAAAGCCCGAGGTAAAAGACGAGTCGCCGATAGAGACCTATCACGTTGTTACCGTAGATCCCAACACTTTAACTGATGTGGATTTCAGTCTTGTCAAAACGGAGCATAACTCTGATATTGAGTTCGACAATGATGCTTTCAATTCCACTGATAGCGATCTACCGTTAGGGCTGGCAGTGAAAAAGAAAAAGTTGAAAAAGAAAAAACATTCTAAATCCAAAATTGATGAAACAAACAACAGGTTAAATACAAGCCTTTTAACGTGGGATGAATATATGTGCCGGTGCGCTAGCTGCGACGCCCAATGCAAGAACATTACATCGTTACGTCTCCACTCTATACAGATCCATACATCGTGTTGTACCTTCAAATGTTCTGACTGCAACAAAGTTATCTCCAGCTTTAGAGCGTTTGTAAGCCATGTACGTATACATAATGAGGAGCTGAAATACTGCTGTGAATTTTGCAATAAACGCTTCACAAGGTCGTCGTACGTAAAGAAACATTGTAACTTAGTGCATAGAGACACTTTCTTAACGACATGCGGGAATTGTGGCTCCATATTTGACACAGAAGAGCAATTAGATGAGCACTACTCAATATATGTTAAAGGTATGAAGAAACGTTTAGCTGAAGGTGGTAACGCTAAAACAGATTTGAAATGTGAACATTGCAATAGAGAGTTTAAATCGTTAAGCAATCTTAACCAGCACAAGTTGGTTCACACTAACCGTAGCAGGGATTTCGCTTGTCATGTCTGTGGTAAAATGTTCTTCTTAAAAGGTACTTTGACAGCCCATATGGCAACGCATGACGACACAAGACCTTTTAAATGTGAATTCTGTCCATTATCGTTTCGCGCTAGAGGCAACCTCCAATCGCACATAAGCTTACACTCCGGCTCTAAACCGTTTGTCTGCGAACAGTGCGGCAAAAGTTTCAGAGTGAAACGTCACTTGAAATCACATTCTATAGTTCATACAGATCTAATGCCTTATTCGTGTCAGTACTGTAACAAGTTATTCCGTTTTAAAACGCGATTGAATCTACATTTAAGACAACATACCGGCGCTAAGCCTTACACGTGCATGTACTGTGCTAGAGCATTTACTAACGGCTCTAATTACAAAAAACATATGAAACGTAGACATAACATTGATATAACTAAAAAGAAAGTGTATAACGTTGTTGATGACAGTAAAGAACATTTAAACGATGTAGCGAGTCAGTCGTGAAATCAATTGACACAATTATAAAATTAAATATTTATAAAATACAGTGAAAAAATTAAACGCCCACCCGACCCAGCCAGGAATCGAACCTGGGTCTTCCGCAATCCGGGCGGCTGCACTGACCGCTATGCTACCATGAGGCTGACGTAAGCGCTGAATTTTGCTTTTTAATTTTTGAGTGCTAATAGCGGCACAGTGCCATCTATCCAATTAGCACTTGTAAACAAAAAGTAAAATTTAATAAAAAGTTATTTGTTTTTAATTGATTTTGTAAGTTTGCATTCTCTTGTTGGTAGTTGACTGGGCAAGATAAATAGACAAGTATGAATGTCAGTTTTACAAACCACCCATGTAGGTAGTTGAATTTACAATTTTAAAACATATTTCCTATAATACAGTGATAGATAACTTATTTACTATGTATCTCTTCTTTCCCAAGTGATTGAAAAAACATGAACCTACATAAAAGTTTGTTTACACTTAAAGGAAGTTTATTTTAAAAGTCAAATTACCTTTGATGATTTGATGATGTTACATTTTCCCAATTTCCACTGTGACCAAAGTCCCAACGATTTTAGTCACAGTTGAAATTGGTTATTTTTATATGTTTTAGTTAATTTTGGTGTAAATTGGTCACAGGTAGATTATAGATTATAGCTAATATAGCTTTCTGTTATTATGTGATCAGCAGCATTTTTTAATGATAAACAAATCGGTTACACTATTTTAAATGCCTAAAGTAGATTCATTGAAACAGTTATGACCAAATTGTACTTTTCTTGTGACCAAAGTGCCCTAAATCTTTATTGCCAACTATTTCATCCTTTGTTAGAAAGATAGATCATAATCATTCAGCGTTCATCATCGTTTTTTTATTCTAAAATCAAGCAAGTTGTGTGTTTCTACAAATAGACATAGTTATTTGAATTATTAAGGACTGATTATAACCTATAAATGTAGTTGTTCTCATTATAAAGTTTGTATATATAAATTGAACTTTGAAGGTTTGTAAATTATAAAATTTGGGATTAACATTATATTATACGATAGTTATTTGTAAGATTTGCAAAACGTACGATTCTGTGTAGAAATATATATATTTATACTTGATTCTTGTGTTTGACTGCTTATTGATAAGATTTTTGTCTGTGGTGGTTACAGGTATCTAGATACCTATAACAGGTTTTTTATAATTACTTTACAATAGAAATGAGCTTTATAGCCATCTCACCTGATGATAAGTGGCTATAAAGGTCGAAGGTGGAACATCCTCAACTACTGAGACACTGGCTATCTTATCTCTAGCTGCCGGAACACAACAATGCTACAAACCTTGATGTTATGAAAATTAAAAAATAAAAATGCTTTATTAGAATAACTTGAGACTATAAGTAGTACTTAATAATTACTATTATTATTAATATTACTTAAGGCTACACAAATTGAGATTAGATGGTGATAGCGGACAAACAAGCCCTACCACCAGCCAAACCGAATACACAAACATGTATCCCCCGCGCGCCGCTGGGCATCGAACCCGTATCTCTGGGTCTATGATCGGTGGTATTAACCACTAGACCACAAAGACTGTTAAAAAAAATGCAATGACATTGTTGATAAGTCGACAGACTTAATAACGTAAGCGAATGGTAAATAAAACTCTACCTTTACTTTGAGCACTATTTACTCCCCGCCCGATCCTCTAAATGACAGCACACATTTACAGAATACACTAAACATGCACACCAGTTTAGGCCCAAGACACCGTACTCGTATAACAAGGGTACGAAGAACCGGTTCACACTCGCTCTACACCAGGTACAGACATGTGACCTGGGCGCTTCTCTCCTCCTCCACGGCCCGGTCAACTCGAGCCGAGGTCCGTGCCTTTAGAGGCGCCCTCGGATTGCTCCGCTCCCCGATCCGATCCGACCCTTCGGAGAATCTAGTAGGGCACGGGGACGCGTACTAGTGCGCGATGCCGTTCCCTCTAGACAACCTCCGAAGGTGATTCGTTTCACACGGCTTGAGGGACCCTTTACGTTCCTCGCCGCCCCCAAAAAAAAGCCCGGTGAAGCTGAAAATGCCGTAGAGGCAATCAGCAATCTCTCTCAAAAAAAAAAAAACTATTTACTCATGTGGTGTCGCGACGTAATTGCTGTTAGAATGTTCGTAGGAGTTTGAAATATGTATTAAAGGACGGGATGCTTTGTTTTTGCGATTAAAGCTTCCAGTTCATGGAAGTATTAATACTTTATTTTACAATGAAATGTATAAAATCCACACTCTTCCCCTTGAGGCGTTTCTGTTACATACGACAGAAATATAAAAGTTACGTCACTCATTTTTAGTAACTGCAATTTAAATTATTTTACCCTCCGCTTTAGTATAGTTGCTATGTATTAGGCATCATGTTTGAACTTTTCTTGATTCGAGCCAAGCTGTAAGTTAGTCTGCATTGTGTTGTGATGCGTGAAATTTATATGTAACATGTTTGTGTATTGCTCTGCCACATAATAAGTAAATACCCGCACAGAGTCCAAGCTTAATTATAGCGCGTTGCGACAGTTACACTACTACAATAGGACGGTTGTGTGTGTGACCTCTTAGGCAGAGTTTCCACTGACGCGGAGCTCCCGCCCGATCCTCTAAATGACACCACACATTTACAGAATACACTAAACATGCACACCAGTTTAGGCTCAAGACACCGTACTCGTAGAACAAGGGTACGAAGAACCGGTTCTCATTCGCTCTACACCAGGTACAGACATGTACCTGGGCGCTTCTCTCCTCCTCCACGACCCGGTCAACCCGAGCCGAGGTCCGTGCCTTTAGAGGCGCCCTCGGGTTGCTCCGCTCCCCGATCCGATCCGAACCCTTCGGAGAACCTAGTAGGGCATGGGAACGCGCACTAGTGCGCGATGCCGTTCCCTCTCGAAAACCTCCGAAGGTGATTCGTTTCATACGGCTAGGGACCCTTTACGTTCCTCGCCGCCTCCAAAAAAGCCCGGTAAAGCTGAAAATGCTGAGCGGAGCAACCCGAGGGCGCCTCTAAAGGCACGGAGCTGGGCGGAGAGGTGCTTAGCGGTGCATGAATTGACCAATCACTATGCTCGAAATCTCCGCTCCGCTTCAATGGAAACAGCACGAGCGGAGTGGAGCAGAGCTGAACAGATATTCATAATAAGAATACAGCGAGGCGATGCGGAGCGAAGGACAGCGGAGCGGTGCGGTGCGGAGGGCAGCGAGGTTGTGTAGTGGACGAACGGATGGATGGATGAGACTCCGCTCCGCTCCGCTTCACTACTACTACTCCGCTCTGCTCCACTTCAGTGGAAACACTCACCACTTTTCACCGCTCTTCACCGCTCCTCTCCGTCCAGCTCCGCGTCAGTGGAAACCCAGCCTTACCGACGGGTACGCGTTCGCGCCGCGAGAGGGCAAACCGGTTTACACCAGCACAGCCAGCGGACAATCTCGGTGAGTGTCACACGCGTTGTTTCGTGTTGTGAACTGTCATCGCTCGTAAAATATTGTAATTATTTGAGGTTTTTGTTGTGTTTGATTTAAATTAGTGTGGTTTACTGTAAAATAATAATAATTACTGTACAGTGTGTGTATGAACAATGCTAGAAATATACCTATTTCACGTAGTTTCACACACATTTCGATCTTAAAGCAATCATTATAAATATTGGCACTATCTTGGAACGTGTATAACTATATTATAATGAATTAATTACTGTACATACATTTGATCTGCCAAGTGAGTGTTTTCCAAATCAATATTTTAAAACGACTTTATGTCTCATTAGAATTTATTTAAATCTGAAAAATAAACAAATGAAGTTATTGAATCTCCGTAGCCGAGTGGCTTACACGCCGGACTTTGGGCGGCGCTAACTCTTGAGGTCCTGGGTTCGGTTCCCGGTCGGGTCAATGTCGAAAACGAACTTTTCGATATTGTGTTCGGATCTGGGTGGTTGTGGTACCGTCGTTGTGTCTGATTTTCATGAAACGAGTGCTTTAGCTACTTACCTTGGGGTCAGAACAATGTATGTGATGTTGTCTCATATATATATATATTGAAAAACAAAAACAATAAAAGAAAATATCTAGAGTAAGTAGGTAATTTATAAATTTACGAAAAATAAAATAAAACATTTAGTTTCATTTATCTTATCCTCATGTGACCACGTCATGTGACCACGTCAATCCCACCAATGTAGGTATAAGTTTTGCGCGTTTTATGGAAGCTTGGACTCTGTTCGGGTATTTACTCATGTGGCCCTACTGCCATTTAATTTAAGTTCTAGAGCAAATAGGCACAAAACAAGTAGATCCACAGAGAGTAAACTTTTTATCGCAACGGCAGCGCTCGGACTGGTTCGAGATTCCGTGTCTATGAGAGGTTGTCTATGTGTGCGTTGCTCGAGCGCCTTTCTATGATATGACTAGTTGTTGCCCGCGACTTCGTTCGCGAAAACGAAAGCAAAAAAGAAAAATCCTATATGCTGGTCTGGGTCATGGTCTGTATATTAGGAAAGTTTCATTGAAATCCATTCAGTAGTTTTTAACGTGAAAGAGTAACAAACATCCATCCACACTTACAAACTTTCGCGTTTATAATATTAGTAGGATACCTTCTGCGAGTCTACTTGTTTTGTGAAATAGGCGCCATTTCCCTCGAGCGAAACACTGAACGCGACACTATCCCTCTCTTCCTTGTACAGTTGTCTCGCAGAGCGTAAAATGTGATTCCACAATGGTAGCATTTGGAGCGTGACGAGTCTCAAGTTACTATTGTGCTCCCGTGTCCTACATGAACAAGATGGCGACTGACACTGCAATTCGAATAATTTATACTATATTACATAACGTAAAGCTCGATGGCGCAGTGGTAAACCAACTCGGTATAGCTAATAAATAAATAACTTTAGCAAAAGCTGGATGGGTAAATAAAAAGTCACCAAATTTCTTTATGCGCGATGGAATGTTCGAGACAGTACAGGGGTGACTCCGGAGAGCAGCACGCGTACTCCTATGGAGGAAGGGTCAAAGAGTTCTTCAGAGCACTCGCCGTGGTGTAAGCGGTAGGAGACGCTGAGTGACGCTATATCTCTCCGCAATTGCAGGGCCTTGAGAGCATTAGTGACCTCTGCATTGCCGATAATGCGTATAGCGCTCCGCTGCAATCTGTCCAAGGCATCGAGAAGGTACTTAGCGGAACCGTCCCAAAGGTGTGGGCAATACTCCACGCAAGATCGCACCTATGTCTTGTACAAAAGGCACAACTGATCCGGCGTGAAGGATCGCCGCACCCTGTTCAGGACACCAAGTTTACGTGACGCTGTTTTTATCACGGCTTCGATATAGTCCCCCTGGTTCAGATCGCAGCGAATCTCCATACCGAGCATGTTAATGCTGCTCTGCAGGCCGAGTGATGTGCCTTGAATAGAGGGAAGGGGCACGTCTGTCGTCTTTTAGCTGCACAGCTTCTTCTGCACAGAAGAACGGACGCAAGAAACTGCACAGCTTTATGTAGAAGTAGCGACACTTACAAAATTATCTGCCGTTACCAAATTTACAATGACCTAAAAATATTTTAACAATTTCGCTGTCCAAACACTAAAACAATATATTAATCAATTGTTACGTATCACATGGGACAGGGAAGTTGTTAAATTTAGAAATACCCGTTGTAGAGATCGGAGGATTTGCTGTGGGAATCAAATTTGGGTGTAAAACCCCTGTATACCGCATCGGTGCTAAAGTAGCTGTAGCATGAGCGCTCAAGCCAAAATCCGGAGATCCTAGGTTTAGTTCCTTGTGAGAACCTTGTGAGAACCTTGTGAAGTCGTGATACAACTGTGGTCGTTTTAATAGCAAGGCCTGTGCTTAAATTACTTACTGCCGTACTCAGAGACGTCAATTAAGTTTTAATGACAATTAAGTCACTTGTTGTCACTTTCTTATGTATAGTGCTAGATAGAGAAGGAAAGACATTTTAATTGTCATTAAACTCAATTGACGTCTCTGAGTACGGCAGTTAGGTACCTACTATGAATATACATACTCTTAGATATAAATACAGATATTATACACATATCATATGATGATGATGATGAACTTAGATTAAGAATAAGAAACATTTATCGACCTGCACAAAAACAAAAGTGATTAAAGTTGAAACGTCGTCGTCCATAATGAGTAGTTCCCGCTGTTAATAGTAAAACATTAAGTGTCCAAAATTCGACAACAACCTTTACAATACTGACTGTAAATGTACAATTTTAACGCAAACTTTGACCCAACATTGAACTTTAAAGCTTTTACGACGATGTTTAATAACTGTGCCTTACAGTGCAAATACTGTGCTTTGACACAGTGCCCCAGTGCTTGCTTGGCAAAAAGTAACACAGAATTTCATTATATTACTAGATGATCGCTAGGAAGAGTGGTCTGCTATAAAATTGTTGCTAAATTGAAAAAAAAACCAAGTGTTGAAAAAATTCCACGAGCGGGATTCGAGCCCGCACCCCATGACATGCCGGGTCAGGTGCACTATCAACTATGCTATCGTGGCTCAATCCAACTCGCCGAAATTAACCAACACTATCCGCTCTAACTCTGTAAATTTTTAAACACTTTGTCTTTTTTCAAATTATTGTAATTTGTTCGCAACAAAATTTGCGTAAAATTGTAATTATGTGAATAATCATTGTGATAAAGTCAAAATTTAGATGCTGACCAGTATTCCTTTTTAAAACGTGTCGACCATTGGTGCCTCTGATTGGTACCACTACCTACCCCTTACACATGTTTCTTGTGATGATTACTTAGCTGTTAAACCGTAAACGAAACATATACATCGCAAATAGAAAACAACATTCATTAGCTCAAGATCTATCGACGTAAGATTCATAGGTATAGATCAGTTAAGTATCTCTTAACGACAGAGAGGACATAGCAAGCATATACCACAAAACGAGGAAACACATAATTATAGACCACACACATAGATCACCTCTCACTAGACATAGGTAACTCGGTAAAATACTTTTTTGTTTTTATTTATATCATTTTAACGCAAATTTTGTTGCGTAAAAATTTTTTCAACATTTGTGTTTTGGTAATCAGTCAAATTCCTTGCCCGCGCTCACAGTCTCTTTGAGTTTCGAACGAAAATGTATTCTTTCGTTTATTATTTCAACAATAAGAAAAAATAAACATATGTAGTTATTGTATTTTATTAAAATATACTCTGTCTGTTAAAATAAAACCCAGCCCGGTACTGCGCTGGGCGCCAACACATTTTGAAGAAACACATCCAGCGTAGTCCCCGAACGATCCTCTAAATGCCACTACACAGATTTTACAGAATACACTAAACATGCACATTAGTTTAGCCCCAAGACACCGTACTCGTAGAACAAGGGTACGACGACCCGGTTCACACGCGCTCCATACCACGTACAGACATGTACCTGGGCGCTTCTCTCCTCCACCACGGCCCGGTCAACCCGAGCCAAAGTCCGAGCCTGTAGAGGCGCCCTCGGGTTGTTCCGCTCCCCGACCCGATCCGAACCCTCCGGAGAATCTAGTAGGGCACGGGGACACGCCTTAGTGCGAGATGCCATTCTCTCTACAAAACCTCCGAAGGTGATTCGTTTTGTTATATACTTGTTCCACTTTATTCAGGATCGTGATTAAAGAAAACTCATTCTTGAAATTGCTTTATTAATTTACTCAGATTCCACCTTACATGACAATCGCTTATCTATCGTTGTACAGATTATATTGCATTGACCATAGACACATGATAATGTAACACGTTTCACACAGCTTGAGGAACCATTTAAGTTTCTCGCCGCCCCCAAAAAAGCCCGGTGAAGCTAAAAATGCCGTTTGAGGCAATCAGCAAACAAAAAAAACCTCCAAAAGATGGAATAGCCCTAGCAGTGGGACATAAAATGACCTGGTGATGGTGATGACACTGTACCTATTTGCAATTAACAAATTTGTAAAAGTACAATAATGTTTAGTCAGTAATTCGTGCGTGAGACCCTTGGCAAGAACTTCTTGCTCGCTACCAAGGCTTCTTGCCAAGAAGCCTTGGGCAGCGATTCGCTGACTTAGAAACATAAAAAAGGAAATTTGTCTTGTCTTAGAAGTTGCATGTCTGCAGTATTGATCTTTGCTCGTAATGTCGCAGCACGCGACGGCCTGATAGACGCCGAACGGATGCACATGAGATTAATACCGAAAATATTTTATTACAAATCTTAAAGTATAAATCACCGATATCATAATCAGCCCACATCAGTCCACTGCTGGACATATGATTAGATCTATTTATGATGATGATACACGCCTGCACACCAGACTAGGTACACCAAACTGTTAAACGGTTGAACATTTATTGAAGAAATTTGACGGTTTTGGATAAGTTGATGTCAGGAGTCTGTACCAAAACAATATGATGCAATAAAATGTCATATAGATATAGTCATATAGACTATGACTTGACATAAGCCTCTCCTAATGCATGCCACTGTGCCCGATATTCGGCTCTTCTCTGAGGTTTTAAGTCAAACTGTCTAGCATTGTTGTGTTCCGGCAGTAGAAGGTAAATCAAATAGCCAGTTCCTCTGTAGTTCAGGATATCGGGTGAGGTGCTCTTGCATCTTTGGCCTCATCTTTTCATACCATCAGTTACAAAAAAATATATTATTAATATTTAATGGGTGTTATTTAAACGGTTAGCGTTAAAGTGTTCGTATTTTTGTTAGCAAAAACATGCTAGTTGGGCAGCAACTTATGGTCAGCAAATATTTCTAAATCAGTCTGCAACTTATATCATTCTGAACAGCAGTCTTTTGCCGCTCCCCCCTTCCGTGACTGGCCCTCGCTACGCTGCGTTTCGCTCGGAAAAAAATAACTTAACCTAACCAAAAGTAAGGATTTCTTATGCTGACTGATTGTATAATCTGCTGACCAAATAATAATTTTGCTGAACAAATATTAATTTTGTAAATACAAATAAATTATTTCCCATATTTAATTAGTTATTTTAATAAACAAAAAGCTTGGGTTAAGGTTTGGTGGGTTCTAACATCATTAATGGACATTTTTATTATACTGATAAAAATAATCTAAAGATATTTCTCAAGATAAATGAGTCTTGGCTCGTGCCCCTCCCATGCAACCCAGTCGTGCTCATCAAAGCATGCACAAAACAAAAGCAACGGAAACGTTCCTCCAGTCGACGACAAGAAAGGCTACAGTACAGTTTTCTAAAGTAAACCCTAATATTTGTTACACATCCCAGCCAAAAAAACACAAATTAAAAACAATTTGGAAATAAAAACTCTTTCATTCTTAGTGGTAGAAAAAATTAAAAAGTTACAAGTTGCAATATTTTAACGGGCTGTCAAAAATACCGCCAAAAAGTCATGCGCAATACTTTAATTACGCACGTTACGTAATTAAAAGGTTGAAAATAATTAACTATGTAAAACGTTGCATAAGTTAACTCAAAAATACAAAACATTTCCCAAGTGCCTAGAAAGTATGCATGAATATTTTTTGAATACATTAAAAGTGGTTTGATTCACAACGGCATTGACTTCTTAAAAATGGATGCGGGCAAAGTCGCGTTCACCATCGCGCTTTTTGCTTTCATGGCGAAGTATGCGGGATGCCAAGACTATTTTCGAATGGTAAGTGTCCACCGTTTAACCATCTATTAGATATAATCTGTGCCAATTACTCTCAGGTAATTATACAATTTTACATTTTACTGTTGAAACGATTATTTCAAAATTGTATTACAATGTGCGTGGTTGTTGTTTTTATCTATGTTTTTCTTATATAGGCTATAGGCAGCCTATAGCATCCCACTTTTTTTTTGGATAGAGATTGCTGGTTGCCTCAGCCGGCATTTTCAGCTTCACCGGGCTTGTTTGGGGGCGGCGAGGAACGTAAAGGGTCCCTCAAGCCGTGTGAAAAGAAACACCTTCGGAGGTTTTCTAGAGGGAACGGCATCGCGCACTACTGCGCGTCCCTGTGCCCTACTAGATTCTCCGAAGGGTTCGGACAGATCGGAAAGCATCCCACGGTTTAGCAACGACACTTAGTGCGAGTTGGTGAATGGTAGACTATCATATTTAGAGAAGGGAGAACCCATAATAACTGAACCGAGTTATTACTCGGTAATATTATGTACCCTACTATTTAAAAACAGTTTGTGTAGGACATGTGGAGAAAAGCAGAATACAGCACCACAAGATAAGGAGACTACTAAGATAAGATAAGATCTATCCCACACTCGGAATCAAACACGAGACCTCTCAGTACGAGACCAATGGTCTAGCTGCAATGTCATTTGATCTCAAAAGAGGTGTCGCATTTAAAAAATTGTCCCTGACACTGTAAGGCTTCTCCAATTAAGAACAAGAAGAAGAATTTACACACATTACCCAATTATATCCACGTCACGTTCGTAAAACAAAAAGTACCTAATTTAACCACAAACAGTAGTTACTAGAACTAGGGTTGCCAACCATACTTTACGTATCCTACGTTATTTTCCATCCCCCATACTTTATTCGAACGGAATATACCTGATGACATAATTTCTGAACTACTGAATGATACTCAGACTCAGGTGAAGTGAAACGAAACGCAACGCGTAAATACGTAAATAAATTTTGAAAATACTTAATTAATTTTCAAATCCTTTTTTTTACTAGTTAGATTTACTTTAATTTCCTGAAAATTAGTTGGCAACCCTAACTAGAACCTGCTCCGTTCCGCTACCGTACCCCTTGTAAGCACTTGTGACACTTTTGGCAAACCTTCACAGTATGAATTTAAATTACATCAGCGGAGTGAGATAATTATTCTTTGATTTTATGGGGTAATGGTGTATTTATTCCATCGCGCACTAAGAAAAACGGTGACTTCCTTCTTTGTCGCACCTCCAAAAGACCGATCCGATCCGAACCGCTCGGCGAATCTAATAGGGCACGGGGACACGCACTAGTGCGTGATGCCGTTCCCTCTAGAAAACACCTCCGAAGGTGATTCGTTTCACACGGCTTGAGGTACCCTTTAAGTTTTTCGCCGCCCCCGAAAAAGCCCGGTGAAGCTGAAAATGCCGTTTGAGACAATCAGCAAACTCTCCATAAAAAAACCTCCAAAAGATTAAATAGTCTGCTAGCGCACGTTTTCCCTCCTTCCTGTGATATGGGATCATTCAAACGAGGCGTGAAGAGGCACCTTGTGGGCCGGCAGGGTGAGGGTGACTGATGCTGCGTTGTTTTCACGCTGCACCAGTTGTCCTTGCGTCTGGACTCCATATTCACTTAACATCAGGTGAAACAGGAGTCATTTGCTTTGCTAAGTATTAAAAAAAATAACATCTAAGCTATCCGCCGAGGTACTCTCAAAGAGTACACCATGGGTTTTACAAAAAGGGTGTGAAAGGTCTTTACAGGGTCGGCAACGCGTAAGAAACTCTCAACCTCTCATAGAAATATAAAAAATCAATTTATAAAATATAGTGAAAAAATAGTGCGGCTGCCGCCCGGATTGCGGAAGACCCAGGTTCGATTACTGGCAGGGTCGGGTAGGCATTTCATTTTTTTCACTACCTATATTTTATAAATATACATAATAAATCTTATTCAGGTCGTATGCTTCATTGCCAACTAATTTGAATAAAACATACATATATTATGTTGATAAAATACTTTGTTAGTTTGCTAAAATGCGTCAGAGTGAAGTTGACTGATGCTGCGTTGTTTTCACGCTGCACCAGTTGTCTTCGCGTCTGGACTCCATTTCCACTTAGCATCAGGTGGTGTGGAGTCATTTGCCGTGCTAAGTATATATAAAAAAAAAAGTAGTTACATCAATTGTAAATTTAGTACATTTTGTGTCATTAGGTATGTACTAAATCAAAATCAAAGCAAAATCTCGTTATACCAACACAAAAGAAAAAAAATCACGAAATAAATTGCTAATGGTAGAGCCACGATCGCATAGTTGGTAGTGCACCCGACCCTGCGGTTTCGAATCCCACTCGTGGGAATATTTTCAACACTTATTTTTCAAATTTGTCGTGTCATGATTTCTTTTAAAGAAATCCAACATACAGAATTTCCTATTGAATAGGCCGACAAAGAAAGTGTTTAATACTCAATGTCCGGTGTCTGTCCGTCTGTCTCGTCACAGCACAGGGAGTTTACGGCAGACTAGTACCTATATAGTACAGTCATCGGCAAAAGTCATTGAACAAAACCTACTATTACATTTTTTTAAGCACTTGGCCCTCAGCTATCAACTCTAATGAACAGGGTGCCAGTGTGAGTACTATCCGTATTCATTCGATTACGTTTGCGAAAACGTAAATTAGTATGGTATTGAAGCAGCGCCTCGGCGACATACGAGGAGTTAAATTTTTGCCATAGAAATTCTCGTTTTCGTTAACGTGATCGAATGGCGAATGAAACTCGCACTTGCCTTGGCACCCTGATGTAAAGAGAAGCTATGGCCGAAAGTGGAAGCGCACCCAAATCGTCAACTACCGAATTTTTATAAATAGCTTTACAAAAACATTTTATAAATAGCTTGACCACTTCTTAACTGATCTTTAGTATTTGTAAAATATTATGATCAGATGTTAATGACGGTAGTTGTTGACATTGAATTGGCGCCTTTGGCTTTCAAAGTAAAAAAGTAAATAGTGTCGAATAATTTCGGCGGGCTGGTTAGAACCACGATAGCTCAATTGGAAGAGCACCTGACCCGGTATGTCAGAAGGGTGCAGGTTCAAATCCTGCTCGTGGAAACTTTTTCAACATTGTGTGTTTGTAATTTGTATCGCAACAAAATTTGCGTTAAAATTATATAAACAAAACAAAAACATTTTATAAATAGCTTGCCCACTTCTTAACTGATCTTTAGTATTTGTAAAAATATTATGATCAGATGTTAATGACGGTAGTTGTTGACATTGAATTGGCGCCTTTGGCTTTCAAAGTAAAAAAGTAAATAGTGTTGAATAATTTCGGCGGCCTGGTACCACGATAGTATATATAACCTTAGCGACCGCAGACAGGGCGCGTTAACTTTAAAAATCTAAAGAACTAGTCTGTGTTTGCATTTCTAACCGTTTCGAGGCCTCATCTGTTTCAAAGGCAATTGTTGTTATAAGTAAGTACTAAGGTTGTGACAAAAGTTAATCTTCATTTAAAAAAATGGCAGGATGTCCTTCGTGCTATATGAAGATTATTAAATGAATTACTACCGTCACAACTTAATCTTGATGGCATTGTTCTGGCCGACCTTGGCTCGGCAATGCACGACAAGCGGATAGACCAAATTGCTTATTACATTATTTTAATAGCGCCCTCTTTTGGTGCCATCTTTTATACCTAAATACATACATACATACCCAACACGACGCCACTTACCATAAACAAAGTAGTTAGATGTTAACATAAAAAATATTGCTTACTACACCACAGCTAGAGTTGGCTGGAAGAGATCTCTTCTAGAGATAAGCTCACCTTTGTATATGTTTTGTGTGACGTGTGTTTTAATGTAATTTATTTGTACAATAAAGGATTTATAATAAAAAGTAGGGTTTCGAGGTGGAATAGATATGATATAAGGAGGTTATTTATTTATTTTATTTATTTAATCTTTATTGCACAATACATTAAAATAAAGTACAAAACGCGGACTTAATGCCAAATGGCATTCTCTACCAGTCGACTTAATTTGTCGTCCTAAGTAGTAGTCGAGGTTAAATCTCCTCCTAATATAATAATATCACAATACGAGGTTATATTCACAGAAACACAGCTATGTGTAAAGCAATAGATATATTGTACTTTGAAAAAACGATACAAACACAACAGAACATTTTACTACGATTGACATCTCCAAGTCAATTATCAAATAACGAATACGGAGTGACACATTAAAAATAATATTTAGATTACAAAAACTCTAACATCAGTGATGGGTCGCTAGCCGATCGCCTGATGTGCGAGCATCTTGGAACACTTTGTCCTTTAGTCGGCTCTTACGACAAGCACGGGAAATTAGGCAGCTGTCTGATACATTATATTTTACGTCCCAGACCAACATTCGGAATCTGCTATTATGGCTATATATGGAGTGACCTGACCCCAGTGTATATAGGTCCCAGGTATCTCATATGACTAGCAAAATAGAATAAGATACATAAACTTAATATATCAGCCTCCTAGCCATAAATATATATACGACAAAAATGTTTTTAATATGTGTATTTTAATTTTTAACAAGCTTCCTGATGATATAAAACTAATTAGTATAAATAAATTTAGAAGTGTATTAACAAAATGGCTATTAGGACATTGCTTTTATAGTGTTAATGAATTCTTAAACCATAAAATAAAACCATAATTTTGTCATAATAACTTCTAAGATTTTTGCACGCCTGCTTGCAGGTTGAATACAATTGTGCTAAATTTAAAAAATGTGACTTCCTAATTTACTGTGTTCTAGCAAATAAATTTATTATCTTATCTTATCTTAGCAACCCTTTTAACTTTGACGTTAGCAAAGTATTATATGGTGCAACTCATTGTACTAGATGCCTCTGTTAGTGAGGATCGTCAATGACAATGTTACGTTTAACAGTTAAATTAACCGGAATTTTGAATTTTGGTAACACCCTTAGAGTAACGGACGCATTGGCCCTTCAACACTTAGTCCGAGTAACGACTCAGAACGCTCCAGTTCCGAAACATGGCGACACGACACACATGTCACGTGGAACAAACAAACAAACATTATAATACAATAACCGAAACAAAGAACTCAATGGCGCATTTTCTAACGCGCCCGGTCTGCGATTGCTGTGGTAAAGTAACTTCGCAAAGGCCGGTCATCGGATGGGTGGCCTACCCCCAATAGTGAGTAGAGACGGGCTGAAAATGATGATCATTTGTTTCAATGTGACCAATATTGAATCATCTGAAGCTCCTCCGTGCTTCGGAAGGCACGTAAAGCCGTTGGTCCCGCAAATACGCACTACGCGTGGTGGTTTATGGCCCGATCTCCCAATCCATCAATAGGGAAGGCTCGTACCCCAGCAGTGGAGACATGAAATGAGCTGGTGATTAACAAAATTGCCTGATGATCCTGATGATCAAAACCGCCTTGATGGTCTACTTTTAAGACCACTAGTCTCTCAACCAGACATCTTGGGTTCCGTTCCTAGCGACGATTACATAATTGTACTCTGATTGGTTGGTAGTAGGACTGGTTTTATAAAAATCTGGCTAGCTACCACCATCTTGTGTCAATGCCGCTATAACTTTAGCCAGTGCCTCAGTAAGTAAAGATTCCGGGTGAAGTGTGCTTTCATCTCCAGCCTGAATCATCACTTGTACCATCAAATAGGGTGTAAACCAAGTGCTTCCCCATCATCCTAACCAATATTATAAATGCGAAAGTGAGTTTGTTTGTGTGTTTGTTTGTTTTTTTACGCTTTCACGCGTAATCTAGAAATTGCTCAGAATACGTAAAGTTCTGAGAGAAATTGTCAATGCGATACGAAGTCCGCCGGGTCAGCTAGTTTAGATAAATACAGCGTGTGTATTCCATACGATCCTAAATTTTGACATACGATAGATTTAAGCAGTATTAAGAGGTACAGTAATAAGTTTTAACAGATACTTTCACTAATTAAGCGTAATGATTTTTTTTAGCAATGTAATGCAAATATTGAGTTGACAATTTTGAAAGGCCGGTTTAAGTGCTTACGTAGGCGACTTGGTTATTTGAATACATTGCGTGCCGAATTAATTTGTATGAAAAAAAAAGTATTTTCTTTTGTTAACTTAATGTACACACGCCTGCACATCAACCTGTCCAAAACTGTCAAATTTCTTCAGGACATTGTCAACCTTAAACCTTAAGCATAAAGTTCAAAGTCTATTGAGGAAATATGACAGTTTGTGGTAGGTTGATGTGCAGGCGTCTTTTTTTTTTATACTTAGCACGGCAAATGACTCCACACCACCTGATGTTAAGTGGAAATGGAGTCCAGACGCGAAGATAACTGGTGCAGCGTGAAAACAACGCAGCATCAGTCAACCTCACTCTGCCGGCCCACAAGGTCACGCCTCACGCCTCGTTTGAAGGACCCCATATCATAGGAAAGAGGGAAAACATGTGCTGGTAGACTATTCCATCTTTTGGAAGTGCGACAAAGAAACGAGTCACCAAACTTCTTTGTGCGCGATGGGATATGTGTGACAGTGAAACGATGACACCGGAGAGCAGCACGTGTACTCCTATGGAGGAAGGGAGAAGGTGGGATAAGGTCAAAGAGTTCTTCAGAGCACTCGCCGTGATTGACTGTACCAATTTACGTTAATTAAGGTCTTATCAAACTGCCCTTAAAATATAGGATCGTATGGAATACACACGCTGTATAATTGGTTTTCCAGGGTACAAACACGAATTCGGCGGAAGCAATGCAGTTCCTCAGGGAGTACGATCGGGAGGCATCAGGAATGTGCTACAGGTATGTTGGATTACGTTACTTATTATTTTAACTATCATTGTCTTCCAGGCGACACTTTGAAAAAATACATCAACTTTCATCGAAATTGTAGGAGTATGACAAGACCACCGAATCATAATATTTTATCAACATTTGTGTTTTGGTAATTTGTTTCACAACAAAATTTGCGTTAAAATTATATAAACAAAACAAAAATATTTTATAGATAGCTTGCCTACTTCATCCTTAATTCTTAGTATTTGTAAAAATATTATGATCAGATGTTAATGACGGTAGTTGTTGACATTGAATTGGCGCCTTTGGCTTTCAAAGTAAAAAGTAAATAGTGTTGAATAATTTCGGCGGGCTGGTTAGAACCACGATAGCTCAATTGGGGGAGCACCTGACCCGGTATGTCAGAAGGGTGCAGGTTCGAATCCTGCTCGTGGAAATTTTTTCAAGATTTGTGTTTTTGTAATTTGTTTCGTATTAACATTTGCTTTAAAATTATATAAACAAAACAAAAACATTTTAAAACCTGCACAGCTAAAAGACGTCCTGAATAGTAGAATAGAATAGAATAGAATAGAAAAGTTTTTATTAACATACAGTAGGTTAAATATAAATATTTTCAGACGATTCAAAAGCGCTTACCTAATTAGTTTGCTTGAATAAAGATTCATTTCATTTCATTACAGAGTGACAATGTCCCAATGGAAATTCGTCACCAACATCACGGATTACAACCGAAGGAGGATGGTGGAAGAGTTGGCTCTCAGCTCCAAGTTCGAGAGGTTATCCTGGAGGAAGGCAGCGGCTTACGACGCGTCCAGGCTGCCAGACCCTCAGGGGAGGAGACAACTTATTAAGGTGGTGCAAGCCAGCAGGGCCGCGTTGCCAGACGACAAGTTCTCGGAGGTGAGACACGAAGCTTTTATGCTAACGTGTTTTTTTGCTATTCGATAATGTTATGAAGGAAAAAAGTACAAAATTATATACCAATTAATTTTATGCAAATAATGTGTCGAATAATTTGAAGAATGTGTTGATAAGTGTACACGAGCGGGATTCGGACACGCACCCCATAACATGCCGGGTCAGGTACACTACCAACTATGCTATTGTAATATTTATTTATTTTCTTTAAAAAAATCCCATAACTCTATTCATTACCGATTACATGTAAATCTCGTTTTAAAATCAAAGCAGAGGCTAGATAGATTTATTTTCTATCGAGAAAATGTGTCGTAATCATGTTTTGGCTTCTACAATAATTCGTAATATATCCTCAATTAACATATATCCAAATATCAAACACCTAATCTTAATGTTTTTGTTTTGTTTATATAATTTTAACGCAAATTTTGTTGCGAAACAAATTACAAACTTTGAAAAACACAAATGTTGAAAAAATTTTTAATGACGGTAATTGTTGACATTGAATTGGCGCCTTTGGCTTTCAAAGCAAAAAAGTAAATAGTGTTGAATAATTTCGACGGGCTGGTTTGAACCACGACAGCTCAATTGGAAGAGCACCTGACCCGGTATGTCATCAGAAGGGTGTTGGTTCAAATCCTGCTCGTGGAAATTTTTTCAACATTTGTGCTTTTGTAACCTAATCTTAATATTTTTGTGGTATTTCTTGATTTGAAAAACCCATTTTTTTTACATCTCCACTTAAATGCGGCGGGTTGACATAATTAGTAATTAATTATTTTTAATACAAATAGCCATTACTTTCCCAATGCAAGGCAAAGGCCCCCCTCCCTCTACCTATCTCTATCATGAGCTAGTTTATATCTATACTAATATTATAAAGAGGAAAGCTTTGTATTTTTGTATGTTTGTTTTTAACGAATAAACTCAAAAACTACTGGACTGATTTAAAAATTCTTTCACCATTAGAATGCTACAATAACATTGAGTAACATAGGCTAAAAAGAAATGTCCACCCGTGCGAAGCCGGGACGGGACGCAAGTTAAAATATAAAAATAAAATACGAGTATTAGACAACATCGCATACATAGCTCTGACTCCAAATACACTAGCTTAAATACTTGTGTTATGGAAATCAGGAACAACAACCGACGGTACCACAACCACCCAGACCCGAGAAAACATGAAAAAAGATCGTTACTCTACATTGATTCGATATATTCGATATTGACTACGGAGGTCGTCAAAATTCGTCGGAATTCTTTAAGTGGGAGTCTAGCTCATCCTGCCATCTCCTTCTGGGGTTTCCACGTTGTCGTCGTCCGTTTGTGACCGTGATGATGACATGATGTGACAATATTTGCCCAGAATTCGTCCGACATACGGGCAACGTCCGAAAACGTCGACATCCAGTCCAATCCCACTTTCGTTGGCTGGCTTTTTGAGCTAGGTCTGCTAATTGTGTTTTGGGTTTTAGAGGCGATTAACTTAACTGCCAAGATACAGCGCTCCACAGCTCGATAATTAATTAATTAGTTAGTAATTATAAAAATCTCTTGCAGATCCAGCAGCTCATAACAGAGATGAAGGAGATATACAACATGGCGAAAATATGCCCGTACGGCCAAAAGCCTTACGACCCTCACATTCCAAGAGTACCAACCTACAACCAAGACTTCAACACAAACCAGTACCAACTAGCGAACCAGCCTTATCAGCATTACCAACCGCACCAGGAGAACCAAGAATACCCCAATTACTGCGATATGCAACTAGACCCTGAGATATCCAGGATTCTGGCACACTCCAGAATCGAGAGTGAGCTCTTGTATGTGTGGAAGAGTTTTAGGGAGCAGACTGGGCCGAAACTGAAGAACCGCTTCATGAGATATGTGCAGTTGGCTAATCAAGCTGCCGTGACTACGGGTAAGCTTCGCTTTAGTCTGGTAGATCTGTTCTCGGACTTAGTGATTCAGAACTTGAAATCTGCTGCTATATTTTTTTTACAATCGTGTCTCATTAACCTGATTTTGACATTTCGACTGTCGTGTACCGTGCGGCCTGAGAGAGAGAAAATAAGAAGAAATTTGGGCATTCTCCTGATACTAGGTCTGCCCCTGCATCTTGGGCCATCCTCTAGGATGCTGGTCCACCGCTCGTAACATCTTGAAGTCGGTAAAGTAATATCAAGAAAAGAGTACGAGAAGTATTCCATGATTTTTGTAACCCTTCTCTATGTAACGGTATAAAATATTTGATTTGGTTTGATGCACTGCTACATATAAAAAGCTGTTACCTTTTCCAGGGTTCAGAGATGCGGGTGATCAAATGCGAGCAGCCTACGACGACCCATCCTTCAGGACGAGTGTCGAAGAGATCTACAACCAAGTAGCTCCGCTCTACAAGCAACTGTTCACGTACGTGCGCAGGCGACTCGTGCTGAGATACGGGGAGACGAGCGTACGGTCCGACGGGCCTATACCAGCTCATTTGTTAGGTAAGGTCGGGTAGTTTTATGGCAGTTTTTTAAACTGGTCTAGTATTGGTCTAGCTGGTGTGAGGGCAACTTCACAGTGACGTAATAAAGTACTAGAAAAATTCAACGAGTCTTCTAGAGTCTCGGTAGCTCAGCAGTCAGGGCATGGGACCGGCAATACAAGGGTCGTGGGCTCTCTCTAGCTTCCTGGGACTGGTGGATTTTTGATGTGTAACACCTTTCCGCTCGTTTTCTATATAAGCAATTTGTGGGACTGATTTCGTGGAAGGGGACGGAAGTATGTTTAACAGTGTAACAGAAAGTCGGGGAAGCGCGCAAGCGCGCGCCATTTTGTTAGTTTACAATCGATATTATGAACATGATATATTGTGCCTACAATATATATCATGTTCATAATATACTCCGTTGCCTGACGAGGGCAGCTGACTGACGCCATAAGTGTAAAGTGTTCGTGCAACAGTGTAAAGTGGTGTGTATTGAAATGTGCTATCTTCCGTAGCCTTTCCGGTAATTCTTATACCTACTATTTTTGTGTTATTATTAAGGTACATATAGCTTTTTTTTATACATTTTAAATTTTTTATACATTTTAAACTTATTTTACTTGCTCATTTATTTTTTTTATATTTTTTGTATACAGTCACTACTGTATCTATATTTTTTTTTCTTCAGTTTCTTTATTTCGATATAAATCTTGTGTAACACCCTCTGTACAGCTGTGAAACAAGCAACAATACACGCAGTCATAACTTTATCTGTTGTTTCTCTAACCAACCTCATCAAGTAAACCTCTCGTCGTCATACAAATACCTCAGCCAAAAAGAAGCAGTTGTATAATACTATTATCATATGTGACATATTGTGTCATTTGACTATCGAAGGTCATTTCGATATGTCAAATGTCTTCTAATGAGTATTTACTGCATTTATTTTATAGTTATAAAATTATGTAATACCTGACCCATTTTTTTCAGAATATAACGTTAAAATTGCTCATTACTAAGGTGAGATGTCAAATGTTACAAATCATATGCGACTACTGTAAGGCTCGCTCGTTTTTTTTGCTAGTAGTATGTTGTCTGGTCTAGTAGTTAAGACCACCGGCATCGGCCTCATACCCAGAAGCCCCGAGCTGGACTCCTAGAGGGTGGTGGGATGTTTGTTCTCGGTTTTGTAGGTGGTAAAGCTAGTTTTCAAATACCACCATTATGTCTTATTATGTCACCATAACCACCATGTTAATAGCTAGCATTGTTGTGTTTCGACAGTTAAGAGATAAGATAGCCAGTTCCTTAGTGATTGAGGATTTCGCGTGAAGTGCACTTTATCTTTGACCTTATTATCACTTAACATCAAGTGAGATAAATCATCTATGACAGAGAAGGAATTGTACTAGGCTGTTTAGTGGGTATGCTTCCCTTACCCCAGTGCCCGTGACCCCGTCCCACATAATCAGGTCTCTGTCCTGGCCAGTGTACACATCAAACTGCATTATCCCTAGTGTTGCGTAAAAGCGACATGGCTTGGTGATAGAATTCTTACCAGTAATGTGTTTTTTAAATACAATAATTGTACTGTAACTAAACCTTGGTGGGGTTTTTTTGAGAGATTTTGCTGCTGATTGCCTCAGATGGCTTTTTCAGCTTCACCGGGCTTTTTTGAGCGCAGCGAGAAACTTAAAGGTATGATTCCGAACTCCGAACTCCGATAATAATAGAATATATGGCCCCCATATATTCTCAATCCTACTAATATTATAAACGCGAAAGTTTGTAAGTATGGATGGATGTTCGTTAATCTTTCACGTAAAAACTACTGAATGGATTTTAATGAAACTTTCCTCATATACAGACCATGACCCAGACCAGCATATAGGATACTTTTTTTTTTCATACTTTTTTTTTTTTTGCTGTAGTCGTCGTGAACGAAGTCACGGGCAACAACTAGTAAGGTTATATGAGATTACATTTCGATCTACGCAGAAATGTCGCGGCAGCAATGCAGCGGCAGCAATACTGCGCGGCAGTGTCGCCCCACCTCCGTCTTGCCCGGAATCAGCGCGGCAAGCAGCACCACAGTGACTGCACTGCTGCGTGCAGCGGAGTTCGGAATCATACTTTTAAGGGCTCCTTAACGAATCACCGTCAGAGGTTTTCTGGAGGGAACGGCAACACGCACTAGTGCGTGTCCCCATGCCCTACTAGATTCTCCGAAGGGTTCGGATCGGATCGGGATCGGGACCCTTGTGGGTGATAGACAAGACTGCGCTAACTGAATGGTCCATTTTCAGGTAACATGTGGGCGCAGAACTGGAAGTCTATAATGGATTTGGTGATGCCCTTCCCCCAGGCACCAAACGTGGATGTGACAGCTGAGATGCTACGCCAAGGGTTCACTCCTCTAAGGTAACTAACTAACGAGCGATTCGCTTTTTCCCAGTTAAGTTCACTTTATAACAGCATTTAGTTACAGGGTGTTTGATAATTTGTGACTTTGTTTGTCTCTTTGAGGAGGTTAATCACTGGAAAAGTTCAAGTATGTTTATTATCCCGAAACATAGCCAAGCATCCAAGTATGATGAACACCGTGATAATATGTAAAATCATAATAGTGTTCTAATGTTTACGCGATCACTACACATTGAAATGAAACAACTTGTACGGATCTACTCGCGTTTATTTTTTCACATTAGTTTTAATTAATGTTTATCCTGACGTATCGAACCCTTTGCAGGGTCCGTGGTCACAGGGAGACTGAGGTGTTGATCGTCTCATAATTAGTTGGTAGCTTGTATACCCTCATTTAAATTTAATCACGTGCGTACCGTTTTACGCAGAAAGAGCTTACAGTATCTTTTAAATGTCTTTTTAGTAAACGTTAATTAAATCTAATGTATAAAATAAACTCGAGTATCTATCTACTCGATCTAGTACTACAGATCTCCGTAAAAGTTTTTATTCAAATAGATTTACTTTTTTACAAAAACACAAATGTTGAAAAAAATTCCACGAACGGGATTTGAACCTGCACCCTTCTGACATACCGGGTCAGGTGCTCTTCCAATTGAGCTATCGCGGCATAGCATCAATTGGAAGGGCAAGTTCAAATCCTGCTCGTGGAAATTTTTCCAACATTTGTGTTTTTGTAATTTGTTTCGCAACAAAATTTGCGTTAAAATTATATAAGCAAAACATAAACATTTTACTTTTCTATACAAAATCGAAGATTGGGCTCAGTGGCATGCATTGGGAGAGGCCCATCTCCAGCTTTTGACTGATGTGGGCTAATTATGATGATGATGAGATAAAGTTAAGTTATTATGAAGCCAATCAGGTCCATTTCCTGGCTGGGTCGGGTAGGCATTTAATTTGTTCACTGTATTTTGTAAATATTCAATATTTATGCTTGTTTCAGAATGTTCCAGATGGCTGAGGAGTTCTACACCTCCCTAGGCCTGAAGCCTGTCCCCCCAGAGTTCTGGCGCGGGTCCATGCTGGTCAGGCCTCCGCAGAGGAGCGTGCAGTGCACCGCCAGCGCGTGGGACTTCTGCAACAGGATCGATTACAGGTACCGACCACATTCTTAGTTAAATCAAATTAGAAAAATATCTTATTAATTTGTTTAGCCTTCCTAAGTGACGTACCTCTAACTACGTTGGTAGCTTTATTTATTTATTTATTTATTTATTTATTCAACAATGTTTCACATTTATCATTTATCTAAACACAAGATACAGAAGATGTTACTTAAACATAAGCCAATTACAAGGAAGGAAGGTAGATTAAATTTTTGTCGAATGATAACTTACAGAATAAGTGTGAATCTGATTGTGTTGTGTCGATGTGTGATAGTACATTTTAGTTTGTAATTTATACTGAATTTTTACATATTTATTTAAATTTAAATTTTATTTACACTATAACCTGCATGCTTTGGTTACCTGTAATTGTAAGGACAGTCTAAGCAACTCTGCATATTGTATTTATATTGATTTAATTGATGATCATAATCTATACTAATATTATAAAGAGGAAAGCTTTGTATATTTGCATGTATGTATGTATGTTTGTAACGAATAAACTCGAAAACTACTGGACCGATTTAAAAATATTTCACCATTAGAATGGATTGCTACATTAGCTCTGAGTAACATAGGCTATATTTAAAAAAAAACTCCACCCGTGCGAAGCCGGGGCGGGCCGATAGTGCATAAATAAATATATACATAGACAGAAAAAGACTCCGGCGTTATCTGCACTTCAAATCAGGTGAGATGACGTTCAAGTGCTTGCTTGAGTCTTTTTTTTCTTAGATATGACTTCGTGCGGTTGTCACATATGGTCAAAGTATTTTTTTTATACGAGCTATATATACTACTCAAAACAAAATAAGGGCCACGAGGTATTTTGTCTGTACCATGAAAAAAATAAAACCAATATTAATTTTTTTGTCTCCATAACGAAAACTAATGTTGTTTTTACCGTGTAGACCAATAAATTTATTCCAATAATAATGATTAAAAAGTTTATTTGCTTTTGAAAGAAAAAACACATTTAAGGTTAAAAATAAAAACAATGTAAAGTTACTGAAAACAAAAGAAAATACTCCATGCTCATCTTTTAGTAACGGGTATGCCCCCCTCGTTTCGTTACGCACTCCTGAAGCCTGGAGTGCATGCTCTCAATCAAATGCCTGACATTTTCCATTGGAATCTCTTCCCAGGCCCTTTTAACAGCGTTGATGAGTTGCTGTTGGTTGTGGATTTCCTGATCACCGTCTCTAACTCTTCGTTTCAACTGATCCCACATGTGCTCTATTGGATTTAAGTCCGGACTGTTCGCCGGCCACGGCAAGACTTGAATTTGAGACGATTCCAGTACAAACCGAGTCGCTTGAGCCGTGTGTGCACGAGCATTGTCTTGCATCAAGATGAATCCAGGACCCGCTCGCTGGGCAAATGGGATCACATGTGGTCTGACGACTTCCTCAATATACCGCTGAGCAGTAACAGTACCCTCATTTAAAATAGCGAGCTCAGTTTTGCCGTGTAAGCTTATCCCGCCCCAAATCATTACATTTGGACCACCAAAACGATCGACTTCATGGATGCAGGCTTCTGAAAATCTCTCGCCGCGTCTTCTCCATACTCTAATACGCCGATCGTCGTTAAAAAATTTAACTTTGCATTCGTCTGTGAAGAGCACCATGCCCCATTGGTTTATGTCCCAGTCCAAATGTTGACGGGAAAATCTTAAACGATTTGCACGATGATTTCTGGTTAATGGAATACGGACAACTCGCCTTCTTGATGCCTGCTGGTCTTCATGCAATCGATTACGAATAGTTTGGTCACTGACACGAGTACCCGTTGTGAGCCGTAAACGATTTTGCAGCTTGCGGGCCGTCGTTGTGCGATCTCGGCGCGCACTTAATCGAATGTAACGATCCTTTTGAGCTGTTGTAATGCGAACTCTGCCCGAACCAGGTCTTCTTCTAACACTGCCGGTCTCTTGGAAACGATTCCATAGATTTTGAATAGCTCTTCGAGAAAATCCCAATTGCAAACCCACAGATCGCTGCGAATGACCTTCTTCAATCATTGTAACGGCTCTGGTTGCTGTCAGCGAGTCCATATGACGCCTGCGTGCTTGTGGCATATTGCAAAAGATGTTTCTGACTCGAGATATCAATGAACTCTGATAATTTCTAATAAACCAAGAAGCTAAGGAAAGCAAAACGTCAAAGAAAATGGAACCAAAATTTTCAAAAATAATTTTAAATCAAATTTTATTTAAAATTGTTGCCAGCATTAGATGAATACTACAATATTAAAAAGTTTAGGTATCAAAGAGTTTGTATACTCAATATTTTACTACTTTCAATATGTAAATGTTTAATAATTTACACCAAAATGAAAAAATACCTCGTGGCCCTTATTTTGTTTTGAGTAGTATATAAATAAACAATACATTATTTTTTGAATAGATGATAATAGAAATTAGTAGTGATAAATGACACCCTCTCCAACCCCTTGAGTATCATAGCCCACTACACACGACTTTAAAGTTTATACTGACACCCCCTATCAGCCGTCAGGTTACAAAGTAGGTGTCAGACAACCTAGCGCAAGCACAAGGGACCGTCTGTGTCAGGTCATAGCGCCGGATCAGGACGCGCCGAAGCGCATTCTTCATCCGGTACTTTTAAGACTGGTGTCTCGAACGAGTTGCCCCGTGGACACGTATAGTCCACTAACTAATAGAGTATCACAGTAAAGATTGTCGGGCTTTACTGAGAGACCTCACGCGGACTTCTTGAGAGAATTCGAAAAGTGACGTGCAATTTTTTGTTTTTGTCAACACTCATGCACGCTCACGAACACTTAACGGTTGATAATCCACCATTTCATATTAATATTCGAGATAGGTAACAGTTTTTTTTTAAATAAAAAAATCTTGACTTGACTCTTCACTTTCTCGCCGGAAAGTCGTATTTTACTTATTAAACTTTTTTATTTTTATTTTTTTAGAATCAAACAGTGCACGGAGGTGACGATGCAGGATCTGATCTCCACCCACCACGAGATGGCTCACATCCAGTACTACCAGCAGTACGCAGAACAGCCCCAGCTGTTCAGGGACGGAGCTAACCCGGGTGAGGACTGAGGACGCTTGTATACGCAATACTACCGCCTCTGTGGTTTATTGATTAAGACCCAGAGGTCATCATCATCATCAGCCTACACTAGTCCACTGCTGGACATAGGCCTCTCCTTGTGCACGCCACTGCACGATCCGCGGCTACTCTCACCCAGCTCCGTCAGCCACCTTGTTGGTATTGTCGCTCCACCTAGTCTGAGGGCGTCCTATACTACGTTTGCCGATACGCGGTCTCCACCCACAGGTCCACAGAGGTCCACAGGTCCACTGGACCCAGAGGTCCCGGGTTGGATTCCCAGCGGGGGGTACATGTTTGTGTACTCGGTTTGGTTGGTGGTAGGGTCACCATCTTATATAAGACGCCATAACATTAATGTTTGTAGCATTGTTGTGTTTCGGAAGCTAGAGATAAGATAGCCAGTGCCTCAGTACCTAGTTAAGGATTCCGGGTGAAGTGCGCTTCCACCATTAGCCTTATCATCACCTAACATCAGATGAGATGAAGGCCAAGTGCTTACACGTAAGATATTACAAAAAAACAGAAACGTCTATCCAGGTGGCGATTTTTGAACCGGTGACAAATTCTCATGCTGTGATGTCAATTGTTAATGCTCCTTGTTCTCGTATTCAAAGTCACTGGTAATTTTTAACACCGAAAGTTCAACACTCAATTATTTATTGCATTCTATACAATAGTAAGAAGATGGTAGGTAAAATTACAATAAGTACAGTCACAAGCAAAAATATGTAAACAATTGTAACTCTTAATACAATGGAATGAGAGTTAAAGTGTAGATATATCGGTGCTCGCGACTGTACCTTGTAGACCTTGAAAGAGGCACAACAATCATGTTATATTAAAATATATATATTGAGAGGACGACTTACTCCTTTTACAAAAACATTGACCTCAATAGGGGTTTGCTGACGGGGGGGGGGGGGCGGAGGGTTAGAGTCCTCCCCTCCAATCCCGCCAATCGCGTGTACACTGGGTAAGCAACGGAAACAGAATAAACACAAAATAAAACGGCGGTTTGACGTTTCTCTTATGTCATTTTAAACATAACACGTTTCATTTCACATTGTTCTTGTAGTTTTTGCGTGGTGTACTATATTTTTTTGTCACTTCTTGCGTTTCGTTTCACTCAAAAAGAAAGAAAATAAAAATATAAAAAAAATACGTAGGTACCTTTCCGGCAACCAAAATCAATACTAAGTGTTTCAGTAAGACCCCTTAAGCCACCCCATAGTATCAGTTTCCCCAGAACGAGGCTAACGCTTTCTAAATCCGACCAAAAATTATTATATTTCATAGTGTATATAGTTCTGGCTGTTCCGAGTATGAAACTTTAAGCCATTCTTATGAAGCTTACCTTCTGCGGTCTCATTATATTGTGGCCCGGATTTGTGATCACCAACCCACATTAAGCAAGCGTGGTGATTATTCCAATACCCATCAATTGTAGTGATGACGTGATTTCAATGGAGTCCTTTAGCCAGTGGGCTGTGGGACAGTAAGGCTATTTACTCATTCCTTTATCCCACAGCCTTCCATGAAGCTGTGGCCAACGCTGCAACGCTGTCCGTCTACAACCTTCAACATCTGCAAAGGGTGGGCCTCTACCAAAACAAGTAGGTATCAAATATATGTACACAAGCGTGCCACCTACCGCAAACCGTCAATTTTCCTCAATAGACTTCCTCAATGACTTTCCTCAATGAACTTTATCGCTAAGTTATATGGTTGAAAATGTATTGAAGAAATTTGACAGTTTTCGATAGGTTGATGTGCAGGTCTGTACAATATATCCCTGAACTTAAACATTTTTACTTATACTTATGACCTTATGACTTATGACCTTTTTTTATGACCAGGACCCATGACCCATACGAAGTCAGCATGAATTTCCTCATGAGCATGGCGCTTGAGAAGGTCGCCTATCTGCCCTTCGCTTTCATGGTGGACCAGGTCAGTTGTTTCAGTTTAATCATTTTTTTCAAAAATTCCACTCTACATCAAATAAATTAAATTCTTCTAAACATCTCGCCCAGTTTCTTTATGTGTCGAGTGTAAAAATATGTAATATTCCATTTAATTTTCACTATATTGATTCTGATATAATAATAAAAGCTTTTAGACAACTTAATATAAAAAGACTGAGGATCTTTGGGGTATCTCCACTGGTATATTAAAATCTATAATATCTTCTATCGCGTCTAATTTATCAATAATATTTAATAAATGCATTGATGAAGGTGTATTTCCAGACTTAATGAAGCACAGTAAAATTATACCGTTATTTAAAACAAGCGATAAAAGTGACCCATCTAATTTTCAGTTACTTCATAACAAACAATTCGGTTTTACTAAAGGTAGAAATACAACCGACGCGGGAGTTGCACTCATTAAGCATATTTTCGATGCATGGGAGCAGAAACAGGATGCGATAGGTATCTTTTGTGATTTATCGAAAGCTTTCGACTGTGTCGATCACGAGACTTTATTGTTAAAAATGGAACATTATGGTGTCTCAGTCAACTCACTTACCTTATTGAAATCATACCTCACTGGCAGAGTTCAAAAAGTTATTATTAACGGTACCGATTCTTCTGGCGCTTCGTTACTTATGGGGTTGCCCCAGGGTTCAATATTAGGACCTCTTTTATTTCTCATTTATGTAAATGATCTACCTTACTAACCGAAGATCTTTGTGAGATAGTATTATTTGCTGATGACACCTCATTGACTTTTAAAATTGATAGACATAGAGCAATATAAAAAAAACTAAATGTGTTAAATTCACGATGCCCAATGTGAAGCAGGTTAATACCAGTATCACTATGAACGATGAAATAGTTAAAATAGTTAACTCGACAGTTTTCCTGGGTGTTACCTTGGATCACAAATTACAATCGGGTTCTCATATTTCTGCCCTGGCAGGAAGACTTAGCTCAGCTGCTTATGCGGTTAGAAAAATAAGGTCACTTACTGATGTAGAAACGGCAAGATTGGTTTACTTTAGTTACTTTCACAGCGTATGTCATAATATGGTCTTTTATTGTGGGGCTCAGCGGCTGACATTGAAACCATTTTTGTGTTACAGAAAAGAGCCATTCGAGCTATTTATAGCCTTAAGCCCCGTGATACGCTGTGAGAGTTATTTAAGCAGATTAATATTTTAACTGTAGCTTCACAGTATATTTATGAAAATATCATTTATGTTTATAAAAATTTAGATAAATTCGAGAAAAAAAGTAACACCCATAATGTTAACACAAGAAATAAAAACAAACTTGCCGTTCCAAAACTTAGACTCAATAAGGTCGGTAATTCATTTGTTGGGAAATGTATAAAAATATACAATAAAGTGCCTTTCACTCTAACGGAATTGCCACTACACAAGTTTAAGACAAAAATAAAACAAGGTCTAATGAAAAAAGGCTACTATGAAATTGATGATTATTTTAATGATAAGAATGTGTGGTCATCTCAGTCTGCTCGCCTGAACATGTTATTTCACATTGTAAGTAGTTACATTCTTGTATTATAAAAGGTTATTTATTATACAGTCAAAGAATATTAATTTATATAATTTTTAAACTGATATGATAGCCTTTATCAGCAGTGTCCTACAGTTAACAAACAGCATTGCGTCAAATAGATCATTAGGCTTTTATTTAGAGTATCTGAGTGTGTCATGCTCTCTTTATTGTCTCTGCGGTTATGGCGTGTGCGTCGGGTCGTTACGTTCCCTAAAATATGGTTAAGCGAAGCGATGGCTGATTCATATGTCATACTCGTGAACGGGTGCCGCCTGTGGAGGCTAGTCTGCTCTTGCATACTTATCTTATTTTTAATATTATTTACTATAATTTGACTTTGTTTTTCTTAAACAATTTTTGACTTTTAGTAGAGTACTGTAGTGGTACTGTATGACATTGTGGAAATTGGAACTTTTACCTGAGGTAAATTTGTTAATTTAGATTTTTATTTTTAATTTTGTTTTTTTACATGTGGTTGTCTTCTATATTTTTTTATTTTTTTGTGTTTATTTGTGATGGAAAGTGTCCTGCTAAAATAGGGCATTTTCCAATATTTTTGACGCTGTAAGGGAGAAAAGAGCTGGACACTTGCTGAGTTTCTTGCCGGTTCTTCTCAGTACAATATCTCCCGCCCAGAGTAGACTTACGAACCGATGGTATAGTGACATTTACAAGAGCTACTTGTAGCCTAAACTGAATAAATGATTTTTGGATTTGAATTTGAATTTGAATATCATCAGCATCATCAGCTCATTTTATGTCCCCACTGCTGGGGCACGAGCCTTCCCTATGGATGGACACACCATAGGGAGAACGCGTCATAATCTACCACACGGGACCAGTGCGTACCTCCTTATAGCTCATTATAGCCTGGTACTTTAACCAACTCACGGCCTCGCCCCAAGTATAGCTTACGCCAGGTATACCTCCTTGTGGGTGGTATGGGTGCTTTGAACTCTCTGTTTCTCATTCTCTCTCTCTAGCGAATTGTATGTCCCACTGCTGAGCACGACGAGCCTTCCCTATGGATGCAAACACCACAGGGAGAACGCACCGTAAACCATAACACGAGCCTAGTACGGATTGGTGGTTGTTAACGACTGCTGATTTTTTCAGACGGCATTTTTAACGTAACCTGATTTTAATGTGTGTTTTGATTACAAAAACACAAATGTTGAAAAAAAATTCCACGAGCAGGATTTGAACTTGCACCTTTCTGACATACCAGGTCAGGTGCTCTCTTAATTGAGCTATCGTGGTTCTAACCAGCCCGCCGAAATTATTCAACACTATTTACCTTTTTTACTTTGAAAGCCAAAGGCGCCCATTCAATGTCAACAACTACCGTCATTAACACCCGATCATAATATTTTTACAAATACTAAAGATCAGTTAAGAAGTAGGCAAGCATTTATATGCTATTTTTGTGTGTTTGATGCTCGGGTTGAATGCTTGTAATCGCGGTTCAATCCCCATAGCTCCGATACACTACTGACGTAAACCCAATCTTGGAACAAACGTATAAGCTTTAAAGGGTTAACAAGTCTGTTATTAATGAAATCAAATTAAATCAAAAACGATCATTCAGTCTCAAATAAAATTAGAAAATTATAAACTTTTGAATCTTTACTAGAAAAACCCAACCAGCCTCAGGAAGTTGAAGTGGGAATCGATCCCACGACCTTTGGATAAGTAACTACCCTCACAGTCGATAGAACACTTTGCAAGTATTGAACAATATTTTTATCATTTCAAAATATTTATAAGGAATTACATCTTCACGATTGTTCACAGAAGTGTTCTTACGACTGTGAGGGTAGAAACTTCAGTGACGTTATATACAGGCTGGATGGCAGCATTAATCACAAAGTCGTAGAAAAATCCAACGAGTCTCCTGGGGACTCGGTAGCTTAACAGTCAGAGCATTCGACCGGTTATCCAAAGGTCGAGGGTTCGATTCCCACTCGAACTTCACGAAACCGATTTTTTTCTAGTAAAATTATCTCTTGTAACTATGTACAGCATTGTGAACGTAAAATTCAAATTAATAATAACTTTTAAATACTATGAAATACATTATAAAATAACCTAAAGTAACTAAAACTATTACGAAACTAAAAAATGGCGTCAAAAAATTCCTCCGCGTCGCTGTCGACTGGTAATGTACCCAAGAGACTGGCGGCATTGCCACGTTGTATGGCAATGCTTAGCCTCTGGCCAAGGTAAAAGCCAGCCCTTGGGTCATGGGTAGTGTCAACCAGCCGTTTGGAGAAAAATAAAAATAATAACAATAATAAAAATAATAATAATAATAATCACCCACTTTTAAATGTTATTTTTATATATACAGTGGAGGTGGTCAGTCTTCGAAGAAGGAGTCCAGAATATGAACAGCAGGTGGTGGGAAATGAAGCTCAGATACCAGGTAAGAAAAAGTAGTGATGACAAGGCCGAAGGTGGAAGCGCACTTCCCGGCATCCTCAACTACTGAGGCACTGGCTATCTTATCTCTAGCTGCCGGAACACATAGTGCTACAAACATTGATGTCACGACAAACTTAGATAAGATGGTGGTAGCTTGCCAGGCGGTTCTTTTACTAAACAAACGTAAGTCGATAAAATGGAATCCTGGACCATTCTAAAACCTATTCTATTACCACTGGTTTATTAAATCAAAAATACGTTGGCAGCCCCAGCCTATCGCAAGTTTTTTTGCCCTTCGATCACGTTAACGAAAACGAAAACGATAAAGTGTATGATAAAACTCTTTTCATAAGATTTACCATACCAAGCCGTTATGGTGAACTGCCGAAATTTGGACTTTTACCAGCAGTTTATTTGTAAATCCTAGGTAAATCTGAACATATGCGCATCTGGTAATTTGCGAAACAAAATCGGGTCTTAAGCGTATCGGGTAATTTACGAAACACAATCTGGTCATATGCGTATCTGGTAATATGCGAAATGCACTTCTAGGCCTTTTGCGTATAAGGTAATATGCGTTTCGGGTACTATGCGTCTGAAGGCACCTGGGAGCCTATACTATAGCCAAATTCGACAAAGAATGTTTACCAACAAAGCGTTGCCAAGCAACCAGTGACAGGCATGTATTGACAACCTTTTCCAGTTGGTCATAAAGAAAGATTTTATGTTAAAGATTTTATGTTAAATATTGTTTGAAAAATTTAAAAACCAAAAACCATAATACAACCATAGCGTAGTTTTAACCTATGTAAGTGAATAAGTTAGATACCTTGAAATAATTAAAAAATCACTTGAAGATTCAATAATTTATTTATTACATAAATTATTCAACTGCTGTTACAATCCAATTTTTTTAACGGCAACTCAATTTGCTCATGAATATTTCTTTTGCATTGCAAATGCACTGTTTACGCTGCAGATTTCAGAGGTAGTTAAGATATTCGACCCCATATGGATAGTGTCATCTTCATTTGGAATGCTAGTTTATATAACGGAATTGTTTAGAATACCTGACATTTGTCTAATAGGGTTAACAAGTGAAAATAGTTAACGTTTTTCTACGTTGTTCGTATTATAACGTTTTTACCGACGTTGAGCGACTGATTTAAGTGAGATGTGTAGTGAGAATAACAAGTCTCACAATATCTTTTATGTAATATGCAGTAAACAAGTATAATACGAAAAACACAAAAACATTTTTGCCTAAAATTTATAAAAATTATTTTGTTTTTATAAAAAGCAATATCCAGTATTTTAAAAGTAAAAGCACAAATATTTGTAATTTGCGGAAGAGATATGCATATGACTTATATTTACCAAATATTAACAATGCCCTGTATCACAAGAGTGCCTATGTAACCGGAATCCAAATATTCAATCATCTGCCCACCGATCAAAAAGCCTCAGTAAATTTAAGCTGTTTTAAAATTAAATTAAAGAGATGGCTTATAGATAAGGCGTTCTACAGTTTGACTGAATATTTCGGTACAAAAACAGCATAGTGGCTGTTTCTATGTAACATATACCTACCCACTAAAAATTGCATGCCCGACTAGGGTAAATTGTTTGTTCCCAATTATGCTTAACACCTGCTATGTATTTACACAATTTTATGGCAATAAAAATTTATCTAATCTTATCTTATCTTATCCTAGATTTGTGATGACCCTAATTTGGTTTGTGTACTTTTATTCTTTATCGAGTTTGGCTAGAGTATAGCGTGAATTTTGTTTACTGTCCGTATTCATTCGATTACGTTGGCAAAATCGAAAATTAGTATGGCATTGAATCAGCGCCTCCTGGCGACATACGTTAAAAGTGAAAACTTTTTTTATATAAATTCTCGTTTTCGTTAACGTGCTTGAATGGCAAATAAAACTCGCAATAGACACCCACATAGCGATAACTTACTTATATCTATTTCACCAACAGGGCGTGATACCACCAGCTCCAAGAACGGAAGCAGACTTCGACCCTGGCTCTAAATACCATATAATTTCTGATCAGGTAAAGTCATACTAATATTTGGTATGCACGATACCAATTGTTGACACCCTATATATAAAACTGACGAGGTGTCGATAATTGGTTGGATGACGGCAGATGGATGGATGGATTTACCCTACTTACATTCTTAAGTGGGATAAGTACAAGACTTTATGAGACGACTAACTCTACAGATGGAATAGAATAGAATAAATATTCTAATAACATAACAAGAAATGGGTATGAAAATAATCCACGAATGAGGTTCGAACCCGCACGGGTTCTCTGTCGGGTTCAAATCCCGGCTCATTAAAGATGTTTTCAACATTTCTCTAATTGTAAATGTATTTGCAACAAAATTAGCATAAAGTTGTATATGGTCCTTACCTATGAAATTGACGTTTTGTATGAAGAGTTTTTATAAAATTATATTTTTATGCTAACGTTTTTTTTTATAATTTTCTTAGCATAGCATCTATTTATTTATGTTGTAGAGTAGTGTGTTTGTTTCACTAGCTAAATATAGCAGACATTAAAAATAAAAAAAACCATGTCCTTTCAAAGCTACAATGAAATAAAAGCTCAATGCCGCTAACAAAAAAGTAGTCAAAAAAAATATTAATAATCATTGTTATTACTGAAGCCTAAGTAAAGTAATCCTAATTAAAGGTGTATAATAATATTAACAACCGGTATTGACTTTTAGAAGTAATACACCTATTATTAAGTGAGAAAATAACGTCATTTGCATAGGTAAGGACACAATATATCCATAATAATTCTTAATTCTTTACCTATCTCCACGCGTAATGCAATTACTAAACACAATGTTAAATACAAATTAAAAAGTTATTTTTTGTCACTTTTAAAATAATAATTCTGTGTTGTGTTCGGAAATGTGATCGTACTGTCAGAACATTGTCGATTCTTAGAATTATAATATTATGAATGTATTTGGTTACTTTATCTCTGATAACGTGGAAGAATACTATTGTTAGGTACTACACACAAACCCAAGAGGTTTAACTAGTACCCCATATCATAAAAATAATGTATGCTTTGATTCCGATAATAAATAAATTTAAAAAAAATATATTAGAACAAATGCTTTTATTGTTCACCAGGAATACATCAAATACTTCCTGTCCACCATACTAGAGTTCCAGATCTTCGAGCAGCTGTGCATAGCTTCGGGACACACGGGGCACCTGCATGAATGCGATGTGTACAGGAGTAGGGATGCGGGGAGATTGCTCAGGTAAGCAGGAATAGAAACTGCAGAGACCTATAAGTATGGTGTTAGAGTATGTAGAGATGTATAATTAGAGCGTTAGAGTTTGTAGGGACGTATAATTAGAGCGTTAAAGTTTGTAGAGACGTATAATTAGAGCGTTAGAGTTTGTAGGGACGTATAATTAGAGCGTTAAAGTTTGTAGAGACGTATAATTAGAGCGTTAGAGTTTGTAGAGACGTATAATAAGTAGAGTGTTAGAGTTTGCAGAGAAATATAAATAGAGTGTTAGAGTTTAAGAGTTGTATAGCGAAAGTGTTACCCTTTTACAGAAAACTGAGTATCAACTTGGAATACTTATTTAGTGTATTTTCTCTCTTCATGCGGTTTAAAATTACATTTGAGTGACATAAACAATACACTTGTAACGCTGGAGAAAGTATTACACATTGTTCGTCTAAAAATACAATAATATTCGTTTAGTACTTGTTCCAAACATTTTAGTTTTCGATAACTACAATTAAAGAACCAACGTCTAACGTTTAATGAAATAGGTTAAGTAAATTTTTACTTTTTATTTTCAAGTGCTAATTGCTGCACCGAAGCTAAATTAAATATTTATAAAATTTATAAAATACAGTAAAAAAAATAAAACGCTTACCCGAACCAGCCAGGAATCGAACCTATGCTATCGCTATGCTACCGGGAAGGCTGACGTAAGCGCTGAATTTTGTCACTGCTTTTTAATTTTTTGAGTGCTAATTGCGGCACAGTGCCATCTATCCAACGGTCAGTGCAGCCGCCCGGTTTGCGGAAGACCCACGTTCGATTCCTGGCTGGGTCGGGTGGGCGTTTAATGTTTTTTTACTGTATTTTATAAATTTTATAAATAGGTTAAGTAGTTAGGTTGGTTGTCAACTTTTCATAATACACAATGCGAATATGTATTCTATACATGTGTGTAGAATGTAAACTTGCGAAATATACTTTCGACAATCTGTATAAAAGTCTGATAAGGTGATCGTATAATAGGGGGTTTTACTTAGTACCTACTTCTTAGTTACTTACTTGTTGGCTGTCAAACAATTTTTCATTGGTTTTGCAGTGAAATCATGCAGCCCGGATCTTCGAAGGCGGCCTCCGAAATCATCAGATCCATGACGAAAGGCAAGACCAACAGGATATCACCGGAGTCACTCGTCAGGTAAGCCATTCTTTTTTTTATTATTATTCTTCATTCGATGATCACACTTTAAAGTATATTCAAAAACAAAATTACAATTCCTAAAAAAGTAATTAAGTAAAAGCCTATAAACGGAACCTCTAACAATAATATGATTCACTTCCTTATAATTTTTTTTTTTTTTTAACTTTTTAATTTAAACTTCCTTATAATAAAGTAAAAAGTCTGTCCCACAGCTGGGCAAATGCCTCCATCATTGAAATCAAGTCATCACTACAATTGACGGGTAATGGCTAACCACAACACTTGACAAATGCGGGTTGGTGTTCGCAAACCCATTGTTAAAACAATACGAAACATATTTCGCCCGATTTGATTAAATAATTTCCATTAGCGGGATTTGAAACCCGGTATGTTAGAGGGAGAGGAGCTCGTTGCTGAAGTTAAGCAACTTTTGCGAAGGCCGGTCATCGGATGGGTGATCAAAAATGTATCAACTCGAGCTCCTCCGTGCTTCGGAAGGCACGTCAAGCCGTCGGTCCCGGCTGCATCAGCAGTCGTTAACAACCACCGCTGTACTGGGCCCGCGAGGTGGTTTCCATCCATAGGGAAGGCTCGTGCCCTAGCAGTGGGGACATACAATGAGCTGGTGATGATGTCAGAGGGTGCAAGGGCGTGCATATTTAGAAATTATATTTGCGCCTTAAAGCCTCAATGGTAGAGTGGTACAGCGCTCGGCCCGATACCCGAAGGTCTCAGGTTTAATGCCTAGGTTGGGCAAAGAGTGTTTTGGACTTTTCGATGCATGGTCCGGGTTTGCGATCACCGACTCGCATTTGGCAAGCGTGGTGATTATGTCGGTACGAATCAATTTTAGCGATGACTTGTTTTTAATAATGGAGGCGTTTACCCAGCACATTGTATTTTTTGTTTTTATATCTTACGGGTAAACACAGTGCCTTCATCTTACCTGATGTTGGGTGAAGATAAGGCCGAAGGTGGAAGCGCACTTCACCCGGAATCCTCAACTAGTGAGGCACTGGCTATCTTATCTCTAGCTGCCGGAACACAACAATGCTACAAACATTGATGTTATGGCGACATATTTAGATAGATGGTGGTAGCTAGCCAGGCGGACAAACAAAACCAACCAAAGCTAGTACACAAACATGTACCCCCGCTGGGAATCCAACCCGGGGGCTGGGTCTGACTGAGCCCGGTGAAGCTTGAAAATGCCGTAGAGGCAATCAGCAATCTCTCTCAAAAAAAAAAACCATTGGACCTCGGTCCCCGAGCTTATACCACCCAGCTCGGAGGAAGATCTTCCCTATGTCCTTCCTCAATGTGGCATTCTCCCAACCATTGATTTCCTACAAATACAACTAACCACTAGACCACAGCGGCGGATAAAATATCTTGATACTTTACTTTTTTATTTGTTACAAGATAATATTTTACTAGAAAAATATCTACCAGCCTCAGGAAACTCGAGTGGGAATCGAACCCACGACCTTTGGATAACCGGGCCAATGCTCTGACCGCTGAGCTGCCGAGGTACAGAAGACTCGTTGAATTTTTCTAGTAGTTTGTGTGATAACAATTTTTTTTATTTGTTTTAGGTACTTCCGTCCTTTAGAGCTCTGGCTTCGCGTTCAAAATCGTGACGAGCAGCTGATTGGATGGACCTCGAACTACCACGACGCCGCGCTGTTCGCCCCCCAGCGAGGCGCCGGGTTCGAAGCCCAGTTGACGCTGCAACTGGTTGTGTTTGTCTCGCTATGTTTCATGTTGTTTTAACTATAATAAATAATATTGTTTTTTAAGTTGCTTGTTATTTTTCTTGTTGTTTTTAATTTAGAGCGGTAAACGTGCTTGATGGGTCTTGTGTGAAAAATTTTAACGTTTCAAAAAAAGCTTAATGTGGTACATTCCTTTGCATTTTTAATCGACGACCTCCGTAGTCGAGTGGCTTGCACGCCGGACTTCGGGTGGCGCTAACTCGTGAGGTCCCGGGTTCGATTCCCGGTCGGGTCAATGTCGAAAACGAACGTTTCGATATTATGTCGGGTCTGTGTGATTGTGGTACCGTCGTTGTTTCTGATTTCCATAAAAACGAGTGCTTCAGCTAACTTACCTTGGGATCAGAACAACGTATGTGACGTTGTCAATAAAAATAACTATTTTTCATTGTCATCATCATTTTAGCCAAAAGTCGACAACTATTGGACAAGGGCCAATTTTTTAAAATTAATATACATATATACTATAATTACGCTAAAATGAAAAATTGTTGATCACTGGTTCCCAGGTTCCTGTTGAGAAATGGTGCCTCTATGTTACTGCGCCAAAGCGTCGCTTCGGCGGCCAAGTGGCAAAGCGCTCGACCCGATACCCGAAGGTCCCGGGTTCAATTTCCAGGTCGGGCAAAGTGTATTCGTATTTTTCGATGCATAGCCCGGGTTTGTGATCACCAACCCGCATTTGGCAAGCGTGGTGATTAAGCTAATACCCATCAATTGTAGTGATGACTTGATTTCAATGATGGAGGCCTTTGCCCAACAGTGGGACAGTTAACAGCTATTTACTTTACGTACTTAATATAGACGGCTTGTTATCTTAAAAAAGTCTATGACATAACAATGACGTGGCGGCGCCACCTACCGCATACGCCGCACATTAATCGACACGAAGCAAAAACACCTTCTCAACCGTGCCAACAGATGGCGCCACAAACGCATACCAACGACGTCGCCATACTACGACGATAAATAGTATGGGAAGCCTGCATCGCGATAGCGAAGTTTCACCATCTCTTTCGCTATATATAGCACCTCTAACTAACTTCCATTGGACCCCCCGCCCGATCCTCTAAATGACAGCACACATTTACAGAATACACTTAACACGCACACCAGTTTAGGCCCAAGACACCGTACTCGTAGAACAAGGGTACGAAGAACCGGTTCACACTCGCTCTACACCAGGTACAGACATGTACCTGGGCGCTTCTCTCCTCCTCCACGGCCCGGTCAACCCGAGCCGAGGCCCGTGCCTTTAGAGGCGCCCTCGGGTTGCTCCGCTCCCCGATCCGATCCGAACCCTTCGGAGAATCTAGCTGGGCACGGGGAATGCCGTTCCCTCTAGATAACCTCCGAAGGTGATTCGTTTCACAAGGCTTGAGGGACCCTTTACGTTCCCCGCCGCCCCCAAATAAGCACGGTGAAGCTGAAAATGCCGTAGAGGCAATCAGCAATCTCTCTCAAAAAAAAAAAACATCCATTGGACCTCGGTCGCCGAGCTATACCACCCAGCTCGGAGGAAGATCTTCCCTATGTCCTTCCTCAATGTGGCATTTTCCCTACCATTGGTTTCCTACAAATACAACTAACCTACTATCGTCTTATTCAAATGAAAAGGATTCCCCGTCAATGAAATGACCAACATTTATTAGTGTTATGATAATATTGAATATGACTCTGTAGCCACAAGAGACTTGTTACCAACCGGATCTTAGCAATTACCGATAATAACTCATATTGTCCGTACCTACGAGTGCAATTTCAATGCTATTCAACTCGTGAATAAACGAAAAAAAAGGATTAAGTAGGTACCTCTGCTTTAGTGAATATTAAAGTCTTTCTGTGTTATTTACAGATTTCTATTTTGAACTGTAAATAACTTTTATAGGGTTTCAAGTATGTACATTACAAATTATATAGTGTCTGACCGCAATTGTAGTCTATTGAATAAGACTCAGAGCCCTCCCGGGTTCGATTCCGAGCGGATGTACAGGTTTGCTTGGTGGTTGAGCTTGTTGGTCCGCCTGGCTAGCTGTAGCTACCACCATCTTATGTAAATATGTCGTCATAACATCAATATTTGTAGCATTGTTGTGTTCCGGCAGAGAAGGGAGATAAGATAACCAATATCTTATATAGTGCAAAACTTGCGGGTAAGTAATAGTAATAGTAATAGCAATATTTATTTGCATAAAACACGGTACATTTCAGTTGTTACATGATTCTACTACGTACATGCGTGTTTTACCGACATATCGATAAGCAAACATACAATCTCGTCATGCTCTAAAATAAAATATAACATAACATTTCTCTTCAAATACAATCAAATTATAAAATTATAAAAATTTAAAACAAAAAGAAAAAAAAAGTAGGTAGGCAAGGTGAAGACGGCTAGTGACGCTTAATCCCGCACCTGTAACTGCCCTCGCATCTGGACCCTGCAGAGTATAGAGTCAATTGCCTTGGCACATGGTGCTTGGTACCACCATCTTCCTCCGACGACCTCCGTAGACGAGTGGCTTGCACACCGGACATTGGGCTAACTCTGAGGGTTCGATTCCCGGTCGAAAACGAACTTTTCGATATTGTGTCGGGTCTGGGTGGTTGTCGTACCGTCGTTGTTTCTGATTAACATGAAACGAGTGCTTTAGCTACTTACCTTGCGGTCAGAACAATGTATGTGATGTTGTCTCATATATCTTGTTTAAATATGTCGCCATAACATCAATGGTTGGAACAATGTTGTGTTCTGGCAGCTGAAGTGCGCTTCCACCTTCGGCATTATTATCACTTAACGTCAAGTGCGGGGGAGTAGCCTCTACGTTTTGAGGAGTTGTTCGCGGGGAGTTCAGGGAGATGGCATCTCCCACCCTAGCGGGACGGTTAACGGGTGGAGTAGCCACTACTGCCCCCTCCTCCTGGGATTGTTTGTTCACTACAGCACGAAATAAGGAGACAGCAGAAGGCAAGTTTAATACAAACGCGGTCGACACATAGACAACCTCTCAAGGACACGGAACCTAACACCAGGAAGCATACGTTCTTAGTCTTGTTTGTGCTACAGATTGTGGAACCATAAGTTTCACGCCACCTATAAACATAGTTCCGATATAAAGTCACCAACAGTAAATATCGTCATAACAAAAAGTGGTCCGCCTACTGCGTGAGAGAGAAGCAAAAGCTAAAACAAAAAAGAATATGTACCTCATTTCAAAATGGCCAGCAAAGTAAGAGTGAACGAACTTACAAAAAAAGTTCCTTCCGTTTTATAGACACGCATACCGCAAGCTGCTTTCACTGCGAATCAAATTCGAAAAAGTGGTTGCTTGCAACGCTACGTAGGCAGTAACTAGCAAATTGCAAAGATGCTAAATAGATTTTTTAGTGCAGCGATTTTGTTATTACCTATGTACAGACGACTGCGCATCCCTGTCAAATTTCTCCAATAAATGTTCAACAAAATTATAAACTCAACAAGAAGAAACAAAGTAATATTACTTGAAAAAAAAACAGTGAAAAATAAATACCATACCAAATTAAAAAAGACCTTTGACTTTTTATCACCATCCAAACCTTCTGAGATGACCTTTCGTGACACAAACGAACAACCCTTACTACTGGACCAACTCCCTAACTCGAACATAAAATTCAGCTGCTCTGGTCGAATGAATATTGACGTTGTTGTGTGATGTGTTGAACAGCTGAATTCATTTTCGAGTTAGGGTCCAATAGTAATAGTTGTTCGTTTGTATCACGGGAATCATCTCAGGTGATAAAAAAGTCAATCTGTATATAAAAAATGCCCTCCAACTGTAGGTTAAGGGAACGGTCCCAAGACTGCTGGCAACATTGCCACTCTGGATTGCCTATTAGCTTGGCAATCCAAAGGGAAAATAAAAACACATTAAATATTTAATATAATTAATTTAAAAAATGTTTTTAATTTGTTTATATAATTTTAACGCAAATTTTGTTGCGAAACAAATTAAATGTTAATGACGGTAGTTGTTGACATTGAATTGGCGCCTTTGGCTCTCAAAGTGAAAAAGTAAATAGTGTTGTATAATTTCGGCGGGCTGGTTAGAACCATGATAGCTCAATTGGAAGAGCACCTGACCCGGTATGTCAGAAGGGTGCAGGTTCAAATCCTGCTCGAGGAAGTTTTTTTCAACATTGTGTTTTTGTAATTAATTAATTTATCTAACATCAATTGTTCAACCATATGCCATACACATAAAGTTCTACATAAGTCTACTGAGGAAATTTGACAGTGTGTGGTAGTCAACCTGATGTACAGGCGTGTATACATTATTTCGATCAATCATAATAAAGAAAAACCGCGTGCTCTATTTTGATAAAACCATGATAGCTAATCATTTCAATAACGTCCTATGAAAATATTAGATACACATACAATTTTGTGAGAATTTGCAACAAAATTTGCGTTAAAATTATATAAACAAAACAAAAACATTTTATAAAAAGCTTGCCTACTTCTTAACTGATCTTTAGTATTTGTAAAAATATTATGATCGGATGTTAATGACGGTAGTTGTTGACATTGAATTGGCGCCTTTGGCTTTCAAAGTGAAAAAGTAAATAGTGTTGAATAATTTCGGCGGGCTGGTTAGAACCACGATAGCTCAATTGGAAGAGCACCTGACCCGGTATGTCAGAAGGGTGCAGGTTCAAATCCTGTTCGTGGAAATTTTTTCAACATTTTGTGTTTTTGTAATTAAATATATATATATAGGTATATGAGACAACATCACATACATTGTTCTGATCCCAAGGTAAGTAGCTAAAGCACTCGTTTCATATCGTCTCTCGTCTCGTTAATATATATATAATATGGAAGTGTTGAAAAATTTTTCAACGAGCGGGTTTAGAACCGCTGATTTGCGTCAGGTGCATTTCCTTGTGCTATCGTGGCCCTGTAGGACCGTTATTTTGCAACCCTTTTCCAAATTAGTATATTTTGGACCTTCTTTACTTATTTAAATCCAATATATAAAATTCTCGTGTCACGGTGTACGTTATTGAACTCCTCTGAAACGGCTCGACCGATTTTCGTGAATCTTAGCGTGCATATCGGCTAGGGTGGAGAATAGGATAACATCTATTTTTCATCCCCCTAAATGTTAAGGATCCACGGATCCAAGGATGTTAAGGTCCACCCCTAAATTTTTTTTAGATTTTTGAAATTTTTCCAATACTTTTTTATTATTTTTTATTTGTTTGTATTGTTATCATGGAAACTGTCAAAGCGGTACGAAGTTACATTTTTAGTACTAAAAATTTTTTCAATAGTTTTTTTTAATAATTCAAGTTAGTTCAATAGTAAAAGATATGTTAATCAATAAGCAGAGATAAAGTTATGTAGTATTTAAAATATAAGGGTGTATATAACATTTTCGTGTGTTTTTTATACATTTAATTAAACGTTACTTCCACTTTTGTTTTCTCACATAACAATTGCACCTGCCATGTCATCTCTACACTATTCTACGGTTGACTGGGTTAGAGAAATGCCTCAGGCGTTATTTTTGTGTTTCATCATCATCATCATCTCAGCCATAAGACGTCCACTGCTGGACAAAGGCCTCCCCCAAGGATCTCCACAACGACCGGGTTTGGCTGCTCGCATCCAGCGACCTCCCGCGACCTTCACCAGATCGTCGGTCCACCTTGTCTAAGGCCTGTTTGTGTATACACTTGAAAAAATTATTAGCAATAAGACCTGCGTATAAATACTGTTTGTTACCTTTTTCTTAACGCAATAAAGTACTTACTTACATATTTACTAAAATTTTGCTTCAGGCATAAAGTACGCCATGTAAAATACTATATGTGTATAATGTTACAAAAGTTTTAATTAAATAAATAAACGAACTGTTTATTTAATTACTTTGTTCTATAATAGAATTATAAGTAAAATGAAATACATTATAAAATAACCTAAAGTAACTTAAACTATTACGAAACTAAAAAATGGGGTCCAAGTGCTCATGTTTTATTTACTGACATCTCCAAACGGCTGGTTGACACTACCCATGACCCAAGGGCTGGCTTTTACCTTGGCCAGAGGCTAAGCATTGCCATACAACGTGGCAATGCCGCCAGTCTCTTGGGTACATTACCAGTCGACAGCGACGCGGAGGGATTTTTTGACGCCATTTTTTAGTTTCGTAATAAATAAATAAACAATTTAGCAATTTCTAATCTCATTCATTGTAACAAGCGATTCTTTCTAGTTTTTTCATTAAGGTGACGCATTGGAAATTTACGTTATCATGATTTTTCCCAACAATTACGACACATATGAAAGTGATATTTGATGACATGATTATTCATTTAATTGACTTCATTTTGCTAGTTGCAGAAACACCAGTTGTTAATTTTTATTACACAGAAAAAAACATCAAAGTATCCTCTTTTAAAACATAGATTTGCATTTTACAGGCAAACCAGACCGATTTAAGCATCTTAATTTTCTTAGTAGATGACTATCTAAATTGGAGTGTATGTTAAGACATTAACACACACTCCAATATGCTAGTTCATTTTTTTAAAGTTATTTGTAGCTTTAATTGAATAAAGTAAATAAAAAATTAACTAGCATATTGGAGTGTATGTTAAGACATTAACACACACTCCAATATGCTAGTTAATTTTTTTAAAGTTATTTGTTGCTTTAATTGCAAAGAAAAAATCTTTTTTTCTTATGGTACGGGGCACAAACGCTCCGTATTAGATTAATTGTTTAGCGATGCGTCCGTCGCCTTAACATTGTTGGTGTTAGTTAATTATCCAAAATTGCGCGCACATTGTTATTTATTTCAATGTTTTAAATCAAAAAGTGAGAGGTACAAAAAGAAAGAGATGTGTGCACAAAATAACGAGACTGCAGAAGGCAACCTTCGTACAAACGCGCTCGAGCAACGCACGCATAGACAACCTGGCACGGACGCGGAATCTCGCAAAGTCGCAACAGCAGCGGTCGGATTGTTCCGACACAAAATAACGACTACAGAAGGTACTGATCTTTAGTATTTGTAAAAATATTATGATCGGATGTTAATGACGGTAGTTGTTGACATTGAATGGGCGCCTTTGGCTTTCAAAGTAAAAAAGTAAATAGTGTTGAGTAATTTCGGCGTGCTGGTTAGAACCACGATAGCTCAATCGGGAGAGCACCTGACCTGGTATGTCAGAAGGGTGCAGGTTCAAATCCTGTTCGTGGAATTTTTTCAACATTTGTGTCTTTGTAATTTGTTCGCAACACAATTTGCGTTAAAAATTATATAAACATAACAAAAACATTTTATAAATAGCTTGCCTACTTCTTAACTGATCTTTAGTATTTGTGAAAATATTAAGATCGGATGTTAATGACGGTAGTTGTTGACATTGAATGGACGTCTTTGGCTTTCAACGTAAAAAAGTAAATAGTGTTGAATAATTTCGTTGGGCTGGTTAGAACCACGATAGCTCAATTGGGAGAGCACCTCACTCGGTATGTCAGAAGGGTGCAGGTTCAAATCCTGCTCGTGTGTGTGTTTTTACAGTAGTTAAGCTCAATAGATAACGCGTTAGAGGAACGCACACATACATCCTCACGGACACGGATCTTGAAACAGCTCGGAACAGCGCACCTGTTGCGAGATTTCGTGTCCGTGAGAGGTTTGCGCATTTGTATTCTTGCCGGTTCTTCTCAGCAAAAGATCTCCCGCCCAGAGTGGACTTACGAACCGATGGCATAGTGACATTCACAAGAGCTACTTGTAGCCTAAACTGAATAAAAGCCTTTGTGAGCATAATATTACATTCTCAAAATATTACATTCGCAAAATAATACAAGTACAAGTGAACACAAAAAATATTTTTATTTTCCAAGTGAACTTAAATTCGTATTAGGGAACGTAGAACGCTACAATAGCGCCACGAGCGAGCGATTGACAAATTAAAAATGCATGACGGGTGCTCTAAAATAAACCGACCGCTTGTAGCAACCGCAATTAGTAGCAGTCCCGTTGCCATTGTGCAATTAGCAACTGGTTGCTTTTCTAAGTGTGCGTTGCTCGAGCGCGGTATGTAATCTTACCTTCTGAATCTCCTTGTTTTGTGATATGTGTATCAATTCGGAAATAGCGGGCACACCGCATGCTTAGAGAGGCCAGCCACTTTCGTTTTGAAACCAAAAATGGAAAGTTTCATTTTGGAACTGCAAAACACGATAGAACCGCGCCTTTTACTAAAGGGTTCCGTTAATAGATAACTGGGTTTACGTTGTAGTGTGAGTCCCTTAAAGTTAGTTTCAAAAAAATCTAAATAAAGATTACCTATCTATAATTATGGTTTTATATGATTTTATGCTTGTGAACAATACAATTTTAAAATTTTCCACGAGCGGGATTTCAACCCGCACCCACTGCCTTACCTGCCCCCCAACCGCCTAACTCTATCGACATCGCTCTCGCTATCGCGCTCTATAGTTTATGGCGTCATTTTGTAATTTCTAAAGCGATATGAAAGCATCAAGAAAGCAATATCGAAAGCTATAGCCTATAGCTTTCGATATTGCTTTTGTATAGCTTTCGAAATGGCAAGATTACGCCATAAACTATAGAGCGCGATAGCGAGAGCGATATCAATAGAGTTAGGCGGTAGGCCCCCTGGTCAGGTGCACTTCCAACTATGCTATCGTAGCTCTGTTCAAATCGTGCTAATTTATCAACACTATGACAATCACTTTGTAAGCGTAAAAAAACAATTTTTTAACACATTTCCAAATTTCGAAAATATTATTGTCTTGAATGTCCAAAAAAAAAAAAAAAGTAATAGCTCGTACATAAGTATATTGTCCCAACGCTGGGTAAAGGCCTCTATCATTGTAATCAAGTCATCGCTACAATGTATGGGTACTGTATAAATCACCAACCTTGCAAAATTACAAAGAAAGGGTGCATCACAAAATCTAAAACACCCTTAGCACAACTGGGAATTAAACTCAGATCCCCGGATATTAAACCAAGTGCTTTGCTTCTCGGCCAGGCATCAAAAGTTGAGATTATTTTATATAATTATATTATTTTATTATTGTATTAAAATACAATAATGGTATATCGTAATAGCGTTAAATCATATTACAAAATACGCACATTTTCATTTAAATGTAAATTGATGTCACTATGAGGAGCTCGACGGCGCAGTGGTTAACGCGTTCGGTCTGCGATTGCTGAGGTTAAGCAACTTTCGCAAAGGCCGGTCATCGGATGGGTGACCAAAAAATTATCATCTCTCGCTCCTCCATGCTTCGGAAGGCACGTAAAGCCGTTGATCCCGGCTGCACTAGCAGTCGTCAACTACCACCAATCCGCACTGGACCCACGTGGTGGTTTATGGCCCGTTCCTCTATCCATCCATAGGGAAGGCTCTTGTGTGTGGGGACATGAAAATGAGCTGACGATCACGTCACTTTCAAGTACAACAATTCATTATCGCAAATATAAAATTTGCGTTTTGAAAACGGTCCAGTAGAAAAATAACATTCACTACTAAATATCAAAACCTAATACCAACCAAACATAATATAGTTATACCTCCAGCTGGAAAATGAACCCGGGAACTCTGTGTCTGAAACCGTTAGTCCACGACACCACAATCAAAAGACATTTTGCAGTATCAACAGAACAGAGATACTGAAATTACTTATTAAATTATTTACAATACATTATCATCAGCTTCATCAGCTCATAAAATGAGCTAAGAATACTTCCTTGTGGGTTATGATAGCCTGGTACTTCAACCACCTCACGGTCTCACCCCAAGTATAGCTCACGCAAGGTACACCTCCTTGTGGGTTATGATAGCCTGGTACTTTAGCCTCTCTGTATCTCTCTCTCTCTCTCTAGCTAATTTTATGTCCCACTGCTGGGCGCGAGCCTTCCCTATGGATGGAAACACCACAGGGAGAACGGGTAACGACACAAATAAAATAAAATCTTCATAGAAGCGTTGGTAGCCGAACGAATAGATGCTCGGGTTGAATGCGAGAAATCTTGGTTCAATCCCCGTAGCTCTGCTATGCAAGACTACTGACTTGAACCCATTGCAGGCATTACTGAGTTATTCTGAAAGTTTATGGGACCAATGGAGTAATGTATGTTACTCTGACGATAGTGAATGAAGATAGTGAAGTATTTATTGTTACGTATAATTTAATTAATGTATAATAAATAAATTTGTATGAATGTATAATTGTATTCTAATATCATTTTAAAATAATTAATTTAATTTCAAATTGTATTTGTGTGATAAATGTTATTGATGTATGTCGTTTTTGTCACAATAAATAAATAAAATGAAATAAAATAAAATTGCTTAATAGCTTAATAGTTAATACTGTGCTGTAAAATTAAACAACTTTTACGGATCAAAGAAGCCAAATGCCAAATAGTTCGTCTAGTCTTAGGTACAAAAATGCAACAAGGTACTTTATTTATTTTTTAATAAACAGGGTTTCAAGTCTAGTAATTTTTTTTGATGTTGTAACATCTTCCCGCTCGCCTTCTTTTAACACAATTTGTTGGAGTGATTTCGTAGAAATGGGACGGAAGTATGTAACAGGAAGTCGGAGAAGCGCGTAAGCGCGTGCCATTTTTTAAATTTTAAATCGACATTATAAACATGACATATTATTACAAAAACACAATGTTGAAAAAATTTCCACGAGCAGGATTTGAACCTGCACCCTTCTGACATACCGGGTCAGGTGCTCTTCCAATTGAGCTATCGTGGTTCTAACCAGCCCGCCGAAATTATTCAATACTATTTACTTTTTTTTTTAATTTGAAAGCCAAAGGCGCCAGTTCAATGTCAACAACTACCGTCATTAACATCTGATCATAATATTTTTACAAATACTAAAGATCAGTTAAGAAGTAGGCAAGCTATTTATAAAATGTTTTTGAACATTGTGTTTTTGTAATTTGTATCGCAACAAAATTTGCGTGAAAATTATATAAACAAAACAAAAACATTTTATGACATATTATTATTTTATGTGACATATTGTGTCATCATTTTGATATGTCGAATGTCTTCTAATGAGTATTTACTTACTGCATTTTGTAAATTTAAAATCGATATTATTATCAAGACATATATTATTATATGTGACATATTGTGTCATCATTTTGATATGTCGAATGTCTTCTAATGAGTATTTACTGCATTCCCTTTATGATTTGTAAAAAAAATATACGTCATCGTTAATTCTATATTCTATTTTCTATTGTAATGTTGATAACAAAAGGTGAGATGTCATATGTTACACATCCTATTGTAAGGCTAAACTTAAGCAAAGTGGTTTTAAAGATGTTAATGACGGTAGTTGTTGACATTGAATTGGCGCCTTTGGCTTTCAAAGTAAAAAAGTAAATAATGTTGAACAATTTCGGCGGGCTGGTTAGAACCACGATAGCTTAATTGGAAGAGCACCTGACCCGGTATGTCAGAAGGGTGCAGGTTCAAATCCTGCTGGTGGAAATTTTTTCAACATTTGTGTTTTTGGTTTTAAATCGTTCAAATATTTTTTTACCTACTAACTACCCATTCAGGACGTCTATTTTTTAGCTGTGGAGAAGAATGGGCGCAAGAAACTCCATAGCTTCAATTAATAGAAATAACGACGCTTACAAAAAAAAATGTCGTTACCATGCCATGGTATGTATGGTAGTAGTTTTGAAGCTAATTGAAGTATTTATTATTCAGTACTATCGTAAAACACTATTACTAATATTGTGTCCTAAAAATTGTTATACATCTTTGTGATGACATAATAAAAACTTTTGTCTTCTAATATGAACTGTAAAAGTTTTTTTCTGGAAACTTTATCTAAAACAATTAAGCCCTGCAAGGGCTTCGCAATTTTATTGAGTTATATTTTTTTATAAATTTTCAAACGTAGTAGCTTCCCAGATGGGTTAATATGACTATTGGTAATGTGTTAATTAATATCGCATTAATAATATTATTTTGTAAAAAAATATATATACGAGTGTATACGAATGACAGTCTTTCGAATCGCCTTTCGATTCCTAAGCTAACTCAGTAATCCGCCAGACCAGTTTGCATACAAAATCGTGACCACAAAAAAACTGGATCGCTGCCTACAAGTACTAAACGCTACATTTAACTCACAAACACCTTTCTCAGTCATACAACATACATTCATGTGATTATTAATTGAATGTTATGGCCATTATAGGCGAAATTTATTGTTCGCAAATCATAATTCGGCAGTTTTTACAGCTGTATTTATTGCTAACTGGCTACTTCGTTAATAATTTTGCGTAGAATCGTGAATTTGCGAGAAATCATAGATTTGAAAAGCCATTCATTCGTTAGCAGATTTTTACATTAGCTTTGAGATTTTCTTTAGAATGTTAGTGTTGTCCCCTTTGTTGATGGCTTCGTGCGGTTAACACATTTAGCCAGTGTCAAAGTAATTTTCTTACAAGTTATATCAAAAGACAATATTTCTTTTGTTAATTATATGGTGATGATGAATGATTGATGAATTGCGAAATGCGGGTTGGTGATCACAAGCCCGGGCTATGCATCGAAAAATCCAATACACACTTTGCCCGATCTGGAAATTGAACCCGGGACATTCGGGAAACGCGACGAACGCTTTGCCACTCGAACACCGAGGCCTACTTACATACGAAGGCAATATAGCTATTTTTTTAAATTTAAATATGCATTGGAAATGACTACATATCCGCACCGGATATACAACCGTCAAAAGTTGGCGCCAAATCTAGCGCCGCGGGTCCGCGAAGTGAGTAGTATTCATGTTATGTCTAAACCACATTACTCATGTGGTCTTAACCAGGGATTCCCATAGTGGTGGACCACTATGGACTATGGACTTCCCAGGAGTCGACGAGGTCTAAAATCGACCCCTATTAATTAACACAAGTTGTTATTTGAAACGTTTAAGATACTGTATAAGTTGTACACAGCATTTTTACATTTCATTGTTCATGACACGGTTAAAAATCCTACTAATATTATAACCGCGAAAGAAAACTACTGAATGGATTTTAATGAAACTTCATCCTCATATACAGACCGTGACCCAGACCAGCATATAGGATACTTTTTTTTTTACTGTAGTCTTCGCGAACGAAGTCGCGGGCAAAACTAGTACATTTTACATACATACATACATTATACATACATACATCTTATCTTATCTTATCTTAGTGGGGCCTGCCGAGGTTTCCCTCTTGCAGTAACACCTCGACCCATCGGGATCTTTTGTTCAACCCCATCCTTTCACTCTTCCTCCTCTGTAAAGATAGAGGCCATAAGTTTGGCAACGTCTTTAAGAGCGAAGAGCCTGAAGTCCTCCGGTTTCGGATAGGCCGACCCCAGGAGTCCCATTCTTTTCCTAGCCAGAGAGTCGCAATCACACAGTTAGGTGCTTCATCGACTCCGTTTCCTCTCCACACGCCCTACACAAACTATTTGTTGAAAGGTGCATTCTATGAAGCATTTGTTTTGTGGCATAGTGTCAAGGCACCGATGGTTAGTCGGGCCTGCCTTCTGCTGCCTCCGCATAAGAACTTACTCCGGCCTAAGGCGTTTTCGCCAAGGAAGGATTTGGAGTGTTTCATACCCGGCTGCCATTCGATGCCGTGCCTGTTTTCGATGCATTTTATTACATACTTACTACAGATTACATACATACATATATAGTACATGATGTGGCTACCTTTAAGTAAGATTTGTGTTTATTTATAAGTTGTTGGTTGTATTCAGTGAATGTTTTGATACTTAAACCTTGTTGGTGGTCTTAAATACAATAAATAAATAAACATTGCTTGGCTTGCAAAAATATTGCTCTAAATGGCCATGGTAAGGCCCCCTTTTTGAATCTCAACAGTGATCTATAAGTGACATGAAATTTCCAATGTCAAAAATAAGTTACTAGTGTGACCTTGAATAACAGAAAAAGAGATTTTGCCGATTGCCTCAGACTGGTTTTTCAGCTTCACCGGGCTTTTTGGGGGCGGCGAGAAACTTAAAGGGTTCCTCAAGCCGTGTAAAACGAATCACCTTCAGAGGTTTTCTAGAGGGAACGGCATCACGCACTAGTGCGTGTCCCCGTTCCCTACTAGATTCTCCGATGGGTTCGGATCGGGATCTTCTAGTACCTCATGAAAGATAGGATTCACACACATAAAATAAACTAAAAAGAGACTGTCTCACAGCAGGGTTTGCCCAGGCAGGCCTTTGGGCGTCCGTCATCGTAATCAAGTCATAACTACAATTTATAGTAGGCTTAATCACCACGCTTGTCAATGCTGGTTGGTAAGTATCACAAACCTGGGAAATGCATCGGTTAATCTTTGGCCAACCTAGGAATTGAACCCAAGACCTTCTCTCATTGAACAGATAGCTTAGCCACTTGGTCACCTTGGCTTTCTCCTATAATATTGTAATATTTTTAATAGAAGACTTTCAGAAATTCGTTATTACATTAAATGCATTTTCTCTGTTCAACCAACCGTTCAGTCTAGGCAATAATTAAAATTAACTATGTATAAAATGTGTTGCCTCAAACAGAACTAAGTGAGTCTGTCCGACTTTTATAATATAATATAATATATTTTATTGGTTTTTTTAAATGGCTTTTATTACGTTGAGCTAGCTCTAGCTTTCGTTTTCGTTTCGTAAGTGAAGATGAAAACGTACGCCATTTTGAATGTCAAACTGAGCGACAAAATGCGTACCTTGCTTTGTGTTTTCTTTGCTCTAATGATAAATGATTGATTATTGATTGATTGATTGATTGATTGATTGATTGGTGTGATTAGGATCACTTAAAACTTAATCAAAAGACCGGTGTCAGACCAGTCCCGGGCTAGAATCCCAGCAGGTGGTACATGTTTGCGTACTCGATTTGGTTGGTGGTAGGGCTTGTTTGTCCGCCTGGATACCTACCACCATTGTTATCTAAATGTGTCGCCATAATATCAATGTTTATAGCATTGTTGTGTTCTGGCAGCTAGAGATAAGATAGATAGTGCCTCAATAGTTGAGTAGCTTCACCTTCGGCCTTATCATCACTTAACATCAGGTGAAATGAAGGCCAAATGCTTACACGTGAGAAATTTAAAAAAGGGTTACACAAATTATTTTTTTTGTTGGCAACTTAATAGTAATATAACTTTGCGCTAGACTCTCAGCTAACAAAGCGTTTTTCAAAATCATATTGAAATTATCAACATCATCATCATCAGCTCATTTTATGTCCCCACTGCTGGGGCACGAGCCTTCCCTATGGATTTAGAGAGAACAAGCCATAAACCACCACGCGGGTCCAGTAAGGATTGGTGGTTGTTAACGACTGGTAATGCAGCCGGGCCGGGACCAACAGCTTTACGCGCCTTCTTCGGAAGGCACGTAAAGCCGTTGCTTCGGCACGGAGGAGCTCGAGATGATACATTTTTGGTCACCCATCCGAAGACCGGCCTATGCGACAGTTGCTTAACCTTAGCAATCGCAGACCGGGCGCGTTAACCACTGCGCCATCGAGCTCCTTAGCTATTATAACACGTATTAATACGTAATTAATGATTCGAATTACATTATGCAGTAGTTTCGAATGCCGTCGTTGCGACGCACGCTGTTGCGAAAACTATTTCAAGTGGTACGCCCTTGCGAAAAGCCGTTGTATCGAAAATCACTAAGTCGAATGACGGATTTTCGAATGTCGTCGTTGCGACGCACGTTGCTGCGAAAAACATTTCAAGTGGTACGCCCTTGCGAAAAACCGTTGTAAGGGCGTACCACTTGAAATGTTTTTTCCTAACAGCGTGCGTCGCAACGACGGCATTCGAAACTACATATCAGACTCAGAATTAACATAACAAATGCAACGTATTTTATAAAAGTAAATGAAGTGATTGATTAACATAAATTCATAGATGACAACTAATAATGTCACATTTAAGCCAATTAATTTTAAATTATATTGATAGTGGCTAAATTGATTAAATTGATTTCAATCACTTGGACATTGCTTAAAGAATGTCAAGTGTCAAGTAAGGTAAATGCTTCGATCAATAATAGTACGCAAATTAAAAATGCATCAAGTGATAATGGCCGCTATTGCTCACTTTAGGAGAGTCCACATTAAGTTAATCATGTTATATCATCACCACTAGCTCATTATATGTCCCCACTGCTGCGGCACGAACCTTCCCTATGGATGGTTAGGGGAACGTGCCATAAGCGAGGGCCCAGTGCGGATTGGTGGTAGTTAACGACTGCAAATGCAGCCGGGACCAACGGCTTTACGTGCCTTCTGAAGCACGGAGGAGCGAGAGATAATGAATTTTTGGTCACCCATCCGATGACCGGCCGTTGCAAAAGTTGCTTAACCTTAATAATCGCAGACCGGGTGCGTTAACCACTGCGACATCGAGCTCCTCGAACACACAACACATTATAAAATGTTTTGTTGTGTTTATATAATTGTAACGCAAATTTTGTTGCGAAACAAATTACAAAAACACAAATGTTGAAAAAAATTCCACGACTAGGATTTGACGGTAGTTGTTGACATTGAATGGGTGGGTTCAAAGTAAAAAGTAAATAGTGTTGAATAATTTCGGCGGGCTGGTTAGAACCACGATAGCTCAATTGGAAGAGCACCTGACCCGGTATGTCAGAAGGGTGCAGGTTCAAATCCTGCTCGTGGAATGTTTTTCAACACATTATATATTAATATAAAACCAAAACACTCAAAATAACTTTAAATAGAGAAAGAGCTCTCTCTTTCTGTAGTAATAGTCAGCATACTTCGCCTAGGGTCTACTTCCCACGTCAACCATAAACACTTTAATAACAAATATACCGAATTCAATGCGTCTCACTACAAAGGGAACTAGTTAAAAACCTATCAACTTTAACGGTAATGTGACAAAGGACATTACAGAGCCGCAAGTATTCACAAAGGGTCGCAGTTATTTAGGTTTCGACCACAAAATAAGAAGACTGCAGAAGGCATGCTTCATACAAACGCGCTTTAGCAACGCACGCGTAGACAACCTCTCGCGACACGGACCCTCGAAACCTAGTGTGTGTTTTGTTTCATTCGATTACGTTTACTAAAAAAAATATTTTTTTGTTAAATTCGAAATTTGACGTTGAATTAGTGTAAAAAGAATTAACTCTTCTCGTATGTCGGCTAGGAGGCTTTGCTTCAATGCCATACTAATTTTCGTTTTCGTTAACGTGTTCGAATGTCAAATGATACCTCACACAGCACACCATGCCTGGTGCTGGGTGCCCCCAGCTCGCAACAGACCGAGCACAGCTTTTGCGAGATGTCGTGTCACGTGACCGTGAGAGTCGTATTATGTGTTTTTTTTTATTTGGGAATCAAACAATATAAAATACAAAAACACAAATGTTGAAAAAATTTCTACGAGCAGGATTTGAACCTGCACCCTTCTGACATACCGGGTCAGGTGCTCTTCGAATTTGCGTGAAAATTATATAAACAAAAAAAACATTTTACAAATAGCTTGCCTACTTCTTAACTGATCTTTAGTATTTGTAAAAATATTATGATCAGATGTTAATGAGAGTAGTTGTTGACATTGAATGGGCGCCTTTGGCTTTCAAAGTAAAAAAGTAAATAGTGTTGAGTAATTTCGGCGGGCTGGTTAGAACCACGATAGGTCAATTGGAATTAATTGTATTGACCCGGTATGTCAGAAGGGTGCAGGTTCAATTCCTGCTCGTGAAATTTTTTTCAACATTTGTGTTTTTGTAATTTGTTTCGCAACAAAATTTGCGTTAAAATTATATAAACAAAAAAAACATCTTATAATATAAAATGTATTTAGTTTTTACAATAGACATTAACACAGTGATCAGTTAAGTTTCCACAATAACAAAATTTCGTTAAAATCTTTTGTTTTCATATATATAATTTTTCACGCAAATTTTGTTGCGAACGAATTACAAAAACACGAATGTTGAAATCCAAAGGTTCAAATCCTGCTCGTGGAAATATGTTCAACATTTGTGTTTTTGTAATTTGTTCGCAACAATAGCTCGCCTCCTTCTTAACTGATCTTTAGTATTTGTAAAAATATTATGATCGGATAGTTGTTGACATTGAATGGGCGCCTTTGGCTTTCAAAGTAAAAAAATAGTGAATAATTTCGGCGGACTGGTTAGAACAACGATAGCTCAATTGGGAGAGCACCTGACCCGGTATGTCAGAAAGGTGCAGGTTCAAATCCTGCTCATGGATTTTTTTTCTACCTCGTATTTGTTTTTTTTTGGGTGCGTTGCTCGAGCGCGTTGTAGGTATAACATATAGGTATAAAGCGTACCTTCTACAGTTTCCTTATTTTGTTTTAAAATGTGGCGAGTATTGAGAACTGTGAAAAATTTAAGTTAATTACTTTCGTTCCTTAGATTTAATGTAGGTAGGAGTTAATTATTGATTTTAATTTTTTTTTTTATTATTTTTGGTAAGCTCTTGGCCTTCATCTCACCTGATGTTAAGTGATGATAAGGCCGAAGGTGGAAGCGCACTTCACCAGGAATCCTCACCTACTGAGGCACTGAGGACATCTACTATACATATAATAAAGCTAAAGAGGGTCGAAAGTCTGTACACGGAAGATATTCGAAAAAAAGTTGGCTGGGGATACTTAGAATCGATAACAGAACACGCTCCAACAGTTTTTAGAATTTTTGTCTGATTGTCTGTTTATCTGTTTGTCTGTTTATTTGACCGCGCATCACGTGAATATGGCTAATCGGATTGTTATGCAAACTTTGCACATAGACCGACCATGAACCGGACTAGGCCATAGGATACTTTTATCCTGGTAACAGGGGCCCGACCGCCTAACCGATTGCTTTGGTTACGTGTATAGTTTATGACGTCATCATGTCATCTAGCTAATAGGTATAGGCATATATCTATAGCTGTAGCCTATACCTTTCGATATTGCTTTCAAAGGCGGTACGAAATGACAAGATGACGTCATAAACTATACACGTAGCCAAAGCGATCGGTTAGGCGGTCGGGGGGCAGGTTAATGTGAGAAAGTGTAGTCTTCGCGAAGCGACAACTAGTACTTAGATAAAATGATTGTTGCTATTCAGGCGGTATTAAGACGAGCCCTTAATTTATGAGTTGTTCATTATTGTATCGGCAAAAAATACCAAGAATTTTTAATTAAATTTTACGGGACAGCTAAAAAGCAGGAGCTCTGTTTCCAATTTTATTGTTGGTAAAGACTAATATCAATAGCTGGCCCCTATTTTTAATTACTAAAGGAAAAAAATGTCGATAACTGGTTCCGGTCGGACACTGGTGCCACTATCTATATCTTAAAAAAGTAAATTACTTACCTAAAACCACAAAGGTTGTCTAGAAGAGATCGCTTTAATAATAATTATTATTATTTAGTGACATATTTCTAAATTGCGGGAAGATGAAGTTAATGACGAATAACTACCGGAAATATATTATGAGGGACGGTACGGTCGACATCTGTCGGGCATGCCGCCGTCCAGGAGAATCACTCCGACATATTATTTCTGGTTGTTCTCATCTTGCTAACGGAGAGTATTTGCACAGACACAACCAAGTAGCCAGAATAATTCACCAGCAACTTGCTCTTGGATATGGCCTTGTTGAATCGGAGGTGCCGGACTATAAGTACGCACCTGCGCCAGTACTCGAAAATGGTCATGCAACGCTCTACTGGGATCGCTCTATCATTACGGACAGGACTATTGTCGCCAATAAGCCTGATATCGTGGTGCTCGACCGATCCCAGCGCCGGGCAATACTGGTTGATATCACCATACTTCATGATGAGAACCTCGTGAAAGCCGAGAAGGACAAGCTCAGTAAGTACCTTGACTGAGCTCACGAGGTGACCGCCATGTGGGATGTTGATTCAACCATTATTGTCCCGATAGCCGTTTCAGCGAACGGTCTGATAGCGAAGAGCCTCGACCAACATCTTAAGAGGCTCTCGCTTGATAGTTGGATCAAGGGTCAGATTCAGAAAGCAGTACTCCTTGACACGGCACGTATTGTCAGGAGGTTCCTCACTCTGCAGCTCTGACCACCGGTAGCTTGGGCCCTGCCCCGCTGCTGGTGAACTCTAGAATTAGGTTTTTAAAATGTTTTATTGTTTTTATATTCAAATATTGTAAAAATCTAGTTTTAAGAAAGAAAAAAAATAAAGAGTATAATAATAATAATAATTCTTTATTGCTTACATGGTACATAAGAGATGTTAAAAAACATGTAAAGATCAACACATGAACCCTGCAAGGGTATAACAACTTAGATATAATTTATATACAGTTAAACAAAGTAAAAACTAAAAAATATCTTATATAGGTATTACTTAGGACACGTTGGTATAATATTCATTAAGTTTATAAAAGCATTTATCTGTTAAATAATTATTTTAGGATGTTATAAAGCGATAAGACCGCCTTTGCCTACTATTATTTTAAAATTTCCTGTTATTTGTTATGTGTATAATTGTGTAAGCAATAAAGTGTTTATCTATCTATCTATCTATCTAAATATACCTATGACATACTACTACAGAGAGTTTTGTTTACTATCTTATGAAAAAAAATGTATTTATTTCAGGTAAATCAATTACAATGAAGTTACCGGGGCAACCCCAAAAATCGGTCAGAAGACACTTGTGTGGGGTAAGCCTCGCACTTCCTACGTAAACATAACAGTTTCGATTTACATAAGTAATACAAGATTTCAAAATTTCTTTGCGAGATTGTGTGTCTGTGGGGGTGGGGGGGGGGGGGAATATTCTATAGTAGTACTATTCATTCGATTGCGTTTACGAAAACGGAAATTTGTATGGCAAAACTTTAGCTCTTCTCGTATGTCGCCAGGAAGTGCTGCTTCAACGCCACACTAATGATAAAGAAAGAAAGAAAGAAAGAAAAAACATTTATTGACTCACACATACTATGATAACAGACACAAAGACATGAAATGCAAGACAAAAAACAAGTGTGAGGAGCCAATCAGGACCCTGCCTCAGCATATGTCGCTACGGTGTGACAAAGCCACATCGCAACGGCGCTGGTATTCTGGCAGGGCCTGTGCGAGGTGGCGTTTCCATTATTCTAATTGAGACTAATAAATAAATAAATTAGAAAAGAGTAAAAATTAATAAAATATAAATATATGTATCTGTATATAATTGTATTTATATTATAAATAAACCTATCCTAAATGTATATATACTACTCAAAACAAAATAAGGGCCACGAGCATGGAGTATTTTCTTTTGTTTTCAGTAACTTTACATTGTTTTTATTTTTAACCTTAAATGTGTTTTTTCTTTCAAAAGCAAATAAACTTTTTAATCATTATTATTGGAATAAATTTATTGGTCTACACGGTAAAAACAACATTAGTTTTCGTTATGGAGACAATTAAATTAATATTGGTTTTATTATTTTCATGGTACAGACAAAATACCTCGTGGCCCTTATTTTGTTTTGAGTAGTATATATACAAAATAAAAGACATCCAGAACGATCGAATGTCAAATAAAACTTACACTGGGCACCACTCAGTGTGCCGTACTATCAAAATATTACACTTTTGCTGTATGCAAGGCCAAGTGCGCAACTCAAAAACAGTGAAAGTGTATGTCGCCTTACCACATTAGCTCCTAATAACCAGCTTAGCCACAAAAGCCCATCTTACCAGTTCACTATCTAGTTACGAAAAAATGGTGTCAAAATGTAACCAGAACTTTCGATACCAGTCTTAGTTAATTAAAAATTAATAAAATCACTTTCCTATTTAAAAATGTAAATTTATTCAATGTAGAACCTACACTTTCGGAAAATCTGAGTAACGCCTATTTTTGAGGTTAAGCAACTTTCGCATCGGCCGGTCATCGGATGGATGACCAAAAATTTATCGTTATGAGCTCCTCCGTGCTTCAGAAGGCACGTAAAGCCGTTGGTCCCGGTTGCATTACCGGTCGTTGACAACCACCAACCCGCACTGGGCCCGCGTGGTGGTTTACGGGCCGTTCTTCCTATCCATCCATAGGGAAGGCTCGTGGTGGGGACACAGAATTAGCTGATGATGATGACGAGGCGAGGAGAGTGTCTTATTAGTAAATAGCCTATACAATCTGTAAAAAAATGAGCAATAATATTTAAGGGTGCGTCATATACCCTATAAAGACTTCACTGCTTAAATATCACCATGAAATGTGGTAAAAAAAAATTTTTTTTTACCTAAGTGTAACGTTATTATTTTGTAGGTACAACCCTATTTTGTTATTGATAGACAAGAGCAAGCGCAGTGTCGGGGGGCCTACCGCCTAACTCTATCGCCATCGTTCTCGCTATCGCGCTTTATAGTTTATTGATATTGTTTTGGTATTGCTTTCATATCGCTTTCGAAATGACAAGATAACGCCATAAACTATAGAGCGCGATAGCGAGAGCGATGGCGATAGAGTTAGGCGGTTGGGGGGAAGATCAGTGGTCTTTGACACGTGCCACGCTTCAATAACAAAATAGGGTTGTACAAAATGTTTTTTTATCGTATTTTAATGGTGATATTTAAGCAGTGAAGTTTTTACAAGGTATATGTACGAACCCTTAAATATTATTGCTCATTTTTTTTACAGATTGTATACTGTCCCACTGCTGGGCAAAGGCCTCCATAATTGAAATCAAGTCAGCGCTATGGATGGGTATTAATTTTGTCACTACGCTTGCCAAATGCAGGTTGGTGATCACAAACCTGCCCCCCGACCGCCTAACCGATTGCTTTGGTTACGTGTATAGTTTATGAAGTCATCTTGCCATTTCGTACCGCCTATGAAAGCAATATCGAAAGGTAGCCTATACCTTTCGATATATGCCTATACCTATTAGCTAGATGACAAGATGACGTCATAAACTATACACGTAGTCAAGGCAATCGGTTAGGCGGTTGGGCCCCGGGGGGTATGCATTGTATAATTCGAAACACATTGTGTTCGATCTGGATATTAAACCCAGGATTTTCAGGTATCGGGCTTAGTGCTTTGCCACTCAACCACTGAGGCAAGGCGAATTCTTATTAGGTAAGTGTTTGATGATCATTGTTATAATTGAGGACTATTATGGATTGCGGACAAATTACAATTTACAATATAGATATTAAAAAAAACCACAAGTGGAATTTGAACCGGCACCGACTGACACACCGGCCCCCCGACCGCCTAACACTATCGCCATCGCTCTCGCTATCGCGCTCTATAGTTTATGGCGTCATCTTGTCATTTCAGAAGCGATATGAAAGCAATATGAAATCAATATGGGTGTTTTTATACCGCTTTCGAAATGACAAGATGACACCATAAACTATAGAGCGCGATAGCGAGAACGATAGCGATAGAGTTAGGCGGTAGGCCCCCGGGTCAGGTGCACTACCATCTATGCTATCGTGGCTCTGTTTAACCCATACTAATTTATCAACAATTTATGTGTAGACTTACGAATCAATCGACCGTGACATTCTTAAGAGTTATTGTAACCTAAACTGAATAAGTGATTATGAATTTTGAACACTATCTGCTCTTATTTTGTCAGCCAAAGGAGCCTTATTGGATAGTGCATCTGACCCGGTATGTCAAAGGTTGCGGATTCAAATTCCGCTCGTGGAAAATTGTGTCAACACTTTTTCAAAATAAATGTAATTTATTTCGCAACCAAATTTGCTTATAATTTAGTATATACTATATATCAATTATCATACCCATATTTATGAATATATCTTGGCTGATATCATCACCACCTCGTCACCAGCTTCCCTATGGATGGACAGGGAGAACGGAGCAATTAACGACTGCTAATGCAGCCTGAACCAACGACTTTGCGTGCCTTTCGAAGCACGGAGGAGCTCGAAAAGATACATTTTTGGTAATTCGCGCGGTGACCGGTCTTAGCGAAAGTTGCTTAACCTTAGCAATCGCTGAACGGGTGCGCTATCCACATAGAGCTCCTTAAAAATCATATATCATGCTTCGTTACTATCACATACCTTGGCTGATTATAACATAAAAGATACCTTATTCAATGTTAACAACAATCATAAAGTTGTATCGACACAAAGAACGCTTTTAGACATCTCTAGTAGACGATTCTCTAGGTGCCACTCGTATTCTTATCACGGTACCACAAAGACGGTCCAATTTACTGTTAAAAAGAATAAAAGAAAAAAAAGAAACACCACAAAGGTTCCAGTTTCAATAGGCCGAACGTTTTTATTGATTCCTTTGCGTCATAAAACGGGTGACGAATAAAAAGTGAAACAGATTATTAAAAAAAACGATTAGCTTGTGAATTTCACGGAAGCTACTTTAGAGATCACTCGACAAAGAAAGTGGTTTGACAACATTTTGACAAGCCTACACTACGTGTTGTGCGAACGGTAGAATTGTCATTTTGGGGGTTAAGTGGCAAATCAAAAAACCCTTTTTAATTTAGTTACATATTATATTATATTAGACAACATCACATACATTGTTCTGATCCCAAGTAAGTAGCTTAAGCACTCGTATTATGGAAATCAGAATCAACGACGGTACCACAACCACCCAGACCCGACACAATATCGAAAAGTTTGTTTTTCGACATTGACCCGGGGCCCGACCGCCTAGCCGATTGCTTTGGCTACGTGTATAGTTTATGACGTCATCTTGTGTCAGTTATAAACTATACACGTAGCCAAAGCAATCGGTTAGGCGGTCGGGGGGCCGACCGGGAATCGAACCCGGGACCTCAGAGTTAGCGCGGCCGAAAGTCCGGCGTGCAAGGCTATGCGTGATATGCGACCTATTTGGTAACATCTTATCACTCACGTAAACGTATCAGCCTCACGTTAACTCGTTGTTGGTTATAGTGTGTTGGCGATTCGAAAAATACTGCTCAAATAATGTTTATCAATATTAGTGCAAAATTACAAATACATGATTGAAAATTAAAATCGATAAGTATTAATCGATCGTCAATAGATCGATTGAAATAAGTCATAAGTCGGCCATATTGAACAGGACTGTCACTTATGAAAAAAAGAGAAGTGGACGTGCATGTTTTGCTAATGGTTTAATTGTAAATCTTGATAAAAGTAATAAATGAAAGTGTTAAGTATTACAATCTGCTTATTATTTAACATCCCTGCAAGAAGATAATTAATAAGTGCGAGATTCATTCGCCATTCGATCACGATCAATTTGTATGGCAAAAATTTAACTCTTCTCGTATGTCGCCAGGAGGCGCTGCTTCGATGTCATACTAAGTTTCGTTTTCGTAAACGTAATCGAATGCGACCAAACCAATGCGAGTTTCATTTGACATTCGATCACGTTAATGAAAACCGAAAACTTGTATAGCATTTCAATGCTATCCGCTGCTTCAGCAGCGCCTCTGGTGGAATACGAGGAGAGTTAAAATTTTGCCATACCTACAAATTCTCGTTTTTGTTAACGTGATCGAATGGCGAATGAAACTCGCGCTAACCACCCTGAACAGGGTGCGGCGATTCTTTCGCCTGATCAGTTGTGCCGTGCCTGTTTTACAAAATACAGGTGCGGTCTTGCGTGGAGTATTGCTCGCACATATGGGATGGTTCAGCTAAGTACCTTCTCGATGCCTTGGACAGATTGCAGCGTCGCGCTATACGTATTATCGGCAATGCTGAGGTCACTAGTACTCTCGAACACCTGCAATTGCGCCGAGATATAGCGTCGCTAAGCGTCTTCTATCACCGCCATGGCGAGCGCTCTGAAGAGCTCTTTGACCTCATCCCGCCTTCTCCCTTCCTCCATAGGAGTACGCGTGCTGCTCTTCGAAGTCAGCCTTATACTGTCTCGAACATTCCATCGCACACAAAGAAATTTGGTGACTCGTTTCTTTGTCGCACTTCCAAAAGATCGAATAGTCTACCAGCACACGTTTTCCCTCCTTCCTATGACATGGGGTCCTTCAAGCGAGGCGTGAGGAAGCACCTTGTGGGCCGGCAGGGTGAGGTGACAGATGCTGCGCCAGTTGTCTTCGCGAAATTTAACATCAGGTGGGGTGGAATCATACGCCGAGCTAAGTATAAAAAAACTAGCTGGCCGGGATCCCATCATCATCAGCCTATACTAGTCCACTGCTGGACATAGGCCTCTCCAAGTGCACGCCACCGGCTACTCTCATCCAGCTCTTGCCAGCCACCTTGCGAAGATCGTCGATCGTTATATTATCCCATCATACATGTTATCAATTCCCAGCCCCAACACCTCATTGCAAGGCTATAAGATACTCAATGCTTGTTTTACGTAAAGCGAAACGCACAGCAAGCAAGTTTGCAAAATGATGCTAGTTTACTAATTAATTATTAGCTGACCCGACGGACTTCGTACCGCTTTGCCAGTTTCCATGACAACAAAACAAACAAATAATTTTGTATTGGGAAATTAAATCGTCGTTTTTAGTTTCATTCCCGTGGGAATATGGGGATAAAAACTATCATATGTGTTAATCCAGGTTATAATCCATCCATCCGTTGCAGCGTGAAGAAGCAACAAATATACACACATATATTAAATATATTAAATATTATATTAAATATATTAAATAAATATATTAAATATATTAAATATTTAGACAACATCACATACATTGTACTGATCCCAAGGTAAGTAGCTAAAGCACTCGTTTCATGGAAATCAGAAACAACGACGGTACCACAACCACCCAGATCCGACACAATATCGAAAAGTTCGTTTTCGACATTGAGCCGACCGGGAATCGAACCCGGGACCTAAGAGTTAGCGCCGCCTAAAGTCCGGCGTGCAAGCCACTCGGCCACGGAGGTCGTCAAAACATACATACACACAAACTTTAGCATTTATGATATTAGTGTGATAAACTCGTAGACCATTTTAGACCAGTAGGAAAAGTTTACATCGGATTTTGCGATGCGCATAACACATTTGGCCAGACCTTTGTGTTGATTCAAAGTCATAGACCAAGTCAAATCATTTATTCAATATAAGCCTTCACAGGCACCTATTGATGTCTATAATAATAAATAAAATAATAAATAAATAAATAAATAATAATAAAATTTTATTAAATGTTTAGACTAAGCCACTGAGTCTACCACCAGCAGTTGCTGTGTTTGGCTGATAGGTTGCTGGATTGCTGGTGGGTTCTGAATATTATAATGAACTGCTGAATGACGTCTTTATTCTTCTATATTCGCCGAGAGAGAGAGAGCAATAGTTGCCATTACAATGAGTGACAAATAAACTTTTATATTTTTAATGTTGGCAACATCCAACAACCAGTTTGGATTTTGGGAGAGCCTTTGACCGAGAAGAGTTGGCAAGAAACTCAGGAGGCTTATTTCTTTTTCTCCATCTTTTCAACCCAGAAATGAATCAATGGGATGAAACGCGGAATAAATAGTAATATATCTGATATTCAGTGTTTCGTCCCACTGGCACTGGAACGAAAGAGCCGTGGGACGAAACACTGAACGTCTCACATTTATTAATTATGCGAATAAGCTAATACGTATCAATTAAAACTAACGTTACTAACTATAGATTGTATTGATGGTAATATATATGTGTACTTATAAATAAATAAATAAATTGTTTGACTAGATTTCCATTGAAATAGAAAAACATTGGCTATTTTTCATATTTTTCAAATTTTAAATCACCGGAACCCATTACAAATTTAACCCTTCATAGGCCTATGGTTATATGAAAAACAAAATTTAAAAAAAGTTGAAAGTGTTTTGACCAAACTTTTTACTTTAAAAAAAAATCATGCAATGAAGTTTTTTTTAAAAACATTATCAATTTAATTGCCTCTTTGGTCTAACCACTGGAAACCGAACCCAGAACCACTGGGTAGTGGTTCCGGATTCGGTTTCCAGCATGTGTATATTATTATTATACTCAGTTTGGTTAGTGGTAATGCTTGTTACAAGTCCGCCTGGGTCTCTACCACCATCTTAGCTAAGCCTGTCGCCACAACATCAATGTAGCATTGTTGCTAGGGATCGCAATATCGGGCAGTTTTACCAATTTCGATATTTTCGCTATTGAAGATTTGCTAATATCGAACATTGTATATCGAAAAATGTTGAATATGAATTGAATATGAATATGTGCATCGAATATATCGATATTCGATACACACCATTAAAGAAAAACAAAAAATATATATTTTATAAATAATTTATTTAAAATTATTATCACCAATACAAAATTCAATTTTGTACTTTTATAAATTGTATGAACTTTTAGCTTTTAGCAAATACTTATGACTTCTTATATTTTAATAGCACTATATTATCTCAACAAATTTTAAACTTTGCAATAAATCACGAAAAATAAACTTTAACATTAAACTAAAACAATATCTTTCTCAACTAAAAAACAAAACATTTATCAAAATATCAATCAACATTGAAATAACTTTTGCTAAATAAATTCTTAAGCAAAACATAAGTATTCATAATCAACACAAATAATCAACACAACACATCACAGTATTCACAGTAACTTTGAGATCTTAGTAATTAACTATTATACCAATATCTAGTAAAACAGACATACACAAGGGTGGGGCTAATGAGTAAAATAAAAGGAAGTTATTTACGGTTATTTATAAAGTGTGTCCTTAAAAATGACAGTGTATTCATTGTGTCATCGCTTAATCGATTAATAATTAGTGGGAAAAATAAAAATTCGTTTTGATTAAAATGAACATCGATAATATTGAAAATTTCGATGTCCAGGAATATAAAATCGATATTTAATTATATTGATTTGACTCCGATATTTTCGATACTCGATATTTCGATATTCGAACCCTAATTGTTGTTACAGCAGGTCAGAGGTAATATAGTAGTAGTCTTAGTAGTTGAGGATTCCGGTTGAAGTGCACTTCCACATTCGGCATTATCGTCACTTAACATCAGGTGAGATGCAAGCCTTACAATATCAAGACGTTATTGTGCTATTGTGATAAAGTAAAAAATATTACGTCATACTGTAGTCTAGCAGTAAATAAATAATAACTTACTACAGCGAACAATATACTTATAAGTATCTGTATATAACTACTCGGAAACAAAACAAAAAAAAAGTCAATACACGCTGTGCACATTAGAGGGTTAAAACAAAACTTCAAAATCAATTATTCACCTATGAGATAAATTTACTATCAATTTCGATCACTTAGGACGCTATAAAATAACTACATTGCAATTCTCAATGAAATTTTGAACCAGTTCGAGAAAAAGTTGCTTACCTACATAGAGAAAAAAAAAATGTTCAAATGGGCAATGCGACAATCATAACTAGATCTGTACCGCGAAACAAGTTTCTCAACATCACGGCATTGATAACAGCCGTTAGAGGTCAAGACAAAATGGTTACTATACTCAAGTTTGCGTACTCGCATTAGACAAGCGTGTTTATACAGCTATCGAGGGCGCCACTGTCTTCGTAAAATACTTTAAACAGTACTAAGAGTTGGTAGTTCCAAATTTCAACGCCCGCACAAAGCATTTGTCGAATCCAAATAATACTTTCGATGTACGATCCACAATTTAAACAGTTCCATTTTCGAAACGGCAGCTCACGAACGCGTCAAAAAACTCTAAGAAAAAATGCATTTTCGCGCGGCATTTTTGACTTTTTTCTTTTTAATTGTCATTTCGGTCGACGCGGGCGAAGGGATCGAGGACATGGGGCTTTTATCTAAGTTAGAGGATACACTGGAGGGCACACTATGCGGGTACACGAACTCCTTTGTTGGATGGCTGGAAAACTTCAACGACGAGCATATAGGGAACAGTGAAGTCGGACGATTTCTGCACTACAAAGAACTGAAGCCGAAAATTGAGGACACCGTGCGACGTGAGTGAAATATCATAATAATATTTTTTTACTAAGTAAATAGTTTATTAGGCTTTATAAAAACAATACTTCATAAAGGGCTTTAAGGCTTCATAAAAACGCCCTGTGTAGACTTACGAACCGATGGCGTAGTAACATTTTTAAGAGCCACTTATATCCCAAAACTGAATTAATAATTTTAAATTTTGAATTTTGAATTTTAACATATTAAAAATATTCAAAGAAATTTCAATTTTAAAAAAGGCATTGAAGGTTGCAAAAGCTGACTAGCTTAGCTGTTACGAGATGGTGATGATGAATTGGTGACCCATCAACTTAACCTGCATTGCCAAAGTTGATAATTTACAAATTTACACGAACGTAACTCGAACTTTTTTTTCTTTACGCGTATTTTTGTTTCTTTACGCTTAATTACTTGGCCTTCAAATCACCTGATGATGAATCATGATAAGGCCGAAGGTGGAAGCGCAGTTATTTCTTGAATTCTCGATTCATTTTTATATGTACAACAAAACAGATAACAACCAATTAACATTTAAAGACATTACATTATAAAGTTCTAGGCAGTGATTTTTGAGTCTCACAGGTGATCTCGAAATTGAAAGGGAGATGAAACGAAACACACTATGAAATATAATAATTTGTGCTATTATGATAAATATCATTAGAGAAGTTTCAGAGACAAAAATAAGTCATCCATCAGTGAATAGAACATATCCTTGAATAGGAGAAAAAAGAGCAGTTGCGTGAGAATTAATCACCGCATCAAAAATCGCCCTCCCTATATACCAGATTGTGATCCTTCTTATGTTGACACATAATTAAATACAAATAAATTTAAAATCTTCTAAAAACGTAATGAAATTAATACAGTCACTAAAAAATCACTACTGATAACCTGGCTATATTATTGAACAGAAACAACTACTACTTACATTGCATATTGGTGACATAAGTAAAGTAAACAAATTGCAAAAACACAAATGTTGAAAAAATTTCCACGAGCAGGATTTGAACCTGCACCCTTCTGACATACCGGGTCAGGTGCTCTTCCAATTGAGCTATCGTCGTTCTAACCAGCCCGCCGAAATTATTCAACACTATTTACTTTTTTACTTTGAAAGCCAAAGGCGCCAATTCAATGTCAACAACTACCGTCATTAACGTTTATTTATGTATTACCTGCTTGTAAGAAAAAATACTTTGACACTGGCTAAATGTGCTAATCGCACGAAGCCATCAACTAAAGGAAAAGAAAAAAAAGAAAAACCAAAGGTGTGTGTTGTCTATTGGTGTATGGGTGATTTACGTTCGGCTTTATCATCACTTACCATCAGTGTAAGTTATAGGCCAAGTGCTTACCCGATGTTATGTAAAATATATGCTTCTTTAAAATAAAAGAAAGAGTCTTTTATAAACCTTACAAAATATGTGCAACTCGTTTTCACTCATGAATTTTTTTTGTAATGCAAATATTTAAAAAAACCTACATATATTAATTAACATAATTACGTACAATTAAGAAGATAATTAATTAGCGTTACACGTGTTTGTGGTTGTGGTAGTGTTCAAAATGTTAATTGTTTCAAAAGCCCAGTTAACGAGTTAACAAATAAATAAATAATTGATTAATTAATTATGTGGTTTTTGAATATATCACATAAAAATAAACAATAAACACTGGTGACACTAACTATCCACATAGTACGCCCAATGTTCGACATCAGTTTTCGTCGCCAAAGTTAACATAGAATTTATTTAAAATTAGTGGCCTGTCCCGGCTTCGCACGAGTAGTTTCTTTTTTAATATAGGCTATGTTATTCAGCGCTAATGTAGCATTCTAATGGTGAAAGAATTTTTTAAATCGGTCCAGTAGTTTTTGAGTTTATTCTTTACAAACATACAAAAATACAAAGCTTTCCTGAATGGGTGCCTTTGGCTTTCAAAGTAAAAAGTAAATAGTGTTGAATAATTTCGGCGGGCTGGTTAGAACCACGATAGCTCAATTGGAAGAGCACCTGACCCGGTATGTCAGAAGGGTGCAGGTTCAAATCCTGCTCGTGAAAATTTTATCAACATTTGTGTTTTTGTAATTTGTTCCGCAACAAAATTTACGTTAAAATTATATAAACAAAACAAAAACATTTTATATTAGTAAGATTTTACGGATTGTTGCTAAAGTCAAAAATCATTTGCCGACTTCTATTTTGGGATGATTAAAAGTGTCGATAACTGGTGCCTGTCGAACATTGGTGCCATTAGCCACTACCCCAATACACGCTTGGCAAAACCCCTTTGTGAAAATTGTATTAAACCTCGGGAATGAGACTAAAAGTTAAATAAAATTCATCATCATCATCAGCTCATTTTATGTCCCCACTGCTGGGGCACGAGCCTTCCCTATGGATGGATAGGCTTCGGAAGGCACCTAAAGCCGTTGGTCCCGGCTGCATTAGCAGGCGTTAACAACCACCAATCCGCACTGGGCCCGCGTGGTGGTTTATGGGCCATTCTCACTGTTTTACTTTTTACAATTAATAAGAATTTTCGTAGCTACAAAGCGATGAAAATACCTTGTTAATTTATCATTTAAGTAACACGCAAGGTTAAGGTTCGTTGGTAGCCGACGGATAAATCGAGTCCCCCTCGGTGGGAATCGAACCCGGCACCTCAAGGTTTGAGATCGGTCGGTGGTCTAGCAAGGTAAGTAACTAATTATATTGTTGCAGAGATATTTAACATAAAACGTACATACCTTAATACAAAAACCAACTTAATTATAAATATTTAATATAATCTGTATCACATTATATACATTATATGTAAAAAATGCGCTATTTGTCAGCAATTAGCATTTTAAGACAGACAGACATACGCTAATGCGGCGTCTTACGTAGGCGATTCGAAGCGAACGCGATTGCGAAGCGATCCGAGGATCTATTTTTGAATCGCACGTATGACATTGTGTTGTCGCATGCGACTTAAGTCACACTCTTCTTCCAAGTCGCATGACGCCTATTTTCCGTATTTTTGAATCGTTCGTTTCCGTTGCTGCCAACATTATACGAAATGTTGGATGTTATCCGTTCCACGCAGAATTTAGAGAAAACCGGTAACAACCGCAATTAAAACGGAACGTTATATCCATGTTTCTATTGGCTTTTAAAAAAACCTTTGCTTTTTAATAGAAAAGACTATCAAACGAGTGACATGACATTGACACAACGCATTGATTTTGACGGTTATTCTATCAATCGCTTTGTGTCGCTCGACTGCAACGAGTGGGTGAGGGCACTCGTTGCGGTCGAGCGATTCAAAAATATGGAATCAAATGTCGAGCGAATATCAGTAGAAACCAAGCGCTTGACTCGAGGCGAAGGAATCAAAAATGGAGCCCCCGATGCGGTGACACGCGAATTCGATGCGATGCGGCGCGACGTGGCGGCTCTGTCCTACGTGCTACCTCCACCGCCCCGCCGGCCGCCGCCCGTTCAGTGGGCATTGAACATTTGTCAAGGACGGACGGAAACTAATATTGTTGGAAAATTCATATCTTAAATATCAAATACTCAAGAAGTATGTACGGCAGAGAAGTGAAACTAATATTATATACTTAGAAAGGCATATTTATGGAGAATTTCTCAATTTGTATGAAGAGTTACGGACTCAACCCTTGTTATTCAAGGAACATTGCCGAATGTTGCCTACAACGTTTGACTATGTTGTGCAAGCCATTAAACCAGCCCCCCGACCGCCTAACTCTATCGCCATCACTCTCGCTATCGCGCTCTATAGTTTATGGCGTAATTTTGTCATTTCGAAAGCGATATGAAATCAATATGAAAGCAATATCGAAAGCTATAGCATATAGCTTTCAATATTGCTTTTATATCGCTTTCGAAATGACAAGATGACGCCATAAACTATAGAGCGCGATAGCGAGATCGATAGCGATAGAGTTAGGCGGTAGGCCCCCTGTTTTGCAATTCACTACAAAATTTCTACCTCCGACATTGAAAAGAACGACGACACCGCTTCTAGTTCGCACGAAAATATCAAGCCAACTGATCGCGTTCGCTGTAGTTCGCGTCGCGCCGCCGCGCACACTACGTGTGTTTGGCCGTGTAGGCCATTTCAATAGGTATCGACTGTTTGTTGTTTTCGCGCCGCACCGCGCCGCTTCGCGTTCGCATCCAGATCGCGCACGTAGGACGCCGCATAAGGTGTGAAGAGCGTAATGAAAGTGAAAGATTTGTGAAACAAAATATGAATGTGTAATTGGATCTGCCTGTGATCTAGTGGTTAAACCCACCGTTCTCAGATAGAGAGGTCTTGAGTTCGATCCCATTATGGGGTACGGTCAGACACGTGAGTCGATAGAGTTAGATATAGAGAGAGATAGAGGCCGGTCATCGGATGGGTGACCAAAACTTTTTCGGCTCGAGCTCCTCCATGCTTCGGAAGGCACGTAAAGCCGTTGGTCCCGGCAACATCAGCAGTCGTTAAATACCACCAATCCGCACGGGCCCGCGCGGTTTTTTTTTTTTTGGAGAGAGATAGCTGATTGCTTTAACCGTAATTTTCAGCTTCACCAGGCTTTAAACCCGCGTGGTGGTTTACGTCACGGCCCGTTCTCCCTATCCATCCATAGGGAAGGCTCGTGCCCCAACAGCGGGGACATATAAATGACCTGATGATGTACCAAAACTGGTGTTCGACAATGATTTTTTTTAGAGAGATTGCTGATTGCTTTAGACGGCATTTTCAGCTTCACCGGCCTTTTTTGGGGGCGGCGAGGAACGTAAAGGGTCCCTCAAGCCGTGTGAAACGAATCACCTTCGGAGGTTTTCTAGAGGGAACAGCATCGCGCACTAGTGCGCGTCCCCGTGCCCTACTAGATTCTCCGAAGGGTTCGGATCGGATCGGGGAGCGGAGCAACCCGAGGGCGCCTCTAAAGGCTCGGACCTCGGCTCGGGTTGACCGGGCCGTGGAGGAGGAGAGAAACGCCCAGGTACATGTGTGTACCTGTTGTTGAGCTTGTGTGAACCGGTTCTTCGTACCCTTGTTCTACGAGTAAGTCTTGGGCCTAAACTAGTGTGCATGTTTAGTGTATTCTGTAAATGTGTAGTGGCATTTAGAGGATCGGGCGGGGGTTCGACAATGAGCTTACTGAGTTGATCACTGGTGTACAGAAGTTATGTACAGAATCTACCACCAGTTCGGATTTTGGGAGAGCCTTGAGAGAGAGAGAGAGCTGGCAAGAAACTCAAGAGACAATTTTACTGTCGTAATAAAAAAATGTAAAAAAAGGTCAGAGACAATGAATACCTCTAACTGCCGTACTCAGAGACGTCAATTAAGTTTAATGACAATTAAATGTCTTTCCTTCTCTATTTAGCACTATACATAAGAAAGTGACAGCAAGAGAGTTAATTGTCATTAAAACTTAATTGACGTCTCTGAGTACGGCAGTTACACAGTGAGATTAGTTCATACAAAAATAATCCAACATAATGATACATGTAATTGTATGGCAATTAAAATAATAACGTTCATTAATCAAAAGAAGTTTTCTTTCTAAAATAGATATGTGCTAATTGGTCTACTAGTTTGAAAAAAGGCAATTTGTTTATCCAATTTGTGCTTTATGGCTCTATGTGATAGCGTTCAATTTTTAATACAACTAACTAATTGCCGTACTTTAATGTCAGTCCAGAAAATAACTATGCAATAACTGGGTACTTTGATGCTATATACTTATATATATTTTACAATACAATCTACTTATTGTATAAACTAATGTATGACAATTATTGTATTAACGATATAGATAAAACGACACTAACACAAACCTCAGTGGTTTTAAATGCTGTACTAATATTAAGGCATAATTATGTTATGGAGCAATAATAAATTTAAAAAAAAAACTTGTTTCTACAATAAGCGTTACGCAGACATAGCAACTTTAGTCTCGGAAACTATCAACTTTATAAAAGTTTTCGTTAACGATTGCCAGTTGCAATGTAAAAACGTCTAGTTTACGGTTGGAGCGAATCTAAAATAACTTTTTAATTGCATGCTCAACAGCACAAAATACTGAGACAGCAGAAGGTTAGCTTCATACAAACGCGCTCGAGCAACGCACACAGAACTCTTACGCGGACACGGATCGCGGAACAGCTCGAAACAGTCCCAGCGCAGCAACGTACATACGTACGCTTACCTAGCTTACGTAGCGTAGCCTACCTTCTGGGCTCCTTATTTTGTGTCAACAGTCTGTGACTGTTAAGGAAACCAGTAACCAGCAAATTGTCATAACTAGGCAGTGACAGTTGCTAGTTGCGGCAACTTAAAACTAATTCTACACCATCTAATATCTACAGCAACTGTAAACTGTTGTAGATCTTCGCAACTCGCATCTAGTAGAGTGTCTTTTGTTTTTTTGAAGAGAGATTGCTGTGTGCCTCAGACGGCATTTTCAGCTTCACCGAGCTTTTTGGGAGCGGCGAGGGTACTTAAAGGGTTCCTCAGGCCGTGTGAAACCAATCACTTTCGGAGGTTTTCTAGAGGGAACGGCATCACGCACTAGTGCGCGTCCCCGTGCCCTACTAGATTCTCTGAAGGGTTCGGATCGGATCGGAGAGCGGAACAACCCGAGGGCGCCTCTAAAGGCTCGGACCTCGGCTCGGGCCCATTAGCAATGTATTGAAGATGAAGAAAGCCTAGCATTTGTTTGTCCTAATTGCTATTCTGATCAATCATCTAGAGAATAACTAGTTTTGATATATTTTTTGATTTCTTAAAAAGACTCAAGAGACTTATCAATAAGATAATAACTCTGGAAAGAACTCTGTTACTTACTTAATAATTTAAAAGAAATCTTTATTATTTTTTGTAATATAGTCCTTAGAGACTGATAATTTTAATAATTGATCTCATTCGCATAAAAATAAGTACAAACTATTGATTAAAAACATGCTAAGTAAAGATAATTTGTTTTTTTTTTTATTATAATACTTTAGTATTATATACAGCTAAATTTTAAAAACTGTTTAAAAAGTATAAAAATTATAACTGTTTAAAAAGTATAACGAATAAATATATTAATAAAAAATGTATGTCATTTAAATTCTAAATTAATTTATGTACACCTATCATTATCAACGGCACAACCGACCTCAGCTACGGCACAACCGACCTCAGCTACGGCACAACTTGCCCCAAAGTGGGATGGTAGTGTCTTGCACCCGCTGAATAAAAAAATCACTTCTTCTTAAACACTATTAAAAATTTGCATAATCTATAGGTAAATTCGTATTATAGACTAAATTTGGCTTAGGATGAACCACTACTTTCAGACATAGTACTTGTTTATATAATCATAGAAGGATTTGTCAAAATCGGCAATTACAGGCCCGCTCTCCTATCTCAGTGGATGTGGAGCGATCACTTATAAATATATATATTGAATGGTCGACGACACAATCTTACTACTGAACATTTGGAACAATACTTGAACATTTTATAAATAGCTTGCCTACTTCTTAACTGATCTTTAGTATTTGTAAAAATATTATGATCAGATGTTAATGACGGTAGTTGTTGACATTGAATTGGCGCCTTTGGCTTTCAAAGTAAAAAAGTAAATAGTGTTGAATAATTTCGGCGGGCTGGTTAGAACCACGATAGCTCAATTGAAAGAGCACCTGACCCGGTGTGTCAGAAGGGTGCAGGTTCAAATCCTGCTCGTGGTTTTTTTTTCCACAATGTGTTTTTGTAATAAACAATCAATTGTTTACGTTTACAAAAATATGAAAAAAAATTGTAATGTAATCTATGTTACTTCACCTATTATTATCTATCAATAGGTAATTCCCTAATTGTATGCTGATTTTGTAATAAAAAAAATAAAATTACTTGCTTACTTTTTTTTTTGGATTCCAAAAACTTATAGTTTTAATCTTGCTGCATATTTTACGTATTTTCATGCATATTTCACGCATACTTCAAGCGTTTTTCATGTATATTTGCATGCATATAACAAGCTTTTTATGTTGCTTATAATCGTCCCTAGTCATAAATTATAGTCTTAAACTATTCGACGAAAGTTGGTGCATTTTTTCAGTTTGTCGTCGCCTTAAGCTTATCTTCTGTATTCTCCTTATTCCGTGCCTTAATGTTACCCTAGGAAATGAATATGCACTTTTTTCTTTGAATTAAGCAATTGATATATCGTTAGGTGATTAACTACACACGCAAGTGCCATCTGAATGCTGTTGTAGGACCATTCTGATTAAAAAGCAATTATGGTTGGCCTCCTATAGACTAGGTGTAGACCGGGTTTGTAGACGGGCCACAATGGTTCCTCAAGCCGTATTAAAAATTGGGTAGGTGACTGGTTAGTCTATAGAGAAACTTTTTAGCGACTTTTTTTTTAACAAAATTTGTATGGGAATGGTGAACTATGACGTCACTATTTTGTTCCGTCAACTCAGAGATAACTTTTTATGTTACAGAAATTCATGGTTAGGTCAAATAAAAAGTAGGACAATGTTTTAAAGAACCGTTACGTGATTTAATTTATTTGTTTAATGTTCTGGAATTATTTGTTGTTCTTGTCAACATCCCTATCTTCGGAGGATTTCTAGAAGCTGGCATCACGCAATCGTAAGCGGGCCCACATACCTTCCTAGATTCTCCGAGGCGTTCGAATCGGTTAACGAGATTTAAAAAATCTAGGACCTAGATCTTTTCTCTAAATGCTAGGTCAGAGTCGTGGGAAGTTGTAGTGGTTTGGAGGATTTAATAAATAATATAAAACGTTTCATTGGACGATCATTTGATGTGTGTTGCTAGATTTGAAGCTGTATAATAGATAAATCATCATATGAATTGTTTTCTTGTTGTGCAATCAGTGATTGTGCAAACAGCTTATATCAATCATTAGGTTTGCGCCAACAGTTATAGATAGGAACTGGTGATCATTTTTTTTTTTCATCATTATCATCACTGTGTCGAACGCGGTGTCACTACTCTAAGTAAGTTTGTAGGAAGCCAAGCCGACGTCGTTGGTATGCGTTTGTGGCGCCATCTATTGACACGGTTGAGAAGGTGTTTGCTTCGTGTCGAATAATGTGCGGCGTACGCGGTAGGTGACGCCGCCACAAGTTTTTTTGATTTTTTTTAATTAATTAGGTTGACCGCCGCCGGGCCCAGACACAATAGAAATTCAATTTGTTAGTCGGTCAAATGGCGTTTAAGGTGTTAAGAAAACATATTTTTATGAACAATGAACACGCCTCTCCACAGCTAAAAAAATTGACACTGATAAAAAAGAGGTAAAATAATGTTTGGACGATTCAAATGCACTTGTCTTATGTTTCTTTTTTCTTTCTTTTAGTTGATGGCTTCGTGCGATTAGCACATTTAGCCAGTGTCAAAGTAATTTTTCTTACAAGTAATACACAAATATACAATATGATGATGATGAATGATAATAGAAATGAAGTGAGAAATGATATACCCCCAACCCCTCGAGTATCTCAGTCAAGATATGGGGCTTTACTAAGTCCTCACGCAGACTTCTTGAGAGCATTTGAAAAGTGACGTTGCACTGTTTTGTTTCATTTACCAACACTTATGCACACTCACGAACACTTAACGGTTAATAATTCACCAATGTTTCACATTAATATTCGACATAACACAAATTTTAGAAAATAAAACAAAACCGCAGACATAACCCTTCACCTTCCCGCCAAGAAGTCTGTCTTTATGTTTATTTGAATAAAATAAATGGACTCTTTTTCCTTATTTATGGCTTCGTGCGGTTTGCACATTTAGCCAGTGTCAAAGCTTTTTTCTTACAAGCTATATTAAAGATAAATAATATTTACTAAAGATCACAGTGAATGATAATAGAAATGAGTAGTGACAAATGATATCCCCCAATCCCTTGTGTAAAAAGATGTGGGGATTTACTGAGACCTCATCACGCGGACTTCTTGAGAGAATTTGAAAAGTGACGTTGCACTTTTTTGTTTCATTTGCCAACACTCTCATGCACGTTCACGAACACTTAACGGTAAATAATCCACCATTATTTCACATTAATATTAAGTGAAACACAAATTCTAGCAAATAAAACGAAACCGCAGCCAATGTCTTTGCACTTTCCCGCCAAGAAGTCCAAATGTTGACTTTGAACATGACTGTTTTGTTCCCAGAGAGCCGTAATATGAAGAAGCTGGGTATGGCGCTGATCCCCCTGATCTTCCACGTGGGTGTGACGTCGACCTGGATGGTAGTCACCACCATCCTCGCCGCCAAGTCCGTCGCCATTGGACTAATGCTGCTGGTTTTCAAGATCGCAGTCAGCTCGGCTAAGGTCAGTAAACTAATTTATTTACAATAAAATCTTTTTTTCGATACGCGGTCGCCACTCGAGAACCGTTCCGCCCCAACAGCCATCAGTATCATAGTTTATCATCATTTAATTAAACCGGAAAGCGCAGTGTGGGCAGGCCCAAAAAGTGGACCGACACGATCTGGTGAAGGTCGCGGGAAGCCGCTGGAAGCGAGCTGCACAATACCGGTCATTGCGGTAATTCTTGGGGAAAGCCCTTGTCCAGTTGTGGACTTCTTCTGGCTGAGATGACGATAATGATGATTATCTACAATGTTCAAACGCCACGAAGGCCTAGTGGCTAAGCGCTCGGTTGATGAACGGGGGTCCCCGATTCTATTCCAGCCCCCCGACCGCCTAACCGATTGCTTTGGCTACGTGTGTAGTTTATGACGTCATCTCGTCATTTAGTACCGCCTATGAAAGCAATATCGAAAGCTATAAGGCTATACCTTTCGTTAAATGCCTATTCCTATTAGCTAGATGGCAAGATGACGTCATAAACTACACACGTAGCCACAGCAATCGAGTTAGGCGGTCGGGCCCCAGGTCGAGTAAAGCGTGTTTCAAATTATCCGTCGCAAAGCCTAGGTTTGTGGTCACCAACTTGCATTAGGCATTTACGTGGTGATTAAGTAAATACCCGTTGTACTTCCGGGTAGGTTGATGTGCAGGCGTCTGTACCTATCTGAGAGTTAACATCTTGAAATACTATATCACTCGTTTTCAATAACTTGCCCCCCGACCGCCTAACCGATCGCTTTGACCACATGTATAGATTATGACGTCATCTTGTCATTTCGTACTGCCTATTAAAGCAATATCGGAAGCTATAGGCTATAGATATAGGCATATAGATATATGCCTATACCTATTAGCTAGATGACAAGATGACGTCATAAACTATACACGTAGCCAAAGCAATCGGTTAGGCGGTCGGGGGGCAGATCGAATAGCAATTAAAACTTGCGCTATGCAAGGAGCCCTGAGTGCCTAACTGTCTAGAATGAGTTTTGTTTACTACCCATATTCATTCGATTACGTTTACGAAAACGAAAATTGGCGACATACGAGAAGAGTTAAAATTTTGAAATTCAAAATTTCAAAAATTCAAAATCATTTATTCAGTTTAGGCTACAAGTAGCTCTTGTGAATGTCACTATGCCATCGGTTCGTAAGTCTACTCTGGGCGGGAGACCTTGTACTGAGAAGAACCGGCAACAAACTCAGCAAGTGTCCAGCTCTTTTCTCCCTTACAGCGTCAAAAATATTGGAAAATGCCCTATCATAGCAGGCCACTTTCCATTAATCCTTTCAATTTCCACAATGTCATACAGTAACACTACAGTACTCTAAAAAAAAAAATTGGTTAAGAAAAACCAAGTCAAACTACAGTAAATAATATTAAAAATAAGATAAGTATGCAAGAGCAGACCAGCCTCCGCAGGATATTTCCAATTCTCGTTTTGGTTGACTAGAATGACGAATGAAAGTCGCACTTGGCACCCTGCATCGCAAGTGAATGGCTACTGGGGCGTTGCTATAACTCTCTACGGTATTAACCTTCATTTAGTAATTATTCTGAGCTAGACCGAAGCTGTCTCTCCAAATCAACTCGTCAATCTCTTGACCCGCCAACGTTAACCGCGTCGCTTCATGCAGACTGAAATGAAAGTTACTTTCAATTATGCAGTCATAATTGTTGTTTTATTATCCTAATTTAATGAATACATACATACATACATATGTACATACATACATACTACATATACTCTCACGTCCTTCTCCAGAATAGGGGTAGAGCATCGAAATCACCAATTTTGAGTAAACTCGCCGTTAGTGACCCGACGCCACATTTGGCATAATTAAAGTAGGGCTCCGAGGTGGCATATATAACATCAGTGATGGGTTGCAGCCGATCGCCTGGTGTGCGAGCATCTTGGAACCCTTGTCCCTTCCCTTCTATGATCTGAGCTTGTCCCTTAGTCGGCTCTTATGACATTCACGGGGAGTCTGGCAGCTGATGCATTATTTTGACGTCCAGAGCAGAACGGGCAATTTTATGAACATACTCCTTTTTCTTTGGAAAGAGATTGCTTTTAGAATAGAATAGAATAGAAAAACGTTTATTGGGTTACGTACGTTTAATGAAATTAAACTAAAAAAAAATAGACACCAACTTTTGTAGGTACACCAATAGGCCTCTGCTCAGTTGGAGCCGTGACAACGCGTGTTGTCACAGCGCTGGTATTCTGCAGATACCTTTGATGAAATAAAAAGGCGCGTGCCACTGTGCAAACAACCAATTCAGTTTAATATAAAACAAATACAATAATTTCAGCAATCATTATAAGTTGCAGTAGGTATTAGGTAGGTATATACCTAATAATATTATTATTTCCAATGTTTATAAGTTAATAAAAACATTATATATTATGTAGGCCATCAAAAAGTAGATAGATAGATAGATAGATAAAACTCTTTATTGCACACACACATAAAAGTAAAAACAAACAATAAAATTTTTATATCGGGGTGGGCAAACGCGGTCTTATCGCTTAAAGCGATCTCTTCCAGACAACCTTTGAGGTATAGGACAACTCAATGGAAAATAAAAACCAGTAGTGCACTAGCATAAAGCAAAATAATAATTTAAAATAATAATAATAATAATAATGTAAATTAATATGAGAAAAAATAAATTAAGTACATAAGTATATATATTATATATATATATATATTACAATAAATAATACTAATACATAAATATACTACATACGGACGAGTTGTTGCAAACTAAGACTAACTGCCGTACTCAGAGACGTCAATTAAGTTTAATGACAATTGAATGTCTTTCCTTCTCTATTTAGCACTATACATAAGAAAGTGACAGCAAGATACTTAATTGTCATTAAAACTTAATTGACGTCTCTGAGTACGGCAGTTAGTCAAGAGATGCGAATGCAGTTTTGTCTTAAAAGTGGCAAGTGACTTGGAGTGACGGATATCAGGCGGGAGGTTATTCCAAGTAGTTATCAGTAATGAATGATCAATGAAGTAGACGTTCACACTGCGGCATTCTTTTGTAGGTTAAGTATTGGCCGCAGGTAGCCTTTATAGTGACACCGGTATTTTGTGGGTGGCGGGAAATTGAAAGGGTTCGTCGAGTCGTGTGATCGGGACATCCTCCGAGGGTTTCTAAAGGAGACAGCATCACGCCAGCCACTTAACGGTTAATAATCCACCATTATTTCACATTAATATTCGACATAACACAAATTTTAGAAAATAAAACAAAACCGCAGACATGACTCTTCACTTTCCCGCCAAGAAGTCCAAAAGTATAATTATAATCTCTTACTTTTAATTTTGTCTTTACAATGATCTTCCAAAAAGGTTACAAGAACCTTTTTAAACGGTTTCTTGCTAACAAAACTCTTTTCATAAGACCATTGTTAATTGTTTATTACGTTGTACCACCCACTGTTAACACCGTGTTTGAACACATTTAGGCTGTAGGGAGTGATGCATTTGCTTTATTGTTACACAGATAAAAAAATAAGTATCTCGGTCAAGATCGCGGGTTGCGTAGGTAAATTAGTTGTTTTTTTATTATTGCTTTTAGATTCTTATCTTTAATGAAAGTGAATTACAGAGCAGATGCATGTTTTCGTTGTACACTAGCCAGCATATCAGACTACCACAAACTGTCAAATATCCTCAATAGACTTTGAACTTTATGTATATGGCATATAGAAGAACATTTATTGAAGAAATTTGACAGTTTTGGATATGTTGATGTGCAGCCGTCTGTACAAAAAAGTTTCAGTAAAACCTGCGCTTGATATCGAAGGAGAAGCAATTATGTTAGTTGCCCAAGTGGTCGACACCAGCTTTCAACTTCAGTGTTCGATTTCGTCACCAAAAAAATAATATACTAGTAGAATTTCATTGAAATTTTGGTGTCTTTACGATTATTTTAATTATAATTTTAATAATAATAATTCTAATGTAATATATTCTAATAAACTTTGAGCCCCTTACAAATAAACAAAGAATAAGGTCCGAATAATTATTTCATGTTTTGTTCCTGTCATGTAATAATTTTTTGGTGTCTCTACGATAATTTTAATTCCTTCAAATAACATAAATATGTCATAAATCTTAATCAAATAATAATAAAAAACACCTTTGTCTAAAAGGTATTTTCATGGAATTAATTTAATTTTTGGTTACCTGGTTACCTTTGGTTAATTTCTGGGAACTCACTGTGAAACGGAAAAATCGCTCAACTTTCACGATAACAATTCAAATTCGCTAAACCCTAATCACACGATAAAGACATTAGCGCACTAAAAAATGTGGGTAATTGTCAAACTTTTGTTTTTTTTTCTCCTTTAGTTGATGGCTTCGTGCGATTGGCACATTTAGCCAGTGTCAAAATAATTACTAAATGATGATGATGGATAATAATAAGATAAGATAGATAAGATAATCATTTATTTGCCAAAAACATGGTAATTCACAGGTGAATAGAAATGGGAAGTGAGAAATGATATACTGGGGGTATACCCTTCGAGTATCTCAGTAAAGATGTGGGGCTTTACTAAGTCCTCACGCGGACTTCTTAAGAGAATTTGAAAAGTGACGTTGCCCTGTATTGTATTATTTGCCAACACTCATGCACACTCACGAACTTAAGGGTGCGCCGTCCGTAAGTAAAAAATGTCATATATTTTATTTAAAATGTCTTCGTCCATATTTATTTGATGCCGCGCGGTCATACTAATTTAGTATGGGGAATTTAACGTGTTAATTTGAAAAAATAATGATTTAAAAAACCGCTCAAAAAATCGAAAATGTGAGACAAACGATTTGTAGTTTAGACCATTGGTGATTGTTAAGACAAAATCAGAATTTAGAGGTACAATCACGGGTACCTACAATAATTTAGATAAATTTTGAGCCCCTTACAAATAAACAAAGAATAAGGTCCGAATAATTATTCCATGTTTTGTTCCTGTCATGTAAACGTTATTTCAAATTAGAGTAAAAGAGACAAAACACGGAATAACTATTCGGAGGCTATTCTTTGTTTATTTGTAAGACCCTAAGATATCAACTAAACGCCGCCACTTGTTTTCATGATTTTTGCCCAACTTTAAATGATATTGTAGAAAAAAACTATTGTGTGTTATGAATCTAAACAAAACCGCAGATATGACTCTTCACTTTCCCGCCAATAAGTCCAAACTTTTGTTTATTTACATTTATCCGGCTACAGACTACATAAACAACGAGAGTGCATAGACAAAAAAATCTAGGTCACTGGTCAGGTCGTTAATTCGAATCGTACAAAATTAAATTAATAAGGAATTCCTGAATGAAATTAAAATGCGTTGCACTGTTTTGTATTATTTGCCAACACTCATGCACGTTCACTAACACTTAACGGTTAATAAGCCGATTTTTTTTTTTTTTTATTGATATCATTTTTAACCTTTTATGTAAATTTTACTTTTTATTTTTAAGTGCTAATTGCTGCACTGACTTCTTGCTGGGTCGGGTAGGCATTTAATTTTTTTAACTGTATTTTATAAATATTTAGTTCAGCTTCAGTGCAGCAATTAGGACTTAAAAATAAAAAGTAACATTTACTATAGCGTTGTGTTATCAAATTTGTGGTATTTCATCTGCAAAGGTGAATATGCATAGCCATCGGTTGCAATAACCGTTGGATAGATGGCACTCTGCCGCAAAAAAGCAGTCAAAAATCAAAAAGCAGTAAAAAAAACCAGTGCTTACGTCAGCCTTCCCGGTAGCATAATGGTCAATGCAGCCGCCCGGACTGCGGAAGACCCAGGTTCAATTCCTGGCTGGATCGGGTGGGCGTTTAATTTTTTCACTGTATTTTATATATATTTTATGTAAATACTTTTTATTTTTTTTATTTCTATTACTCGGTATGTTTTTTTAGTTTCCATGTTATATTTATACATATATATACAATATTTATTCTTTCATGTTCCTAGTTTTTCATTATATTTTGTTCTGATGTCAATCAATTAATGTATTCACTTTCTTTATTAATTTCATTCTATTAGCTAACATTAACAATTGTCGAAACAAAAAAATGTGGGAATCAAACAAGTGACAGGACTCTACACTTTCCCTGCCAATACGTCTGTATATAAGTTATTGATATATTAATTAGATATCGTTTTGGGATATGTAGGTAACTATGAGTATATTAAAAGGTGTTCCACAGACAGCGCAAACTTAGTTAAAGAAACTATCAACTTTTTTGGAGTGTTCGTTAAAGGCTGCCAGATGCAGCAACAGTTTACGGTTGGCGAAATGCTAAATAAACTTTTCAAATCCATAGACTTTGACAGACCAACAGTCAGCCTTTGCCAGTTAGGGAAACTAGAAACTTGATTTAACTAATAGTACAAACTTAACAGAGTTGCTAGTTGCAGCAACTAAATTTGTTGATAATTATCGAAACTCGCAACTAGAGTTGCGATGCGTGCGCAGTTTTTTTGCAGTACTACAGTACGCAGTACTGAGGTTAAACAACTTTCGCAAAGGCCGGTCATCGGATGGGTGACCAAAAACTTATCATCTCGAGCTCCTCCGTGCTTCGGAAAGCACGTAAAGCCGTTTGTCCCGGCTGCATCAGCAGCTGTTAACAACCACCAATCCGCACTGGGCCCGCGTGGTGGTTTATGGCCTGTACTCTATCTATCTATAAGGAAGGCTCGGGCCCCAGCAGTGGGGACGTCAAAATGAGCTGATGATGATGACGATGATATGGAAACAGGTAGCAGCGAGTTGCTTGTTGCCGCAATACGAAAATCAAAGTTGTTCTGTTTGCATAGCGTTTATAAAATGTTTTTGTTTTGTTTATATAATTTTAACGCAAATTTTGTTGCGATACAAATTACTAAAACACAATGTTGAAAAAATTTCTACGAGCAGGATTTGAACCTGCACCCTACTGACATACCGGGTCAGGTGCTCTTCCAATTGAGCTATCGTGGTTCTAACCAGCTCGCCGAAATTATTCAACACTATTTACTTTTTTACTTTGAAAGCCAAAGGCGCCAATTCAATGTCAACAACTACCGTCATTAACATCTGATCATAATATTTTTACAAATACTAAAGACCAGTTAAGAAGTAGGCAAGCTATTTAAAAAATGTTTTTGTTTTGTTTATATAATTTTATCGCAAATTTTGTTGCGATACAAATTACTAAAACACAATGTTGAAAAAATTTCTACGAGCAGGATTTGAACCTGCACCCTACTGACATACCGGGTCAGGTGCTCTTCCAATTGAGCTATCGTGGTTCTAACCAGCTTGCCGAAATTATTCAACACTATTTACTTTTAAAATAGGCTATAACCGAATTTAAAGCAATAGTTTTAAGTGACATTGACAGACAGCTGGAAATGTTGCAGGCCCAACGTCTTTCTAAGTGACAGTTATTTACAATGCAACCATCAAATTGATTCATGCAGATTAATCAGAGAGAGTGGTTGATACTGAGAGTTTGATGTGTCAATCTGTCAGAAATTTAAAAAGATACGGCCGAAGTGTTTTTTTTCGTTTACAAACAAGTTTCGAATCACATATATCTGGACAAAGAGTTCGTTTTCTTTCCTGTAGTTGAAGGCTTTGTGCATACATTAAGCCAGTGTCAAAGAAACTTATCTTACAAGTGATACATGTAAATCATTAATATTTCATTCCTGTATGATGATGATGAATGATAATAGAAATGAAAAGTGAGAAATGATATACCCTCCAAACCATCGTGTATCTCAGTAAAGATGTGGGGCTTTACTTAGACCTCACGCGGACTTCTTGAGAAAATTTGAAAATAGACGATGCACTGTTTTGTTACATATGCCAACACTCATGCACGCTTACGAACACTTAACGGTAATAATCCACCATTATTTCACATTCACATTCGACAAATTATAGAAAATTAAAACAATACCGCAGACATGGCTCTTCACTTTCCCGCCAAGAAGTCGACAGAGACTTTAGTTTGCATCAAATATATCGAAACATTATTTATAACTTTGTATAACTATTTAAACTATAATGGTCACTTGCATTAGAGTAATATTATTAACGGGTCTCTTACCACAGAATATGCCATGATCACGGAATTTCTCCCATTAATTCCGTATTCATTCATTCATCAGATATTCACATACAATATAATATGTAAAAAAAAACCCTGTCCGACCGCAAAGGTAGGTATACAAATAACAATAACAAGAAAAATTATAAAAAAATACTTATTATTCAAGAGTTATCGCAATTTAAAACGCAAGCTTTTTGTACCGAATTTGCTTAAAACCCCAAAATCTAGCTAGTTTTATAAATGTGACCACACTTTCCATCAATAGCGGCGGCGCCAAAAGTCCTACATACAGAAGTGCTGACAAAAGTATTGCCATGTTAGTTTTGTCAATTAACAAAATTTTAAATTTAAAAAAAAGGTGTTTTTTCACTTAATATTTTAAAATAATTACGTAAATAGAACTGAATCTCGATAACTAATAACACGTTTACGGGTCGGACAGGGATCCGTTCAATAATTACTCTTAATATAACTTTGAAATAGTCGTTGTTCTAGGTGAATCTGCTAATGGTGCGTCCAGACTATGACAAAACATGCTTCATAGCATATATATGACGCATGTTTTATTAGAGTGGACGATAAGTGTCAATTTAACAACCTTATCATTTTAGTTTTGTAACATGTCGTATAGCATAATTTTTTGGGTCCATGGGGGCCGGAAACCAAGCAGCTTGATAAAAAAATAAAAAATTCAAAATTCAAAATCATTTATTCAGTTTAGGCTACAAATAGCTCTTATGAACGTCGTTATGCCATCGGTTTGTACTGTACCTAGTACCGAGAAGAACCGGCAAGAAACTCAGCAAGTGTCAAGCTCTTTTCTTTACAGCGACAAAAAATATTGGAAAATGCCCTATCATAAATCATAAAAGGACACTTTCCATCACAAATAAACACACAAAAAAATAAAGGACAATCACAACACACAAAAAAAACAGTAAAATAAAAAAATCTAAGATTGTAAAAATTACATTAGGTACCTACCATGTAAATATTTACAATGTCAATGTCATACAGTAGGTACTAATATTAGTCAAAAATTGTCTAAGAGAAACAAAGTTAAAGTATACGAGTATAATAATAATAAAATAAGATAAGTAAGCGAGAGCAGACCAGCCTCCACAGGCGGCACCTGTTCACGAGTATGACATATGAATCAGCCATCGCTTCGCTCAGCCATATCTTAGGGAACGTAACGACCCGGCGCACACGCCACCACCGCAGAGACAATAAAGAGAGCATGCCACACTCAAGCTACTCTAAATAAGAACTTAATGAATTGTTTAACGCAACATAAATATTGTTTGTAAACTGTAGGACATTGCTATCATATCAGCGCTAAGATATTATAGTATAATGATTGATCCAAATAAAATAAAAATGTGGATTTTTTATTGTAACCAGGCTGTTTTGTCATCTAAATATTCTTTGACTGTATAATAATAACCTTTCAGTAAAGAAGATTTTACATGATTTTTAAACTTATCTAATGGTAAATCTTGTACAGTACTAGGTATTTTATTACAGTATACCTTGCCCCAAGAAAGAGCCAAGAACCTTTTGCAGCCTGAACAGTGGCATTACCCTTTTTTTGCTTATTTCTAGTGTTGAAATTGTGTACCTCACCGTGTTTAGTAAATGAGTTGGCATTGCAACGCACAAAGACTATGCAATTATAAATAAACTGAGATTTTTTTTTTTTTTTGGAGAGAGATTGCTGATTGCCGCTGCGGCATTTTCAGCTTCACCGGGCTTTTTGGGGGCGGCGAGGAACGTAAAGGGTCCCTCAAGCCGTGTGAAACGAATCACCTTCAGAGGTTATCTAGAGGGAACGGCATCGCGCACAAGTGCGCGTCCCCGTGCCCTACTAGATTCTCCGAAGGGTTCGGATCGGATCGGAATAAACTGAGATGCAACTGTAAGAACACCAATTTCTTTACAAATATTTATTAGAGTAGTTCGGGAACCTAGTCTATAAATGTTAAAGAGTTAAAGAGTTGAGTGCTCGCCTTATTGAAGCCTCCGGTGACATGAAGGCTGGCAGCTACCTCTGCCAACGTATCAGCTTGGCAATCCAAAGAGGTAATGTTGCCAGCATTCTTGGGACCGTTCCCATGAGCCCACAGCTGGAGGACATTTTTTATTTCTAGGTTTTATTTTGTCGTTAATTAAGTTATGTTTCTTGTGCTTAATTTTTTGTTTACTGTGCGTCCAGCTGATCGTCGCCCCCTAGGGACCAAGTAAGCACGCTTTGTCGCCCGATCCTCCCCCATTCGCTCAACGTGTCCGAGCCATTGCCAAGTTTTATTATATGTTACTTAATGTGGACTCATCTTAACGTATATATATATGTATATATATACTAGCTGCCCCCGGCGGACTTCGTACCGCTTTGACAGTTTCCATGACAACACTACAAACAAATCATTTTGTATTGGAAAAATTTCAAAAATCAAAAAAAATTTAGGGGTGGACCACCCTTAACTAGACATGGGCGTTTTCGTTTTTTCACCAAAACCGTTATGTAACCGTTATGGAGTTTTCATATCGATATGGATAACCGTTTTTACATATCGATGTCAGTAGGTACAGTTTACTAACTTAAAATGCGTTATGTCATGTTATTAGTTAGTTTAGTTACGGCAAACTAACAACAAACGTTAACGCGCTTATTTGTCGAGTTATTTCAATGGCTAATAATATGTTATACATATTTATTAGTAGTTATGGCGATTTCCCTTCATGCTTTACTAGGCTTAGGACTAACAGAAAAGTTTTGTATTTTTAAAAGTGCAATACTTGAGTAAAGTTAAAAGCTAAAATGAAACTTATTATTATGAAATGTACCTTTTCTGGCGCATTTAAAAATCGACATATTTACAATGATTTTTCATGTACACACGTAGTCAGATCAACCTACCCTAAACTGTCAAATTTCTCCAATAACTTTAACAAACACTTTAACAAATACACAAGTTGCACAACAGTTCACAACACAAAAAACGCAATGTTATTGTTTACTCTTTCAATTTCACGGCACGTGTCACCAAGGTCAAGAGCGCATCAAAACTATAACCATATAAAAAACTCTTTCAAACAAATCATAACTCTAGCTTTAGGTACTAAAACTAATTTCTCAAGCATTGCACCAAATATGCACAAATTCGCTTCATCTCTTTTACTCCGCTATAAGAAGACAGAGAAAAAGCGAATGACCTCATATTCGCTTCAACCATCTCTTTTAAACCGCTTTATTAAGAAAGAGAAGAAGCGAATATCAATCCATTCGGTTGTGTGCAGTTGCAGTAGCACGGTTTTTGCGTTTTGGTTATTAGATCGTTTCCAGATTTTATAACGTACCTATTCTCGCGCGTGTTTCGATTTCATAGTTTTTGTAATATCGGTTATGCATAACCGTAATATCGATATGATATGATATGAAACTCATAACGGTTATTGGTTACGTTTTGATATATCGAACTCATGCCTACCCTTAACATTTAGGGGGAAGAAAAATAGATGTTGGCCGATGCTCATAGATACCGGATAAGCACAAACAATTTCATCAAAATCGGTCAAGCCGTTTCGGAGGAGTATGGCAACGAAAATTGTGACACGAGAATTTTATATATTAGATATATTTACGTTGTATTTTTTTTAACAGATAATAAATTATAAATAAAGTGAGTAAATATTATATGTACCGCTGGGCAAATGACATAAAAATGCGTAGGTATAATATTCCAATATAACATTATAAATTAATGTTTATTCAATGACAAATTATAATACAAATAAATATGATATTGATTGCGGAAGGCCCAGGTTCGATTCCTGAGGTCGGGTGGGCGTTTAATTTGTTCACTGTATTTTATAAAAATTTTAAATATTTAATTTAGCTTCAGTGCACCAAGCACTTAAAAAATAAAAAGTAAAAATTTACTGTAGCGTTGTGTTATCAAATTTGTTGTATTTCATCTGCAAAGATGAATCTGCATAGCCATCGGTTGCAATAACCGTTGGATAGATGGCGCACTGTGCCGCTATTAGAACTCAAAAAATTAAAAAGCAGTGACAAAATTAAGCGCTGACGTCAGCCTTCACGGTAGCATACCGGTCAGTGCAGCCGCCCGGATTGCGGAAGACCCAGGCTCGATTCCTGGCTGGGTCGGGTGGGCGTTTAATTTTTTCACTGTATTTTATAAATTTTATAAATATGATTTACCTAATTATAATTAAAATAATAATGATCTCTCTTCCTCTCTCCTACTAAGATGTAACCTACCATCTTATTGCGTAACCGTTATAGAATGCAATAAAGAAATATGAGTAAATACTTATTACAAGCCTTATGTGTCCCAATGTTGGACCAAGGCTTCCCTTCCATTTATCCATGTTTTGCTATCTTTTTCAAACAAAATTATATAAACAAAACAAAAAAAAAAAAAATTATAAATAGCTTGCCTACTTCTTAACTGATCTTTAGTATTTGTAAAAATATTATGATCGGGTGTTAATGACGGTAGTTGTTGACATTGAATGGGTGCCTTTGGCTTTCAAAGTAAAAAGTAAATAGTGTTGAATAATTTCGGCGGGCTGGTTAGAACCACGATTAGCTCAATTGGAAGAGCACCTGACCCGGTATGTCAGAAGAGTGCAGGTTCAAATCCTGCTCGTGGAAATTTTTTCAACATTGTGTTTTTGTAATTTGTTTCGCAACAAAATTTGCGTTAAAAATTATATAAACAAAACAAAAAAAACATTTTATTCAATATTATTCTATCATACTTTATAACAAAATTTTCGCCTTTCGCATGTTTTCTCGACATTTCACTAACAAATCTTTAAGTTCAAGTTACTACACAAACGTAGTTGCGCTCTGATAAGCGCAAATAATCTTCGGCCCGCTTATTAGTTATAATCACTTTGATTGATAGACATATGTATAATGATTAGTAGAACGTATTAGCACTTTCTAATTAGTAATGGATTAGACGATCACAAATGATTGCGTTTGCGCAGCTCGTACTAAGCGGTTGAGTCGATTTTTTGATTTCACTAACGAGTGTTTAATTGGCGTAAGTACGAAGTATAAATGTAGCCGCCTCAGTGGTCTAGTGGTTAAAACCACCGGTCTCAGACCCAGAGGCCCTGGGTTCAATTCCCAGCAAACGCAAATAAAAAAACCGGCAAGTGCGAGTCGGATTCGCGCACGAAGGGTTCCGTACCATTATCTATAAAAACGGGGGGGGGGGGGGGGGGGAACCACGTTTGTTGTATAGAAGCCCCATTCAATATTTATTTTTGACAGACAGACGGACGGACAGCGGAGTCTTAGTAATAGGGTCCCGGAACCCTAAAAACTAACGAACTCAAAATTAGGTTGCGAACAAAATCTAACATTGCTATCGGATGTTGAAGACAGAGCCACGATAGCATAGTTGGAAGTGTACCTAACCCGGTTTTTCAGAGGATGCGGGTTGAAATCCTTCTCTTGGCAACTTTTTCAACCCTTTTGCAGGCAATATTATTATTAAAAAATGTTGGTCCTTAAGGCGGACTTAATACAAGCACTTAAACCGAGTGCAATCATGTCCTACTCGGTTTGGTCGCTGGGATTCGAACCCGGCGCCTATGGGTGGGCGACCGGTGGTCTTAACCAGTAGACCACAGAGAATGCTGAATGAAACTCGCTCCCGAACTCTCTCTAAGATCGAGTCGTAATGGCTACAGACATTTCAATTAACTTTTTTTTGCTATACTTGTAGCTCGTAGTAAAGATGCCTGCCCGAAACTGTCAAATTTCTTCAATAAATGTTCAACTATATGCCATAAACATAAAGTTGAAAGTCTATCGAGGAAATTTGACAGTTTGTGGTAGTCTGTTGTACAGGCGTGTGTACGTGTGTACAGCAATATTTTTTTCTCAACACACTGTAAGTAGGCCTCAGTCTGAATGGGTTTTTTGTGACACTAGTTGGCTATTGTTATTAGTGAATTTTGATTCAGCCCATAATTGGTCGACGGACCGTCTTTATTCTATTTGTTTATTTAATTTATAAATCTATTTTATTGAATATTTTGTTGCTTTATTTTCTCGTCTCACGTAGGAAAGGGAAAGGTATCTAGCCCATACAGCCAAATCTTTAGGTTGTCGTGATAAATGGTGATAAACGGTAATGATTAATGTATGAATGGTGAAGAGCAATATTCCTCCCAATCTCTTTGAGTTTCAATATAAATATGGAACTTTACTGACCTTACGCAGAGTTCTTGAGAATATTTTGCGAAGTGACGTTACACAGTTTTCTTTCATTTGCCACCAAGTCAAGTCAAATAATTTTTTAGATGTGTAACATTTTCCGCTAGCTTTTTAAATATACAATTTTTGGGAGTGATTTCGTGAAATGTGACAGAAGGTGTAAACAGTGTGAAGGAAGTCGGGGAAGCGCGCAAGCGCGCGCCATTTTATAAATTTATAAATCGATACTAAGAACATGACATATAAGTGACATATTGTGTCATTTGACTATCAAAGGTAATTTCGATATGTCAAATGTCTTGTAATGAGTATTTACTGCATTTGTTTTATAGTAATAAAATGATGTAATACCTGACCCATTTTTTTTCAGGATAGAATGTTAAAATTGCTTATTACTAAGGTGTGATGTCAAATGTCATCATAAGCTACTACTGTAAGGCGCGCTCTTATTTTTTTTTATATAGATAAACTTATAATAAGTACTTTTGAATCGTGTAAACATTTTTTACCTACTACCACTTAGGTATGTACGTTTTATTAGCTTTTCGAATCCATTAATAATCCGTTTCTCACCAGGCAGGGTGACTACTACGTGCCTATCTAATAAGAGTTTAATTTGACATTCGATCACGTTAACGAAAACGAAAGTTTATATGTCAATGAAGCAGCGACGAAAACAAGAATTTGTATGACAAAATTTTAACTCTTCTCGTATGTCGCCAGGAGGCGTTCATTCGCCATCGTATTCACACTCAGTACAGTCACCAACAAAAGCCTCTGAACACTTAAGTACCTACACACGCCTGCACATCAACCTAACCGAAACTGTCAAATTTAGTTAGTAGTTAGTAGGTAGTTGTTGAGATTGAATGGGCGCCTTTGGCTTTCAAAGTAAAAAGTAAATAGTGTTGAATAATTTTGGCGGGCTGGTTAGAACCACAATAGCTCAATTGGGAGAGCACCTGACCCGGTATGTCAGAAGGGTGCAGGTTCAAATCCTGCTCGTGGAAATTTTTTCAACATTTAAGTTTTTGTAATCTGTCAAATTTCTTCAATAAATGTTCAACCGTATGCAATCTAACTTCGAGTATATAAAGTTCAAAGTCTATTTTGGACATTTGACCGTTTGAGATAGTCTGTAGCAACAAAAAAAAAACAATCTACAATCAGCTGCTAGCAAAGTCATCATTAAAACTTCGAACTGTTCGTATATTAAGAAGTTAAGTTTAAATTTTAGTTTAATATTATCAGCATTTTATGTTCCCACTGCCGGGGCACGTAAGCCTTCCCTATGGATGGAAACTCCACAGGGAGAACGGGCCACACATCACGCGGGCACAGTGCGGATTTGTGGTTGTCAACGACTGCTAATGCAATCGAGACTAACTGCTTTACTCAGAGTTCGAGGAGGAGCTCGAGATTATAGATAGATAGATAGATAGATAAAACTCTTTTCACACGACCTGCTCGACAATGCCTCATTATATATCATGCAAACCTTACTCAAAGTAAATCATTATAGCCCTTGTCTTTTGCCGGGGTGTAATGTTGTACTGAATTTCATTATAACCCGCCGGGCAGTAATGTGATTCTCACTTCTCTTAGTTCTTATTGTTATGCATTTAAAGTCTAATTTCGTCAAAATCGCGCGGCGCGCGGCTGCTGCAGCTGCTGGTGGCCGACGGCGAGGAGGTGGACGGCGGCGCGCGCCGCGCCTCATTTATTTGAAAATCGAACTTATTCGAAAATCGAGCTGGCCACGCCACGGCAAGCCGAACGAAAAAAAATCAATACTTAAAACAAAAGCCGCGAGTATTTCAATACGGTGCAATCAGTATCAGACAAAACTGCAAAAGAAGATAGAATAAAACATTAAGAAAATGTCGAGTGACGAAAGTGATTTTCTAGTAGCCTTGGTTTTTATTGTCTCGCAAAAGGTGAGAAAAGTAGAGTATACTCCTCAGGGATAAAACTGATTTTGCCTTGGGCGCGCTTAAATCCTTCACTGCTCTCAGGACTCCATTTTAATTCCCTCGCTTCGCTCGGGAATCAACTCAAAACCCCCTCGCTACGCTCGGGAGTTAAATCTGGAGTCCTTCGTTACGCTCAGGATTCAATATCGCGCCCGTGACATAATACAGTGCTTTATCCCCTTGGTGTACAATCTACTATTATTGCACACACACATAAAAGTAAAAGAAACAAAGTCGATTACCCTAACGTGCTTTCCGAGACACGGAGGATATTCAAGTTGATACCTTTTTGGTCACCCATCTTTGCGAAAGTTAGTTAACTTCAGCATTTGAACCGCCTCAGTAGTTAAGACCACCGGTTTAGACCCAGAGGGCCCGGGTTCTTTTTCCAGCGTACACATGTTTGTGTACTCGATTTGGTTGGTGGTAGGGCTAGCTACCACCATATTATCTAAATATGTCGCCATAACATCAATGTTTGTAGCATTGTTGTGTTCCGGCAGCTGGATATGAGATTGCCATCAGTGCCTCGCTAGTTGAGGATCCCGGGTGAAGTGCGCTTCCATCATTGGCCTTATCATCACTTAACATCAGGTGAGATCAAGGCACTGTGCTTACCCGTAAAATATACAAAAAAAAACAAGCACTCGCAGACCGGGCGCGTTAACCACTGCCTGTAAGTGCCTGTAAGTGCCTGTAAGTGCCTGTAAGTGCCTGTAAAGGCTTATACTATATTGAATTAATTATTTGACTTACCACTGCTTGTGCATTAACAAGATGACTGTGAAAGCTTATAATTTATTTATTTATTTATTTATTTATTTATTAAGGGCAACCAACAAATCTTACACTATTTACATTGTTTAATCTTATGTACTATATTTAGGATAAGTGCAGATTCACTTACAGGCTGCCACGGCAAGCAAGCGTGAGCAAGACTATAAACTACAACTAAGACTATAACTAATTAAATATAATATAAAATAACAGAATTAGGTGCACCGGAGCTACAACTTGAACGAATCAAGTATAGCTCTCTTAAGCTTTTGAGCGCTACAAGACAAAATATCGACATCAGCATGAATGAAAAATAATGAATAATGAATGAATGAAAAATATTATCTTTGACTTTCACGTAGAGCTAAAGTGTTTAAAGACTTTCGTTGCTCACTGTACCTAAGTAATCATTGCCGGATGCACAATTCAGGTTACACGTGAGTGTAGTGTATAATAATGACACTAAATCACAGACTAAATCTCGAGATCTTCATAACAAGGTCTCCTTTTTTTTGTGAGTCTACTATCGCTAATAGACGGAACGTCTCGTGGCTTTTAAATTATGTTTCTTGGTGTTCTTTTTTTTTTTGCGGTTCTTTTTTATATCACGACTAGCCGGCGAAGCGCTGCGCGTCTCAAGTGTGCGGCTAAAAAGGTCACGCGAGCATTTCTGCTAATGGCACTTATTAATATTATTTTACTAAAAGACTGACCTTTTTATTTAATTGTAATTAAGTACCTACATATATAGCTGTTAGTTTTATTATCATATTGAAAATTAACAAAATACGAGGTTAATTCCTTCTTTTAAGTACAAGTAGCAGCTGTACCTCTGTAGTGTGACAGAACAGAGATAGAAACAGAAACAGTTCTGAGAGCCATTCACTTCCATTCCTTGTGGGTAGGTACAGTCACGAGCTGTATGCACTTTGTTTATTTATTTTGAGGTACACTGACAGATAGCAGTCGATACATGTTTTAATAGCTGTTGTTTATAAATTTAGTATAGACAGTAATCCTTATATAGTGTTTACAGCATGATCAAAATTTAAAAAAAAATTAAAAGCATAACAATTAAATAATAATAATATAATCTTTATTTTCAGACCATTGATATCCGAAGTATAAGTTTTGAAATATTGCCACAATACCATTATTTTATTTAATCATAATAAAAAAATATGATTTGCCGAAAGTGGCCTTTTTACATAATTGTTCTAATGGATTTGACGAAATGGCCGAAAACGGAAGCACTCCCCTAGATATTTACATTAGATAGATATTTATATATTTACATTATTAATTTAAAGGCCTAATAATTAATATAGTAAATAGCTCGGAAAGTAGCCTATTTTACTTATTTGAATTGCATTCAGAAGTTAAATAGGCATACCTAGGCCTGGGAATCTGTTTTCTTCATCTCACCTGATGTTCAAGTGACGAAAAAAGCCGAAGGAAGCGCACTTCACCCGGAACCCTCAACTAGTGAGGCACTGGCTATCTTATCTCTAGCTGCCGGAACGCAACAATGCTACAAACATTGGTGTTATGGCGAAAGATTTTGTTTAGAAGTAGTGATGCTATGTATAAGTATTGCTATGTATTAATTACTACTTTCGACATTGTATCTTATAACCAGCGCTTTATTTATCCTATCAGTAAACAGTGTCTTCGAAGTGCAGGTTGAGACATATATCTTTAAATTGGATTTTATCATTCCAGGTGGCATCCTTCTTCACCGCGCTGAAATCGAAACATCATCACGACTGGACGCCGCACTACGAGCACCATCACGGTATGTGACGGCTTTCGATTGCTTTGGCTACGTGTACAGTTTGTGACGTCATCTTGTCATTTCGTACCGCCTAATAACATAATTATAAATAATATACATAAAACCAAACGTCATATAGCAAAATGACAAGATGACGTCATAAACTTTTTTTTAATTGATGGCTTCGTGCGATTAGCACATTTAGCCAGTGTCAAAGTAATTTTTCTTACAAGTAATACATAAATATACAATATGATGATGAATGATAATAGAAATGAAGTGAGAAATTATATACCCCCAACCCCTCGAGTATCTCAGTAAAGATGTGGGGCTTTACTAAGTCCTCACGCAGACTTCTTGAGAGAATTTGAAAAGTGACGTAGCACTGTTTTGTTTCATTTGCCGACACTCGTGCGCACTCACGAACACTTAACGATTAATAATCCACCATTATTTCACATTAATATACGACATGATATCACAAATTTTAGAAAATAAAACAAAACCGCAGACAATGACTCTTCACTTTCCCGCCAAGAAGTCGACGTCATAAACTATACACGTAGCCAAACCAATCGAAAGCAATCGAGTTATTTTATTTTATTTTTTTTATATTGACTCGTCATAGTTAGTTAGTTAGGCGGTCGGGGAGCAGATCTGGCCCTAGGGTCTACCCTTATCTAGCACATAATTAGGAGACTGCAGTACACAAGGTTCATACAAATGCACTCGAGCGCACACAGACAACCTCTCACGGGCAGAGAATCTCGCAACAGCAGCTTTTTTTTTTTTTTGAGAGAGATTGCTGATTGCCTCTACGGCATTTTCAGCTTCACCGGGCTTTTTTGGGGGTCGTGTGAAACGAATCACCTTCAGAGGTTATCTAGAGGGAACGGCATCGCGCACTAGTGCGCGTCCCCGTGCCCTTCTAGATTCTCCGAAGGGTTCGGATCGGATCGGGGAATAACAACAGCAGCGTTCGGACTGAGGGCCTACCGCCTAACTCTATCGCTATCGCTCTCGCTATCGCGCTCTATAGTTTATGGCGTCAACTTTTCATTTCAAAAGCAATATGAAAGCAAATAAAAAAATAAAAAAAACAAATAGAATTAAAATATAAATAATATATAAATATGTTAAACTAAACAAATATTTATAAAATTTACAAATTTTAATTTTAATTTATAAATTTATAAATTCAGTGAAAAAATTAAACGCCCACCCGACCCAGCCAGGAATCGAACCTGGGTCTTCCGCAATCCGGGCTGCACTGACCACTATGCTACCGGGAAGGCTGACGTAAGCGCTGAATTTTGTCACTGCTATTTTAATGTTTTGAGTGCTTTTTAGCGCGGCACGAGCGCCATCTATCCAACGGTCGTTGCAACCGATGGCCATGCAGATTCATCTTTGCAGATGAAAGACCACAAATTTGATAACACAACGCTATAGTGAATTTTACTTTTTTATTTTCAAGTGCTAATTGCTGCACTGAAGCTAAATTAAATATTTATAAAATTTATAAAATACAGTGAAACAATTAAACGCCCACCCGACCCAGCCAGGAATCGAGCCTGGGTCTTCCGCAATCCGGGCGGCTGCACTGACCGCTATGCTCCCGGGAAGGCTGACGTAAGCGCTAAATTTTTTCACTGCTATTTTAATGTTTTTGAGTGACCGTTGGATAGATAGCGCTCGTGCCGCTAAAAAGTATTGTATAAATATTTAATTTAGCTTCAGTGCAGCAATTAGCACTTGAAATAAAAAAGTAAAATTAAACTAAACAGTTAGAGAACCATTAAACCGGGATTTAGCCAGCGTAATCCCAACGGTAGTCGTTTTCGTTGCCAAAAAATAATATAATTTTTCATTGAAATTTTACTGGAGGACAGGTAGGGAGCACAGGTGGTCAGTATTTCATTTGTTATAGTCACAAAACAATTGTTGACCCCTATTTTTAATTATTAAATCAAAGTAATGTCAATAACTGGTGCCTGTCCTGCCGGAGATAGGTGCCAATACCATATGCTCTCCAAAAATATACTTGTAAACATGCTTAGAAATGTTTTTGTTTTGTTTATATAACTTTAACGCAAATTTTGTTGCGAAACAAATTTCAAAAACGCAAATGTTGAAAAAATTTCCACGAGCAGGGATTTGAACCTGCACTCTTCTGACATAACGGGTCAGGTTTTTTTTTTTTTTTTTTTGGAGAGAGATTGCTGATTGCCGCTGCGGCATTTTCAGCTTCACCGGGCTTTTTGGGGGCGGCGAGGAACGTAAAGGGTCCCTCAAGCCGTGTGAAACGAATCACCTTCAGAGATTATCTAGAGGGAACGGCATCGCGCACAAGTGCGCGTCCCCGTGCCCTACAAGATTCTCCGAAGGGTTCGGATCGGGTCGGGAACGGGTCAGGTGCTCTTCCAATTGAGCTATCGTGGTTCTAACCAGCCCGCCGAAATTATTCAACACTATTTTTTTTTTTTTTTACTTTGAAAGCCAAAGGCGCCCATTCAATTTTTTTTTTCGTTCGTTTGTTCCCTTAGGAACCGGCTATGCCGGCTAGGAACCATGCTGCCATGAGAAGTGAGAAATGATAGACCCCCCAACCCCTCGAGTATCTCAGTAAAGATGTGGGGCTTTACTAAGTCCTCGGGCAGACTTCTTGAGAGAATTTGAAAAGTGACGTTGCACTGTTTTGATTCATTTGCCAACACTCATGCACACTCACGAACACTAAACGGTTTATAATCCACCATTATTTCACATTAATATTCGACATAACACAAATTTTAGAAAATAAAACAAAACGGCAGACATGACTCTTCACTTTCCCGCCAAGAAGTCCGGCGCCCATCAATGTCAACAACTACCGCCATTAACTAAGAATTAGTAGCATGCATAAAAGTAGTAAGTGTATATAAAACCTTTTTTAAATAATTTAGCTCGCATTCCTACGCTTACAAGCCTTTAGATATTAGAAATTTGTGTGTGTTTACGACATGTAACATTATAAAGCGAAGTATATAAGTAATTAAGAATTGGCTACTTAATCGAGTTTAGACTTAAAACTAACGTATGTGTGTTTAAAAAAATTACATTTGGACCAATTATTTAATCTATGCGCGCTTTTAAAGTAAGAAACCATTGAAGCTTTTTAGGGTTCCGTACCCCAAGGGTAAAACGGGAACCCTATTACTAAGACTCCGCTGTCCGTCCGTCCGTCTGTCCGTCTGTCACCAGGCTGTATCTCATGAACCGTGATAGTTTTACAGTTGAAGTTTTCACAGATGATGTGTTTCTGTTGCCGCTATAACAACGAATACTAAAAAACAGAATAAAATAAACATTTAAGGGGGCTCCCATACAGCAGACATGATTTTTTTGTCGTTTTTATAGTAAATGGTACGGAACCCTTCGTGCGAGAGTCCGACTCGCACTTGGCCGGTTTTTTTTTAAATGAACATACAGGGTACACTCGATCCACTGCCTTCAGTAGGTTACATGTTGTATACTTGGGGCAGTTGCACCAGGGGTCGGCACTCTTAAGCCCAGTTTTCGACTCAATTTTCATCACCAAAAAATAATATAGATTATCATTGACAGATAAAAGGCAGGTGATCTGTACTGTATTCCATTGCTGCTACAGACTAAAATTTGTTGATGACCCCTATTTTTAACGATTAACGAAAGTAAGAGCTCGATGGCGCAGTGGTTAGCGCGCCCGGTCTACGATTGCTAAGGTTAAGCAACTTTCGCATAGGCCAGTCATCGGATGGGTGACCAAAAATTTATCATCTCGAGCTCCTCCGTGCTTCGGAAGGCACGTAAAGCCGTTGGTCCCGGCTGCATTAGCAGTCGTTAACAACCACCAATCCGCACTGGGCCCGCGTGGCGGTTTATGGCCTGTTCTCTCTATCCATCCATAGGGAAGGCTCGTGCCCCAGCAGTGGGGACATAAAATGAGCTGATGATGATGATGAAAGGAAAATAGCTGTCGATAACTGGTTCCTGTCAAACACCGGTGCCACTTCCCTATACACTATAATTAATTTTTATCGCAAAACTAACAAAATCTTGTTTTCTCTATATCTATTATAGTTTTATAAAACCACGATCTGTTTTTGTTTACAGGTCATGACCGAAGCTTTTCAGAAGGTAAGATTATTTATGGTTTGATAAATGAGATTTTGTTAGTATCAACATTAAAACAGTTTAGTTTTAGCATAGCTAATGAGTCCAGAGATCAGAATAGGCTGACTATATTATTTACCTAAACTACGGAGAACAGAGACAGAAAGTGGAGACTTCCTTAGGTCTACATTTTTTTTCCCGGAATACGGGAAAATCTTAATTTAGTTAAAAATAAGCTTCATTTAAGATGGGTAAAGGCTATTGTTAACTAAACTTACAATTGCCAAATTTTCGAGATTTTCACGTAAAATCCCCGAATCAATAGTCGAATTATATTTACGATCCTTACACTAACCGTTGTGTCAAATCATTGAATACATGAAGTTTTGTCAATAAGTATAGGACCTATATTTTACTTTTTTTCAACATGCACAATTTTTTTTAGTCAACTAAAAACGTATACTATGGAGCAGTTTGTCAGTTTGGTGTTTATGGCATCTGGAGACTAGTACTCATTGGACATTTTAACACTTGGGCCAAGTTGACCTGTGGTGCTTATGGCATCTGGACAGTAGGACGTCCTGGACAATTTAACACTTGGACCAACATCTTGGACTAACATCCCCCATGGATGTTAGTTGTTGTTACGTGAAAATCCCGAAAATTTGGTAATTGTTACTTTAGTTAAATATTTTTACCCATTTACCCATCTTACCCTTTACCCATCTTAAATAAAGCTTATTTTTAACTAAATTAAGATTTTTCCCGAGTTCCGGGAAAAAAATGTAGTCGCAAGGAAGTCTCCACTTTCTGTCTCTGTTCTCCGAAGTTTAGGTAAATAATATATAGTCAGCCTATTCCGATCTCTAATGACATGTGTATACAATTTTAGTGGTAGACACTTAGACGTAGAGCTTGATGTAGAAATAGTTATGTTACCTAGTTAAACAAGTGTTGAGAAAATTCAATAATAATAACTAACTGACATGTCAGTCAGCGTTCCATTTTTTTTTTGTCTGGTATGTAAAGTTAATAACTATGAATATTAAAATCATGGTCATTCTACTCCTCCTCGTTACAAATAAAACTTCTCCATAAGTACAGGTACAACGATGATAACAAACCTCATTGAAGATTTAAAGTTTTTCATGTTATTAGTAGTAAACTGTCAAATGGCAGACAACATAAAAAAAACACTTTACCCTTCACTTTATAAAAGTGTAGGAAGACCATACATTCTAATTAATTTTGGTTAGGTACCTAATTAAAAATACAAAATTAAATTTATAAAAAGAAAACATGTAACTACTATTATTATTGCAATGGCCATCATTTACTTAGTCGGAATCAGTAGGTCCTGCCTGATCAGTGATCACCGATAAAAAGTATTCGTGTATACAGGTTGACTTTTTTATCACCGTCCAAACCGTCTGAGATGACTCCCGTGACACAAACGAACAACTCTTACTATTGGACCAACTCCCTAACTCGAAAATAAAATTCAGCTGTTCCATACATTTTGGTCGAATGAATATTGATGTTTTGTATGGAACAGCGGAATTTTTACACTATACTTAATTTTTATAGCAAAACTAACAAAATCTTGTTTTCTTTATTTATTTATTTATTTATTTATTATATTTCAATACACAACTATCCTTACAGACTAATACAATGCGATAGTTGCTTATCTATTTTATTTACTAAATATATTATGTACTAATTAAATTTTACACATTTATACAATTATACAATTTTATTATTAATTATTATTTATATTATTATTATTTATACAACTAACTATATTATATACTTATTATTTATATATTATTACACATTACAATTGCATTTCATACATTATCATTATTTATTAATCCATAACAGACAACGTATAAAATTAACTTTGCGAGTTCACTCAAATTACCCGAAAACACATCAAACCTCTCATGAACTTTGTTCACTATGAGGATCGCCCGTACAAAGGGCGTTTTCGCGAGGTTGGTCCTGGCCACCGGCACGGCCAGCAGCGGTGGGCGGCGTCGCCTCCACACGTACCCGTCCGGCGCCCTCAGCCGCAGCCGGCCTAATACGCCCGGGTTGTGCTCCACTCCACGCAGCAGCTTCAACACATACGCGGCGAGCACAAACTCCCGTCGCACTCTCAGCTCGTTGTATCCGACCATACCGAGCACGAACAGTGTAGGGTACATTAGCGGGTACAACGGATACACGCCATACAGCTTGAAGTACAAGTGCCTCATGAATTTGTTTTGGACGCGTTCTAACATTGTACTGTACTTCTGTTCGTGCGGAGCCCATATGATTGCCCCATACTCCATGTGACTCCTGACTAGAGCATCATACAACACCTTCAGTGTTGTAATATTTGTGAACCCCCGTGACTGCCTTAGAACAAACCCGAGGTTCCGATACGCCTTCTTACAAACCTTAATTATTCCCTATGTTATATGTTATATTGTTTTTTTATACATAGCTCGGCAAATGACTCCATCCCACCTGATGTTAAGTGGAAATGGAGTCCAGACGCGAACGACGAGCGACGTAACTGGTGCAGCGTGAAAACATACGTAGCACCAGTTAACCTCACTCTGCCGGCCTACATTATTTTTTTTTAATATTTTACGGCTAAGTACAGTGCCTTGATCTTACCTGATGTTAAGTGATGATAAGGCCAATGATGGAAGCGCACTTCACTCGGGTTCATTTCATATTTAGATAAAATGGTGGTAGCTAGCCAGGCGGACCAACAAGTCCTACCGCCAACCAAACCGAGTACACAAACATGTACCCCCCGCTGGGAATCGAACCCGGGACCTCTGGGTCTAAACCGGTGGTCTTAGACACTAGACCACAGAGGCGGTTAAACACAATTTTAAGTGATAAATTATTATATTATTCTTTTCTGTCCGTCATCCGTCACCGACGATGCTTTGGAGTCAGTTATTACATCATTGAGTTTATATTTTCATAATTTTCCTTTACAGACCACTACCCCACCATTCTGGACCACGCCCCTACCTACGTGGACCACCCACCTTCCCACGACGGACCATCATACCCAGAGTGGACCCCTGACTCATCACCACACTATACTGGAAAATCAATCACAAGCTATACACGGGAAACGGAACCCTTCAGTTACGCCAAGAACGAGAAGGAAACTTAACTTTATTATGATATACAATCTGGGTAAATGCGTGTCTAAGCGATTTTGAACCAGTAACTAATATAAATTCATCATCATCAGCCCCTCTCGACCCACAGCTGGAAAAACTTTGTAACAAGTACAACGGAATCTGGCTAACGACTCGAAACTTCATGCAGGCTCATTCAGAAAATGGCCGATGCTAAATACAAAAAAAAAAATTGTACATACATAGTTTCATTTTTTGTTAACCAGATTCTGTTTAATGTTTTTGTATTATGAGTAAATAAGGTAGAATATAATAAGGTATAATTAAATGCGAATATTTTGATAGTTGAAACGTTTATAACGCCAGATTAAAAAATCTCGCACAAATGTAAGTATGATTTATACATAAGCTAGTTTTTAAGAACAACCCACATTACTGAAAGCCAGACAATATTATTCAGCACTAACCTTCCATTAATTTGCGCTTCTATTGAAATAAAGTAATGCTCTTTTCGATTTAACTAAGCATATCATAAAACAGTCATGATTTATTTTTAAATCGAGAAACATACTTCAATGTATTCGCTCTTGTTTTATGAACAGTTTAAGTTTAAGTATTTAGAATTAACAGATGTCATTTAATGACGTTTGTAGTTAGTCATTACTTTTAATAATTTATTCAATTAGATTTATTAATTTATTGTATGTTACAATTATTATTATTATATAAGAACTGTTATTTGTTATCCCCGTTATTAATAAAGTTAAATACAAATATACGAGAAGGCTTTAAGTTTTTAAAATAAATTGTTCCGATTTACACAACCATATACCTAATATTCATATTTCTTAAACTTCTGTTTAAAAAAAATGTTTTAGTTTATTTCACAAAACTGTAATTAATTAGCGTAATGTTTTTAAAATAAAATAGATTTTTGTTAACACCGTTCGAATAGTTACAATCGACTATTCTTTAGACCGTTATGTTACATACAAATAAAACACTTTTTATAAAAATAAATATTTAATAAGTACAAAATGTATAAAAACACGTATATTTTTTAACAATTACAAATAATAAAAAAAATATCACTAATAATGGACGGAGTTTAATTTTCCTTGTAAATATAATTTCCAAATACAATATTCATTTATAAAATAACACATTTAACTTACAACGCAGGTACAAAAATATATTACAATTGTAAAAGTTATTTTTAATTTGAAGTGCTAATTGTTGCCGCTAAAAGCAGTCAAAATCAAAGTAATGACAAAAAAATCAGTGCTTAGCTCAGCCTTCCCGGTAGCATAACGGTTAGTGCAGGGAAGACCCAGGTTCGATTCCTGGCTGGGTCGGGTAGGCATTTTTTTACTATATATTATAATTATTCAATTGTAAATGTATTAATAAAAACAATATTATTTGAGATAATATTTTACATATAGAGGGTGTTTGGTAATACCTGTATAATCCCGAATGTGGTATAAAAGTCTCGTGTAAAGAATAATGGATGAAGAACGATTGACGAAAAAAGTGTATAAGGCGAGTGTGAATGAAAGTGTTGGTAGGGGTAGACCTAGGCGGACGTTTCGAAATCAAATCAGGGACGTCTTGAAAAAAGGCCAGGTCAAGAGTACCCTAAACCGAAGGGCATGTATGAAGGGAATAATGAAAGTGGACGAAGCGAAACAAGTATGTAAGGATCGTACCAAGTGGAAGGAAGTGGTCTCTGCCTACCCCTACGGGAAAGAGGCGTGATTATATGTATGTATGTATGTATGTAAAGAATCTCTGGAAAATTGTGAGCGGTCCTGAAAAGCACCACATGGCCGTGATATTGAGGTTGTCTGTTACAAAGGAACATTGCAAAGTGACAACCTTAAATCCAGCTGATACATTGTTCTTGGTAATCACCCTCAGGTCTATAAGACAATAGAAGTCGAACATGACAGGGTTAAACAAAAATAAAGTTCAGTTAATTAAGTTGTAGGTTCTAAACATTATTTGAAACTTCGTGCAAAGTTTTTATTACCGTTACCTACGCAAAAAGTCTGAATGACGTCAGTTAGTATTCCATCTAGAGGTTTTTTTTTTTATTTCTATTTTGTGACAATTTAATTGTCCCAAGGATAAAAAAAAACATGTATTTGTTAATGCAGAAACCTGTCATTGACTTTACTTAAATATAAATTGCAGAAAGCTGTTGGTTTCTATTTAAAAAAATAACATTTTGTATGACAAATATAGTAAATATGGTTTTTACACAAAAAAATCTATAGCTTTTTCGGGATTATATACTTATTACTAAACATCCTGTATATATTTGTACATAAAAAATGAGATTCTCAACACTTATGCACACACGCCTGTACTACCATAAGCTGTCAAATTTCCTCAATAGACTTAGAACTTTATGTGTAAGGCATACGGTTGAATATTTATTGAATAAATTTGACAGTTTTTAGATAGGTTGATGTATAGGCGTCAGTGTACATAAATATGAATAAATATTTAGACAACATCACATACATTGTTCTGGTCCCAAGGTAAGTAGCTAAAGCGCTCGTATTATGGAAATCAGAAACAACGACGGTACCACAACCACCCAGACCCGACACAATATCGAAAAGTTCGTTTTCGACATTGACCCGACCGGGAATCGAACCCGGGACCTCAGAGTTAGCGCCGCCCAAAGTCCGGCGTGCAACACTCGGCTACGGAGGTCGTCAAACTCAATAGACTTTGAGCTTTATGTGTAAGGCATACGGTTGAACATTAATTGAAGAAATTTGACAGTTTTAGATAGGTTTATGTGCAGGCCTCAGTACGATATATGTGCAACAATTGATATTCAAATACATATACATACAGACAGCGCCAAATTGATCGAAGCAATTAAATTATTCAAAATCTATTTACATTAAAGTAAAATCAATCGCACATATATAAAAGTTCATCATCATGAACATCTCATTCTATGTCCCCACTGCTGGGGCACGGGCCTTCCCAATGGACGTGTAGGGAGAGCGGGCCATAAATCCCTGTAATGACTGTTAACGACAGCTAATGCAGCCGGGACCAACGGCTTCACGTGCCTTCCGAAGCACGGAGGAGCGAGAGATGATAAATTTTTGGTCACCCATCCGATGACCGGCCTTTAGAAGAAGTTACATAGAAGTTAACATAGAAGTTACTTCGTTCCAATTTAACGCTGACGTACGACGATATCCAAAACAGTTTACAATGTGACCATATTTACATATAAAAGACGATCGTTATTGTACCACGAATACCCATTACTAACAGTGTTACAAAAAACAAAATTAAAGCCAACATATTGTGACGGTCTAGTTATATTAATACAAATGAATGGAAACATTGATGAATGAATGAATTGAATATAAGATATAATATGAGACAATATGAGACATCACATACATTGTTCTGATCCCAAGGTAAGTAGCTAAAGCACACGTTTCATGGAAATCAGAAACAACGACGGTACCACAACCACCCAGACACGACACAACATCGAAAAGTTCGTTTTCGACATTGACCCGACCGGGAATCGAACACGGGACCTAAGAGTTAGCGCCGCCCAAAGTCCGGCGTGCATGCCACTCGGCTACGGATATATATATATACCTATATATATATGATACCTTTCGAACTTCGGGGGGCGTGCGTTCCGGTAGCCTTCGCAGCCCTTTTAAAGGCTAAAGGCGAACCCCAGGGTTTTTTACCGGGTCTGTCTTAATCCTTTTTTAGAAAAAGGACAAGGCAATCCCCGGATCTACGGAATCTGCGTGCAGATTTTTCCCTGGGCAAGTAGAAGAATAATGTTGTGAATGTAAATCGAGACGTAATCATCATCATCATCTCAGCCAAAAGACGTCCACTGCTGGACAAAGGCCTCTGTCAAGGATCTCCACAACGACCGGTTTTGTGCTGAACGCATCCAGCGGTAGCTATCTATAAAATATATGTAACCAGCCGGTAGATTAATATGATGTTCTTAACATATAAGAATAACTTAAATCGGCGAGCATGCATGAAGAAATTAATGAGAATTTATGAAGCGATCTCTATCACCCTTATGGGCAGTATTACAGACGTGACTGTAGATAGGTAGGTATGTATGAATGTACGTAATTAGTTAATTATCTTAATTAATGGCTTCGCGTTTAGCATTTAGCCAATTTCAAGTATTTTTTTATTATAAGTAGTAAATGTACAATTGTAAGGTAGATAGAAAATAAAATGGAGTCCCACAACACGCGTTATTACGTGAAGAACTCGGGTGAAACTCGAATGTGTGTATGTGTGTATTGGGTCCTTACCTATGAAATTGACGTTACATTCTCACTTAATAATAGGCGTATTATTTTTAATACTTCTAAAAGTCAATACCGGTTGTTAATATTATTATTATTATAGGTACACCTATAATTAGGACTATATTACTTAGACTTCAGTAATATCTTGATGGCTTGATGTTGATGGCTTCGTGCGATTAGCACCTTTAGCCAGTGTCAAAGTAATTTTTCTTACAAGTAATACATATATATACAATAATTTTCCTTCCAGTATGATGATGATGAATGATATTAATAAAAATGGGAAGTGAGAAATGATATACCCCCCAACCCCTCGAGTATCTCAGTGAAGATGTGGGGCTTTACTAAGCTCTCACGCAGACTTCTTGAGAGAATTTGAAAAGTGCTGTTGCACTGTTTTGTTTCATTTGCCAACACTCATGGACACTCACGAACACGTAACGGTTAATAATCCACCATTATTTCACATTAATATCCGACATAACAAACATTTTAGAAAATAAAACAAAACCGCAGACATGACTCTTCATATTCCCGCCAAGAAGTCTGATTATTTATTTTGCCTCTTTATCGCCCAATTTTTTTTTAATTGACTTCTTTTTTGTGTTTGCGGAATTGAACTTTTCTTTCATTGTTTTTTTTTAAATGCAGCTATTTTTAAGTAGCGAAACAAACACACTACTCTACAATTTTTATAGTGTTAACATAAATAGATGCTAAGAAAATTTTAAAAAAAACGTTAGTATGAAAAATATAATTTTATAAAAAATCTTCATACGAAACTTCAATTTCATAGGTAAGGACCTAATATTACTGATTGTGTTGCACGTACACCCACCCGTACTTTCATTGATATCCCATGTTTGACTGAATGAGTGAATTTGTGATTGGAAGAAGATTGACAGATGTAAGTTCCAACCAGAGAGTATGAGAGATAGCCGTAGCTTTTAGAAACATTCTCTGATGACTGCGAACGACACTTCGGTGGTACAATCACAAGCATTAACATGTGAACAAAGTTACTCTTAATACAATGGAGTAAGAAACAAAACTAGACAAAAGTGTATACATTTGGAAATTGAAACTGGTACCCGATACAGATTTGCTTACTTAGTTTTTTTATTTTGTTTTTTACATGTTGTGGTTGTCTTTTATATTGTGTGCGTTTATTTATAATTGGCAGTGTCCTGCTATGATACGACATTATCTAATATTTTAAAGCTCTAAGCGAGAAAAGAAACGCCCTTGCTGAATTTTTAGGCGGTTCTTCTCAGTACAAGTAGGCATAGCCAAAGTAACATTAAGAAAACGATAGCGAAGTTCGAAAATAACAAAATGTATGGGATTGAAATAAGATTGACCACGTGATTTAGCGCGGCTTATGTCAATCCCATACATTTTATTATTTTCGAACTTCGCTATCGTTTTCTTAATGTTACTTTGGCTACCGCCAAGGGTCTCCCGCTCTTCCGAACCCCTCGGCGAATCTAGTAGGACATGGTGACACGCACTAGTGCGTGCGTGATGTACTGTACTTGACATTGGCAGAATACCGCTGCTGCCATCACGGAAGTTGATTTATTCTAGTGTTTCCGATAATTCTGACATGAAAACTATTTATTTATTTCGAATAAGCTTATTGCATACATTAGCTATCTTTCGGTATTGTGTACAAGGTGCTGGCATTTGCTCCATACAAAGTTAAACATCTCTTTTCAATTACAACCAACGTTATTTTTTGGCGACGAAAATTATGTCGAAAACTGGGTTTAAAGTGTCGAACAATGGCTCCAGAACCCAACTAACATTTAAGTTATGGCGACCCATTTAGATAAGATGGTGGTAGCTAGCCAGGCGGACTTTAGATAAGCGCTCAAGCTAACCGAGTCAACACGTACTCGCTGGGATGCGAACCCGGCAGCAGACAAGGTTGGTTAAAATGCAGTTGGATGCACCCACCAATACACTCTTACACATAGCTTGTATTAAGATAAGAACACTTTCTGGTAAAAATCCTTTTCATTGTAAAAAAAACTTCAGTATCTCTGATTAATAAATTCGATTTCAATGGCGACTAGCAACAGTTTTTTCAAATTATAGGAATCATTTAAACATAGCACCATTCGCAGTACAGTCGGCAACAAAAAAACTGTTATATATAAAAAAAAAACAAAAACGAATGTTTAATATTAATTAATATTTACGAATAGTATTTAACACTTTTCCTTTCAATTACTTACTGAATTACACATCAATAATTATTAATATTCAATCATTGTATAAAAAAAAATATTTTTAAGAATTTAGTAATTGTCATTTCACAGTCACATCACTATTTATGCCAATTTTTGTTGTCAACTATACCTACTGCTAATAGCCATTTGCAAATACAAAAAAAAATACACTTACTTACTAGTAGACAAAAAAGGTAAACTCGCGTTGCTACAATGCAAACTGTTACAGTCAGACTTCATAGCCATAATAAAAAAAAAACATGACCAAAAAAAACACAATTTCTATAAAGTAATAATACTATCACATGTGTAAATCCGATAACTTCAAACAGACTCCCAAGAAAATACATAAAGTGATCAATATAGAATCGCTAACCAGACCTAAAACGTTATTTCTCGAAAACCAACCTTTCCTAACCTTCTTCTTGGTCAACCTCCTTTTGTCTACGGTCAATTTCTTCTGCCAGCTGTCAAAATCAGCTGGCAACTGTTGACATTGGCTGTCAAACCATTTGCGCGGGAGTCCGCTCGACGCTTTCGCCTGAATGCAGATGTCGAATCGTCCGCCATTTTGTAGAGCGGTCTTAAAGTCGTTGTCTATGGTGATTGTCTTTGAACGGAGGGTGTATGCGACCTCATCGCTGGACAACAAATTGTTTTTGTCGTCTCTAACGTAGAGATAGAAGTCTGCGATGTCTTCAACGCTTGATACATACCAGTAGACGTATATAGCTTCTTGTGAACTGTAAATTAACATATAATGTATTATTCATTTTAATAATAATAAAATAATTTATTTGTCTTTAAATAATAACCTGTATAAAACATCTTATATACAGGTTTTTTTTCGTATCGTAATAATAGTTTACCTCTATTTAATATATGCTTAACACCTGCTTCGTATTTACACAATTGTATAGCAATAAAAAAATATCTTATCTTATCTTATCTTATTTCATCTGCGGTAAGCACTGATCAGGGCCCTAAATAAATTAAATTTCTATTGCGCTTGTATTCACAGCAGACAGGTTAAGAAATAAATCCCGGGTTCGATTCCCAGCGAGTACCATGCGCTGGGAATCGAACACGGGACCTCTGGGTCCAAAACCGGTGGCCTGAATCACTAGACCACAGAGGCGGTTAGTTTGTTAAACTTTATTTTGTTACATTTTGTAAACTAATAAGATTTATATAAGATTAGATAATTAGATTTACTTAATTTAATAATAATAAGATTTAATAAATAAGACTTGTATTAGATTAGATTACTTACTACTGTATATCCCTAAACACCAAATCCGGTTCCGAATCAAAGTCATAGACAACCTCCCCCTCAGTGTTGCCGTACTCCACTTTCTTTTTGTCGCTGGCAACACTACCGGTGCACAGTAACCTCTCTTCGTCCACAGACAATAGAGTTTCGCCCTCTATACTCGGTGGTTCAGTGCATGTCAAGTTGTATGGGTTGGAGATGAGTGTAGAGGGTTTTAGTCTATGCAAATAGTGCTTTAGGGGTCGTATGAAACAGTCACAAGTTAAGCCGTTTCCTAAAACAAAGTTGTTAAAAAAACACAAATGGTGAAAAAATTTCCACGATTTGATTGGGCGCCTTTGGCTTTCAAAGTAAAAAAGTAAATAGTGTTTCAACACTATTTACTTTTTTACTTTGGCTAACTATTCATAGTTTCGGCGGGCTGGTTAGAACCACGATAGCTCAAATGGGAGAGCACCTGACCCGGTATGTCAGAAGGGTGCCGGTTCAAATCCTGCTCGTGGATTATTTTTTAACATTTATGACTTTGTAATTTGTTTCGCAACAAAATTTGCGATAAAATTATATAAACAAAACAAAAACATTTTAAGAAACTGTAGTCACTGGTATATAATAATATGTCATATAATTTGTTATTTGTTAATACTTTTCAAAATATTTTACGGGTAAGCACAGTGCCTTGATCTCACCTGATGTTAAGTGATGATAAGGCCAATGATGGAAGCGCACTTCACCCGGGATCCTCAACTAGTGAGGCACTGGCTATCTTATCTCTAGCTGCCGGAACACAACAATGCTACAAACATTGATGTTATGGCGACATATTTAGACAAGATGGTAGTAGCTAGCCAGGCGGACAAACAAGCCCTACCACCAACCAAACCGAGTACACAAACATGTCCTCGCTGGGAATCGAACCCTGTACCTCTGGGTCTAAACCGGTGGTCTCAACCACTAGACCACATAGGTGGTTGAATAATAATTAAATACTTGCAAGTGTGCTTTCGACTGTGAGGGTAAGTGTAACTTCACAGTGACGTAATACCGCTGGCTTGCAGCGTCAATCACAAACTACTAGAAAAAATTCAACGAGTCTTCTAGGGCCTCGGTAGCTCAGCGGTCAGAGCATTGGACCGGTTATCCAAAGGTCGTGGGTTCGATTCCCACTCGAGCTTCCTGAGGCTGGTCGCTTTTTCCTTTAGTAAAATTTTGTCTCATGACTATATTATATCACTTGTTTTATTTATATAATAAATATTGTTTTCTAAAGTTTACGCGAACACTACACATTGAAATGAAACAACTTTTACGGATCTACTCGCGTTTATTTTACACATTAGTTCTAATTAATGTTTATCCTGACGTTTCGAACCCTTTGCAGGGTCCGTGGTCACAGGGAGACTTAATTAAAACTAATGTGTAAAATAAACGCGAGTAGATCCGTAAAAGTTGTTTCATTTCTATATAATAAATGTTTACACGTGGAGGTTTATTATATAACTTACCATGATACTTAACAGTCAGTCCGCTCTTAATTCTGCTTATAATCTTCGGTTCGAGCGCATTCAGCTTGTTATCTCTGACATCTAGCAGGGTCAGTGACGTTGCGTTTGCTATAGCTTCGGTGGGTAAGGACTCCAGAATATTATTCTGTAGGTACAGCTCTGTCAGATTGGATGGTAAGGAAAACTTCGCTTGGGCTAGAAGAGAGGTGAAGTGTTTGAAATAACGTAAAAAATTTGGTAAAGTTACTTATTTAGTTAATAAATAAGTAAGAAGTATACAGCCTATAACTATCCCATTGCCCAGGGACAGAGACAGGGCCCTTTAACTTCACACTGCCTACCTATTTTATTTTCTGTTCTTTTTTTTTCTGCCTGTTCTAATTTTTTTTTTTTTTTTTATTATCGTATAATTGTATAATTAAGTGTGTAGGTTAATAAAAACTTTTCTATTCTATTCTATACTATTCTATTCTATTCTATTCTATTCTGTTCTATTCTATTCCATTGCTGGGCAAAGGCCTCGATCATTGAAATCAAGTCATCGCTACAAGTGATGGGTATTGGCTTAATCACCACGCTTGCCAAATGCGGGTTGGTGATCGCGAACCCGGAGTGTGCATCGAAAAATCTGAAACACACCTTGCCCGACTTGGGAATTGAACCCGGGACCTTCGGGCATCGGGCCGTTCGCTTTGCCACTCGGCCACCGGGGCTGCAGTAGAAACGTTAGTAGCGACAGTTAAAATTCAATTTTTTTTAATTTGTGAATCAGTTATAAAATGCCGTCTTACACAATCAAACTAGAACCTCTATGATCTGCCTCAAGAGCATACCAAAAATATATTAAAAATTATATAAATATTATATCTACAATTCTGATTATTATTATTTTCAATAATTAGGTAAATTATAATATTTTTTAATGTAGGTTTTTCTTATAATAATACGACATTTTAATTATTATCAATTATTTATACTTACACGTTACGGATACCAAATCCTTCAAATGGTTATTGGACAGATCGAGAATCTCCAAAGAAGTCAGATTTCCCAAAACATCTGTAACAAAAGAACAGTTTGAAGAGTCAGAAAAAACTACGCACTATATACAGGGTGACTGTTACATGAACCGCCACAGCAAACACATATATGGAAGAGGTCATTCGTCAACTATTGTAGCTTAGTTTTCCTAACTAAAGTCCTAAAAAAGACACAAATGTTGAAAAATGTTGAATTTTGTCACTGCTTTTTAAATTTTGAGTGCTAATAGTGGCACAGTGTCATCTATCCAACGGTCGTTGCAACCGATGGCCATACAGATTAATGTTTTCACTGTATTTCATAAATTTTATAAATATTTAATTTAGCTTCAGTGCAGCAATTAGCACTTGAAAGTAAAAAGTAAAATTTAATATTAATTTGATAAAAACATGAGTGTGTGTGTGTGTGTGTGTGTGTGTGTGTGTGTGTGTGTGTGTATATGTGTGTATGTGTGTGTGATGTGTGTGTGTGTATGTGTGTGTGTGTATGTGTGTGTGTGTATGTATGTGTGTGTATGTGTGTGTGTGTGTGTGTATGTATGTGTATGTGTGTGTATGTGTGTGCGTATGTGTGTGTGTATGTGTGTGTGTATGTGTGTGTGTATGTGTGTGTGTATGTGTGTGTGTATGTGTGTGTGTATGTGTGTGTGTATGTGTGTGTGTATGTGTGTGTGTATGTGTGTGTGTATGTGTGTGTGTATGTGTGTGTGTGTGTATGTGTGTGTGTGTGTATGTGTGTGTGTATGTGTGTGTGTGTGTATGTGTGTGTGTATGTGTGTGTGTATGTGTGTGTGTGTGTGTGTGTGTGTGTATGTGTGTGTATGTGTGTGTGAGAGGGAGAGTGTGAGGGTGTGTGTGTGAGAGGGAGAGTGTGAGGGTGTGTGTGTGAGAGGGAGAGTGTGAGGGTGTGTGTGTGTAAGGGTGTGTGTATGTGTAAGGGTGTGGGGGGGGTGTGTGTGTGTGTGTTTGCCTGGACCACTATCTAACTACAAACACTTACAGCCCCTAATATCGTTAATGATATTGCCGGAAAGGTCGAGTTTCTTCAACCTGCTGGTGCCAAAGGTCAGGTCGAAGGTGATCACCGGTATCTCGTTGTGACTCAAGTCCACTTCGAACAGTCTGTATGGGATCCATGGGCTGTAGGGAAACATCTTCTTTGTGAGGAAACCTATTCGGTTGTAGCTCAAGTTGACCTGAAAATATAATGAAATCTACAGATTTATATAGATAGGCATTTGGCCTTCATCGCACCTGATGTTAAGTGATGATACGGCCGAAGGTGGAAGCGCACTTCACCCTCCTCAACTACTGAGGCACTGGCTATATCTCTAGCTGCTGGAACACAACAATGCTGCAGACATTGATGTTATGACAACATATTTAGACAAGATGGTGGTAGCTAGCCAGGCGAGCCAACAAGCCCTACCAGCCAAACCGTGTACCTACACAAACATGTACCCTCGCTGGTAACCGCACCTAGAAATATTAAAAGCAATCTATAGACTCGGATCACGAACTTCCTTAAGAAATCTTTTTAAGGAGATTGGTGTCCTGACAGTTGCATCTCAATATATTTATAATTGTATAGTTTTTGTACGTTGCAATATCAACTCCTATACTAAACATGGTGACGTACACAATTTCAATACTAGAAATAAGACAAAACTTGCAATGCCGCTGTTCAGGTTACAGAAAGTTCTTGGTTCTTTCTTGGGGCTAGGTATACACTTTTACAATAAAATACCAGGTACTGTACTAGATTTACCATTAGATAAGTTTAAAAAAGTCTTTATTACTTATAAAAAGGTTATTATACAGTCAAAGAATATTTAGATGATAAAACAGCCTGGCTATAATGAAAAACACATACTCTATTTGAATTAATATAATAAAATTAATTTATATAATTTTTATACTGATATGATAGCCTTTATCAGCAGTGTCCTACAGATAACAAACAGCGTTGCGTTAAATAGATCATTAAGTTTTTATTTAGAGTATCTTGAATGTGTCATGCTCTCTTTATTGTCTCTGCGGTGGTGGCGTGTGCGTCGGGTCGTTACATTCCCTAAGATATGGCTGAGCGAAGCGATGGCTGATTCATATGTCATACTCGTGAACAGGTGCCGCCTGTGGAGGCTGGTCAGCTCTTGCATACTTAACTTATTTTTAATATTATTTACTGTAGTTTGACTTGGTTTTTCTTAAACAATTTTTGACTTTTATTAGAGTACTGTAGTGGTACTGTATTGTTAAGTTAGTTTTTTTTATTTTGTAATATTTTTTTTTTACATGTTCAAAAAAATTCAAAATTCAAAAATCATTTATTCAGTTTAGGCTACAAGTAGCTCTTATGAATGTCACTATGCCATCGGTTCGTAAGTCTACTCTGGGCGGGAGATCTTGTACTGAGAAGAACCGGCAAGAAACTCAGCAAGTGTCCAGCTCTTTTCTCCCTTACAGCGTCAAAAATATTGGAAAATGCCCTATTTTAGCAGGACACTTTCCATCACAAATAAACACATAAAAATAAAAATAAAATATAGAAGACCACATGTAAAAAAACAAAATTAAAAATCTAAATTAACAAATTTACCTCAGGTAAAAGTTCCAATTTCCACAATGTCATACAGTACAGTACATGTTGTGGCTGTCTTCTATAATTTTGTGTTTATTTGTAATGGAAAGTGTCCTGCTATGATAGGGCATTTTCCAATATTTTTGACGCTGTAAGGGAGAAAAGAGCTGGACACTTGCTGAGTTTCTTGCCGGTTCTTCTCAGTACAAGATCTCCCGCCCAGAGTAGACTTACGAACCGATGGCATAGTGACATTCACAAGAGCTACTTGTAGCCTAAACTGAATAAATGATTTTGAATTTTGATTTTTTTTTTTCATATCCTGAAAGAAGTTTGTTAAGATCCTGCTACTGGCTGTACCTCCTACAACCCGGTCAACCCGAGCCGAGGTCCTACCCTTCAGAGGCGCCCTCGGGTTGTTCCGCTCCCGATCCGATCCGAACCCCTCGGAGGATCTAGTAGGGCACCGGGACACCCACTAGCACGTGATGCCGTTCCCTCTAGAAACTGTCTGAGGATGTTTCGATCACACGACTTGAGGAGCCCTTTACTACAAAATTGTACAAAATTTGATTAAACGATTGTAATTTGGTCGAAAAGATGGAGAAAAAGAAATAAGCCTCCTGAGTTTTTTGCCTACTGTTCTCAATCGAAGGTAAGTGAGAGGAGAGCCCAAAATCCGAACTGGTGGTAGATTCAGAAGTTTAGTCTAAACATTTTTTTTTTTTTTAGTTTTTTATTATTATTTGGTTTTGATAGTTTTGACGTCAGTAAGTGTCTGTGAAGGCTTATGTTGAATAAATGATTTGACTTTTTGACTTTTTTGACCTTTAAGTTTCTAGCCGCCTACAAGACGACTGGTTACGCTGTGAAGGGAATACGTGGTCAAAAAAATCCGCCACTGAATAATCGATATTGTCATTTTGCACCAACAATGCTGTAACAGGCAATTTTACTGGTTTATATAAATTACCATATAATCATCATTATCATAAATTATCAAAGATTTATAATTGGGTAGGTAGTTAACTGGTTAGACAATAGAGAACTTTTAAGCAAATGTCAAAACTATTTTTTCAGTAGAAATTGTATGGGACTAGCGAGCTATGACGTCACTGTTGTGTTCCGTCAATTGAGTGAATCATCAAAATAGGTTCATAAACGACGAAGTTATCCGCGAACACTCATTAAAAAAATTTATACGGTCGAATCGAGAAACCTCCTCCCTTTTTGAAGTTAATGTTTCAAAGAACTGTTACGTAATGTCGTTTCATACCTTTGATGTTCTGGAATTAATTTTTGTCGTTAATCAATTTTCCTACTGATGCTTTTGGTGTTTATCGAGCCGACAAAAAGGGTCATGCGTTCGAGTCCTATTTGAAGCAAGTAATAAAGTTTCCCTCTAGGTAACTTACCATTTCTAGAGAGAGGCAATCGTCCAACAATCCATTAGTTTTATTGTCGATTTTATCCAAAAGATTATGTGATAAATCCAGCCTCCTGTAAAACAAAAAACATATTATAAAGATATGTAAAATCACGAACATAACGTGATTATAAATGCTTTTGATGCGTAACATCTTCCCGCTCGCATTCTATATAAGCAATTTGTGGGAGTGATTTCGTGAAATGGGACGGAAGTATGTGTAACAGTGTAACAGGAAGTCGGGTAAGCGCGCAAGCGCGCGCCATTTTGTAAATTTTAAATCGACATTATGAACATGACTGTTATATTTTTATAATAATAATATAATAATATTAACATTATCATTATATGTGACATATTGTGTCATTTGACTATCAAAGGTCATTTTGATATGTCAAATGTATTTACTGCATTTATTTTATAGTTAAAAAATGATGTACCTGACCCATTTTTTTCAGAATATAATGTTAAAATTGCTTTTATTACTAAGGTGAGATTACAAAAACACAAATGTTGGAAAAAATTCCCAAGCTGGATTTGAGCCTGCACCCTTCTGACATACCGGGTCAGGTGCTCTTCCAATTGAGCTATCGTGGTTCTAACCAGCCCGCCGAAATTATTCAACACTATTTATTTTTTACTTTGAAAGCCAAAGGCGCCAATTCAATGTCAACAACTACCGCCATTAACATTTGATCATAATATTTAATATTATAAGGTGAGATGTCAAATGTTACAAAAGTAACATTAAATATTTTACGTACTGTAACGCGACCTGGCTCCGTTTTGTTGTGGCAAGCATCTGAAGGCGCTTTAGTAAAAAAAAACTTTAAAAAAAAACTAAAAAGCTTAGGGGTCGGTAACGCATGCGTCGCAACCGTCTGTAAGCGCTTTCAGCACGTTAAAACAAAGTAATAGTGTATAGAAACTGACCTCAAAGCCACCAATCCTTTAAAAGCCTCGTTGGGTATCCTCTCGAGCTGGTTTCCGCTTAACGAGAGGTTCTGCAGCTGCTGCAGACCCGCGAAGGATCGGGGCTCTATGGAAACCAACTGGTTGCGAGACAGGTCCAGGTTGAATGTGGTTGGGAGGTTGCCGAACGCTTGCCGGGAGAGGGAGGTTAGGTTGTTGTCCTGTAAAGTAAAGAAAATTTGGTGTTTTTCTTTATATCTTGCGGGTAAGCATAGCGCCTTCATCTCACCTGATGTTAAGTAATGATATGGCCGAAGGTGGAAGCGCACTTCACCCAAAATCCTCAACTACTGAGGCACTGGCTATCTTATCTCTAGCTGCCGGAACACAACAATGCTACAAACATTGATGTTATTGCGCGTATTTAGATAAGATGGTTGTAGCTAGCCAAGCAAACAAAAAAGTCCTACCACTAGCCAAACCGAATTCACAATCATATACCCCCGCTGGGAATCAAACGCGGGACCTCTGGGTCTGTGACCGGTGGTCTTGACCACTAGAACACAGTGATGGTTAAAGTTTACTATGTAATAGTAAACAAAATTGATGACTGAATGAATAAAAGTGGGAACGAATGAAGAATGAACGATGACAATGAACGAATGGATGAATGATGATGATGAACAATAATCGAATTAACAAATGATAACAATAATTGCACCTACCAATGTCATCTCTGCACCACAAGGGTTGACTGTTTAAGAACGCCTCAGGCATTAAGTCTGCCATGTAATGTATGTTGCAAAAGTTTAAAATAAACAATGATTAATGAACATTATGAATACGAAAATTAAATGCTGACAGTGTTTGGCTAAAACGTGAAAAAGTAAAAGTACTAGATAAACTAAGCTAGTTCAAAAAACTTCATCATCACCATCATCAGCTGGTGGACTAGTATAGACTAGTTCACTGCTGGACATAGGCCTCTTCAAAAAAAACTTACTTGAAAAGGTTAAACTCACTTGCAAGTAAACATACTGCAAACTAGTCAGTGTATTCAACGCCTCCCACGGTGGCTTAGTGACTTCATTATTGGACAAATCCAACGACTGTAAGGTCAGTAACGGAGTGAAGCTGCCGGTGTTCAGGTTGTCAGCCAGATTGTTGTGGGAGAGGTTCAGGCGTAGTAGAGCGTTCATTGAAGGCCAAGTGTTCGCACGAACCTCGGATAAGTTGTTGTGGGCTAAGTTCAATTCACTGTAACGAGAGAAAAGGGAAAAACATTAAGTATTGAATGATTTAATTAATGAACGAACGAATGAACGAATAAATTAACGAATGAATTAAAACGACGTTTATCGGTATTCAATCGACACATACACAAAGTAATGACAAAGAATGGAAAACCTAAAATGAGTTTGGTAATTGGCGCACGCAACATGTTTTTATGCGAATAAATTATTTATTTATTATTTCATTAACAACAAATAACAATAACAACAAAAAAATAAGATATTTTGACGTGACAACGTCTTATAAATTGGTTTGCCGGGTGACACTTCAAGAAACTGCGTTACGCTCCGCTCACGTTATGCGCTCACAATGAGAGCGAGTGAGAGGCACGCGTCCCTTCCACTCGGGCATGGTTAGCCCGCCTAAGAGCGAGAGAGACAGACATAAAAAGTGAAAGGTAAATACGTATGTATGTGTAAAGGTAAAAATAAAATTTTGTTAATATGAAATTCAGTGCGAGATTCTTTGTATAAATTAATGTTTTAAATATAATTCTTTGTATAAATAAATGTTTTAATTTGTTACTATTATTTCATCCTTCTTCCTACTATACGAATGAATATTCACATTAAAATTATTTTACCACTCAAAGTCGTTGTCACGTAAAACTTTCGCCCGTATATCGACTTTACAGGCAACCAATTTTTTATTACAATCACCGTTGTGAAACAGAAAACACACATAGATATAGCAAATTAGCTAAACCTAGGCTGCAGTTAGACAATTTACTCAATGTCTCTATCTCGCTCGCAATCTTTCTATCCCACTCACACACTATCCGTCTCGCTTACACCCTCACACACACACACATCATATGTATATCATTCTTGGACACTTTCTATCTCACTCACGCAAAAACACCATATGTCCCGCTCGCACATCCCATTTCGTCACTTTCTACTTCACGCTAACACTGTCTGTCTCGCTCGCACACTTTCTCTCTCACTTTCACTTATATTTTTTTCGTACACAATCTAGGCAGTCAAGATACTCACCCCAAGCTGATGGGTATCTGGAAGATCCTATCCAGATGGTTATAGCTGATATCCAGTAGCCGACAGCTGGCTAGTTTCGACAGGCTTCCGCGAGACACATCAGTCAACTGGTTGTGAGACAGATCCAGTTCTAGTATTGTCGGGATTGTGCCGAAGGTGGAAGGTTTGATCTGCTGCATCGAGTTGTGGCTTAGGTTCACGAATCTAAAAGTTTTTTACATGTATTAATAATAATACTAAAGTACAGTAAATAGCCTATAACGGTCCCACTGCTGGGCAAAGGACTCCATCATTGAAATCAAGTCAACACTACAACTTGATGGGTAATGGTAATGGTAAAAAAAAAAAAAAACATAAGCATCAAGCACTGAAAAAATTTCGACGGGTGAAAGCCAGACCTCGGTAGCCAAGTGGTTAAGGCAGCCGCCCGGAATGCGGAAGGTGCGTGGTTCGATTCCCGCCTTAGGTTGTCGTCTTTTTTCAGTGTTTAAATTTTACTTAAGTATATTTAAGCGTTAATAAAACGCTAAAATATATTTAAAAAACACTTGATGGGTAATGGTTAAATCACCAGGCTTGCCAAATGCGGGTCGGTGATGCACAATTCCGGGCTATGCATCGAAAAATCCGGAAACACTTTGCCCGACCTGGGAATTGAGTCTTGGACTTGGACTCTGGATCTGGGAATTGGACCTTTGGGTTATTAGGCCTAACGCTCTGCCACTCGGCCAGAGGCGTTAAAAAAATTGAAATACACTCTGCCTAGCCTGAGAAGAACTAAATACTATTAATTTTTTTATTATTTCATCTTATATTCAGCTAATCATCTTATCACTTAATGTTATATGTAAGTTATTGTTTTTATATTGTAAGGTTTTATTCTTCTAAATATTTGATTTGCTGGTAAAAACTTGGTAAAGACTTTCTTTTCCAACTACAGTAGGGTTGGCTGGAAGAGATGTCTTCTAGAGAGAAACCGACCCTTGTATAAGTTTTTTATAATGTGCAATTTAAACTGTAGTTTGTACAATAAAGGATCTAAAAACTAGCCAATTTTATATTTAGCTAAACATCTTATAATTTTATTCTTATTTTTTTCTATTATTCTAAATATTTTACACACGGGTGCTGCTCGCCAGTTCTCTTGGCTTGAACTTGGCTTGGCACGCTCCCGCGTGTATATACAGGGTGTTTGGTAATATATGTATAATCCCGAAACATAGTTACCCAACCAAGTATTAATAACACTTTGGTGACATACAAAATCATATTTATGAAGATTTTTTACTTTTTATTTTCAAGTGCTTATTGCTGCACTGAAGCTAAATTTTTATATTTATAAAATTTTATAAAATACAGTGAAAAAATTAAACGCCCACCCGACCCAGCCAGGAATCGAACCTGGGTCTTCCGCAATCCGGGCGGCTGCACCGACCGCTATGCTACCGGGAAGGCTGACGTCAGCGCTGAATTTTGTCACTGCATGCATTTCTGCATGGCCATCGGTTGCAATGACCGTTGGATAGATGGCGCACTGTGCCGCTAATAAGCACTCAAAAAATTAAAAAGCAGTGACAAAATTCAGCGCTTACGTCAGCCTTCCCGGTAGCATAGCGGTCAGTGCAGCCGCCCGGATTGCGGAAGACCCAGGTTCGATTCCTGGCTGGGTCGGGTGGGCGTTTAATTTTTTCCACTGTATTTTATAACTATTTATATTGATGAAGATTTACTGTTCCATACAAAAACTCAAATTTTTTTTATTAAATTGTTTTTATTCAACCCTTACATGTTTTAACTTCTGTATCGTTTGGACCATGAGGTTGTCGACCAAGAACAATGTATTAGCTGAACCTAGGGTAGTCACTTTGCAATTTTACCAAGTAACAAACAACCTTAATATCTATGCCATATAGTGTTTTTCAGCTATGTTTATAATTCCGGGGTCCTTTGCTCAGAGCCCTCTTTGCCGTATTCGGGATTATCAAATGTTACCAAACACCCTGTATATACTGAAAAAGAGAAATTATAAATTAAATACCTTATCGAGAACAGATTCTGGAACACCGCGTTAAATATCTCTGACAAGTTGTTATGCGATATATCGACCGTGTGCAACTCGTATAGCTTGGGGAAAGCGCCCCTGGGAATGCGAGCGATGCTGTTGTGAGACGCATTCAACACTTTTATACCGGTCATGTTGTGTATCGGTATCTGCGAATATATTATAAAATATATATATATATCTTGCCTACTTCTTAACTGATCTTTAGTATTTGTAAAAATATTATGATCGGGTGATAATGACGGTAGTTGTTGACATTGAATTGGCGCCTTTGGCTTTCAAAGTAAAAAGTAAATAGTGTTGAATAATTTCGGCGGGCTGGTTGGAACCACGACAGCTCAATTGGAAGAGCACCTGACCCGGTATGTCAGAAGGGTGCAGGTTCAAATCCTGCTCGTGGAAATTTTTCAACATTTGTGTTTTTGTAATTTGTTTCGCAACAAAATTTGCGTTAAAATTATATAAACAAAACAAAAACATTTTATATTTATATTAGTAAAATCATGCGTGTCAGGCGCGCATAGGCAAGCAGCAGTGATAATAAATGTAAGTACACGGAGGTTACTGAACCACTAGGGCTGTGATTTGTTTGTTTTGGTGTGACGTCACAATTGACATATTTAATTAAAAACTCCATAACAAATTAAAGTTAATATTTATGTCTTAGGGGGGCGTCCATAAATTACGTGAGATGTTTATGGGGGGGAGCGGGTCGAGTCAAATCTCATCTAATCTTACGTTGGAGTGAGGGGGGGTCTCGGCAAATGTCACGCAATTTTTTTTCTGATTGAAACAAAAAAAAAATATACTATTTTGCTCCATTTAATCCAGATTGTACATGCTTAAGATTTAATCTTAATACGATTAAGATCATTCACTAATTCGTTCGAAAGAAAATAATTTCATTCATACTTCAAATTTGTTTTTTTCTTTTTACAATCACAATCCAACGCGTTTACGTAAGAAACCTATATTTTGAAAAATATCACGTGAGATTGGGGGATGGGGGAGGGGATTGAATAAAATCTCACGACATCTCACCAGGGGTCGGGAGGGAGGAACAGAAAATTAAAAAAAAACACCTCACGTAATTTATGGACTCTGTGACTCCTAGTGACTCCTAGTGTGTGTCCTAGTGACTCTGCATATAATATCTAGATCGGATACGCTTTGGATCTTTTCATTTTGACCACACCTTTCTGTTACACGCTGTATATGGGCATATAGCTACCTACGGTGTCATACAAATGGCATACTCCTGCGCACGACCGCGCGCGCCGCGCTTCCAACAAGACTGGCGCGAGCATTTTTTTTTTTTTTTTTGGAGAGAGATTGCTGATTGCCGCTGCGGCATTTTCAGCTTCACCGGGCTTTTTGGGGGCGGCGAGGAACGTAAAGGGTCCCTCAAGCCGTGTGAAACGAATCACCTTCAGAGGTTATCTAGAGGGAACGGCATCGCGCACAAGTGCGCGTCCCCGTGCCCTACTAGATTCTCCGAAGGGTTCGGATCGGATCGGGGAGCGGAGCAACCCGAGGGCGCCTCTAAAGGCACGGACCTCGGCTCGGGTTGACCGGGCCGTGGAGGAGGAGAGAACCGACCAGGTACATGTCTGTACCTGGTGTAGAGCGTGTGTGAACCGGTTCTTCGTACCCTTGTTCTACAAGTACGGTGTCTTGGGCCTAAACTGGTGTGCATGTTTAGTGTATTCTGTAAATGTGTGCTGTCATTTAGAGGATCGGGCGGGGCTGGCGCGAGCAACGGCGTGCCGCGGTATTTACGTGTATCGCATTCGGCTGAGAGCGAAAACGACGTGGTGACAGCCTGCGCACGCTGTTACCACTGGCGAGGAACTACGCATCGCGAAATATTTATGCGTCTGCTGTCCAGCTCTCGCATGTCGGTCTCCTTTCTTTTGCTATCAGCTGACCCGCAATAGTGTTAACAATGTTCCATAGATTTTGTATATAAGTGGCTAATATTTTTAATAAACATTCATTACGGCTGTGGTACTCGTCTTTTAATCATCCGACCGCAACCGCAACAGGCACATGGTTGAATATTTATTTATAAAATTTGTCAGTTTTGGATAGGTTGATGTGCAGACGTCGACAAAACTTTTTACCTTACCTGCCCAAAATCTGTCAATCCATTATAAGAGACTTGCAATTCCGTAGCATATGTATTTTCATCAAACGCCTTTGGATTGATATCGGTCAGCTGATTGTGACTGAGATCCAAGAGGGTCATGTTGTTACAGTTCTGGAAGGCGCCGGCTTCGATGCTCGACAAAGCGTTGTGGGATATATTGACCACCGCTAAGTATAAGTCGGTGAACGCTTGAGATTCTATTATGGCAATTTTGTTTTCTGCTAAATTTATGAGCTGAAAAGAAAAGAAAAAATTTTGAAATGTAAATACACTTAGCATAAGAATTAAACCGAGCCTTCTATTTTAATTAATTAATTAATTTAACCTTACGCCAGAGGTCCCGAGTTCGATTCCCAGCAGGGGTACATGTTTGTGTACTCGGTTTGGTTGGTGGTAGGGCTTGTTTGCCCGCCTGGCTAGCTACCACCATCTTATCTAAAAAATATTTCGCCATAACATCAATGTTTGTAGCATTGTTGTGTTCCGGCAGCTAGAGATAAGATAGCCATTGCCTCAGTAGGTGAGGATTTCGGGTGAAGTGCGCTTCCACCTTCGGCCTTATCATCACTTAACATCAGGTGAGATGAAGGCACCGAGCTTACCCGTAAGATATAAAAAAACCCACGGAGAATCTGATATGGGAAAGGGGACACGCTTTTATGAAGCTATTCCGTCTAGAAACCTAACGGTGTTTCAAACCACAAGGCTTGGGGAACACTTTAACTTTCCCGCCGCCGGCGCCGCCCCCAAAAAAATTCGGTGACCCTGAAAAGGCCGTTTGAAGCCAAAAGCAAACTCTCTCTATCTACACACCTCCGCATACTTGACGGCCTGAAACATCTGGTAGTCCACTTTGGTGATCTGGTTCCTGGTCAGGTCGACGGTTCCTATCCTGGTGACCGCTGAGAAGGTGCCTCGGCCTATATCCGCGATTTGGTTGTCTTGGAGGTACAGCCGCCTAGATATAACGACCATTTCAATATAC